>CM059261.1:13003594-14410261 GCA_030347555.1 Lablab purpureus | reverse complement strand
TCTACTATTTAATATTAGTACAGATCATCATGTTATTAATAGGGATATAAAGAAAAAAAAATTATTGAAATTCTAAAACGTCTTATATTATGAAACAATCTTTCTTTTAAAAGTTTGTCTTATAATTTGAAACGCAGAAATGATTTTTGTGTTACCGCGATTAGAACACATTTTTTGTTCATGTGATTTAAGCATCTGGCTATGGCAAGTTAGTTTATACTTTTTCTGTACCATACTCTTTTATTGATGATTTTTGTTTTAAATTAGAAATATTATTTTAGTAAACCACTAAAAAAATCAGTAAAAAATTATTGCATCACTATTTTATTAATATTCACCGATAGTGGATGATAATAACTTTAAAAAAGATTAAGTACATTATTGTTGTAAACGTTATTTTTCTATTAAAAGTTATATTAAAGTATATAAAATAAAATTTTATTTACTTAGTCATTTAGTTACAAATCTCATCATCTCTAAACTATCTTTTTCTTATATTTTCCCTTTATTCTCTCTAGTTTTCAAAATTCGCTTCTCATTATTTTTTATCGTATAATCAATAAGAATGAAGATTAGTTTATAATAAATCATAATTTTTTTTAAAATTCTCTGGCTTATAAACGTTCTATCTTCCTTTTATTTTTAATATTTTGACATTTCATAGGTTTAACGAGATGAAAAAAAGTGATGTTTCATCTAAATCAATTTTCGATTTAGTGTTTTAGTATTTGAATATGTTTTTAGATTATTAATGTTTTTAGAAGTAGTTTCAACTCCATACCTATCTTAGTAATTCCTTCACAATTCCAAGGAGAGTCAATTTAATTGTTATTTTCATTTATTTAGTTCATATGGATTATAAGTGTAATTAATGTGATATAGTGATGTCAAAATCCTTTCTATTTCATAAAGCTTTAGTCAAAAGTTAAAATATTATAGGAAAATTATTTGTTTTGAAATAGTAAATTTTAAGACATTATTGAGAACTTTATATATTCATGGTTGTTTTGAATATATAGAAATAATTTGTTTTATCTTAGTAGTTCTTTTCATAATTTATTAATAAATATACATAATTAAAATATACATCTCAACATTTTATTTATATATTATTTTTCTATTTTACTCATTTGTATATAATATTATTGTGTTTATAACTTTTATCTGTCTCAGATATACAATTAAAATATATATTTCAACATTTCACTTACATATAATTTTTTTTATTTTACCCATTTGTATTTAACATTAAATTTTTTATACAATTAAAATATACATTCAGTCTTCCATATTTCACTCACATAATTTTTTCTATTTTACTTATTTGCATATAATGTTATCCTTTTATAACTTTTAATCTATTTTATCTTAATTGTATTTCAATCAGCTTTAACTCCTTAAATTTAAATATTTTCTCTTATTAATATCATTTTAATTAAAATTAAAAATATTCACTCACAACTAAAAATCCAATATCAAGTATGAGAATTAAAAATTAATCACTCACAATTAAGATTTACGAGTCAGTTATTGATTTGAAAAATTACTTCATTATATATATTATTATGAGATGAAAAGATTTAATTAAATAAAAAATTATTTAATTATTTTTCAATTCAATTTAAATTTTTAGTAATAGTTCATAAATTTCTTCTTCTTATATATTTAGATTATATTACCAAGTGTGAAGGAAATAAAAACTAAAGAAAGACTATGTGAAATATTTATGCCACCAAAAGGTGTTCTTAAGAGAAGAAAGAAAGAGAGAAGTAAGCATGAACACCCTAAAAATAGCTCAATTCCAATTACAAATTGTGAATTACCTCTATCTTACACCGACAAAAGTGAGTATAATATAATTGTTACAAGCACAATTGTTAAATTTATTTAAAATAAATTAAAAGTTATAAACAAATAACCTTACATAAAAATAGATAAAATGAAAAGAAAAATATGTGATTGGAATTGTGACATGTATATTCAATTGTGTGTGGAAAGTTTACTGGTAAGTAAAAGTTATAAAGAGATAACCTTAAATGCAAATGGGTAAATACGAGTGGAGCTAATATATATTTTTTAATTGTGTATCAAGAATTTATTGGTGGGACAGAGAAGAAAACATGAAAGTGAGAAAAATTATTTTTATCCATTTTAAACATGCTCCAATTAGCATTATCAAAGTTAAAGAGTTCAAAACTTATTTGAAAGTATTGGACTCTTGAAAGTGAATGAAGTTAAAAGCTTTCTAGTGTTATTTTAATTTATTTTTAGTGTTGGATAGTCATATTTAGTCTGATTCTGAGTTAATATATATATATATATATATATATATATATATGTGTGTGTGTGTGTGTGTGTGTATTATGTTGGAGTAGAAAACATGTTTAAATTGATGTTTAAAACTTGATAAGAAGGTTATAATTAGTAAATTTTGGACTTGAGTGATTATGCAGAATTATTTGGTTTTGCATAACCTACTTGACAAATTGAAAAGTTCAATTTACATCTTAATAAGAGAAAAAAAATGTAGGTTTATAGTGTATATGATATGATAAGAGGAGAGAAATAGAAAGAAAAAATAAGTGTTAAATAAGTGTATATCAAATGAAGGTGTATGTGTATCATTGTCTAGATAAGAAAATGATTCATGATACACGTAAAGTTTCTATACTCCTATCGAACACTCATCACATCACATAATTTACTCTTTTCATTGGATAATTTAAAATGATTGATAGTAAAAAAAATTAAAAATAAATTGAAGGTGTTGCTTAGAGGTTAATAAGGAGTCTATCAAATTTTTTTCAGGAATTTAACTTGAACTTAAAGTTGGACACTAATAAAGTCGACTTAATCAACTCTAAGTCAACATTAACTACTTTTAATTTTTTAATTAGTAAAAATATTTATGTTAGTGTTAGATTAATGTAAGCTAGTCTAATAGAGTCTATTTAATGTTAGACACGGATAGAATCGACTTAACCAACTCTAAGATAATGTTAATTAAAATAAATATAAAAAATAAATAAGATTAGAATTCAATATACTAACACTAATTTTATTTATTTAAGTTGGTGTTAATATAATATATCTATCTTATGTTTTTCTTTATTTAAGTTAATGTAATTAGTTCGACACTAATTATATGTGTGTCCGTACAACTTGAAATACAGACTCTAGATAACTTTTAATAGGTAGAAAACAATTCACACAAAATGATAGTAGCAACAAGGTGATGTTGTGTTTGTTTATCACATTTTTCAGACTACTTTATTATGTGGGTTCCCTTCTTTTTGTTGAAATCAAATATAAAAGCTAACAGAAACTAACACACTCACACACACTCTCAAAATCCAAAAGATAAATATTCATTCTCTTATACCAAAATAACATGGTTGGTCACGATGAAGTTATCACAGTCATTGACCACAAATAATGGGGCGATATCCTTGGGCAAAGTGTCGGCCCCATCCTTCCATCCTCCGCTTCGCTGCCAACCTCCAATGTAAACTAACAAATGAGCCCTTCCACATCGACATTGATGTTGTCAAAGTCTATGGTGTGGGTATGTCATGGCCATCGCAAGTAGTCAACAAGGTAGGGGTAGTTCCTTGTGCCGTGGGCGACACTATGGAGTCATTATATATGCGATTTACATGACACTTATCCACATGGAGGAAAGAAAAGAAACGTAAAAAAGAAAAGAAAAGCATGCATGGAGGAAGATGTTGCGATTTACATGGAATTTATCCCTATAGAGTTACATAATATCGGTCTTCAAAAGACGTAATAAATTAATATCCATGATTTTAGAGTTGACTTTATCCACAAAGCAAATCCAATGCTATTTATTAATTAGTGTGAACTTTGAGTTGTTAATATCAATTTTTGACCTATGTTAAATATTACAATGTTAAATATATGGAGTATTGAGATTTATCCATATAGAGTTGGCTTAACTAACGTTACATCAAATTATTTTTTTAAATATTCGACATTATTTCAAAAGTTCACACTAATAAATTAGTTTCCATTTCCATGATTTTAGAGTTTCCTTTATGCACAAAAGCAAATCCTATGTTAATATCAATTTTTTACCTATGCTAAATATTAATTTTTTTTTTATTGGCCTAATGATTTAAAATTCATCCAATAAAATTCATATATTCATTTAGTAAATAAGATTTTGCTTAATCAATCTCAAACCGAAGGCAAAATATTAATTAATTTTGCTTAATGATCTAAAATTTGTGGTAAAAAGTTTCTAAATATCAAATGAGCCAAAGTTGATTGAAAGTTATGGTATATTTCTACTGTGATCACGTGAATTAAAGTAATTAGATGTTATGATTAAAATGTACATATGGTGTGATTAACGATGTACTTAATTTTTTAAAGTGGTGTTCCTATAATAAATATAAATTTACAATGGAGTATTGAGATTTAATTAAAAAATGTATTATATGGAAAAAATTAAGAAATTATAATATTTAATTAGAGATGAGAGTTACTCATACTCAAGAAGATATATATAGAAATTATTTTATCAAATAAGACTGTTAAATTAGATTTATACCAAAGTTAATAAATGGTCAAACAAATCAAATGTTATTATATGTATTTGTAGTTTTCTCTAATCTTAATATTAATATTATGGAAATATTTTCTATGTATTAGTTTAAAAATATAAAAATACCTGTTAAAGTTATTTAATTTAATGTGTGGACAATATTTGCTTCTCATAGTTTTAATGGCTTGGTTTCGGTGCAAGATTTTAAAATGGATGAGTTTAGTTTTTCGTAATTTTAATTGCTCAATTTTAATATTAACATATAATCTAATTTCTAATTTTTGATAATGTAAAATCCAATTTTCGTTAATTTGCTTCTGATCAGACAGTAATTATTTTCTTTTTATGTTTATAGAATATTTAAATATTAAATTGATTAACTTGTAAAATTAACTAATCAACGTGACTTAGATTTTTATGTAGATTTATCTCATCATCGCACCAATTACAAATTGAATGGTGAGTTTATGTTAAATAATTATCAACTTTTTAAAATGTGTAAACGAACAATTAAAATTGTACATTTTTTTAAATTTGTTTATCAAAATGAATTAATTAAAACTATGAAAACAAAATTGTCTGTATACAGACTTAAAGGATAAAAATGTAATTAAGTACATTTTAAAAATAATTAATTAATGGATAATTTTTTGCGTTAATTTATTACCAAACTTAAGATACACTAAATGTTACACTTTCTACCCCTACATCTATTATGTAATGAAAAAAAAATAACACATTTATAAATAATCTCATAATTAATTAATAAAATTTATAATAATAATGTACATGATTCACATTTACTAATAACATTACATTAGGTAAAATAAACTAACTAAAGTCTTAATTAAAAATAAATAAACAAAAATTCTAATTTTCTAATTATATCCCTGTGTCACATATTCTATCATAGCAGTCCCATGAACACTAAGCTTCGTTACTAAAATCACCAACATCAAACTAGAAATCACATGCAATACGAAAGAAAAAACACGATAAGGAAACAAAGAGAGTGAGAAATATCTCACTCAGGTTGCAGTGTAAAGACACTGCAGGATAGTTTCACATAACAAACAATTAATCAATACTTAATCATATTCAAACATGAGAAACAAATTAATTTAACTTCAACAGTAATTATCCATAAGCTCAACGTATCCATATCATAATTGCATCATATGCCATGCATGTCGTACTTGTATATACACTATGATGATGAATGCATGTGGCGCCAATCATATATCACACTTGACCACAAAAGTGATACACAATTATCTCACTTTATGATCTCACGTTATGATCTCATATTATGATGCATGTGGCACCAATATCATATCACACTTGATCATAAAAGTGATACACAATGATCTCACGTTATGATGCATGTTCACATAAGTCCAAGGACTTCTTATATACTCATACACATTTCCCTTCACATATATAAGTTCACATTTACAGTCACAATCACTTAACACATGACTCTTATCATAATCAATGGATAAAACAATATAATAATATTCAATTAACACACATTATCCTTCATTTATCATTAAAACTATATCACCCTTGACTCATCCCCTTCTTAGGGTATCATCACAAGAATCCTTAAGGTGTTCTAAAGCAATCACAATATTATCAAATTAAGAAATTATATATATATATATATATATTATTCTTCAATTCACATAACCTACAAGAGTAACTAGGAAACAAACAAAGATGAAAGAAGAAAACTCATATTTCTTTCAAGAACACACCTAAAAAGAAATTGGGTCAAACAATCAAAATATTATCAAATTAAGAAATTACATATATTATTCTTTAATTCACTTCATAAAGAATATACAAGAGTAATTAGGAATCAAACAGAGATAAAAAAGGAAAACTCCTCTTTCAAGAATACATCCAAATTAAGGAATTGGGGGTCAACTTCCACTACCCAACAAATATCCCACACCCCAAAGCGAATTCTCATTCCTCCCTTACCTTGTTGATGTATAGGCAATACTCTCGATACCCTAAAATTTTCTTCTTGCTCTTCTCCTCTCCCTTATTAAATAGAGAACAAAGAAGATGAAAATCTCAAATCACACCTACTGTGCGAATCTAATATCTCTCTACTCAGACCTTGTATCAACGATCCAACTAGTCATAATCAAGAAGTAGATGTGACGAACCACTTGTTAAATTTTTAGCCTGATCCAACGGTGAGTGAATGTGCAACAATGATTTTACTGTAATAGTCCTATCAAAAAATAGGAATGACTTTCTCTCTCTATCTCTCAAAGTGTTGGTGTTCTGAATAACCTAAAACTTTAATATTTATTTAAATAAGACCTCATATTATAAAATTAATTATTTTATAATTATGAAAATCAATACTATATATTAAAATAATAAAAAATATATATATTAATTACATTAAAAATTTTAAAATTTCTTAAAAATATTTAATTAATCTCATACAAAATTAGAATTTAAAAAAAATCAAAGACAAAGTGTTAAATTCTGACTTTAATATTATATTTTTAAGAAATTACTATAATATTAAAACGTGGAAAATCAAACTATATATTAAATTATTAAATAAAAACTCATTTATTTATTTATTTATGGCACAAAAACTCATTTAATGATATCTTCCAACAATTAAAGATGATATTTTTTCTAAAAATACAGATATTATTTAAATAGAATTAATTTTCTAAAAAAATCAATAGAATTAATTCATTGTGTTGTAACAAAATTTATCAATAATTTATTATATTACTGAAAAAGGAAACTAAAAGTAGATATTAATAAAAATATCATTTATGGATGATGATAATAATTTGAAAAAAAAATACAGAAAATAATTAATGCTATTAATTATTATCATAAGCTTTGCAAAGTTAAAGCGTTAAATTTTTATGTAGAAATTAATTTAATATCCATATTAGTATATTAATTAATTTAGTAAAAACTTAAATATTAAATACATGTGTGTTTTTATGTTATGCATGCTTTTTCACGCAAATAATTATAAAAACTATTCAACTAAACTCATTGCTTGAAAGATCTAGAAATTCTATTTCAGTATTTTGAGTAGCCAATAAGGGTCAGGAAAAGTGACATCGCTCTTTAAGACTTCAAAGTATCCAAATACCTGTTTGGCACTAAAAATGTGAACTAAAACATAGTTATTCTTTAATTCTCATAGTATAATTTATGCGTAATTTTAAATATTGACAGCTAATTTTTATAAATTTTAACTATTTAAATATTGTAAGAGAAGAATTTTCTTTCATGAATAATCCAAACACGCATATTTAAATATAAAATCATTTAGAAATTTAAAATAAAAAAAATCTTACAATTTTATATAAGTGTATAAATAATTATTAACTTTTATTTTAATTTCAAAAAAATTATTAATTTTAAAATATATTTTTTTATGTTAACAAATTATACGGATTGATAATTATAAATTATGTATGTCATAAGGTTTAAAGTTTTTTAAATGTTATATATATATATATATATATATATATATATATGTTTTCATATAATAGCATGGTTAAATTGAGATATTATTATGATCGATTTAGGTGTTTCTAATCTAATATAAAATGTTAAATTTTTGAAAAACTATTAAAAAGTGTAAAATTATTTTTAAATATTAATTGAGTCGATTTAATTAATTTTAAGGTGAGATTAATTATTTTTAATTTTTTAATAAATAAATATTTATATTAGAGTTGAATTAACATCGACATAATTGATGTTATCCATTTAATATTGAACATTAATAAAATCAATTTAACAAATTTTATGTTGAAGCTGATTATTTTTAACTTTTTTAAATGAGTAAAAATTGTTATCTTACTGTCAACTTTTACTACTTAAGATCGGTTCTTAACTGATACTAAATAATTATTTTTTTAATGATATATGTGTAATAACGACGTTGAAAGATTATTAAAATAATCTAATGTCCTTTATATAGAAAATATATTTGAAAAAGTAAAGTACATTTCTAAATCAAGATTTTCAATAAAAAAATTTGTTTAGATAGAAGTTCGTACAAAAGTTCTTGACAAATTTATTATGATTAAAGTTGAGAATAGAAGAAAACATATTGTCCAATAATAACCTAGGAACTAATGATACTATTGTTAAAGTTATCATTCACTAAAGCCTAATAAATGTTGAGTTGGTTGAAATAATTGAAAGTGCAAGTAAATGACTAAATCCATAATGACTTAAGAAATGTTTCCTAAGACCCTAAGCTAAAGAAGTAGGTGGCCACAACTTGGCCAAGTACCGAGTTGGCTGAGTAAGTACCGAGGATTATCCATGGCTGATTATCGAGTTGACCGAGTATCGAGTTGGCCGAGTACTAAGCTGTTTTTTTTCTATTAATTAAATAATTTATTATACAATATCCAAAATTCTATCATAATATTTAGAATCATCCATAACACACTTCAGTACATTAAATTTAAAATGTATTGTCGGAATGTTACATGCGTTTTAGATAGTAATTATTTTATGTTAATTGTTGGTTCTTCTGATTTCATATAAGAGAAAAATTATTAAAAAAAATTATCTTCTCTTAGTGCCTTTTTAGTCCATTATTTTATTGGTAAGAATGTGAACAAGATTACTAATTTTGTCTTTGGTATAAAGATACCAATCTTGAACTTTATTAAAACGAGAAAAAAAATTGATAAACTTTTAAGAAAATAAGAAAAAATAAAATGAGTAAAGTAAATAATTGACAATGGTAGACATAATTTTACTTTCTAAACATATCTATTATTTTTTAAAAATAAAAATGTATTGATAAAAAGGTTAAAATAAAAAAAATACTTATAATTTTAATTAAGTGAATAAGTAATTATTAACTTATATTTCATATTCAAACAAATCATTAATTTCTATGTTTTAAAATTATACAGCTAAATTGTAATATATATTATAAGAAAAAATTAAATTAGATTTTATATAGTAATATCAACTAAATTGGGATGTTATTAGAGTCAATTTAGTCATCTCTAATACAATTAATTTTTTGAAAAAGATATTAAAAAATGTCAAATTATTTTTAGATATTAACAAAGTCAGTTTAACCAATTTTAAAGTGAAACTAACTATTTTTAACTTTTTTTAATAAATAAATAAATATTTGTATTAATTAACATCGACTTAGTTAATGTTAATAACATCTATTTAATGTTAGAAACTAATAAAGTCAGTTGAGCACAATTAGAATGGATGCTAACTATTTTTAACTTTTTTTAATAAGCAAAAATATTTATCGTAATGTCAATTTTTACTAGTTAGGATCCACTATTGTCCAACGTTAAATGATTATTTTATTTTAATGATATATGTGTGTGTAATAATGTAAAAAAAAAAACTTAAACTTATCAAAATAATTGTTTATATTTCTTTTGTGTTATTTATATTTTACATTTTTTATTATTTATAAGTAATCTATTGCTCTTTATATGTCATTTTTATATAGGGAGTATATTGGAAAACATAAAGTACATTTCAAATTAAGGTTTCTACATCAAAAAAATGTTTTTGGATAGAAGTATGTACAAAAATTCATTCTAGTAAAATCTATTATAACTAAAGTTGAGAATAGAAAAAAACATATTGTCCAAGAGTGACCTAGGAACTTATGACACTAAGGTCAAAACTATCATTCAACAAAACCTAATAAATGTTGAGTTGGTTGAAAGTGTTGGAGGTGCAAGTAGGTGGTCACAATCATAATCAAGATAGTTAAAATCGAGATTATATTTAAGATCGTAAAAGATTTATAAAATTGTAAATCGTGGAATCGTAACATGTAGATTTTACTTTCTACAAATTTTGTTAAAATGACATCCAACTTATCAATGAAAATGACATAAATAATTAAAACAAAATCAATCTTTGTGAATAGTTCATCAAGCATAAGTTCATAAAATCAACCACTTTGTGAATACTTCATCAAACTTAAGTTCATCCAATAATATTCATTCAAATTAAAATGAAAAATGAAACTATGCCCCACTATACTGAACCAAACCGTTAGACTATAACCAAGCCTTGTAAACTATACCGGACTAGACTAAGAAGAGAGAACGTGCAAAGCAAAATTATCAAGAAGAGTTTTAATTTAGAAGAGGAAAGATTTAACTTTTATTAGGCTTAAAAAAATTTTAAAACTGTTTAAAAAAGTAAAAAACAATATTCTGAAGTACATGTTAAAATAATCTTTAAAAACATTGTTCAACTCCCAAATTAGTGGAAACAATATTACTAAACTTTAAAAGATATTAAAAAATTAAAAACTCTTCACCTCCTAAATTAGTGAGAACAATGTTCAACGTTAAACAATTAAAACCATTCAAAGAGTTAAAATGAAATTAAAACTCATCCACTGCCTGCATTTGAGAAAACTTTAAAAAAATTTATTTTACGTTTTTTTTTTATTTTCCTCTATGATTTCACCAATTACATTGTGTTACGATTTTCTCTATGGAATTGAATTGAAATAAAAATCGTATAATCATAAGATTTTATAAGTAAAATCGCGATTTTGACTACATTAATCATAATACTCAAGACAGAGTTGGCTGAGTACTAAATTGTTTTTTTTTTCAATTGATTAAAAAATTTATTATACAATATCAAAAAATCAATCATAATATTTAGAATCATCCATAACACACTTCAATATATTAAATTTAATATAGTATACATTTTGGAAATGTTACATGTATGTTAGGTGGTAACTATTCTATATTAATGGTTAGTTCTTCTGATTTCATATAAGAAAAACATTATTAAAAAAGGTTATTTTGTCTTACTCCATAGCCTTTTAGTCCATTATTTTATTGGTAAGAATGGGAACAATATTACTAATTTTGTCTTTGACATAAGGATATCAATCTTGAATTTTATTAACATGAGAAAAAAATTGATACACCTTTGAAGAAATGCAAGAAAGAGTAAATTGAGTAAAGTAAATAATTGACAAGAGTAAATATAATTTTACTTTTTAGACATATTTATTATTTTTTAAAAATAGAAATGTATTGATAAAATGGTTAAAATAAAAAAATGCTTATAAGTTGTAAGTTTCTCTTCTTTCCCTTAGAGAGACATTTCTAAATATTTTTTTCTCAAAATAATCTTTCCTCTATAATTTTTAGTCCTAAAATTTTTATGATATAAGGAAGGTCAATTTTTCTAGTTTTAATTTAGCACATTTCTTTTGAAATAAAATAAAATAGATTTATTAAAAATAAGATAGATGAAGAGGTAAAATACTAATATTGTCAATTGCAAACTGTAATTCCACTAAAAAGAATATTTTAAATCTATTTGATTAAAACAAAAATTGAATAACAAATAATTAATACGAAACTTTTAAGAGACTTATAAATATAAACAAATTTGAAGAGAGAAAATGACTATTAAAAAGAAAGAGATAATATTTATTAACATTAAATGAGAAAAGTTAGAAAAATATTAAAAAAAATTCTTATTTAATTCTCAATATTATGCATTAAATTCTAAATTTTTTGGAGCAAAACCTCCCTCTTGCCCCTAAGAAGCTCAACCACTGTAATAAGAGAATAGAAGAAAACACATTGTCTAAGAGTGACCTAGGAACTCATGACAGTAAGGTCAAAACCATCATTCAACAAAACGTGGTAAATGTTGAGTTGGTTGAAAGTGCAAGTAGGTGTCCACAATCATAATGACTCAAGAAAAGTTGCCTAAGACCTAAGCTAAAGAAGTAGGTGGCCATGACTCAACAAAGTATCAAGCTGACCGAGTACATATCGAGGGTTATCCATGGCCAAGTACTGAGTTTGCTGAGTACCAAGCTTTTTTTTTTCAATTGATTAAATAATTTATTATACAATATCCAAAAATCAATCCTAATATTTAGAATAATCTGTAACACACTTTAGTATATAAAATTTAAAATGTATTGTAAATATTTTGAAATGTTACATGCGTATTAGGTGGTAACTATTTTATTGTGTGAATTGTTGGCTCTTTTGATTTCATATAAGGAAAAAATATTTAAAAAAAAAGTTATTTTCTCTTATTGGATACGTTTTTAGACCATTATTTTATTGGTAAGAATGGAAATAAGATTATTAATTTTTCTTTGGTATAAGGATACCAATCTTGAATTTTATTAAAATAAAAAATAAAATTGATAAACTTTTAAAGAAGGGAAGATGCAATTTTACTTTTTATTCATATTTATTATTTTTTAAAAATAGAAATGTATTGATAAAATGGTTAAAATAAAAAAAAATGCTTATAATTTTAATTGAGTGCATAAGTAGTTATTAACTTATATTTTAAATTCAAACACATCATTGATTTTAAAATCTATTTTTCTATGCTTCAAACTTATACGGATTGTTCATTAGAGATTATGTATCTCATTAACTTTAAGGTTTTCTAAAAATGTAATATATATTATAAAAAAAAATCAAATTAGTTTTTATACAGTAGAATCTCTAAATTGTGAAGTTATTAGAGTCGATTTAGTCATCTATAATACAATACAAAATGTTTATTTTTTTATAAAAATATTAAAAGATGTCAAATTATTTTTAAATTATTTTAAGACATTAATTAAGCTTGTTTAACTAATTTTAAGGTGAAAATATCTATTTTAACTTTTTTTAATAAATAACTATTTGTATTAGTGTTGAATTAACATCGACTTAGTTGATGCTAATAACATCTATTTAATGTTGGACAGTAACAAAATCAGTTTAGCAAATTCTGAATGGACATGAATTGTTTTTAAACTCTTTTTAATAAGCAAAATATTGATCTTAATGTTGATTTTTATTAGTTAGATCGAGTATTAGCCGATATTAAATTATTATTTTGTTTTAATGACATATGTGTGCATCATAATGTGTAAAGCTTATCAAAATAATTGTTTATATTTCATATATGCGTTATTTTTATTTTACTTCTTTATTATTTATAAGTAATCTATTATCCTTTATATGTTATTTTTATATAGTATATTTGAAAAGGTAAAGTACATTACTAAATCAAGGTTTCCACATAAAAAAAGTGTGTTTAGATAGAAGTACCTACAAAAATTCCAGTAAAATCTATTGTGACTAAAGTTGAGAATAAAGAAAAACACATTGTCGAAGAGTGACCTTAAAACTGATGAAACTATGGTTAAAGTTATCATTCAACAAAACCTAGTAAATGTTGAGTTGGTTGAAAGAGTTGAAAATGCAAGTAGGTGGGCACAATCATAGTGACTCAAGAAATGTTGCCTAAGACCTAAGCTAAAGAAGTAGGTGGCCACAACTCGGTCAATTATCGAGCTAGCTAAGTACGTATTGAGGGTTATCCATGATCGAGTATTGAGTTGGCCGAATAACAAGTTGTTTTTTTACTATTGATTAAACAAATTGTTATAAATATCCAAAAATAAATCATAACATTTAGAATAATCAATAACACATAATAATTAAATTTAAAATATATTGTATATATTTTAGAATATTACATGCGTATTAGGTGGTAACTATTTTATGTTAATTGTTCATTCTTCTAATTTCATATAAGAAAAAAATAATAAAAAAAGTTATTTTCTCTTATTGCCTACATTTTTAGTCCATTCTTTTATTAGTATGAATGAAAACAAGATTACTAATTTTGTCTTTGGTACAAGGATACCAATCTTAAATTTTATTAAAATGAGAAAAAAGTTGATAAAATTTTGAAAAAATGCATGAAAGAGTAAATTGAGTAAAGTAAATAACTGACAAGGATAGATATAATTTTAGCTTTTAGATCTATTTATTATTTTCTTAAAAATATAAGTATATTAATAAAAAAGTTAAAATAGAAAATGCTTATAATTTTAATTAAGTGCATAAGTAATTATTAACTTATATTTTATATTCAAACAAATCATTAATTTTAAAATTATTTTTTTTCTTCAAAAAATATACGGATTGTTCATTATAAATTATGTATGTCATCAACTTTAAAGTTTTTTAAAAATGTAATATATATTATAAGAAAAATTAAATTAGCTTTTATATAGTAGTATCGCTAAATTAGAATGTTATTAGAGTAAATTTAGTCACTTCTAATATAATACATAGTGTTAATTTTTTGAAAAAAAATATTAAATATGTCAAATTATCTAGATACTAATTAAGTCGGTTCAACCAATTTTAAGATGACAATAACTATTTTTAACTGTTTTTAATAAATAAATAGTTGTATTAATGTTGTAATAACATGGACTTAAATAAATAGTTGTATTAATGTTGTAATAACATGGACTTAGTTGATGCTAATGACATTTGTTTAATGTTGGATACTAATAAAGTCACTTTAGCAAACTCTAAGTTGAAGCTAACTATTTGTAACTTTTTTTAGTAAGTAAAAATATGTATCTTAATGTTGATTTTTACTAGTTAGGATCAACTCTTGAGGATGCTAAATGATTATTTTGTTTTAATGATATATGTGTATTGATAACGTCTAAAGCTTATAAAAAATAAAATAATTATCTATATTTCATATATGTGTTATTTCTAATTTTACATTTATTCATTTTACATTGTCCACCAGTGATAAGGTCATCATTTAGCAAGCCTAGTGAATGATGAGTTGGTTAAAAGTGTTGAAAGTGGAAGTAGGTGGCTACAATCACAATGACTCAGGAAATGTTGCCTAAGACCTAAGCTAAAGAAGTAGGTTGCCACAACTTGTTCAAGTATGAAGTTGGCCGAGTACATACCAAAGGTTATACATGAGACCAAGGCAGAGTTGGCTAAGTACCAAGTTGACCGAATACCAAGCTTGTCGAGTACCAAGCTGTTTTTTTTATTGATTAAATAATTTATAATATAATATCCAAAAATCTATTAGAGTATTTAGAATCATCCATTACACACTTCAATACATGAAATTTGAAAGGTATTGTATATATTTTGGAATGTTAGATACGTGTTAGGTAGTAACTATTTTATGTTAATTATTCGTTCTTTTAATTTTAT
Organism: Lablab purpureus; assembly: GCA_030347555.1. Classification (NCBI taxonomy): domain Eukaryota; kingdom Viridiplantae; phylum Streptophyta; class Magnoliopsida; order Fabales; family Fabaceae; genus Lablab; species Lablab purpureus. The sequence goes on along the minus strand of CM059261.1, from coordinate 14,394,634 downwards.
ATAAGGAATAAATTATTAAAAAAATTATTCTCTTTTACTCCATACCTTTTTCGTCTATTATTTTATTGGTAAGAATGGGAACAAGATTAATAATTTTATCTTTTGGTACAAGGATAACAATCTTAAATTTTATTAAAATAAGTAAAAAATTGATAAACTATTAAAGAAATGCAAGAAAGAATAAATTGAGTAAAGTAAATAATTGACAAGGGTAGATATAATTTTACTTTTTTGATATATTTATTATTTTTTAAAAATAGAAATGTATTGATAAAATGATTAAAATAAAAAAATGCTTATAATTTTAATTAAGTGCATAAGTAATTATTAACTTATATTTTAAATTCAAATGAATCATTAATTTTAAAATGTATTTTTTTGTGCTTCAAAAAGTATACTATTGTTCATTATAGATTATGTACCTCATATGTCATCAGCTTTAAAGCTTTTAAAAATGTAATATACATTATAAGAAAAAAATTGTATTTGTATAATAGAATCAATTAAATTGAAATGTTATTAGAGTCGATTTAGTCAACTCTAATACAATATAAAATATAAATTTTTAAAAAAATATTAAAAAATGTCAAATTATTTTTTAATTATATTTATTAATTGATTAAGTGGATTTAACCAATTTTAAGGTGACAATAATTATTTTTAAATTTTTTAATAAATAAATATTTTATTAGTGTTCAATTAATATTAACTTAGTTGATGCTAATAATATTCAAGGTTGGACACTAATAAAATCAGTTTAGCAAACTCTAAATAGATACTTATTATTTTTTATTTTTTTAAAATAAGTAAAACTATTTATTTTAATGATGAGTTTTACTAGTTAAAATTTATTCTTGACTGATTGTCACATGATTATTTTCTTTTAGTGAGATATGCTTGTAATAAGGTGTAAAGCATATTAAAATAATTGTTTATATTTCATAAATGTATTATTTCTATTTTACATATTTTATTATTTATAAATAATTTATTATATTTTATATTTTAGATAGGGAATATATCTGAAAAGATAAAATACATTTCTAAATCAAGGTCTCTACATCGACAAATGTGTTTTGATATAAGTATCTGGTAAAGTCTATTATGACTAAAGTTGATCATAAAAGAAAACACATTGTCCAAGAGTGATCTAGGAAGTGATGACAGTATGGTCAAAACTATCATTTAACAAAATCTAGTAAATGTTGAGTTGGTTGAAAGAATTGAAAATGGCAAGTAGGTGGTCAGAATTATAATGACTTAATAAGTGTTTTGAAGACTTAAGTTAGAAAAGATGCGTCTATGGATGATTAACATTTCATCCCACCCTATCTGTGGCTCTGATACTAGTCCAAAACAAAGTTGGTTTAACCAATTTTAAAGTGACAATAACTATTTTTAACTTCTTTTAATAAATAAATATTTATATTAGTGTTGCATTAACATTGACTTAGTTGATGCTAACAACACATATTTAATGTTGGACACTAATAGAATCAGTTTAGCAAACCCTAAGTCAACACTAACTATTTTTAACATTTTTTAATAAGTAAAAATATTTATTTTAATGTCGAATTTTACTAGTTAAGATCGAATCTTGGGCGACACTAAATGATTATCTTTTTTAGTAATATATGTGTAATAAGGTCTTAATTGTATTAAAATAATTGTTTATATTCCATATATGTATTATTTTTATTTTATATATTTTATTATATATAAATAGTTTATTGTCTTTTATATGTCATTTTTGGACAGTGATATATTTGAAAAGGAAAAGTACATTTCTAAATCAAGGTTTCTATATTATAAAGCGTATTTTGATAGAAGTACATACAAAAGTTATGGTAAAGTTTATTGACTAAAGTTGAGAAGAAAACACATTGTTCAAGAGTGACCTAGGAACTGTTGATAGTATGGTCAAAACTATAATTCAGCAAAACCTAGTAAATGTTGAGTTGGTTGAAAGAATTGAAAGTGGCAAGTAGGTGGTTACAATCATAATGACTCAATAAGTGTTGGGTAAGTAAGTTAAAGAAGATGAGTCTATATATGTATGACTAACACTTCATTCCACCGTATACATCACTCTGATACTAGGTCAAAACTAAGAATGTGGTTTAGGTTCATCTTGGTATAAATGGTCTTTGAACAACTTATCCCATGAAGATACGAGAGACTCTATCTAGAGTTGCATAGAATGAGAAGTTGAAACCTATAAATGCTAAAGAATAATAGAGTGAAATGACAGGAACTACCATCAAACTACACCTCCAAGGTCTACAATGACCACCATACTATATGGAGATTCTCTCATAGTGAAACCATGCATACTTTATCCTTTTTATGTTCTTAATAAAAGAGGATGAGTACATAAGATATTTCAAAGTCATTTTTAGAAGTAGAGCAAAATGGCAAGTCACGTGTAACATAAAGGATAATATATCTTACAGAAGAAGATACCTAAAATGTCTCATCGTTGAAGAATAATTATAATGAAATGATAATTTAGCGTTGAAAGAACACTTTTGAACGAGTCACCATTATTTTTTAATTTTTTTTTTCCAATTAAAGAGATAAAGTTGAGATATATATATAAAGTCCACTAATTACCAATTATGAAACATCATAACAAAAAAAAATATAAATATTTCAAGACATAAAGAGGGATAAACTCATGATGATTTCAACATCATACAACTCAACAACAAAGTAAAATATACTTTCTATTTGTGCATTGTATAAAAATCAATACTAAATTTTGTTGACTAAAAATAGTAAAATAATCTAAACTAAAATTATAATATTTAAAATGAATGTAAATTTAGAAAGAATGAAAATCTTCTTGTGTTTTATAATTTCTTTTATTTTACATTGAATTTTCTTAAATAGAAAATGATTGTTTGATTAATAAGAAAGTGTTACAATGAAATTTAGAAGGTTCTATTAATCAAATAAAAAGTTTTCTTAAAAATATAAAAACATTTATTTTGTTACGTGGAACCTATTTTTCTTTATAAAATAAATTTAAATATAATTTATATATACATATATTTAACAATTCAGTATTATAATAAATTTGTACTAATTTTTAAAAAAAATTAATATGTAAAGCTTACCTTCTATATTTTTTAATCAATTAAAAGTATGAAAATAGTTTAGGTTACATGAATATTAACCAGGGTGGTTAAAAATATTAGAATTAGAAGTCTGCAAATTAGATTAGATTGACTTTGAAAATAAAAATCATTTAATTTAATATCTCTACAATATTTAACCACTATTTAATAAGTATAATTAAAAGTAAATTTACACAACTCCAATTATGTAAATTTATTTCAATAATTAAATAATTGTTCATTAAATTTAATATTAATACACTTCTCTTTAAGCATAATCATTTTCCAACCAGTATCTTAATAATGATTGTACTTACTCATAAACTTTAACATAATATTTTTATTTAATGACACTCTTACAATTTCTTCTAAAAAATATTATAAAAAAATCCAATATTAATAAGATAAATAAATTATATAAAATATTTGAGATTGTATCTACCAAATTCAATGTATATAAATATTATTTTTCTAATAAAATATTTAACTTTTTTTATTTTTATTCAATGGAAATTTTAACACAGAAAGAGGCCTTACTACTTTACTAGAGTTGAAAAAGAGAGTGTTGACGTGAGATTTCCTTTCTGGTTAAGGAGGATTGATGAATAATGGAGATGATCAACATAAAAATCAACGGCGTTGCTTCACTCCTCGGTTTCAGGCTCTTGTTTTATTTATTTATCTCCCCGAACGCACCACTGTTTTCACCTTCACCCTCCTTCACTCGCTTCTCTCTCCTTCTTCACTGCTCACACCAAACCAAAACCTTATACTTGTATAGCAAGAGAGAGAGAAAGAGAACAACCAAATTACCCAAGATGTTGCTCGGGAAGAGACCTCGTCCTCCAATGAAGAGAACCACCAGCATGTCCGAAATAACATTGGATCTGAACACCGCGGCCTCCGATGCACCCGACCAACGGAGATCAGGTGCTAGTGGCGGCGCTGGTGGCGGCGGGTTAACACCCAAAATCCTCAGAAGACATTCTTCGGATTTCGTAGACACCCCTCACTTCCTGCGCGCGTGTGCCCTCTGCAAAGGCCGTCTCGCACCCGGTCGCGACATCTACATGTACAGGTTTGACTCTGTTACATTCCTAACTGTTCCAGTTAACTGCATAATTTATTTATTTTTCAATTCTTAATTTCTTATGTCAATTTTTATCCGAATAATTGGAATGTTTTTTTTTTTCAATTTGTAGGGGTGATAGTGCTTTCTGCAGCCTGGAGTGTCGTCAGCATCAGATGAACCAGGATGAGAGAAGAGAGAAGTTTGTCACGGCGTCGAAGAAGCAAGTCATGGCTCCTCCACCGTCTGGCTCTCAAATCCTGGCCACCACCAAGGGCGAAACCACTGTGGTGGCGTTGTAGATGTGAAATCCAAACCCAACATGTCAAGAACATGTTTTTATAGCTCCCTCTTTCTCTTTATCTCAGCGTTCTTTCTTTTTAGTGTGGCGACTTTTTGGATAATGGGAGTGGGTGGCTTTCCTTCCTTGCTTACATGGGCAAACTGGGCAAGTGTTATTTATGGAACTTGGAAGTACCTTCTAGTAATCAATCCCCCTTTTGGATTTTGAATCCATAGATAATTATTGAAATTGAAAACAAGATTTCAAAATCCTAGTCCACTGTTGCTGTTTTTACTGTCTAGTCTTCTTTTTCTGCAGAATACTAATAATTATGAACACTTACAGATATTGGAGTATTAGTCTATAGTTTTCACTACGACCAATTTCATATCCTAATTTCACTTTCGTTTCTAAATGGCGTCCTGGTTCGTTCGTGTTTGTGGGAATTTTATGAATTGGTGATTCTTCGAAGGAATAAATTGCTAGTTATAAGCAAGTTGTATAACCTAGATCCTGGACTCTTTTTTTTTTTATCAACAATGAATCCACAGGTAAATCCGTCAAATCAATCTATGCGTGCTATCTTATTAAAACGGGTGTTTGAGGCAATTCCAAAGACCTGATCAAAAGGAACAAAATATATAAAGTAATCACAATGAGTTTTGGCATTTCATGGATGCAGATTTATATAGGTTTTTGCAACTTTTTTTCTTTACAACTAAGCAACGAGATAGAAGCAAGGTCTACTCATCCACAGCATCTCGAAGATTTGATATATTTGTCCAATCTGTGGATAGTGTTATCAAACGTAAGAATTAGATATAAAATTAACAGTAAACGATATATAGTATTGATACCAACAACTTGACTACTTAAGCATCAGAAAAATTAACCTTTCCTAGGTGAAAGTTTAACCAACAAGAGCAAGCTTTGGTGCAGTCATACTATATTCTATAATGCTGTAAATGCAAGTTGTGGTGGAGATTGTATATCAGAAAACAGAATGCGGGACCTTGCAGAGACTTGCAAAAAATAATAAATAAACATTCATCACTGGTAGGGCTGGGCATTGGGAACAAAATAGCCTAACTTTTCTATACGTTTTTTCTTTAAAAACAATAAACAGTGGCATGTGTGAGATACGTAGAGGAAGGTTCAAGAATGAATAATTCATGTGGGATTACAATGGATGTATGTGTGCAGCCAGTAGATTCTCTTTCTCGAAATCTTTATTAATTATTTTGTTTTGTGAAACATTTAACTAAAACGAAAACGAAATGAAATAAAATAATCAAAATCTCTCTCTTGGTTCCCATTGGTGCTGCCAATAATGCATATACATGTCCATTTTTGTGGGCAATAGAGACAAATTTGTTTGCTGAATGAAGAAATCATCTTCATGCTTTTATTGGTAAATAAGTTTGGAGCGAAGAAAGAGTTTTCTATTCCAAAATAAGAGGGGTAGCACTGCAAGCAAGTCTTGTTTTGCAAATAATTTATCAATAAAGTATCATGAATAAAAATCTAATCATTGATGTTGTGGCTGATCAATTTAGCAAACTATCATAATTATAACAACATTGTCGTACTTGAGCTCTTTTATTATTGATATGTAAGAAAACTATTAAATATTATTAGTTGATGATTGCCCCTGAAACTTACAGTTTCATAGAATAAAAAGTTAGAAAAATTTACAGTTATATGGTCCTTCTAATTTTAAGAAACAGTGTTAAGGACAAGTAAGGGTCAGTGGCATCATCAGGAGGAAGAAACAGTGGCTTAGTCAGCTAGGAATGGAATAGGTCCCACTTTACACCCTATAACTCAACGGTGACGAGAGAAAAATAGATTGATTTGGAGCTTTTGAATTGGGAAAAGAACATAATGTCAGAAATCTTAATGAACTAAGGTTTGTGAAAAAAATAATTGAAAGAATATTTATGAGTAAATAAGAAAAGCAATGGTTAGAAAGATGTAGCTAAGTTAATCTATGATACCGTCTACCAAACTCCAGTCATGCTCATTCGCAATTTGTTTATTCTTTAATCAAGGAGTTAATAAGGGAAATGAAAGGGCAACAATCACCTTCACATAAGGGACGCGGCGGTCTTGGTGGCTTGTAGTAGGGGGCCACACCAAACTGTACCACAACAATAACAAAACATAAAACATTACTCCATTCCATAACATATAAGAATATTTTTATTCAATAATTTGTGCCATGTCATTAAAATAACACCAGGACAAATATAGAATTTTGAACAACGCTCAATCAAGAATTCTTAGCAAAACAATTATAATTTTATAAATAAATATAACTCTTAGGGGATAATTCTCTTCTCTCATTCTTTCTACTGCTTTGTTCCATTGCTATTGCTTTGCTCCATTGTTACTGTTTTCCTCCACCGTTTGGTTCATTTCAAATTGTTACTCTTGCTTTACTATTTCATCGTGTCGCTTCCTCCACCGTTCATTACATTTATTGTTGCTGCTGTCACACATTATAACCCATTGTCACTACCCCCTCCACGCGTTGAATCTTCTTTGTTGTTGACACATTGAGGTTAGTAAATTTAAGATTTTAAATTGTACTGTATTTTATTTTTGAACTTTTATTTATTTAAGTTCATATTAATATTATTAGGTTTTAAAAATAAGATATATTATGTTTTCTTATAATTTAAAATTTAAAGTGGACTTTAGAATTTTGGATTGAAGCTATTATCTTATATTGGAGTGAGAATTTAAATTATACATTGTATTTAAGTTATTATGTTAAATTGTATATTGAATGTGTATTTTGTGAAGCTTGTGTTTTAAGGATTATGCTCCTCAACTATTAGATTTATGTATAGATTTCTATTTGAGATTTAATATAAAGATTTATGTAGTACATCTCCAATTTTGAAAATATATCTATGTTTTGCTTTATATACAAATAAGTTAAGGTCGTACTAAGAGCACTTGTATTGAATATTAAGTTATCTTGAAAAATTTAGGAAAACTAATCACTTTTTAATAATTGATTAGTACATATCTGTACATGTTATAATTTACATTTAGTATATTTTACTAAATTTTGGTTCATTGAATTTTATGTTGATATTTGGGTGTATATTTGGTTGTGGATATTTTATGTTACCACTTCAATTTCATGTCACTTGAAGACAAATGTAAAATACTATCAATTTTTTTTGAAAGATAATGTATGATGATTAAAATTTATATACTATTGAACTATAAAAAAAGTGAATCTTTCTTAATGAAACATGATCATATCTTTGATAAAAAAGAATGAGATTCACGTGCATTATACTAAATATTATTCTGGTGACACACATATAGGATGTAGTAGATATGGATTATTAGAGTTGAATTAATTAAGCATGCATAAGTGATAATTTATGAGAAAGAGGTATAAGAATTTATACAATTAGCACAACATAATGCTGGTAGTAGTGACAATGGGAGAGTAATAATTTATGAAATTAGAGAGTATTTTTTGTGTGATGAATTTCTTAGAAATTATACAACATCAATGTGACTTGGTGAATTGTTACATTTGTCAAGTACGTGCCAAATTGAGGAGTTTGTTGATTTGATAATGAATGACAAATTATAGGACATAATCTGTAATGTTGAAGCATAATCTTTTACTCAAGCACTTGAGTACGAAAATATATATAGTGATCCAAGGACTTCATAGTATCCTGATTCAATTAACTTCACACGATTATCAACGGTGTTAAAGTTGAAGAATTTGAAGACAATGAATGGGTGAACCAATAAAATCTTCACTTAGTCGCTTTAGTTGTTGAAGGAAATGTTTCCAAGAGATAATACAACATAATCAAAATTATGAGACAAAGAAGATACTTTGATGTACTCCATAAGAGGATGATATATAGGATCTTGATTAACTCAATAGGTGCTAGAGAACTCAAAACCCAATGGAAGAAGACCCATTAATGGCAGAAGCATGGGTTATGTTGTGGTTTTTACGAGATACAAAAGGAAAACAAAGACAAGTTGTAAAAGGAAATAGAAAATGGATTAATAAAATAAATGGAGTAGTAACGCGCCATCTTTGGATGACCTCCAAAGGATAAGTGTATGGAGGATTTGCCACTTAAAATATCTTTCCAAGATAAGAATCAATGTAAGAGAAGATAACTTTCAATACTCTTAAAGATATCTCACACTAAGTATAATTTTATTAAATATTCAATAATGAGTTTGAGAGGTGATGACTCTCTTATAGAGGGAACATGCCATGATTTAGAAGAGGAAAATACACCCAACAAGTATTTAGAATTATTAGAAAATCAAATATAGACATAAAAATACTTAAGCTAATGTTAACTTAACTAATCATATGTTTAACACTTAGTTAACTCCTTGTTAATCCTTGGACATAGGTGGTTCCTTGAAATTAGGAAAAGGCACATGGTACTAGATCAACATGGACAATCTATTTTATCGATTTCTACAACACATTAAGTTAGATGATATTAGAATAACTTCTTTAGACTTTTTTTTTACTTTTAATTTTCACTTATGGTTTTTATGTTTTAAAATTCTTGACATTTGCGATATTTATTAACAATTTGTTTTCTATACTTTATTTGACTGTATTGTTTTTTATTAAGTTATATATTGTTGATTTATACTTTCATAAGATATCATTGATTTTGACTGGTTGTGCAACAAATTTGGTATACACAAGTTGTTTAAGCGAGATAAACAACATAACCAAACAAAACTAAAAAAATATAATACAATAATAACTATAATCACAACTGTTGTCGTATGTCTACCTATGATGATGGTTTCGAACAAACCTATCGTCAACAATTTTTTAACATATGTATCACCTACTACGACAGTTTTGTTCAAAAATACAAATATTGTATGTATAATCTACAATGACAATTATTAATGAGAATCGTCATTGTTATGTATGTATGATAAATTTTCACATAATCATCATCATAGGTGATACATATGATGATTGTTTCAACCGTTGTAAAAAACTTATGCTTTCAATGACAACTAAATCAATAATGGTTCTGAATTTGATGTCAAAATACACTTAAAATGGTTATTAAAGACATCTTTTTCAGTGGTGGATTTATGACTCTCTTTTACTTTTTTACCATGTAGAAATATAACTTTTTCGTTTATGTGATTTTAAGACTCTTAATTAAATTATGTTTATGATACAATGTTAACAATTTAAACTAAATCATGTTGTGAATACTCAAAATTTGTAGCAAACTAACCTTTTTTTGTGTGTGTTTTTTAGGTAAATATTTTTTGGAATTCTCATTTTTAAAGACCTTTTTTAACTTAAACTTTTATCACTTTTAATTTATTTTGTTTTATCTTTACTCAAAAATATTTTTTAAGAAAATTGTATTAAAAATAACCTTAGGGTATCTCCATTGTTGGAGTCATAAAATGAGTCTTTATTCAATTTTTGTGGATCATATCAAGCCACACAATTTTTAAGATCTCATAACTATTTTTTATCCAATGCTAGGATTTTATAAAATCTCATAATAATATATTATTGTATGGGATCGCAACGAGGTCGGTGAAAATGAAAACAAAATGGAGACACCACCAATATTTATTAGGAAAAACATCGAAAAAATCATAAATGGTTTGCGAAACTAGATTTTTGAGTTTGGGAGTCGATTACCTGTAGGGAAGATATTAGCATCCTACAACGCCCATCATAAAGATGATTACCCATAATTAATTAAGCATATTATCTATATTATTAAAAATATTTATCTCACCCTAAAAATAATTAAAAATGATAATTTAAACAAAGATTAATTAATAGTTTATCTTTTTTTAGAAAAATATAATTATTATTGTTATTATTATGTTAAATATGATATAAGTAAAATATTTTTTTTTATATATTTAGCTTGATAGGAGTGGACTCCTGCTCCTACGTATCTCCAAGTGCAATGGAGAATCAAAGTTATGTAGCTCTTGTATAGAAAAGAAAAGTGATAAATTTTAAAATTTTTATTATTTTATAAATTCTAGGATATTTGAATTGTCACAACTCAGATACGACTAGGAAAATTGACAGGGGTGTACACCCAAGTCATTTTGTTGAAATATTTTGTTATTCAATTATTATTATTATTATTAAAAGTAAAGTTAAGTTAGAGCAAGACTTTTGAGTTACATATTGTAACATCATGTAACCATTAGTCTTAAAATTAAAAGGATATCACATCCAATTAACTCATTCTTTATCTTCTATATATTTAAAAAAATCTATCTAATATCTTATTTAAATTCTAAATTAAAATAAAACTAAAATTTCATATTTTTCAAACAATTAAATACTTTTATCCATATTTATATTTCTATAAAAAAGCTTGTTTTTTTTATTTTATAACAAATTTTAATATATTTAAAAAAAGAGTAGGATTTTAAAATAGACAAGTTGTCACAACTTGCATTTTAAATCCTAAAAATAAAAAGATGTTACATCCTGTTAATTTATTCTCCACATATAAATCAATATAACTTAAGAAACAATAAATTTATTAAAAATGTTATTATTAAATATATATTCCTAAAAATAAGAGGATGTTATATCCTCTTAATTTATCCTCCACACATAAATCAATATAACTTAAGAAACAATAAATTTATTAAAAATGTTATTATTAAATATATATATCCTTTTAAAAGTTTGTCTTAACTTACATCTATAACCCTTAACTTTTAAATAAATACTTATAAATTAAAATATGTTTTTTATTAATATTTTATTATAAATTGTAACTATTTACTTAGTTATATTGTAATTATCAGTATTTTTCAAATTTTTCTACAAAACTAAAATATTATATGAAAAAGGTTATAATTATTTTTCTTTACACATGTAGATAATATTAACTTAATACAAAAGTCATGATAAAAAATAAAACATTAAATCTCATCAAGCCACAGTGTGCAATAGGAAAACAAAACAAAACTTGATGATTCAAACTTATAATATTAATTTGCACAGAGACATGTAACATATATGTACAATATCAATTAATTAAAGAAAGCAACAGAAAGAAGATAGTAAGAGGAAGTGGCTGTTTCAACAGACAAATGGTCAAACTTTTTTTAAATGATAATAAATGCATAGAGAAAAAAATTAGGTTTCAGTTCCCTTCTTTTTATTTTTTTATTTTCTTAAGAGAACAAAAACAAAGAAAAGAAGAGTTACTAGAAACTTCTCTATTTTGCATTGAAATTCTTTCTCAACCATCTCATAAAGACACATATCCGGTGTATACTAGAAAATAGAAAATAAACTTAAGTGGAAGTCTGAATTTTAAAATAAAAAAGGAAAAAACTTTCTCAAATAGTTTCACATGCTAGTCATTTCCACCTCCTTAAAGATATGTTCTCAATGGAGAACAAGGTGATGAGTGAGTTAAAGAGACTATGATGATTCTTTCGGTAAAGGAAACGTCCAATGCCATGTGAAGGTTCTCTTTAGGTTCCAAAATTATCATTTTTAACTGTTATTTTCATTTTTATTCTTTACCAAAACTCTTATTTGGCTAAAGGTTGTTTTTAAAGTATTTTATAAGGATCATGTATACTGTATGATGATTGTTTGATTAAGCAAATGTGATTTCTGTGTTAAACTGTACATATTCCATCAATCATACAGCAAAACATTAAAGCTAAAGATTTATGTACAAAAAAAAACTTATCTGTTTATTGTTCTGATTGGTTTTAGTCTCAACAACTGTTGTTTCTTCTCTGAACCCTTTTTCTTGTGTGTTAATCTCTCCTTCTTTTCTACTTCTATCCTTCTCCTTTTTTTTTCGTATGTAAAGGTATTTATAGAGGAAAAATTTTGAGATTGTTATTCTAGAGTTCAAAATTTATGTTCAGTTTTACAAGCAAGATGTGCATAGATCCTAAACTTTGATTAAGGAGACTGGACACTGTTGGAGAAGTGAAGGAGGTGAATGCTTATAATACACTTTAAATTAATGACTATGTGCACTTGAGTGTCTTGCAGAGAGATATGCACATATGAGAAAAAAATTTAGTTTTTATTGTTTTTTTTTCTTAATAATTTTTTTCCTCTTTTTAGAAAAGAGAAGAAATAAATGGACCAACCAGAATAATTACTATATTTCTTTCTTTTAAAGTTCATTTGAAAAATTTAAAATTTAAATTATGAAAACTTTTATATTTATTTTAACATTTTATATTTGTCTTAACAAAATTTAGAGTCATATATATTTCTTTAAGAGAAAAAAAAGAAAAAAAAAGAGAGAAAAATATAAATTTATATTATGTGTACAAAAATGTGTAAATGTAGTTATATATATAAAGAGCCAAAAAATTAGGTGTTTATAATTATTTACACATGAAACTACTAATTATCTGATAAATAATTTTTTATTTTATGTCCTAAGGTTTTATTTTTATTGACATTCCAATACAGGAACCCTTGTAATGAATAATTATTTCATTATTGATGTATATTATCTTAAGATAATTTTTTTTTTAATTAAATAAAAAATTAATTAAATGAGATGATTTTTTCTTTTTAATATAATAAATTGACAACACTAAAATACATCAACTTAGTTTTCGTTTTCATTTTTTATTTTGTTCTATTTTTTATATTTTACTTTCTTTCATTCAAATTGAGTAACTTTTTAACCTTTTAATATTTGTTTACATACATATTTAAAAAGATATATCATGATAACTTTTATTTAAAATACAAAACTAGTTATTGAAGTATACATATGTTAAAACACACATGTATCCATCTTTTTTCATTAATAAAAATCTTGTTTTTATATTTAAAATATAAAATAAAAATAAAATATTATATAAATAATAATTAATATTAGTATTGTATAATTTATAATTATCTTCTAATACGTGATTAATTTATTTTTTAAAATACAATTAAAAATAAATAAAAATCTGAAAAATGTACATGCAAAAAGTTCATATTATATGAAGAATTCATTACAAATATGGTTACATATACTTAAAGAATAATATATATTTTTATAATATACTAAATATTTTAGAATAATTTATTTTTAAAAAAATTTGTTTTATTAATATGTTATTCTTATTTTAAAAACTATTTAATAATATTTACTATAAAATGAATTTATTAAATTTTTGTAATGATTTGATATTAAAGTAGACTCATCTTTTTGGTATTTGAGAAATTTACTGATCTCCTTTACCACATATAAGACTCTCTCTTGTTTGTGACAGTGAGTAATTTTATTCTCTTTCTAAAAATGTTTATTGCTTTAGTTTGACACTGATAATGTTGATAAGGGATGATATTAAAACTTTTTAATATAACTTCTTTTTTAAAATGGTTTTGGAAGTTAAGGGTGGAAGAGGGTTCACTATTGTTGTGTGATTGATATGACGTAGGAATGAGAAAAATATTCAAGCCAAGGTTAAGGAATCAGATGAATTAATGGAGGTGTTACATACTGTGTCATGGCAGTGACTCATCGCGTGTTCTGATTTCAATTACTCATTTTTTGCTGGTCACAGATTCCTTTGGTGTGTCTTCATTAGCAGTGTTGGTCTTTTCTTTTTCATGATTTGGTAAGATGGGATTCTGTGGATGCATATGTGTGGCTATACAACTGGTGGTTTTACACATTCTATGTATATGTGAAATGAATATCAGATTCAGAATTCACAAATTGCTCGTGTGACTTGTTTGACAGTAGCAGTAAGTGACCACAAGGCATGTGATATTATGCAGACATGTAAATCAGTGTTGGATCCTGGGATTTTGGTTTTGTTGGATCTAGTTTTGCAAATATGACCGCAATTATGATCAGATTAGTCTCACTGTTTATAATCTTCTTCATTCCAAACATCAATTTTCATTTTAACATATCCAAGTAGTTAGGAAGTTGTGTTTGTAATGATCTAGTCTTTGCTTCAGTGGCAAGTACAGAACCAAAAAGTCCTTCATCAAATCCAAAGCCAACCCCTTCTCTAGCATCCATTGCAAAACAAACTACCATATTCTCTTTGGTCTGTGTTTCATTTCACTGCTGTTTTATTTGTTTATATCTAGTGGGAATGCACTAGAAAAGGGTTTATTATACGAACTATCCCATAAGTTGTTGTTAGGTGTTTATTGGTGTTTAACCTTCATCTTTTCTAAACACTTATCTCTACAATAAACATTTATTTTATATAAATAAAACAAGAATTGAAAAAACTACAAATTAGTTTTTATATATACTAAGTTTAAGATTATAAAATAGTCCATTTCTTTTTTTTCACATTTTTCTCTCCTAAAACCTTAAAAAAACTTATCTAAATATACACTATGCCATGTAGATTATATTTTTACTTTATATTTTTACTCCTGTGAGTCAAAATAATGGAAAACCATGGATTACAAAAATAATTTCAAAAGGAGGAAAAGTTTTCATAAGGAAAGAGGTTAAGATTTTTTGGTTGAAAAACAGATCCATGATCAATTTCGAAACTTACACCAATAGGTATTAAATAAAGAAAATTAATCTTTAAGATAACGATAGATCACACCTAGAGTTGCATAAGGGACAATCTGGCTTAGTTTTGTCTAACATTATTGATTATCGATTAAGTTAGAAAAAAAAAATAGTTTAATTTAACATAATTTTTTTTAGCGGGTTCTATTGGATTTAACAGAGACAAGAATTGTAAAGATAAAGAAAACAGAATGCAAATTGCACAGTTTTTTATAAAGAGAAAAAATGAATCGGTATATTTATTTAAGAGATGTGTCTTGGTATTTATATTGTATTCCAAGTAAAACTAACAAACAGAAAGTGAAATAGTTTTTATTTTTAATCACATACTCTAATACTCCTCCCTGATTCAAAACACATTCAAACATATTAAACAAAACACACTACATTTAAAGTAAATCTCAAACACTTAAATCTTTCAATCTTCAATGGCTTGGTCATGATGTCAGCCAGTTGATTTTTGGTCCTGCAGTGTTGTAACTGTATCACCCCCTTGCTTACTTGATCTCTCAGAAAATGGTACTTTATTTTTATGTGTTTACTTCTGTCATGAGACACTGGATTTTTTACCAGGTCTATAGCAAACTTGCTATTAACAATTAATACAACAGAACTTGAATCATGAATCTTCAATTCAGTGAGAAGAGAAAGTAACCATGAAGCTTGACATGTTGCAGAGCAAGCTGATATATATTCAGCTTCACAGGTTGATAATGCAACCATCGTCTGTTTCCTGGAATTCCAGCTTAATTGTTGAACCATTTAACATGAACACTTGTCCCATAGTGCTTTTCCTGTCAACTTGATCACCACTCCAGTCAGCATCAGAGTAGGCAACCAACCTTATATCACCATTTTCATTCTTCAATTTATTAGAAAACAACAACCCATACTCCTTGGTTCCATTTAGGTACCTCAATATTCTTTTTGCTGCAAACATATGAGATTGCTCATAAACCTGCTCACTAGACCAACACTGAATGCTATCTCAGGTCTGCTCTGACATATGAATCTTAAACTTCCAACAATCTATCTGAACAAAGTTTCATTCACAACTTCCTCACCTTCATTCACTACAAGCTTTAGATTTGCCTCTACAAGGGTTTCAGCAGAGTTACACTCCAACATGTTAAACCTCTTAAGCACTTCTATTATGTACTTTTGTTGGTGCATAATGATTCCTTTCTTAGTGTAGATGAACTCCAGTCCAAGAAAATATGACAGCAAACCCAAGTCAGTCATTTCAAATTCATTGTTTCAGTTTCTCCTTAACTGATTCTATGTCATCTGCACTGCTTCCTATTATGACCAAATCATCAACATAGAGACAAATGATAAGAACTTCACTTGACTTTGTGTTCTTCACATATACACCATGCTCCACAAAACATTTTTGAAACCCAACACCACCAAGAAAAGTGTCTATTCTTCTATTCCAAGCTCTTGGAGCTTGCTTTAACCCAAAGTTTTTCTCAGTTTTAACACCTTGTGCTCACTTCCCTTTATCACAAATCCAGGGGGTTGTTTCACATAAATCTCCTCATCTAACCATCCATTAAGGAAGACAGATTTTATATCCAACTGCCATAGTTTCCACCCTCTAATATTAGCCAATGTAACAACCAATCTTACTGTCTCCAACCTTGCCACAGGAGCAAAAAACTTCAGAATAATCCACTCCTTTCTTTTGCATGAATCCCTTGGCTACTAGTCTAGCCTAATGTCTAGCTATTGACCCATCCGGTTTCAGCTTTACCTTAAACATCCACTTAACAGATATTGGAGTTTTGTGTGATGGCAGGTCAACCAACTCCGAGGTATGATTTTTGTTAATACTCCCTAGTTTTTCTTCCATTGCTTTTATTCAAATTTGATCACGAATAGCTTCATCAAAGCTGACAGGTTCCATATCAGCCATAAGCACCAGTCCTTGAAGCAATTCTCCATCATTTACAATCCCATCATCAGTATAGATTTGATAGTCATCAAATCTCGCTGGAACCTTCCTGTTTCTCACTATTCTGTTACTTATCTTTTGTGTCTCAGTGCTTTCAGTTGCCTCCTGCACACTACCTTACCTCCTTCTAGCTGGAACTGAAAACCAGATGCAGTGGCTGGTTGTATGTCTGAAACAGGATTGGATTTATCAAATATCACATCTCTACTGAAGCAAACTTATTCAGTCCTGGAATTATAAAGCTTATACAATCCAGTAGATTTGTAACCTATAAAGATCATAGGTTCACTCTTGTCATCAAGCTTCTTTCTACATTGTGGTGGTATGTGCTGATAGCATTTCGAACCAAAAATTCTGAAATGCTTCACAGAAGGTTTAGTCCCAGTCCACACTTCTTTTGGAACTTTAAATTCAAGCCTTTTGGTGGGGCATCTATTGAGAACATAGGCTGTTGTCACTGCTGCCTCACCCCAGAACTGATTTGGCAGATTCTTCTGTCTCAACATGCTTCTCATCATATTCACAATGGTTGTGTTTTTTCTTTCAGCAATCCCATTATGCTGAGGAGTGTAAGGGGCTGTGATCTCATGAGCAATCCCTTGTTCTGTGCAAAACTTCGCAAACTCATTAGACACATATTCTCCTCCACCATCCGTGCGCAATATTTTCACTGATTTTCCAGATTGCTTCTCAGCTAGCACCTTAAAATCTCTAAAAATGGTGAATGCTTCATTTTTAGTCTTCATCAAGAAAAGTCACAATCTCCTATTGAATTCATCCACAAATAGGATAAAATACCTATTTCCTCCCAATGAAAGCACATTAAACGGTCCACAAACATCTGAATAAACCACATCTAACAAACCTTTAGCTCTAGGCATTGTATGTGAGCTAAAAGTATTCCTAGACTGCTTACTGATCAGACATTTATTACACATTTCCTTTGGCACTGTTATTGTGGGCAGACCTGTCACCATATTATGTTTCTTTAAAAGACACATGTCTTTAAAATTTAAACGACCCAATCTTAAATGCCACAGCCAAGACTCATCTATAGAGGTAGATAAACATTGAGAGTTTAAAATGCTCAAACTCACCTTGAACGTTCTGTTTTGGGCCAATGGAACTTTAATTGCCAACCTCTCTGATGCATCAAACACTTCCAGAGAGTTACTGATTAGGTTGCTCTCATTTTAGGGACATATAAAACATCTGTAATCATCACTTCCTTTCCATCTTGTCTGGTTACCAAGACATTTCCAGTTCCCTCTACCTAAATTACCCTGTTATCTGCAAATCATATGGTGCTTCTCTTGTTGCTATCAAGGTTAACAAACCACTCACGGTGCCCTGTCATGTGGTTTGAACACCCAGAATCGATATACCAACTATCGTATGCAAGACTCCCTGAACCTGCGACCATCATTAACATCACAGGCTGTTCATCAGATTCATCTTGTTCTTCTTTGACCATGTGTGCCTGATGATAACTGCTTTTCCTCTACTCTCTATCTTCCTTGGTTCTGCTGTGCATTCAGTGGAGTAATGTCCAATACGGTTGCAGTTGAAACATTTGATTCGCTTCCTGTCCATCTTTCTTTTGCCTCCTCTCCAATTTCTTGCCCCTTTCTGCTTGTTAGAAGATTTTTCCTCTTCATGTTCTTGATTTTGATTGAATCTCTCGGAACCACTCCTGAAATTTCTTCCCCTTCTGCGACCACAATAACCCTCTTTTGACCCAATTATTCTTCTTCTTTGATGCCTGAGCTTGCAACACCTGGTGATCGCCCCGGCTTGTCAGTTTCCCTATCGATTAACCTATGTTCATGGGCTTCTAAGAAACCTTGCAGTTCTTCTACTTTCAATTCTTCAATCTTCTTGGACTCTTCAATGGCCACAACGATGTGATCAAATTTAGGGTTCAGAGTTCTCAAGATCTTCTCTACAATTGTCTGATCTGCCATCTTCTCACCGCAATTCTTCATGGCATTTGTATGTGTCACGATTCTATTAAAGAAATCGACTATTCTCTTGTTGCTTTCCATTTGCATCAATTCGTATTGACACCGCATGGTTTACAACCTAACTTTCTTCAATTTCTTCAATTTCTTCGCTCATTCGCTACACTTCTCCAAGATTTGCCACGCCCCATTTGAAGTTGCAGCTCCTGCAATCTTCTCAAAGTAAGCTTCATCAACACATTGATGAATAAGGAAAGTGGCTTTACAATCCTTCTTCTTGTTCTCCCGATAAAGACTCTTTTCTACCTCCTTAGCCTTCTCCCCAGGCATAGAGAACCCTTCTTCAACCACTTTGCAACTTCTTGATATCCAAGAATTGCTTTCATTTGGACGGGCCATCGATCCCAATTCTTACCATTGAGATTGGGCAAATTGGTTGAAAACGCACCAGGCCCCATCAAACCTTGCTCTTGATAACAGTTGTTGGGTTTAGCAGAGAGAAAAATTGTGAAAATAAAAAAAAAACAGAATGCACAAAATTGCACACAATTTTTGATAAAGAGAAAAAATGAATACCCAAGTAAAACTAACAAACAGAAAGTGAAATAGTTTTTATTTTTAATCACATACTCTAATAGGTCCTAGATTAGGTGTACGGACAAACATTTTTTTTAATTAAAAGTTAAAAAATATTATAATAAATTTGTATAAAAAAAGTCATGATATATAATTGTTGAAAACTTTAAATTTTATTATTCAATATTATATAACATTATGCATTTGAGTCTATTATTATTTTAAACAACTCTATTAATATTTTTTCCTTACATAACATAACACATGTAATTAAAATAAAATATAAAATAAAAATTAAGAATAAAATTATATAATTAAGGTTGTCAAAATTTGGTCACAGGCTAATATGTGTAGTCTATGATTTAGGTTAAGTTATACTTAAAAAATGGTGGTTTAAATATAAATAAGTATCTTGACCCATTTGATCCGAGATCCATAAAGATCAAGGTCAGAGTGACCCACAAACTAATGGGCTGACTCATTTTTCTTTTATGTTAATTTTTTTGTTCTTAATATTTATTTTATTTTAATTACATATATTATGTTATGAACCTGAGAGACATTAATATGACTATTTTAAGTAATATTAGACCAAGGAATATCTTATGGGTTATTTGGTGTGTATGCGTGTAGAAGGTAAGAAATAAATGTGTCGTATAAGCAAGATGATCTCTGAAGAGAAAATTATTCTATATATTCATTTCTATATATATAAGAATGGTACAAACTGAGAAGAAAATCAACAAATATATATTATTCAGATGGAGGACACTATTTTTACATTTTCCTTCAAATATCTTAAAGATGGCATAGTAGGCACATGATCTTTTAATAGTGCAACAAACTCAAAGTTAAGAAGATATCATGGTCCTTATCATATACACTAGTAGAAAAGAGGCATTTCGTTCCTCTAATTTTATTAAAGATTTTTTTAAGAATGTTAGTTACATAAAAAAAATGGATGGTTACACTTTTGAAAGATTTGCAATTACTTTTAGTATTTAAATATTTTTTTATTTTTTAAAAATATAACTAAGGGTAAAATAGAAATATTAAATGTGTATATTAAAACAGAGAATTTTCAACATATATTATTCTAGATTTAGTTTTATTTTAAAATATAGATAAAATAGGAATATGAAATATGGACACTAAAAGTGAGAATTCTCATTATATATTACTAGTGGGAAGAGGGACTTCGTGACTATATATATTTTAAGTATTTTTTAATAATAATGATTATATTCTTTTGAAGTGTTCATAATTATTTTCAAAAGTTAAATAATTTATTTTTACTTTTATTTTAAATGATTTAATAATGGTGGTTACGTGAAAAAAAGTAAATAATTACATATTGAAGTATTGGTGATTACCTTTTAAATTTTGAATAATTTTTTATTTTTATTTTAAAATATATTAATAATAAAATAGGAATATAAGAAGTGTATACAAAAAAAAGAATTTTTTTATGTGGTTATAGATCTTTATTTTAAAATATATTAAGGATAAAATAGAAATATAAAAATTGGACACCAAAAGAAGTATATATTGTTATAGATTATAGATAGGGATAGCAATGCAGGCTGGTCCGCAGCCTGCTTCCAAAAAATGCAAGGGAGACTAGACATTTTAATTCGCTAGCTCGCATAGACCCGCCTCGTATAACCCGCAGGCTGTGTGCATCAAAGCGCATGTTGTCCCGCCTCGCAATTTGTATTATATATTTTTAATTTTTTTTAAAAAATTATTGTTGCGTAGTATTATAACCATTGATTATGACTAAATATTTTTATTCATTATTTCATCCATATAATATATTTATAAATATAAATATATATTTTATTACATGATCTAATTTAATATTTTTTTATTATATTTCTTTGATTACTTGTAGTAGATAGTAAATCATTAGTTTTTACGCTTTTTTAATTGTTACATTTGCACTAAATTCTTGTTTTTATATTATACTTAAATTTGGGATTAAGTTTTTTTAAAAAATATTCTAAAATCATCCAACATTTTAATATGTGATTCTTACGCAGGTCCTGTGTCCATTTTAAAGTGTGTCAAGTATAGAACGAACCAAAATAAAGCAGACTGACATGCTTTGTCACTCCTAATTATAAATATTTATTTTAAAATATATTAAGGATGAAATATAAATATAAAAAATAAGGAAAAGAGAATTTGATTTATATATAATTATAGATTATAGATATTTATTTAAAAATATATTAAAAATAGAATCTTCTTTTTTAAATATATTAGTAGCTATTGTTATATGAATTATAATAATGAGTGCACTTTGCATTTGACATAAAATCCATTAGTTAGTTACTTAATCCAAATATAACTTCTTCTAGAGTTGAAAAAGTTTCAAACTTATCTGTAATGTGACAATTATTACACGTGATATTTAAGGTAGATCACATTAAGTTACTCAATCCAAATATAGTTTCTTAGTATTTGTAGATTGTGTGGTTTCCAATAAATGAGTTTTTACCAACAATAATAAAAGGTCTAAGTCAAAGTGAGAATTAGAAAATGATTTTTAATGGTCACTTAAATTATTACTAGTAATGTCGGAAAAAACAATAAGTTTTCCCAGCAACAAGGAGTGTTTTGCCAGCACTCGCTATAGTTGTCATTAATGCATCTAAAGCATGGATACACCAAACACTACTTAATAGTCAACAAATATTTTAGTGACCATTTATATTGCTAACTGAAATGAACTTTGGTGTAGTTATCTCACTGTCTCTTTTACCTCGTTTAGCAACCAGAGTTTTGGTGAATCTTGACAAGTGGAATGTGGATTTTAAGTTAAACTAGTTAAACTTAGCATAATGACACTTCCAAGTTCCATGTCCTGTTCCCATAAAAAAATATCTATACCTTTTATAATTAACAAAATGACTTATACGACACTCTTTTATTTAAACATATATATATGGGGTCTTAAGAAAAAATTCATAATTTTTATTTTATTTTTTACACTAACTATACTACTTATTTTATAATTAATCTTACTTTGGTAAATTTTTGCTCATCCAACAAAAAAATCAGAAAAAATATTCTGAAATTGTATTATATTATTCGATGTACATTTGTAAATTAAAATTGTAAGGGTATAAAAAGAGAAAAAAAAGAAAAAAAAAAGTTTAGTTATTCTAAATGTATTTCTGGAGAAGCACAATAAGGGAAAAAAAGGTAAATTAGGAAGAAAATAACTAAAGGAAAAAAAATCTTAATCGTTCATAAAAAAACTAATATACCTAACGGTAATAATTAGGTTTCTCTCGAAAAGAGACTTTCTTTGCTTGTCTTTCTTTTACGCTCATATTTTTATATTTTATCTTGATGTTGAATTTTCAGTTTCATTTAATTTATAATTTCTTATCTTGGATTATATCTCTGTTAATATTTAGATTCAATTAATTTAGTTGGATAGTAATATTTTTAAAGATTATAAAAAATTAAAATTTGAGTGTAATTCGAAAGGTCTTGAAGTGTAGCTCAATTTACTCTATATAGAGGCACTTGAAGCCATTTTCTTTTTTAAAATATTAATTCTTATTCATGCGTACCTAACGTCATGAAGTTTTTTAACAGATAATGTGCACGTTCTAGAAAATATGCTTGCATGATGAATGTGGCTGGTTTTGCGACTCTGTTCGACTAAGATAAAATGACATCTAAATCTACCCGTCATGAAAAAAAAGAAAGTACCTGCTACATTAATCTTGTCTGCTACTTACTGTTTTCACTACAATTGCTTAAAGCTCAAACCAAACCTCACTGCAGCAAGAATTACAATCACAAAATGGAAGAAAGAGGGAATGGTGAGTTTCCTTTGTGAAGGTGTAATTGTCATTCAGTAGATATAATGGAAAATGAGACCATTTGCAAGGTAAGACACTGGACCTTATAATACAAAAGAAGAAACTTGATATAGAGAGACACTTGGGTTTAGATTTGGAGATTCCAGTGAAAACCAAGGCCTGAGTTAATGCTGGTTGGAGTGCACAACAAGAGCACCTTTATGCTTATCTTTTTTATTTTCACTTATAGGATAGGGACCCCAAAAAGCACTAACTAGCACAAATTTAAGGGCATTTTGTAACAACTCTTTGCATTGACCATCTCTTGACAAGCTAACTCGGCTGAAAGACACAGGTCGATCTCTACCATCCCCCACTTCATTTCTTCACCTTATTTCCCTAACGATGGCGAAATCATATTTTCAAATTCTTTCTTCAAGGGTCCTCAGCCAACTTTGGAGAACAGTATGCAACAGCCTCTGCAACAGTGAGGAAGATCTTGTCTTCACCAAGCAAAGCAGCAAAGTTCGATGTGTGGAGCTTGTCTATCACTATTGGCCCAGGATTTGCCAGAACAAGCTGCTCAAAGTGGTGCTTTCTTTGGTAAGATAATTGCCACATGATATCATTTAGAATTGCTAAGAGTAGATATGGTTTGATGATTATTACCTGAACATCTCTTTTCTGAAGACTTCTAAATAACTCTTCAAGGGCATGGATGCCGCTTGTATCGATGTCAGTGACCGCTGCAATAAACACGGTTTAAGAACAATAATATGAAACTGTGTGCTTACTATAGGAAAATGTGACAAGAAGAAAGTGAAAATATAGACACTCACGTGACATCTCAACTATCAAAAATTGGATTCTTGTTTGGTAGTCTCCTTTCACTTGTTCTTCCTCATCCATCAACCATCTTAATATCCTGCAAGAGATAGGTCATTGGCATTAGAAATAGATTTCCGAATACCTAAACAAGGAAATAGGTTGTGAACTCATCATGTTAGAGTAATATTGTAAATGATAAGTGAGACAATTTAATTCAGTAGAATATAGTTCGAAATTCAATTATACAGATGAGTTTAAGATACAAATCCTCTTAAAGTAAAGGGGATATCACAATCAGATAGTCTAACTTCACATCTGTAGCGACATTGAAACTTCATACAACATGTAGCATATCTAGTATTCCTCATATTTTCAGAAAAATATAACTGTTCTCTGATCATTTTAGATTATTGAGACAAAAGAAATTGAGAAGTAGACAACAGTATATAATGGATACTTTCATTTCTGTTCAATATAAATGCCTGGATAACAGTTCCAGTTGTTATAACTTAAGAAGTACAAAGAAGGAACAATTTTACCTTTCTTTAACATAGTTGGAGTTGGAAAAATATATTGCAGAATCAACTCTGATGATCAGTACACCAGGAACCCTTGTGGCTTCAGGGTATTGTTGGATGTTTCTGTAGACAGTAGTCCTAGGGATCTTCCCCAGAATCGCAGTTCGTGGCCTTGTGACTTGTAATAGGATCTTTGCAAAGGATATAGAGACCTACCACAACAACATCCAAATTTTGTATTACCTATCAGAAAGCACATTTAACATTACGGAGCATAGGATAACTTTGTCTTAGTACTTACTGCAATTAAAAGTCCTATCTCAACTGAGGCAAAAACAACCCCAAAAAATGCTCCCATGCAAGCAACAAAGTCAAATTTATCAATCTTCCATATCAAAATCGCTGCCTTATAGTCCACAAGGTTGATGACAGCAGAAATTATGATTGTCGCAAGAATGGCATTTGGAGTGTATTCGAAAAGAGGCGTGAGGAATTCCAGAGTTAAGAACACAACAACAGACATGACAATATTAGATACTGCTGTTTCGCAGCCAGCCATGTAATTTACTGCTGACCGAGAGAAAGAACCTGTAGGTAGCAAGAGATTAGTCTAAAACCTATGAAAAATTAGTATAGAAATCATGTAACCTATGAAAAATTACTGTAGAATCCATGTATATGCATTTTCATGATTGATTAAGAAACAAACTACCATAAAATTATTAGAGTAAATTACACTTTATTCCCAGTAGTTTCTCCTTTCTCCAAATAACCCTATCAACTTTTTTTGTTGGGTGTAGTTACTTAATCTCTACAACTATGTTTTGTTGGTGGTAGTTAATTAAACCCTACAACTATGTTTTATAATGAAAACAATTAATTTTTCAGATAAATTTTAACATTAGCACACCAATTTATGTTACACAAAACTTCTTTATAGGCTGTATTCGAGTGAGGAATTTTAAAATTTCAGAGATTTTTAAATGTTTGAAATTGGAATTACTTTTCTTCAAATTTCAGAGATACATTTTGTTTGAATCAATCAATTTAACTTTCTTAAATTTCAAATTCTTAGTTTGGATGACATTTAATTTCTATAAAATGAAAAATTAATTTTGAATATATATTTGAATGATTGAAATTTTAAGAATAAATTTTACGTGATTAAATGTTAGTCAATTTTTAAATATTTAAATGATTAAAAATATATAATATTTAATAATTTAAAAATACAAATATTCATCCTCCGGTATTAACATTAGGAAGAGTGATGTATACTAATAAAAGAAGAAAGAGAGTGAAGAGAGAAAAACAAGGGAGAAGAGAGGAGAGACTGGAAAAAGAAAAAAAAAAATAGTTTGAGAAATGAAAAGAGAAGTAAAAGTGAGAGTATTTCAAATTTTTACTGTTTATTTGTAGGTAGAATTTGATGATTTACAATTTTTAAGAAATCAAAACTTTCATAAATTTCTATAACTTCAATTTGTTCTTAAATTTTTTGTCTAAACGACATATTTCACAACAAAACATATGAAATTGTTTTAAAAAAATAAATTACTCCCTTAGAAGTACCTTCTCAACCTATCCCAAGAAAAAGTTATTGCTTTTTTACACATTAGCCTCTTGAAAAAATAAACTGAAAAATTAGTTATCAGGTTATACCAAATTTGAAGTGGGCTAAGTAGTAGAAAAAAACAATGAAGGGTATTTTGGAATGGGTAAACTACATGGGGATAAAGTGTAATTACCCAAATAATCATAACTTTTCTTCTCCCTTTTTCTTCATTTTCACTATGAATAATATGCTTAGAGCAGCTAAAAGAAAAATATTATAATTTCCTTCATTAGATGTGACCACAAGTATGCTTCTTACAGCACCTGATGGAAGTAACTAGCTCGGTTTATAAAATATATATTTGAATTTACCGGTTGCCACATAACAGGAAGTCAATGAACCAACAACATTCATAGCTCCTAATGCCACCATTTCTTTGTTTCCATCCAGTTGATAGTCCTTCATAGAAGCAAATGTTCTTCCAATTGCTGTGGCTTCCTGATAACAAAATGAAAGAGTTCATAACAACACATAAAACACATAAAAGTAAATGGAAAAATATTCTTCATATGACGATAACAGTGTCAACGTTTGCTTACAGTCAATGCTATCATTCCAGCCACGATGCCAATTCTGAAACCTTTCCCAAGATAATCTCCAGTAAAATAAATTTCCTTCACAGATGACGGATTGATGCCTCTCTCTATATGTTTTACCTTCACACATCAATAGACAAAAATGCTTTACTACTGCTGCAATTAGTACTGTTTCAGTCTTACCAACTCAGTACAGTTTTGAATTAGCAAGAATAATTATCTTTTCAAAAAATAGCTCCAACCAAGCATGCATTTAATCATATGACTGCAGTTACAATCTGCCATATTTAGCATGAGAAAGCCAATACATATATATACTTACAATTGCAACACCATGCTTGTCTGCACGTGTTAAGTATACAAAAAGAGTAGATAGAACAACAGATATCAACGGGGCAATTGCTGGAACCCAGAAGAATTTCTGGTTCTTATTTCCCTGATCCACGAATCATCATAAAATAATGAGAAACTGATATTCAATCTCCATAATCTGTTTAAGGAATAAATAGCTAAATGAATTAGTGTGCTTACCATATACTTGGCAAACAGAAGAAAAGCCAGAAATACAGCTCCAATTACTATAGTTTGCCAATTCCACTGCATTATGTTAGATATTGATCAGTCTTAGTGTTACAAGCATCTTCAGAATTAAACTTCAGTAATAATTTTTGTGTGCAGGTCCAGAGAGGAAAAGAGAAAGCATACTCCATGATGGGCGGATGACAGAACTGAGTACATCACAGAGATAACATCAGTTTTCTTTGTGAACTTTTGAATCCCAAGGAAGCCCTTAAGCTGTTGAAGGGCAATTGTGATGGCAGCTCCCCCCATAAAACCAACAATTGCAGCATGAGATAGGAAATCAATCAAAAATCCTAACCTGATCAAAAGATCGACCAACCAGAACGTGACCAAGGTTAATTAAAAATAGAGCGTTTCATTTGGATGATGGTAGCACTAGAACATGTACAAACGTCATGTTAGGAAGATTTAAATTCTAACTCCTCTATTCGAAGTGTCATACCTTAAAACCCCAAGTGTTGCTTGTGTAATCCCTGCAAAGAAGGTGGCAGTAAAAGCAAGTCGTCGATACTCTAATGGATGTGCAATGGGATCAATCTCACTCTGAAGTAAAGTCCCCAACAAGAGAGAAACCACTGCCACTGGTCCTATTGCAATGTCACGAGAACTACCCATGACAGCATAAATCAGTGGTGGAATAAAGCTGGAGTCTGTAAAAGGAATAAGAAAAGAAACAAAATCTCAATCCAATATCCAAAGAAAATCAAACACATAGGCAAGTTGAGCTGTCAATAAGAGATGAGTCTTACACAATCCATACTCTGGATCTAAATTTGCAAGCTTTGCATATCCGATGTCCTGTTTTCCAAGGCAAATATTACAATCTAAAACCTTCAGAATGGGCTAAGAAGTAGGAATTATAATGCTTTACTAAGATATATCATTCTATTGTTCCTTAAAAGCTAAAAATGACCATTTTATGGCAAATTCACCTGAGGAATGCATAGACTTGCAATAGTTAGACCAGCAATAAGATCCCCTCTAAGCTTTGTGAGATTATAGGTTCTCCCCCAGCTAAGTATGGGGAATATGGCTTCAATGCCAAGGATGAGCTTCCGGGACTTAGTTTGATCCTTGAAGGACCGTAGTGGATCATCTGCGAAAAATGTTTCTTTTACAGTGGATTGGAATTCCTTGAAAAGGTTTTGCCGCGGAGGAATTCCAACCTTGTGGACATACGGTTCCTGGCCATGTGAAGATGACAAACTTCTCACATTCATCTCTTTTGTTTCAAGATTTTCATCAGCCGAACCACCCATTGCGGACATCAACAATGACTTTCAGCTGTAACACTGTAGGAGAAAATTTTATATCTGAGTAAGGGAACAGTTTAACTGCAGCATTGAGTTACAACAAAAATATTGTTCATGTTGAACTCAAGACAGGCTCCTACAAGAGGCTACACCCTTCAATTCTAGTCGATTTTGTTTCTGAAGCATACCACGCAGCTCTAGTCTTCAACCCAGAAGCGAAGAATATCAGGTACATAAGGTCCTCCATGGGATTTGAGATGTACAGTTACGATAAAGTGGTCTTACTAACTGAGCAATAATTAAAAAAAAATATTCACCAACCTGGATTAAAAGGAGAAGATGCAGAGAGAATGGTGAAGGTCACTTGTTGAATAGTTAATTAAAGACTTCTTGGGCAGAAAGACTGCTGTGAAGCTAGTTTGGATTATATTACTTCAAGTCAAAAAGCTCAAGTCTAGCTGAAACAGAAAACATTCCACGATAAGGTGTGAACCGGAATCAAATGCACGTCAGTGTTATGCATAATTAAGAAAAAGAAAATGAATTAAAACAGAAGAATATTAAATTCCAACCAAATAATCCATGAATGTTAATTCAGGTTCACATGTAACAATCAGTAGTTTGCTTCGTAAGAAGAATGGAGGAGAAGAAATATATAGTATGAGAAGGTATAACTAGCAGCAGCTACAAATTAGTATAATATTATTAAATTATATGACAACTTGCAATGGCTGTGCTTATTTAAAAACCAATGGTTCCAAAAAGTACAAATAGAAAGAAGTTGAACTGTGGTCTATAACAACTAGCTATAGAAATAGAAGCCTTTGTGTTGGTTTCCTACGTCAAACATCAAGATTGGTTTAATCGCAACAAAGGAGTGGGGTATATTAGGACAACAGCATGTGGAATATAAACTAAAAGAATCTGACAAATCAGTTTGGAATTTAGGGAAGTTGATGGCGAAATTTATTCTTTAGCGATGGGTGTGATTCTGAATGTTCAAATTAATTTATTTCACATACAAGAACTTTATCACCCAAAACACAATGGGTCGTGTGACTCAGTTAATAACACATTGAATTTCATGTTCTGTGGGAAGGACTCAAGTTCAAAGAGGCGAGGAATTTTAGTGTTAGTCTCAAACTAAGAATTAGTCTGAAAAGGTCATGAAACTGAGAAAATAAGTTAACCTAAGACACATTAAATTTCATGTTCTGTCTATGGACACATAATTATCAAATGTCTTCTGTTACTATTGTTTCACAGAAGTAATAATCAAGGTTATGCTTTAACATATCATTCACGAAAGAAAGAATAAAAAGGAATCAAATTCTTAAACCTTAATGAAGAAGTTCTAGAAAACCCTTGGAAATAAAAAAATGACAAGCAGAATCATGTTTGACCGTTCTACAGAATCATCACAATCTACCATTCAATATAATAATATGTTAAGATACATAATCGTTAACGTGGCGCCACAACATTAACTTTTAGTTTTCACTTTATATAAGCACATACATACAACGGAGAAGAATTGGACACATCCTTCAATGAGAACAAGACAGAACTAAAACATGACATTTTTTTCAAACCCTCAAGAGCCACTAAGTGTCTATTCAAAAATCATATTGAGTTTGAAGAATAAAGTCCAACTCAAAACTAACCTCTCCTTCCTAAACTTCTCACGCAAGCCATTGAAAGTGGAGGATCCCAATCTCACCCTGTCCCAATTTCGTCGAAGCAGAAAGTAAAACAAAACAGAAAAAATATCAAAAGGGGAAAAGATATATATTTATATGTATCTCTAACACATAAAGAGAGAGTACCCGGAAACAGTTATAGCTTGGTTTTCAATTCTCCACAATCGATGGTTCTCGCGTGTCTTCACCAAAAGACTCGATTTTATTTTGAAACTTTGAAAACCATCAATGAAAAGTGGCACTTAAATTAAGGAAACCAAGTAGCCCAATCCCTGTCCAGGTTCTATGAACATTATCTTGTCAAAGGATTTTCCATTTTGTTCTCCTGCCAGATCGTGTTTGGTTGCAAAAATTAAAGAAAGGGAAAGAGAAAAAGGGAGCAGGAAATGTGACACCATGTCTTTACGAGGAAAAAATAAATTGAGGTTTGAACAA
Source organism: Lablab purpureus (assembly GCA_030347555.1). Taxonomy (NCBI): domain Eukaryota; kingdom Viridiplantae; phylum Streptophyta; class Magnoliopsida; order Fabales; family Fabaceae; genus Lablab; species Lablab purpureus. The sequence goes on along the minus strand of CM059261.1, from coordinate 14,363,810 downwards.
GTGGTTGTTTTCATGCATAAAACAGAGGAAATCTGAAAAGTTTTTGATGTTTTTAATGTCTTTCAAGGTCCAATGTAGGATTAGTAGAAACAGATGTGCAGTGCAGAGTTAGAGGCACACACTTGTTTGTAGGCTGTGTGTGGTGGCCAAAATTGAAAAGTCAAAAGTACGAAACACTATTCCTATGTTTTGCGTACGCTTGGTGATGCTTCTTTGGGTTTCGCGGGTGGCCCTACACGTGCAATACTGTGGGAAAATGCTGAATCAAGCCGTTTTCTTGATCACATTCATCCTGCTCCCACTTTGCGAGGACATACCACTTGTTTCTATTTCTTGTCTATCTTAAGTAGTAAAGTACAACGTTTTTATCTATATTTGTCTTTACGTGGATCAGATTTAGGAACCCCTATCAAATTTAATAAATAAGGATTTGAATTGGTTCACCTATTAATTTTACAATAATTCATATCAATTTCTGAGAATGATAATGTCTGGACTCTTAAGTCCGTCCAAATGGAATATTTTGAACTCAGGTGATTTTTTGCTTAAAAACGTTTTAGTCTTTAAGTGATGTAAGAGCTTTCGAACTCAATAAAACAAACTTTTATATGATTTCAATGAAGCTTGCTTGCTTCTCATCAATGCATGAATGATGAACAGTTATTAGTTTAACCATGAAAATGAAAATTTATCTTTGGAAATGCTCCAAAGTTGTTGTTTGGCGTTATTGTTTGAAAATAAATATCAAGATATTGGATTTATTCTTTTTTGTTTTAGGATTTGGAGCTAACATTTATAGATTTAAATAGGATTGTGATATTTGGGAGGTTTTTCTCTATTGTATGAAGTTTATTTTCTTTTGGACTGGTGAAAACTTATTTAGTTAATTTATTGGGAAAAAAATTAGTGATTCAAATTTAGGAATCTCTCAACTTCAAACCACAAGTGAGTTTTTGTGTGGGTTCACTAACTCATGTTTAAGGTTACGCCAACAATTGTGTAGTCTCCAACTATTTTTTAAGCTTAATTATATTTTGGTTATCTGTTTTATTTAAATGTTAAGTTTCGATCACTTTTTTTTAAAATTCAGTTCTTCTTTGTCTCAACAATTTTTATTAATTTAATTGTAAAAATGGTTTTTATTTTCTACTTTAAGATAAGATTTTGAATAATACAAGACGTGAAATTTGTTATAATAAAATTCACCATATGTTCAAATAAAAGAAAATCATAAATATGATGAAAATAGTGTGTGAAAAGATAGAGATGACAACTGAAAATTCTATGACTTTTATTATATTCATGCTCTTTTTTAAAGTAAAAACTTATAATATTTAATATTCAATAAATATATGAAATTTGTGATTATTAGTTAAGTAATAAAAAGTATATACATACTTGCATTTATATCTGTGTAAATATTTAAATAAAAAATATAATATTATTGAAAATTATATATATATATATATTTTTTTTCTTTAAATATTAAATAAAAAATTATAATTAAATAAATTTTAAAGCAGAAAAATAAATAAATTAAAACTATTTTAAAAATTTAAAATTAAAACAAATATAAAAAGGAGAACGCATACATTTTTATACTCATGCCCATTTATAATGATATACATTACTCATTCTTATCCTCACTCAATTCAAGTATTTTCTGTTATCATCACCACCTATTTTTGTTATCATCATACCGATTTTGAAAGTGTAGATTTATTTATCATTTTGCGAAAATTGAACTACAAAAATAGTTCTAATTTAATTTATTTTTAAAAAAAAAAAAAAAAAAACACTTGTAATTTTATACTGAACATCTATTAAGGTGAGAGTCATTCCCATACCTGCAGCAATCAGTTTGGAAAACGACGCCATCGAAAGAGCTTCTAGATTTGATTTTGGCCTCTCCATCTCTTCAGGATCAGACTCTGTTGCTGGAATATGTAGCAGTAGCTGTTGCTGCACCAAGCGCAAGAACCTTAAATCCTATAAAAGTAAATATATTTGTATACTATCTGCAAAAAGAAATATTTGTATTTTATCTGTACACAGGGAATAATAAAATATTGAGTTTTACTATGTATTTTATTATTTTACAAGAAAAAATACAACAACTTCATTTTAACTTGGACTGTGTTTGGCAAAAAGAGTTAACAAGTTAACTCAAATCAATTTGTGAAGCCAGATAATAATAAGTAAATGATAGTAGTTGAAGTTGCTAAATTAATTTATAAATGATCAATTTTTATTTAAATTATTTGTTAAAATTGAAAATTAATTAATTAATAGTTAAAAATCGTATAACTAGTAATTTAATTAAATATAACACCAAAATATTAAATATAACTTAATTTTAAAAAAATAATAATTAATCATTATATTAACTACGTTAGAAACTATTCTATTAAAATTATTAATATCTAAAATACTTAACTAACTTAGAAGTAACAATAAGAATACTCATCTAATATTCTTACACTACTACAGAAGTAGGTATTAACGTCGCCAATCTACGTCGGTTTAAATCCAAACGACGTAGAAAGTTTGATTTGACCCTTCTATGTCGGTTATATTGTATAACCGACGTAGAATGTTGGTTTTAAAACATTCTACGTCGGTTAGTTGCAGAACCGACGTAGAATGTAAAATCTTCTACGTCGGTTCCGCAACAACCGACGTAGAATGTTTTAAAACCAACATTCTACGTCGGTTAGTTGCAGAACCGACATAGAATGTAAAATCTTCTACGTTGGTTCCACAACAACCGACGTAGAATGTTTGGCGTTGCACTTATGACACGTAGAAAGACCTTTAAAAACCTATTTTCCCCTTTCCTTCCTCACTTTTGTTATTCGTTGCGCCGCTCCCTCCCTCTGCGTTCTCCGTTCTCCACCGCGAGTTCTGTGACACCAACGCCGTTCCTCCACCAACGCCGTTCCTCCCCCTCACCATCGTCTTCCCCGGTGCCGTGAAGCTCGTGACGCCGCCGTCGCCGCTGCTGTCGTGAAGCCGCACGAAGCTCGTGAAGCACGATTCGCCGCCGCTGGAAGTCTCCGTCGCCGTCGCTGCTGCCGCTGGAACAGCTCCCCTTCCGTCAGCCGTTTGCGCCACCACCGTCGCCGCTGCCGGGAACGCTACTGGGCAGGTGAGTTTTTTATTATTTTATTGTTTTTCGTTTTGTATATAGTGTTTGTAGATGATTATTCTGATGATGGTCTGGTTGTGCCCATGGGACTTTATTTGATGTTGTTTATGTATAAAAATTTGGATTTAGTCAAATAACAGAGGAATTAGGACAAAAACTGTATGCAAAATGATGCAATTAGGACAAAAGAAGCTGCAACTATGAAATTTCTAAGATGTAATGGCCTGATAATTCTCTGTTTGGTACGACACAACTCCACAAATTTTTTCAAAATTTTTTGACAAGTGGAAGTTAGTCACATAAATGCCCAAAATTTAGGAAAATAGGTAAAAAATAGTAAAATAATAAAAAAGTTATAGTAAATGGAGGATTTTTAAAATTTTTTTTGCCTAAATCCCCTTATGCATTTGCCAACAGGTTCGTTAGGTCTTTTCCAAAAACTTTCATTTTTTACGCATCTCCATCCGAGGTCCGTAGCAAAAGTTATGATCGTTTGAAGTTTTTCTACACCTAAATTTTGTATTTTCAAAACTATGACTATTTTGGGGGATGTGAGGCCTCTTTATTCAAGTACACATCAAAAGAACATAACACAACAAAAATTAGCGAGAAAATTCAATGTCTAACTATTTTTTATGATTTTTCAAGATCGATTAGATCCATCCAATAATGTTGTTTTTACATCAATCTTTCTTTTTTTAAATTGTTCTTCTAAGACAAAGCATATAGAAATTAGACATCATCGTTTCATTAGAGATCATATAGCTGAGGATTGCATTATAGAATACATAGATACAAAACATCAATTAGCTCATATCTTCACCAAACCTTTACCTAGAGAGTCTATCTTTGAAATTTAACTATTTAAAATGTATTATATATGAAATTGTGGCTGGTTTGCTGGTTTATTTGATATGCAGGTACTAAAATTTAGGGAAAATGAGAAAATTAGAAACTGCTTTGCAGTTAGTGTGGGGACACGACTTACAACGTCGGTTCTAGCCCTAACCGACGTTGTAAGTCTGTGATTTTCAACGTCGGTTCAAATTGAACCGACGTTGAAAATATTACTTTTAACGTCGCCTTGTTCAACGTCGGTTTTGGGGCCGTCGTAAAATGATCCCCAGAACCGACGTGGAAAATGGTTTCTGTAGCAGTATTATTATAGTAGAACCTTTTAATGGTTTTTTTAAGGAGAAATATGTTTTTTCCTTTACAGTTATGATTACATAATATATTATCTTTTGAAAACATCTCTTTTAATAACTTCAATAATTTTGTGAAATTTCTATCAATTCATCAATTTCTTGCTTTTAAACTAAATAATATTAAAGTTGTTGATAATCTTGTAAAGCTATTATATCTTGATATAATTGTTGCTCAAAATCAAACTCTAAAGAATCATATACATGTGCTTTTCCAAAATTTTCTTCACCAAGATCACATATAATCTTTTCTCAATTATCATCCATCCCTTCAAAATTTTCTTTTGTTGGCATAGTTAGGATGTCTAATATTTCTCTATATCATGTCCATATTGTATAACTCTTGAGAATACCAAAGATAAATAGGGAATCTTATATCTCACCAAGTTGTTGACATAGTTTATTAATACAATAAGTGCATGGACAATAATGTCTCATTGACAGGTTTTTCATTTTAACAAGCAAATTGCAAGAACTCATAAACTCCCTTCTCGTATTCTGGACTAATGTGACATCCATTCATCCAACTTCGTTTCATAACTACACAAGTTACAAACTCTATCATCATCAACCATGCAATATGATTATTACTTTTGTAACTCATTCAGGAAAACATTTTTCACAGTTCGCTAACACGTATAAACCAAGTCTATTATCTTAGATTTGATAAAATTTCGACAGCATTCTGCATTAGTCTCTAATGTACACAAAATGAAAGTGGTAAAAAAGAACACACCACTGTCATATGCACCCGAAAAATAATACAAAAATGATCTTAACTGAAATTATATCAAATGTAAGGTTAGACTATAACGTATATGTATTAACAAATTATAAAAAATAATTTGCTCACACTGTCCAATCGGACAATTCAAAATTTAATACAAATCATTTTTTAATGTTTAATTATTTGTATTAAATCTCAAATAGAAATTAAGTTCACTAATGTGTGCATTAAAATAAAAATTAACATCAATTAAATTACTACAACAAAATCAAGTACATCAACCAAACATATTACAATACATTTTAATCATTTGATCGGTTTAAACTAAACTTTTCGCTATAACTTTTAGGGTTAAATATGTTTTTAGTCTCTATACTATTAGTCAAAATTGGTTTTCGTTTTTGGTGAATACTTTGGACCTTTTTCGTCCTTGAACTTGTAAAACTAGTGAAAAACATCCTCAATAGTAAACGACATTAGAAACTAGCCAACGTGACTAATGTAATTCCACAGTGGATTACTTATTAATGTATACGTGGCTTCTTCATTTAAGATGTGTAAGGATTTTTTGTTATACGAACATCCTCGTTCTTCTCCAGAGTTCTACTCTTTCATTCTTGTCCAAAGTTATAATATTTCGTTCTTCTCAAACATTAACTCCTTCATCTTTCTTGTTCTTTCTTCTTTATCGGTCTTATTCTTCATTCTTCTTGTTGTCGTTGTTTCTCCTTAGGTTTTCATCATTTTCATTGGTAGTGTTGAAGCTGCCTATTCCGTGTTTGCTTTTCTTGGTGAAATCTTGGTAAGTATCCCAAACCTTTTTACTTTTGTTCATAAATTGGGGCTTTTGATAGGGTGTTACACTTATATATTAAGTTTTCTTTTCTTGGAATCATATTTCATTCAAAACGTATGATTGATAATAAAGTTAGGGCTTTTTTGTTGGGGTTTCTTCTTGTTTGGAATGAAATTGTAAGACATGGGTTTCTCAATGACTTTTCATCACATGGGAAAGTTTGTAAGATCTTTGGTGTTAACTTACAACTAAGGTCAAGAACATGTCATTCACTGGTTGGATCTCGATAGTGGTTTTATTTTGAAGTCCTAAGGATAGTTAAGGAATTCATGTATGTTGGTGAGGTTAAGTTGACAGGGAAACCTAGGACAAGACGGATAGACAAAGACTTGAAAGAATTATGTGTGGATGTGGATTTGTGGAATTGGCTAACTATGTCGAACATTCAAGAGAAGAAGTAGACATTTATGTGGAGCATATAGTGAGTGAAGCTACATAGTTGAGGCAATTAAGGAAAATTGTGTGGAAGGTGTTAGCTTTACATCCAACCCTTTGTGCTTTGATATAAAGCTCAAAATTTATTGTTGGATCTTATCACTTACTACTACACCAAAAGTTATAGCTAATAGTTAGAGTTCAACTCTTTCTACTTAAGAGCGTATAGCCCAAGCACTACAATTTGATTGTGACTTGACCCACATGACCTTTGGTCCAATCGACCTTCGTCACAGGACAATTAATGTCACCTACAACATATCTCCTTCAACAATTGTCCAGTTGGGAACCAAACTCGTGACCTTGGCCCTAATACCAATTGTTGGTTTGAGCACTTACCTCTAGACAAAAACTATAATTGTTAGTTATGGTGCAACTCTTTCTATTTTAGAGTGTACAACCCAAGCACCATGGTTCGATTTTGACTTGGCTCACATGGCCTTTGACCCACCTGACCTTTGCCACGAGACAATTGTTGCCACCTACAACAATCTCTCCCTCAACAACTGTTGGTATCAATGTCAAGGTCATGAGTTCTCTTTTTAGTGGAACAATAGTTGAAGGAGAGATTGTTGTAGGTTGCATCAACTGTCCTAAGGTGAAGGCTAGGTGGGCCATATGAGTCAAGTAATAATTGACTGTGATGCTTAGGTTGTATGCTCTTAAGTAGAAAGACTTGCATTACAACTAATGACTTACGTCCAATTATTAAGGGGTTCGACTAAAATTTGAGCTTTACGTCAGAGCACAAAGGGTCCAGCCAAAAAATGTTTCCCAAAATTTCAAAAATGCCATCGCATTTTTGTTTACGTGGTGTATCTCTTGGTTAGATGTCAATTTGGTGACGTAATAAGTCATTTTTTTACTAGTGATTTGAAAGAACTAATATAAAAAGGTAGAGTCTTTATTGCTCTTTCTACTACACAATTACACGATGTTTTCTTATCCTTGTGCGAGCTTTAAAAAAATATTTCAAAAATTAGATGGTGTTGTACCGAAGCCTATTTTCAAAAAGGTTTCAAAAGGTATTTTAAAATATTTCAAAAAAGTATTCCATAATTTTTTTTTCCTTAGGCTTATTTTTCCTTAAACAAAAGTTAGATGTTGGTGATGTGATTTAAGATATTACAATTTTTTTCTCACTAATATGACTCAAGACAATGCAATTTTCGCTCAAGCGATGAAACTTTTGCTCAAGCAAAAGTTAAGCGTTGTTGATGTGACTTAAGGAGGTGCAATTTTTGCTCAAGCGAAAACAACCCAATAAATAGAGGGTCTATTTGGATCAATTTTTGCTAGTCACTATTTGTGTGTTTATGCTTGTCCTATAAGGTAAGTGAAGCTAAACTAGGTATGGCGAGGGGCTGGTGCCCTTAATTTATTGTTTATGAGTGAGGTCAAATAGAGTCAAAGGTTGGTGACCATAATTTACTGAAATATGTTGATGAAATGTTTGGTACCTAGGAAGCTACAACTTGTATTTAGTGTAGTGAGTTATGCTAGAGTTAATTAAAGGAGATCTTTGGTTCCAATGGTAGTCAAAGTCATTTAGACTAAGGTGTGAGATAGCGAGGAGCCAATGGGATACTTAAGGCATGCATTAAGGTTACAATGAGATATATCAGATTGAGGTAGTATTGATAGTAGTTTGGTTGATTAGAGACACTAACAGAATGACCCACATGTATTGATATTTGAGTTCAAACATAAGAATCATGTCTTTTAGAAGATATTTAGATTTCTTAATTATTTTTAATTATTGATACGAAAAGTATGTATGTATATATATTTACATTATTATATTATAATAAATTATTATTTTTAAATTATTACTTTACTTTATTATTGTTTGATTAATATTCAGAAAAATAATCCATACGATAAATAATATTAAAAAAATACTTTTAGACATCGAAATTAGTCCAAAAGAATTTTCTTATTGAATATATCTATATATATATTTTAATTTAAAATTTCATGTTAATAGAAATTTTTATATATACAATTGATAGTCAACCCATGTTAACAAACCATCATAATACTAGTCATTTTTAGGATGGGTACATAATTAATTTTAAGAAATATCACATTATATAAAATCATCAACTGATGAATTATATTTTTTATTAATTTATTATTTTAAGAACATTGAAACCATAAATTAACATTTATATTTTTACTCTTATAAATTAAGATAAAAAATAATTTATGATGATTTATTTCACATATCAGAATTTAGACAAAATAACCAATGAATTTTGAAAAATATTTCTGTTTACAAGGTTTAAATTAATATTTTTCACACATTATTTCTTTTAGAATTTTTTATTTTTTTCAAAATAAAATTACTTTGTGTACATGTCTTTGATTTTTTTTTCTTTTAATTTTGAAATCAATCCAATAAGAAGAGATAGAGGTAAGATTTAACTTTTCAAATTTAATGAATTTTTCTTAAAAAGAATTATTTTATATGTTATAATCTTTTATACATTACAACTATAAACCAACATTTAATCTTCTTATTTTTATAATTTTTTTAGAATTTCTTTCTTGAGATTATGTTAATTATGGTGAGTTGCTTCACAGTTTTTAAATTTTATTCTCTTAAATAAAACAAGGAATTTGAGTCTGTTGAAACAAAACAAATTAGAAAGATTTCAATCAAAATTTTCTTTATTTAGTTACATATATAATTTGTTAGTACTTTATAAGTTATATATTGTCAATTCACAAATTATTCATACGCTGGTTTAAACATAATAATAAGAAACGTGGAAGTTCAAATGTTGTTTATAATACAATTTTTCTTAAGTATTTACGTGTTTAAATTTTACTTGAAAAAACTCAATTTTATAATAAAATAAAACTTGAGTCCTTTTGCAAATTCACTTTCTAAGATAAAATAATCCTGTTAAAGTTAATGTAGCTTTCTTTTCCTTCTTTAGGAACACATTTTGGACACTTGAGAAAAAGAACTGATAAAATCTTTAGGAACACATTTTGGACACTTGAGAAAAAAAACTGATAAAATCCAAGCTTTTTCTTTTTTTTTACAACCACTTTTTTTAATTTTAATCATAGAAAAATTTGACTGACATTTGTAGTAAAAAATTTTAATTACAATATTTAAATTAAAAAATTTACTTAAAGAAATCAAGTCGATATAGTTGACTGAAAACATGTTATGCTTTCTCATTTTAAGAAAAAGGTTTAATATTTAAAGCAAAAAAAATGGTAGTTTGGTACACTTTTCACTTATATCTCTATAATTGAATGTGCTCCATATTGCGTCCAGATCCGTTGACTAGTTGTGAATGTTTTTCAGCAAAAGGATTAGTAGACACACCAAAGATGAGTAGCAGACCCAACCAATTTGAAGGCTAAGAATGAGACTTCCACTAAAGCTACAATCATTCATAAAGCATATAATCTTTGAAATTATGTCATGGACATGGCCTCCTAAACTCCAAAATTCTCAATTCTATCAAGTTGTGAACTACGTAGCACAACATCCTCTTTTTAATAATTTATTATGAGATCTTGACAATTGAAAAGGTAAGAAATTCATTTAAGAATCAAGACTCCCATGTAAATGAATAAGATGATTACTATATAAGGAAAAAAATTGAGTTGAAAATTGTTAAGTGAATCACCATTACACTCTTTAAAGAAATGCATGTTTAAGAGAAAGATAAGATGATAGAATTTTGAAAAGTATATATGATAAAAAAAGAAGAGATGAGACCAAGAGTTGGTGTTTGTTAGTTTACTTCTTTCTTTTGTTTTTTATTATTTATTAAATGAAAATTTTATTTAAATTTTTCTTTCGTATTTATTATTTATTTTTTCTTTCCAACAATTGTATGGGAGTTTTGGTTTGGAGTTTGGGTTTGTGCTTTGAAAATAGGAGATTGTTATTATGTTGGAATCATGATAAAATAGGATTCTACCAATTATTTAATGTGGAAATCTCAAAGGAAAGATTTGCTATTTTTACAAAAACTCCTATGATTTTGTCAATAAAGTATTCAACCAATAGATAAATCTAAGGAAGATTTGAAGAAATTAAATAGGAAGACCAATCTATCTACCATCATGTATCTTGTGAGACTCTAACTTACAACTTATCGAAGACATTAAGTGAGTTGTTTGAGTCTAGAAACTCCTTGAATAAGACATTCCTTATTAGGAAGCTAGTAAAATTAAAATATAAGGATAATTCTTTTGTGGTGCAGCACTTGAATAGTATTCAGAATATGATAAATTAGTTTATTATTATGGAGATTGTGTTAGTTAATAAGTTACTTGCATTGTTGTTGTTTAGCTCATTGATAGATAGTTGTGAGCAATTCTTGTCCTAATGGGAAATAGAATTTTGACATGGTTAAGAATAGTAATTTAAATGAAGAAACTAGGAGGAAAGGAAGTACTAAGGTTAGCTCTTCAACTCAAATGAAAGCTTTAGTTATGGAGTCACGAGGAAAAAATATGTATAGAAATTTTCTAAGATTTCATTATCATAACAAGTCAAAAGAAAAGTCAAGGCCAAAGAAAGACATCATATGTTTTCATTGCAATAACACATGGACACATGATAAAATATTGTAGATCCTCAAGCAAGAAAGATCAAGAGGTGGAGGAAATAATAATAATAATAACAATAATTATTATTATAGTAATAATAGAAGAAAGGATAAAGATAAAGTCACTACTACAATTGTATCTGATGGTGAAGTTGTCATTGTTTATGAAGATAAATGTGTTAATCTCACCTGCTAGGAGTATAAATGGGTTAATGATTCTGTCTCATTTCATGTTACACCACATTGTGATTATTTTGCATCCTATACTATTGGAGATTTTGAGCATGTGAAGATTGGAAATCAACGGGTAAGCAAGGTTATTGGTATTGGAGAAATTTGGTTATGCATCTGAAGAACATTAGACACATCAATATATGCCTAAGCCTGATCTCAATATAGGTACTCAATGAAGATGACTATCATAATTCTTTTGGTGATGGCAAATGGAAGTGCACTAAAGGAACATTGGTAGTAACAAAAGGAGATAGGTGAAATATTTTTTATTGGACATCAACAAAGTTTTCTAAGCCTTAAGTGAATCAAATTGAGGATTGTTCTATAGAACTAAACATAAATGAATTGGTCATTTAAGTGAGAAAAGTCTTATTACTCTTGCAAGACAAGGGTTGCTTTATGTTAGAGGTACATCTCTTCAAGCTCGTTCTATTTGTTTTTTTAGTAAGCAACATAAAATTTCTTTTCATACTTATCCTCCACATAAAAAGATCATATGTCTTGGATTTAGTTCACACTGATGTTTGCACTATGGATGTTCAATTGGTTGCTCTTATTTTTGTCACTTTTATTGATGACCATTATAAATGGTTTGGACCTTTGTTTTGGAATCCAAGGGCCAGATGCGTTCAAGTATTTACAAGCAAGTGTTGAAAGAGAAACAAGAAGGTTATTGAAATGTGTTAGACCGATACAAGGGTCCGTTTGAGCACTATTGTAAGGAACGTGGCATCAAGCTTGAGAAGATAGTTCGAAAAATACTTCAACACAATGAAGTTGCAGAGAGAATGAACCACACAATTATTGATAAAATTAGATGCATTGCAAAATGGCCTAAAATTTTCTAGGGTGAGACATTGAGAATAACAGTGGACTTGATTAAACTTTCTCCTTTTATTCCTCTTGATGGTGATGTTCCCAAGAGTGTGTGGAATGCGAAAGATGTTTCCTATAGCCATTTAAGGGTGTTTGACTACAAAAAAATTGTTCACATTCTTATAGATGAAAGATATAAACTTGATAGGAAGTCTAAACAGTGTATCTTCCTAGGTTATGGTCGTAATGATTTTGGTTATAGATTCAGTAGATAAGATTGTTAGAAGCCAAGATATTATTTTTTTAAGACCAAACCATTGAAGATATTGACAAGAAAGAGAACCTAAAATAGGTTACTCATAAATACATTAATGTTTAGCCAAAACCTTCTACCATAGTTATTTTTCATGGGGGAGTTGTGAATATAGATTTGGATAATGTAGTTATTTATCAATTGATGTTAGTTAGGGCTTCTTTTTATTAACATCCACAATGTTTTTCATTTGATGTTTGTTAAGGAAAAGTCCAACATCCCAAAGTTTTGAATCAATGCTTAAGAACATCAAAGTATAAAAAGCAAAGGATTATGCGTAGATGATCCCCACAACTGATCAAGATTGTATCGTCTGACAAATGATACTCTTTATGGTTCTTCAGATGATAAATCATTAGATGATAAGCTTCAACAAACAATAACTATATGATTATTCCTTTTTCAGTACAAGAACATTCCTTTAAATTGTCCTGAGCACTAAGTTTAAAGATATCTTATGTCTTCTCAAAGCATGCGTTGGAAGTAAAGCTAAAGTTGTTTTTTCACACCAAATTCCTAACACGCTTAGAGTTTGTGAACTCTTTTAGTACACCTACTATGTACATAAGTGTGCTTAGAAGTTGAGCTAAAAAGAAAGGCATGCATTTAATGCACTCTACGTGAAACTTCAAATAGATGATTGAAGTTCAACGTGTTGAAGCTATCCTGAAGCTAAAGATGTCAGAATGTGATTCTAACGACTAGTTGTTTTCAAGCGCTACTTAAGAGCCCAATTCAAGGAAGAAAACAAGAAAAAACATGATCCATTAACCAAGTGTTGAACCTCTCTAGTTTTCTCTCCTTATATTAAAAAAGTTTTAGAAGAACACAGTTTGTGTTTCCTAGCAAACTTTAGAAGGAAACATTTCTCTTGTATCTATCTGTAAGACTTTAAAGCTTCTAGACTAGTTATCCAAGTGAGTGAGTAATCACTTTCTCTTTTATCTGTAAAAGGGTTAGCCAGAAGCGGTTGCATTCCCAAACAATACTCTGGGTTAAGCCATGAGTGGCTTGTTGAAACAATACTTGGTTAAACCAAAAAGTGGCTTGTGGTAAAGAATACTTGACGGGTTAGCCAGAAGTGGCCATGTTCCAAAAGAATACTTGTCTGTTGCGATGTTAGTCTGCTAAGTGAAACTCAGTTGGTGGATTGAAAACTGGATGTAATCTATCGTTATTGATGAGGTTGGAGTTGTTTGCATGAGGATTGAAGATTTGATAATGTCAACTTCCTTGTCATAAAGATCATGAAGTCCATGAAGACCTTAAAAGGATTTGATGATGTCTGGAATTTTTCTTTTCTAGGTTGATATGTAAGCTTCTCTCTTTAGAAAATTAGATTATTATAATATTGATTTGGATTTCTTGCTACAAACTATCTTGAAAATTATCTCGATCATCTCCATCTTTTAATAGATTAAAAGATTGTGTTAATCTATTAAAATGCTTATTAAGTATTAAGGTTTGATTTTAGCTGTTATTTTAATTGGTTAAGACATCAGTTTAATGTGTTAAAATTTCTTAGGATCTTGAATATTTTTAAGATAAATTTATTCATTTGTTAAGATTATATTTCAATAGATTAGTTGTCTTTGGTTCAGGTTGTAAAATATTTTGGCTAAGCTTTAGTTTATTAAAAATTTGAACTGATCCATTAATTTTACTATTAAGTAAAATTAACAAGTTAAGTTGAGTTTTTAATTTGTTAAAATTGTTCGCTTTATTAAAACCTCTCTCATTATAAATAGTTTCAATTAAGAAAATCAAAAGGATCTTTTCATACTTTTTGAAAAATGATTTGAGAGAGAGAATATTTTGAGCAAGAAGAACTATGTGGGGAATCCAAAATTTGTGTTCTTTGATCATCCAATATTGTGAATTAAGAGTGGTATAGGAGATCACCCTTGGAATATGAAATTGTGAAAGGATTGGAATCCGTCCTAGGTGATCTCAATAATTTCCTTTTTGTATACGTTACTGGATTAGGTTTATCCAGTGAGTTTGCAATAGGGTTTTGCAGAGGTTGGAATCAAGTTTTGTAGTGTTCAAGACTTATGTTTTTTGTATTTTCTTAGACATTACTAGGGTTGTAATAGCTTGAAAGAATTGATTATTTAGTGGAAGCTTAATATGTGATTAGGTGACTGGATGCAACTCTTGAAAAAGAGTAAACCAGAATAAAAATCATCTATGCATATATATTATTTTCTATTCTTTACTTTATCTAGAACTAGTTTTGTAAACTGCATTATGGTTTTCTTCATCAAGGGTAAAGAAGGAATTTTAATAAAATAATTTATGTTATCAACAAATTAATTTTTGAAAGATTTATTCACCTCTCCTTCTAGATCTTGTTTCTATATTGCATCATTTATCAGACGAATTAATGTAAAAATCTTGGTTCAATATTCTCTCTAACCCTTTTTCAGTTACATATTATTTGTCTAACTAAAGGTGAATTGAATGTGCAAAAGCTTTTATCTTATATTTAAGTATTTTTAAGTAACAGACACAATGTATCTATTTAACTTAAATCTATCTTTATCTGTTTAGTTTTCTTTAAAAGACGATTTATAAAAACTAAACAAAAGTTTTTAAAACACAGTTCACCTTCCTTCTTATTTTTTTTTTATTTTCACGATGTTAAACATTATTTTTCAGTTCAATCAATAATATTTTTAGTTAATGTTATTCAAATTGTTTTTAACCAATGTCAGTCCAAATACATGTTAGAGTTATTTCTCAACAAATATTGATGGGTAATTTTTTTGATGATACCAACTAGAAATTTTTATCTGCAGTAATAATAAGATATGAATTAATTTTTAGTTGACATTATCATAACTTTTTATCTATCTATGTTAGTAACGATAATTCGATTTATGTTTCTCAATGTTTTCTTAATATTGATGATGAAATTATTTTTCAATAAATATTAATCAGATTAAATTAAATTTTGTAATGCTTATTTTTTTATTAATATCTACAAAATTAGTAATTTTAATATTTAGTATTTTTATATTTATTATTCTATATTAATGGTAATTAAAATAGTTTATCCAAATAAAAGAATTAAAATTTAATAAAATTTTAATTATTCTATTGAAATAAAACATTTAAAAGTGAAATAACTTTAAATAAAAACAATTTAAATTAAATATATTTAAAATTCTTTAAAACTATAAAATTTCCCATCAATTAAAATTTCAAATACTACAGCACGGATGAATGAATATATGATGACAATGATTGTGAATGCCTTGTCGACCCAGCATTCATTATTTATCTTAAAATACAGTAAAAATTCTGATTCTTGCACTGTGACAACAATGGTGGCACAATATTTATTCCGTTTCAATTCACATGAAATTCTTTGTATTATATGCAGTAAGAGTATTTTGTTTTTCATTCTTCATTTTAATATCCTTTTACAAATAAGACACTTAGCTTATAATTGGAATAACAGCAAGAAAGAGAAAAAAGGAAGACAATTTTGAAATTTGAAACAGAAGAAAAGTGGAAGCTTTTTTTAGCTACAACTTAATGTTTCTCTTCGTTTTTATTTTTTCCAAATAAAAAAACACAATTGTCTGAATTTTCTTTTCCATATATTTTCTTTCCTCTTAATCAAACATATCATTAAAAATAATTATCTTTCCTATTAATCAAACTCCTAACCATTTAATTAAAAAAAACTAAATTCACTAAAATCAACCACTTGCTATTCAGATGAAATTCTTATTTCAATTATTACAGTCCATATAATGATAACTACTAGCTTTATTATCCTTAATGCTTCAGGTACCAACCACATATAATTGTCTATATTCCCCTTCCATTACATGCAAAATGAAATGATGCTAGAAATGAAATTTAGCTAGATCCTGAGAGCCAATTTCACCCATAAGTAGGAATAGATGCTCTCTCATGGATTCATATTAAAGGGGTCTACACTCTATATACTATGAACCAACCAGTCACAACTTTTGACACAAGCCAATGAAGGTGGTGTCACAGCAATGCCTCTTCCATAATAGGCTTCTATCAGCTCTCTGCTACCCCTTTCATGCAATCATCAAAAAAACTTGACCCCATGTCAAAAGGAGTGGTGTTGGTTGTATTTAACTGACAAGATTGTACAATAAGTACAGCTGACCAAAGTTCACCCAAACACTTCAAACAACCATGCATTGAAGCTTCCAAGTTCCAATATGAGAGAACAAGCAGTCTTTCATCTTGACGAACATGGTCAGACAGAGAGGTCCCAATGGGTGCTTGATTCTCCCAACCCACCCCCTCTTTGGAAGAAGATATTTACTTCAGTCAAGGAAACCATTCTGCCTCATGGGAACAAGTTCTGCTTCTCATCCAAGAGGAAAACTTCCCGTGGACATGCTGTCTCCTGCTTGCAGAATCTGTTCCCAATCATTAGTTGGTTAAGAGATTACAAAGCCTCCAAGTTCAAAGATGACCTCTTAGCTGGCTTAACTCTCGCCAGCCTCAGCATACCTCAGGTACTTAGTTCACCAATGTTATTTCCCTTTTTTCAGTGCAATGCAGGCTCGAGAAATTGAATACGTTCCCCTAGATATTGTCCCTTCTTTCTTTTAATTTCTCATTTGAATATTGCAGAGCATAGGCTATGCTACGTTAGCAAAAGTTGCTCCTGAATATGGCCTGTGTAAGTACTTGGCTTAAGTCTACACTGTTACTGATATATCAGACTAGAAACTGGCATAACCAGAATAGAAAAAAAGAAGTGCTTTTCTTTTTCTTTTATCAACATTTACTTAAATTTTTGGTTTTGTTTTGTTCCATTCAGATACTAGTGTTATTCCTCCTCTTATTTATGCTCTGATGGGGAGCTCAAAAGAAATTGCAATCGGACCTGTAGCTGTTGTGTCAATGTTGTTATCTTCTCTGGTTCCAAAAGTGGAAGATCCTATCGCCAATCCGCTTGCGTATAGAAATCTTGTCTTTACTGTGACTTTCTTCACTGGAATTTTCCAAACTGCATTTGGTGTTTTCAGGTGGTTTCTTCATCAGTTTATGAAACTTCTATTTCAGAAACTATTATGACACCAAAGTCCATGCCTCACCGCATGTAATAACACCAGATAACTCACCCTTGAACTAAGACCACAAAACATAAAAAGAAAATGAGAAAACATCCCTGGGCTGTTTATACTTTTTTATCTTTAAAACACTTGTTTTAGAAAAAAATTTCAAAACTTAAGAGATTTCGAATAACAAATCATTGATGAATAACATGGAATTGTGTTAGGAAACAGTTTTTAAGAATAAAAACACGAGAAAGAAATCAAGCATACCCCTAGTTAGTAGTTCTCACTTTTCATTATCTTTCAACACTTGCAGATTGGGTTTTCTTGTGGATTTTCTTTCGCATGCTGCCCTAGTTGGATTCATGGCAGGCGCTGCCGTCATTATAGGTCTTCAGCAGCTCAAAGGTTTGCTGGGGATTAGTCACTTTACCTCTAAAACAGATGCAGTATCAGTGCTGGCATCTGTTTATAAGTCACTACATCATCAAATTGCCTCCGGAGAAAAAGTGAGCTGATTTACTTTTGCTATTCATGTTCTGATAAATTTCACTTACAATCATATAAACTTACACGGTTTCTTATTCGTAAATTTGAATCTTATATTTTATAGCTAGCTAAACTTCTAGCTAATATTTGACATCATTCTTTGTTTATTTAATTGACAGTGGAATCCTCTTAATTTTGTCCTCGGGTGTTCGTTCTTGATTTTTATTCTAATTACCCGTTTTATTGTAAGTACTTAAAATTTCTGCTATTTATCCTTCCTCATTACCCTTTTGATTAATTTTAAGTTTTAATGATGTATCTGATGTACTCATTTTAGGGTAGAAGAAACAGAAAGTTTTTCTGGTTGCCTGCTCTCTCTCCCCTTCTATCAGTTATACTATCAACTTTGATTGTATATTTGTCAAGAGCTGATAAACATGGTGTTAATATAATAAAGCATGTCAAAGGAGGTCTGAATCCAAGTTCACTCCATCAGTTGCAACTCCTTGGTCCACATGTTGGACAAGCAGCTAAAATTGGTTTGATTTGTGCAGTTATCGCACTCACTGTATGTTAATTCATTTTCTGCTTTTCTCGAAATTCGTTATTTTTTCCCAAGCTGAGTCATGTGAACCTGATGGCAACTTGATGTTCTGAATCAGGAAGCTATAGCGGTTGGACGATCTTTTGCTTCCATTAAGGGATACCATCTTGATGGGAACAAGGAAATGTTGTCCATGGGCTTCATGAACATTGCAGGATCTTTGACTTCATGCTATGTAGCAACGGGTGATTTCTTTTGTCAACTAGTTTGTAAAGCTCTACTTATGTTTGAGGTGTGTCAAAGTTGTTTATAGTTTCTTGGTGAACAATTTCAGGTTCTTTCTCAAGGACTGCAGTGAATTTTAGTGCTGGGTGTCAAACAGCAGTTTCAAATATTGTGATGGCTGTTACAGTGTTTTTGTCCCTTGAATTGTTTACAAGGCTTTTATACTACACCCCCGTGGCTATCCTTGCCTCTATCATCCTCTCTGCTCTTCCTGGATTAATTGACCTAAGTGAGGCATGCTATATTTGGAAGGTTGATAAGTTGGACTTTCTTGCCTGTATTGGTGCTTTTCTTGGGGTTTTGTTTGCAACAGTAGAGATTGGCCTTCTTGTTGCAGTAAGTCATTGACCATTTAAACTTTTTCAACTATGGCACCAATGGAAAATCACCTCTCCATTCATGACCCTTCTGAAAAATAAAAAAAAAATTTCCCTCTCTTATTTTGTCTTACTTTCTGTGATGTTATTTCTTTGATTAGAGACATAAAATGACCTCAGTGAGATAAGACTTCATTACTAGAAACCTTTACACAATGTATTCTTATTATGTAATAATTTGCTGCTATTGTGCAGGTGATAATTTCGTTTGCAAAGATACTAATTCAATCTATTCGACCTGGAATAGAAGTTCTAGGTAGAGTTCCAAGAACAGAAGCCTTCTGTGATGTTACTCAATATCCCATGGCCATAAGCACTCCAGGCATCACAGTGATTCGCATAAGTTCTGGCTCACTCTGCTTTGCGAATGCTAATTTTGTCAGAGAAAGGCAAGCAATTTACAAATGATTTTCAGAGGGCTTTAGACAAATTAGAACCGTGTATTAATTTTTTCACTTGTTCCAGAATACTCAAGTGGGTCTCGCAAGATGAAGATGACCTTAAAGAAACCACCAAGGGCCGGGTCCAAGCTGTAATTCTGGACATGACAAGTGAGTTTCTGTTAGATTTTTCAGATCTAAAGAACTTTAATGACAAACATTCGCAACAAAATTTGATATTATGCCAATGACCCTTTGATATTCTGTCTAATAGACCTGATGAATGTTGATACTTCTGGAATTCTAGCACTTGAGGAACTGCACAAGAGGCTGCTTTCCCGTGGAGTAGAAGTGAGGCCACCATGAATTTAATTACATTCTTTGAATTTAGTGTCTCTATTGTCACATGATATTGCGTTACATTGTATTACAATTTAAATAGAAAAAATTGGGAGACCAACTTGTATAGTAAGTATGATAAGAGAATAACAAAGTATGATTAAACCTAGAAACTAATAATTTTGTACACATGGTTGCTCAAACCTTTACGTTCTAACACTTGGTGTTATGTTGTTTTTACAGTTAGCTATGGTGAACCCAAGGTGGCTAGTAATCCACAAGCTTAAGCTTGCGCACTTTGTAGACAAGATTGGAAAAGAATGGGTTTTCCTTACAGTTGGAGAAGCCGTAGATGCATGCCTCTCTGCCAAAATTGCAAGAGCTTGATTGATATCATGTTTCTGTGCACCAATTCTGAACTTCGTCTATTGCACAGGGTTTGGGTTTTGTTTAAAAATGTTAGTGCATAATTGGATATCTCAGCACATAAATTTGCGTAAAATATTTTGTATTACACAAACTGAACATCTATACCGAAAAGGGATCATTCCATGCTATACTGGATGGGGGTTCTAAACCACCTTGTTATAACATCTAAATTTTGGACAGGGAGTGACGTTTCTTTTGAATGGCCACTCAAATGTAATTCAAATAAAGATTTAGATATAATTAAGGTGCATCCTGCTTTTATTTGTAGGATTTTTTAATAATTGTGTGTAACTACGTGCTTCTACCTATATAGAATTAAAATTACAGTATAATTTAATTTTTATGAACCCATACCTTAATTTATGATGAAAAGGTATAGTGGAATTTTCGAACAAACACTTCAAATCTGTATGCTCGTGCTTTCCAGGAAGGTTGATCCAGTTAGTCCTTCTCCAATTAGCAAAATAGAATTCAGAAGTGTAGCTAAATTTGTCATTGGAAATAATGAAGGCGACAAGATTAACAATAGGTATGTGATTTTTCAAATGTAGAGCACCTTAAATTCTTTTTTGGGTTTCTCTTCTGATTGGGATGAAAAGAAAAGAATGAGAATTTTTCATTCTGTCACTACTCTACAAAATGGGGACCATAATTCTTTTATGTAACTTCTATAAGTTACTTCTAAAATTTTAATATTTTTAATTTGGCCCCTCATCAAATTAAAAATATTACTTATGGTACTTACACAATTAGTCTTTCATGACATATATGTCCTTAACCATAATTTTATATTAATTGGATCACTTGAATATTTTAGCTAATAAAATAATGACCCTAACACATTTAATTGTGTAATATATATATATATATATGTATGACCCAAAAATTCCTAACAATCTCCCAGTGGTCACAAATATATATATCCTTTCAATCCTTATAAATGTGTTAGACTTTATGAGGTCAAATTTTTTTTCGTTATATGTGTTGAGCATATTCCAAAAATCTCGTCCATTGATTACATCTACACATAGAACAAAAACAATTTTTATTATATCAATCACAACTAAACCCATCAATGATCACTAATGTTGACAGAATCAAATGACATAGACTCATCATGAAATGTGTATCATGAAAATTACGTGAAAGTGGCCTGTACACATCTATTTTCAACTGATCTTACTTTACCTCAATGAGATCATTTAATAACCTTAATATACAAAGTCTAATATCTGAATAATAAAACATATATATATATATAACCAAATATGTCCAAAAGTCAATGTATGCATACATAAAATCACACATAGAACATAAAATACATAAAAGTGACTAACTCCGACTAAACCAAAGATTCCTCAAACTCTAGAACACCCATGTGTGCAACATGCTCATGAAAGACCTTGGGTGTAAGTCCCTAAGTAAGAGGATTTATTATCATGGAGTTTGTCCCTAAGTGTTCTATGGAAATTTGTCCACTCTGTACCTTTTCCTTAATAATTAGGAACTTGATGTCAATGTGCTTTGACTTGGTCGAGCTCTTATTGCGATTAAAATACAATACAACTGATTTGTTGTCACAATATAACTTAAGTGATATTTCAATTCCTTCCACAATTTGCAGTCATGTGATAAAATTTCTCAGTCGTATTCCATGATTTGATGGCTCATAGCATGCTACAAATTCTGTTGCCATACTGGATGAAGCAGTAAGGGTTTGCTTGATATTGCGCCAAGAAACCTCACCACCAGCTAACATGAAAATGTACCCTGAAGTGGATGTCAAACTATCTTGGCATCCTGCCAAATCCGAGTCAGAATACCTAGTGATCTTCAACTGGTTTGACCTCTTGTATGTGAGCATATAATCCTTTATTCTCTTCAAATACCTAATAACTCTTTTGGATGTTTTCTAATGATACATTCCTGGATTGTTTAAATATCTGCCTAATACCCCAACTATGTATGTATTATCTAGACGCATATATACTTGGGTATACATCAAACTCCCTACAGCTAATGCATAGGGAATCTTCTGCATTTCTTGAATTTTCAAATTTCTTTTTGGGCACTGTTTGAGACTAAACTTGTCTCCCTTAGCAACTAGAGTATCCCATATTTACATTCCTGCATGTCAAACCTTTTAAGTACTTTTTCGATATAACTCCTTTGTGATAATCCTAGAATATCCCGAGATCGATTTCGATGTATCTAAATTGCTAATACAAAGGAGGCGTCACCAAGATCTTTCATTTCAAAGTTTCTTTATAGAAATCTCTTGGTTTTGTGCAACATGCCTATATTATTGGTGGCAAGCAGTATGTCATCAACATATAAAACTGATAAGACTGGAGCTTTTTGGTTGGTCATAGCCTTGAAGATTTGATGAAGTCAACCTCATTGAAGCTTATGAAGATCATTATGTGATTGTATTTTTGTGTTTCTAGGTTGCCTTGTAAGCATCTCTCACTTAGCAATTCATATGATCATTTAATAAGCTTGGATATGTTGATGAAAACTATCTTAGAAATTTTCTTGATCATCTGCATCTTTTAAGAGATTAAAAGATCGTGTTAATCTGTTAAAATGTTTTTGAAGTATTGAAATTAACTTCTGTTGTATTTTTAATCGGTTAAACATCAATTTAATGTGTTAAAAATGCTTAAGATCTTGAATATTTTTAAGATAGGTTTATTAATCTGTTGAAGATTATTTTTCAATAGATTAATTGTCTTTGGCTAAGATATTTTACAGTTTGGATGTGTTTTATTATTAAAAATTTGAACTGCTCCATTAATTTTACTGTTACGTAAAATTAATATATTAATTCGAGTTTTTAAAAGGTTAAAAATATCAGTTTAATAGTTTGAATTTCAAAATTAAAATAGATCTTTTTACGAAACTTTCGAAAATGCGATTTGAGAGAGAATCTTTCTGAGCAAGAACAACTGTGTGGGCAATCTAAGATATTGAGATTTGATCCTTGAATTTGGTTCTTGAGGAGATTGCATAAAAGATCATCATTCATTTTGTGTTTTGCTCTTTGTTTGTAAACCAGGTGATTTTGTTTCTTGTAAGCGTTTCTGGATTGGAATTATCCAGTGGAATTGCAGTAGGGTTCTGCAGTGGTTGGGTGCAAGTCTTGTAGGGTTCAAGACTTGTGTTCTTGTTTGTTCTTAGGCTTACTAGGGTTGTAAGTGTGTGTAAGAACAAATTTTCATATTAGTGAAATCTTATTTATGGTTGGGTAACTGGATGTAGCTCTTGTGAAAGAGTGAACCAGTATAAATCATCCGTGTATCTCTTTATTTTATGTTTTGCACTTTATTGATTTATGGGTTTTGGCAATCAACACCTTATTTCTCTTAATTGAATCTGATACGATAAAACAACAAGTTAATTTGCGTTTTTAACAGATTAATTTTTTGAAAGATCTATTCACCCCCGCTCTAGATATTGTTTCTGCATTGTATCAATTGGTATCTAGAGCTGGTTCTTGGAAATTACTCAAGTT
The DNA here is from genome assembly GCA_030347555.1 of Lablab purpureus. Classification (NCBI taxonomy): domain Eukaryota; kingdom Viridiplantae; phylum Streptophyta; class Magnoliopsida; order Fabales; family Fabaceae; genus Lablab; species Lablab purpureus. Next base: position 14,340,076 of record CM059261.1, on the reverse strand, counting down.
TTGATCTGGTTTTTTTGAAAATTTCTTAAACAAGGGTTACCTTTTGTTGAGGGGGGCTTCCATAAACCGCGCACCCATGTTTGGTGGTGTTAACTACCCTTTTTGGAAAGTAAGAATGAAAATCTTCATGGAATCAATTAACAGAGGAATCTGGGATGCAGTTGTCAATGGACCTTTCATTCCTACTCACAAGGTAGATATTGAAATGGTTGAAAACCCTGGAATCAATGGAGTGAAGCTAAAAATAATATGGCACAATATGATTGCAGTGCAAAAAAACATTATCACTTCTGCATTGAATCTTGATGAGTTCTTTAGAGTTTCTCAATGCAGTTCAGTAAAGGTGATGTGGGACATCCTTGAAGTCGCACATGAAGGAACTACAAATGTTCAATGTGCAAGAAGTATGCCTTAATACAAGAGTATGAGTTGTTTAGGATGCAGCAAAGAGAAAGCATAACTGATGTGCAAAAGAGGTTTACACATATTGTACATCATCTCATAGGCTTGGGAAAAACATTTGATAAAAAGGACCTAAATATCAAAGTGCTGAAATGCTTAGATAGAACATGGTAGCCCAAGGTCACAAACAGAATCCAAAGATTTGACAGGAATGACAACAGCCTCCTTGTTTGGAAAATTTTGGGAACATGAGATAGAAATTAAGAGATTAAATGAGTTGGAGATCAATGATAAAAAGAAAAAGAGCATAGTCTTGAAAGCTGCAGCTCAAAAATCAGAATCCAGTGAAGAAGAATTGGATGCAATGAGTGATTCTGAAAATCTGAATTTGTCAGTGAGAAAATTCAGCAAATTTCTCAAGAAGAAGCAAAAAGACAAAAATCCCTCTCAAAGAAGGTATCCAAGAAAATCTGATTCTAATTCTCCAAACTTTACATGTTTTGGATGTGGTAAACAGGGTCATATCAAAGCTTAATGTCCAAACATTCAAAACAAAGAAAAATCAGTGGCTGGAAATCAAACAAAGCTGCTAAATTTAGAAAAGCTTATGTTGCTTGGCAAGATAATGACTCATCTTCTAGTACATCATCAAAGGAAGATGAAGAGGTGAATTTGTGCTTGATGGCTGGTTATGAATCATCTAGCAATGTAAGTATTGCAAGTTTTCAAATTGAAGAAAACTATGATTAGTTGTTAGATGCCTTTAATGAGATGCATGAAGAAGCTAATAGCTTAGTCCAAAAAAATAACAGATTAAAAGGACTAAATAACTGGTTAGAAAACAGAGTTGCTGAACTGGAAAACCAGCTTGAATAGGCTAAATTTGATTTTGGAAAACTGAGAAATGCATATGAAAATAAGCATGATTTAAATAAGAAATGTGATAATTGTGATATATTGCAAAAGAAAATTCATTATCTTATAAAAACATGCTCAAAGTTAACCATGGGAAAAGATAATCTAGATGTTATCCTAGGTTCTCAAAGATATGTTGTAGACAAAGCTGGATTGGGTTATTGTTCTGGTTTTAAAAGCAAAAATAAGAAGTTCAGAACTATTTTAGATATAAAAAACAAAATTACATTTCTTTCATTAATTGCTTTTATTGCATGAAAAAGGGACATAGAGTGAAAACTTATAAAGCTAGATTGTATGATGTTCCTTATGATATAAAGAAATGGATGCCAAAATATGAGAAAGATAACCCTTTTGGACCCAAATTAATAGGGGTACCACACTCTCTCTTTTGATTTTTTTTGCAGGCATATGAACTCAAGGAAGCTACTTTAGTATCTTGATAGTGGATGTTCTAGGCATATGACTGGTGATAAAGAGAAATTCAAAAAGTTGCAACTAAAACTAGCTGGACATGTCACTTATGGTGACAATAATAAAGGAAAAATTCTTGGAAGTGGAAGCATTGGAGGAGACCACTCAATTATGGTTAATGATGTGCTTTATGTTGATGGTTTGATGCACAATTTACTTAGTATAAGTCAACTTTGTGATAAATGTTTAAAAGTTACTTTTGAGTCAGAACATTGCCTTATTTGTGATGCCAAATCTGGAAAAATGTTGTCGGTTGGAAAACGCATAGAAAACATTTATATGGTTGATTTAGAAAATGCATCTTCTAGGATTAATTGCTTGCTTACAAAAGATAAAGATCCTTGGCTATGGCATAGAAGATTTGCACACATTCATATGCATCATTTAAATAAGCTAACTGCATAAGAAATGGTTATTGGACTACCAAACCTTAAGTTTGAAAAGGATAGAATGTGTGATGCATGTCAAATGGGTAAACAAGTGAAGACATCTTTTAAACTGAAAAATTGTGTCTACCACTAGACCCTTTGAATTGCTTCACATGAATTGTTTTTGTCCTTCTAGAACCACAAGCCTTGGTGGAAATTTTTATGCATTTGTCATTGTAGATGATTTTTCTAAGTTTAGGTGGACTCTATTTTTTGTATCCAAGAATGATGCTTATTCAGCCTTTAAAAGACTTGCTAAAGTTATTCAAAATGAGAAAAATGTTTGCATTAGTTCTATAAGAAGTGATCATGGTGGAGAGTTTCATAATGAGAAATTTGACTCTTTTTGTTCAAAACATGGCATTAAACATGATTTTTCTACACCTAGGACTCCACAACAAAATGGAATGGTAGAGAGAAAGAATAGGTCTCTAGAAAAGTTAGCTAGAACCATGTTAAATGAATCATCTCTTCCAAAATATTTTTGGGCCCATGCAGTTAATACAACTTGTTATGTTCTTAATAGAGTGCTCATAAGACCTATTTTGAAAAGAACACCTTATGAACTTTTTAAGGGTAGAAAACCAAACATTAGTCATTTAAAAGTTTTTGGCTGTAAATGTTTTTGTTTTAATAAATGGCAAAGAGAACATTGGTAAGTTTGATCCTAAGGTTGATGAAGGTATTTTTCTTGGATATTCAAATAATAGCCATGCATATATGATCTACAATAAAAAAACATTTAACTGTTGAAGAATTTGTCATGTGGTATTTGATGAAGCTAATCCATTGGTTGCAGATTTGCAAAAATTTTCTGCAGGTGATGATGAACAACCAATTCTACCCAATCTACAAAATTCTAATAATAATCCTGATAATTTGTTAAATCACCAGGACAATCTGTTAAATGAATCAGATCATCTGTTAAATAACCAGTCTGCAGGTGCAAATAAAGAAGATGAAGAAAATCAACTTCCCAAAGATTGGAGAATACCCAGAGATCTCTCCATTGACAATGTGATTGGTCAATTAGATAAAGGGGTAACCACTAGACACTCTTTAGATAAATGTGATTGGAGAATACAATGGCTTTTGTTTCACAGGTAGAACCCAAGAACATTAATGAAGCCTTATTGGATGAAAGCTGGATTTCAGCAATGCAAGAGGAATTAAACCAGTTTGTTACAAATGAGGTTTGGATTCTTGTTCCTAGAACTGGAAATATAAATGTTATTGGAACAAAGTGGGTTTTCAAGAAAAAAAATGGATGAACATGGTGTCATCACAAGAAACATGAAAAGGTTGGTTGCAAAAGGATATAATCAAGAGGAAGGGATTGATTTTGGAGAAACATACGCACCAGTGGCACGTTTGGAAGCTGTTAGACTTCTACTTGCTTATGCCTCCATGTGTGGATTCAAGCTCTTTCAAATGGATGTGAAAGGTGATTCTTGAATGGATACATTGAGAAAGAGGTATTTGTTTCTCAACCACCAGGTTTTGAAGACCATTCTCGGCCAGACCATGTATACAAATTAAAGAAGGCTCTCTATGGACTTAAACAAGCACCTAGGCAATGGTATGAGAGGTTAAGTTGTTAGCACATTCAAAGACCAAGTGTTAATGAAGTCTTCCAGAGTTTTAATGAAGTCTTAAAGTTTTGATGATGAAGATTTAATATGATTCAATCAACATTAAAGACTTGTGTCATCTCACAAAGAAAGGTTGCTAGATGGAAAAGGAAAGGCATAAAGAGTATTTAAAGCTTTCAAGAGAGAAGATTGATGAAGATTTTCTCAAGAGCTGAAGTTTCAAGTGTAGAAGGTTCTGTTTTGGGTGATGGATGGAAAGAGTAAGTCATAAATCCCATTCAAGACCTTCCTAAACAAGAGAGCAAGTTGTTTTCTCGCAAAAATGTTTTTCTACACTTTTAATCGATTATGATACATAGATAATCGATTATTTAACTCAAACTTTGAATTAAAAGTGTTTAACGAACTAAATAATCGATTAAGTGTTTTTGATAATCGATTATATTGATTCTGGGTTAATATAATCGATTATGGCCTTAATCTAATCGATTATGTCAAGCTAAATGAGTTTTCCAGTTTTCAAATATGATATAATCGATTAAGCTTTTTATATAATCGATTAAATGAGTCGTTTTTGTGAAATCAATGCTAAATCAACCTAAGAATGGAAACTTTGGAGCATTTTCGAATTATAAAATGAAAGAGAATGTCTTAGGTTTAACACATCTGAAAACAACACATATTCAAAGTGTTCTTGCGCCTTGGTTTTTCAAAACCGCTTTCTTGCTCTCTCAAGTTTGATCAAGTCTTTGGAAGTGGTGATCTTTGTGCTTAAGCTTTCTATCCAGCACTATTATCAGGTGTATTCTTTTACTGTTTTTATAAACGGGAAAATTCATCCCTTGGATCTGTTCTAAGGGAGGTGTGTTCATCTCTTGTGTGTCAAGAGAGGTGGGTTTCATCCTCAGTGTGTCTGGGGAGGTGTTTCATCCTTAGTGTGTCGAAGGAGGTGTTTCCTTTATCTTTATTTGTTATTGCATGAATTGGTGTTTGTAATTTCAATTAAAGATAGTGGGGTGATCATCACGCATTTGTGGTGATTGGGAACTGGACGTAGGATTGGCTTAATCCGAACCAGTATAAATCTCTGTGTTCTTTCTCTTTTCCTATCTCTTTTTATTGTGGATCATTTTAACAATTGCAACTCAATCTGCTTTAATCAAAGGTTAAGAAAAATCCGCATCCTAGTTTTTGAAAGTAATTCAAAATCTGGAAATTTATTTTAAAGGGAAAAAGTTTATTAAAAATCCAATTCACCCCCCCTCTTGGTTTTTACACTGTCGTCTTTATTTAACAATTGGCCTCAGAGCTGGTTTTTTGAAAATTACTCAAAAACAAGATCCTTATGGCAGGCAAAAATCAATCTTTTGCTGAAGGTGCATCTATTCATAGACCACCACTCTTTACAGGTGAAAACTATCCTTTTTGGAAAAAGAGGATGGAGATTTTTCTTAGGTCTAATGATCAAGGCGTTTGGGATGCAACTATAAATGGTCCACATATTCCTATGACTGTTGTTAATGATGTGCAGGTACCCAAAGTGAGAGCAAGTTGGACCAAGGATGAGTACAACGAATATCAATGTGATATAAGGGCATGTAATATGATATCATCTGCCTTAACTGTTGATGAGTTTTACAAGTTATCTGATTGCACTACAACAAAGGAGATGTGGGACACTTTAGAAGTCACAAATGAAGGAACGGAGGATGTCAAGAGATCAAGGAAGAATACCTTGATCCAAGAATACGAGATGTTCCGGATGAGCGAAGGGGAAACCATCTACGATGTTCAAAAGAGATTTACTCACATTGTAAATCACCTCAAGGCGTTAGGTAAGAAATTTGACACTGAGGAATTAAATGTGAAAATTTTAAAATCTTTGGACAGGACATGGCAACCCAAGGTGACGGCTATCACGGAATCCAAAAATCTCACAAGCATGAACATGACAAATCTCTTTGGAAAGCTTAGAGAACACGAAATTGAGCTTGGACGCTTCGACGGTGAAGAAGAAAACGTTAAAAGGAGAAGTATTGCGTTAAAGGCTCAATCCATTGAAGAAGAGAGTAGTGATACTAATGATTCAGAAGATGATGATCTCAACAAATTTGTAAAGAAATACAAAAAGTTCATCAAGAAGAAAGGCAACCATAAGAAAGGTAAGAAATTTGAAAATTCAAATTCTAACGATAATTATAAATGTTATGGTTGTGGGGAAAAGGGACACGTGAGAGCAGATTGTCCAAATTCCAAGAAATCTGAAGAAAGGGAAAAGAAAAGAAAGAAATTCTTCAAAAAGAAGAAGAAAGCATATATTGCTTGGGACGACAATGAAGTGAGTTCTTCTGAAAATTCAAGTGAATCAGAAGAGGAAGCTAATATTTGTCTCATAGCGGATGATGTTGAATCCACGTGCAGTGAGGTAAGTGATTCTGATCTCCCTAATAATTATGATGAATTGCTTGAAGAATTTCTTAGTCTTTGTGAAAAATCTGAAAAGCTTTCTTGGTTCATAATAAATTAAAAAATGATTATAAGAGTCTTGAAAAGAAAGTTGTTGAGTTGGAACAAGAGAAAAAGGTTTTGAAAGAAGATTTAGAAAAAGCAAAAATTCCTTGTAAATGCAAATAAAAAATTCCTATTTGCGAAGAATGCAAAGTTTTTGCTAATAAAGTATCTTATCTTGAAACATCTCTTTCAAAAATTACATTGGGAAATAAAAATTTAAATAATGTTTTGAATGTGTAAAAAGGTTTATATGAAAAAGCAGGGCTTGGCTATAATTTCAAAAATAATCATAAACCTACCAAAACTATTTTTGTAAAAGGAGAATCATCTAATTCAAATAAAGTTTTTGAAAATACAAATTTCTTTAATAAACCAAATGTTCCTATATAGAAAGTTTTTAAAAATGCATATTTCTCAAGAACAAATGTTCCTACATGTTTTTATTGTATGCATAAAGGTCATTCTGTTAATAAGTGCAATATTAAACATTTTAGTGTTCCTAATGGGAAATACAAATGGGTTCCCAAAGGAAAAATTGTTTCTAACCCATGAGGACTCTAATAAGTAATTTTTGGGGACCAAGATTTTTCTTGTTTGTGTTGCAGGCTGGTTCCACCTTCAAAAATCTTTTTTGGTGTTGAGATAACAAGTGATCAAGCCTATGAAGGAAGGCAAAAACATCAACAAGCTGGCTTTTTTACCAATCTCTTATCCCGAGTAAGATTTTATGAGCTTAGAAAGGTTCCAGGTAATTGTTGATGATAAATCTGTTGATTGATTGATGTTTATTGTTGATTTTGATGTTAATTATGTGTTTTACGAAAATTTCCGTATATGATCGATTAGTTTTCGTGTGGTAATCGATTAAAAGCACTGTTTTTAAAAATGTTTTACAACATAATCGATTAAGTTCATAACATAATCGATATAATCGATTAAATTGCTGGGGAGCAATTTAATCGATTAAGGAATGCACATAATCGATTAAATTTCTGGGTTTTCGTTTTCTGGAAAATTTTGAAGGCAAATAATCGATTACGTTATTCACATAATCGATTAAATGCAACGTTCTGCGTTTTTCTGCACACTGTCTTTTTGAATGTTGGACTTAATTTCACGTGTTTTTCTGTTCAAACGGGTATATTTGAATCCTAACGGCTCTATTTACATTAAATCAATGAATTGTGATCAATTTCTTTGCCTATAAATAGCTAGATTGAGAATTAAAGTGCTACTTTCACTCTCTCTAACTCTTGCTGGCTTTTCTGCTATTAATCCCTCTTTTGTGCGAATTTGTGGTTCTGTGCTATTTCGTCTGTGCATTTTTTCTTTTGTCCATTCCCTATCTACATGGCTGATCAAAGGAGAAGAAAGATGCCCTCAAGGAGGAGACACAAGGAGCCTATGACATCCTAACAGCAAGAAAGGAGACCACCAACACTTGCTGGATGGATTTCTGATGAGGATATGCAGATTGGTTTCGTGAATAAATGGAAAGACAGGAAGATTCTAACCCCAAAATATTTATCTTGCCATTTTTTCAGAACTCATGGTTTCACTTTTCAGGATTGTTTAGTTGCAAGTGGATTGCAAAATTTTGTTGAGATGGAAGGAGCATATGATCCAGACTTAGTAAGAGTTTTCTACATGAATCTGACTTCAAGGGCAGCTAATCCCAGTACCAAGGTGAAAGGAGTTCGAATTCACCTTGATGAAGAGGTGTGGAATAATGTTGCTGGATTATCCACCCAAGGAGGCATAAACATCACTTATGGCTTTGAGGACTACAACAAGCTGGTGGAGTTCCGAAAATTCTGCAAGGATCCAAACTTACAAGTGGAAAACTTGTACAAAGTTGGTAATGTTAAGTTAAATGAGCGCATGTTACATTATGTTATTGTATGGATTCTTGTTGCTAGAGGCACCAATCATGCCCAACTTACTAAGGAAGACATTCTATTAATGTATGACTGTCTTAATAATGTTAGTATTGATTGGCCTTCTATTATTTTAGATAATATGTTTAAAGCCATTAGGCTATCATCCTTTGCTTTACCCTATGCTGTGTTCATATCAAAGATATTAGAATATAAAGGTGTAGATCTTGAAGGAGAAAACAAGCAAATTTTGCTTAGCAACAGCAAAATAGGGAAGAATGTTCTAAGGCACATGGGCCTTATAGAACAAGGAAACAGGTTCAGGCAAAGAGATGAGGAAGCTGCTGCAATGGATGAAGATGAAGAACCACCACCTCAACCTCAACCTGGATCAATGGAGGCACATATTCTATCAAGGATGGACACCATGATGAGTCTCCAAACAACTCATTATGATGACCTTTGCTCTAGGCTCTCAAGGCTTAATAGGAGAGTTTATAGAGTGGAAAGGAAGCTGGAGATTGAAGATGTCTCTCCAGAAGAAGATAATGCTAGATCTTCCAGAGGCAAACAACCAGCAGTAGAAGATGAAGAAGATGAAGAACATACAGAGGATAGTGAAGAAACTGAATAAGCTACAAGTTCACTAATTCTCTTAGCTTAATTTTATTTTTCCAGCTGCTGTATTTTATTTTCCCTCTATATTTTCTGTGTATTTAATTGCTTCTGCTGTATTAATCTCTGAATATGTAATCTTTTTGAAAATGATAAAAATAAAGGGGGAGAAATATATTTGTTTTGATTGATAATCTGTCCAGATTTCTAGCTTTTAAGAAAATTAATTTCAGGGGGAGCATTAGGAAATATTTCAAATAATTGCCTAATATATCTTAAACATTTAAGAGCAAAGTTTAAGGGGGAGTTTTTAGAAATTATTTCCAGTCATTAATTTCCTTGAAATCTCTTTTTCAAAATTCAAATTGAAAATTAAATGCTATATGACTGCCTACTTTATTTCCTTTGTGGACTAATCTTTATGATGGAGATATCCATACATTATTTTCAAGATTTTCAGGATATCAATCACAAGTCTCTATGTTTCTTTTTATCATCATAAAAAAGGGGGAGATTGTTAGCACATTCCAAGACCAAGTGTTAATGAAGTCTTCCAGAGTTTTAATGAAGTCTTAAAGTTTTGATGATGAAGATTTAATATGATTCAATCAACATTAAAGACTTGTGTCATCTCACAAAGGAAGATTGCTAGATGGAAAAGGAAAGGCATAAAGAGTATTTAAAGCTTTCAAGAGAGAAGATTGATGAAGATTTTCTCAAGAGCTAAAGTTTCAAGTGTAGAAGGTTCTGTTTTGGGTGATGGATGGAAAGAGTAAGTCATAAATCCCATTCAAGACCTTCCTAAACAAGAGAGCAAGTTGTTTTCTCACAAAAACATTTTTCTACGCTTTTAATCGACTATGATACATAGATAATCGATTATTTAACTAAAAATTTGAATTAAAAGTGTTTAACGAACTAAATAATCGATTAAGTGTTTTTGATAATCGATTATATTGATTATGGGTTAATATAATCGATTATGGCCTTAATCTAATCGATTATATCAGGCTAAATGAGTTTTCCAGTTTTCAAATATGATATAATCGATTAAGCTTTTTATATAATCGATTATATCAACCTAAGAATGGAAACTTTGGAGCATTTTCGAATTATAAAATGAAAGAGAATGTCTTAGGTTTAACACATCTGAAAACAACACATATTCAAAGTGTTCTTGTGCCTTGGTTTTTCAAAACCGCTTTCTTGCTCTCTCAAGTTTGATCAAGTCTTTGGAAGTGGTGATCTTTGTGCTTAAGCTTTCTATCCAGCACTATTATCAGGTGTATTCTTTTTACTGTTTTTATAAACGGGAAAATTCATCCCTTGGATCTGTTCTAAGGGAGGTGTGTTCATCTCTTGTGTGTCAAGAGAGGTGGGTTTCATCCTTAGTGTGTCTGGGGAGGTGTTTCATCCTTAGTGTGTCTAAAGAGGTGTTTCCTTTATCTTTATTTGTTATTGCATGAATTGGTGTTTGTAATTTCAATTAAAGATAGTGGGGTGATCATCACGCATTTGTGGTGATTGGGAACTGGACGTAGGATTGGCTTAATCCGAACCAGTATAAATCTCTGTGTTCTTTCTCTTTCCCTATCTCTTTTTATTGTGGATCATTTTAATAATTGCAACTCAATCTACTTTAATCAAAGGTTTAGAAAAATCCGCATCCTAGTTTTTGAAAGTAATTCAAAATCTGGAAATTTATTTTAAAGGAAAAAAGTTTATTAAAAATCCAATTCACCCCCTCTCTTGGTTTTTACACTGCCGTATTTATTTAACATAAGTAATTTTCTTCTCTCTAAAGGATTTGAACGTGGTAAAGTTTATAAAACTCTTTTCTTGAAAATATTAAATAATGATGTTATTTTAATTCAAGATTATGTTGATGACATCATATTTGGATCAACTAATGAGAATTTGTGTCAAGAGTTTTTATTAGCTATGCAAGGTGAATTTGAAATGTCCATGATGGGAGATCTATCATTTCTCTTGGCGCTGCAAATCAAGCAAATGAAGGATGGGATATTCTTATCTCAATCAAACTATATACACTACACCATTTTTCACTTTAGGCCACGCTAACACGGCAACAGTAGTAAAACCATGGCCTAAAGTTGTTATAGGCAACCGATTTTAGGTGTTGCCAATATGATAGCCTTTTTTTTCCTTTTTAAGAAATTTGCAGTATAAACGTTGCTTATTGCTTTGTAAGCAACGGTTTATAAAATGTGGACAATTTAGACCACAGTTTTCTGGTGTCGCCTTTAATATATGATATAAGCAACGCTGAAAAAGGTGGCCTAATGTTTTAGAATTTAAAATAAAATAAAACTTTGGACCAAATAACCGCGAACTCAAAAGCGGGAAAGTGAAATCCTCTGCGAAAAATAGACTCACACTCACTCACACTCAACCTTTCGTTCACTCTCTACCTTTCTTCATGGTCACTCACACTCAACCTTTCATTCACTCACACTCGTCCCACCTTCCTATACACTCACCCTCGTCCCACCTTCCTGTACACTCACCTCGATCCTCCTTCATTCACACCGCCTTTGTTCAATGTTCGTTCTCACCACCATTCGTTCATTCGCCGTCACTGAAAGTCTCAGTGGCAGTCATTGACTCGTAGGGCATCGTTGTTCAGGTACGTATTTTCCAAAATTGATTTCAAGATTTAGGGTTTTGGAGATGAAAATGGGTTACGATTCAATTTTTAGGGTTTGGGTTTGGGTGTTGACATTCTGAAAGGGGATTTCATTTGATTTTGTTTTCTTTTGTTCGATCTTATTAAATTACTCTGCAAATAGTAGTTTGTATCATTTACATGCTACAACATTTGTAAAATCCACCAATAAGATAAACTTTTTAGAATTATGGAGAGCGGTGAACCGTGAGCGGTGGGGTGGGTTCGATGGCCTTCTCCGGCTTACGTGCTAGCGTTGTTGGGTGTGTATGTTGTCTAGAACGTGTCTCTCAGGTAGGATGGTTGGTACATGATAGGTGTTTTGGGGTTTTCTTCCTTCTGGTTCTGCACGGTGGGTGCTTGTCTTTTTGTCTGTGGTTCGGTGGCTCATGGGTAGTTCTTTGGCCTTGTCAAGGTTGCTCCTTCATGGCAGAGTCAGACTTAGAGAGTAAAGGAGAAGAGTAGAAATTGACAAAGGAAAACACAGAGTAACCTAGGAAAACTTTTCCACAAGCTTTGAATTGATCCCTTAAGCCAACTCTCAACACCTTGCATCAAAGGGAATATTGTGATTATTCAGATCAATGAAGTCTAATAATTCACCACAGTTGTCTATGTCTTAGGAACACAAGTGAATGATTATGTAAGCGTGTAAAAATGATTAAATATGAAATAATGTATTATTGTGATGCATGTCTATAATCTTAATTGAAAGCTTGTAGAAATAACAATAAACCTTTGTGTGCAAGGAGAATAGAAGAGGTAATGTGAAGGTTGACTTCACATTTCATATTTAATATTCTGATCATATAGTTGGCTTGGAGCACAGTCACAGTAGAGAGGCATTAATACACACACATAGAAAGAAAAAGGTTTGCTTCCATTAACTGTTTCCCTTATTCTACCACAGTTAATCAGTTCAACATATTTCAACTTGTTTTTTACAGCTAGATTTCCAATCTACAATAGTCTATACCCCATTATTATGTTTTTGCATGAATTTGTGGATGTGAAATGGTTTTTGCTGTGTGGATGTGAAATGGTTTTTGCTGTATGGATGGGTTCATTGTATGACATGCTTTTAGCTATATTCAGACTAATAAATACATCTCTAAAAAGGAAAAATCATATCAGTTTTAAGAACATGTTTTCATTTGGGGAAGTTCTTGTTCCATAGAATCATTTATGAAAAGTGTTGTTTTCTTGGTGAGTGATGTTGAATTCATACACTGTTGTCTCTTTTGATTTTCTAGCTCTCTCACTTGTTCTTGAAGTCATTTCACGAACACAAACACTGCTGAGTAATGTTTCATGTTTTCCCTTCTCTGCTATCACACCATTTTTAACTACTGCAATTAAATATGCACCCTTTATAGTGGATACCACCCGCTGCTTCTGTCCTCCAGATAGTTGAATCCCTCTCTCCCCTACTATTGTGTCATAACTCTGCATATATAATATATTGCTCTCAACAATTCAGACCTTGTTCATAATATTGTATGGTGTCTTAAAACAAATTTGGAATTTCGAACATACACCAGTTGCACTAGTCTCTAAGAGAGGTGATTTTATAGGATACTGTAATTTACCCGTCTCTGTTGCATCCCCGCCTTTGCCATATGCAATATTTGCACGAATGGTGTCATTAAACACCATAGACTCTTGGCTCACCAGGCCCACCTCCAAATGAGACTTGTTGAATTCTGATTTTATCTTTGAATTAGATTTTTTCTAATTGTTATTCAACCAAACTTTGACTTTGATTATTAGTTACTTTATGGTTACTTGCATGTCGGTTGCTATTTGTTTTAACTATACTATAATATACTGCATTCAAATGAATTAAAATTGGTTTAGATTTATGGTGGGATTATTCAGTTTTTCTATTATATATATATAAAATTTGACAAATGATAGAAAACGTATAGATACATTCTTTACTTGTTTCAACAGTAATAGTAGTGATTTCAAAGTATTTTTTTAATTAATTTGATTAATGGATAATCCTATTTATACCATAATCTTGCACAACAATTTTACATGTCAGGAGAAATAATTAAGTTATCTACCTATTGCATCGTGTTAAAATATTTAGAAATACATAGTTTACATACATAATGCACTCCACTAAACCTGCACATGTACAACTACTTTAAATTATTCAAAAACAAATTAATTACTTCATGATCTTCTTTTATTCTCTAGTTTTATTTTATTTAATTAGAACAAAGATTAACTTTATTGTTTATATAAATGCTAATCTCATATTGTAGGGATGCAACTATCATTGAATGAACCTATGCATGGTGAAAATTGAAGACGCTACATATATAATAATTACTTAATTAGTGAATTATCCTAATACATAATTATTCTTTATACTCTTGTCTTAATCAAGTGGTGCACACAGTGATGTATTCGAAAGGTAATTAATAACTGCATATGTGAAATATTAAATTTTCTCTTTTATTTTTTATTTTTAATTTAGGCCTTGAAAAACTGGATCAAATTGGTGCTTAAATAAAAAAAATACTGATTTTAGAATTTAACATTTACGAAATTATTTTTTAAAGAATAAATTGATAAGAGTAACTCATAGATGGGGAATTGAACTTACCTTCTTTAACCCAGGAATGATGGTTGAAAGTTCAATAATGTTCTTAGTCAATTACTCTCTCTTTCAGCCAATATGTGATGTTGTGTTCTTGCTCGAGGGATGGAGTTTTGCCTCTATGTCATGCTTTTGGAAGAGTGGTTTAACTAGTTACTAGGAGTTCTCTCCTTTTTTTTATCTTTATTTCTCAAATATGAGAATATTTATTTGTTTATAAATAAAATCAAATAGTTTATATTTTATATTAACTTAACAGTATATTTAGGTATTCTGATAGTGTCTATGTGTTGATTGACATTTGAAGTTGTAATTGTTTAATGACACATTGTTTTTTGTATAGTACATTAAAGATGATGAACAAAGATTGGACTACATGTCCAAGGTTTAATAGAGAGTATGTAAATGGCATTGAGTCATTTCTAGATTTTGCGTACACTAGAAGAAGACCTCAGGGACATGAGATTTTGTGTCCATGCGCCAATTGTAGAAACTATAGCTGGAGAAGAAGAAATGTGGTCTATGATCATTTAATAGCCACATGCTTTCTAAAAGGCTATGATGTTTGAGTTCATCATGGAGAAAAAATACCTTCACCAACCACAAGTGATGATGACATGATTGTTAATGAAGATTCACATGATGATATTAATGGCTTATTGTATGACACATTTAGAAATGTGGTGGAAGCAAAAACAGGCAAAAAGGGTCCTAACGATGAAGCTAGAAAGTTCTACCATTTGATTAATTATGCAAATCAAGAACTCTATCTTGGATGTCAAAGCTTCTCCACTTTATCTTTCATCATTCGACTATATTTATTGAAATGTTTTCATGGTGGAGCAACTCTTCATTCATAGATCTCTTACAATTTCTAAAAGAGGTCATGCCTAACTTGAATATTCCTGAATCTTTTAACAAGGTGAAAACTATGATTAGTGATTTAGGACTTGATTATAAAAAAATCATGCATGTCCAAAAGATTGCATGTTATTGTGGAAAGACAATGAGAGTCTAGAGGTTTGTAGTATTTGTAAATATTCGTGATGGAAGGAATTTCCTGAAGTCAATTCTGAGGTTGAGCAACCAAAATATGAACATAAAGTTCCGACTAAAGTGTTGCGACACTTTCCATTGATTCCTATTCAAAGACTTTTTATGTGTTCAAAAACTGCTGAGTCAATGAGGTGGCATGAAGAAGAACGGTCAAAGGATGGGAAAATGAGACATCCTGCTGATGGTGAAGCTTGGAAGAGCTTTGATAGGCTTCATTCTGATTTTTCTACTGACTTGCGCAATGTAAGACTTGGTCTAGCTAGTGATGGTTTTAATCCATTTAGGACCATGAGCATATCACATAGCACGTGGCCAGTCATGATGGTGGTGTACAACTTTCCACCTTGGTTGTGCATGAAACCTGAATATACAATGTTACCATTGTTGATTCCTGGATCACAATCAGTAGGAAATGATATTGATTACCTTCAACCGCTGATTGAAGAGCTAAAAGAGTTATGGGAGTTTGGAGTAGAGACGTATGATGCTTCAAAGAACAAAACATTTCAAATGCATGCAAGTCTTTTGTTGACTATTAGTGACTACCCTGGGTATGCTATGTTGTCAGGTTGGAGCACCAAAGGAAGATTGCTCGTGCATGTTGCAATTATGACACTAAGTCATCCTACTTGAAACATAGCCATAAGATGTGCTATATGGATCATCGTGTCTTTTTACCAATGAGCCATCCTTGGAGATCTAATAAAAAGTATTTTAATGGGAAAAAAGAACTTAGACCTACACCACACATGTTAGCAGGGGAAGAAATCCTAGATATCTTAAAAGACTTCATCAATCAATTTGGAAATAGTAATAAAAAGCCAAGTGATGGCCCATGGAAAAAGAGATCAATCTTTTTTGAGTTGCCTTACCGGAAGACAAATAAACTACATCATACTTTTGATGTGATGCACATTGGAAAAAACATATGTGATAGTATTCTGGGGACTTTTTTGGATATTCAAGGGAAGACAAAAGATCATGTTAATGCTCGTTATGATTTGAAAAATATGGCAATAAGGAAGGATCTTCATCCAAGGGAGATTGGTAAAGGTCGGGTAGAGTTTTTAGCAGCTTGTTTTTCAATGAATGCACATGAGAAATCTACCTTTTGTGGTGTTTTTAAGGCTTCCAAATTACCAGATGGGAGTGCATCAAATATTTCAAAGTGTGCTCATGTCAATAATAAGAAAATATCTGGCTATAAGAGTCACGATGCACATTTCATGTTGCATTACTTACTACCATTTGCAATAAGAAGCACCATGCCTGATATAGTGGCTAACCCTCTAATTCGATTTGGGTCATTCTTTCACTCAATATGTCAAAAGGTTATACATTTGCAAGATATGGATTACTTGGAAGCTGAAGTAGTACAAATACTTTGTCAATTGGAGATGATTTTTCCACCTAGTTTTTTTGACATAATGGTTCACTTGCCTATTCATTTACCAAATGAAGTTAGATTAGGTGGTCCTGTTCAATTTCGATGGATGTACCCCATTGAAAGGTATTTGTGTAGACTGAAGAGTTATGTTCGTAACAAAGCTTACCCAGAAGGTTCTATTGTTGAAGGGTATTTAGCAGAAGAAGCTTTGACATTTTGCTCAAGATATTTGCATGAAGGTGTAGAAACAAGGTTAAATAGAGAAGGTCGAAATTATGACCACAATGATTTATGTGAGGGAGATCCAGTTGATTATTTCTCAAGTATTGGTCACCCTATAGGAGGAAAAAGCAATGGTAAACCTTTATGCTTAGATTTCACATCGAAAGCCCAAGCTCATCGATACCTCCTATTCAATTGCGATGCAATTGATATATACATCAAGTATGTTATACTTTCTTATCCTTTTAAATATTGTCATAAAAACTTTTTATATAGCTATAACTAATATTGATGTATTCGTAGAGAGTTTGATGAGAGTCTTAATAGGCGCACTAAAAGAGGAAAGTGGGTGAAGGCCAAAACTCAAAGTCAAGAATTTAGTGAATGGTTCAAAACTCGAGCTTTAAAAGACAATGTATCATCTCAAATTAAAGAGTTCTCTAGAGGGCCAAATAATGTGGCAAAGAGGTTTTCAGGTTACCTCGTTAATGGATATAGATTTCATACTATGAAGCAAGATGCCAAACACAAAACTCAAAATTCTGATGTAACATTGGTTTCATTGACTTCAAGTTTTGCAAGTTCCAAGGATGATAATCCAAAAATTGTACCCATGACTCATTATGGGCTGATCAATGATATATTTGAGTTAGATTATTATAGTAATTTCTTTGTGATGTTCAAATGTGATTGGTTTGAGGCTAAAGAAGACAAATATGAACTTATTTATGTATATTTCAACAAAAATGTTTACCAAAATGATGCTTTTGTTCTAGCTTCCCAAGTCCATCAATGCTTTTATATCCAAGATCCTTTAGAACCAAATAAACATTATGTTTTGAAAAAGGTTCCTAGAGATTTATTTAACATGCGTGACCAAACTAACCAATCAACTGTTGCTGAAGTTACACACAGTGATGGTGAACTGAATTGGGCTTGGGAAGACATGCCTGTCACAATATTTGAGAAACCTTCTAATGTTGGGGATGAGACTATTTCTTATAAGGATGATTTTGATGACACTTTATTTGACTTCATGGACTAAAAAAAGGATAACATGGATTTATTGTTATAATTATGTTGTTGTATTTATCATACGTTGTAGCCTTTATTGTTAAAATTATGTTGTTTTTATTTTAATTTTGCCACTGTTCTGCTGCCACTTGTTGCCATTTTAATTATGTTGAATCTGCCACAACTACATAATTAGCATTTATTAGGATTGGCATTATTGACATGCATTATGATATTGTTGTTTTATTTTTGGCCATGTTTTATGGCATTAGAATTTAATTGTGTATTATGTTTTATTTTTTCAGTCCATGGGAAAGGAAGTAGCCTAAAAAAAATAAAATGAAATGTCATGGAAAAAGTGAAATGGATTTAGCTGAAGTTAAATCCAACAAAGAACTACTTAGGAGGCTCCAAGTGAAACGTGAAAAGGGAAGCAAGGTTCAGGCAAATAAGCACCCATAATTGTCCCTAATGGACAATTTAATTTGTCCAATTTTGAAATGGATAGCCAGAATACAAACACTACTACTACTACTGCTATGAGAAAACCTAAAGAAGTTACACAAAATAAGGAGAAAAGGGAAGCTTTGAAAGGTAAAGGTAAAAAGCACAATTTGTTACTAATAAGAAAGTGATACAAACCATCAATGAGTCAAGAGCAAGAATATTAGCCATTAGAATGATATTATACTTTTTTTCAGGTTGGTGATGATAAAAGTCAAGAAGAAATGGGAGAATGAGAAGATGAAGACAAAACTTAGATCATAAGACTAGGATTAAATATATTTGTATTGTTACTTTTTAATGCTTCCGACTTTTAACTTTGAATACATTGAACAATGTCACTTGAACAATTTTAAATATATTATATTTTTCTTAGTTAAATATTCATCTTAATTTTATTCATTTTTATTTAGTTAATTATATTTTAAAGTGGAACATAAATTTATTATTGCTTGACTGAAAAATATATTTAAACTTTTGTTATAATAATTTTTTCTTGAAAATAGAAAAAAAATATGGCTTTTACACATGGTAACATTTTATAAAATGTAGTCTTTACACATGGCAACATTTTATAAAGTGTAGTCTTTATACATGGCAACATTTTACAAAGTGTGGCATTTACACATTGCTAGTAGTTTACATAATGTGGCTTTCCTAATAGGAAATAGTTTACCAAGTGTTCCCTACACAATACACAACAGTTTTGAAAACATTGCATAAAAGTATGGACACAATCGTTGCCTAAATCTTGCTATAAAAGTGTGGCTTATTCCACCATTATAAGGCAACGATTTTATCAAATGCGTGGCCTTAGAACCAAAATCGTTGCCTATAACCTACAGCCACGGCTGCATACTCCATGATCAGAATACTGTTGTCAAACTGTTGCCTAAAGTTTATGCCACACTTTTAAAATTTCAAGCCATACTTTTTAGTTGTTGTTTAAAGTAAAAAATGGAAGGTTTGAAATGGAAAATTGCAAAGAAGCTACAACACCAACAACAAACAATTATTATCTTGATGCAGATTTGAGTTGATCAAATGCGGATCCTGCTAAATTTAGAGGTTTAATTGGTTCTCTTCTATATTTGACAACTAGTAAACCTGACATTATATTTAGTGTATACTTGTGTGTCAGGTTTCAATCCAATCCCAAGGAGTCACACTTCATTGCTGCCAAAAGGATCTTAAAAGACTTAAAAGGAACTATACATGTTGGATTATGGTATCCTAATGGTGCATCTATGTCTTTAGTTGGATTCTCTGATTCTGATTTTGCAGGATGCAAATTAGAAAGGAAAAGCACAAGTGGAACCTGCCATATGTTTGGAAGCAACCTTGTGTCTTGGAGCTACAAAAAGCAAACATGTGTTGCTTTATCCACTGCAAAAACATAATACATAGCTGCTGGAAGTGCATGTGCTCAAATCATTTGGCTCAAGCAGCAGCTGCAAGATTATGGTGTTAGTCTTGGTCAGGTACCTTTGATGTGTGATAATACAAGTGCTATTAATCTAACTAAAAATCCACTACAACACTCAAAGACTAAACATATTGAAATTAGGCACCATTTTATAAGAGGCCACATTCTAAAAGGTGATTGTGAAATTAAATTCATTGATACTAACAATCAATTGGCTTATTTGTTTACTAAACCTTTGTCCAGAGATAGATTTAATTTTCTAAGAACTGCATTAGGAATTCTTGATGTTTCAAACACTGTATAATCTACATTATGATTTGTTCTGTGATTATTAGTTTGTTATTTCGTGTTTTCAGCATGTTAAATTTGATTGATTGCCTACTGTTATTAGTTTTTAATCTGTTCTTTTATTGAAATAACATGTTAAAATTTCGTACTGTCAATTTTAGTTTTCCATTTTAATATCTTTTATTGCTCAGTAAATGAAATTTTACCACAGTAAATGTTTGTTACAAATTGTACACGTATTAGCTTTATATTTGATGCATGTTAACTGCAATTGTTGACTGAATTAATTGCTTTTTAACCAATTTGGTTTGAATTCAACAAGATTCTCTTTTTTCCCAAGTTCTGATTTTTTACTTGACTCAATGAATGATAATGTGTTGTTTTAGTCTGCACCTTTCAATCCATTCATTGCTTTCCACATCAATTGCAGATGGTAGGTGTGTAAATTTTTTAGTGCACTTAATTTTTTCTCAATGCATCACACGCATATAACCCATTAAATAGGATTTTGTGTTCATTTCACTACTGTGCATTTCATTGCATACATTCACGTTATTGCACCCTCATCTCTATAAATTAATGTGTCAATATGTCTTCCTCTCAAACTCCACTAAGAAAGAGGGTGAAAACCTTTAAGAAAAAGCTTATCTCATGGCGAATCTTCTAGGAAGGGGAATGTTTCTGGTTCAGCTGATGCTGTTGGTGGTCACCTTGAAACATGGTTCAGCGGCAATGAAGAGTAGATGCAGTTGTATTTGAAGGAAATGACCAGGAAGGAGCTATCTATCCAGATTTAATCAAGGTATTTTACACAAACTTTGACTTTGATGGTGTGGTTCTGAAATCTAAAGTGAAGGGAGTAAAGATTGAGGTTTCTCCCACTCAATGGAAACAAATTGCTCAGTTGAAAAAGGAAGGCATTGTTGTTGGTAAAGGGAATAATACTGGTGCTGCTGAAAATTTTAACAAAATTCAATTTTACAAAAGCTACTTAAGAAATCCTGTTTCAATTGTGAAGAGTCTTCATGTTGGGGTATGAAAATTAAGGAAAGATTTCTTGCTTTTATTATAGCATGGAAAATTACTCCTAGAGGAAGCAATCATACACTGCTCACAGAAGATGACTTGGTGCTCATGTACTGCATTGCAAATAGGTTGAAAATTAATTGGATTCATGTGCTGAAGAAACATATGCAAAAATAAGCAAGACTTCCAGATTATAAATTTCCATATGTTGTTTTGGTTTCAAGAATACTTGCTCACTATGTGTTGATCTTGAAAATGATTTTTCTAATGTGGTTAAGTGTACCAATGAACTATCAAATTCCACACTTCAAAAGATGGGCTTCATGAAGGTGAATAACAAGTGGTCCTATAAGGGAGATAATGGTAAAGTTGGAGATGATGGTGCTAGAACAAGTAACACAAATGTTGCTGAAGAACAAGCGAATTATGCAATGATACCATACATTCCTCCTATTGATCGTGGCATCCCACTCTCTCCATTTGAAAAGTTGTTGTTAATTAAGATGGACAAGCTCTCACAAGACTAGAAAATGCATCATGAAGTTTGTGTGATAAGGTTTCAACATATTGATTTTCAGCTTGAGGAGTTATATGAGCAAATGGGGTCCTTCAATGTTCGTGATGAGGATGCATGAGCACAATGCATTTCATTCATCTGCATTGCATTTTCATTCTGTTTTATTTTGATTATTTTTAGAATAGTTTAAATTTTTTTTAATTTGGTATTGTACTAAACAATTTAATATGTTGCTCTGTGTTTTAACCTGTTATTTCTGTGATATTGTTACTATTGCTACTTAATTGCACAACTTTTACTGATATATTTTGCTCTGATTTTATTTTCTTTTGGTATTCTCTTCTTCCATTTGATGAAGTCAAAGGGGGAGAATATTTGTATGACATGATTAATGTTGTAAGGGGGAGAAGTTGTGTGTGATATTATCACTGAATTTTGGGTGTTGTAGGGCTGCTATGAACTGAATTTATGTGTATACTTATGCAATATGCAGTTTTGAAGTATCTTATGTAGTAAAATGATATTTTTTTGTATCTAGATGCCTTAACTTGCTTGCTTTTCGATTTTGTTTCAGGCTCTACATTGGATGACATCCCAGAGGGCTGTGTTCAGTTGCTTTCATCAAATAGGGGGAGATTGATAAGAATGAAGCCTTTTGGTTGGTCATAACCTTGAAGATTTGATGAAGTCAACCTCATTGAAGCTTATGAAGCATTATGTGATTGTATTTTTGTGTTTCTAGGTTGCCTTGTAAGTATCTCTCACTCATCAATTCATATGATCATCTGATAGGCTTGGATATGTTGATGAAAATTGTCTTAGAAATTATCTAGATCATTTGCATATTTTAATAGATTAAAAGATCGTGTCAATCTACTAAAATGATTCTGAAGTATTGAAATTAACTTCAGCTGTATTTTTAATTGGTTAAAGCATCAGTTTAATGTGTTGAATATGCTTAAGATCTTGAATATTTTTAAGACAGGTTTATTAATCTGCTAAAGATTATTTTTCAATAAATTAATTGTCTTTGGCTCAGATATTTTATAGTTTGGATACATTTTATTATTAAAAATTTGAACTGATTCATTAATTTTACTATTATATAAAATTAATAGATTAATTCGAGTTTTTAATAGGTTAAAACTATCAGTTTTTTCTGAAAACCTCTCTCTATATAAATAGTTTGAATTTCAAAATTAAAACATATCCTTTTATGAAACTTTCGAAAACGCGATTTGAGAGAGAATCTTTATGGGCAAGAACAACTGTGTGGGAAATCCAAGACTTTAATATTTGATCCTTAAATTTGGTTCCTGAGGAGATTGCATAAAAGATCATCATTCATTTTCTGTTTTGATCTTTGTCTGTAAACTAGGTGATTTTGTTTCTTGTTTTAGTTTCTTGTAAGTGTTTCTGATTGGAATTATCCAGTGGAACTACAGTAGGTTTCTACAGTGATTGGGTGCAAGTCTTGTAGGGTTCAAGACTTGTGTTCTTCTTTATTCTTAGGCTTACTAGGGTTGTAAGTGTGTGTAAGAACAAATTTTCGTATTAGTGAAATCTTATTTGTGGTTGAGTAACTGGATGTAGCTCTTGTGAAAGAGTGAACTAATATAAATCATCTGTGTATCTCTTTATTTTCTGTTCTGCACTGTATTGATTTCTGGGTTTTGGCAATCTGCACCTTATTTCTCTTAATTGAATCTGATACGATAAAACAACAAGCTAATTCACGTTTTTAACAGATTAATTTTTCGAAAGATATATTCATCCCCCCTCTAGATCTTGTTTCTGCATTTTATCAAAAAATAGAGGAAAATGTATTTGCTCCCACTGAATTTGTGATACACACAATCATAAACAAAATTCATTTTGAAACCAAATGAGAGAATTACTGAATGAAATTTGTGGTACCATTGACGAGATGCCTATATTAGCCCGTAAATGGATTTTGTTAGTTTGCAAACCATATTCTTTGGGTCTCCTGACACAGTTTTTTGGTTGCACTGTATAAATTGTCTAACCAATGTTGCCATTTAGAAACTTCATCTTGACATCCAATTGATGAAGCTCCAAACCATAATGTGCAACAAGATTCATGATTGTCCTAAAAGAGCCTTTCGATGAGACTGGAGAGAAAGTTTCTTTAAAGTTAATCCCTTCCTTTTAGGTATAGCCCTTTGTCACAAGACGAGCCTTATACCTATCCACATTACCTTTGGAATCTCGCTTGATCTTAAATATCCATTTACAACCAATGGGTTTCACACCGTCTGGTAATGGGACAAGTTCCCAAACCTTATTGTCTTGCATGGACTTATACTCCTCATTCATTGCTTCAATCCATTTTTCTGAGTTGGAATCTTGCATGGCTTAACAGAAGTTGATTGGGCCATCTTCCATCATACCATTATTTTCTTCATTTTCTTGGAGAAATACCACATAATCATCTAGAATAGAACTTCTCCTTTCTCTCGTGGATCTTCGCAAAGGTACTGGCTCATGAAGCATAGGTTCTTGAGGATCTTGAGTTTGTTCTTCATAAACGACCAAATTATCTTGAGTGGGAGATTCAATAACAATATCTTGTAGATGAATTTTCTTTATCAAAAGAAATTGTATGAGTCGGATCTGGAATTGTTACCGATTCTTCCTCTAAGACAAAGTCTCTAACCTTATTCTTCCTCCCAAACTCAATATCCTCAAAGAATGTGGCAGTTCCCATCTCAAAAATTGTCTTTAATTTGGGATCATAAAATTTATAGCCCCTGAATCTTTTAGAATAACCAATAAAGTAGTTGCTCACTGTTCGAGAGTCCAATTTCCTTTCATTTGGCTTATAAGGCCTTGCCTTAGGTGGACTGTTAGAAATAACGACAGTGTAAAAATCAAGAGGGGGGGTGAATTGGATTTTTAAGAAACTTTTTCCCTTTAAAATAATTTTCTAGATTTTAAATAAATTTTCTAAAAACAAGATTAAGATTTTCCTTGACCTGTGATAAGCGCAGTTTGACTTTCAATTGTTAAAATGATCCGCAATAAAATAAAGAGATAGGGAAAGAGAAAGAACACAGAGATTTATACTGATTCGGATTTAGCCAATCCTACGTCCAGTTCCCAATCACCACAAACACGTGATGATCACCCCACTATCTTTAATTGAAATTACAAACACCAATTCATGTAATAACAAACAAAGATAAAGGAAACACCTCCTTAGACACACTAAGGATGAACTCACCTCCTCAAACACACTGAGGATGATTCCCACCTCTCTTGACACACAAGAGATGAACACACCTCCCTTAGAACAGATCCAAGGGATGAATTATATCCGTTCAGAAAAATAGTAAAAGAAAACACCTGATTGAGTGCTGGATGAAAGCTTAAGCACAATGATCACCACTTCCAAGAACTTAGATCAACCTTGAGAGAGCAAGAAAGCGGTTTTGAAAAACTTTAGCGCAAGAACACTTTGAATTTTGTGTTTAATCAGATGTGTTGAACCTAAGACATTCTCTTTCATTTTATAATTCAAAAATACTCCAAAGCTTCCATTCTTAGGTTGATTCAGCATTGAATTCGCAAAAACGTCATATTTAATCGATTATCTAAAAGGTTTAATCGATTATATCAGAGTTAAAAACTGGAAAACTCATTTTGCCTTATATAATCGATTAGATTAAGGTCATAATCGATTATATGAATCCCAGAATCAATATAATCGATTATCAAAAACACTTAATCGATTATTTTGTTCGTTAAACTATTTTGATTCAAATTTTAAGTGAAAAATCGATTAGACTTCGTATCTTAATCGATTAAAAGCGTAGAAAAATGTTTTTGCGAGAAAACGACTTGCTCTCAAGTTTGAAATGGTCTTGAATGGGATTTATGAATTACTCTTTTTATCCTTCACCCAAAATAGAAACTTCTAAACTTGAAACTCCAGCTTTTGAGAAAATCTTCATCAATCTTCTCTCTTGAAAGCTTTAAACATCCTTTATGTCTTGCCTTTTTCATCAAGCATCCTTCCTTTGTGAGATGACACAAGTCTTTAATGTTGTTTAGAGAACTTTAAATCTTCATCATCAAAACTTTTAATCTTCATGATATATTGAGAGGACTTCATCAACACCTGAACTTGAAATATGCCAACATGGACATCCCCATACATGAAAATGTTTCAGACTAGGTTTTTACGCTACCGAAAGCTCATAAGGTGTTTTGGAAGTTACCTTAGTTAGCACTATATTTAGAATGTAAGCTGCAGTCTTTAGTGCCTCTCCCCAAAGTGACTCTGGTAAGTTAGAATGACAAATCATGCTTCTTACCATATCCTTAAGATTTTTTTTTCGTCTTTCAGCCACACCATTCATGCTAGGTGATCCCAACATGGTGTATTGTGGGACAATTCCACATTCCTCTAGG
Organism: Lablab purpureus; assembly: GCA_030347555.1. Classification (NCBI taxonomy): domain Eukaryota; kingdom Viridiplantae; phylum Streptophyta; class Magnoliopsida; order Fabales; family Fabaceae; genus Lablab; species Lablab purpureus. The sequence goes on along the minus strand of CM059261.1, from coordinate 14,314,091 downwards.
TACTTGACAAAAGGCCCCGAATATTGCTCACCTGAATCGTCATATCTACCATAGTATTCACCACCACGGTCAGATCTGACACTCTTTATTCTTTTGTTGAGTTGATTTTCAACTTTAACTTTAAATGTTTTGAACACATCCAAAGATTGTGACTTTTCATGTATAAGAAACAAGTATGCATATATGGAGTAATTATCTATGAATGATATAAAATATTGCTAACCATTTCATGAAAGTGTAGGAAATGGTCCACAAATATATGTATGTGTATCAATTCTAAGATGTTTATAGCTTTATACGCACCTAATTTCTTCATTTTGGTTTGTTTACCTTTAACTCATTCAACACAGACATCAAAGTTTGTGAAGTCAATGGAATCCAAGATCCCATTTGACATAAGTTGTCCAACTCTATTTCTAGAGATGTGAGCCAGATGTTGTGCCATAATGTTCCTGAACTAGTATTGCCAATTTTACGCTTAGTACCACGTGATTCTGTAGTTAAGGATTCACTGTAGGAAGCTACAGTGTCAAGCATATATAGATAATCATGAGCCAAAAGTAAACCAGTTTCAACAATTAAAAGACAAACTGAACACATTGTTTCCAAATGAACACAAATAACCCAATTTGTCCAAATAGAAAACTTAAACCAAATTCCGTCTAAATGATGGTACAACAAAAGTTTCTTTAAAATCCAAATAAAAACTAGTACATAATAATAATCTAAAATGCCCTATAGCTTCAACCTCCATTGATTTTTCATCTCCAACATATATCCATCTTTCATAATCAATTGGCTTCCAGTAGCTTAGGCAACCCTACATTGAAACATTGATGTTAGTAGTGGCACCAGAATCTAACCACCAAGTGTTTCTAGGTACTGAAGATGAATTGACCTCAGAACAAACCAAAGTAAGAAACATATCTTTCCTTGCATTCCAAGCATGATATTTGGTACATTTCTTCTTTACATGTCCAGACTTACTGCAAAAGAAACAATTCCCAAAAGATCCATTGGCATCACCACTTAATTCATGTATGATTTTGGAAATTTTGTTATTAAGGTTCACAATTAGGATTTATTATTTTTACATTGGATTTTAATTTGGAATTATGTTTTTTAAATAATAAATATACGATGTGATCCATTTCATTGGCAATCACAACAGCGCATGTTGCATGCTTCAAATTGCATTTTTATTTCTTTGATTGCAACCAATGGCAACCTCTAAAAATCGCGCATGCTGTTTTTATTTCCATTGCCACAATGTTCGACCTGCGTTATTGTTTTATATTATTGCATTTTTTTTAAGAAAAAAGATACAACATTGTGATTAATAATGTTTCTATTCATCATCTTCAATGCCAATTTTATTTTGGATACTTTTCAATCATACAAAAATTATTAATTTATTTATTTTATTTTTGGATTTGGTATATCAATATTTAAATTTTGGTTATCATTTGTATTTTTAATACAAAAATTCAGCATTTAAATGATCTAATTGAATCAAGATATCGCCAAAGTGATCTCTCTTGTGTACATTGTTTATAAGAACTGTTAAATGTTTGTATGTATATTTGTCCATGTTGGTATTAATCGACCTAAAGGAAGCTTAATGCTTGGTCGGATTGCATACACACATATGATGCTAAACATGTGATAATTATGAAGTTTTGCTTGTGAATCATAAATCAATCTAAAGAGAGGTTTATTGTTTGACATGTTTTATTATCAATGTTTGATCATTACAGCAAAGGTACCACCAGCAATTAATATTATTGTCCAAAGACTTGATATTGATGATGCACAAGGTATCTTGAGATGGGTTATGCCATTATTTGAATATATTGATGATTGATTTTTTTTCCATTATGTGAGCATATTTAAATTATTATTTTTATTCTCCTTTTAGTTACTATTGCTTCAATATCTGCTAATCTGAATTCTGTTTCTATTCTTAATGGAAAAATTTTAAAGGACTGGGGAGAGAATATGGAAATTGTTCTTGGTTGCGTGAATCTTGACCTTGCATTAAGGGTTGAGAAACTCACTTCTCCTATAGACTCTAGTACCTTTGAAGAGGAAAGATTATGAGAAGTGGGATCGCTCAAATCGCATGAGTCTTATGATCATTAAACGCGACATTCCTGAGGTCTTTAGGGGTATTATCTTTGAAGAGATAATAAGTGCCAAAGATTTCCTTGTTGAAATTGAAAAGCGTTTTGCTAAAAGCGAAAGGCGGAAACAAGTGCACTTCTTCAGAGCTTGATTTCCATGAAGTATTAGGGCAAAGGAAATGTGAGGGAATACATTATGGAAATGTCAAATATTGCTTCAAAACTTAAGACACTAAAGCTTGAGTTGTCAAAAGACTTGCTCATACATTTAGTATTAATTTCTCTTCCTTCACAGTTTGGTCAATTTAAGATATCTTATAACTGTCAAAAGAAGAAATGGTCTCTTAATAAGCTCATCTCATACTATATGCAAGAAGAGGAAAGGTTAAAGCAAGAAAGGACAGAAAATGCTCATGTTGTAAGCACCTCTAAAGACAAGGGTAAAAGAAAGAAAATTGAGGATCCCAAGAATGAAGTTGTTAAGGGTCCATCATAAAAGAAACAAAAGGGTGACAACTATTTCTTTTATAGTAACTTTGGACATGTAAAGAAGAAATGTACCAAATAACACGCTTGGCATGCAAAGAAAGGTATCTTTCTTACTTCGGTCTGTTCTGAGGTCAATTTAGCTTCAATACCTAGAAACACTTGGTGGTTAGATTCTGGTGTCACTACTAACATCAGTGTTTCAATGCAGGGTTGCCTAAGCTACCAGAAGCCAATTGATTCTGAAAGATGGATATGTGTTGGAGATGGAAAATCGATGGAGGTGGAAGCTATAGGGCATTTTAGATTAATATTATTATGTATTGGTTTTTTTTGGATTTGAAAGAAACTTTTGTTGTACCGTCATTTAGAAGGAATTTGGTTTCAGTTTCTTATTTGGACAAATTGGGTTATTTATGTTCATTTGGAAACAATGTGCTCAATTTATCTTTTAATTCAAATGTTGTTGGAACTTATTCACTTTTGGCTCATGATAATTTATATATGCTTGACATTGTAGCTTCCTACAGTGAATCCTTAACTATGAAATCTTGTGGTACTAAGTGTAAAATTGACAATACTATCTCAGGAACATTATGGCACAGACATCTATGTGACATCTCTAAACATAGAGTTGAACGACTTGTATCAAATGGGATCTTGAATTCCATTGACTTCACAAACTTTGATGTTTGTGTTGAATGGGTTAAAGGTAAACAGACCAAAACAACGAAATTAGGTGCGTATAGAGCTACAAATGTCTTAGAATTGATACATAAGGATATTTGTGTACCATTTCATACACCTTCATGGAATGGTCAGCAATATTTTATATCATTCATAGATGAGTACTCCATATATGCAACCTGTTTCTTTGTTAAGTGGTAAAATTTTAATAAAAATTGATATTTATTTGGCACTTAGCAACTAGAAATTCCTAAAATAAGCAAAGATAACCTCTCCCAATGGAGAAAATTTTGTGTATATTTGTAATGAGGAGTAGGTATCAAAAATAGAAGAAAAATCAATAAATCAAGGAAAGAAAGACCAAAAGTTGAAAGGAAAGGGAAACATAAAAGTCAAGGAGTAAAATTAGGCCAATAATTAGACTATTTTCATTTAAGTGGGTTGTTTTCACTTAAGTTGGTTATTTTCACTCAAGCTAAAGATAACCTAATTCTCTCTTATATAAAGGACTTGAAAGCTCTTTTGTTGGCATCCCATCTTGGTGAATATCAAGAGTGCTTAGAAAAGAGTGAAAAGGAGAAGGAAGAGGTCCTGGATCAACTGGAAAGAAGATTCAAGATTAATTTCTCATCCCCACATCCGTCCGAGTATATAAGCTGCTCATAATCCTGAGTGGCTAACTTTCCTTTGTATTGAGATTGAATATAATCTGTCAAACTCTTTTGTTATACTTTTGATTGATATATATGATGTCTCTTATTCAGTGTTAATGATTTAATTTTGTTCTTAATGCGATGGTGAATTGATCACTCATCTTTTGATTTATGATTTACGATTATATTGGAAAATTAATCTTAAATCTGATTTGAATTAAATCATCTTATATATTTGAATACTAGGAATATATTTAAATATATTTGTTGAATTGATTTTGAACTTAAAACAAGGGTTTTGTTATGATAATTTGAGGAATCAATTGTTATAATTTAATTCTCAGAAATTTTAAATCAAAGGATTGGTTTCGAACGAAATTTGGTAACATCAATAACACTAAATAGTTGACTACATATATTGATAATCGGAGGATTGCAGAAGAGGGAGATAAATGAAATTCAGTCTCAATACCTTTTTATTATCATCTTAATATTACTTTATTGTTATTTGCTTTTTAATTTTATTTTATTATTAAAAACAATATAAAGAAATTTTCTTTTGCATATTCAAAATTGAGTTAGAAAAGAGATTATAATTCTTGTTGAATATTATACAAGTCTATGTGGATACGACACTTGTAAATGCTACACTGATTCAATACACTTGCTAAAAATATATTTTTGAAAATCGTTTAACATTCTTATACATGAAAAGTCACAATCTCTGAATGTCTTCAAAACATTTAAAGTTGAAGTTGAAAATCAACTCAACAAAAGAATCAAGAGTGTCAGGTCTGACTGTGGTGGTGAATACTATGGCAGATGTGATGGTTCAAGTGAACAACATCCGGGACCTTTTGCTAAGTACCTAGAGGAATGTGGAATCATCCCAAAGTACACCATGTCGAGATCACCCAGCATGAATGGTGTGGCTAAAAGATGAAACAGAACTCTTAAGGATAAGAAGCATGAGATGTCATTCTAACTTACCAGAGTCACTCTGGGGAGGGGCACAAAAGACTGCAGCTTACATTCTAAATAGAGTACCAACTAAGGAAATTGCCAAAACACCTTATGAGCTTTGGGTTGGGCCGAAACCTAGTCTGAAACATTCTCATGTACTGGGATGTCCCGCTGAGGCAAGGCCTTATAAGCGAAATGAAAGGAAATTGGACTCTCGAACAGTGAGCAACTACTTTATTAGTTATTTTGAAAGATTCAGGAGCTATAAATTTTATGATCCCAAATTAAAGACAATTTTTGAGATGGGAACTGCAACATTCTTTGAGGATATTGAGTTTTAGGGGAAGAATAAGGTTAGAGACTTTGTTTTAAAGGAAGAATCGGTAACAACTCTAGATCCAATTCATACAGTTTGCTTTTGATAAAGCAAGTTCAGAACCTCTATAAGATATTGTTATTGAATCTCCCACTCAAGATAATTTTGGTATTTTATGAAGAACAAACTCAAGATCCTCAAGAACCAATGCTTCATGAGCTAGTACCTTTACGGAGATCCATGAGAGAAAGGAGAAGTTCTATTCCAGATAATTATGAGGTATTTCTCTAAGAAAACGAGGAAAATAGTCAACTTCCATCAAGCCATCCAAGATTCCAACTCAGAAAAATGGATTGAAGCAATGAATGAGGATTATAAGTCCATGCGAGACAACAAGGTTGGGGAACTTGTCCTATTACCAAAACGTGTGAAACCCATTAGTTGTAAATGGATATTTAAGACCAAGCGAGATTCCAAAGGTAATGTGAAGAGGAATAAGGCTCATCTTGTGGCAAAGGGCTATACCCAAAAGGAAGGGATTGACTTTAAAGAGACTTTCTCTCTGATCGAAGTCGTATCCGGTCAAATAAAATGTTAAAAAGTAATAATAGGAAGTGATCCAAAATTCATCTCCCAAGGAGCGTGGTTAAGGAAAAGGATCAACGTGCAAATGGGGCAGACAAGGAGTGGGTTGAACGAATTTCTTGAATTAAGATAAATCGCAAGATGATTGGTAAAACATAAACAATTATGAAAAGAGGATTGATTCCCTGATTAAATTGTAATTTCCTTTATCCCTGGTTACACAGAAAACACGCTCTGTTCATCTAAATCCTCATTCCATCCCAAATCAATCAACTAAGCGAAGATTAACCCAAGATTTCCTTACACAAATTAAACAAGCGTATACATCATCCAATCTTTAACCATTCACAGAATTAATCAAACTGCGAAAACAATATTCACTAAGCTTGAACGAAAATATAAGCACAGAGATTAGAAGATGAAGAATCAAAGAGAACAAAGGAAAAACGTGAACTAAACCTCAAAGTTCATAGCAATCTACTCAGGAAAATTAGCCCTCCATGGAGATTCAAACGAAAATCAATAGAAAGAAAAATAAAGACAAAAATACAACTAGCAGCGGAAAACGAAAAACGTATGGCAAAAAACAGAAGCCGAAAGATGGAAACGTGAGCAACTATGCGTGAATGAGTTATACCTCGTCTTCTTAGGGTTTTGTAACCCTAGGTCAACCCCTCTCTTCCAAAATGTTCAGGCCTCATTAAAAAATACTATCTGGCCCAAATTGCAAAAATAAAAGAAAACAAAATTAAAATCCTAAGTGTAGGCTGACGTGGCAGTAATTTCTTCAAGTTCAGGATATTTTCCATGCCCACAATCGCCCCAAGATTATTCTGAAAAATGAAAGCAAATGAAAATTAGATAAATAATTTTAAATTAATAAAACTCTGAATTACTGGCCCAATAAAGTCCAAATAATAAAAATGTGCCAATAATGGATAATTAGACACAAAACAATAATTAAGATAAGTACAAAAAGGTGAGAAAACGTGGATAAATAATGATTCATCACTCTCTAGTCTCATCAAAAGACTCTTTTAGGACAATCGTGACTCTTGTTGCACATTATGATTTGGAGCTTCATCAAATTGATGTCAAGATGATGTTTCTCAGTGGCAACATTGACGAGACAATTTATATGGTGCAACCAAAAAACTTCGTGTTAGGATATCCAAAGAATATGGTTTGCAAACTGACAAAATCCATTTACGAGCTAAAACAAGCATATTGTCAATGGTACCACAAATTCCATCAAGTAATTATCTCATTTGGTTTCAAGATGAACTTTCTTGATGATTGTGTGTATCACAAATTCAGTGGGAGCAAATACATTTTCTGTTGACTTAATTCAAGCATGAGTAAAAAGTTAACTCAGAAGTTTTGGTGAAGAATTAATCTCAAATAAATCATGAAGTTTGGAGTTTTGATGATGAAGATATAAAGAATTATTGCAACATTAAAGACTTGATTTTATCCCACAAAGAAAGGTTGCACCGTGGAAATAAAGGCAAAATATAATTTCATAAAAGGAGAATAAATGCTTTCAAGAAAGAAGATTTTTGAAGATTCTCTCAAGAGCTGAAGATCTAAGTTTAGAAGTTTTAGTTTTGGGTGATGGATAAAAAGAGTAAGTCATAATTCCCTTCCAAGACCATTTCAAACTTGAGAGCAAGTCATATTTTTCGCAAAAATCTTTTTCTACGCTTTTAATCGATTAGGAATCGAAATAGAATCGATTATATCACCTAAAATTTGAATTAAAAGAGTTTAACAAACTAAATAATCGATTAAGTGTTTTTGATAATCGATTATATTGTTTCTGGGTTTCATATAATTGATTATGGCCTTAATCTAATCGATTATATCAGGAAAAATATGTTTTCCAGTTTTACTCTGATACAATCGATTACAGCTTTTATATAATCGATTAAATACGACGTTTTTGCGAATTCAATGTTGAATCGATCTAAGAATGGAAACTTTGAGATAATTTCAAATTATAAAATGAATGGCAATATCTTAGGTTAACACACATCTAATTAAACACAAAATTATAGTGTTCTTGCGCAAAAGTTTTTCAAAACCGCTTTCTTGCTCTCTCAAGGTTGATCTAAGTTCTTGGAAGTGGTGATTGCATTGTGCTTAAGCTTTCATATCCAGCACTCATCAGGTGTTTTCTTTACTATTTACTGGTTTATGTAATTCATCCCTTGAATCTATTCTAAAGGGAGGTGTGTTCATCTCTTGTGTGTCAAGAGAGGTGGGGATCATCCTTAGTATGTCTAAGGAGGTGATACTATTTATCTTTAACTGCTTTTACATTGTGTCACTGATTAGTGTTTGTAATTACTTTTAAAGATAGTGGGGTTATCATCACTTGTTTGTGGTGATTGGGAACTAGACGTAGGATTGGCTAAATCTGAACCAGTATAAATCTCAGTGTTCAATCTCTCTTTCCCTATCTTTTTATTTTATTACGGATCATATTAACATTTGTTATTCCAACTACTCTTATCAAAGGTTAAGGAAAATCCGAATCTTAATTTTACAAGTATTTTTAAAATCTGGAAAATTATTCTAAAAGGGAAAAAGTTTTTTAAAAATCCAATTCACCCCCTCTCTTGATTTTTACATTGTCGTTATTTCTAACATTTTCCCGGTCTTATATATTGATGACATACTGCTTGCCACCAATAATATAGGCATGTTGCACAAAACCAAGACATTTCTATTAAGAAACTTTGAAATGAAAGATCTTGGTGACACCTCTTTTATATTAGGAATTTAGATACATCGAGATCGATCTTAGGGTATTCTAGGATTGTTACAAAGGAGCTATATCGAAAAGATACTTAAAAGGTTTGGCATGCAGGAATGTAAATTTGGGGATACTCCAGTTGCTAAGGGAGACAACTTGAATCTCAAATAGTGCCCAAAAGGAAATTTGGAGATTCAGGAAATGCAGAAGATTCCCTATGCATCAGCTGTAGGGAGTTTGATGTATGACCAAGTATATACGCATCCAGGTATAACATATATAGTTGGGGTATTAGGCAAATATTTAAGCAATCCAGGAATGGATCATTGGAAAGCAACCAAAAGAGTTATGAGGTATTTGAAGAGAACAAAGGATTATATGCTCACATACAAAAGGTCAGACCAGTTGGGGATCACTTGGGTATTCTGACTTAGATTTTGTAGGATGCCAAGATAGTTTGAGATCCACTTCAGTTTACATTTTCATGTTAGCTGGTGGTGTGGTTTCTTGGCGTAGTGCCAAGTAAACCCTTACTGCTTCATCCACTATGCAGCAGAAATTGTAGCATGCTATGAGACATCAAATCATGGAATATGGCTGAGAAATTGTCACAAGGCTACAAATTGTAGAAGGAATTAAAAGACCATTTAAGTTATATTGTGACAACAACGGTATTTAATTCTAACAACAATAGGAGCTTGACTAAGTCGAAGCACATTGACATAAAGTTCCTAGTTGTTAAGGAAAGGGTACAAAGTAGACAAATTTCCATAGAACACTTAGGGACAAACTCCATGATAGCAGATCCTCTTACTAAGGGACTTCCCACTTGTACAAAAATGAAAATCAATAACGACTTATTATGACAGATCTAATCCACTTGTCATAGTATATAAAGCGGTAGCAATATTGTAAATATAATAAGATTTACTATGTTGTTTATATTTAAAACTGACATAATAAATATTTATTATGTTTGTTAGTAATTTAACTAACATAGAAAACGCTTATTATGTCTATTGTAATTATAACTGACATAATAAGCCTTCTCATTTTCTTTTTCGCCTTGTTGTTCTTTCTCATTCACCTGCTTTCCCATTCGTTTTCTTTCCCTTTCGTAACCTCTCCCTTTCCTTTTCTGCTGCCAGCACTCTCCTTTCCATTCACTTTCTCTTTCCTTTCCGCATTTGTTTCTCTTTTACTCTACCAACCTATCAAACCTAGCAATGTTCTTTGCATTTCCACTATCAGACTCCATTTTACATTTCCCTTTCTCTCACATTCTCTGAGTTCTTCATGTTTTCCGCATTCTCCAGCTTCAACCCTAACACTCACGTTCTCTAGCTTCAACCCTAACACTCACGTTCTCTAGCTTCAACCCTAACACTCACGTTCTCTAGCTTCAACCCTAACACTCACATTCTCCCGCTTCAACCCTAACACTCGCATTCTCTTGATTCAACCCTAACACTCGCGTTCTCCAGCTTCAACCCTAACACCCACATTCTCCAACTTCAACCCTAACTCATACTTTGGCTCATGGGTATGTCTCGATCAGGTATGCAATTTTTCATCAAGGTGCTCAATTCTTCATTATTTGTGATTTGTTGTGTTAACCTTTTATCATATTTTTTTATTTAACTTAAGGTTGGGTGTGGCGACTTTTAATTGGATTTCTGAATCTGATAGTTGTGAGGAATGGTTGGAGAGGGAGGATGTTGTCACGTATTCAAGGGACTTTCTCGAAAAGCCTGTTTTTGTTTCTAGAGTTGACCAGGTTTGGATAATTTTGTTTTTATTGTATTATTTTTGTTGTACCTTTTCTGAATTAAACGTATAGTTTGTCTTTGCTTCACTTTCGGAGTTCAAGCTTAAGGCCTAAGGAATGCATTTGAATTATCATTTTCATTTCAGCAACAAGTAAAGATTGCTGCTCCACGAAGGTTGCTTCAATTTGCAGTGTGAGATGTTATAGCTACTTCAAGGACAACCAATCCAGGCATATTGGAGCCTTCTTTGAAATGTCTTTGGTCTGTAGTTTCTACATCCATTGGTGATTCATCTTCGATTGAACGTCCACAAAGGATGTAGCTTGCTTCCAGGGTGGCCAATCCAATGGCTACAACTATTAAGGCTCACTACTAGAATTTTCTATATTTCATGAGAATTTTCTTGCAAATTTGTTATAAAAATTTGCATGAAAAGAGTTTCCTGTTATTTTTTCTGTAAATTTTAATTAATAGGTAATTTACTCGTGGATAATTAATTACCGTGAAATTTAAAAATTTGCAAGAAATTTCCTGCAAAGTATAAATTCATAGCAACATTTCATGCTAAAAAAATTTGCAGCAAACCTTTTTACAAAAATATCCATTTTAAAAATAGCAAGTACTTTTTCCTTCAAATTTAAATTTCCTAAAGTAATTTTTTTACAAATTTTAAATTCACAAGTAATTTCTTATAAAAAAAAAGTCGAGTTATGTTTTCTTGCCAAATTAAATTTGTAAGTACATTTTTTCTATTAATATCTTTGGAAGAAAATTTGCAGGAATTTTTTAATAATATTTTAAAATTTATAAATTTTTATTTTCATATTACTTTTAAAAAATATTATAATTTTTTGTTACTATTTTGAAAATAGATAAGTCAGGAAATATTATTTGTAATTTTATTTTTCCCTTGGCCATGATCCCATCCTCCATTGCTTCCAGGCACCACTAAATTTCCTCTTCAGCATAACCATCTCTACCCCCTACAACTTTAGGTGTCCCCTTTTCCCTTTTTCAGAATATGCATTCCATATCTTGAGACCATGACTCAATTGCTGCACTACTATGCCCTTAAAACCTGAATCTCGTTAATGCTAGTCAGCAAAGTAGTTCATTTAATTTCTCATGAATCACAAGAAAACAATACTTTCAGTAATGCTCTGATGCTAGTCGATCTAAATGAGCCAACAAAAAAGGAAGAAACAGGGTATAGGCTATTCCTCCCACAATAACAAATAGCTTTGCAGACATATATTATCTTGGATTTCAAGGCCACAGAGACAGAAAACCTTTTCATTACATCTTGCAGTAATTTCTAGATAAGTTTCTCAGTAAACAAAGCAAATTGCTAAATAGGCCTGTTGCACATACAGTAAGGTATTTAAGTTCACTCAACAGCTGCAGTAAATCAATAATTGAAAGTTCATTGCACTATAACAACTGTATAAAAGAAAAAAAAAGTATGCCAGAGGCACCTCTGTTAGCATCCTTTTTGCAAGTATGTGATAATGACGCTGCCATATCCGTTGTCCTATCATTGTAGCCACTAATACACTGTAAAATACCCCAATTACAGCAAAGAGTACTAGAAAGACCAAAGTCATTATGAATAATAATGGTAGCCCTGCTTCCTCTGAACCTCTCATACAACCACAACATTCAGTTTCCATGTTTCCACAACTCTCAAAGCATGAAGTACATTCAAGCCACATGTAAGGACTACCTCGATAATTATAGTCGGCACAAACTCTGCCATGACAACAAACAAAATAAACCAACCTTAGTCACTACTACCATTGTGTATCATAGACTTTCTTCTGCTGACATATACTTCAAATATAACATGAAAAAGCATACTTTCTAAATTGAGCATGTCCAAAGATGTATAATATATAAGAGTTATACTTAGGTATTTTAACAGTGTCAAGAAAAGAAAATATACGATACTTCAAGTAATGGTTACGGCTGACGAGTACACTAATGTGTTTTAACAGTGTCAAAGGATTGTGAATATTTAAAAGCAGTTATTACCCAGGTTGACAGCAACAAAGACATATTTCTCGACAAGGCTGACCCAAATTATTGCGAACTCTTTGATCATAACAAGTGATAAAGCATCCAGAGAGGCCAAGCAACACAAAAAACATTAGTATTCCTACATTTAGCAGACCAAAATGAAATCAACAAAAGAACCAGAGTCATCCTATGTATGGAAAAAAGCAAACTAAGAATAAAAGAAATTAAACAATACCAGAATTTACCACCGCTACCGCCCAATATAAAAAATTAGTAACATAATAGTAATACATGCTACAAGCATTTTGATGACTACTGCTCAAGTCCATAGTAATTTACCACATATATAGTAAAAGCTCAACACACTATCAAAACCCCAACGAAGACGAAGCCAATACTGCTGGTAACCATCTATTAGATAAACCACTTTTCCCTCACAACCACCATCTACTCTCATCTTTTCTCTCTCTCCTCCATTTCTATTTTCTAGCCTCCACTCATAATCATCTCATCGTTAATTAAATCCTCTCTCTGGTTGGATCAACCATTCTGTCTCCTACATGAATTCTAACTTTGTAATTAATACATAACACTCTTATATAATGTTTATAGTTAAAATCGAAAGTAAAAGGAAAATATATAATTGGCATTTTGTTAATTAGTTCTTCCCCGCCATAGTTTTAGTTTTGTCAGAAATCCCAAATTCTCAGAAATCCCAAATTCCTCCGAATACAGTGTCAAAGATTAACTTCAATTCGAAATCAACACCAGCGAAATGCACTCAATCTATCCAAATCAAAACCCTAAATCAAAATCAACCCAATTTCTTACCTTCAAGGAGCGCGGACGCACGCAGACGAACGCAGACCGAGAAGTAGATGGAGGCGTGATGTGCTCCAATAATAGATCCAAATTGGACATATCCGATCTGGTACGCGAAGAAATCGAACAATCGGAAGAGGAACCAGGTCTGTTCTCGGAGGAAGTTCTCGACAGCGACGACCTTTGCTGTTCCTGCTTCTTTCTATGTTTTCGCAACGGCGGTGGACTATAGAAGCGGTTCTCACCGAGATGGCGATTGCGGTTGCGGCTTCCGTCAGTGATGGGGGCGCCACCAGTGGCCGACATTGACGCGGTGGTTGGCAAGGATGGTGATTGGGAGAGGGAAGAACCAAGTTGAATCTGTGTGCGCACATTTTTTTACTTGTAAAAAACAATTTAACAATATAAATAAATTTTATAAAAAATAAATAAGGATATATATATATATATGACTATTTTTAAGTTTTGAATTATGTAGAAACTTTCTAATGAAAAAATATATTTTTTAATAATTTGTTGTAAAATTCTATTGGCAAGAAAAATTACATAACGTAAATAGTTTCGCAAGTAATTAAAATATTTTTCTTACAAATAAATTTTTATAGCAAAATCTTTATATATTTTCTATGAAAAAGAATTACTAAAAATTTTGTAAGTGTTTTCTGCTAAACATATTTTATATTAAAATTCACATGTATTTTTTGTCAAAAGAATTTTGTAAAAAAATATGCAGGTAATAAATATTTTTCTAGTAGTGGCTATGGTAGAAGCCGCAGAAGATGTGATAAAATTTAAGTCCTCTGCAAGTGTATTTGATAGACTTGGTCGTGGTATGGATACATGAGATGATAACAGGCAACATGAAGATAGTTACGAACATCAAGAGAAAAATCATTTACTTATTCTTAAAGGAAATTACTACAATGGGCAGTATACTGCAAATACGATTATGATGGGCTTGTTCCCCTAATTGGCTTTTCTTACTCAAACGTAAATCTAACCACGCTGAGCCTAAGTTCTTGAAGAATGGTGATGCTGGTTTTGCGAAAATGATTCCAACCTGTTCAAATCCAAGAGTCTAGCACACAAGGAAATAACAGTTGTGATTGTAACTGAATCAGGCTCATCCAAATTTTCTCATCAAGCTAAAATATTGTAGGGCCTCTTTGAATTTTCCACTTTGGTAATAACAAGAAATTTGCAAGAGAATATGGGATGTTTTTCCATTGTTGTTGACTTTGTTGTGTCTATGGAACCACTTGTCTGTGACTAATTTCTTTCTTTACAGTTTAATTAGAGGATCACTCGTCTTATCCGGAATCTTCATGAAAGAAGCTTAAGTGTTTTAGCCTGTCATTATGTGGATGAGGTCATAATTGGTGCACCATGGGAGGTGTCAAAAGATATGGTTAGTTTCATTTTACATTACTTAATCTCATTAATTGTACTCGATGATTATTTCTTGTTTATTGTTGTAAACATTTTTTAGCCATTAGATTTATTAATATATGTTGGAATGTCAATACTGGTAACTTAAGGAAACTTTATTCACCTATAATTTATTTTGAAATTGGTCTCGCATTCTGCTGATACTATAAATGTAATAAGATTTTATTCACCGATTTACTATGTTGGAATGCCAATACTAGTCTCTCCTTTGAATTGGTCTTCTTTTAGGTGATATTCACTCTTTTTGATAAAAGGGGGAAACTTGAGCATTTCGTGAACCTTCAATGTTTATCCTTTTAGATAAATGGTTCCTTGTTGCTCTTAAATTGTTTATAGGACAAGACTTTACTTATAGCTTCTATCAGGATTCTTCTTATGACTATTTTAAAGTAGTGATTTTGATTTTTTTTAATATATAGAGATTCGGTAGTATTGGTTTACTAATAAATTTCTTTTTGTTACCATTTTGCATTTGCTTTATGTTAGTTTTGATCATTCTAGCTAATATTATCTTTGTAACCCTTTTATTCTAATATACTGCATGACATTCACAAATATCTTGCTTCTCTCGCAATTTTAGTTTTTATGCATGTGTCTAATTATATTTTAGTTTTAAGTGCAGCAACATAGCCCACACACTTAGTTATAAGTACTACAATAATTAAAAGAATTGTCTCAAATCACGAGGTATACCAGGTACTTTCGAACCTTTGTCTGGTTAGAAGTAATTGTTGGATTATTTGGTTTATTTTTTTGAATTTTATAATACTTATTACATTTAGAATGGTAGCATATTTAGCATGTTTGTTATGATGGTCTCTGGCTCTAAATTATAAATTACCGGTATATAATACCCAAAGCAGATTAGTATGTAATTCGAGATTAAAAGAATTGTTAACTAATCAAAATATGAAAATCCTACTTTTGAACAACCTGTATCAATTATAATTAGTATAGGGAAAAATATTAAAAAAAGAGTAGTAATATTTTAAAAGCAATCCATTAGTTACTATCCTAGTTGGTCTTGTTAGCTAACAACGACCAAACATGTGGTTTCTGGTGTTCTTCTCATGGATCTCCTTTGGATATTATTTCTTCTTTATGTTAATCCTTGTAATTTTTATATTAATTGCTTACAAATATAAATTATATTTTTTCCATTTTTTTTTATGGTGTGCGAATTTCACCTTTTATTGATTAAGTCAATTTTTTTTGCAGTTATTTAACAATCCATCTCGTTGAAGGATAAAGGTACGGAAGACGTGAGGATGCAGTGCACTTCATTTTTTTAAGTGTTTTTGATAAATAGTAGAACTCTTTAGTTCATTCAAATGTACAACAAAATGCTATGGTTTTTTTTTTTTGCACAATGTTACGAGATAATACCATTTAATTATGAATCAATTGGTTTATTTAGGAAGTGATTGTTATTATATGCAGGTTAATGATATTGTTATAAAGAGGAAAATTAGTAAAATAATTTTAAAAAAAACATTGACTTCTTATGATGGTTATTGTTATAAGAATCATAGAAAGTTTGTCTTACTACGACAATTGAAGCTTTAACTATCATAGTAAAATAAACTTTCTATGTCAATTATAAACATACTCATCATAGAAAGCATCATCGAAAAATTAATTTTAAAATGATACTATGATAGTTATTATAGACCTGCCATAGTAAGTCACTTACTATGACAAGTTTTTAACTGACATAGAAAGTCCACACATACTATATCGTCTGCATCTATAATGGATTTAAAACCGTCATAGAAAGTCTTGTAGAACTGCCATAAAAAGTCTCGTCTACAGTAGGTCCACCCAAGGTCTTTCATGAGCATGTTACACACATGGGTGTTTTATAGTTCGAGGAATCTTTGGTTTAGTGGGAGTTAGTCACTTTTATGTATTTTATGTTCTATGTTTGATTTTATGTATGCATACATTAACTTTTGGACATATTTGGTCATATATATATATGTTTTATTATTTAGATATTACACTTCGTATATTAAGGTTATTAAATGATCTTATTGAGGTAAAGTAAGACAAGTTGAAAATAGATGTGTATAGACCATCTTTACGTAATTTTCATGTTACGCATTTCATGATGAGTCTATCTCATTTGATTTAGTGATCATTGATGGATTTAGTTGTGATTGATACTATGGATGGCAACGGGGACTATCTCATCCCCAATATAAAAATTCATCCCCATCCCCATCTCCATACCCAACGGGTATGAAAATCTATCCCCATCCCCATCGGGTAACGGGTATATACTCATACTCATGCCCATACCCGCATTCTTATTGTTCTACATATGAATTCAATAATTTTTACAAAAAATAAACAAATCACAAAAAAATAATTATGATATTATTAGGATTTAATATCAAATAAAAAAAGGAATTATAAATTCATAAATCTCAAATCAGACTACTAAATAACAATTGGATAAAAGTCAAATAATTATAAAAAAATTTAAAAATTACATAGAACTAAAATTTTTTGATAACCAAAACATCTACTAATCTTACAAATGTTGAGTAATTTCACTTGCGTTCAATTCACCTACAAATAGAAGAGGAGAAAAATTAGATACGATAAATGAAATTAAAAATTTAGTTAATAAAATAAATATAATACTTTTTTCCCTTGTTGAAGCAATCTTGTGAATACATATGTCTAAATGGTAGTGCAGCTGCTTTGTTCCGTTCCTTGTTTCTCCTCCAAGCAATTTTTTGCAATATTTACACTTAGCTTTATGTTTTCCATAAACTTTTATCCTTTCAAAGTGTTTTCAATCTCTCTTTCCCAGATTCTGCATGTGTTGAATTTATTTCATCAGGTACATTGGAAGATGTTTGCACAGGCTCATTCAATGAAGCTTGACTTGCATTGTTGGAACCTTGCAAGGGTGTTGGTTGTTGTGAATATTGTGGGGGTTGGTACTTGCAAATCTTCACCTTCAGTGCTCATTTTTTCTACAAATTAACATATATAAGACATGAAGAAAAACAAATGACAAATTAATAAAGTTAAAAATTACTTTTAAAAAATTAAAAAAAAATAGTCTAAGTTTAAAATTATTTCAAATGTCTCTTTATTTTCTTTCTCTAAATTTCTATTAAGATCTCTTCTTATTTTAATAAAGATTATAATATACAATGCGAACAAAATTGCACTGAAAAAATTAAACTAATAATAATTAAAATTTACAAATGCATCTTTATCTTTTGGATTTAAATCAATTTTTGTTGCTGTTAAAAAATATTCATATCAATAAATAAATTATATCATAGTAAACGTGAAAGGGTTAAAAAACAACCATAATTATATAAAAACTTAAATTTTATTCAATTAAAAATTGAGAGTCATACATTTTTACATAATAAAAATAAACAATAAATAAAAATATTAGAAAGAAGTCAAAATAATTGTGTGTGTGTATATATACATAGATGTCAATACATATTTTCCAAAATAAATTCCTCTTCTTAGGAAAATTATACATACACACTTTAACAAGGATCATGTTGATCAAAATCACTCAAAATAGCTATTTTTCTCTATTCCTTAATTTACTCTGCCCCTATAATATTTTCTGCTCCTATATAAAATTAACATGATCATTACAGATTATAGAAATAATTCAAAAAAGGAAAAGCTAAAATTTCTACCATTTATAATCCATTTAATAAAAGACATAACAATTCTTAACACACACATATATATATCATCACATAAAATAATATTCTCATAACACCTCAAGCCGAGTGTCTAATGATTCTCTTACAAGGTTCAATTCAAATAAGGAAGCTTAATCCTTAAGATCAGAGGAATAAAAAAAAGAGGGAACACGGAAAGAGATGATTGGTTAGAAATACTCCTCTCGCTCTCTAGATCACAGTATGAATTTTGATTTTGAAAGAGATGATTGGAGAGTTTGGAAGAGAAAAGACAAAACTTATATGGAGTTAGGGTTGGAAATGAGAAGTCACAAAGAGAGAAAAAAGGAAGATAAAAATATTAGTAAGATAATACAAATAAGAAAGGTTCTCTTCAGTGGTTACTAGTATTAACTAATAAATATCTTTTTCCTAAATAAAATTATGATTTATTGAAAAAAGTTATTAACTTATTAAATATCATGTTTAGTACCAATAAAAAATTAACAGTCACTCATAATATTTAAATTAAATTTTATTTTCAAACATAATTTTAAAATTAATTTAATAGAAATATATTAATACTAAAAATATTATGGGTGTTTTAGTAATTTCAAACGGGGACGGGTATGAGTACGGGGACGGGTATTGGGACGGGTATGGGGACGGGGACGGGGCGAATATGTACATACATATCCCCGTCCCCATACCCAATTTAAAAAATCGGGTATTACCCATACCCATGCCCAGTCAATGCAAGGATTCCCCGTCAAACTCGAGGTGGGTTCGGTTAATACCCACGGGGACGGGTTCATTTGACATCCCTAATTGATACAATGAAAATTGTTTTGGTTCTATGTGCAGAGTAATCAATGGAAGACATTTTTAGAATATGCTCAAGGCATATAATGACAAATTTTGAGCTCATAAAGTCTAACATATTTATAAGGATTGTAAGGATATATATATTTGTGACTAGTGGGAGATTGTTAGGAATTTTTGGGTCATGCATATATATATATATATATATATATATATTACATAATTAAATGTGTTAGGGTCATTATTTTATTAGCCAAATATTGATCTGGTCTTATTAATATAAAATTATGACTAAGGGCATATATCTCATGAAAGGTTAACTGTGTAGCCATAAGTAATATTTTAATTTGATAAAGGGCCAAATTGAAAATATTTAAATTTTAAAAGTAATTGATAGAAGTTACATAAAAGGGTTATGGTCCTCATTTTGTAGAGTAGTGACAGAACGTACCATTCTCATTCCTCTCTTTTCATCCCCATTAGAAGAGAAAGCCAAGAGGGAATCTAAGGTGCTCTACTTTTGGAAGATCACATACCTATTGTTAATCTCATCACCTTCATTGTTCCCAATTGCAAATTCAGGTACACTTCCACATTCTATTTTCATCATGAATTGAGGTATGGGTTCATAGGATTAATATTTGATTGTGCTGCAATTTTGGTTCTATATGGGTAGAAGCATGTGGTTATGTGCAATTATTGATTGTTAAAAATCCTATCAATTGAGTTGTCACCATGATTTTGTTTCTTTTGCATTGGACCCTTAGCAGCTTCAATTTTGAGATCCTCGGTTTTCTTTCTTTTGCCCTTGTCTTTAGAAGTACTTACAGCATGAGCACTTTCTGTCCTTTCTTGCTTCAACCTTTCCTCTTCTTGCACACGGTATGAAATGAGCTCATTAAGAGACCATTTCTCCTTTTGACAATTATAAGATATCTTAAACTAACCAAACTATGAAGGAAGAGAAATTAATACTAAATGTAAGAGTAAGTCTTTCGACAACTCAAGCTTTAATGTCTTAAGTTTTGAAGCAGTATTTGACATTCCCATAATGTATTCCCTCAAATTTCCTTTGCCTTGATACTTCATGGAAATCAATCTCTGAAGAAAAGCACTTGTTTCCGCCTTATCTCTTTTTGCAAAGTGATTTTCAATTTCAGTAAGAAAATTTTTGACACTTGTTATCTCTTCAAAGATAGCACCCCTAAAGACCTCAGGAATATCGTGCATAATGATCATAAGACTCATGCGATTTGAGTGATCCCCACTTCTCATAATCTTTCCTCTCTTCAAAGGTACTAGAGTTTGTAGGAGAAGTGGGTTTCTCAATCCTTAATGCAAGGTCAAGATCCATGTAGCCAAGAACAATTTTCATGTTCTCTTTCCAATCCTTAAAATTTGTTCCATTAAGGACCGAAACCGAATTCAGATTAGCATATATTGAAGCAATAGTAGCTATAAAGAGAATAAAACAAATATTGTAATTTTGCTCACAAAAAATTAATTAATTATCAATATATTCAAACAATGGCATAACCCATCTCAAGATACCTAGTGCACCATCAATATCAAGTCTTTGGACAATGATGTTAATTGCTAGTGGTACTCTTGTTGTAATGATCAAATAGTGATAATAAAACATGTCAAACAATAAACCTCTCTTTGGATTGATTTATTATTTACAAGCAAAACTTCATAATTACCACACATTTATCATCACAGGTGTGCATTCAACCCGACCAAGTATTAATCTTCCTTTAGGTTGATTAATACTCACATGGATAAATATACATACAAACATTTAACATTTTTGTTTGAACAATCTACACAAGAGAGATCACACTTTTATCTTGATTCAATTAGATAATTTAAATGTTGGATTATTGTATTAAAAATACAAATAGTAACCAAAATTTGAATATTGATATTCCAAATCCAAAAATAAAATAAATAAATAAATAAACAATTTCTGTGAATTGACAAAGTATAAAAAAAATTGTGTTGATGTAAAAGTCAACTAGCCAAAAGATTATGATCAAATGTATTAAGACGTGGTTGAATTATTGGAATATGGAACACAAACCATGTATTTTAGCAAAGGAATTGCCAGAGCCCATCCACAACCTATTCACCTCCCCACATATTTCATCTTTCACGTACTTTTCTTAACAAGTATAGTCTCTCTCCCTTAAGTAGAATGCAGTTTTCCAAACACCAATACCACTCTAATTATTCAACTTCTTGGACTCGATGCGGTTGCCATTTCGAAACGCTAATGCCACACACATACACAGTTTTCGCTAACCAAAAAAGAAACTCCGAAAATGAAAGCAATGCCTCAGAAGCAAAATTGTTCAAAAGTTACAATTTTTAAAATGACACGTGAGTTTTGAAAACCCTAAACCCAAATGGAAAACCCCAAAAGTTACAATTTTAAAAAACATACATGAATTAAGAATGGGATGCTTTGATACCAATTGTAGGGTTTTTTTAATAAAGAATAATTGTGCCTAACTACATGCTTCTACCCATATAGAATCAAAATTACAGCACAATCAAATATTAATCTTTATGAACTCATACCTTAATTCATGATGAGACTACAATGCAGAAGCGTACCTAGATTTGCCATTGAAAATAATGAAGGTGATGAGATTAACAATGGGTATGTGATCTTCCAAACGTAGAGCACCTTAGATTCCCTTTTGGGTTTCTCTTCTGATGGGGATGAAAAGAAAAGAATGGTAATTGTTGGTTTTGTCACTGCTCTACAAAATGAAGACCATAACCCTTTCAAGTAACTTCTATCACTTACTTTTAAAATTTTAATATTTCCAATTTCGCCCCTCATCAAATTGAAAATATTACGTATGGTATCTACACAATTTGTTGGGAATCCAAGTGTGAGTGTAAGTCCCACATTGGAGAAAAATGAGTGGTGTTGAGTAGTATATAAGGAAGAAGATCCTATAAACTCATGGGTTGAAGGTGGTGTCAATTCCCTTATGTGCGTTGGCTCGTGGCTCGTTTGGTGTCGTCTTCCCCAACGTATCCTCCCTCGAAAGACCCTACAGTGGTATCAGAGCTTATGGTTTGCCAGCTACGACGAGTAGGTAAAGTGGTCCCTGTATCAAAAGTCTTTCTGATGGAGGTTTCAGGCAAGCGTGTCCCATTGGTGAACGACGATACAAGTAAGAATCATCCGTAAGGTACTGGTGGCTAAAGAAATGCTTCCACTCGAGGGGGAAGACTCACACTTGAGGGGGAGATTGTTGGGAATACAAGTGCGAGTGTAAGTCCCACATTGGAAAAAAATGAGTGTGTTGAGCAGTATATAAGAAAGAATACTCATAAACTGATGGATGCCTAGGAGGCATTGTATGTGTTGTAGGATCTATCAAACATGTGTATAGGCATATGGAATCAAAATAGCATGTATAATTGCAAGGAGAACATGAAATCATATTTTTCCCCAATTGTTAGGGTTCAAATTCGGCCCACACTTAGAAATTGAAAAACAATTCAATTCAACCGATTAAATTCAAGATATAAGACATAGGAAGCATTAGAAGTTGTTTTCAATGATTTTAATAGGTGAAAATGGATGGAAATGATCCATGAATGGTGCAGCCATGAAAGAAACCAAGAACAAACAAAAGGAAAAGATTAACAAGACAAGAAGATGAAGAACACGCCACTTTCATGTAGAAAGATAAGTACAAAGGACAATCACCACTTGAATTATGGAAAACTCAAGATAAGATTCTAGAAATTAGGCTTACCTCTTGAACTTCAAAGAGAATTAGTTCTTGCTCTCAATTAATCTTCAAAGTTATGTTACAAATGAGACTTACACCCTCATATAAAGGGGAAAATGAAAATGCATGCACATGGGTGGAAGGTGAATGGTTTAGGCCATGTTTGGAGATGCTCCTTAGCTTCCCAAACAAGGCCCTTCCCACTAATTGCTATCCTTATGTCCAAATACCCCTCCTCTTGTGTTTATTTTTGACAAAGTCATAAAAGAGACTAAACTATTTTTATTTTCAAGGAATTTACAAGAATTATTTATATTTCTAGTGTCTTCTTCCAATATTTTGTACATTCCTCTAGTTTTTCTTCCGTCCTTTTCTTCAAATTTCTTTGTAAACTTTTCTTTCATATTTTCATTTTCTTATTTTCTTGTGGTGACTCCTCCTTGCATGGGTTGAGGTTCTTCATGAAATGAGATCACATCATTGGCTTATGAGTGTATTGAGCAGTATATAAGAAAGAAGACTCATAAACCCATTGCGTTAAGGTTTTGGGTTGAAGGTGGTGTTAATTCTCTTACGTGCTTTGGCTCGTGGCTCATTTGGTGTCGTCTCTTCCAGCATATCTTCCCTAAAAAGACCCTACACAATTAGTCTTTCATAACATATATGCCTTTAGTCATAATTTTATATCAATTATACCACTTCAATATTTTTCATGATAAAATAATGACCTTAACATATTTAATTATAATATATATATATATAACCCAAAAATTTCTAACATTATTTTGCTATGGACTAATCATTTTGCTAATCGAGGTACATGTTAGGATTTTGATAAGATGACCAACTTGTTCAACTAACACAACAATGAGTAAGTATTGTCTCCATAATACATTAATTGGATAATCTTGGTCAATTATGTATGCTAAAGCTACCAAGGTTGTTTGAGAAGGCAAAGTAAACATAATTATAGAAGATAAAAGATTTAAAAGAAATTAATTGAAAAATTTTGTAAAACACTTTGTGTGTGCAAGAGAGAAAAATATTGTTACAATAAAAAAATTCCTTCGTGTATAACTTCATTAAGTTATCATAATATTACAAATTCTCCATATTCATGCAAAGTAATGTTATCGTCACCAATAAGCATCATCAATGTAGCATGATAGTTAGTTCTTAAATTTAAAATTTTAATTTTGTAAACAAAATTCTATTAGAACATGATAATGTGTTATAAAAAGAATTTTAAAATAAAAAAATTAAAGTCTCGATAAAACGTTATCTTAATTTTAAGTTGCAAAAAATTATAAAAATTTAAATTTTATAACAATCTTATGTTCAAATAAAACTCTTAAAAATAATGAGGTGATAAGAGAATAAAAAAATATTTCATTGTAAAGTCTTTATATTAAAAATTACTTGACCTTAATGATTTAAATGAAAAAAAAAAACATATCTATGTTCCATCCTTTCATTGCCATCGCTTATATCCCTATATATTAAGCCAAACATATTGTTTTTTATATTATATTTTAATTTATTTGATCTTCTTTAATTATTATGTGATTTTTATTTGTTTGATTGCAATTTTAGTATTCGTTTTTTTAAAGAGTTAGCAATTTAGATTTACTTTCCGAACAAATATTATTTTTTTTATTTTAATTAATTAAATTATATTTTAATAATATTTTAAATGAATATATTTTTTCTAAAAAGTAAACATGTTCGATTTATTTATTAAATAGAACAAAATAAACGAAAAGAATTAAATTAAAATTATGTTTTTTTTATTTTAAAAACTAAAATCGTAAATGAGAATTGAAGAAGAACAAACAGATAAAGGATGCATCATGGAGAGCCTTCCCTACAGAATCTGAAGGTGTGATCGGTGTAACAAAAAACGATGGGAGCTGAAACTGAATCACAGGAAAAACACACACAAGAGAGGCCAAACTCTACTCTCACACAGGAACAGTTCCTCTCATGGAAGCGCCAAAAGGTCTCTTCATCTCTCGCTTTTCCCAATTCCATAATTAGGGTTTTTCTTTCTTTCTCTCTTAGTCGGGTTTCGGATTCTGTTTTATTTTCTACTCCGTTATTTTATTTTGAAATTAATTTAACTTCACCAGGAAATTCGAAATTAGGGTATTTCATAATTTCTATCCAATAATTTAATCGTGATGTGGATTCGTTGATTAGATGTGATTGCCATGTTCTGTTCCTGATGGATTCTTTTATTATATGTGATTATTTTGGTAGAGAAGTAGCTCCTATCTCCCTTAAGAGTAGACATGTGGAAGGATGCACATGAGATAGTGTTTTTAAACTAAATGATTCCATTTGAAAATTAGCTGAGAAAAAAATGGAAAGACGAAGGAACCAAGAATATGAGTGTGTTGAATTTTTTTTTGGTGAGCCTGGGTATCCCTTGGCAGGGGCGAAGGACATCCATGATGAGGTACAAAGATCCATGTAAGAGGTTGACCTTTCCCAACATATGCTTTTCTGAATGTACAGATTTGGGATTGGGGTATTTATTTTTTTCTATAACCTTTTATCATGAGAGCGGGAGAGGCTGGGTATTTACTTACGTACAATTTTTTTGAGGTGAAGTGCAATATATTGAACCTCCCAGCTGAAGGTCTCAGTTGAACAGATTGAAGTTTTTTCAAGCTTGTTTTGTCAGAGACTTTATTCTAATGCAGAGAATTACCAATTTAACCTGTTATAGTCTCTAAATTGATTGTGTGTGTACTGTTTCAGGATGCTGCTGTATCAGCCAGCAAAGCTGAAGTATCCAGGAAACGTGCAGAAGATATTGCAGCAGGAACAGTCCAAATGAATGGCCGGGAGTTGTTTGCACACGAGCCTTGGGTGTTTGATAACTCACGATATTGAGGTTTCTTTTTTATTTAGCTCATAAGAGCTGTGGTCATGCTTTGAAAACTTTTGTTGTAAAGGAAGTATTTTTATTTATGCTTCTTCTGGGATGGGGCTCATCAATTACATTTCATTTTCTTTTTTATATAAGTATTTTACTTTTAAGGGTCAAATTATTCTGTAGCGATACATTTTGGAAATATGAAGTTTGAGCATTTGTCTAAGGAGAAAATGAAAAGATGTTTCTATATGTGGGCATGTTAGATTTATTTCACATTAAATACTTTGTGAATTGTGAGCAGCCAGCCAGAACATTAAAATATATTGTTCATCTGAATTTCATCTCTGACATTGCATTCAAAATAGCCAGGCATTTTAGAATTTAGATATCTTTTTCCGATATTAACCAAACTGATTTTTATACTTGCTTGCTGATTTCTTGATTGGTTTTGCAAGTAGCATCTGTTGAGATGTAGTAAAGACATTCATCATGAACCTCCACCTGATAACTTGAGAGTTTTGGCTTATTGGTCCTTGGCATTGTTTCAGAATTTTCATGCCCAAGTGATTAATACTTCAGGGCAAGATAGAGTAGACATGCATCTCTGCATCAAGTTTAAATCTACTTTTGTCCGAGAGTGATATTGCTTACAAGGTGATTATCTAAAACCCAAAATCTCAGTTGTATATGTTAATTTAGAGATTTAATAAAGAGATTCATGAGGCCTCCACATGATGAATTGAGAGTTTGGGCTAAATGGTCCTTGGCATCGTTTTAGAGTTTTCGTGACCAAGCGATTAATACTTGAAGATAAGATAGAGTACACATGCATGTGTACGCATCAAGTTTAGAGCTACTCTTGCGTGAGTGATATTGCTTACAAGATGATTATTTAAATCCAAAATCTTAGTTGCATGCTCTCGTAATTGACATCAGAATACTGTGTCTTCTGCATAACATGTATTCTATATCAGATACGACTATTCATCTCATCTTGAAAAAAATACAAGATACTATACGTTGGAATATGTATGCGTATATACAATTCACAAAATACAATAACTGCTATTATATTTTTTTTTGAAAATTCATACTCAAATTGTAAATAATTGCTAAATATTATTCAAATTGAACATAATAAATATACTAAATTCGTGTTTGGTTCATCATTTGTAAATAAGACAACTTTCATGATTGGTTTATTAGATAGTGTTGACACTTTAAGGTTTCTAACATTATCATGGTCATTCTATTCTATGCACTTAAACCAAGTTTTCTACACTTTTAAGATTCAACTTATTTTTGAATGAGTGAATAGGTACTAATAGGTACTTGAATTAGATGATAGATAAAAAGCTATAGTACTAGCTTTTAAAAGAGAAGAGTGGAAGAACCATACATCACTCACTATGATTTAGTATCCAATGTTAACCTATTTTCAATTGGGTTAGAAGAGTCAAAGTTATTTGTTTTTAATGAGAAGTCAACGTATGCAAGTACAAGTTGTGATCAACTTTTTCAAATCTTTATTTTTCTCTTAAAATCTCTTCATTCTATCTGTGTACGGGATCTTATTTGAAGTTTCTGAGACCATTCATCATAATACTTATAATCATAAACTGAGAAAAATGTTAACATAATATAAAAAGTACTTAAGGTTGTATTTGACAAATTTTTACACAAAAAAAAATAATTTATTTATTTAATTTTTCATAAATTTTTTCATTTTTATTCTTATTAATTATTATTAAATGAATTAATTGAAATTTAATGAAAAAAAATTATAAATAAATTAATTTTTTAATGACACTATAAATTAATTGGAATTAAAATTTCAATAGTTTTGAATTTATTTCATAATTATTTTTAAATAATTTAAAATTAGAATTTCTAATTGTTTTAACTAAATATTTTAATCAAAATTTTTAATTCTTACCAAAATTGTAAATGACTATACTTAAATTTTATTTTAAAATTTCAATTAAAATTATTATTTTTTACCAAAATTGTAAATAATTATACTCAAATTTTATTCTAAAATTTCAATTAAAATTTTTAATTTTCACTAAATTATAAATGATTATGCTTAAATTTTATTTTAAAATTTTTAATAAAAAAAATAATGTATTAGTAGATGATAGTTCATGATCTTTAATTTTTTTTACTATTTAATATTAACATAAATAATCATGTGATTAATAAGAATATATAAAAAAAAATAAAGTTATGAAAATTCTAAAATGTTTTATATTATAAAACAAATTTTCTTTTAAAATTCTGCCTTATAATCTAAAATGAAGGCAATATATGGTTTGGATATAGAAAAAATCTAGGAAGAAACTGATATAAAAAAATTCTTGATAATGTAGTTTCAGAAAGAAATCTTTGGGAGAAAATCTTTAGAGAATTGACAATAAGTTTGACTATTATAGTTTATATGTAGAGTTTTTTTTTACTAAATGAATTATGTCCTATTTGTGGAATTAGGAATTTGAGTATGCTAATTTAATTTTTTATGAAATAATTAATTGCATTATATATTTGATCAAGAAAGAATTGGGAAGAAATTATTGTTTAGATACTTAAAGTCAAGTAAGGCATTTTTTTTTAGTTGTTTACTCTTTTTGTGTGTTGTATGTCTTTGTTAGAATTAGGAATAAAGAATTGTGAATTTGTGGAAGGATAAAAGTATTTTATGAGCATATGACGTTAAGTATTTTAAGATTGATATATAATTGTTATTATTAGAAAATTTGAAGAAATAAGTGAGTATGTTATAATATGGTTACAATTAGGAAAAATAAATTATTGTTAATTTTTAAAGGAGATAAGATATTTAGATAACTTGTGATAGTTATGGATTCAAATATTGATGTCAAGAAAATAATTAGTATGGATTTTAGGTACTTTTCACTATCTTAAGAACAATATGATTGAGAATATTAGAGCAATAAATTATAATGATAAATAACATGGGAATATTAGAACAATAAATTATAATGATAAACAAAATGGTATTTTGATAAAAATAAATATTTGATAATTGTGGTTGATAATGATACTCTAACTTTTTGGTTTAGAAATTTTATTGTGCACAAATTCCTTAAAATATAGTAAATATATTGTGATTTTGATATATTATGTTATATAGTTGAATGTTTTAGAATTTTACATAATTAGGTAGGAATTTTGGGTTTTGAGTTGTAATTTTGTAGTTTAAATGTATTGATTTCTTTATATCTTGCTTTAGTTAAGTAGATAATTTATTTAACATAGATAATTTATTTAACAGTGTTTTAGAATTTTAGTTAAATAATTTATGTATCAATCTTAAAATGCTCAATATAAAGTGCTTTCAAAATACTTTTCTCCTTCCAAAATTTTTTAATTATTTATCTGTATTTCTAACAATAATATACAACAACAAAAATAATAAATTACTAAAAAAGACTTTCCTTAAATGATTTTCAATATCTCAACTATAATTTTCTATATTTTTCTTCTTGATCAAGACTTACTATTTTTTTTATTTTCTTTTAACCTCTTCTCCCAATTTCTATTTTATTTTATCCCACAAAATTCTTTTATATATAGTGTCTTGAACTACTCCTCTATAATAGAAAATTATAAAATTATAAAATTACACTTTTATTATTGTAATTATTATTTATCTAAATTATCTATATTTTTCTTCACTGTAAATAGTAAATATTTATGTTAAATTAAATTTTTTATTTGACAGTAAAACTGTTCACCTACCAATTCCTTTAAATATATCTATATTTTTTTGAAATAATTAATTTTAAATATATATATATATATATATATATATACTCTTCCCTTTTTATTTACTGAAAAAACTCAAAAAATAAATAAATAATAATAAACCATATTTATATAAACTGAATTTAATATTTAAAATTTTTGGATCCTTAGCTAATTTGTTCTTAGGACAATAAATTTTTTATCTTTAAGTAAAAAAAATTAGAGAAAACAATAAAGAAATAGATAAAAAAATAAAAACTAAATAAAAATATAACATATTGAGAAAAACATAAATGAAAAATGTTTGGATGTCATAGTCTATTTGTCCTTTTAGGATAGATAGTTTTCTACTTCCAAAAAAGAAATTATAAGTGCAGAAAACAATTAAGGATATGAAAATAAGTAAAAAGAAATAAAAAAGTTTGAAAAAAGTAAAAATAACAAAGAGAGAAATAAATATGATTGATTGTTTCACTATTAAATGTATTTGGATTATAATTAAAAACATTGTGTTTTGTTGAACTTAATTTTTAAACATGAGTTTAATTAAAAGTAGGTTAAGTTAACTCCATTCATATTTAAATATTTTTATCTTAAAAATATTTTTATTAAAAAAATTTGTTTTGATAATAATAATTGAAAGTATTTTTAAATGTGTAATTATTAAAATGGATAAAATTTTATAATATAATATGAATGTTATTTATTTTATCTATATCTATATATAAAGAGGATTGTACGTTTTAATTACCATTTGGTAATATATAATTTTTTCTATTTTTACTCTTATAAACATAATTATTAAAAATAATTTAATATAATTACTATTTTACCTTTTAAATTTCGCAACTATCACTTTTTATATGTGTATATAAAGAGAATTGTGTTTTATAACTTTTTATATTATACTCTCATTTTTTTAGCATATATTTTTTTCTATTTTTACCTATATAAATATAATTAATAAAATAATTTATTATAATTACTATTTTATTCTTTAAATTTTGTAACTCTTTTTTTCAATTTCATTAATTACTTCTTTTTCAAAATCAAATTGAAATTAAAAAATCTTAAACACAGTAAAAAAAAATTCAAATTCAAAATTTACAAACACAATATTTTTTTTAAATTCAATTAATTACTCATAATAAAAAAAACTATATATACAATAAAAAAATTATAAAACATTTCTATTAACTTTTATTTTTTATTATTTAAAAGAGTGGACACACGGAATAGTATGTAATAATATTATAAAACTAATTGTTTGGGATCACTTCAATTATTAATTTTAAAATTTACATAAATTATCCAAAAGTGAACCATTTCTATCATTAATAATATAAAAGATTTATTTATTATTAATAATATAAAAAAATATTTTTATATATTTTGAATATCACAAGTAGTAGTATTGACTTCCATTAAAATATAATTTAGTCAGTGTCATTATTATAAATATGAAATGTATTTAATTTTTCAAAAAGGTAAACTTAGATACACTATTAAATACTTTGGAATTATTTGGGAATTGTTTTTGCTTTGATAGTTTACTATGATTTAGAGTTTGATCAAATATATATAAAGATCATCTTTTAAATGGTAATTTAGATGAAAAAATTTACATGAATCAAACTGAAAAATGTGTTTCCATAAAAAATAAAAACATAGAATGTAAATTAAAATAAAACTGAATTATTTAAATTTTAAAGCTAACTATAACTTCTATTCTTTTCATATTCAATTAATTACTTTTTTTAAATTAAAATTGAAATTAAAATTGAAGATAAAAAATTACAAACATAATAAAAGATTATTTTTTTACATTAAATTAATTACTCACTCCTATATAATTATCTTTATAATTTTTTTTCTATTTTAATAGGAAAATCGCAATGTTATAAGTAGGATTTTTTTTTATAAACTAATTTTACAAAAAGTTTCTTTATAATTTTATAAGTCTCTTACAAATTTTTAATTTAAAAGATGTTTGTTTAATTCTTACAATAGTATATAATTGACTAATCACACCAGTCTCAATTTATTTTATAATATTTTTAAATAATTTAAAATCAGAACTACTATTTGTTTTAATTAAATGTTTTAATTAAAAATTTAATTTCTACAAAAATTACAAATGACTATACTTAATTTTTATTTTAAAATTTCAATCAAAATTTTTACTTTCTACTAAATTGTATATGATTATACTTAAATTTTATTTTAAAATTTTTAATAAAAAAGACATGATATTAGTATATGATAATGAAAGATGAAGAGTAAGACTAATAATAAAAGAATTAATTCTTAATTCATCATCTTTAATTTCTCTTTCTACTATTTAATATTAATGTAAATAATCATGTGATTAATTACGTAAGAAAAAATAAATAAAGTTATTAAAATTCTAAAATATCTAATTTTATAAAACAAATTTGCTTTCAAAAGTCCTTCTTATAATTTAAAATGAAATAATAGTAACTTTCTAACTATTTATTGCATATAAAATATTAAAATAGATGTATTAAAAATTTCATAAAAAACTTATAATTAAATATTTTTAAATTATTAGCTACCAAGTTTTTCAGTTTTCAACTAATTAAGAGAAAGACCTTACTCATTCATTATTTTTAATTAAAACTAAATATGCATGATAACTCCTGCCAACAAATAGATAGCCATTTTTTAACAATATCTTTAATTTGATTATTGATTGTCTAACATTTTCAGTTTTTATCTTCATTAATTAAAAATGCTATATTTTTCTTCTTATTTTGTCAAATTTATACAAAAATTATAAAACTATATTTTGTTACTTTTTATACAACTCTTCAAAACAATTTCTCCCAAACCAAAAGCCTTCCTGAATCTGTTTCTGGGCCTTGATTACCTATTATAGAAGGATTTTCTTCCTTCACCCATATTTTATTTTACTGTGATACCTTTATAATTCTTTTAAAAATTACAGTGTTCCTATTTTTTTGGTGTTATTTTCTTAAGTGTTAAATAAATATCTACATTGTATAATCTGTATATGTAACACTTTTATTTTTTTTATTATTTCGGATTAATCCCAGTGTAGTTTGTCGAAAGCCCAAATTCTGGATAATACTTTTTTTTCTTTCCAAATTTTATTGAGAACCCAACTTAGCTGAATTGAGTTGTGAGTCATTTTGAAGTGCCACGTTATGGATACTCGGGTTCAAGTTTGGAGGCCCATGCAACAACCGACATTCTTAATAGAATTCAAATAGGGGAATTGGTTTTACATCTCCCTTAGTTACTAAATATGATTTTTTAATATTTTTATTGTCAAAATTACCCTTCTATTCAAAACAATATAAACCATATTTTTAGAAAACAGTATAGGCACACATAGATATTTATTACTATATTGTATTAAAAATCTGACATTTATTTAATAATTATAATAATTTAGTGTACTGGATGAAAGGGTGGAGACACTTGTATTATAAGATCAAAATCTCATCCAAACCAACACAATTAACAATTAACTTGAATTTGGAACATGTAATGAATATTAGAGTATGTGATTAAAAATAAAAAACTAATTTCATTTTCTATTTGGTAATTTTACTTGGTATTCATTTTTTTTCTTTATCAAAAACATTGTGCAATTGTGTGCACTCTATTCTCTTTATTTTCACAATTCTTCTTTCTGCTAAACCCAACAACTGGTATCAAGAGCAAGGTTTGATGGGGCCTGGTGCGTTTTCAACCAATTTGTCCAATCTCAATGGCAAGAATTGGGATCGATGGCGCTTCCAAATGAAAGCAATTCTTGGATATGAAGAAGTTGCAGAAGTGGTTGAAGAAGAGTTCTCTGTGCTTGGGGAGAAAGCTACTGAAGTAGAAAAGATTCTTTATCGAGAGAACAAGAAGAAGGATTGTAAAGCCACTTTCCTTATTCATCAATGTGTTGATGAAGCTTACTTGGAGAAGATTGCAGGAGCTACAATGCAACTTCACACGAGGTGTGGCAAATCTTGGAGAAATGTAGCGAAGGAGCGGAGAAATTGAAGAAAGTTAGGTTGCAAACCATGCGGCGTCAATACAAATTGATGCAAATGGAAAGCAACGAGAGAATAGCCGATTTCTTTAATAGAATCATGACACATACAAATGCCATGAAGAATTGCGGTGAGAAGATGGCAGATCAGACAATTGTAGAGAAGATCTTGAGAACTCTGAATCCTAAATTTGATCACATCATCGTGGCCATTAAAGAGTCCAAGAAGATTGATGAATTGAAAGTAGAAAAACTGCAAGGTTGCTTAGAAGTCCATGAACAGAGGTTAATCGAGAGGGAAACCGACAAGCCGGGCGATCACCAGGCGTTGCACGCTCAAGCATCAAAGAAGAATAATAATTTGTCAAAAGGGGGTTATTGTGGCCACGGAAGGAAAAGAAATTTCAGGAGTGGTTCCGGGAGATTCAATCAGAATCAAGAACATGAAGAGGCAGAATCGTCTAACAAGCTGAAAGGGGCAGGAAATTGGAGAGGAGGCAAAAGAAAGATGGATAGGAAGCGAATCAAATGCTTCAACTGCAACCGTATTGGATATTACTCCACTGAATGCATAGCAAAACCAAGGAAGATGGAGAGTAGAGGGAAAAGCAGTGATCATCAGGCACACATGGTCAAAGAAGAACAAGATGAATCTGATGAACAACCTGTGATGTTAATGATGGTTGTAAGTTCAGAGAGTCTTGTGTGGGATAGTTGGTATATCGATTCTGGGTGTTCAACCCACATGACAGGGCACCGTGAGTGGTTTGTTAACCTTGATAGCAGCAAGAGAAGAACCATACGGTTCATAACATGGTAATTCAGGAAGAGGGAACTGAAAATGTCTTGGTAACCAGGCAAGATGGAAAGGAGGTGATGATTACAGATGGGTCAGCTTTTGGAGAAGGGGTTCTCTATGAAAATGGTGAATAACTCTCTGGAAGTGTTTAAGGCATCAGAGAGGTTGGCAATTAAAGTTCCATTGGCCACAGAACATTCAAGGTGAGTTTGGGCATTTTAAACTCTCAATGTTTATCTACCTCTATAGATGAGTCTTGGCTATGGCATTTAAGATTGGGTCATTTAAATTTTAAAGATATGGGTCTCTTAAAGAAACATAATATGGTGACAGGTCTGCCCACAATAACAGTGCCAAAGGAAATGTGTGATAAATGTCTGATCAGGAAGCAATCTAGGAATACTTTTAGCTCACATAGAATGTCTAGAGCTAAAGGTTTGTTAGATATGGTTTATTCAGATGTTTGTGGACCGTTTGATGTGCCTTCATTGGGAGGAAATAGGTATTTTATCCTATTTGTGGATGAATTCAGTAGGATACTGTGGTTGTTCTTGATGAAGACTAAAAATGAAGCATTCACCATTTTTAGAGATTTTAAGGTGCTAGCCGAGAAGCAATCTGTAAAATCAGTGAAAATATTGCGCATGGATGGTGGAGGAGAATATGTGTCTAATGAGTTTGCAAAGTTTTGCACTGAACAAGGGATTGTTCATGAGATCACAACCCCTTACACTCCTCAGCATAATGAGATTGCTAAGAAAAGAAACAGAACCATTGTGAATATGATGAGAAGCATGTTGAGACAGAAGAATCTGCAAAATCAGTTCTAGGGTGAGGCAGCAGTGAATACAACCTATGTTCTCAACAGATGTCTCACCAAAGGCTTGAATTTAAAGTTCCAGAAGAAGTATGGACTGGGACTAAACCTTCTGTGAGGCATTTCAGAATTTTTAGTTCGAAATGCAATAAGCGCATACCACCACAATGTAGAAAGAAGCCTGATGATAAGAGTGAACCTATGATCTTTATAGGTTACAACTCTACTGCATCATATAAGCTTTATAATTTCAGGACTAAACAAGTTTGCTTCAGTAGAGATGTGATATTTGATGAATCCAACCCTGTTTCAGATGTACAACCAGCCATTGCATCTGGTTTTCAGTTCCAGCTAGAAGGAGGTAGTGTGCAGGAGGAAACTGAAAGCACTGAGACACAGAAGATAAGTAACAGAATAGTGAGAAACAGGAAGGTTCCAGCGAGATTTGATCATCAAATCTATAGTGATGATGGGATTACAAGTGATGGATAATTGCTTCAAGGACTGACGCTTATGGCTGATATAGAACCTGTCAGCTTTGATGAAGCTATTCGTGATCAGATTTGGATAGAAGCAATGGAAGAAGAACTAGAGAGTATTAACAAAAATCATACCTGGGAGTTGGTTGACCTGCCATCACACAAAACTCCAATATCTGTTAAGTGGGTGTTTAAGGTAAAGTTGAAACCGGATGGGTCAATAGCTAGACATAAGGCTAGACTAGTAGCCAAGGGATTCATGCAAAAGAAGGGAGTGACTTATTCTAAAGTTTTTGCTCTTGTGGCAAGGTTGGAGACAGTAAGATTAGTTGTTGCATTGGCTAATATTAGAAGGCGAAAACTGTGGCAGTTGGATGTAAAATCTGCCTTCCTTAATGGATGGTTAGATGAGGAGATTTATGTGAAACAACCCCCTAGATTTGTGATAAAGGGAAGTGAGCACAAGGTGTTAAAACTAAGAAAAGCTTTATATGGATTAAAGCAAGCTCCAAGAGCACAAAGAAGAATAGTCACTTTTCTTAGTGGTGCTGGGTTTCAGAAATGTGTTGTGGAGCATGGTGTATATGTGAAGAACACATAGTCAAATGAAGTTCTTATCATTTGTCTTTATGTTGACGATTTGGTCATAATAGGAAGCAGTGCAGATGACATAGAATCAGTTAAGGAGAAACTAAAACATGAATTTGAAATGATTGATTTAGGTTTGTTGTCATATTTTCTCGGACTGGAGTTCATCTACACTGAGAAAGGAATCATTATGCACCAACAAAAGTACATAACAGAAGTGCTTAAGAGATTTAACATGTTGGAGTGCAACTCTGCTGAAACCCCTGCAGAGACAAATCTGAAGCTTGCAGTGAATGAAGAAGGTGAGGAAGCTGTGAATGAAACTCTGTTCAGACAGATTGTTGGAAGTTTAAGATTCATATGTCAGAGCAGACTTGAGATAACATTCAGTGTTGGTCTAGTGAGTAGGTTTATGAGCAGTCCAAAGCAGTCTCATATGTTTGCAACAAAAAGAATATTGAGGTACCTAAATGGAACCAAGGAGTATGGGTTGCTGTTTTCTAATAAATTAAAGAATGAAAATGGTGATATAAAGTTGGTTGCCTACTTTGATGCTGACTGGAGTGGTGATCAAGTTGACAGGAAAAGCACTATGGGACAAATGTTCATGCTAAATGGTTCAACAATAAGCTGGAATTCCAGGAAATAGACGATGGTTGCATTATCAACTTGTGAAGCTGAATACATATCAGCTTGCTCTACAACATGTCAAGCTTCATGGTTGCTTTCTCTTCTCATTGAATTGAAGATTCATTATTCAAGTTTTGTTGTATTAGTTGTTGACAGCAAGTCTGCTATAGACCTGACCAAAAAACCCGGTGTCTCATGGCAGAAGTAAATACATAGAAACAAAGTACCATTTTCTAAGAGATCAAGTAAGCAAGGGGGTGATACAGTTACAAGACTGCAAGACCGAAAATCAATTGGCTGACATCATGACCAAGCCATTGAAGATTAAAAGATTTAAGTGTTTGAAATTTACTTTAAATGTAATGTGTTTTGCTTAATATGTTTGAATGTGTTTTGAATCAGGAAGGAATATTAGACTATGTGATTAAAAATAAAAAACCAATTTCACTTTCTGTTTGTTAGTTTTACTTAGTATATAATATAAATACCAAGACACATCTCTTAAAGAAATATAGCGATTCATTTTTTGTATTTATTAAAAATTATGTTCTTTATTTTTACAACTCTTCTCTCTCATAAATCCAACAATGAAAAGTAAATGTTGTTCTTTTTACGGGCTACAATTTTTTTTACTATAAATTATTTTGTTTTCGAATTTGATAGAACTATTATAAATGGTAAAGTTTTTTAGTATTTAACATTTTGTTTATGTCATAATTGGCTGGAAGATGGTTAACAGTATGCAAATGGGTTTTGTTCTTTCGGTCTACGCTTTTGCCAAAGATAGATAGTTATTGGTGATGAAGACAAATGTTTCAAACCTTCCCAATTGGGCTGGGCCTTTGGCCCAAATTGTGCATAAAAATAAACCATGAGAGCAATCCTAATTTGGATTCTTTTCCCCTCTTCTTCGGCTTAACAACCAGAATAAGGAATCTTAGAATTCTCCATACCTGTCCATGAAGCTGCTTGACCGAGTAGGCCAAAAACTTACATCTTCTAGAAACTACGAATTCTCTTATACCAAACACTTCCTTAAAATTGATGGTACATCTAAACAAAAATACTAAAAAGGAAAAGAAAAATAACACTTGTAATATCAATTAAAAATCTAGGTTTATGTGTGAAAAAAAAAACAAGTTTATTAGTCTGCTGAAGTTTGCGATTTATGTATTTATTGGGAAAACATTGATTAATGCCATGATATATATATATATATATATATATAAACAATAAAATGACTATGTTAAAGATTGCAAAAGTAATCGGTAAACAAGAAGAAAGCATGGAAACTTATAAAGGATAGGTCATAGAAAATGATATACTAAGTTAGAATAAGCAGAGATGGTGAAAGAGCCTATCCACACAAAAATTGTTTCTAAAATATTCATCTTTCTTCCTATTTTTTTATGTATGAGATAGCAACAGATTAATTAGATAAAACATAAATAACTTTCAAAATATGAATTTAATCATATAAGTTAATTTGTAAGATTTTCTAACATTTATATTTAAAATAAAAATAAAATAAATAATATAGTAATTTAAAAATAAAGATATTACGTGTTGTAATTTATTGTATATGATGCTTGAGAAAGTACAAGAAATTATTATTTATTTAAAATGAGAATGAGGTGATAAAAATTATGTGAATTTTAATATATATTGAAATTAGGGTAAGTACTCTATAATTTGAATGTTGAAAATGATAAAGATAGATTAATTTGATTATGAAATGAATTTATTGGATGAGAAAATAATAGATATCTGGGATGGTATGCTAACCTGATGGAAGGATTATGTACAATCCATTAATATAAAAATGATAATATTGTTTTATTGATTATTTAAATCAAGTTATTAGATAGTGAGTAGTTGAGAAGATTTTTTAATTACTCTTTATGAGATTTTTCATAAAGAACTACAATTTAAGTTACCTTGATATCATAACAAATGCATTAAGATATTTAATAGTCAAATTATAAGTATGGTGTACTTGTGGTGGTCATGAGTTCCTTGTATAAAGAAATGTAGTGTTATGTGTATGAATCGAGACTTATATGTTATGTTCTCTTGGATATGTCTTTATTTATGTAAGTTCTCTCTTGTTTGTTTTTTAGTTATATAATGCTATGAGCATACTCAGTGTACAAAAGCATGTAATGTTATAGGTGGAAACAAAGAGGATAGAAGCTTTATGTTTTATTTTTTTATATAAAAACCAAGTTTATATGCATCATCCCCATAATTATATAAATACTAACAACTATGTTAACTAATTAGGGATCTTTAAAATTATATAAATACACACAAAATAGATTAATTACCACATAAGTAATTATAATTAGGGATCTTTAAAATTAAAGGGATTAAAAAAAATAAGTAAAAATTGATACCCAAAATCTATAACATATTAAAATAAAAATATTTTGGATCAATCTTGATATTTTTTTTTTAAATTTCATAATCAATCCAAATCAAACTAAAATCAATAATTTAGTTATTATTATATTACTTATTATTTCTTTTACGTATGATGTGTATGCGAGAGGAAAATTTATTGTGTCTAACTTGATTCATGCCTATAAATTTGTGATAAATGAGTACTACAATATATTTAACATATGAATGAGATAGGAAGAGAGTTATCTTGATACACCAAACTTAATTTTGGTTAATGGCAGTCTTACGGAAGAGTTTACATCATCTAGAGGGCTTAGGCAGGGAGACCTGCTTGCACCCTTCCTTTTTCTTTTAGTGGTGGAGGGACTAGCTGGGTTAGTCAGACAAGCCAATATATTGAAGCTGTTGAATGGGGTTAAGGTTGATAGGAGACAAGTAGAGATAAACCTTTTACAATATGCTGATGATACGTTGTTTTTGTATGAAAATACTTGTCAAAACATCGTTACTTTAAAAAGTATCCTTAGATGTTTTGAGGGGCTATGAGACTAAAAGTGAATTTCTTTAAAAGTAGTCTAGGGGGAGTTGGAGTGGACTGTCAGTTGAATAGGTTTGCTACAATATTAAACCACACAAAAATTTCGAAACCATTCACATATTTAGGCATACTTATAGGGAGTGATCCAAGAAAGGTAGGGATGTGGGATGGTGTAATTCTTAAGATTAAGAAAAGGTTAGCGAGATGGAAAGGAAGACATTTGTCCTTTGCAGGAAGAGTAAGTCTTATTAAATCAATAATTACATCTATCCCTTTGTTCTTCCTATCCTTCTTCAAAGCACCAAAGCTAGTGCTGAAGGAAATCATAAAGATACAAAGGCAGTTCCTCTGGGGGTGGGGTAAAGAAGGTAAGAAAATTGCATGGGTGAGTTGGGAAAAAATATGCAAGACAAAAGAAGATGGAGGCTTAGGCATAAAGAATGTTCAAAAGTTCAACACTGCACTGATTGCAAAGTGGAAATGGAGATATATGATGGAAAATCATGGTCTGTGGAGA
Organism: Lablab purpureus; assembly: GCA_030347555.1. Taxonomy (NCBI): domain Eukaryota; kingdom Viridiplantae; phylum Streptophyta; class Magnoliopsida; order Fabales; family Fabaceae; genus Lablab; species Lablab purpureus. The sequence continues at coordinate 14,273,766 of CM059261.1, read as the reverse complement.
GAGATCTTAGAATCAAAGTATGGAGAGTGGAGGGAACAAAATCAAGGAATTGAAGCAAAGTACGACTCAATATGGTGGAAGGATGCCAAAAAGGTCACTGGAGCAGGTAGTGACCGAAACTGGTTTGAGCCAAATGTAAAGAGGAAACTAGGGAGTGGAACAAACATAAGTCTCTGGGAGGACAGATGGGTCGGAGAGTGTCCTCTAATGGAAAAGTACCCGAGAATATACCTAAACACGAACTCTAAAAAAACTATGGTGAGTGAAATGGGGAGAAGAGATAATAACTCATGGGTCTGGTTTTTTGATTGGAGGAGAGAATGGTTTCAATGGGAACACTCTCTGGAGAAGCATTCATGTTAGACATAAAGGATGTTGAACCAAATGATCAATGTCAAGACAAATGAGTGTGGTTGGGTGATAAATCAGGAGAATATACAGTCAAATATGCTTACCAGAGGATACAAAATAACAATAGTGGGGAAATTTTGATGGAAAACCATCCAACCCATATTCCATGGCTAAGAGGATAGAAGAGAATGGAGCTTCAAGGATGAAGACTCTTGTATTTTGGAGAGTAGAACTAGGACTTTTCTTCTTAGTCTTGTAAATATTTGTATAGGAGTTTTATTTTCTTGTTTTCTTTGTAGAAAAATGTATAAGATAAAATAGGTTCACTTGTATTTGAATAGCATAAGTGGGCCTCAAATTGGGCTCCAATTTGACTTCCAATTGGGCCACATTTTTAGCTGTACATGGGGCGGACCAAAGGGCATCCAATGGCTGACCAAAGGTTTCTAAATATACTTCCTAGGGGCTACTAAGGCATGGTAGGAAACTCATTTTTCAGCCAAACAAGTAAAGGGAAGAGTGCGAAGAAATCAAGTCCCACATCAAGCAAATTAGTGCCATTTTAGGCTAAAATGGGAAGGGCCTTGTTTGACCAAGAGGATTTTTGTCCCTAGGTAGTTTTCAGCCCATTCTTTTGTGTTTCCACTTTTAGTCCCACATCTTTTGTAGCAAAGAGAGCAAGGGAGCCAAGACATCTATATATAAGAGCCCCTTGCCTCTTGCAAAAGCACTTTGAATTGAATGAGAATTTGATAAAGCTAAATTGCTTGTCTTCTTGTTCTTTAAAGTCACCAAATGGGAGTATTTTTCTCATGGGATTTTCTCCAAGGAACCTTCCTTGAGAGAGGAACTCAATCCTAAGTTCCCAAGAGGAACTTGGGAATAGTTGAGGATGCTTCCATCAAATTTTTGATTTTTTAAAGAGATATGGAAGTTGAAAGCCACCCCACGTGCAACACATTGTGTGTGGAGATTAAGACTGAATTGCGTGGCAACCAAAGATAATCTTGTACATAGAGGGATAACGATCTCGAACAATTTATGTGGGTTGTGTGTCAAAGAAAACGAGTCTGTGGACCAATTTTGTATTCCAGGTGCAAATTACAAAAAAAATAGGATTTGGAAGATCATGTGGGTAGCATGATAAATGGTATTTGGGAGCACAAAAACTCTATACACTTTAATAATGGTAAATGGGATGGAGTTGAAATTTTTGGGACTGCTCAAATGAAATATTGGGTTTGGATTAAGAATAAAACCTCTAACGTTAATTTCTCATATTCTGACCGGTGCTTAAGCCCAATAACATGCATTCAAGGGATGAAATAGTTTTTGTTTTGGAAAAGCTTATCATGTTAATGGTTTCTTTCCTTTTTGATTGTGGTAAATGTTTCTTTTTAGCATTAATACATAACTCCTTTTGTTTCATGCTTACAATAATTGTCTGAACGAGAAGGTGGAAATGAAGCTTCCTCACAACACGAATCTCAAGTACATATACCATGAAGTAATGATAATATGACATTCATAATATAAATTAAAAAGGTTGAAAAAATCTGTCATATTATTAATGTCAACGTGAACCAATTTGGAGAACGAGTTAAGCATCTCCAAGGCTGCAGGATATAGTTCATAAGAAGTTGTGAACTAAATACATTATATCAAGGGATAATTTTGATGATGGTGTTGCTTCCCTTCCTTTTTTGTTATATTCTGACTGGATAAGTCATCTGATGCAGGGTTGCCAAGACCAATAAGAGTATTGTAAGGACAAAAATAGTTGTTGGTGTAAAATAGGTGTATCTTTTAGGATAAGTTTTTAAGTAGTAAACAGATAAATCATCTGTGTAAATAATTCCTTTTTGTATATGGGTTGGGGCATCCCTAGTGTCTTATTTAGCTATTTATATTCTTCCTTGTTGACAAAAAGAAATACCAAACTTAATTTTGATGTTTATGTTTTTAATTTTGAGTAATATTGTACATATGTATGTAGAGAATTTATTAGGCTTATGTAATCCCTATAAGTTATCTAGTATTTATGTCATAAAATATAAATATAATACATATATTAACAAAAAATTATACAATAAAATTGTAAAATCAATCCAAACTAAAGTGCAAAAGATTGGTTTAATTGAACACTATGTTATGTTCGATTGGTAAGTATTTTTAACTAACAACTTAGCCAAACTCTATTGCAAACACTCCTAATTGTCATTCACACCATTTCTTTAATAAACAGACAATCTTATTCAATTCACATCAATCTTATCATGCATATATCAATCCATCAATTTCATATACATAATTAATTCTATTCATTGTCATTATTTTCCATATTCAAACATAAAATTTTCTAAAATCTCAATATTAAATAAAATTCACATAATTCATAGCACCTCATTCTCATACTTCACCAAATACCATATATAATATTATCTAAATGAATTCATTCATTATTTTTTAACTCTATACTTAAGTGACATTTGTAGAATCTAAATGTAATATCTATAGTTATATTAATTCTATTAAGTTGGTTCTTATCTTAATTGAAAACTAATATAATTATTTATAACTTTTATGTTGACAATTTTTCCTAGTTTAATACAAAATCGCAATTAAAAGACACAAAATCTCTAAAAGAAAAATATAACTTGCAGTGCACCTCCCACACATATGTATTATTAGCCATATTCATGTGAGTAAAACTTTGATATAAACATTTACATTAGCGAACATTCTATCATTATGTGAACTGAAACACATTTATGACCAAACTTTGATATAAATATTTATATCAATAAACCTTTTATAATTTTGTTAGTTCAATCACATCCCTATATGACCATAACTTTAATGCAATTATTTACATCAATGAACTTTTCATAACTTTGTAAACTCAACCATCTATGTCACCAAAACTTTTGTACAAATGTTCTCAACAAACTTTCACAACTTTAGATTCAACCATATATGTGAATGAACTTTTATTCAATTATCAACCTCAAAAAATATTAACAATAACTAAACAAAGTTTAAATTTTATATGTTTAACAAGCTACCAATATCATATCAACAAATTAATCATTGAGCTTAACTCAACATAACTCCCAATTTTACTTTTCAAAGCAATTTATGGAACTATTTTTTCAAAAAAAAAAAAACATTGAGAAAATGACACCCTCAAATGTCATTAGGTCCACTTTGAAAATTTTAACAATTTTTACATAACCCCACTATGAAGATTTTAAAACACTCAATTCAACTAAAAAAAAGTTGTATCCTAAAATTTCGAAATTAAGTCCATTGAAGAAAATCCAATACCATTAATTCATCAGTAACTCAAAAATACATAACTTTGTCAACAAACCAACAAAATCACTATTTAAACAAAAGTTTCAACACATTCACACCAAAATTATAAATATATTCTCTAACTTCACGCGTAATGTCTATTTAATCTAAGACTATCTTTACATGACTGATCAACTTATTCATCAATATCTATAAAACCAACTTTTAACAAAACTAATTTTCCTCACCTAGAAAAAAAAATTCACCTAGAATTTTTTTGGGTAGATTTAGAAATGAAGAGGTTGAATAAGGATATTGAGGTAAGATGCCATCAAACTCCTTTATTAACTTAAGAATTAAAATCTAAAAAATATACTCAAGTTCAGAATTTATCTTTAGACAAGAAAAGTAACTCTTGCACGTTTCTCAAACATTTGCATGTTAATTGGCCGAGGGGTTGAATTGAAGATGGAGTTGGATAATGATTCAATAGGTGAGTAAGGAGACTGTGTAAAAAAAGAGAGTTTCAAAATGGGACAAAAAATTACAACACTTTTTCGTAAATAATGGCTCAAAACCAATTTTTGAATAGTTGGACAAATATTGCGAAAATAATTGAAAAATGGGAGAAAAGAACACCGTAATTATTAACGACAAAAGAAAAAATATTGTGAAATGCTAAAAGAATTCTATAAATAGCCTAACACATCCATAGTAGCCTGTAAAAAAATGGTAATATAAAATAGTTGGACCTTGTAAACCAGTATGTTTGCTAGCTAACACTGTTTCTCAGTTTTTTTTTTTCGAAAAAGAGCCAAAAACAGAAACTGTTCTATAATCACTCTAAATGTTTCTTCCATATGTGCCAAAAAGAAGTTTAGGACCTATACAAAGTTCCTCAATAAGCACTTAAAATGAAAAAAAAAGTTTTTCCCAAAAAATTTTGTAATTGTTTTCACAATTCAAAATTATTAACCACTGCCTAAACTAAAAAGAAGATTTGAAAAAACCAAATGATATAAATGTTATAAATAGTTTTAACTTTCTTTTGTGCTCTAAACACTACTGAAAAATAAGCTAACCATAACTTTAGCAGTTAACTATTAACTATCACATATCTATATATAAATAAATAATTAAAACCATATAAGCCAAATATAATAGTCTAAACGATTGTATACTTTAATAAACCGATCCCATATAAGTTAACATGGGATCCATGCAAGTAATAGTACGGGAATGATTAAACACACCAGAAAAACTAAGCAGTTTTATGTCTCAGACAGAAATAAGAAAGATAGGTCTCATCAAGCACACTCTTGATGTAAACTAAAAACGAACACAATCTCAAGTTTGAGAATTTGATTAAACAGCAATAAAACTCTGAAGAGAATCCACATGAGAATCCATCGCACTTCTCAATCGTACATGCGATACCCTTTTTCCCCACGAGCTGCATTAAGAAGAAGAAGATTCTTGTAAGAAAACTTGAAGATTTTTGGGTCAAGATGAGTAATGATTTCATGTAATATTTTAACATATGTAACAGTAAAAAGTAAACGAACTACTATGAACTTGTGCAGTTATACTCATGATAGTTTAAAGTAAAGATTATAGTTTATTTGTAAGAAACTTGAAGACTTTTTGCTCAAGATGAGTGTAATGTTTGCATGTAATATAGTGAAACTTCTTAGCATATCATAGTAAAAAGTAAATGAACTACTATGAATTTGTATAGTTATACTCATGATAGTTTAAAGAAAGAAGTTGCTTGTAATTACCTGCCAATGCTTGAAACAATCTAATATGAGGGTCAACTGGTAGGCCAAGAGCCTCATAAGCAGGGTCATAGAGAGAATTACTGAAACTCACAAAAACAAACATGACTGTTAAAATCACAAGGGATATTGTAAGAAAGGGAGCTGAGAATGAGGGTTTGAGAACCAAACCTGACAAATTCCCGATTATTATTTCCAGTGCTATTGATCAGATCCAGAAGCCTTGGATTGTCAGTTGCATTGCTTGGTCCCTGGAGTGCAGGCCCTGCGTTAGGTCCTTGCCCTGATGGTGGTGAACTTGCATGCTACAACAGAAAACAGACCAAGTAGTAGAACCTCAAAATCCCCACTTAGGGTTAAATTAGTTATACTTGTATATCATATCTTTATTGATTTTTTAGTTGATTTACAGTTTACACTATAATTGCATACAAGTTATAATCTATAAAATATTAAAGAAAGGTATAAATATTAAGACGTGAATAATTTAGTTGAGAAAAGGATGGGTTCAAATAGTATAACGTTTTCATTTATAATTTTATCCAACTACAAATCATATTATATATATATATTAACTTTATGGCTACTTCCAATCATAATATAATAGGGTTCTTATCCTACATGCATGAACAATATAAAATTAGGTACCTTCGGACGTTTGGAAGATGAACCTTCCCCAGTTTCGAATTTTGTAGCTTCCCATGGTCGTTCTACTCGTCCCTGTAAGTTTCATTTGAAAGTTTTATATTTTAACCAAAGCTATATTTTCATTTCTTTGTTGATTGGATTGGTCCTTCTCTCCTCAGATCCTTTTCAAGTTCCATAATCCTTGTTTTGTGTGTTAGAACCACAGAATCGGATATTTTAAAAACGATTATATCTCATCATCAAAGACGTAAGAAATATAAGAAGTGATTTCGAAAATTTTACCCTTCCACCAGACAGCAAGTTTTGTGCCTGATTATGCAGAGCTTTAGCTTGCTCAGTTGAAGGAACCATTGCTTTGGCATTCTGGTTGGCATAGGGATTTGGAAAATGTGTCCTATGCAGAAATAAAAAATATAAATGAATAAAAATATCAAGTATCCCAAGCCTACCTTTCAATAATTTCAACTCAAGTTATAAGGAAATAAATAAATAGAAAAGAGGTAGACAAGTTATAAGAAATCAAGATTCATACCTACAATTTATGTCTTACAACTTATTGAACTACGGATCAACATAAGTGGTGGCATAAAACATTATCAAATATATCTCTTCACCTAATTAAGAATTATTTGAGCTAGAAACATGAACAATGCAAAAGTATTTGACATAAGACTACTAAAGTTCAACTTTCACTTAGTAATAAAAAATATTTAAATATTAAATTTTCTAAAACAATTTTTTTTATATATGTTGATACAAAGACAACAATATTAATATAACTCTCATTTAAAGTAAAAAAAAAAATCTTTCAAAATTTGCTTTTAAGAAACTAACCATTTTCCAACCATATGAGTCATTTATTTAACAAGGAGAATTAATTAGTCAATGAAAGTGCAATAAAAGTTCAGTATGCTTTTTCAATAAATATTCATTATAACGGACTGAAGTTGGATATAGAATTTCAAAACAAGCATTTTCAGTTAAGCCAAATTAATCAATATTCCAAACAACCAAGTTTACTTTAGTAAGCTTTCGAACATAGTTCAAGTGAATGCTTACCTTGGAGGTGGAACTTCAGGTGGAAATTCAGGACCAGTAGTTGCTTTCAGAAGGTGTGTGGTGCTCTTGTTTGCATTAGCAGCGGCAACTTGACGCATCTGTGAAGCCATTGGTTGTTCCACCCTAGTTCAATCCAAAAATCAACATCATTAAAACGACACAGCAATGGTACAAAAATGAAACCTATATGACTGAATCACCCAGTTAAACGAAAAAAGTGTCCTATATGAGAATCATATAGCATTTAGGAAGAGCAAGACTCAAGACTCAAGCGCAAACCAAATCCAAGTTTACAACTGATCATGTGCTCCCTTTTATTCTATATTTTGCATACTGACTCTATATTTTATATATAGAGGATCGTTTTATACATAGTTAACCATGAAAAGGATAATAAATGATTGTAAGACAAATATGATGACAATATTTGATATTTCAGATGATTGACTTGGATTAATTAGGTGAACTTTTGGAAATGTAGTATGCTATAATACTACGAATTAAGTTATATGGATAAAAGGAATATTGATGACTTCTGAAAAAAAGAGAGAGAGTAGTGATATTATACGAAGTTTACAATAACAATTATAAATATTACATATCAAGACCAAGCACAGTGCTATCACTCGTCATTTGATATATGCAAGGAAACAATTGATAGTAAAATTAAGTATTGCAAGACAAAAGACTGAAAAGTTGTTTTAATATCTCTTCGGAGACTTCTTTAACTAATGAGATGTGTAGTCTTACACCAACTAGATGTTGTCAAAGTAATGCTTATATATAAGACTCTTAAGTGATTCTAACCTTATAATAAGCTGGTTTATGAAGTTATATTATACTTTGTTCTTAAACTTGAATTCTAATATGGTTTCATACTTTGGTTACCAAAGATGCTTTCAACGCTAATGAAGATACTTATTCAAGATTTCTTGTGTCATATCTAGAAATATGCAATGAAATGAAAACAGACAAAATTTGTGACTTAAAAGATGCAGAGAGAACTTACGTGGAAAAATGCATGTAAAAAGGAAGAACTTCACAAAATATGTGACTTGAAAGATGCATTTAAAAAAATTGTAAGTTGTAACTTTAATTCACTAGCTTGTAAGTTCTCTATGCAGAATTTGTAACTTCAGATGCTTTAGTGTCAAAAAAAGTTCAAAACCCCTGTTATTAGTATTTGCAAACTTATTTATATGAACAAATATTTAGGCTCAATGCATAGTGACCAGTACAATAATGGATCGTGTTAATGTTCTTTATATGGAATCACTTACAAGGACCTACTTTCAAATTTAGATGCATTAGTATGATTGTTGAATATAATCGCTTCAAGGTATGAGATGTACAAAACATATTTATATTAAAACCTTAAAAATGAGTTTCTTCATCTTCAAATAAAATCAATTGTGATAAGCTCACTTCTGTAAAGCTCATTTTCTAACCATTCATGAAATTGGCATAAATTGTGATAGCTTGCTTTATAAGAATTAACAATTAATAGTCACTACTAAAGATTGCTTACCTGGAGAATTGAACAGGATCAACAATTTGATCCCCATAAACAGTACTCACAGCGACTTGGGATTGGTAGTTTGGATTATATGCTGGGGCATACCTACAATGAGAAATAGGAAATTACATTAAAAGTGAAGATTATAATTTTAAATTCATTTACCTGTGTATCATATGTGAATAGTTTTAATGTAGTAAAGTGGTGAATTCTCTAGGTATCCCAAAAATGAAAGGTTTGGATATAGGTATTACTTGTTTACTTATTAATTAATTGATTGCTAACATAATGTATTCCACATAAGTAGAAAAATCATACTGCATGTAATTATGATAGTACGGTGAACCATTAGCATCAACAGCAGAGAATTGGTTCTGTTGGAGCCTGCGATTGAAGAAACACAGTATGATTGTAAATGCCATAGCAGCATAAAGAGCATACAAACATATAAATTATTATAAAATGGATGCATAAAGGTACTGAATTAGCACCACATAGGGTTCCATGCCCTCTGAGAGTTAACTGCAGCATCACTCTGAAGAAGAAGTGGTGGTGGTGGTATTACAGGTCTTTCAGTAGTCTTCATTGTCTGCTTATGAATTACAATGAATAGTAAAATACAATGAAGAGTAATGGTGTTAGGTACAAGATGATTGAAACCCAACAAAAATTGATAGATAAGAAAGCGCTCAGATTTGAATGAAAAATATACGAAGTTGACATGTGAAGTGTGCGGCAAAATTAATCTTACTGCATAAAAATGGTAACATATTGTTTAGGCTTAAAGTCTGAGCTTCAACCAAAAAATAATTTTTGTGCAAAAAATTAGAAGCATTTTGTTTGCATTGAAATGAATGATTCCAATGATATATAACATATCTTCAAAATGAACTTCATGACTCATCTCCAATAAAAATGTCAAGTGATATATGAATACCTCGAGGATTAAAAATGGTTGAACCACCTATCATATTCCTTGAAAAGCACTTATTTTGTATATATAGTTTAAAAATATTCTCCACAATCTTGGCTATGAATGAGTATTTGCTGTATAAATCTTTGAGATAACATTAGCTTTTCATTTAAGTTTTCCTTTGGGTACGAATGGTTGAAAAGAAATATACTATTTATGTACAAAGTTTTATCAGAAAATGAGAAACCTTTATACTTTAAGAATTATACATAGTGTAAATTCTTAACTTATTCACTAAAGACTGGACTTAACCTGGAATTTGTGGAGATTAATATATAAACTAATTCTTATATCTTGTTCTAACATAAGGAGCTTCTGGATTGAGAATACTAACACATTTATTGTTTTTGAGAAAAGTTTTGAAAAGTAATACAAACTCAATTTAACCTTTATGATATTCTTGTGTTTTATATTAATCCTTATTTTAGATGGCATCACTATTTATAGAACAATATTTTTAAATATTTGTATTAGCTAGGTATTCTTGAATTAAAGATTAATAGACACATGATTATTATATGTTGTTTCCAGAGATATTTGGATCCAATACCTGACTACTACCAGCTGTGTAGTCATTTGATAAACCCAGAGGCTGCCTGTGTACAATAAAGAAATGTAGAACATATATTATACATAAGTTCAACAAAAATTAGAAAAGGATAAGACATGCATAGTGTATGTACAAAAACTTGTTAAAATATTCATAGAATGACAAACACAGAAGCTTACATTGGTGAATTCTCCTTCAGAAGTACTTGAGTAAACAGATCATAGCCTCTGGACATATTTTGGCCCTGAATCTGTGAAGTTGCTCCTCTTGGTACTAATGTCACCTAATCAAATGGTCAAAGTTCTATATTAAATAAAAGAAAAGTAATTTATCAAGATTTACTTGAAGAAAAATAATCTTGATTCATCCATGTACGTATATGACCAAGGTTAATCTAATAATATACACATAAATATCTAGCAACAATACATATTTCTTACAAGTAAAAGTTTGATTTCAAAACCTTTTCTTCAACTCATTAAACTTTACAAAGTAAACAGATTATTGTTCCCATGGACATATGAAAATGGAAACACATCTACGTGTATCCTAATATATACGACTTGTCATAAATGCATATGAATGAAGACATGCGATCAAAATTTATCATGAGACATGCAAAGGACATATAGATTAAAAAAAACATATAAAGTTAGAGGTGATAAATGAAGACTAAGTAGTGTTCCATTCAGTGTTAGACGGAAAGAGTTCTTTTTAACAATTATGGTGATAAAGTCAGGCCATAGAAGCTCATGTAAACTACCCAAATTTTCATCAGTATACTAGGGCTAGTGGGATAGTGATGAAGAGTTTAGTAATTATAACATTGTAAATTAGAATCATCCAAAAAATGAAAAATGGATTGATCAGAATACTCCAATTGCAAGAACATCAGTTGTTAAAATATAATCCTTCCACACACATCCCACTCTTTGCTAGAGTTTCAATGGCCAAAGTTTCCACTCTATTATTACCTTTGGTAATGTTCACATGTAATACTTCACTTACACTCTAAAAAACGAACATCTTAACTAAATCATAACAACAAAGAGTTATCACCACAGTATATAATGAGGACATTTACACAACTCATCAAATAGTCTAGAAATACTCATATTAGTTAACAGGCCACAAGACAAATTTTCTTTACCAGTCAATCAATTAGAAAAATAGATTAACATGATTTTTTGTGTGAAAAGGTAATCGATATTTTGTCTTAGAAAACTGAATTCATGTGTAAGATACACTACATAGTAAAAAATATTTTATTATGATATATATAAACATGGAGGGTTGAGCTTACCGGGTTCTCTGCAGAGCTAGGAGCAACTAACATTGCAGTTACCTCTGTCTCAGTGAATTGAGGTGCAATAGGTTCACCAGTGGATGATTTGAACTGATTGCAATAAAATGTATATGTTGAAGTTCAGATCCAGAGGAAAGAGAATTCGGGGATAATAATTGTATCACAAGAGTATTTCTAAGGGAAAATAATAATAATAATGATGATAAAAGATAAGTTTTTATTTCTAACTTCACATGATTTTAATATTTAAACAAATATTTATTATTATACTTGGTAGTAATACTCAAATATTTAAAGTTGTCCTGATATCAATAGCATAATGGGAGTTACAATTATACAAATACTCCTAGCATGGAAGTTTGTAAATTACAGCCCAGTTGTAATGATGATTACAATAGACTTTTAAATTTTCTTTCATCTCACTTGTAATCAAAATTATAATTGCAACTAATTATAATTTTCTAAAATATTAAGGTTTTTGAGTTGTCAATAGCTATACCATTACAGTTACAATTTAAAACAAAATGCTTTTAAACATGGAAGTTTGTAAACTCCTGATAGATGAGATCACTATGTCTTTATTATACTAAGTGAAAAGTTTTATAAGTTAACTAGAAACAATAAATTTCAGTAGCAGAATTTCCAAAATATTATTAAATGGAATTCATTACACAAACAAAAGTTCATTAGGATGCTGCCTTTTAGATGCAATTAACTTCGAGTGGGATTTTAGAAAATTATATACAGGTGTTTTGTACTATGAGAAGCAAATTGTTTTCAAACAAGTAACTCATAAGAATTTATTAAAATAAATAGTTATTTTCTTAAATAAAATGACTAAATACGTAACGGTCATTTTTTTTTCTGAAAGATAATTTATCATATATTGTCATATATAATAGAATATTTAAATTATTTTAGTCTGTTTCTTTTTCTATTTGTCATGGTAAGTTAGTAATTTTATATTATTTACATTTTAATTTTTCATAAACTGACTTAATTTTTTTCAAAATAATTATTTTCTATAGGACATGAGAATTGAAAATCCAGACATTCTAGTGCCTATCCATTACAGGAATATATATATATATATAGTAGACCATATTAAGAGAGTGAACAGTTCTTACCAAATTTTCCATGGTGAATGAAACTGCTATACCTAAGTCCTTAAAGTATTGGAATAGAAGAATGTCAGTAAAAGATTATGCATTTCAAGAAGAGAAAGCAAAAAAGTGCAATTAAAGAAATTTCATTAGTATTACTTCCTCAACTGAATATAAAAAAATGATACTTAAATATATCTTTAAAATTCTTAAAATATTAAATGCTCATTTCATTAAATATTAAATACTATAAATATTAATAGGATATGCATGTAAATCTACATTTGAGAATTGTGGGTATTTCTAAATTATTTAATAATATAAACCAAAAAATAAAAGAGTTATAAAAGTTGACTTGATTTTACAAAACGAAATTAATTTAAATTGGGTTGATATGATACAATATTTTAATCAAAGTTAAAACAATTGAATGTTTTTTTTATTCAAATTCTGGAGGGTAAATACTAGAGTCTTGAATTTAACCAAAGCTTAAACATGTCTTAAATAAAACTGAGCTGGTTTAATTTTGAAACAAAATGTTTACAATTTTAAGAATTACAATAATTATAAACTTGTAAAACTTCCATACTTATAATCATTTATTAGAATAGATCTGATAATTTTAAAAAACTTACCATAATTTTTAAAACAAATTTGGAAAGAAAATTGACATAAATAAAGATAACATGGAAAGAGGGAGAGAAACATCATATAATGGTCAAAGTTGATATTTACCGAAAGGATCTTCTCTGTACTGTTTCTGCATAAAAAAACACAAAAAAAATTCAGACAGAAAATAAACAAGTGAAGAAAGATACAGAGAAATAAAGTTGAGATTTTCGATGAAGAGACCAGAAACGATTAACCTTTTGATTATTGACAGAAAAAGTGATGCATTCTTAGCTATTCTATCTTGATTTTTTTTTTCAAAAAAGACCCTAATAAGAAAAAAAAATAAAAAAAATACAGTGTATTAAAATAATAATTATTATATTATTTTATATAGAGAAACCCACAAAACAAAACAAATCAAAATTCAATATTATTTCCATGTTTTTTTAGTAAAAGTATGCATTTATTTTAAATTAGACTCTAATAATGAAATTATGCTCATGGCTTGAGCAAAAGATATATACGAAAATATGTTATTTTTTGTTGAAAAAATTAATTACATGAAAATTCTTTAGTAATAACTTAAAAAAATTATATAAATTGACCAAAATTATGTCATATTTTAGAATAATTTTAATAAAAATTTCAAATCTAATTTTTTTCACTTTTTGTAAGAAAATAATAAAAAACAGTGAAATACTACAAATAAGTAATTTTTGAAGAGACTTGCTTATTAAGAAAGGGTTTTTTTCTATATGATATGCCACATGATTCATACCAAAATATACATTCCGGAAGATATAAATTCTGACAAAGAATTGACCATGGAAGAAAGAATTAGAGTGTGTGCGTGACAGAGACATCTTAAACTAAAAAAAGACATTCTTAATAACATCTTGGAAAAGGTATTCATAGATCTATTCACATAAAATCAATCAATTAAAACGACAGAGAACATAAAACCGATATAAAAGTCAGATCCATAGACACTATATGCAAAATTATACCTCAAAAGAAAGAAGATGAATGTGAAACTCTAAAATCAGAGTTTCTGATGAGAGTGCATAGCGAAACAAGAAATGTGGCTTAAATAGTAGTTACCCCAGCTACCTTACAAAAATACCATCACACCTCTGATTTCTAATATCTAAAAAGTTTTATTTAATAAATACTTTGTAATTTCAGTTAAAACTATATTAGAAATCAAATCATGATTTTGTAACTGGAGTTTCTTTATTTTTTTTTATTTTTTTTTTCAATCATCCTATTTTATAATTGGTTAACTTTTTATTTATTTAGATAGATACAGCAAAGATGCTTCAAAACTGTAATGTTTATTTAATGTTTTTTTTTACAAAATTCTGTGTAAATAAAAACATTTTATATATATTAAAAAGTCAAAAAATAAAAAAATAGAAGACAATCTACCTGTTTTTAAGTGTAGTAACCGACCACTATTTAATTTTTGAAGTAAAGTAGTTCAAAACTCACAAAAGGACAATGTGACACTGATACCTATGGCAAGTGTAACAAGCAAACCAGTTGCATGAATTTTGATTGGTGCATCTTGTGGGTCCCAAATCTTGAATGTTGAATTGAATTTGTGATAAAAAAGACAAAAAATGTAATAAAGAAAAGCCTAATAATTAGCAAATTTGCAGCAAAGCATACTCAAATTGTGTTTCACTTTTTGATGTTATTGACAGAGTATCAATCTCCATTATTACATATCAAATTTTATTATTTTTAATAAATAAATTTCATTAAATAATAACTTAATAGTTGACTTTGTTTACAAGCAACTGAAGAATGTATATGAATGAAATGATTTCATCTAACTTATACACTTCAGAGTCAATCATATATTCTTTTAATTTTTTTTTAGTATTTAGTTAAAAATGCAATTGTAAAAAAGTGAATGTTATGCACATGAATGTTAAATATTATTACAGTTTTATTAAATAAAAATAGTAAATAGTTGTAAATGCATATTATTAAATGTAATATTAATTTTTTAATGTTTAATAAATAGAAATATATAATAAGAGCACAAGTTATAAATAAATATGATGTTTTGAAAATATTATAATATAATAAATTTGTACATATATATATATATATAACTACTAATTTTATATAATGACATAATTTAATGTTAATATACTTATATAAGTCAAAATATATTAATGAAAATGGTTAATAACATAATAGTATATAAATGTTATAATATAATAATGTTTTTTTACAAAAATTACTATTAATGAATTCTTTATTTATTAATATTTTTATATAATTATATATTAATGTTAATAATATAATTATATTAAAATATACTAATAATATTATTGGTATAAATTTATTAATACAAATATATATAATAATAAATATATTAGTCAATTACTCTAACATTTTTATAAAATGTTTTTCATATAAATTTAAAGGAATAAACTAATATAATTGTCATATTTAACAAATTAGATGTACAAAAAAATTTAATATATAAATAATTGAAAAAAAAATTATCATAAAAAATAAATTATATATATTATATTTGAATTTTTTTAGATATTGGTAAGAAAATAAATAACTAAATCATTAATGTTTATATAAATAATTAAATATTAATTTCAATTATAAATATCTAATTGAAATTTTGTATTGTATATGATATAAATGATAATATAACTAATCTTTGTTAATTTTATGTAATAATTTTTCTTATTAATGACTTCTTATCTAAAATATTTTCTTAAAAACTTCTGGTTTAGAGTGAGAGTAACATTGAACATACTTTTCAAGTGAGGTGAGGTTTGAAGTATGACTCTATTTTTTTAACCAAGAATCATAACAATATTCTGAGTGATTTCAGTTACATATAATGAATATGAGAGATAAAATAGCATGATCAATCATTTCTTTCTCATCTTTTTTGAATGTTTTAATTTGAAAGTAAAAAAATTAAAATATATACACCATAATGAAAACTAATTTTAAAATAGAAAAAATATAAATGTTGACCAATTTAAAGTTAAAGTTATAGTACTTTAACTTACAACATACTTAAATCCATCAATTTTATAATATTAAAAAATATTTGCACCATTATGCTCTATAAATTATTATAAATTAGAAAATTGATTAAAATATCTCTAATAAAAATTACATATAGTTTTAATAAAAGGTTGTATTTAACAATTTAATGTTGGAATTCTTTTTAATTAAAGAAATCTTATTTGTAAAATTTTTTTCCTCTCCTTTTTACATGTATTTTTTTTCTTTATTTTCCAAGTTCTTTTTATCTCCTTTAACCTCTTTTTATATGCTCACTTTAATTCCCATTTTTTTATATTTGATTTACGATTTTTTTTTTCAGATGTGATTCACTTTTGAGTAGTTGGTGAGCTAATAATAGTTTCTATTAGATCTATTTTAAAATTAGCGCAAATGTCTTTTATTTTGAAAATTTTATATATTCTTCCTTTTCTGCTCATGATTGATCTATCTTAGTTTGGTCAATTAAATAAAATAAAAAATAAAATAAATATCTCAATTTGTTTATTCTTGTAATAAAACTTGGTTGTGATTAATTATGTAGTTTAAATTTTTAGAATTTTGGAATTCTTTAGCTGTTGGTTGTTTCTTGCCGCTAGAAGAATTTTTTTAGGTAAAAACAACTATCATTTTCTTAAGTAAGTTAGATATGAATGTTAAGTTAATCCTAAGAAATAAGAACTCTATTGAAATTGGTTTGGAAATGAAGGATAATTCTTGATAACAAAATTTAGAACAAATGATAAATTGAGATTGAACATGAACATTCACATAGTTAAATTTGAACATAAATTTAAACTTTTGAAACTAGTTAGAATTTTAAGTTTTTCTACAACCTTATTTTTTTTCTGTAGAACTTATTTTATGTAGATTTACTAGACAACCATTTTGTTCGTCTAAAAAAATTTATTTAATAAAAAAATTTATTTAATTCAAAATTAAAGAGGTTCAGTCGATGGACCACCATTTCATTTGCCCAAAGAAATTTATTTAGTTGAAAATTCGTGAGGGTTAGTCGTCGACTAACCATTTAATTTTCCTAGCAAAACTTAGTTGAAGTATGTGTTTGAAATGAAACTAGTTGAAGTATATGTTTGAAATGAAACTAGTTGAAGTTAAAAACCTAGGATGATATGTGAATACTTGCAAGAGTGTAAGATATTAAGTATATGACTATGTTACAGAGATAGTTAAGTCACATAGTCATTAGGTGGTGAGTGTAACATCCCAAATTTTTTAATGAAATTAATGATTTTTTCTCTAATACTATGGCATAAGGGAATCATAGATTTATTATTATAAGATTAGTAGCGAGAACTGAAATTTAAAGGATAATTTATTATAATAATTATATGGATCATATAATTTATTGGATCTAATAGTTAAGAATGTAGAAATTGGTTGACAAAATAAGAATAAGTAGAGATATTTTGGAATTTAAAGAAAATAATGGTTAATTAAGAATATTAATTATAGATCATATAATTAAATAGATATTTAGTTAAAAATATGATAAAAAAGAGCTAATAGTCTAGTGGAGGCATAATATACATGAGGTAATGATTTTAAATTTTAGAATGACACAAATAAAAATATTTTTAGTTTTAGGAATTTTAAGTAATTAGAAATAAAAAATAAAATATGATTTAAATTAAAGATAATTTATCTTAAATTATTAGATATAAAATTAAAATTTTATTTAAATTAAAGATAATTCATTTTAAGTAATTAGAGATAAAATTAAAGATTAAAGATAACTCATTTTAAGTAATTAAAGATAAGATTAAAATCTCATTTATATTAAAGATAATTTATTTAGGTAATTAGAGATAAGATTAAAATCTAATTTAAATTAAAAATAATTTATTTTAAGTAATTAGAGATAAATTAAAATATGATTTAAATTAAAAATAATTTATTTTTAGGTAATTAGAGATAAGATTAAAATCTGCTTTAAATTAAAGAAATTTGAAACAAATTGTGGGGATAAAATTACAGAGAAATTCAATGAATCTAGACCAGATTTGGAAGTTGAAATATTAAAATTAAAATTTTCATTGAATAATAACTACTATAATTTCACTAAATAATAATTGCCCCATAATTAGTTGGAGGCTGAGAATTAGGTTTAGAAGTACAATTTAAATAGAAGTGTACAACCATGTAGCATAGTAGTCACTTAAGATAGAAGACTATAGAAAATTTTGGAAGAACAAAGGCTAGGTGTTGATCAAATTTGTCAAATTCAGTCAAGGATAGGTATTAGTAATCAAATTGAAGACAAGAGAATCAAGGTTAGCTACTCAATTTCATGTTTTAGCTTTTATATTTCACCCAAACTCAAGTTTAATCAAGTTAAGAGTGTTTTAGTGACCATGTGTCAAGTTACCAGTGTTGGACAATGTTAATCATAATTACTTATGTTTTAAGATTTTCTAAGCATGAAGATGATTTTATTTGAAGTTGGTTTCTTCATGAAAGTTGTAGGACTAGATGTTATATTTCTAATTCATTTGATATCATTCAAAAAGGAGGTCTTGAACTCCAGATATGGGTATTTTAGTGATCATACATCAAAACTGTCAAGGTTGTCTTAAGAACGAAATTATCAAAGATTGTGAGACTATTTTCTTATTCATCTTAACTGGTTTCTTGTATGAGGTTAGGAGTTTAAGGCTTTTGATGGATAAGGAATATTTTTTAGCATGTAATGGCCTTAATTTGTGTACAATATAGATAAAATATTTCATGTTTTAATGGTGTTTGGAATTGTCAATGTTTATGTAATGTGTGAAAGATTTTGATAGTCATAATGTTTGAGAGATTCGATTGAGTATATGAAATTTATTTATTACCTTTGTATGGATGAATGATTTATGTATTGTTAATTGTATGAGAATGCTTAATATATTACATGCGAGATGATGTTGGTTAGTACATATGAGCATGTTGTATGAGATGAATGATTTGCATGATATATTATGTACATGTTGATATACATGGATTAATGTTAAGTTTTAAAAGAAAGGATGAGAATGGGGAAGGAGCCAGTATGTGATGGTTTCCTATAACCCAAGGAAAGGAAAGGAACGTGTTGGTTGGGGTGCACCTGGGCTTGGAAGATATGGGAATGTCTGGGAGACCTAGTGGAAAGAATGAATGTGTGAAACCTCGATGGGGTTTCACATGGCCGCATTAACTTTCTCAAAAAAACCTATTGACCAAGGTCCTCAGTAGAGTAGACGTGGTAATGCATTACCATGCATCAAGTACTCCAACAGGCTCTACTGGCCAAACCACGTGTTGTGCATAACGGATATCCAAATTAAATTGAGAATGGTTAAAGTCTGGGACTCGATTAGTTGAGAATGGTTAAAAGTCTGGATCTCAACATATATCCCAAATTACATTGAGAATGGTTAAAGTTCGAGACTCGATGAGTTAAGAATGGTTAAAAGTGCAGGTCTCAACATATATCTCAAATTACATTGAGAATGGTTAAAGTTTGAGACTCAATGAGTTGAGAATGGTGAAAGTTCAAGTCTCAACATAAAAGGGAAATAAAAAGAAAGTAAAGAGAAAGAAACATGGAAACAAAAGTAATGCATTAAGTCTTGATTTTATAGACATTATTTATGTGTATTATTGATGCATGATGATGTATGAGGATAAACATGATGTGTAAGTATGTAATGAAGTATTTGTATTAAAATGGAAGTTGATATTGTATTAATATGTAAGCTTGTACCATGTTTATGTTGTAATGTAAACGATACCTTAGTTATTAAGTGTGAATGATTTGATATGTTGATAAATTACTAATTGTATTCCGTTGTTAATAGAATGTACTCGATGATTATGATGTTGTGTTGTTGATTAAGGTATTGGAAGTTGATGGTTAATGTTATATATTAATATGATTGTAAATTTAGTAGAGGCGAGGCATGGATACTCACCTTATTTGTTGACCATTTTTAGGAACAGATGAAGTTGAAAGGGAAGAATAAGCTGAAAGTAGATGACTTCATATTTTGTAATTTATTTTTGTTTTAGAGTTGTAGTTTAGACTGTGTTCTAATTAGGAAGGATATCTAACTTATATTTTGATTGCTTCCTAACTGAGGTTTATTATTGTAATTCGGAGTTGAACATGTTTTGTTATTTAATGTTATGGAATAGTTTTATATTATGTGAAGTTTAAATGTTTCATTTTTCGTTACGGTATTTTGATGAGTACTTATTAAGTAAAAAAATGACTCCAAATTTTTTGAAAAGTAAAATGAAGTGAGGGACGTCACATTTAGTGGTATAAGAGGAGTTTAGTCCAATTCATCAAAATGTTGAAATAACTAGCTTTACATTGGGGGTTGAATAAAGCATTAGATTCTTCTTGTAGAAAGCTAGATTAGACCATCTAGTGATCAAGCAAGAGGTTCGTCGATTATGAAAATCGGTATTCACCTATAGAAAAAACATGTTATTCACTAGTCTGGGCCACTCGTTGCCTAAGGCAATATGCTGAGAAATACTACCTTGATGATATAAAAGATGAACCCTTTGAAATACCTATTTGAAAATCCCATTCTTAAATGGAAAGGTCGCAAGGTGACAAGTGTTGCTATCTGAGTATGACATAGTATACACTACTCAAAAGGAGATTAAAGGAAGTTCCCTATCTGATTATTTAGCACACGGAACCATGAGCAACTGCTATCAACTGTTGCAAGATGATTTCCCGAATGAAGAAGTATTGGCTCTGACAAAAGAAGATGACAACACTTGGACCATGTTCTTCAATGGGGCATTAAACCCGATGGGACATGAGATAGGTGTTGTTTTGATCACACCCAAGGGAAAGCATATTCTGGTAACAACAAGATTGGACTTCGACAGCACCAACAACATGGCTGAATACGAGACTTGTACCTTGGGAATTCAAGCCGCTCTTGACTATGATGTCGTTAGACTAGAAGTCTTCGGGGATTCTGCTCTAGTAATGTATCAATCAAATGAAGAATGGGAAACCCAAGAGTAAAAGCTAAATCCATACTGGGAGTTCATCAAAAACTTGATCCCTTTGTTTGAGTCCGTCACCTTCAAATACATACCAAGAGAGGAGAATCACTGGCAGATGCGCTGTTTACACTCTCCTCAATGTTCACCATTCAGGAGGATAAAGAGACGTTGGTGATCAGTGTTTGATGCCACAAAAAACAAGCTTTCTGAATGATGACAAAAAAGAAATAGATAATAGACCCTAACATTTAGACATCAAAGTTTACTTGGAAGAGGGAGAATACCTAGAAGGTGCATCTGATAATGATAAGAAAATGATAATAAGGAGGGTCATGGGTTCATGCTAGATGGCGGAATCCTATATAGAAAGAACTATGATGTCGTCTTATTAAGGTGTATCGGTGAGGAAGAAGTAATACACTTGATGAAAGAGGTCCATTAAGGTACTTTTAGGACCTATACACATGGACACACAATGACTCGAAAAATTATGAGGGCAGGGTATTTCTGGTCAACCACGGAGAAGGATTGCACCAATACACCAGGAAATGCCAAAAATGCTAGATCTATGCTGATAACATCCACGTCTCACCTACGAACCTTAACATGTTAGTATCGCCATGGTCTTTCTCTATGTGGGGTATGGATGTCATTAGGCCTATTGAACCCAAGGCTTCTAATGGACATAGATTCATCTTGGTAGCTATTGATTACTTCACTAAATGGGTGGAGGCCAGATCATATGCCCACATGACAAAAAGGGTAGTGGTCAACTTCATAAAAAAGGACATCATCTGTCGATACGGAATATCGGGCAAGATAATCATAGATAACGAATCTAACCTCGACAACAAGATGATAAATGAACTCTATAAGGATTTCGGGATTCAACACCATAACTACCCCTCCTATTGGCCCAAGATGAATGGAGCAGTGGAAGCAACTAACACAAATATAAAGAAAATCCTCCAAAAGATGGTAGTAACTTACAAAGATTGGCACAAGATGCATCCCTTCGCTCTTCATGGATACCGAACATCAGTCCGTACTTCCACCAGGGCAACCCCTTTTTCCCTAGTATAGGGAATGGAAGTTGTTTTGCCTATAAAGGTTGAAATACATTCATTAAACATTCTGATGGAAACAAAGATCACTAAGGTTGAATGGGCACAAAACTGATATGATCAGTTGAACCTTATTGAAGAAAAAAGGTTAAATGTCATCCATCACAACTAGTTGTATCAAAAGAGAGTTAAGAAAACTTTTGATAAAAGGGCTCGCCTTAGAACGTTTTAGGAAGGAGATCTAGTGTTAAAAAAATTATTACCATCACAAAAGGATAAGTTAAGAAAAAGGTAACCCAATTTCAACGGACCTTATGTAGTAAAGAAAGCGTTTTTGGGAGGAGCACTAATTCTCTCCAACATGGATGGCAACAAGTTTTCCCATCCAATCAATGCAGACGCCGTAAAGAGGTTCTATGCCTAAAAATCTTGACAAAGAAGGCGTATAAACGAATTTGTCCAAGACAAAGACACGAAGTCAAGGCCATTTGATGTAACAGAAAAGACATGCTTACGCAAAGCCTAAACACTAGCCCATCGAGCCTAGCCCATCGAGCCTAGCCCTTCTTCTAAGAAAACCTCTTATATTCCTTCTTGTAAAACTTTTGAACATTTAATAAAAAAGAGATCTTTTATACACTTCTTTCTTGACCATGAGTAGCATGATAGATTTGTTAATAAGACAATGTTAGCATGAAGCTTGTTCTAAAAGAAAAAAAAAGAGGGGAGGTCCTTAAGGCAAGCTAAAACATGCTATATTTTTTCAAACACAAGCGAAGCTCTTGGTTAAGATAGAAGATAAGTCACATTTCCCAAACATAATGGACAAGTTAAAATGCATAATAGGTTGCATCATACACGCACTAGTAGGCACTTACATCAAAGGAATATAAATAAAGCAGGGAAATGTGCATCTCAACTTTTCTCCTAAAGTATAATAATCTTTTCAAAAAAGGAAAAATGATAATAATAAAAAATTAGAATAATAAAAGAAGGCAATCCCCTAAAGCAAAAGAAAAAAAACAAACATAAAATAAAACGAATGAAGTGAAAAAGCAAGAAAAGACAAATGCCTGAAAGGGGCAACCAGGGGCCAAGCACCCCATAAAGAAACTTTCATAAACATAGCAACAGAAACCAGGGGCAACACTCCCACACAAAAAGGAAAAGAAAAAAGAAAAAAAAAGACAGTAAGCAAAAACAACTTTGTGGTTGGCTAGAACCTCAATACTAGTCCATCCTGGAAAGGTTGAGCTCAGACAATATTCAAACAAGACAGGAAGTTATCGGTTGGAATCCCAATACCATTCCAACTTAGAGAGTTTGAGTTCAGACAATACTCAAACAAGACAGGAAGCGGGAGGCTAGAACCCCAATACCAGTCTAGCCTAGAGAGACTAAGCTCAGGCAATACTCAAACAAGGCAGGAAGCGGTCGACTGGAACCCCAATACTAGTCTAGCTTAGAGAGGTTGAGCTCAGACAATACTCAAACAAGATAGGAAGTAATCAACTGGAACCCCAATACCAGTCCAACCTGGAGAGGCTCAACTTAGATAATACTCAAACAAGACAGGAAGTAGTCGACTGGAACCCTAATACCAGTCTAGGCTGAAGAGGTTGACCTCAAACAATACTCAAACAAGACAGGAAGTGGTCAGATAGAACCCCAATACAGGTCTAGCCTGGAGAGTCTAAGCTCAGACAATACTCAAACAAGTCAGGAAGCATTCGACTAGAGCCCTAATACTAGTCCAGCTTGGAGAGGCTGAGCTCAGACAATACTCACTCACCATACTCTCCATTTTGCAAGTAACCAACATAGATTAACTAGCAAGCAGCTTTCGTAAACATTCTCGTGGTCAATTGGAGCCCTGAATACCAATCCAATTTGAAGAGTTTGTACTTAAACAATACTCAACAAGCACCGACAAGTCAAATAGCAGGAAGTCAGTTAGGAGTCGTTTCCTCTGAAGATTTGTTCATTCGCAGTCGATTCAAACCCAGATACCAGTCCATTCTAGAGAGGCTGACTCAAACAATAATCACCCATAAAGACCATCGAACAAAAATTGTCTATGTCTTTACTAACCCTTAAAGTTTCATTCAAATCTCCAAGGGATAAGTAAAACGGAACAATTGTAGACACCTACTTTTATTAGAGCTACATAGTACAAAGAAGAGAGGACTACGAAGAAGATTGCAAGACAGAGCCTTATCCCTGAAGAATCTTGAGAAACTTATAAAGAAATGTCGGTAGAATTTAGGGAGAAGGATGTAAAAAAGGGGGGTCTCTTGTAGAGGGAGAACGAGTCATTCTCAACCCATAATGGGTCATTCTTAGTGCATTAAATTCATGTTGAGAACGGGTCTTTCTTAGCCCAGAACGGGTCATTCTCATTGCATTTAATACCATTTATGGTAGGCTAAGAACGAGTTGTTCTCTCCTAAGAACAGGTCATTCTGCGCTTCAGAAAATGTGTATATATAGAGCAGTCTGTCAGTCATTTTCACACATCACTTAGAATACTTACCAATGCACTATAAACTAGAAAATTGTAGCTTTGATACTTTTTCTTTACCTCTTTGTGTAATATAAAACTTGTTTAAGGGGTTTTAATCTCTCTTTTTATAGTTTTTATTTATTGTTTTTCTAGTAGTAGAGTATAGTAAAATTAGAATAATAATCATGTAGATATTTAGCTTATTTATGTGCTTTGTACAAGGGTTTACATTCTATATTTGTGGACAACATCATAGGGTACCAGCAATGGGCGTTGTGGGGGTGTCTAATGTCTTCCCCACACTTAATCAATCCCCGAACCCAAACTCTAGTTGCGACGAACTAAGTTTGCTTTGCTGAAAACTGTGAAAAACATGAAAAATACAAGAAAGGAGGTTTGAACTGTGTTTTAAAAAAATTTAACAGATTTTTTCATTTTGCCAGAAGACGTAAGGTTCGTCAGACGATAATTTGAACTTACAGATGATGAAGTTTATAAGTTTATAAAAATATTTCGCAAATAAGGACTTTCTTAAAAAGCTTCCCTCTTTATAGTTAAATACAGGTGATAAAATGCAATTGAGAAAGCTTAAGAGAAAAGAGAATTACTCAAGTTTTTATATTGGTTCATCTGAAACCCCAACTATGTCCAATTATTCAATAAAAAAAGATTGAGTTCCACTAGCAGACTACTACTATAACTTACAAGTATTTTTTTCGATTCGTAGCTACTTCTGGCTAACCTGTACAAGTAATCTCTAACACAAAACCACTCCTGACTTCAAACAAGTATTCTTTCTTATAAAGCCACTCTTGGCTTCGAACAAGATTTTAAAGAGGGTTTTGTGATTAACTCATAAAAGATTGAAGCCAGTCTAGAAGAGTTACGTTAAAGAGACGAAAAGTGTTTTAGCACAGCTTCTAGAGGTAGCTAAAGCGAAACACTAGTAGTGTTCTTCTAAAACCTGTTTTGAAGAGAAAGAAAGATCGTAGAAATTTTCTTACAATAGCACATTTTCTCAACTTGTATTCTATATCTCTTCAAGATACAAAAGATCCCTTTTATAGTGCAAAAGTAACTAGCCGTTAGAGATTCGTTCTAATATCTTCAGCTTTAGGTTGGTCTTGAGCAAACTTGTTGTTGCAACTGATGAGGGCTTTTATATTAGAAATAACGACAGTGTAAAAAATAAAGAGGGGAGGGGTGAATTGGATTTTTAAAAACTTTTTTCCTTTGAAAATAATTTTCCAGATTTTAAATAATTCTTCTAAAAACAAGATTCGGATTTCCTTAACCTTTGATAAGAGCAGTTTGAATAGCAATAGTTAATATGATCCACAATAAAATAAGAAGATAGGGAAAGAGAGATAGAACATAGAGATTTATACTAGTTCGGATTTAGCCAATCCTATGTCCAGTTCCCAATCACCACAAACATGTGATGATCACCCCCACTATCTTTAATTGCAATTACAAACACCAATCTAGTGACAACATGTAAAAACAAATAAAGATAAATAGTAACACCTCCTTAGACATACTAAAGATGATTCCCACCTCTCTTGACACACAAGAGATGAACACACCTCCCATTTAGAACAGATCCAAGGGATGAATTTACAGCAATCAATAAACAGTAAAGAAAAACACCTGATGAGTGTTGGATATGAAAGCTTAAGCACAATGCAATCACCACTTCCAAGAACTTAGATCAACCTTGAGAGAGCAAGAAAGCGGCTTTGAAAAGATTTGAGCGCAACACACTATAATTTTCGTGTTTGATTTGTTGTCTTTAACCTAAGACATTTCCTTTCATTTTATAATTTGAAATCAGCTCAAAGTTTCTATTCTTAGGTTGATTCAGCATTGGATTCGCAAAAACATCGTATTTAATCGATTATATAAAAGGTGTAATCGATTATATCAAAGTAAAACTGGAAAACATATTTTTCTTGATATAATCGATTAGATTAAGGTCATAATCGATTATATGAAACCTAAAAGCAATATAATCGATTATCAAAAACACTTAATCGATTATTTTGTTCATTAAACTCTTTTAATTCAAATTTTAAGTTAAATAATCGATTCTATTTCGATACCTAATCGATTAAAAGCGTAGAAAATACTTTTTGCGAAAATATGACTTGCTCTCAAGTTTGAAATAGCCTTGAATGGGATTTATGACTTACTCTTTTTATCCATCATCCTAAACTAAAACTTCTAAACTTGAATCTTCAACACTTGGAGAAAATCTTCAACAATCTTCTCCCTTGAAAGCATTTATTCTTCTTTATATCTTGCCTTCCTTTGTGAGATAAAAAAACAAGTCTTTAATGTTGCACTAAAACGTTATATCTTCTTCATCAAAACTTCAATCTTCATGACTTATTGAGACTAAAACTTCATCAACACTTTTTGAGTAACTTTTTACTCATACTTGAAAAATGTCAACATTTGACGTAGATGCATTAAAGTCTCTTCTTCATACCATAAATGCGTGCCTCCAAACTTTACACAAAAACCTGATAGCTTGTAGCACTTATCCTCCATAGGAATGATGAAACAAATCTATCATGCTTGAAACTCCTAACTAAGAATGATGAAAATAGTAATGCTCACAAAAGGTTTTTAAAACACAAAACCCATTAACAAGTATGCTAACCAATACAAAACTAAACTATCAAACATCATCAGTTGTCATCAATCCTTCTTCAACTTGAAAAACTACTTTAAATACAAGATGAAGAAAAAAACATTAGAAATCCTTTTCGTCTATTGTAAGCTTTAGAGAAGATCTTCATCTTCAAGTTTTGTCTCTCCATGTTAATTGTAAAGATGGATTAAATGTTTTTCATGCAACTTTAAATGATTATCTCTTTTTCGAGCAATATCCTAATAGTTGGCATGACTTAACAAACCTAGGTCAAAGAGCTTTTGCCCAAACTTGATAAAGCATATGATCGTAAAGGCATGTAGACCTTGTAGGGTAGACATATGAATGTGTTAAGATCATTGTTGGTATGAATAACTTTAACAACTACTACAAGAGATAATTTAATTTGACTAAACTTGTGAGATCCTCCTGGATGACATGTCAAAAAAAACTCTCTACAACAACATAGAATAAGCATAATATATTTCGAATTGTACTACATAAGCTTAAGATTATGTTCTTATCTTCTGTCTAATTATTCACTTATCAAATTAATGATAAGACAATAAGTTGTTGTTCATGTTAAACAAACGAACTACTTACATCGGACGAGACCTGTTACTTCATGAATTTCATGATTTATACTTTGTTGTAAAATAACTTCATCAAAATAAACATGGGTTTATTACATTTTACTCTAAAAACAAAACAACCAAAGATTCATAGCTTTCAAGGTTAGGGGAATGTTGTGACTGGGTTTCCTTAGGAGTGTTCATGTCAAGCACTATTTAGGGGCATATTTTGATCAGGTAGATAACAGGAGTAGTAGCTTCAGCCTAAAGAACCTTTGTACATTTAGTATTCAACAATATACATGTCACCTATTCCATAGTGGTCATATTGAATCTATCAACCTCGTCATTTTGTTGGGAAGTCTCTGCTACCATTCGATGTCTTACTATGTCATTAATCTTGCATAAGGTGTCAAAAAAATTTGAACAGAATTCAAGACCATTATCATTTTTGAACCTCTTTACCCTCTTTTAGGTTTGATTCTCCACTAGATGCTTTTAGGTCTTTAAATTCTCAAAGTCTTCATCCTTGGCCTTCTGAGGATAAACCCATAACTTCCTCAAATAATCATCTAGTATCGATAGGAAGTATTTAGCATTAGAGTGTG
The DNA here is from genome assembly GCA_030347555.1 of Lablab purpureus. NCBI lineage: Eukaryota > Viridiplantae > Streptophyta > Magnoliopsida > Fabales > Fabaceae > Lablab > Lablab purpureus. The sequence continues at coordinate 14,245,103 of CM059261.1, read as the reverse complement.
ATCGAGTTTAACATGGTCCCAAAAGGTTAGTATGAATGTAATCAATGGTTTCCTTAGGAGTGTTCATGTCAAGCACTATTTAGGGACATCTTTTGATCAGGTAGATAACAAGAGTAGTAGCTTCAGCCTAAAGAACATTTGGACTTTTAGTATTCAATAATATACATGTCACCCATTCCATAGTGGTCATATTGAATCTGTCAACCTCATCATTCTGTTGGGGAGTCTCTGCTACCATTCGATGTCTTCCTATGTCATTTTCCTTGCATAAGGCGTTAAACAATTTTGAACAGAATTCAAGACCATTATCAATTTTGAACCTCTTTACCCTCTTTTGGGTTTGATTCTCCACTAGATGTTTTTAGGTCTTTAAATTTTCAAAGTCTTCATCCTTGGCCTTCTGAGGATAAACCCATGACTTCCTCAAGTAATCATCTAGTATCGATAGGAAGTATTTAGCATTAGAGTGTTATCAAGTTTAACATGGTCCCAACATGTTAGTGTGAATGTAACCAATGGTTCCCTTCATTCTCTGTTGTCCTATATTAAATCGGATTTTGCAGGCTTTACCTTGGACACAATATTCACAAAATTTTAGTTGTTCAATTTTTTCATTGCTAAACAAGTCTTGCTTCTTGAACTCAACAAAGCATTTCTCAATTCCATGACTAGACCTTTTATTGCATATCTCAGTCTTAGAAAAGAAGATCTTCTTAGCAGTAGATGTTGATCCAAATACTACAACACCTTCCAAGGAATACAAGTCATTATTCCTCACACCCTTTATCATTATCATGAAATCCTTCATCACTTTCAACATTCCTCACTCACCTTTAAACACATCCTTTATTTTCAAGCTCACCAAAGGATATAAGATCACGCTTCAAGTTAGGAACAAACCTAACTTAATTAAACACTCTCTTAGTTCTATCATGTACATTAAGCATAATGGTTCCAACTCCAGTTATCTTATAGAATTTTTTATCACCAAGGAGAACTGAAACTCCTTCAAGTTGTGTATGCTTCTAGAACCAAGGTCAGTTAGGTGTCATGTTGAATTAGAAACTAGAGTCTGCAAATACAAGCTATAAAGGTTTTGATGATGTCAAACCATGTTAAGAGAATATAAAAAAGATTGACAAAAGGCTTATCAAGATTACACAAATCACGTATCAAGAAAATCAGCTATGGAAAGAGATCTAATTAGATAAGTGATTAGAAAGGTTTAGATCTTGTTGTCAAAAGAAATCTCCTTACTTAGCATTGAGTTTGGCCTTAAAAGTAAAATGATACTTAAACTATTTTCTAAAAACAAATCAGTTAAAAATATTACAATTTTTGAACTGGTAATCGATTACCAGAGACATGGGAACTGGTATTCCAAAAAATTTGAACTGGTAATCAATTACAAAAGGCAGTTTGAAACAATTGAAACTCGAACTTTTGAAAGGGCACGACTAATGGTAAATTTTTAATCGATTACCAATTCTTAGTAATCGATTACCATCGCCCAGATTTTTGAAAACTTACATCTCTTTCATGAAAACTAACATCTCTTCCATGAAAAATCATAACTCTTTCAAAGAGACATCAAGGTTTGAAAGTTTCATTATAAATATGAGTTCTTACTTAAAAAATTAATAAAAACTTTGAACATTGTGAATTTCATTACTTACAAAATTACTCTTGGCTAAACACTTGCAACAATTCTATTAAGAGTTCTTATAGGATCTTCAATTTGTATCATCTACCCTTCAAAAGAGAGTTCAATTGTATCTAAAGAATTTTTGTTGTAATCAAGAGAGTTGCTCTCTGTATAAGAAACTCAAACACAAGGAAAAAGAGTTCTTGAGGTGATTGAGTGTTCATCCTTTGTAAAGAATTTATAAAGATAGTAAAAATCTCAAGATGGTGGCTTGAGGATTGGAGGACTGGACGTAGGCAAGGTTTTGACCGAACCAGTATAAATTGTGTTTGCACTTCTTCTTCCTTATAGTTTTTATATTTATTATTTGAATAGCTTATTGATATTTATTCTGCATTCATCATTCATCTTAAAACAAAAGTGCAACTTAATAAGTTTCTTATAAAAATAAAACAAGAATTAAGAAAGATAGAAAAATTAGTTGAACTTAATTCACCTCCCCCCCCTCTTAAGTTAATTGAGGCCACTTGTCTAAAGCGTCCATTCTCCACTCACAATCATCAATACTGCTTGACACCATGAAGGCCTCTAATGATTCATAATTTTCTTCCACTAGAACTATTTCACTAGATATAGAGGTCTGTTAGAACTAGATTCCTTACTAGATTAAGATGATATTTTAAGGTTGTTAGTCTTCTTTTCTCTCTAATAGAACCTTCTAGTGTGACCATCCTTCTTGAAATAGTGACATCTAAATGATGGTGTAACACCACCATTTCACATCATAGACTTTGACCTCCTTCTACCTCCTTTGTTATCAGTGGTAGACGTTCCTACCCTTACTAGAAGGTTGTCGCTAGCACTAGACACAATAACATTGAATTTCTTGTTCAACTCCTTTGAGCTTAGAGCAACATGAACTTCCTCAAGAGAGAAAGCCTTTCTTTCATATGATAAGGTTTTCTTGAAATGATCATGTGCCTTAGACAATGAACACAACAATAACACCTAATCTCAATCATCAATCTGAATGTTAATATTCTCTAGATCAATAATCAACTCGTTAAATTCATGCAGTTATTCACTAATTGCCTTTTTACTACTCATCTTGTACGAGTACAACACTTGTTTCATATATAGATAGTTCAATAAGGACTTCGTCATGTTCAAGATTTCAAGTTTCGTTCATAGGCTACCTATGGTTTTCTTCTTCAAGACTTGTCTCAACACCTTATCACCAACAATCCCATTATGAGTCTTCTCCAACAATATTTTCTTATCTTTTTATGTTATGGCTACATCAAGCTTGAATTCACCTTCCAAAGCTTTGAGGATGCCTTGTTGAACTAGAAGCATACACATCTTCAATCACCACAATCCAAAATCATTCAAACAATTTTTATAGTTGCTTGAAATAATTACAAAAATGTTATTGTGTTTTTTTTTCATGTCACACTTTTAGGAATCCGATATAAAAACAATGACATAATTGACACATTTTTCACCAATGAAAATAATAAAGAATTATAATATATTGCAGTGTAATAATGTGTGTGTGCAGTTATTTTTAGTAGATGAATAGTTTATTATCACTAATTCTTTTGTTGCACGAATAATAGAATGGTAATTTTAAGATTAAAAAATGTTACTATTTTTAAAATGTAATTAAAGACAATAATAAAATGAAATGTATAAAAAATAGAAATATTCTCATTATATATTATTACAAATTATAGATGGAGAAACAATATAAATTAAAAGATAAAAATAAGCATAAGTTTATGGTAAAGTAATAGTATGTGCAATTACTTTTAGTGGATGAATTTTTTGTCTTCCTTAATTTTATTCTCTTTCTTTAATTTGTATGTGATAGTTTTAAGATTCAAATTGTTGAAATTTTAAAATAAAATAAAAACATAAAATATGTATATGGAAATATCACATTATGTATTTTTATACATTATTCAATATTAACATTATATTATGTAAATTTTAAGAATAAATTTACTAATAATTCATGGGGATTTATTGAGTGTAAGAGATTTATTAAAAACAAAATGAAAATATCACATTGTAGGTGTACACAAATTAGAAATATCACATTATATATTTGTTTATTTCAAACATTTTATGTTATAAACACAACAAAAAATAATTTAATTAAAAAGTACTCACAAAGTTAAGCATATATTTTTTATAAACAACAAAAGAAAATTAAATTAAAAGTCATAATTTCTTTTTACAAAATGGAAAGAAATTCATAAAATTAGATATAAGGTGTATCAAACATGCAATATATATACTTAAAAGTATATAAATAGGTTCAACGAGTAAATATCACCTAAAACTTAACTATATCAAGGAGCATCTTTATGCACACAAGAGAACAAACTTTAGCGTAAGAGGTTTTAGTACTTCTACAATTGATTTTTCCTTGTAGTTCATCACCAATGTTAACCAAATAATCCTCCATATAAATCATGTGTCAAATTATGTCTTCTCCCCTAGCATATCCAACTTCCCTTTATCACAAACCAAAATTGTTATGTATATATTGTCTTTCATGTTATGAACTCTCAATTTCTACCTATTTTCAAATAGCCTCGACCATAAATCTAGGTTCTATATGTCAACACAGAAACAAACCTATACCATGTTGATATTCATTAGTCAACATTCTCTCATCACCTTTTCTAATAGACTTTTGCATACTTTAGACTTATTGAGGATACAAAATTGTAATTGTTATCACTAGCTTCACCTCAACACCTCAATAGACACGTACCAAGCATTTATCCTTTTGGAAAAAAGTTTGACTTGTAAACTTATTCAAACTATGTAGTTTCAATTCCAGTATGACATTTTAATTTGTTATATAGTTCAGTTCCCCTTCTGTCAAAACATGTACCCTAAAAAATAGTTTGGTTTATAATTCTCTAAATGCTTCACACAATGGCAAACCAAAGCAATTCTAACTCTTGCTTCCTAATTATGTCCCCTCCAAGTTTATGCTGTCAAGAATGAGCTTTAAGATCATTAGGGATAACGAGTTTAAATCGACCTATTTATAACATCTGTACCACACAAACAAAAAGGATAGCTAAAAGTAATGAGTTTTACAAATTCACCCTTTATCTCACAAAATGGTCAAAGTGTATTATCACATTACATTGCAAAGCATTCTTTCTACCTAGATTTTCCCTCATAGGCAGACAATTTCTAAAAACTCTCAAGGTATAGAAAGTAACAATATATTTTTCTACCACAAATTTATGAAACACCCCTCCTCTTGAATATCTTCATATTTACGTATCACCTTATGAGGAGAGTTTACTACATATCTACCTTCCTTTTCTCACTTCCACGTCCACTTGTCCTCCTCCTCTCTTTTAGTTCTAACACTCTGCAATTGATTATGTAGATTGACCAAAATTTATTCCTTCCACACAAACAACTCCCTTCTCCACCTAAGCTACCAAACCCCCTCATTTCCCATTCATTGACTCCTACTTCCCATTCTTTCATTTTTTTATTCGAGACTAGGCAAAACCTATTCAATTTCTCAAAAAGATCATCTCCATTCCATTTCCCACATGACTTGAAATTCCTCCATTAAATCATCTTGTTCCATTTTCCTTCCCACATACTTTGATTAAGTCTTTTCACCATATTGATGACTTATTACTCATGTCCTCCATTGTAAGGTTTCTCCATCTCTATATTTAGAGACTAGTACCCTACTCCAAAAACCTTTATCATCACACTTCGTACACCACTTCCACTTTCCCTACAATGATTCATTAAAAGATTTTATGTTTTTAATTTCTAGACCCGCTACTGTTTTGGAATACAAAACTTACCCCACCTAACTCAATCGATCTTTTTTTCATCTCCCATACTCCCCCATAGGAACCTACTTTGAATTCTAGTTAATTTTTTGTCACCCTACTTGGTACCTTGAAAAGGATAAAAAAAATAAAGGTAAAGCCGACAACACTAGTTGCACCAAGCATAACCTACTAGCCTAAGACAGCATCTTCCTCTTAGAGAGCTTCTTTTGAAATTTGTTTGGATCACTACATTCCAAGTATCTACTCTACTTGGATTGGTACCAAATGGTAAATCAAAGTAAACAAATAGAAAAGGTAACCTTTTGCAATTTAGAAATCAACATATTATCTTACTATTACCTCTTATGGCCTAAAAGCTCCAAAACAACTTTTACAGAAGTTTAATTTCAGACCTAACACTATTTCATAACCTTAACATTCCTTTTAATAGCTTGCCCGAGAATAACAATATCATCAACATATTGAAAAAGAGCCACCTCTACATTGTTTTTTCCCAAAACCTTAATAAATATGAAATTATAAACATCCAATCCTGAACTCTTGCTCCTTCCACACTCATACAAAGCTTTTTTAACTTATGTTATGTCAAAACTTGTCTATTCTATAATATTTGAGAATTATACGGAATCATAACTATGATCACAGGAATTATAATAAGTAATACAATACTTATTAACCCACTAGCACACATATAACAACAAAAGTAACAAATACAACTTTTCTATTTTAATCGTGTTAAAAATTTGATGATAGTGATATGAGAAAACATATGCATATATATTCAAATCTTGTAATGTTGTTAACATAATTAAAGCTTGTAACACTTTGAACAAATAAATTAGTTTTAAATTTAAAAGGATGAAAACAAAGATACATCAAATTCAATAAACTAAAAACACATTTAAATTTATTTGTTTTTTATAAAAATTATCTCTTATCTTCCGTTAAATATGATGAGAGCATTACAAAACAAGTCAAGTTTTAAATTCTTTCAGTCCATGAGCAAACTAACCCAGTATTATTTAAAATGTGAACAAGAATAAATTTGTTATCGTGAATTAAAGAAGCCCAAAAGTTACCAACATTAGTTTCAAATACTTCCCAAAAAGACAATCACTACTTCAGCATCAATCTAGTCTTCCTTCAATGTTCCTCTACTGAGAAAGACATTATTTCTTATACCATAGATTTTGCACCATCCTACAAGCAATTATTACAACCACAATACAGACTCAACAACACTTATCTAGCTTTGATTTTGATTTCTTATGTTTTTAAAGCTTGTGTTAAATAACATTTGATTTTCACTACAAAAAATCATGTAATATGTGGCGGATATTTTGGTAAGATGCGGCAGTTTTAACCGCCACAAAATACGCGTGTGACAGGTACCCATACCGCCATAATTATGGCCGCCACAAAGTAATAAATGGCGGTTTTAGTTGAACCGCCGCTACAAACGCCATTTATTACAATGTATTAAATGGCGGTTTCATTATGTAAAATGCGGCAGTTCGAAAATGTAAAAAATGACAACGGCGAAGGATCACTCAGCATGTAAAATATGGCGGTTAGAACTGCCATTTCTTACAGCGATATATGGCGATTCTATATGTCGTGCTAAACTAATCTAATGTAAAAATTTGTGGCAGTTTGAACTACCGTAATGTCTATAATATTTAGATATTATTTTTATTTGATATTAATATTTGTTGGTGATATTTAATATTTTGATTTAAATATTTATAAGGGGAATAAATATTTTATTTTTTTATTTAAGAAAAAGTATAACAAATTAATATAAATAGAAATTAATTACAAAAATAAATATAAAGATCCTTTATGAAAATAAAAAGACCGATATAGTTAATATATGTTCAAAATCATTAAGCAAGTCATACATATTTAATTGTTCTTATAAAATGAAAAAGTACAACATTACAAAACAAAGTAAAAAATAGTCCTATTGTTATCTTTGCCCATTGCTTGCTTCAGATGAATGTCGTATGTTAGGCGATGGAGCACCACTTGCATCTGATGCCTGAATAAAATAAAGTTATATAATTATTTTCAATACATTTGGAAAATTAGTAAACTCATAAATATTTTATGTACGGTTTCATACCTGATTAATAGAAGTATTAACTATTCCAGCAGCCATTGCAGCCAAATCTTCTGGAATATTTCTCCCAGATGCAATGAAGGCTAGAAGTGTTTGCATTTGTCCCTTCACAGTTGCAAGTTCATTTTCCATCTTCAAAACTTTTTGTTCCATTTCTGGTGTACTACTTGCACTTGATGAACCTAGGTTGATACCACTCAGTCTTGTGCTCGAGTTCTTAAAAACAAGTGTTGGACAAGCTCCCAGTGACAATCCTCTAACCCGACCTGGATGCTCTTTACCAAAGATCACACCAATTGGGTCATTTGGAGATATATCAGATGAAGTTTCTGGATTTTCCAATAATAGCTCATCAATTTTGTCCTGCAAATATAAACCGATTCCTCACATTTTTATACAACCACAACCAACATATTCTACACAAGGCAATATTGTATTTCTATTAATTAACAATTGTCATAGTTCAAGATATATTAAGATACCATACACATACATGATGTAATTTTTAATGACTCATTACATCACACTTTTATGAGCCATTATACAATGCTCTTTGTATAAAATAAAATTGTACTAGTCTTTTACTTCCACTCCTGAAAACAAAAGCTATGTATATGACTGAAGTCTATATATGTATTGATGTCACTACACTTAAGTACAACCAAAGTGCATATGAAATTATTAATGATTGAGCTAAGTTCATATGTCTAATAGTTTCATTACAAAATCAGTTTCAAAATACTCTAGCTTTATAGAAGTAGTTCCAAAGTAGCCAATATATCTAACACAAACTCAAGCATTTAGAAATTACCCCTATTTCCATAGCCTCATCATTCACGTAGGTTCCATTCTTCCTCTTATGTGTAATCTTCCACATTTCAGCTCGACCAACAGTCTTACCAGTATCAATTTTCTGAAAATCTCAAAAAATATATATCATTAAAATTAACCCAATAATTAAAATTAATGAGCAAATCAAATAAACTACCAAGTTCTCCCTTCTCCTGGACAAAGACATGGCACCTCCTGTGTGAGGAATACTTTGCTTTTTCCTTATCTCTCTGTTTCTGTTACAAAGGTCCTATAAGTTCGAAATAAAATCAGTTTGTATTAGTATATAACATAACTAATGTAAATATACTAAATAGTACACTTCATACCATTGTAGACGGTTTCAAGCGATAATCAACAAATAGTGCCCATTGTTCCATACTAAGACCATCTGGACATTCTTCACAAGATCATTTCTACTCATAAGCGGATCATAAAATTCGTTCCAAAGCTTACATCTATACTCCCTCCATAGTTTTCCAATTTTAAACATAACATCTCTTTTGGCCAAATCTTCATTAACCTTGAAACAAAACCGAGTCTTGAAATGACAGAAAGTTAGTTTAGAAGAAACTTAAACAAAAATTAAAGAAAGATGAAATCCTGCAATATTTGTTAAATTACCTTGAGCACTGAATTCCAGACAATATCCTTGTAAGTATCTGGGACAGATGACCAATTACGAAAACTTATAGGAAACAATACAGTATTTGCTTCCAATTGCCCACAAACTCCTGCAAGTAATCTAGATGCCTCGCCAACAGGTTGATACATATCATCATACTCCACCACAACACGCAATCAATGTTCTATGTTATAAACATCCTTAACCTTCATCTTAGATTTCTTAACAACTCCATGCTCATCTATAAAAATTTAAAAGTTTGATTCCTTAGTGACTCTATGCTTAAATTTAGATGCAAAAATAACTTAAATTTTACAATAAAAAAATTACCTATAACATCTACAAACCAATAATGTGTGGATTGTCTTCCACCTTTTCGTCGCATTGTTGTATTTTGTGGTTGTGCATATTGCTCTTGAAAAGTTTGACCTTGTGATTCTGTACATTCCTCTTGACTAGTTGGCAATTCTGCACTTTGTTGTGTACCTTGTTCTGCACTTTGTTGTGTACCTTGTTCTACACTTTGTTGCGTACTTTGTGGAGGTTCATAATTACTTTCCAAATTGTTACCTAGAGATGGGTTAGAATCAGATGAAATATGGTGGATTTGGGGTGGTCCAGTAGCTGTTTTTAGCATGTTCCTAATTCTCTTTGCCCTTGGCATATCTGCAAAAAAAATCAAAACAGTGAAATAAAAAATATAAAGAACCAAGTAGACAATCATTTATTAGTAAAGTCATACCAGAAAATTGTTACTATTCTGACATTGAGTCATTTGCTTCAAGTTCATTATTAGGATTTTCCGCATTTAAGAGTTCATCATTGTCATCCTCCCTAAATAGTGGAAATTCATCAGAGTCCCTAAAAAATTCATTCAAGTCTTGTTGTGGACATGGTTGAACTTCACAAACTTCAGTATCTCCTTCTCCCATATCATATGAATCTCGTGGTTTCAAATGGACAACAATTGACCAATCTTTATTTTCCTCATCATTGACATAGTACACCATTTCAGCTTGTGAAGCTTCAATGTATGGATTGTGCTCTTTATGATCACTAATGTGAATTAATCGTGAAAAATTAATGCAATCAAAACCCCGAGGATCCTTAAAAAATCCTCTATCTCTTGTGGTGTCAGCCCATTTACATTTGAATAGAGTAACTTTGAAATGGCCAAAGTAATTAAGCTCAATTATATCTTCTAACTTTCCATAATATGACCAATATGCTTCTCTAATGTTTTTGTCAGTATTACTTGCTATACATGATGTTGTAGAAGTTAGGAAAACCCCACTATTTTGGGTTTTCAACCCATGTTCTCGACTTATTGTTCTAAATTTGAATCCATTAACATTAAAGGCAGAAAATCTTCGAGCATGTGGTGTGGGTCCTTGTGCTAGATACTTGATATCATTTGAGACTGAACTCGAAATGTCTGGGTTCATAATCTAAAAAATAACAAATGAATGTGTCAACCATGATTTCAACCATTTCAAAATTATTAACATCTTAATAGTATTCTACCTACCCTTCGAGGAAACCAATTAACGAAGTCCTTATTAACCATTTTTGTAGGTCTGTACTTGAAATCCTTCGCCCTCTAGATCGCCTTCGTAGATTGTCTTTAAATTCCCTATACAAATATTTTCATAAAAACATTCCATAATGACAATTAAATACAAATCTGATTTAAGGTTTATGCAACTACTCACTCGATATAAGGTTGAACTTCAGGGCAATTAAATAACACATATCGATGAGCTTGAATTCTCTCCATGGGTGATAACTCAAATGTTGAAGAGGCACTTACTACTCTACCAATTGAAGGAAAGAGGGTAGACATTTGTGAAGAACCTATGTTTGAACAATCATCAACACGCGCAGGCCTATTGATTCTTGTCTCAACCCCTTCTATATATTGAGAGCAAAAGGTGAGAACCTCTTCAGCTAGGTATCCTTTAGTAATAGAACCTTCAGGTTGTGCTTTATTTCGTACATAGGACTTCAAGTGTCCGAGATACCTATATATATGGTTTGATGATTAGTACACATAACATTTACACTAAAATAAAATAGAACGATATGAAAACACCATGTACCTTTCAACGGGATACATCCAACGATAATGCACCGGACCACCAAGTTTTGCTTCTCTAGCTAGGTGAGAAGTTAAATGAACCATGATTGTGAAGAAGGTAGGAAGGAATAACATTTCCAAGTGATAAAGAGTTTGAATGATGTGATACTCAAGTCTATCAAGATCCATCTTACTTAAACTCTTTAGACATAATTGTCGAAAAAAAGAACACAACTCTATTAGGACTACAGTTACATTGTTTGGTAAAACATTACGTATGGCAATAGGTAGTAGTTTCTGCATAAGAATATGACAATCATGACTTTTTAGACCAAAGATCTTTCCACTTTTCAAGTCAATACACCTTGAGATATTACTTGAGTACCCATCTGTAACTTTAACATTCTTCAATGTTTGTAGAAACACTTTTTTCTTTGCTTTTGACAATGAAAACAAAGCTGGCCAGAATCTTCCTTTATCATCTGGCCAAAGGTCCTTCCTTATACCCATTTCTTTTAGAACCTTTCGTGCTTTAAGATTTTCTTTTGACTTCTTAGGGTCAATCAACAAAGTATATAAGACATTATCACAAACATTTTTTTCTATATGCATAACATCTAGGCAATGGCGTAATAAGTTGGACTTCCAATAAGGAAGGTAAAAAAATATGCTTCTCTTCCTCCATTGTTCTACTCCAACAACTTCAACATTATTTCCTCGAATTCGTTTTCCTGTTACAATAGGATCTAGTGGTTTTCCAAATGTAACATTGATACCCTCCACTTGCTCAAATATGTGGTACCCTGACAAAGATACCGGTGGATCTCTTACCTCAAGTTTTCCATCAAAAAGAGATCGACTTCATCTGAATCTATGATCTTTATGTTGAAATCGACGATGTCCCATAAAACTATATTTACCCCTACACAACAAACATGAGTCTGTGTCAAAGTTACAAGACGGACAAGCAAAACCAGTGTGTGTATTCCATTCAGATAAATTACCAAGTCCAGGGAAGTCACTAATTATCCACATCGAAGTTGCACGCATCATAAACATTTCCCTTTTTGAAGAATCAAATGTTTTCACTCCATCAAATCATAATTCCTTCAACTCTTTGATGAGTGGTTGTAAGTATACATCAATGTCATTTCCTGGCATTTCTTTACTAGGAATTATCATGGAGAGGATGAACAAGGTTTGTTTCATACACTCCCAAGGAGGTCGATTATATGGGATGAGGACTACTGGCCATATACTATGACTTGTACTCATGGCTCCAAAAGGGTTGAATCCATCGCTAGTTAAGCCAAGTCTTACATTTCGAGCATCATTAGCAAATTCTGGATGAAGTAGGTCAAATGTTTTCCATGCCTCAGAATCTCTAGGATGCCTCATCATTTCATCTTGGTTATCCTTTGATGCATGCCATGTCATAGAATCAGCTGTCTTAGAACATATAAACAATCTTTGCAATCTCGGCTTTAGTGGAAAGTAACGCAAAATCTTTATGTGCTGCTTCTTGTCTTTATCTTTCCACTTAGACATCTTGCACCTTTTACATTCTTCTAAGCTTTCATTCTCTTCACCCCAATATTGCATGCAATCTTTTGGGCAGACCGGTATTTTTGAATAGTTAAGACCAAGTTTGTTTATGATATTCTTCGCCTCATAGAATGACTTTGGAAACTTAGCATGCTCAAATGCATCCTTTAACAATTCTAGAATCATAGTCATTGCTTTGTCACTCATTCTACACATGCATTTTATATGATACAACTTTAGCATGAAAGACAACTTTGAGTACTTTGTACAACCTTCATATAATTGTTGGTTATTGTCTTTTAAAAGGTCATCAAAATATGTACTATCTTCATTACGCACATTTTCACCATCAGAAGGTTCATCAAAATCATTTCCATCATTCCCCACAAATCCAAATGCATCGTTTAACGTGTCTTCCATTTCATTTTGAGGTGTTGAATCATCTTCTATGACATGTGTAGTATTAAAGGTCCTAGACTCACTCACATTTGGCCCTTCCCCATGCATATACCATGTTATGTAGTTTTTAGGGAAAGCTCTACATGTTAGGTGTTCTTGAACTATATCCCTAGTTTGCCACTTTTTGAAACCACACTTTGAACATGGACACTTAATGACATGTCCATTTGAATGTTCAAAGGAAAAGTTCAAAAAAACAATCAATCCATTTGCATATTCAATTGTGTTTCATGGTTTTCTAACCCAAGACTTATCTATTGGCATGACTCTACAAAACATAATATTTATGTTGCATTATACAAAAGTTAAGGAGCACGCATGATAAAAATACATTTGATATCAAGCTGTACTCTCAAGCTGAAAGTTAATTAAATATCTATCACATAACAATACAATTAATAACTACTATCCCTTTTTGTATTTACATCATTTTTCAAAACTTGTTCTTCAAATATAATAACTCTTTCAATTCATTTTAATTTCTTTTTCTATATTATTTTTCTTAAATAATAAATTATTAATTTTTAAGTTTTTTGAATTGTTATATTTATATTAAATTTTTATTTATATAAAATATTTAAATTTTAAAATTAAAAATTTACAAAGATTTGTTTTTTCAATTTATATATTTGTACAAAGCAAATGAGAAGGCGACAAAGCCAGTGGTATAGAGGTGGAGCTGAATTTTGAGTGGAGATATATAGAAGAGGGTGAAAAGGAGACGATGGAGAGTGCATAGTGATATGCTTAATGTAATTTAAGGGTTTAGTATTAATATTTGAAATAATTTGGTTAGTTATGGGAATAGTGGTTGAAGAGAAATCAAGTAGTAGTATGATGGAAAGGAGGGTGATTGGAGTTGGTGCGTGGGAAGGAAAGAGACACGTCCCTTCCGTAGATCATTCTGGTTACACGCATGGTGATTTATTATGATCTAAACTAATCAATTGATACAACAATCATGTTAGAACCTAATAATATTTTTTTAATAATAAATCTTAAAAAGTTAAATGTGATTAATGTCAATAACACATGACAGTATGATAAAGTGAACTAAGATACGTGAATTAAGATACACCTAATCCTATTACTATATTTCAGATATCAGAGCAAAACCTCAAGTTCACCATGATAGCCAAAAATTTAGGATGATGTCTTAGACACAGGAAGGATTCAAAATTTTTGTTTATATTGTTTAATACGCAAAAAAGAAATATTTTGCAAACAAACCAGCTTAATGCAGCAACATCTCAATTGTTAATGCTTGGGCAACACTAGCATCCCCACCATTGTGGAACGCATCAGCTGGAATGGGCTAGTCTCCAATGCCTAATGCATTCAAGACTACAATTTAAAATCACAGCCTTGGCCAAGAGGGCATGATAAACTGTCCATTCTTTCTGATTATGTTTAGACTTACGGGTGGATTTTACTGTGAATCTGATGGTTTGTTTAAAAACCTCAATCTAACCCAATTTAAAACTTTACGTGCAAATATATATGAAAATCAGCTTCAATATGTACTCTTCAGTCTTCAAAGATACCAACAAATGCATTTCTTAGTCTCACGTAGAGATATTAAAAAATATGAAGAGTTTAGCATGTCTAGGCAAGCAGGGGGCAAGCATCAAGTCATAAGTCTACATATAGAAGCATCCATAGGATCCTGGACAAAAAAAGAGAAACGTAAGGAGCAGCATTCTAAATCCACATACAACAATCATTTGTAGCATAGGACCATATAAACAGCATTCCAAATTCACTGTGTGACAAAGTAACTCCAGAATGAACTAACTCACTTAAAACAACCAAATGAAACCTATTATTAACCGTGAAACACAAGTTGCCAATAGAATAAGATTTTCAAACTTGTGATGATGAATAAGTCCAAAGCTTAAAAAACCCAGAGCAAATATATGCCTCCAATAAACAAGGATCTATTTTGCATGTTACATTTCATTCAATATATAACTTACTGGAAGGATAGATTGTCATAACACCCACAAGCAGCTCAACAACAGAGTAAAAGTGTACAAAAACAGTTATTTTCCCCACCTACACAAAGGGGATGGGAGAAAAACCGAAATGCTAACAGAAGCAAATTGTCCTGACCATTCATTTTCATGCATACCAACCCCTGGTATAAACATGGATTCTCAACAACACTAAGCATAAGAAACATGTCAGGCATCATTAAATATCATGCTACCTAATGTCCTCTTTCAAATCCAATACGAGTCCTACTAGAACCTCCATCGTAACCATCCCGCATTGAAGATCCAGCGCTTGCTCTCATAGTTCCTCCACCATCCACTTTCTCCATCACCTTCTTACCCTTCTTCACCTCTGTCAAGAACTGATCCAAACCAAACGGATCAGCCTCCTCATTCTCAAACCAAACAGGCACAAACGCTACAGGCCTTAATTGTTGTTTACTTAATCAGTTATGTATTTAAACTCCTCGGGTAGCCTTAGTATTACTCAATATATAAAAGCTGCAACTGTAAATAGTAGGGAAAAAAAGTCCACTCACACTCCCATCAATCTTATCACATCCTCAAACATAAAATAAAAATAAGAAAAGAAAAATCTTGCTTTTCTTCACCACTTGGAGGTACAGTAATCCTTTATCCCGTTTAATCTCCATTCATTCATCCCTCACTCTCACTCACTCCATGAATCCCCTTCCCCACTCACTCTGGTCACTGTCTTAGGAATCCTAGAACAAGAACCCCTGTGGCAAAGAGACAAAACAACCTTCGATTCAGTGTCCCTATATCTAGTTTGCATCCATCAAAAAGCGCAATCTTTCACAACAGCACCAAAATCCCAAATATCAGTAAATAACATCACTACTCTCTCTATCAAAATTCCAAATTAAAATGTAATAATAATACCAACTTCAGGTAAAGAACAAGAAAAGGTTAATATGTTTCACTAACCCGGTTATAAGTTGCAGCAATAATTCCAATGCGATAAGGAAGGCTATGTCTGCAAAGGCACAATGCAATTATAAATTAAGTATCATTCTTCACTCACTGAAATAAATTCACTCATTCTTCACCCAATGACTTTCTCGTTAATCATATTCACAAATAAGAACCAAATCATAAAATCGCTACTAAACCCGAATCATTACCCAAAAATGGGGGATTTGGTTCCCCTAATAGTCATTGACCCCTCTCCTTTTAAATCCCTAGCCCTCAATGAAAGCGAGACACAAAAACAAACAGAGATAGAAAGAAAATTTACCAGAGAAATATAGAACAAGAAAATAAGCAGAAAACAAGAGAGAAAAAAGGTCCAAGGGTAAAGAAAATGGCGTTGTACCTGGATGAAGAAGAAGTTTGGAAGTGTCCCAAGCATCTATCTAAGCAAATAAGAACAACAATGCATATGGTGAGATTGAGAGACAAATCCAGTAAGGGCAGAGGAAGAGATTGGGGTTTGTGATTGTGAATGGGAGTGGAGCATGCGAGAATGAGATTAGGGTTAGAGATTGGGAATAAGGCAGAGCACATGAGATTGAGAGGGAGCACATGAGGTTGAGAGGGAACACGCGAGATTGAGAGGTACGAAGATGGAAAATGGAGACCGAGAATGTTGAAAATGGAAAATGGAGACTGAGAATGGAAGCTACTAGTATGGAGGGATTAAGATTAAGGGTTTTCAAAATAAGTTTTAAAATATTTTTTATTTTATTTTAAGATGGAGGGAACAAAACATAGGAGATTGAGATAGGGGGAACAATACATAGAAGATTGAAATGGAGGGAACGAAAACACGCAGGAGAGAAAAAATACAATATATTTATTTTAATGACAGTTGTAAAAGCCATAGTTTAAATGCAAAATATGACAGTTATAAAAACACCATAATATGAAGTAAATTACGACAGTTTATGAGAACCGCCATATTATAACTGCTGCATTTAACACGATTTTTTGTAGTGTTTATCAATAGGTGTTATAGTGACATTGCTTCTCAAAACTATATTATCTTTCAAAAATCTTAGGTGCTTAGTCATCAATCCATGGATATCAACTTGTACAAATACACTAAGAATATCTTGCAACCAACATAATGTTGCTTGTGTTGCAATCTCTTATATTAAATTACAAATTTCTTAGATAGCTCTTGTACTGTTGTTCTGAGTCTCATGTCTGGCATATAAAATGTTAGTGTTTGTACTAAGATTTTAGAATTTCCATTAAATATGTACCTTACTAATTGTTTTACTATGATCATTCATCTGACCAAATTATTGTGTCATACCAAATTCCATATACCTACCCTTTTTCTATTTTCTCACCCAAAGTAACTTGTGAGCATTCTTTTAGTCTTTATACTTGTTATGCATATTCATTTGTTGTCCTTACTTCATACCAGGGATTGGAATTCACAGATCTTCATCCACTTTATACTAGTTGCCTACTGCTTAAATTTCTATGAACATCTTGAGTTTATCTTCTTATCAAACATCTTTATAAAGAAATTCATCAACATTTTGTGCCTAGCCTTTCTAATTGATTTAAGAAATATGTTAAGGTTAATAGGAAAAGACGTGCGCATATGGATTAATGCATTTCTTATCCATTTTTAGCTCCATTTTGTAATTCATGTTCCTCTAACTGGTATTAAATTTGTAATATGTTATCTTATCAAACCACCAACATTTGATAACTATTCCATTTCCTCCTTAAATGAATCATGCTTCCACTACTAAGGTTGTACTAACACTAATAATTCTTCTATCCAAATGATTCATCCATTCATCCAATCTAATTTTACCAACAGGACGCACAAAGAATGATGCATATTGCTGGCATATGTTCTCCAATCACATTGTCTTTCTTGCGAAGGTTATTACATCTAATCTTGCAGAAAATACCCACATTTTACATGCATCCTAAAGAATGAACTCTACCAACAATGATCAACCACCAAATTGTAAATTACTTCAATAACATTTCCACAAATCATTTGGAGTAACCTAGCACATATTCCATACATCTCTTTATATTATGCTATCAACTATCATCTATAAATCTATTTCATGCACACTATCACCATGAAAACAAGCAAACAACTAATTACACTCCCACAATATTCCTTTTCTATTATCATCATTTCTTATCCTTAATAAACTTTTTACTTATATAAAAAAATTTCCTAAATTTAGCCCACCACTTCCCTAGGCCAAAATAGATCAATACACATTTTAAGGTATATGCACCAATCATAAAAAGAGGACTTTGAGATTTTGTTAATGCAACACTTTTATTTATTGCAAGCTAAAATTTTCATATTGTCAATGTTTTCATTTAAAAATAACTACTTCTTTTGCCACATATATTTCATATTATGTTACCCACATTATCCTTTAACCCATATTTCCTTTGTTATTTTGAAATGCAACAAATTTTTCTTAGATTAGTCATGGAAAACTATAGCTATAGTCATCCAATTATAGCATAGATTTCAAGCTTGATTAGACACCACTCAACAAAAGAATATATTACTTAATGATTCATTATTTTTCCTAAATAAGACACACATGAGTTCCTTATTAACATTCCTCTTTTACATAATTACTAAACACATTAGACTCATTATACTCCTCCCCTCTTATCTATCCTTTAAATTATGATAGGCTAATATGAAAATATACTTCCCCAAATCATCACCTTTCCAAATTCAGTAGTCATCACCTATTTAGCTACGAGAAGTTGTTGTTAATTGATTCAACATTAGGATAACTATAAGTAATTCTCAGTCAAATCACTATCTTCTCCACTCCAAGATCAACTTCCAAGAGTTATCATCTATTTATCTGACTTCTATATTGTTTCCTCTTTGGATATATAATTACTAAACAATCTAAAAGAACTTATATTAAGGAGTGCTTCACTAGTTCACCAATGTTTGTACCCTTCCTAATCTTTCATATTACATTGGTATCAAACCAATTATCTTGTTCACCTACTCAACACACCTTCCCAAGGTTCCTCCATTACCATACATCTTGCACAAACCCTCTTATTTAATTTAAATTACATCAAGATCCATATTTAGCCTCCAAAATATCTTTCTGTAGTCTTTGTTTCTTAGTAACTAATCTCTATTTTCATTTAGCCAAGAGAGCATCATTAAGCAAATATATACCTTGATTCTTATACTCCCCTCTTCTTTTCACCTACAAATCTCTTATTTTTTCCATGTTATTTTCTTCCTTTCACAACTCCATCTTCATAGAAATTTTCTTTAAATGTTCATAGTTTCATTTTTTATTGAAACATGAAGAAAGACAGGAAAGAAGATGCATAAAGCGTTAAGCATCGATTTAATCAAGATTACTTTTCTTGTAAAAGATATTTAGTCATCCTTTCATATAGTCAAATCTTTTTTTAAAGTTTTCCAAATATTGGTTCAATAAATTTTTTATAAATATGTACTTATGATTCATAATTTTTTTTATTCCATGTCTTTTTATCATATTAAAATTGTTTTCTCTACTACATAACTTATAAATAGTGGAAGTTGTTTAATCTTTGAGAAAAAATTAAATGTTCATGTGAAATGGAGTTTTAAAATTGAAGTTGGAAAATAAAAATAAAAAAGTGAAAGAAAAATTAAAATTGAAGAAGTAAAAAAGAAAGTACAATATGATAAAAGTTGAGATTAGAATAATAAATTGCACGACTTTTGGTCATATAAAAAAGAAAAATAAAACGTTGGTGGAAGTTATCACATAGAGACTTCAAATTATAATAAGAATATTTTTAATTTTAACTTACTCAATAATCAATAATGTCATATAACTTTGGTAGTTAATTTTATTTAATAAATAAAATTTGTTGTTAATTATTTTTGGATTAGATATATTTTTTGTTTATGAATTATTTATCAAAATTGTATTTCATCTTTAAAGCAAATTTTAGACTTATTTTATCTTTATACTTTATAAATTAGTATAAATTATTCTTAATTATATATCAGAATTTTTTAAAATATTTTCATTTTCTTTTTTTATATATTGACACTCCAATATAATTTCTCTCTTAAGCTTGTCCCTCACATTTCGTTCCTCTCATTTTTTTTTCTTTAATAAAATTTTTATTTGTTATTAAAAATCGTTTATACCAATTTATAAAATATAAAAGAAATATAAAGTTTAATCCACCACCACAACACTATTTTATCAAATACTTTAAAAATTAAAAATATATTTAAGTCATTATTTTTTTATCTAGAGTCATTAATAGATTTAAATAATCTTCATGTTACACATGTAAATGAGTAAAGAAAAAGCTAATAAATATTAGTTATATATATAAAAAGGGGCTACAGAAACCAAAAAAAAACATTATAACCTAATCTCTATACGAGATAAATGAGCCGAAAAGATAAATAAATAGAGCATAGTTAATGTGGAATCTCATATGATAAGTTGTCTTCAATGAAGCAAAGTAATGATTTATAAATTCATAAAGAATGAAAAGATGAAAGCATGAACGAATGACCCTTTCCTTATAAACTCATGAATCTCTCCGCCTCCCTTCCTTTTCTCCTCTCTGCCATTTATAACCATTCCCTTCTCTCTCTCTCCTATCCAACTGGTCCTTCTTTTAAGCTTCGTCATGCATGTTTCCATATATTAAAATTTTCACCTTTTCTTATTCAAAAAAAAAAGAGAGGGCAATTTAGATTTCCTCCTTCAGATTCTTCATTTCCTTTTTTGCATGCATACAACACCCAACACAATACTCCACAGTTTCTAGCTACACAATAACAATAAACCGTCCATCGATCGAAATGGGTCGTGTTAAACTCGAGATAAAGAGAATAGAGAACCCCGTCAATCGACAAGTTACATTCTCAAAGCGTAGAAATGGCCTCATCAAGAAAGCCTACGAGCTTTCAATCCTATGTGACATTGATATTGCCGTTATAATGTTTTCTCCTTCCGGTCGTGTCAACCACTTTTCCGGTAGGAGGAGGTACGCATGCACCCCCTTTCATCACATCTTCGATTTCGTTTCGTTTCTTTATGTTGCCATTTTCTTAAATCTGTTGAATTCATATAACAAGAATGTTCTTCTCTCACATCTCAAGGTTTGGTTGGTTAATTCGAATCCATTTTCAGAATGTTCTTCTCTCGTTCCGAGGTTGTCAGCCAACTCGTGAATACAATTGTTAATAACTTGTTTACGATATTTTCCACTTAATTTGGAGATCATGAAATCTTTCTTATTAGAGGACATTAGCGTTTTTTCATGTTTTTGATGCAATTCCGCGTAGCTTCGTAAAGTAGTTAGGTATTTTTTTTTGTTCTGGTTTAGATTGTTAATCTGTGTTCTACTTTTTTAGCGGAATGTCTCTATACCCTGGGGATTAGGATCTTGACCAACATATATTTTTTGCTTTTTCAAAGTTAACCTTCACAATTTATAGCAAAGAAGCAACTAATATTATTATTATCCCAACAAAAACAAATACCAAGTAGTTATTATTCTAGAAAAAGGGACAGGTTATGCAAAATTTAAGAGCTAAATCAAATAGATTTTTATATTCACAACCTTTAGAGAGATATTTACATTTTTGTTTGATAGATTGAATTATAGTATAGAATTAACTAAACTGTATAAGGTCTTATATTTAACTAGCTCTTGGGTCAGATTTTATTAGCATTAAGTGTATGGATTTAGCAGCTACCATTATTTATTTTTTCAAAATGTCTTCTATTTTTAGCATGTCAATTTTCTTGGTTTTTTGCTGTGGCGGAACTTGGACTTTGATTTATATCTTTCCAGCTTTTGATAATATCAATGAATGTCTAATTTTATATCATATAAGAGTCATAATTATATTGTTACTTTTATCAGAATTGAGGATGTTTTTACTCGCTACATTAATCTTCCTGACCAAGAAAGAGATAAGTAAGTTCTGAACATGCAACTTGATTTTTCATGCAATATATATGGTGGTTTATAAATTTTCTGTATCACATTCTCCCTTTTTTTAATTGTAATCTGTTTCATGCAGTGCTGTAAGTTTTCCAGAGCTACCGTACCGCAGGTATATCTCTCTCTCAATAACTCTTTATACCTTCTTTTACTTTTCTCTACTTTTTCATTATTTTCTTTGTAATATAATGATTAATAATATTATTAATATTTGTTCCGTGCACTAATTTTGTTTCTTGTTTACTTATTGCAGGGGTATTCAGAATAAGGAGGTATTTTCACTTATTTTATTTACATAAAAATTAAACCCTTTCCTAGAAGATCATCATTAAAGTTATCTTTACTACAATATTTCAAGCATTCATGTATTATATGTTTAAGTAAACAATTTAGTTTAATAAAAGCTAATCTTATTAATAACTATAACTTACTTTGGTATTCTTTCATATAAATTAACGGAAAGAGTTTATACAAACATAATAAATCACTCTCAAGTGTTTAATCATAACTTCTAATTATTTATAAGATTAAACTATTTTCAAATAAATTTCTTAAAAATTCCTCTAAACACCTCCCAAATGAAAATTTATTTTCTGAGTTAGTTTTGGATTGTTTTAGAGACCTTAAAATTAGAAGACCTGGGTGTTTCTTTTTTCCAAAACCTCACTACTTCTATGGATGGTTGGGCCTTTTGTAGTATTTGCTTAGGACACTTCAGCAGCTGAGGAGTGAAAATGACATAGCTCTTCAACTGGCCAAGTTCGTATAATATTAAATCTTTTAAAAATTCAATTATTTTCTAAAGAATTTTGGATGGTGTAATAGTGCTAATATTTTGTTTTTCTTTCCTACTGTTTCATCCACTGCATCAAACAAGTCCGGGAGATATTAACTCTGAGATTGAGGTAAGCAAACAATGCAGTAATTTTAGTTTTTCTCTTCCAACCATGATCTCAAAAGGCATCACAAATTAAAATTAATCAATTCAGAAGCACATAAACCAAAATTAAATCAAATTAAAGAAGTATAAAAATTAGAACACACTTTTTTACAATCTTTCAAAATGTTGAAAATTTCTTCTTAATTTTAGGAACTCCAACAAGAAGTTAATAGGCTACAACAGCAACTTCAAATGGCCGAAGAGCAGATAAGGTTCCTTGACAAAATAAAATAGTTTATGCTTATTAACATTTTAAAATACTATCCCACATAGTATCTATTTATTTTTCTATTTTTTCAATAATGATTTTATAATATTGGGAGAACAAACACAGGTTATATGAACCCGACCCACTAAAGATGTCATCAATGGCAGATCTTGAAAACAGTGAAAAGCACCTTGTAGATGTCTTGACAAGAGTCATGCAAAGAAAGGTTACTAATATAGGCTTTATATCTGTCCTTTTTCTGTTCCATAAAATTATGCATTTTTTTACAGATCTGTTGTAGTACCATTATAGGTTTTTAGGGTTTATAATGTGATTTATTATTTTTTCGTGGTGTTTGCAGGAATACTTAATGAGCCACCATCTATCTTCGTTTGATCCATCTAGTATTCAGGTAATTAATGAATGTAAATATTAATATATATATATATATACATAGAAGAAATATTTTTAGATGAAAATAAAAACTAATTAGTATTAGTTAATATTTTAAATAAATTATAACTATGTAATTAAAAAAGTTATTTATAAATAATTATACTTTATGTTTGTTTTTCAAATAAAATAAACTATTTTATGTAAATGTAATTAGATTCACAATATAAACTTTTTGTACACTATCATTTATTTACAAATCATGCTATGTAATAATGAAGTTTATCGAACTTTATAATGTTATGGAAAAATAATTGTGATTATTTTATTGTTAAACATGTGAACGTTTCACTATGGTAATACATAGTAATAACCTCATCTTTCATTATATAAAATATTTAATTTAAATATATTGACAATATTTTGATTGATTGAATTTTGTAATAACTATTTAAAAACATATGAAATTATTTTGATTTATTGATTTATAATATTTTTACTAATAATATGCAAAAAAAAACTGGTAAAATTGCAATATATATTTTTATTTATTATCTAATAGAATTATATAATTATGACAGGGAATACCAACCTCTTTCGACAATGTAGGTTGGTTGCAGGATGGGAGCCAAAATCATGCTCAGATTTTTGATGCATCTGCTCCTTTAGATCCTCTCAGGTTTTCTATTACATGTGTTTACTTGTTTTTTAATTATGATATTTTCTTTTGCACAACTATAATACTTTAGTGAGTGTTTTATTTGGATCATTCATGCATAAAAATTGTTATGATTATATTATTAATAGTAAAGAATGACGATGAGACATGTTCAGGGACCTGTCTTCAACAGTGTATGGTTCATTTTCCCAAGGGACAAGTTCAAATGCTGATCCACGAGGCATGGGGGAGTGCCACGTGTCAAATCCAAGTGATGGGACCCTTCAAGCATGGCCTCAAGGGTACTCATTGTATCCTCACCATCACATTCAGCATGAGATGGTGGGACCCGACATGCCAGATATGATGCCACATGGACAGGTCAACCTTCCAATCACTGCCTCACACGTGGAACCACCCAAGAATGAACCTGTAGAATATGACCAATCCAAACAACAACCTCATCCCTCTCATCATCATCACCTTAATGCACAATGACACATACCATCATAATGGCGCATGCTAGCCATCACAATTCAGATGCCATGGCCCATTCTCACTCTCTTTCTTTAGTTATAAATGTGAAGCATGTCATAGCTTCAGACTTGGTATGTGTAAGATTAACTAAGTACATGATGATCATATGATCATGTGCATACAAAGTGTACTCCGGATCATCCTTGTATTACCAAATAAAAAAATAGAATATCTAACAAGAAAAACCAAGCAATTGTTTTGTTCTCTTTTAACTTTACTTCACACAGCTTTTAGTGTTATCCTAATTTCAAAAGGTTCATTATTTACTAAAATTAAGATTCTTTTTATTTAACCAAAGCTATCACTAACACTTATGTTTTAAAGAATGTTTTAAATAGGTAAAAACTTAATATTTCACCCTCACATACGGATATTTACCACCAATTTTATAAAGATTAAAATAATATACTTAAAATTTATATATAATTACTCTTATTTTTAATATAAATATAACTATAAAAATTATAAAAATCATATTTATTTAAGGAATTGTTATTATTTTTTTCAAATATTATTGAACTCAACAATAATTAAATTTAAATTAAAATTGTTAGATATTTTTTTCAATATAAATAATCATATTATCAATAAGAAATTTATTTAATTTTCATTACAGAAAATAATTTTTTTTTATTCTTCTTCTCAATACATTTAGTTAAATAAAATGAAAGTTAAAAATTAAAAAATAAACTATAAGAATATGATTAAATATTGACTAATGGAGATTATAAAAAATGTAAGAATTAAGATTTTATTATATATCTAAAGATTTTTTATGCAAAAATATTTTAAAATATAAAAACACTCAAATTAATTAAATTAAAAAAACTTAAAAAATACAACAAAAAATTTCTAACATAAATGAAAACAATTTTTTTTACATGAGAAACATTTAAAATTATATATAAATACTATAATATGAAACTATTTTTTTTCACTATCTATCAAGTGGGATAAGAGAGTTACATTTTTCTTTGTAAAAATGACATAGAGAAATTAGTTAAAAATAAGTAATTTTCTTCTCTTAAATGTTTTATCTATTTTTTTTATTTTTTTCTATAATTAATTTTATGATTTAATACTATGTTTGTTTCTTTTTAAGAGTCGATTAAGGTTAAACTTTACAAACTAAGAAAATAATTATATTTTATAATCTATAATAAATTTATTAATTTTTTTCTAATAATACTCTTATCTCTCTATATTTTCTCCATAGTAATTTATCTTCTCTCTCCATAATAAATTGTAATATTATTTTTCTCTTTCTTATAACATCTAAGTTTATCTTCTTTCTTTGAAAGAGATATTTCTAAAAAACCTGAAATATTTTTTTCTCAAAATAATCTTCCTTCTATAATTTTTAGTTCAAAAATTTTACCATAAAAAAATTGATTTAAAATATTACTAGAAAAAATTAATTTTTAATAAAAAAATTCAGATTCCACTTAATTTTATTTTTCAACTCTCTTTATAATGTAAGGAATGATCAACATTTGCAGAATCTTTTCTATTTTTCATTTTTTTTAGTTTCAATCTAGTATATTTCTTTAGGAATAAAATAAATTAAATTTATTAGTATAAGATGGTAAATGAACAGGTCAAATATTCATGTTTTCGGTTGCAAATTACAATTCTAATAAAAGTAATATTTAGGTTTAATTAATTTAAAAAAATAAAATGAGTAACAAATAGACAAATAAATAAAAATAAATTTAGAAAGAGAAAATAACTATTTTAAAGAAACTAAATGATTATTTATTAACACTAAATTACTTTAATTATAAAAATATAAAATATCTTTTTTATTTAATTCTATATTAAATTTTTAAATTTTTGGAGGATTAAGGCCGTTCCTACCCCTTGTCTAGATTATTATGCAAAATAAGTATTTGATAACAACTAAGGATTGTTTGAAAGAGATAGAAGTTCGAAGAAAAAAAGGAAAGAAAGTTTGGTTACGATTAAAATTGTGATCATCAATAAAAAAAATGCTTCTCTCTTACACGGAAAGTAAAAACAAATAAAAGTGAGAGATTTAGAAAATAATAAAAATTATATACAATTCCAAAATAAACATTATACATATACCGTTCGTTTGAGCAGTACTTCTTTTTCACACTTGTTTTATAATTATAAGGAAATTTTAACTCTAAAATATTGATAAAAAAAGAAAAATACATACATAAAAATATTATTGAAAAATAAAACGAATAAATTTTTTTTATATATAATTAAGAGTATTTATGGTGTGATTTGCTTTTATTTTGAATTAAAAGATTATGGAAACCAATAAAAAAACATGTGATGTGATTTAATATAGTTAAAATTAATTATAGAATTTGAATTGAACTTTAGTTTAAAGTCATTATTAATGAAAGAATCTAAAAACTTAATTAATTCTACACTATATTAATTAAAAATATAAAAAGTTCAAAAGTCAACGACAACCATATAATATACTAGATTTTCAATATAATAAGGTTCAGAATAATTTTAATTGATAAATCTAAAATATACATTCTATATACATTAAAACCAAATTCA
Source organism: Lablab purpureus (assembly GCA_030347555.1). Classification (NCBI taxonomy): domain Eukaryota; kingdom Viridiplantae; phylum Streptophyta; class Magnoliopsida; order Fabales; family Fabaceae; genus Lablab; species Lablab purpureus. The sequence continues at coordinate 14,217,702 of CM059261.1, read as the reverse complement.
ATCAACAGTTCAGTAGAGATAAATGATATTTACTTGCATTAAATAAACATAATTTAAAAATAATAAATATAATGTAATGTAATATGCGAAGTCAATTTTCAATCTTAAAATTAAACTAAATCACACTAGATAAAGAAAAATAACAAAACGCAATATAATGAAATTCAATATTTCACAATTTGCAGTTTTTTGTTTTTTAAATTGGAATGGTTGAGTTTCAACACCCTTGATTATATAATATTCTTAAATAGATGAAGAATTTGCATTTTCAATGAAGGAATGCACCTATGAAAAGGAAACCTTGCATTTTCAATTGTAGACGTGCTTCAGTGCAATCTAATAGATTATATACTCAATTATAATGATTATATAGCTTTAAAATAACAAAAAATAAATAAATAAACTTAAATAGGTTGTTGATTAAAAACTAAGACTTCTTTCTTCTTTCTCTTTTAAACCAAACACATATATTGTAATTTTTTCTTAATTTCTTCTTTCTTTCTACTCTATTTCACTTCAACTAAACAATTTTTTCTTTCACTAATTTCTCCTATATTTATTCTTGATGGTGGATAAAATACCAAAGAAAATAAATTAAATATGATAATGAAATTTAATTTTGAAATGGTATAAATGTGGATTTTTGTTTGGTCAAGGATTAAATTTGTTGCAAAATTACGCATTGGGGTCTTTTTTTATTTTTTTACCGATTTGGAGTAAGTCGTGTTAGGATAACATGAATCCTATGAAGGAATCGTGTTTTCATAACACGAATCCTGTGAAGAAGTCGTGTTTTCATAACACGGATTCCTATTTCACACGTCTCCAATAAGGAGTCATGCTAGGTAAACACAACTTTAATAGAGAGTCGTGCTTACATAACAAGATTTGGTCCCTTTTATTTTTTTTATACGTGAGATTAGGAGTCGTGCTATGTAGCACGACTTTAACAGGGAGTCATGCTACATAACACAATTTGCTTGTTTTTATTTTTTTTCTTTAGAATTGTTAATAGTTAAAAATATTATTAGATTAATAAATAAAATTTGTTTATATTATAATAATATAAAATAAAATAAATAATGAACTTAATATATAAAATAAATAGAATATGAAATAAAGTTTAGAAGAGTATAACTTGATTAAAAGATGTAAAATTTGAAGTGTTATAAATATAATAAAAATTTATTTATATGGATAGTTTTTCCTAGTATGACCCTCATTCCTACATAAAGAACATTTTCGTGGTTTATTTTGACTTGATTCATCCATCTCATTCCTTATACGACGAGTTAAAGGTCTTTCAGAAATATGTTGTCGCGTAGTTGGGTCAGGAATAAAATTTGGTCCCGTATAAGAAGACCAATAATCTTCATTTGGAACGGGATGGAATTGTACTTTGTAAGCTTTAAAAATATTGTCTAAGTTATAGGCAGGGTCCACGTATGTAACTAATTGTAAATGACAAAATAAACACACAACAATGACGTGAGAGTAAGGAAATCTAAGAGCTTGAAATTCTCCACAGTCACACCACCAATCATTTAATCTAACTATGTAGTTGATTATTTTTCGGCGATGATGGGGATTTGTTAACTCTTGGACATTGAATTCTGTATTTTCTCCATTGTATGTTTCAACACAACACATGCAAGCGCGATTTTGATTCTCGCGAAGTAAGGAAGCAATTTCTTCTGGATATTGATGTCCTGCTCGTAACATTATTTCTGCTTTTGACCCACGTTCGACAAATCAAGTTATGGTTTTCTGAAATGATGCTTTAACTAGGGCACATATAGGTAAAGCTCTTGCTCCATTTAATATAGAGTTGATGGCCTTGGCCAAATTTTTCGTCATATGTCCATATCTTTTGCCTCCATCATATGCTTGTGTTCACTTTTCCAATGGTATGTCATCCAACCAGGATACTTGCTATGGAAACTGGGCTCTCATAGCAGTTAATTTTGCTAAAAGAGTTGGTTGTTTCATTTCGTATCCTAAAAAAAAAGACTACCTCAAAATAAAGGTTTTGAAAAGATATATTTATGTATATAAGAATAAAGTACCGAAGTTGATAACTTGTCTTTTCAACTCACCATTCTTAAATCTTTTATTGAAGTTTGATGTAATGTGTCGAATGCAGAATACTGAGGAGAGATCATGCCATTGAAGTTCTTCAGAAGCCAAGGCAGATAAGATTCCGGAACCTCTGTTTGTTATCATGCATAAATTTGGTTGAGGTGTAACGTGTTGCTTCAAGAATTGGAAGAACCATAACAAAGCTTCTTTGGTTTCACCCTCAACGGTTGTATATGCTAATGGAAAAATATTTCTATTTCCATCTTGCCCAGTGGGAGTTAGTAAAGTTGCATGATAATTACTTGTTAAGAAGGTTCCATCAACTTGAATGGGTGGCATGCAATATTTGAATCCTTCAATGTATGGCTTGAATGCCCAAAATACACGTTGCAATACGTAGACATTGTCATGATCCTCAATGCGAGAACCTATGTATCAAATAATGGTTCCCGGATTTGTTTGTTGAAGGGCTTCCATCCATCTTGGAAGAACATTGTACGATTCTTCCCAATGTCCGAAAACCATGGCTATTTCTTTTTGTTTAGTCATCCATGTTTTTCTGTACGAGATAGTATAGCCATATCGGTCTTTTATGTCTGCAATTAGACTTTTAACCGGAATGGATATATTTGTGCTGACCAATTGATAAATTATATGAGTAATGTGTGTTGAATCGAGATTGTGGTGATCAGGGTGCAAAGTTGTTGCTAAAAAGAGAATGAGAAGCTTCAATTTTTTTGATTTGTCATTGTTTGTGTATCTTGTTGTACAATGCCCTAATGCACCATTGACACCCATTGTTATAATGTACACAACGAGCAATATATTTTTCGGACTTCAATTCAAGAACCGAAAAGTTGTAGCCTTGCTCAATGTGGAATTGTTTGATAACACTAACTGTAACATCCTTTGACTCAAAACACATTCCCTCCCATATCTCTGTTGTATGTGCATGTCCACTCGATGACTCTGCTAATTGATTAATAATGTCATCATCCTCTGAATAGTATTCTTCATCTTCGAAATTAAAATCTTAGATTATGTCAGCACGATTCATTTTTTGAAAAGGAAATAATCTAATTGAATATGTAAGACTTTGATGTAGGAAAGTATAAAAGTTGACACAATGTTGTAAACATAATTGCAAGAAGTGAAGCTATTAATGGAGAGAAACGTAAGTGTCAATCTAAGAAGCTATTGAAAATACTCTTAGCATATATATAGGATGGGAGGAGGGAATCAAGTGTCAAACATTAAAAAAATATATATCCTCATTATGATAATTTGATGTTATTAATATGTAATTTTTGCTAAAATTATTTTATAAATAGCTATTTTAAATTTGATGTTATTAATATAATTTTTTTGCTAAAATTATTTTATAAATAGCTATTTTAATGTTATTTAAGTTTTTAATTAATAATTCAAATAAATTAAACCTAATTAATGTGTGGCAGTTGTGCACACCTAGCATGACACTCAATCAATTGGAAGTCGTGCATACGTAGCACGACTTCCCTTTCTCTCTGCCTTAACCCTGTTCGTCCTTAGCTCGCAGGCGCAACACATGCCACCGCAGTTCCAGCAGCGTCCAACACCATCCAACAGTTGCAGTAGTGTCCTTGGTCAGTGAATGCACATGGGAGCATTGATGTCCCTTGAATGGTCCATGAATGCACAGTTCATCTATCCACGCCTTTAATGCCTTTAAAACCTAGCCATAGGTTTTCTTCCTTCCTCGTGTGCTATCAGTGTATTCAGCGGTGCTCTCCCTTCTCTCTCGTTCTAGTTCACGTGTTGTGTGCTTCTGACATGCTGTCTTCTGTGGTGGACGGTCTTCTCTGGTGTGGTCTTCTTTAGATGTCTCGCAGCGTTCCATCCCATTAGCGCAACATCTCCGGTCTCTCTTTGAATACCAGTGCTCCATCCCATCACTGCATCAACGTGCACCAACTGCAAGCAAGCAACCTCTTGTGTGCATGTTACCTCACTGTTCAGGATTTTATTCTTGCGTGAGAATCCAGATTCGATTTAATTTTTCCTGCGTGTGTACGTTTTTTTACTGTTACTATTTCTATTTTTTATTTATTTTAGGTTATCTTCTTTTTTTTAACTTGTAAAATAAAAGAATATTTAAAAATACTTGGTTTGGATTAGTAAAATTATTTTGTGCCCATATAGGACCACTTTGTCTCAGAAAATTATTATTGGGCTAATTACAAAAATATCTTGTACTGTATATTTGATAATATATTATTACATACTTAGATTAAATATATTTTGATATATATTTTTTTATATTATTTTAGTTTTGTATATTTTATTAAAGTCATTTAATATTGTATATTGTAGCAATGACATTTACTCATAACCTTCCATCAGATATGTCTTTACTACTACGATTGCAAGACAAACATGTTACAAAGGCGTTATGGGAGGGGAATGAGCGATTATTGCGACCCAAGCGTCATAAAGTCTGGGTTGCAAAACATTCTCACATATTAGACGTTCGTGTAAGAAACACAATTAATAAAACAAGATTTGGATCCCTGTTGGACATGGGAAATGTTGAAGTTAACCATCATTTAGTCACAGTCTTGGTGGAACGATGGAGAACTGAAACTCATACGTTTCACTTCTCGATTGGTGAGACCACCGTAATATTAGAAGATGTTGCGTTACACCTTGGTCTTCCAATCGATGGCCAGCCATTCGCCGGTCTGACTAGTGACAATTTCCTTACCTTATGCGAACCAGGTTCGTTTTCACTAGAAGGGGTTGCAAAGGGCAACTCAATAAAAATCTCTTGGATGAACAATGCATTTTAGAAACTCTCGGATGACGTAGATGACGTCGTTGTTGCACAACATGCCAGGGGGCATATACTGACCATTATAGGCAGTCTACTGATGCCAGATATATCTGCATCACGAGTACATTTGATGTACTTATTATTACTGGAATACTTAGCCTCAGTTAGCAACTATAGTTGCAGGTCAGCTGTACTTGATGTTGACATATTTCAAGTATAAGTGTTGATGAAGTTTTCTCTCAATAAGTCATGAAGAATAAAGTTTTGATGATGAAGATATAAAGTTCTCAAACAACATTAAAGACTTGTTTCTATCTCACAAAGGAAGGTTGCTTCATGGAATAGAAGGCAAGACATAAAGGAAAATAAATTCTTTCAAGAGAGAAGATTGTTGAAGATTTTCTCAAGAGCTGAAGTTTCAAGTTTAGAAGTTTCTGTTTTGAGTGATGGATAAAAAGAGTAAGTCATAAATCCCATTCAAGACCATTTCAAACTTGAGAACAAGTCGTTTTCTCGCAAAAATGTTTTTCTACGCTTTTAATCGATTAAGTAACGAAATCTAATCGATTATTTCAATTAAAATTTGAATTAAAAGAGTTTAACGAACAAAATAATCGATTAAGTGTTTTTGATAATCAATTATATTGCTTCTGGATTCATATAATCGATTATGGCCTTAATCTAATCAATTATATGAGGAAAAATGTGTTTTCCAGTTTTACTCTGATATAATTGATTACACCTTTTATATAATAGATTAAATACGACGCTTTTGCGAATTCAATGCTAAATCAACCTAAGAATGGAAACTTTGAGCTGATTTCAAATTATAAAATGAAAGGCAACGTCTTAGGTTCAACAACATCTTATCAAACACAATATTCAAAGTGTTCTTGCGCTAAAGTTTTCAAAACCGCTTTCTTGCTCTCACAAGGTTGATCTAAGTTCTTGGAAGTGGTGATCATTGTGCTTAAGCTTTCATATCCAGCACTCATCAGGTGTTTTCTTTATTGTTTTACTAATTGCTAAAATTCATCCCTTGGATCTGTTCTAAAGGGAGGTGTGTTCATCTCTTGTGTGTCAAGAGAGGCGGGAATCATCCTCAGTGTGTCTGAGGAGGTGTGTTCATCCTTAGTGTGTCTAAAAACGTGTTTCCGTTTATATTTATTTATTATTGCATGTGTTCACTGAATTGGTGTTTGTAATTGCAATTAAAGATAGTGGGGTGATCATCACGTGTTTGTGGTGATTGGAAACTGGACGTAGGATTGGCTAAATTTGAACCAATATAAATCTCTGTGTTCTTTCTCTCTTGCCCTATCTCTTTATTTTATTATGGATCATATTAACAATTACCTCTCAAACTGCGCTTATCAAAGGTTAAGAAAAATCCGAATCTTGTTTTTAGAAGAATTATTTAAATTCTGGAAAATTATTTTAAAGGGAAAAAGTTTTTTTAAAAATCCAATTCACCCCCTCTCTTGGTTTTTACACTGTCGTTATTTCTAACACTTGAATGTTTATACATAGCCCTAAATCATGGAGTAGACGTTACTCAAGACAATATTGGTGGATGCATGCTACTCCTGCAGTCATGGAGACCGCATCACTTGCATTTGTCCAACCGTCCCAACCTTAACTGCTACTGAGATTGTTGAAGGCTATGGTTTCCCTTTGGCAAGGAGATATATTCTTATTTTAATGACCTATTTTTTATATAAACAAGGAATTTTATTTTCAATTCAATTTGTTATGTAAATTGCAGGTGGTCTAGACCTGGTCGAAGGTCTAATATCATCACATATGTTATCTCTGCGGGTCAAATTTGATCAGCTTCAGCCAAAAAAGGTATTATATTTGATATTTTATAAATATGTTTCATATATTTGAATATTGTTGTACATTTTACTATCTTGTGTATGAAATGTAGTTTTTATAGACTCCTTACACAATGAGTCATTTAAGGAACTTAATAATTGGTGATGTCCCTCCTGTAACTTGTGTCATTGTTCCTATGATTTGTTTCGCCACTATTGAGCCTCATCCAGCTGATAGGGTTATGTGACAATTTGGTCTTAGGTAGATCATTCCTCAAGATCCAATCAACTTGGACGAGCTACATAAGCAGGACATGAGAGGGAAAACGGATAGAAATTGGTCTCAATATTATTAGAGATGGATCACAATGTGGAATGATCGACGAAATCGTTTAATTGAGGGAGTCGGTTTCCATGAAAATGGTCATCTCAGAGAAAATACACCATATATGCAATGGTATTTTCAGAGGACTATTTGTTACATTTCCCCTCCTCAAGATGACGAAACAAATGACGATGAGATAAATATATACAATACTTTAGTACTTCTATTTTTACACTTCTTTTGTATTAATATTTCATATTTTGTTTTCACCAGTATGACACGCAGGAAGAAAAACCACCACCACAATATGCTCAACAAAATTGGCAATCTAGTGAACAACATGACAACAGTCACCAACTTCTTGGACAAAGCAGTCAACAGCCCTTTTCGTATTATGGACATATGCCACACATGCAACCCGGCTCATCATCACAATTTGGAGGAGTGTCTTCCACCTAAACCACTTTCCTGTTTCAACAAAGTATGTTCGACACCTCTTCCATGACACCTCTATCTGCATACCATCAACCTCCTCCACTTCCAGCAATGTATAATTATGGAGGCTGTATACCTTTTCACATGCCTACCACAGAGCAAAATGAAGAAAGGGAAGCTAACGAGCAACCTAACCCAAACCAAGAAGGACGACCTAGATGCCAAACTCAAAGACCACGTTGTGGGACAGGTGGTTGTCATTGAATGTATTAATTTGTTGACGATGTTGTAATATTTTTTTATGTTAATACTCGCTTTATTTTTTATTTTAGCAAGTCGAACTAATTTATATTCAAATAATCTATGCAGCTTCAACATCTCTTGGACAACGTAATGTAAAAAAAAGAATAACTTATTCCTCGGTATCTCATATGGGTTTCTTAATTTTAGGAATTAGTTCTATTTTAATTATATGCAAAACACGATTCATAACAATACAACGCGTAAAACAAAATCCCATCACATTAAATACTATCACAATAACAATAACTTAACTCTCTAGCTTTTAAAAATAACAACTCTTTCATTAACATCAAATAACAAACCTAATACATTAAATGGATAAAATAATAAACAAGTCACCAATCAGTGACTCCACCAGTATACGTGGAAGCTCCACAATTAATTTCTGGTGGCTCAACCTTCATTAAATTTACAAATAGATCCATTTCTTCACCTCTTCTAAACTCTGAATGCCAACCAATCACCTTATTAACATCTTCATTAGTAAATATTTGTGCAGGCCATGTGTTTCACCTGAAGTAACAATAGGAAGGGATAATAATAAAAGACATTTGTAACAACTCTATCATCTGTACAAAATACTTGACTACCAATTATTTCCTTCAAATGGTTAAATGTAATACCATTTGAAAACCTATACAATGATTGAGTGTTATTGTCATAATATACTCTAGCATAAAATGAGTTAAAAACATTTAATTCCTCTTTGAAAACTACATTCACTGTGAAGAGAAAACCAAATTTTTAACAAATAAGAAACGAAATTGAATAGTGAGTCTAAACCTTATACAAAAATGAAATTTAAGAGAAGAGGAAATAAGAAAAAGATGACACAAAACAATGTGAGGAAACCCAAAAGTGGAAACAGATGGTGCAAAGGAAGCCAGAGCAAAGGAATAAGAGAAGGAAGGTTGAAGGTGCAAAGGAAACGCTGAAGCTGGAAATGAAACGTGGGGTGTGATGGGGGAAACAACAAATCAACAAGTAAAAATACCAAATTAGGCAGCGGAAAAACTCCCCCAACTTGCAAGAATCTATGAGAAGCAACAACAACAGAAAACTGCAGAAATAATCACAACAGAGACACCAAATATTTTAACGTGGGAAAACCCTCTCAAAGTTAGAAGTAAAAACCCACGGGCACAAGCTAGTCAATCAAGCTCCACTATGATCAAATAAGGATACAAGAGAGTCTAATCATACGCATAAACAAATGCTTACAACCAGCCAATATCACAAAGCAATAAAGCTTCCAAATAGAAAAACAAAAGAAGAAGAAACCTCAAAACAGAGCTATTGTGCAAAATTAATATCTTCAACTATAGATCTCCAATTCACGATCCGATCCCAATGGTCAGAATGAAGAACCACGTGTCACGGACCCGCTGTAAAATTTCCAGCCCGATCCAATGGTGAACAAAGCGGGAATCGTGATTTTACGGGAACCAATCTGTGTGTGTGTGAACCAGCTTTTCTGCATTCTTTTTCTCTTCTTTCTCTTCTCAGTAGCTACGAAAAAGTAACACTCTCTTGACCTAGATGACCCCTCTCCACTTGTCTTAAGTGAGACAAAATAGGCTTAAAATGTTTGGACCTTTTAGACACATAGTTTGGAGCCTAACCCAACAGGGTGATATATAGGATAGCAAATCATGTTACATAGAACGACTCCCTGTTAAAGTCGTGCTACGTAGCACGACTCCTAATACCACATATAAACAAAATTAAAAGGGAGCAAATTGTGTTACTTAAACACGACTCCCTATTAAAGTCATGTTTACCTAGCGCGACTCCCTATTGGGGACGTGGGAGATAGGAATTCGTGTTATGAAAACACTACTCCTTCACAAGATTCGTGTTATCCTAACACGACTTATCCTAAATTAGTAAAAACATAAAAAAGGATCCCAATATGTAATTTCGTAACAAATTTAACTCCTGATCATACAAAAACTATAAATGTGAAATCCGTTAAGACTCTATCCTTACTGTTTCAAAGATAATATTTGTATTTATCTTTAAAAGTTATGTCAGCTTTATGAAATTAATTTTAAGGTAAATAAATATAATGAAATATATCTTAAAAAGATAGAAGTAAGATTTCTTTTCCCATAAATTATGCGAATGACAAGAGAAAAGTTATTCATTGAAATTTTGAAGGGGTTATATACTCAAATAAAAAGTTATTTTTATCGGAGTATATGTTATGAAGAACGTGAAAGTTACAAGTGCTTGGTCTACGTGTTTTTTTGCAAAAAGCGACGAGTGAACTATTAAACAAATGTAGTATAGGTACCAAGTAGAAAAATACCTATCCACGTTTATACATAACAATTTGGTGTATTTTATGAGAGGTACAAAAATATTAAATTACCCCTATTATGTAAACACCAAAAATGAAAATGGAAGAGGAAGCTGTAATACTCATGTTATTGGTATTTTTTATGAATTATTCAAATTATTGATATATCCTTGGTCATTTACCTTACTTTTATTTCTTGCATGACTTACATTTCACAAATTGGTAGTCTTTATCATTAATATTTGTTATTTATTGAATTCTCATCAACAATCATTTACACTTTCTACCTATTTTCAATTTAAGATATTTTTGGAAAATAATTTTTAAAGTCATTTTAGCATTATCATTTTAGATCCATACTTTTATTTCTCCCAATCTAAAAATATCTTTAAACTTTGTCTTTATGTTCAATTAAGAAGGAAAGCTTTTATTAACATGAACGTTAAAAGTCTTTTTCTCTTATTGACTTGTTTTATTGAATTTTTTCCTTTTTTATAAATTTAAGTTACTCAATGTAATTTTTTGCCCTGAAATTAAAAGTCTTAATAATTGTTAATATAAATTGAAAGATTTACAAAATCTAGTTCTTTTTTGTTGAATATTTAATCTTAATTCCGAATTCCAGTTTAAAAAAGATGAGATATTAAGTATCATTTAGAATCTTTTACATCCTTTAAAAATATTGCCAAGTATAAAATAGAAATATTAAGTATCATTTCTTCGAGGATTTGATCGAGGTACCAAATCATAAATTTATCAGTACTTGAATCGATGACGGGTAAAAGGATGCTCACCACAAATCCCAATGATCATAACTGGATTAAGAATACTTGAATTGGTTAAGTGTGATTTATCCATATTCTCTTCTAAAACTATCTAACTTTTGGCTCTTTATCCAAGTAACTGCTGCTTTAGACTAAATCAATTCCTTCACTTCACATTTAACTAGTTTGCTTTATTAACCAAGACTACAATTCCTTAGGAGTTCTCAACTAAGCATGATTCTATTAGATCTCAACAAATATAAGCATGAGAAATCCATGAGATCTCACAATTATTAAGCTGCATGCATCATTGGTACATTAACAACTATAGTCAAATTTCCTTAACATTCAACTCAATAACCAAATTGTCAAAGCAGACCTGGATAAACAATCAAGACTATTAGTCGTGACCCAGTTTAAGTACTGAAATGTGAGATGTGAGTGCAGTTCTTCAGGGTACATGAAAGTAATAGATAAAAAAAGAGAAGGAATTCGGACGCCTACATAAGAATATAATTAACTAAGGAAATCAATTATTGCACTCTCCCCACCTAGAAATTTACATGAGACCATAAAGAAGTCATATCCATTAGCAATTTCATGAGATTGGCCCCTGATATTTTCAGGTTTGATCACAAACCCAAACTCCCGAAGTAGAAATTGCAACTGTTTCCTGTGTTACATGGTACTTTTTATCGATCAAAAGTCTATACAGTTGGAAACTTTGTTTTATACTAGTTTAAGTAAACTGAGTACATTTAAACGCTAATTGGACGACATTTAAATGCACACAAACCGGCGGCTACATCTTATCAAGCATAGCATGGGACACGTTTAAATGCGCTGCTGAGCATTCAAATGAGCACTAACCAATAAGCTCATCTTCTATTTCTAATATGAAGATAACACAGTTGATGTAGTATAAGGCACCATTGGCTGTTTAAATTGTTTCCACATTTTATGTACTTGTGCTCTAAACCAAGTAATAGACTCTTGAATGCATCCCAATTAGTATCTGGTAATGGCCCTACAGTCAAGACGGAAAAAATTATCAGGAAACTCTACTAATACACACAAATATATCAGCCATATGCTAAAATCATTAAACAACTTTTCTAACAAATTCATATGATTTATAATATACACTAAGTTAGTATCTAGTTTTACATAACTATCTCAATACTACAGATTTATCACACCCCAAAATTTACCCTTTTGCTAGCCCCAAACAAATCTTCTCAAGACCATAAATATAAACAAACAGCATTAGCATCATACTATTAGAAAAAAAAAATTAGAGATATTTTTAATCTGAAATTGATCTCTTCTGCCACAAACTACATTAGACACAGAATTACAGATTAATATTTGTCACTGAAATTAGCAGTGCAAAATATTTAGAGACAGATATGTATGAGCTGCAAACAACAAACAAGATTATTCTGTCTCAAAAGAAATGCATCCATCTATTCAAAAAGACCCACATTATTCCACTGATAATGGCAATTTTGTTGTCATTGCATCCTATTCTGCCACTTCATTACCAGGACATGGCCAGCTAAAAGAGATAAATAATTACCAGTCAAGATGGTTTTGTTTTCCATCCAGCTTTCGATATGCGACGTAGCTCTTGGGTTCTACTCTTCACATCACTGCAACTTCCAAAATAGCATTAAGAAATTTTGAAGTAAAACCTTTATTGGTTAAATCACATTTAAAATATAGAAATAGTACCTTTGTATCAAATAAAGAAAAAGATAGAATACGGGAAGTAGTACCAAGATCAATGCTCCAGCAGCCAGGCGGAAGAAACTACTTTGATCCTGCAGTGGCAAAATATCAGGATAGACAAATAACAGCTGACAAGTATTGACTGTTATAATAAATTAGATATAATGTATACGTCTTAAGAGATTATGCCATAATGAATTGAAAAGGAAAAAGATCTAATGCTTAAAATTTAGAACCTTCCCAATAGAATCTAATTTGAGCCAGCCAAAAATGTAAAAGCATTAACCTAATGTCAATAAGGCTTTTTCCTTTTATGGAGGGACTCTGTCAATTAGGCTGAAAACATCACCACATAGATCATCTATGAGTGGAAGTATAGATTTCCGTATACCAATAGAGTTAGCAATAACAGATTTCTAATGAAAGGCGTATTGATAATAAATTATCCCAATGAGTCAGGCTTTACCTTGCCTCCTCGAAAGAAGGGTTTTTGTTTCCCTGAGCAAGTGTGAGCATCACAAAATTGGTGCAGAAACAATTCTACCAGTATATCAGGAAATTGGGTAAGAAATAAATCAACAAAGACCACAATATAATTAAATTAAGTGGAGGGAAACTGACAAGAAACTTTCATAATGGAATAATATGGAGAAAACTGTAAAAGAAAATATAAGTATACCATGAAGGCGGCCTGCGGATGGACCCTCACTTATTGGAAAACAATTGTCTGCAAGACTCTGAGTAAAGAGTGCATAAGGATTAGGTCAATAGTTGACAACACTGTGAACAGTGAAAGAGACAAAACAAAATGAAAGCAACCTCACATAGATGACGATTTCTTGCAGCAGCTGCAGGATTACATTTGCTTCTGGAGGATCTGAAATTCATCACAGCATCACAATGCATCGCCCCACACAAATCAGCCAAGCATTTACCATGACTCTGCATTAAATAGCCCACCAATGGAAACAACATTTTCTGATAAATATTAAAGCATAAAAAAGAACTGAAAAGTAAGATTCAAAAACTCATCGAAACTCCCATAAAAGGCCCAATTTTGTGTCCATTGGTTCCATATCCAATATTGAAATGATGTAAATGGTCATACAGTAAGAAATACTCAGACTAGAAAACTGTTTATTCCCTCATGGTATTTGGAAGCAGTGAAATAAATTAACTTATCCTCAAGGCAAAACATAAAATTATATCAATTTAGGGAAACTTGCTGAGTTGTTGAGGGAGGAAGGGGTGTGCGGTCCCTCCACGGAACAACCCCCCCCCCCCTTCCAGTCATCCATCATAGGGGGGGCAAACTGAGTGAACAAATCAGATAACTTCATGTGTTAAGGTATAACTATAACTATATTAGTACATCTTGGAGATTGACCTCATCATTAGGTATTGAGAAATAACAAAAGTTTCAATTTAACAGGAACAAGGAATGAAAGACAACAAAAAGGATACACTTAACTAAATCTTCAGATCACAACAGAGCCAAATATTGACACAAGCATATAACCTCTATGAGCAAAGAAAAGGGTGAGTACAACTGGGGGCAATTATGAACTTCAAACTCATCAAATAATTGATAAAATTAAAAGATTAAAATTTTTCACTGCACATTATGTATCCTCCAAGCACTATGAGAAAGGAATGAAAATTGACATACCAGATTCAGAAGATTGTAGTGTCTGTTATCGAAATGCTGATCGAGAAATTTCTCTTCCCGGAAGCTTTTCTTACAATATCCACACCGCCATTCATGTCTATCTATGAAAATTTTATGCTCTTCCTGATCCCTGAATATATCATTTTCAGGGTGAAGTCTGCATTTACTCGAAAGCTGGTAGTTTTCTCGTTCCACAAATGGTATCAAATACTACAAAAACATATAAGGAACATGTCTATTCAGAGAGAAAATGAGAACCATGTCCTGAAAATCTGTGTAAACTAGGGATTTGATATTTATGAGTATAACCAAATACAAAAGTAACAATTTTCCTAATTAATTGTTTACCTGATACATTGAAACTGCATGTTTCCAAATTCTTATTAACATGTGTTTTAAACAATAGTCATGGATCTTATTCAAAATTTAGATAACTTAGCAGTAAATACTGCAATGTCGTAAATTTCATAATGATAGCCAAAGGAATTTTCATACCTCCTCTATCACTTTCCGAGCTGCCCTGCTTCTCTCCCTGGAACAATGAAATTCTTGAGTATGTTCCTGTTCCTGTTCAAGTTGTCTACATTGAAAAACACAAATAAGTTGTGCAGGAGACTGAATCACGAGAGACAAGCTAAAGTATAAAGAGGAATATAAGTTCAATATATTTATTAGTAGCTCGAAAGGAAACTGAGTCTGTTAGGGACAAAAGCTAAACATCAAAGTAAAGTAAAGCATCGACACATTTGGATTACAATACCTTCCACCAGAAGATTCCTCATAAACCTGGAGCAAAAGATAGAACAAAACGATAATTAACTTCACAAATCATGGCTCAAATGAAATATAGGCTCAACATAAAGATTCTAATTAAATCCACCAAAAACTCATAATCTAGCACTTGAACTATTTGTGACCTCGAAATCCTTGTAACTCAACACAATGAACTTGAACCCTAAAAACTCACTATTCCAATTTCCATATCCCAAACTCGAAATCCTTCGTAGTTAGCCTATTAGTTTTAATGCAATTTCTACAATATCTTGCTCTCCAATAAAATAATGCGTATAAGAAATTAGACATCACACAGTTTTTGTTTATTCAAAGTCCAGTGCAAAGGCAAACGCCATTACCCACCCGGCTTGCGTATAAGAAAGGTGAGGAAGATACATGGACGAGTTCCTGGAAACAAAGTAGCGAGATCAAAAAGATTAAAACAATTGTTGTGACCTTCATTCTTTACTCTTTCTCCCAACTTTGCTCTTTTTGTGCAGAAGAAAACTATTAGACTCCTCCTAATTTGGGACCCTTCTTAAGGGCTATATGAAAATTAAGAACCCTTAACATTAAACTTTCTACCACAATTTTTCCCAATACTCTCTGTTCCTTGTTAATAAAAACAAATTGATTAAAATATAAAATTATAAATTAAATTTATTAAATAAAAAATAAAATTCATAAATGCTTTGTCGATAAATACTAATAAATAATAAGTTCAAATATTTGAAAAATGTATTTTTTTTCTTACAAAATTAAGATAGCGTAACGTTGATAACAATTTATTTTATTTTAATTTTATAATCAGTACTCGTGATTTTCCGAGAGAGATTTGGGATAAGACATTTTTTTTCATTTCCAGCAATCCAAAAATGAAAGTATCGTGTTAGGTTTATTATTTAAAAGTAACATTTCTAAAAAATATTTTTTTCCCGAAAAAATATACCTATATTTTCCATAAAATTGTTTATCCTCAATGCTATCTTTTTGCATAAACATTTCAAAGGCAATTTATAACATTTTAGTCATCTTGATTACAATTTTTTTTGTTTCGTTAGGAGTGTAATGATTTTTAAGACGTGTAAATATTCTTAAAAATTATGATTCTCAGACGTGAAAAAATTCTTCTACCAAACATCTCCCTAAGCTCTAAGAACAACTTTTTTGAACATTCTGCTATTATTACAATTACCTTGTGTGCTTCAGATTAAGAACAATACAAGATTTATAAACTAAATTAAAATAATTGAATTCTTTGAAACAATTAATTGTTTTTATGAAATTAGGTTTAATACCAGTTTGGTCCAGTTCAAATTTATTATTATTATTTCTAGAATTGGCATAACAGGAAGGCTGAAGAGAAGTTGGTGGGAATGTAGTAGCAGAAAAACATTATACATAGTAAAGAGAAGGGAAAAAAGGGCTACAACTGAAAGAATTAACCAAAATAAATGATAGTTCCTCACTAAACCCAATAGATACAACACCCTACAAAATTGAAACACTAAACCCCATAAAAGTTGAGTTTGTCAGGAGGGAAATTTACAAGCAAATTAGATAGACTTAACAAGATAACCAAAGCAAAAGGTGACATAGCAGTAACAATGAAACTAAGGAATGTCTAGAGGTGAGTCCAGCTATGGCTGCAGAGGGCTTGGGGGAAGCGTGTCCAGCAATGGCAGGTGGCACAGCACGAGCATTGGGGACACTCTGCTGCTGATTTGCCGGTAGAGGGTTTGGTGATCCACCATTGGAAGGTGATGTCAAACTTGCTCTATCTTGGCCTGCAAATTGTGAGTGATTAGCATAAAGTACAAGTTCATATGCTAGAAGAAAATGGTGCATTGGCAAATAATGATTTTCGGAAGAATAGAGATTAAAAGAACGTGTTCATGGAATGATATTTTAAAAGCAAAATGAAAAAACTTCTCCAGGATCTTGTTTAAATAAATTCTTCCATGAACACGTGTTACAGCAGAAAGTAAAAAAAATGAATTGAACTTCATATCATGTATGCACTTTAACTTGTCTTATTTTCTTTCCATGACCGTGTTTACAGATAAATTTACCTAAACAAGATCTCACAAGTTAGGCAACATTTAGTAGTTATGTTGGTAAAGAGATTACCAGTGAAAGAGAATCAAATTAAACAAGTAGAACATAATTTTCACTAAGATTTGGCAAAATTATAGGTTATGTTAAGAAATACTCACAATTCCATCTAGACCAACCAAATCGCATGTTCTCCCTATCAAAGACCAAGCGATAACCCATCAGGTAGTTCTCTGAAACAAAAGTGTCAAATGAAAGGCAATAATCAATGTCAGCCAGCATAAGGGTGTATGCTCATGCAAATATATGATCGAAATAACTAATATAATACTAACTGGCCTATCAGTATACATGTGTGAGCAGTTAGATGCATCTGCTCTCACAAACTTGATTGAGCTACTAGACAAAAGATGGAGATAGAAACATATAAAAAATTGAAGAGAAAGAAAAAATAAAAGGAAATGCATGTGGTAGGCAGCAGTATACTTACGTCCAATGGTAGCATAGTCCTCATCAGTAGGAGTTATGGGCAAACAAAAGAGGGTGTATTCCTGTTCCTGCACCAGAAGTTCGTATTTTATCAAAATTATAGCCAATATAGGAATTATTTTAGGTAGGGAAGAGAAGACATTCTACAAGGAAAATTAATAAATTTAGAATTATAGGCCACAAAAACATCCTGGCTGATCAGAGAAGAAATTTCACAATGAATGCCTTAGCATTATTGGTATGATATCATGTTCACTTGTTCAGCACCACAACAACAATTTTCTCCCCTAACAGTTAGAAGAAATCATTTAGAGGTTAACATAAAATGTTTCCAGAATCCAGTTCAATTTCTATACAACATGCTGAAATTTGGAAGCCAATTTTTTATAGCAGAACATACTGATTACATCAAAGATTAACATTTTTATTCATGAATGAGCCATGTTTATATAACATCAGATCATTCAAAATCACTTTTTCTATGTGTCTTACACTCTCTCCTTGGATTCTACACAGTAATTATTTGCTCTGAAATTCAATAGAAGAGACCTTCTTTCATATTAAATTTTTAAGCAGTTTAGAAATCCTTGTAAGGTGGTTTTGTTTTGGGGTTGATTTTTCCTGAGAATTCAATAAAGCATGGAACGTTAACCACCTTTCTGACATTATTTTTAACCTACATCCAAATTCAGCCTCATCATAAAGATTCATTTTATGTCAATTGCAATCACTAGACACCAACATACAACTCATTGACAGATAAAAAAAAGTCACTAATATACACGGAAGGTTATCTTTTGTGCATCACATTTTTCATCAATATCTAAAGATTCGCTCAATTTCAACCAAATGAACACACCCCCAGAAGGGTGAAGAGGGGATCGGAGGTTTAGCTTACCTGACTGGCAAGACCAGTAAAAACAGGATTTTGAAACAATAAGGTTTGATTCCTAGAGAAAGCAAGTTTCAATTGGGGAATGTTAATCAACTCCTGTGAACTGTCACGTCAAAAAAGCCATGGGTTACAATGAAACTAAGATTATTGTACAGCTAAATGCCAAATCATTTAGTAACTAACCTGGCATTATAGCAGTAATCCCATGATTCTGTAAGCATAATCCTTGTTGCATTTACTTGTTTGTCAAACTGTATTAAGAGAAGATTACTTTTAGCCCGCTTAATGCATGACCATACACCACAAGATTTATGGTGAAAGGAATTACCTCCATTACAACTTTTTGATAAACTTCATTGGGAAGATATGAGAAAGAAGATCCACTGTCAATAAATAGTTGAAAACTAGTTTCTTTGAGACATGAGCTCCCAACACAAAAGCTCTCTACTCCAACCATATAAGCAGTACTGCAACAACTCAAACAATTAAAATGTAACACAAATGGCATCTAAATTAAGCAGCAGTTCAAGGGATTATGTACAATACATACAACTCCCCGTTTATGGGCAAGAATGGTGTAGAATGTTGGGTGACATGACCTTGGTCACCAAAGATAATTCTCCCAGATTCATTCTCATCAAGACAAATTGAAAAAGAATTCTGAGTAACTCCCGCCTTTGCCAGTAAACTTGGGACTGAAATGTTTCCAGGTCCTAGCCCTAGAACACCATCAGGACTAGCTCCTTTTAAATACACACCAGTTTGTTTCCTGCCACAACTGCACTTATTCAAATCAATTATCAATAGCACTGACGCAAGTCAAACTTGCAGCCTATAATCTTGTCCAACAAATCAAATCTCAAAGAACAAAACAGTACAAAATTTTTAAACAGTTTTAGACATACCCTAAAATGATCGAGGCTTGCACAGGATTTTGTAAAGCATGTCTGCCATCAGAAGCTAAATGCAGTTTGTCTTCAAACAAGAATCCAGAACTTGTGGTATTATAAGAGGCATACTGAACACTATAAGGGCAAGGATCCTTAGAGCCTTTGCAAAAGGAATGCTGACCACATAACTTATGACCACAAGGTACATGTCTGCTGGTGTTGGATAATGATGGTTTATATTGATTCAGATCCCTATCCTGCATCAGAGATGCCCCCATATGAGAGGGAGCATCTGCCAATCAATCATTGAAATTAACAGCTAACTTTCTTACTTCTTTTGGGAAAACTGTTGTAGAAGTCCAGCTATGAACTTAAAGTATACTATTATTTACTCGGAGAAAAATTGCTGACACTTAAAGGATTAGTGTTATTAACAGATAGTTAAGAAGCATGGCTACAGTGATACAGAACATAGCACAGATACTTGTATAATCATAGTGATAGAATGGACTTCTGTCATCCCCTACAGTAGCCCTCAACCCTCTCTACTTCACCTGTGTCCATATGGCTACAAAAGGGCTGCTTGCAGAAGAATCTTATATGCTTACAAGATGAATGATTCACAAATGAACATTTCGACATGAAAAAAAAAAAGACAAAAGAAAAAGCTAAATGGAGCAAACAGGAAGTTCACAATAGCAACTACAAGACAAAATGATTGAGAGATGAAAAAGCACTAAAAAAAATAAAGGTAAATGGAAGTCATATCAGAGACCTACCAACACATTGTAATTACCAGCAGCCAAGGAAGCGCATTCAATACAATCACAGGGAACCCAAAGCATGTCACTTCCAGCATCCAACGCAACTAGAAATGAAACGTTTGGAGTCCCTATGTCGATCCATGTGTAATGCAACCTGAAATGCAACAACGAACAAGTTCATACACAACATTACCAACCTTCCATAGCATCCACTACAACTCCCTTTTATCTCCTATTTCTATTCCTTTAACCAAAAAAAACACAAGTAGCCACTTTGATTTCTAGCAGAAAATCCATCACACTAAACAACTTCAAATTTTACCCCTGAGCGTGCACCTCAATAACAAACTCATAGTCCTAGTAAAAGGTCCGTGAATTTCAACCAAAGGTTCATTTTTAAAAAAAAAAAAAAAAAAAAAAAGAGCAAATTACACAGACAAATGTGCAGTTCCTTGAGATTGCACATGATGTTTCTGTCCACTTAACCCCTATATTAACATACTTAATTGTGCGAAATACATCACACCCCTATTAGCCAAGCAATACATGACACCATTTAGCCCTGTAAGGGGTCACTGCAAACATGCAGAAAAGCCAGAGGTATTGTGTGTGTACTCTAAACCAAAGAGCCCTTTAGAAAGAAACACATCGATGTCAGCATAATTTGCACTAAAAAAAGAGTTCTTCGAAAAAAAGTAAGCTAAATCATTAATTAGATCCTTATAGTTACCTCCATTTTAAGTTTTAGTCCCTAAGCAGCCTTTTGTAACGATTTTACACCTCCAGAAATTGTTCTCTTGTGTTAGCAATGACTAAAACTTACAGCTTTATCGTTTTCTCGAGTAAAGACTAAAACTTAAAATGAGGACACCTCCATGTAACAAACGAATAGTTCGCAGTTCAACCATAACAATGAAACGAAGCTTGTTAACTTACAGTTAGCATAACACTCCACACCTTCATAGGATCACGCAAGAATCACAACGTATAGAACAAAAGACTCAAACTTTATTTTCCTGAGAACTTTCCCAGACTTACTCACCAATAAAGCACATCGCCGAAGGAGAAGGTCTGGCCTCCTTCAGAAGGGTACAGAGTTTCATACTGCGAGCCAAGCCTCATTCTCTGCCGTGTCACGTCACTTCTAAGAAGCAACCTGAAATACTCAGAGCTGTTCCTCTTAGGCCACGATTGAAACTCAGAACCGTTGCCCCTTGAAGCCAGATGAAACTTAGCCTCTTCCGAGAAGCGGTGAACGAGCCTAGAAGAAAATGTGACCCCCACAGCGCCCTCCAATGCAAGACCCTTGGCCAATAATAGCCAAAGAACAAGGCCAATCGCCATAAACATGAAAAAAAAGGTTAAACCCAAAGAATCCAACGAAGATAAAAGCTGAACTTCAGTTCCTGGAGTAACGGTCACACGAACCAAAAACCAAATGGGTATGCGAGAAAGGAGTTATGTTTCAGCAAAACGGGTTCTGATCCTGAAATTTGGAGGTGGGGTGGTGTAAAGTTTGAAGCTTTTTTTTCAGGGGAGAGAGGGTGGTGGGGTGGGGTGCGCAGTGTACACCTTTGTGGGTTCCAATAATGTTTTCCCGTGAACGTGGCGAAGGGATAGAGGGGCAGGCATGTGTCTAATCTATTGTATGTACTCTGCTACATAGAGTTTGTTTATTATTATACTACTTGCAATGGATGCCTATGACTTTGTGTTGTGATGATTATTTGATATTTAAATTTATAACAGTGGTCCATAAGGGAGAAAATCCAAGGTGCTAAAAAGCAGAGTGGCTGGTTGCAAGACAAATGGCTAGAGTTTCATCATAGATCATCCGAGAGTACATATAGACTATAGTAGTTTAGTTTATTCGACATTAGTTAGACTTACACGAATGTTGGTACTTTTCATTATTAAGATAAAATTCATGTGAGGTTGTCGATAGAGAAAATTACAGGAGAGCTGGGTTATATTTTGAAGGATGTATAAACGAGAAAATAAGAGACGAGATAAATTCAACTTTCCATTTTCTTTTCCAATTTTCAAACAAGCTTCAATTCTATAAAATAAGAAAGAAAGTGATATGATTTAATGGAAAGATAATAAATTTAATTAAGAAGATTATTATAATTAATTAGAGGTGTTCAGAAAGCATATCAATTCAGTTTTTTATTAAAATATATGAATTAAATATAAAAATTATATGTGATTGAGATTATTTGAATTACACATTAAAAAAATAATCAAACAAAATTAGTTTTTACAAGTTTCAATCCATTTTAAGGTTTTAATATATAATTTTAATTAATATATGTATTTGATTCTAAAATTACTGTTATATTATGATAAATAATTTTATTTTCTACTTCACTACAATTAAACATTTGTTTACTTTAATTTTGTATATATTATTAAATAATTTATTTATATTATTAATTTTCTTTTTATTTAAAAATAATATATAAAAATGTAAAAAATTTATACTTTTTCAATAAAAAATATAGATATTTATATTATATTTATATAATTTGCCATAAATATTATCTAAACTTCATGCTCAAATGTATATAATTTTTTGAAAAATTTAGAACATAAACTTCAAAATTAATCTCTATATATTATTTCTTTCTAATATTTATTTTATTACTTTTTTAAATTAATAATATAACATTTATAATATATTTTGTTATTTTTGTGTTACGTATAGGTCTTATCTAAGTTAGATATGGCAGGTTTTTCTCTCGTATATATTAATAATTAATATATGATTCAAATAATATGTATAACAATAGTGGATTTTGATTCACCTTTAATTGATTCTAACTTATTAAATTACAATTTAAATTGAATTTATTTGTAAAAATATGCAAATTGATCCAAAGATATTTTCTTTTAATTTATTATTGACTTTTAGATTTTTTTTTATTTTTTATCAGTTAATTAATACATGTAACTCATTTGATTGAATTAATGAAGAAAATTTCTTATAGATATATTTTCTAAAATGTAATTCTTTTTAAAAGAATTAGTTGAGAAAATTAAAATAAAATATTTCTTAAAAATATTATATATTTATCAATAATAATTACAAAAAAATTGAAGAAAAACTTGATACATAGGATTATTTTTAAAATCCAAATATGGGACACAAGGGTAAAGGGTAAATTAGTAACTTACCAAACAATCTTCACACATGTATCCTTATTTTTATATTTTATATTTTATATTCATCGATTCTCTAAAAAAATTTCAAAAAATCACTTAAACCAAATGCTCATTCCTCAAAATTATTTGAAATCAATACTCACGGATACTAAATCACTCCTACCAAACAAACTCAAATTATTTGAATAAAGAAGAAGAGATTGGAAAGTGAAAAGAAATAAATAAAAAATTTAACTTAATTTAATTAATGTAATACAATAATTTTTTTATATTAATATATATAAAATAATTTGTAAATAAATTTTAAAAGCAATCTGATAAAAATAATTTAAAAAAATATAAATTAGAACTAAAATAATTTTTTAGTAAAATATTTTAAAATCTATATTTCTTCTTCCTCTCACATGGACCAATGTCTTTTCTCTCAAATTTCATGTTTCAACAATAGAAAACACACCTCCATTCTATCATTGCATCTCCTTTTAAATAATTGGAGGCAAATCAAATAAATCCGTACATTTTCATTATGATATCAGGAGACTCAAAGTGGGGTAAGTCTTTTTGGTATAGAATTATTTTCATTTAAAAATAATTTTTATTTAACATTCTTTAAAAACTGATATGAATAAATTAATTTTAATACCTAGAAAATTATTTTATTTTATATTTATTGTTGTCATAAGAAACCTTCCCATGACTATTTAAAAATTACTCATGACAATAAATATTATTTTAAATAAAAATATTTAATTTTTTTACTGTGGATAAAATAGTGATGAATGTGTTATGTATATATGCTTATACTTTTCACAATAAATAAGTTCTCAAACTTGTTGGATGTACTAGTGAAAAAAAAGAACTTGGTGTCTCTATATTAAAAAATAAATATTGGTTAATTTATAACGTAATATTAAATATTATAAATTATTTGAAGAGTATAAATAAAATTGTGGAAAGTTGTAATAATAATATGAATAATATATATATATATATATATATATATATATATTTAAAGTATCTTTTCATATACATAAAAAAATAATAAACATAAATTTATAGAATTTATTTCATCATATTCATAGTTTATAAGGTTTTAAGCATTCGTTATAACATTTTAAATTATTATTACTATGTGACATCATATTTAAACACTTATATATAAACTTATTTCAATAATAAAAATGTTAACCAATTCACACTTTTTTTTATTTCTATTTTATTTTAAAGATATCATATTTTCATAAGTTATGAAATTAAATTTTAAAATATTAGAAGAACTATGACATAGGTACTATTCAAACTCGGCTTTAAAATTTAAAATATTTTAGTAGCAACAACATTGTTCTGAAAACAATAAATAAGATTTGGAGATGGTTTAACATGCGCGCGTGGAGAGAGTGAGAAAAGCGGTTGTTAAGGAGATTGATTGAATGCACGCGGGACGAGGAGGTACCTTAAAACACGCAATTCATATGGCCACGTGTCTCCAAGAAAGGAAGGT
Source organism: Lablab purpureus (assembly GCA_030347555.1). Taxonomy (NCBI): domain Eukaryota; kingdom Viridiplantae; phylum Streptophyta; class Magnoliopsida; order Fabales; family Fabaceae; genus Lablab; species Lablab purpureus. Next base: position 14,192,932 of record CM059261.1, on the reverse strand, counting down.
GGTGGAGTTGGTGGGATTCTCCTTCGTTTTTCAATTGAGAAGAGGAAAAGAGTGGAACTACCAACTTTTATTTTTTTTAATTTCGTATTCTGAAGGCATAAGAAAAGCATAAACAATCATCACGCCAGAGTAAATAACACATAGGGGCTTCTTCTCTTCTATCATCCCACTATCAAATATAACTTAAACTTTATATTTTATATATTCTTAGTATAACAAAATTATACTATTATTGTTTTTTAGAAGACTTTTAAAAAACTTCATGTGAAAAGTCTTTATATTTAAGAGAATTGAAATATGGCAATCCCATCAGAGCTAAAAACATTTTCAATTGATGTCTCAAAATAAATGTTAGTTAAATAGATAGATCCAATTAAATGGAAGACAGAGATCAGAGATAAAAGTATAAATACTTTTATAGTGATTTATCTTAGTACAGTATTACAATTAATTTTTACTAATTTATCAAGTTCTACTAAATATTAATAATTGTAATATAAATATTTTTAACTAAAAACTATTTACTTAACAATACGACTTTTCTTTGAATACTTGTGTAAGATCTTGTAACAAAAATATTACCTTATTAGTCTACTCATTCTTGATTTTGTATAACATAAATATTCTTTAATAAATATCTCATCACATCTTATAATATAGAAAGTATTTTGAAGAAAAAAATTAACATTAAAATTATAAACTAGCCAAAAGTTTCAATGTTTTATAAACAAATGCAATGATAAACTCCTTGTAGAAAACTTTCAAGAATATTTTAATTGAGAGTTTTATAAAAAAAAAAACTACTTGGTGCATGACAATTAGTCTTTGAGTGCTTTTTTTCTGTTTTTCTTCAACTTTAAGTTTTGTTTTCATCGTTGTGTGAGTTTTTATGAACATTAGTACATTTTAAAGTCACAAATATTATATTAAATATTATTTTTTTAGAATTATTGATAAAATAATTCATGTTGTATATTTATCCTCGATAGTGCATTATTATTTTATTTTATAAAGCACCTTATTTAATAGATGCATTAAGTTATACTTTACAACAAAAGTATACCTTAAAAGTTTTTAAAAGGACATGCAATTTTAAAAGGTGATTTAATAGAGCATACAAAATTTTCTAATGATCATTAAATTCTCTAACAAAAAGTTTTATAGAGATAAAGAATAACATAACACATTTATAATTGTTCATTCTCAACTTTAGAATTATGTCCAATTTTTTTTATAAGAAATTCTTAAAGAATTTCATTAATAAAAAAATTTATTACAATAAAGTATATAAATCACTTTTTAATTATAATGAATATATAAATCATTCTTAATTATCTTTTTTTATCTCTTCCTAAGATTAAAAAATCAAATACTTTTATCTTCCATTTTTTGCTACAAAAACAAAAAGGATATTTATAAAGAAAACATGTTAAGGTAAAGATGAGTTAAGTTAGATAAAAGTCTTAAATATCTTAAGTCTTATTGTTTGACACTTAAATTTTGATAAAACAAACAAGATTTTTTGTGTTTTTAATATGCTTATCTAATGTGTGATAAGCTTAATCATGACTAAGAGTAAGTCTTTTATTCAAGATATAAGTCATAGTTAAAGCACAAAGGAAAGTAGATGGGGTCTTTGTAGACAACCTCCTCTAATAAGAAGATAGACACTACTCTTAGGGTTGGGTTTAAGAGGGGGTTAATTAAACTCTCGAAAGATTTTCGAAAATCTTGACCAATTTCATAAAATATCAAATTTTTACTCGTAGTTGCATCTAAAACAATTCTTTAAAATTTCTTGAGATGATTTTATCAATGAATTATATATTCAGCTCTTTTAACAATTCAATTAACAATTGCAAAAATTAAAAGAGTAGGGAAGAAGAAATTAACACCAGAAATTTATACTGGTTCACGATCCAATTTCCTAATCACCCTAATCAAACAATTCACAAATTTTCAGTTTTTACATGAATCCTACATGAAAAACCAAAAAATAGAACAAAAACAATTGATCTTGAACACACTACAAGATCACAAAACACCTTGCAAAACCCTATCGCAAGATCCTCTCAATCACCTTGATTAAGAAGACACAAACCTAAAAGCAATTACACAACAAAATGGAACAAAATCACCTGGACAAGTATCACACAACAGCTATTCAAAAACAGAGTATGATCCAATGTGATTTTTCTATAAGACAAGATTCAATTCACCTAGATCTTGGACTTCTTGGAGTATTAATTTCGAAAAACAATTTAGAACACTTAGAAACACACTTTCAATCACGGGTTTTCTTGTAAAAAAATCTCTTAATAATTTTGAAAATCTCAAAGTATTTAAACCAAACTGCTCCAGTGTTTTCAAAACATTTACACATTTACTGATATACACAACTGGTTAAAAATGCAATTTAACAAGCTTATTTCACTTAAAGATGGACTTTAAGCGATTTCAGCTGTTGTTACAGAAAGCATCAAAATCCTAGAAGTTAGATTTAGCAGGCTGAAAACGTGTTTCAACTAGTGTAAATCATTAAAGATAAACTTTAAGAGATTTTAACTTGCTTAATTTGCGATTCAACTAGATTTTTCGGAGAGCATGACTTTTCAATAAATAACAGCTCCAGTATTTAAGATGGTTCATTTTTCAAAACAATTGGTTGAAATCAGCTGGGAGCAATTTTCACAAATCAACAACTCTTGATTTTTTAGCTAACCGAAACATCTTATTAGTATGTTAAATTGTTTATACTTGATTTAATCATCAAGCAATGAACATTTTAACTTACTGAAAAGATATTTTCAATTACTTGAAAATACTTAACTTCCTTTAAAACTTTCTAAAACATTTGTAAAACATTTTATAACCCAAATTCCAATATTAGGTAAAAAGAATCTTACCCACAAAATCTAAGATACATTAGCACTAAAACTAAGGTCTTAAATCTTCACATTCTTCAAGTTTCAAATCTTCATTCATGATCACCAAGAGGTGGTTGGAGACATCAAATCACATGCAGCTCACACCAAGCCAAAGTCTTCAAGTCCAACAAACTCCCCCTATTTGATAATGACAACCACTTGAAGCATCCACTGTATTTGAAGAATGTCACAAACCTGAAATTTAAGACAAAAACAGTGCAGTGCAAAAGCAGAGTACATATATATAGCATTTTCACTTATCTCTCCCCTCTGTAATCATCAAGTAGCAAGGGGAAGATAAGACCTAATATTGCAAATGTAGAAAAAGATAAATTGTCCAATAGATTAAACCAACAACAAAACAAATATAAGCAAAACAACCATGCAACATAAAGACAAGCAAAATAAAATGCAAAAACAACATATGAAATTTAGCAGCAACATCAACAACACTTCAATATCAGCAAAATTTCAATAACAATAATAGTTCTTCTTTATAAGCAGCAGAAACAACTTAGTTATCATCCTCTCCATTATCATCATCAGCTACAGTACCATAACCAACATTGATTTGAACCAGTTGAGCATGTAGATCCTCAATGCTTTGATCAATATACCCAAAACGATGAACACAATAAGGGTGGTGATACTTTTGACGAGTCACCAAAGTATCAAAGCGTTGAAACACCATTTGCTCAAATTGGAATAAAGGAGTACCACAATTAACTGGAGGAACGTATGACACAATGTCTTTGATGTCAGTTTGCTCCTTATTTCTTGTTCTTAGTACGTTATCTTAGCTTCTATTCTCACTTTAATCCAAAGCATCTATCACATTTTTTGTGAACCATTGAAAAATTCATGTTTCAATTTTTTGTCACATTTTCTATGCACTTAAATCATCCATTCATACATATTGCACAGTCATGCTCCATTGGTTGAAAACAAACTTGCAGGTGAATAAGACTCCAACCTTGCTTGCGCGGACCACTACACAAGCAAAAGCTGAATTGTAGCACATTCCAACACCTAGCTACTTTAATTAAACCAGCATTACATGCATGGCAATTTCGTACATGCAACTAAGCCAATGGTCCAACTTCGAAGTCCAACATCGGCCCAATTCCAAATATAGCAGCGTTCCAATTTCAAATTCCAACAGCGGTCCAATAAAGATTTTAGCAAGCTCCTACGCATCATCCGGGCCTCAATACCAGCATGGTATTAATCATCAATCAAAATCAGCTAGCAATCGCACCATTTGTTTAACACTTAATAAAAATATTTAATTTGAATTATAATTAATTGCTGGATTTGTTTGTAACAATGCACCTAGTCATTCTCCTATAAATAGGAGATTAGAAATAAAACACAACACACCTGACTGGGGGGCAAGATCCTCTCTTCTTTCTCCCTACTTCGATCCATTATAGTTGTGAGTGTTATTCTTGTTTAGGTTAAGTACTGGAAAACGTTGGTGCTGCACTGTTGTTCTCTGGTTTGTTCTTACTTTATCTTAAGCAAAGTTTATTTCCACTGGTGTTTACGTTTACTTAGCTGTTCGGGAATTTCATAAACCATTTTTATTTGTTTATTTTTGTTTTACATTTTCAAGTCACCATATTTCTTATATCACTTTCAGTTTTCATTAGGATTAGAATCAACATTTATTTCTACCGCACGACCTATTCATACAAGGTTGCATGCTAAATCTAGTTTTTCGTCTTTTATTGGTCAACCATTCATGCATTCAATACATGTCCAGCACTACTAATTACAGGTGTCACAACTCAATTATTAGTTAGTTTACATTATAGTTATAGTTTTTTTTCGGTGCATAACATCTCTATGTTATTTGGTCCAATTGATTCAATTCATAGATATAGGCATTTTTATGCTTTCGGTTTCATATTTCTAGTCCTGCAGTGCTCGGTGTATAATGATTACCCCATGATCCTCTGCTTAATTTACATTAATTAATTATTCCTTCCAATTTCAAATTATAACTTTGAAAGAAAATCTTATTTCATAAATAACTTTATTTTTTTTTCTTATATACCCCTATTAATCACATCATTATTTATATTAACATTAAATAATAGAAAGAAAAATTAAATATCAGGAACTCAGAATTAATTCTTTTTTATTAGTCTGACTCTTTTACCATCATCTACTAATATTATGTTTTAATTTTTGTATTAAAGTTGCAGTAACAACTCATTTTAATTCACTATTTCTATTTACGGTGGAAATTGAAAATTTTGATTGAAATTTTGAAAATAAAATTTAAGCATATTCATTTACAATTTAGTAGGAATTAAAATTTTTGATTGAAATTTTAAAATAAAATTTAAGTATAGTCATTTGCAATTTGGTGGAAATTAAAAATTTTGATTAAAATTTATTTAAAATAATTAGTAGTTCTCATTCTAAATTATTTAGAAATGATTCTGAAATGATTTCAAAACTGTTGAAATTCTAATCTCAATCAATTTATAATTTTATTAAAAAATTAATTCATTTATAAATACTTCTGGTTAAATTTTAATTAATTCATTTAATAATAATTAATAAAAATAAAAATAAAAAATTTATAAAAAATTAAACAAATTAATTATTTTTATTAGTATATGAGAATTTGTCAAATTAGCATACATTTACTGGTCTGACTTGGTACAAGTGCAATTAATTTTAATTGTTGTCCGTAATCCATCAGTTATTGCTTTAGTTAATGGTTTTGGTGTTTTTTTTTCCGATTCAATTCTATCGCTTACAAATTGTTTTAAGCAATTCATGGTATTAAGTTTATTATCTTTTATTTCTAGTTTCGCATCATATAATTTAGCTTTTCATTTTTTTAATTCCATCCACAATTTTAGTTTAGTATATTTTATTCACTCACTATTTCCTAAATTCACTCACGCAAACATCACGTTTATACCCACATCACTCACCACCAGATTTAACACATTGCAATCATTATAGAATTGTCATCTAATTCATTTGTTTTTAATTAAGTATTACTTTTCGGTTAGCATATTCAATTCTTCCAATCTAGTTTGTTTTAATTCTAATTACATTTATCTCCTCGATTTTCTTATTATTGCTTAGTTCCGCATTCATTCAATTCTCCTCGTCAATCAATTTTTCACTTAATTTTAGGTTGAATCTATTTTGGCATTTTAATTTAAGTGATACTGCACTCCAATTATTAGCTATTAGTTTTAGGCAATTATTCAAATAATTCTAGGCACCTTTATTCTTTTATGGTTTTTGGTTTAATTCAATTCAACATTTTAAAACTTAGTACAGTACTTTCATTCACTTTTGTGGGTTCATTCAATTTCTTGTAATTATTTTAGTATTTTTGTTCACTTTTCAGGGTTCATTCAATTTCTTGTAATTATTCTAATTGGATGCATTCTTGCTTGAATTTGTTAAAGTAACTTTTTTATTTTAATAAATTCTTGTTATTTAATTTTTCATTATTTTGCTTTAATTTATTTACCACTCTTTGCTTTATGATTATCAATCTATTGTCAAACAAATTTCTATTTTTTACTATTTTTTTTCAAGAGAATGATGTTTAGTAATGAGTACTGATAATTTCTACCACGTCAAGGTGACACTCTACCGTTGAGTTATATTCCTTCCCTTGCCTCCATCGAGAAATAGAACAGACTAATCCTAAGAGAAAGGGTCAAGAAACTCAACGCCACTATTCTTAAACAACTTCTTGGAGTTAGGCTTTCTTTTTACACTATTACGGATACGAAAATTTTGGGAAAAATTGTATTCAATTGTCACCTGCTCCTATCGGAAATAAGATTGACCACAGATTCGAGAAATAGCACATGATTTTATAAAACCATATACCTTTTTACAATTGTGTCCTAGTAAGATTCGACACAAGTTAACTATACTGCATTAGGGTAATTAAATTGTTATATTTTGATCAAAATTTTATGCGACCAGAATATTATCATCAATCTCCCATCATTGAAGGCTCCCCAACAGTACCACTTGGTCTAGCAACAGAACTTTGACCAGCAGCTCCAGCAGTCCACACCCCATCATTTTTTAGAACCCAAACTTGTATAAAAATGTGTTATCCAGCTGATGAGTTTTTCCAACAGTGGCCTTTCGTTCACCTCTAACATCTACTCATGCAAACTCAATGAATTTGGAGATGAGGACAACATAAGGTAACTTGTAATCAGTCAACCTTTTTTACTTAATCATGTGATCCTTGATTACATAAATCCAATTAATCTTGACAGATTTCATAAATCCATAAAGAAGTACCAAATCCCCTTCCTTCAAAGTAGCATGATTACTCCCCCTAGGTATAATCATCCAAGTTTTGATGAATGTTAAGATTCTTGCAGTGAGTGTCATCCCACCAACATGGAAACCTCTTACAGACCCACTTAGATCGTTTAAACATTCTCTAAAAGTCTGAACTTTGTTGAAGTTTTCCATTTCACCTATAAATCGTTTAGTTACATCAATACCCTCATACTTAAGACCAACAACTTGCAACCAAATAGAAGGAGTTATGATAATATTTCTGCTTTCGACCTTTGATGTTAATGTAGATCCATCAAATTTAAGATTAGTATAAAAAACCTTAACTAAATCAGGGTAAATAGTTTCACTTAGCTTAAGAAATTTTTGCAACTCTTGAAAAGTCAACATTGCTATAATGTCTGTCAAACCTTCATCTTCCAACCATTTGAAGCTAAGCATCTTTGGAGAGTTGATTTGTTTTCTTGCAATGTGCTCCTAATATTTATCAATATTTTCTTTATCACCATCAAACCAAATTTCAATGATTCTAGGAATGCAGGTAGTAGCAGCTGGATATGATGGAGTTGATGCAAGTTGGCCTCTTCGTGATTTACCTCCAAACCCAACAATTTTTATTCTTTTCCTAGTGCCACTTAGAGATGCCATTGATGAAAGGAATAGTAGAGAATAACACAAATAAAATTTTGCAGAGAATATGAAATCACTCAATGCACATTTCAAATATCAGAGCAAGCTACATATATTTAGCACGAGCATTTATAAATATTTTACCCAATAGTTTTTAGGTTCAAAATTCAATTTAGTCCATTGCATGGTCAAGTATAAATCAGAGAATAAATCTACAGCAGAGATATGGACTAGGATTCTCTTCCCAACAAAAATAGCTAGTTACGCATTTTGCCTTTTGGAGGGAGAAAAACCAATCAATTGAATGACAAATGTACAAAAAGACAAAACAAGAGTCAATACTCTTTAACAAGTTGTATTTCCAAAATAACTTACGCATAGTTATCAATTAATTTAAATCCAACAATTGAATGCAATTCAACCCAATTAATCATCTAATTAATTTTGTTAGTTAATTTTGCATTACTCCAGACAAATTTAGTCTCTTGATTATGCAAAATAGTTGATTAAAACAAAGAGCTTGATTCCAACTAAAAACTCATCTAATGAAATTAGCTGATTAATTCGATAATAAACTAACTAAACCAGAGAGCACACATTTTTAGCAAAGCCACATTTAATGAAATACACTTGTTATTTCGAGGTTCAAACTAGCTAAACCAGAGACTGAAATTACTGCAAATCCAAATTAGGTGAAATAAGTTGATTATTTCACGAAATAACTACCTATAAAGCTTAACATCATTGGAGATTAAATTGCATATAAGATCAAATGCAAGCAAAACTACATCCTAACCATATACTTGCAAAATTACATAATCAAACACACAAAACAACATAGTTCAACAAGAATGAGACACACACATGAATTAAATCATATTAGGGATGTCAAGCACACCCAATTCATTTCTCAAGTCAAAAAACCTTTCCATAAAGAGTGACTTGGTAAAAATATCAGCAAGTTGGTTATGTGTATCAACAAACTCAATTATGTAGTCACCCTTTTGAACATGATCTATGATGAAATGGTGTCTTATCTCTATGTGCTTTGTACATGAATGCAAAATATGTTTTTAGGTTAAGTTGATAGCACTTGTATTGTACACATATGGGAATGTGATCTAGTTTCAAACCATAATAAAAAAGTTGTTGTTTCAACCAGAGAGTTTGAGCATAACAACTCCCTGCTGCAACATACTCAACCTCAGTTGTGGACAAAAGCTACACTAGCTTGCTTTTTACTATGCCATGAGACTAGACTACTTCTTAATAGATGACAAGTTCTGCTGGTGCTTTTCCTGTCCAATTTACAACCTGTAAAATCTGCATCTGAATAGCCTACTAGATTGAATGATGCACCTTTTAGATACCACAAGCCTACATTAATAGTTCCTTTTAAGTATTTCAAAATTCTTTTAGCTATTGTAAAGTGTGATTCTTTAGGATTGGACTGAAATCTAGCACACATGCATACACTAAACATTATATCTAGCCTACTAGCAGTTAGGTATAAAAGAGAACCTATCAAACCTCTGTATTTAGTGGAATCAATTGGTTTACCACTTTCATCAGCACAAGGTAACTGCTAGTTGTCATAGGAGTGCTTGATTCCTTGCAGTTGTCCATATCATACTTCTTTAATAGCTCTTGCAGTATTTGGATTGATTAAGGAATGTTCCATGATCCATTTGCTTGACTTGTACCTAAAAAGAAGTTAAGACATCATTGACATCTCAAACTCCGCCTGCATAGCTAACACAATTTCTTCACAAAACTTCTCATTAGTGGATCCAAAAATTATATCATCAACATAAACCTGCACAAGGATTATGTTGTCCAAAGATTTCCTAATAAACAAGGTTTTCTCAACTTGACCCCTTTCAAAATTTTTGAGATATAAGAAAGTTACTCAACCTCTCACACCATTGTCTTGGATCTTGCTTGAGTCCATAAAGAGCTTTCTTGAGTTTATACACATGATTAGGAAACTTGTGATCAGAAAAACCAGATGGTTGTAAAACATAAAATTCCTCATTTATATAACCATTCAAAAATGCACTTTTCAAATCCATTTGATGAAGTTTGAATCCAATCATACATGAAAAAGCAAGCAGCGGCCTAACAACTTCTAATCTAGCTACAGGAGCATAGGTTCCTTCATAATCTATCCCTTCCTCTTGATTATAACCCTTAGCCATAAGCCTAACTTTATTTCTAGTTATTATTCCTTGATCATTCATCTTATTTTTAAACACCCATTTTGTTCCAATTATGTTCATTTTAGGTGTGCAAGAGACTAGTTCCCAGACCTTGTTCCTTTTAAATTGATTAAGTTCATCTTGCATAGCTAAAATCCAATTTTCATCAAGCAATGCATCATCAACACACTTAGGCTCAATTTGAGAAACAAATACAACGATTAAACATGTATCATGCACGGATCTCCTAGTAGAAACACCTTGTTGAACCTATAACATTGTGAAGTGATAGCTGACGAGGTACCCTCCATTCTTTGGGTAAACCATTTTCTGCAATGTTCTGTTCTGGTGCCAGAATTTCAGCCTATTCATCCTTATTTTCACCAACTAAAATTTTGTCTACAACACTTTTATCACTTTGTAATTTTTTAGTTGATATGCCTTCAATCAAATTCTCTTCATCTGCACCTGCATCACTAAAAGCACCTTCTTTTTTCAAATTAGACTCATAAAAAACCACATGAATTGATTCCTCAATTATGGGCAATCTCTTTTTATAATTTCTATATGCTTTGTTATTAGAAGAGTATCCTAAAAACAATGCATCATCAACTTTAGCATCAAATTTGCCAAGTTGTTCTTTTCTGTTATTAATTACAAAACACTTCATCTAAGATGTGCTATGTTAGGTTTTCTCCTTTTGTACAATTTATAAGGGGCTATCTTCAAAATTGGTCTTATCAAAACCCGATTAATCACATAGCATGCAATATTTACTGCATCTATCCAAAAATATTTAGGAAGGTTTGAATCATTTATCATGGTTCTATCAAGTTCCTCAAGTGACCTATTTTTCCTCTCAACAACACCATTTTGTTGAAGAGTTCTAGGTGCTAAAAAATTATGTTTGATACCATATTTTTCACAAAAATGATTAAACTTTTCATTTTGAAACTCCCCTCCATGATCACTTCTTAGAGCAATGATGCTGCAATCATTCTCAGTTTGTAAAAGCTTGGCAAGTTTCTTAAAAGCATGAAATGCATTATTTTTGTTGACAATGAATAATGCCCAAGTATATCTAGAATAGTCATCCACAATAACCAAAGAATAGAAATTTCCACCAATGCATATTGTCCTAGATGGTCCAAACAAATCCATATGCAAAAGTTCAAAAGATTTAGATGTTGAAACATAATTTTTCATATTAAAAGACACATTGGTTTGTTTTCTTCTTTGGCATGCATGACAAATTTTACCCTTTTCAAATTTCAGTTTTGGCAGCCCTAAAACAAGATCTTTTTGTTTGTAGCCTTTGTTTTTGTGTTTCAAAAACTTGTTGAATTTTTTCACCGAGAAGATCAGATTTTTAGCATCACTCCCTTCATGAATTTCATCATCAGTTGTTTCTTCTTTGTGCACCACAATCTTCAAGACCAACCCTTTTTTTCTTATCACTTTCCTCTTGTTCAGCAAGCCTATTAATTTCAATTTCATGCTCCCTAAGCTTCCTAAAATGTGCATAAATACTCATTGATGTTAGATCCTTAGATTCAGAAATTGTTGTCACTTTAGGTTGCAAATTTATGTTCAAACACTTCAGCACTTTGATATTCAACTCTTCTTTCTCAAACACTTTGCCAAGACCTATTAGACGATTTACAATATGAGTAAATCTTTTCTGCATATCCGAAATTGATTCTCATGGCAACATCCTAAACATTTCATATTCTTGGATCAAGGTGTGCTTCCTAGCTCTCTTGACATCAACCGTGCCTTCATGAGTGACTTCCAGCACCTCCCATACCTCCTCAGCAGTAGCACAGTGTGAAATGCAAAAGAATTTACCAAGATTCAATGAAAAAGTTATGATACCTTTAGCTTTGCAATCATATTGCACTTTCTTTTGTTCTTCGAGTTAGACTACTCCATGGTTTTTCTTCTTCTTTATCATTATCATTGTGTTTAGGAATATATGGTCCATTGATTATGGCATCTCAAATACCTTTTATCAATTGATTCAATGAAAATCTTCATTCTTATTTTACAAAAAGGATAATTCACTCTTGAAAACATAGGTGGCCTATTTATTGAAGCTCCTTCAGTTAAAGGCAATTTTCCCTAAGCCATTTCGAAAAAAATTCAGAAAACTTGAATATCTTTCAAGAATCTGCTTTGATACCAATTGTTAGAATTAAGGGCCGAGTGGGGGTGAACTAAACTCTCAAAAGATTTTCAAAAAACTTGGCAAATTTCAGAAAAATATCATATTTTTACTCACAGTTACTTCTAAAACAATTCTTTAAAGGTTCTTGACATGCTTTGATCAATGAATTCTATATTAAACTCTTTTAACAATTCCATTAACAATTGCAGAAATTAAAAGAATAGGAAAGAAGAAATTAACACTAGAAATTTATACTGGTTCACCTTCTCAACAAGGCTACATTGAGTTTTCTAATTACCCCGATAAAAAAATTCACTAATTTTCATTTTTTACGTGAACCCTACATGAAAAACCAAAAAATAGAACAAAAACAATTGATCTTGAACACTAGAAGATCACAAACACCTTGCAAAATCCTATTGCAGGATCCTCTCCATCACCCTGATCAAGAAGACACATAACCAAAAATAATTACATAGTAAAATAGAACAAAATTACCTGGACAAGTATCACACATCAGTTGTTGAAAAATAGAGTATGATCCAATTGGTTTTTCCAGAAGACAAGATTCAATTCACCTAGATCTTGGACTTCTTGGAGTATTGATTTCGAAAAATAGTTTAAAAAACTTAGGAACACACTTTCAATGATGGGTTATCTTGTAAAAGAGTCTCTTATCAGTTTTGGAAATCTCAAAGTATTTAAACCAAACTGCTCTAGTGTTTTTAAAACATTTACTAATATAAACAGCTAGTTAAAAACTCGACTTAACAAACTTATTTCACTTAAAGATGGATTTTAAGTGATTTCAGCTGGTTTGCTTCGCGATTCAACTAACTGTTACAGAGAATATTTAAATCCTAAAAGTTAGATTTAGTTGGTTGAAAGCACGTTTCAACTTATGTGAATCATTAAAGATAAACTTTCAGTGATTTTGACCTTTTTAATTTGCGATTCAACTAGATTTTCTAGAGAGCATGGTTTTTCAACAAATAAAAGGTCTAATATTTAAGCTGATTCATTTTTTAAAATAATTGGTTGAAACCGACTAAGAGAAATTTTCAAAAATCAACAACTCTCGCTTTTTAGGTGACTGAAACATCTGATCAGTAGGTTGAATTATTTACACTTGATTTAATCATCAAGCATTGAACATTTTAACTGGCTGAAAAAATATTTTCAATTAGCTAAAATTACTTAACTTCCTTTAAAACTTTCTAAAATATTTGTAAAATATTTTATAACCCAAATTAAGTCCAAGATTAAATGAAAAGAATCTTACCCTCAAAACCTAAGACACACTTGCACTAAAATTAAGGTCTTCAATCTTCACATTCTTCAAGCTTCAAAATTTTCATTCATGATCACCAAGAGATGGTTGGAGACATCAAATCACATGTAGCTCACACTAAGCCAAAGTCTTCAAGTCCAACAACTACAAGTTGAATGTAACCTTTCAAAAGAATTACATGATCATATCTTCTATGAATGACCTCAGTCTTAAGGGTGTATCAAAAGTTTGAATAAAGAAGAAGACCAACAGAAGATACTTACAACTCCTCTTATTTGATGAAGATTTAAAAGCTTGCATCATAGAAGAAACAAAAAGAAGACCACAAGAAACTAAAAGAAAATCAAGATAAAAAAGCAAGAAGAAGATAAAGAGAAAATGCTTTAGAATGTCTCTAGCTTAATATAGAGTTAGATGTCCATGAAGATCATATTACTCTTTAAAGAGAAACAAGTTCATATAAACTTAATGTAACAACTATTGTTGGTATTTAGTATAAAATATCAATACGGAAGATATCAACAATGAAACTATCGATATAGAAGATAATTACAAGGAAACTATCGACATGGAATAAATCAACAAGGAAAATATCAATAAAGAAGACATCTATGGGAATGTTATTATCGAAAAAAGGAGATTGCTAACAAGGATAATCAAGGAAGGTCAATTTTATTTAAATGTTTGTTGAAGGGCAATTATTGATGGTTCGAGAAGTTCTCCAAGGGAAAATACCTTCAAGAACATAGAAGCAGAAGAAATGATAGTTTTTAGGATTAATAAATGTAAATAAACATTAATAAACGGTCTTATCTTTGTAAATTAGTGTATATATGTAGGACTTGTATTTTAGAAATAAGTGTGATAAAACATTGTGTAATATTGTCAAAGCCTAAAACTTGGAAAAAAGGCAAGAACACTTTCTACATTGATCCTTGCGTCACCATGGTTTTTGATCTGCTAACTTTTTTTTCTAACCCTGATAATCAAATATTTATTTTTCTCAAGTTATTTCCATTCAGTAATTTCTAGATTTATTGTCTTAACAATGGAAAATGGGTTAATTTTTTAGCTTTTTTAAAGTCACGAGTTATTGTTAATGCACTAATTTAAGATTTTCATAGCATAATTTTTTTTCGAAAGTTTATTCTTAAAACTATTCACAAAACTATAATTTTCTGATTAATACATTTATATTGAAAGTTCATAAAACTCCTAACCAAAATAAAAAGAATTCATAATTATATTTATAAGTAGATTTTAAATTCATTGAAATCAATAAACTTCTATTGGTTTTTATTTTAACGAATTTACATCGAAAACACTTATCAGTGTAAGAGGGGGTTGAATTGAACTTAGAAATACTTTTGCCTCTTAAAAGAATTTCTCAAAAACAAATAACAATTTTTGTGAATCAATATGTAACTAAGAATATGTTTCTTGAAAGTTTTTGGTAATGTTGGAATCAATGTTTGTATGTTCGGTTCATTTCAAATTCAGAAACAAAATTCACAAATTAAAAGAGTAGGGTAGAGAAAACAAACACCAGAAATTTATATCGGTTCACCCTCTAAAGAAGGCTACATCTAGTTGCCCAATACCACAAATAAAGATAATCCACAAATTTTCTATTTTTACAGGAACCCTACTTGAAAAACAAAAAGAAACTCTCAAACACTTGATCTTGAACCCTATAAGGTCCGTATCACCTCGTAAAACTTTATTACAAGATTCTTCTTAATCACCCTGATCAAGAATTTACAACCCAACAAACAATTACAGAAAAAAAGTACAGAACAAAGTCACCTAGATAACTATACAAAACTGCAACTCAAAAAAATAGAGTAAGAACCAAGTGAAGAACTCTAATGAGAATATTCAAATTCAGCTTCAATCTTGGACTTGTTGAAAAGATTTCAAAAACTATTTCGAAACTTGAAGAATTGCTCTCTAAATCATGGGTGTTTGTAAAAATGATTCGCTTACTAGTTATGTCTTTCAAAAACTATTTAAACAAATTGGTCCAGTGCTTAAAAACATATTCTAATATAAAAAGTTGGTTAAAAATGCGATTTAACATGAAGATTCACTTAAGAATGATTTTTGAGTGATTTCAACTGGTTCTTTTCGTGATTTAATTAGTTGTTTCAAAGAGCATCAAAATTTTGGAAGTTTGATTTAATTGGTTGAAAATACATTTCAGCTTGTGCAAATCACTAAAAATAAACTTTAAGTGATTTTAACCATTTTAATTCTCAATTCAACTGGTCTTTCTTGAGAACATGAATTTTCAAGAAATAAGAGTTTTAGAATTTAAATTGATTCAATTTTTCAAAACAATTAGTTGAAACCAACTGGGAGTAATTTTTTAAAATTGTAGCTCTCAATTTTAGCTGATTGAGATTAATTGGTTAAATTGTTTAAACTTGATTTATTCATCAAGTTATGAACATTTTAATTGAAAAGATATTGCAATTGATTGAAAATACTTAATTTTCTTAAAAACTTTGTAAAACATTTGATAAAAGAAGTTTAGTCCAAGATAAGGTGAAATGTGTCTCCCACAAAGCCTTAGTCACTCTAACACAAAATCCAAGGTCTTCATTCTCCAAACTTCATCATCTTTACATGAGATCATTAAAGAGGTGGTTAAAGACATCAAATCACATCAAACCAAGTCTTCAAGTCTAACACTATCAACAAATGTCTCTTATTCCAACATCAATCGTCAAACAACTCAAGTTAAGTGGTATTGACGTAACCTAAAGAGTGTTTTTCACTAGACATATTCGTAAGTTGTCATAACATTTATCTTTTTATAATTGCTTCACAATAGTTATCTCATGAAGAAACTGACATGAGTACCAACTAAGAATGAGACAAAGCCCTTTTTGGTATTGTTTATGAGACTGTCATTTGCAGAGATAAAAAAATGTTATAATCACCTCAAAGTTTAACAAGTTAGAGGATGTCAAAAGAAAGTCATGACCCTCTAAGAAAATCTTTGACACATAACAATTCTAAAAACACATATCCTTCAATGGTCCTTCTGAACACCTATATAATAAAATCAACACCTAGGAAAAATGTTGGAAAATTAAATGAAAAGGTAAGTCTTGATTAAACATAATAATAACTAAATCATTATTAAACACAATAGAATTAGGAACGAGATTAAATGAAGAAAAATGGGTTAGTTTTTTTACTTCGATTAAATGATTAATTATTAGAGTTGGATATTTAAGCAAAAGCTTGTGGACTATTTGTGTAAAATGTAGCCCGTGTGGATGTAGGTTTATAAGTTTTTATTAATTTTTAGTGCGAGCTTTTATACCAACTCACAATTGTCAGGTTAAAGAGATTTTACTTGCAAACTTCATGAGCTACCCATAATTTGCATTACCAATCCCAATTCAACCCAAAATCGATCTTTCTTGCTTGTATTGGTTAAACATTGTCTAATGGATTCTAAATTATTGTTATGCAAATGGATACTAAAAATTCTCAATGTATTTTTGTGGGTGTGAAATTACTTCTTTAACTCGCAAGTTTTACAAGTAGAAGTTAAAATCTATTTAAAATATAGGTTATATGAACGAATTTTTATAGTAGGGTGATACGAGCATGAAGATGACAACTGTAGTTTTAGGATTTCTAAATTTAATTTTTAATATTTTGTAATTTGGATTTAACTTTCTTTGTGGGCCTTTTTGGTTGGGCTTTGTATTTTTGTTCTTTTTTCTAGTTTTGGGCCTAATTAGTTAATGGGCCTTGTATTAGGTCCATTAGTATAAATAGGATTCTCATAACTCTTTGTACTCAGAATTCAGATTTTAAGGAGTTGAGACTTTGGCTCCGTGAATTCTCTCTTGGTTCTCGAGTAGAACTTTAGATTCTTATCTGAGAATTTTCGAATTCAGAGTGGCGAATCCTCACTGGACTTATCAGTCAGAAATGATTGTGGCGTCTTCTCCATCCCTAATCCCTTTCCGCATTTTTATTTTTGATCTTTGATTCAGGGAAATTTTGTCGGAACGATCCGTTCATCCCGTTTTTGGGCAGATTCGCGTCATTTGGTAATCAGAGCTGATTTCTGACTTTTTGCAAAGCATTTTCGCAACAATTTCCATAATTTTTTCTCCGTACGGGTTTCAAAAATTTTTGGGAGATTTACAAAAACTCCACAACGCATCCTTTCAGCATTCTACGGTTGCAATTAAATTTTTCAATTGGTTCAATTGAATCAATCGTGTTCATTCCTCACCGACGAAGATTTCTATAGTGGCGCAATCTCTGATGGTGAAAATCTAATTGAACTGGAATTTGCGTAATGTTTTCCACTTTGTTTCCTGTTTCGTTCACTGTGTCCTTGTTTCGATATTGAATGGTGAAGTTGAGGTTGATCGGAATAGTGCATTCACTGTGGTGGTTGTATTCGAAATTGGAGAGCTCTATTGTCAACAACGTTTCCAAATACAACTTTTGGGTGATTCTATTTTTGGCGCTTCTGGAAACGGTTCATTTCCTCAAACAATTGGTGTGCAATCGATAATCCAATTGAAGTTGTTATATCTTGAACTGGATAGAATAATAATTGTTGGTTGATTTGGTGATTCAATGGGGCACTCGATGGTTGAAGCTGCAGTAAACGTGTTTGATGAAATTACAAAGTAGTGTTGCCATTCTTTTTGGTGCCTTTAAGCAAATTCACTGGTGCATCTTATTTTGTTTTTAGTTGATTTTGTTTGATAAAGCTAGTCTACAGGAGGAATTGGAACTGTGAAATCAATTGAAGATTTGAAGCGTTGGTGCAGAATTGATGCTGTAAGAGTGCAAAATTAGTGTTGGACTATCTTCAAGCAGTTGGTGCTCAAGCATTTGATCCTTGGTTTCCTGTCTCTAGAATTTGTCAAGCAGCACAAACAGATTCAAACAGTGCAGATTTGTTTTCCAATATGATTTTAAATCAGTGAGAGCATGTATAGTTAAGTTGTTTTGGGGACCAGTAGCATTGGTGGTGCATGCTTCAATTTAAAGAAGCAAAGGCAGTGCAGTTTATTCAATTGATGGTGCTTGAACAGTGTAACTTGGAATTGATTGGCCAATTGAATGCATCTGGAGGTCGTATAGTAGGAGAAACTGGAACTTTGGTTTGCAGTGGGATCCGTGACATGGGCAAAGAGTACTTGAATTGAACTGTAAATTAAATGTTGGAGAATTTATTCATGGAAAATCGTGATTGTGGAGCAGTGACACATCACGAGTTTGAGCAAATCAATTTGGCTGAGCAATTTGAGATTAGCTTGCATTTCGATTTCTACATTTGAAAACTTTCTCTTTTTTTGTGGGATCCGCTGTTAACTTTGATCTAATTATTCACTTACATGAATTATGGAGGATTAAATGCACGTGGGCCCATGGGTGAATTTGATCCAATTTGGTGAATTGGAATGCACTGGGGCGCGCTTATCACTTACGTGAATTGAATTGGTGGAGAGATATATGGGGTCCACGGTTTTGGAAAAAAATTAATGTATGTGAATGAAATTGGGACCCGCTGGTGAGTTTGACTAGTTTGGTGAATTGAAACAATTGAAAAAAAAGGGATTGGTGCAGTTAGCATTGGTGCTGAAATTTGGTTGAAAACTTTTATGGGTGTCAATTAGAAGCTGCAAAATATGGTGCTTTTATATGGTATATTAGTTGCTAATATGGTGCGCATCCTAGTGGAGAACCCGATGCTTAAATCTGGTTTGACCATTTCTATTCTCTTGTGTCATTCTTTCTTCCTAACTTTGATTTGAGTCATATGTCTATAAATTTCCTTTGAGTTTTATTTTCCTTGGGTTCTTGTTTGTGAAACATAGTATTAGGAGTTGAATTGTTGGAAAATCTTGATTGTTAGAGATTGAATTTTGAGATTACACAAATTAGGAGCTAAGTGCAGCATCTACATTTAGAGCATTCTTTTAAAACTTGAGTTTAAGTCTTGAGAAACTTATAAGCACAAAGTAAGCAAATTGCATAAGAGTGGGTGAATGCCTAACTAGCTTTCATTCATCTCAAGTGTGATAAGCCAAAAAATAAAATGTTAAAGTGCATATTCCATATTTCTCTTGAGACTTAGATTCATTTTTTTTAATTGAGTTTTCTATTGGATGTCCAAATTAGTTCCATTCATCTAGGTAGTCTTGATTCATTTCTTACAACTTGATTCTTCTAATTGTTTAGCTTACTTGCTTTGTTTTACGTTTCTAGTGGTAATTCTAAATACACTATTTAGATTACCCTTGTCTTTTAAAGTGTTTTTCTCTTTGTCACCTTAGTTTTGTCGCATCTTACTTCCCTTTGGTTTAGCTCATTTCTTGATTTGGTGCTTTTTAATTTGTCTTCCTAAATTCCTTGGTTTTGTCATAGAGTTTTCTATTTTTCTTGACCTCTTGAGTTTAATGTGGATTTGTTACATCTTTCACTTTGAATGTAAAATTCTTGATAAGTTGACAGGAAGTTCTTCTTAAGAACTAAAGAAGAGTTTGAGTGAAGAGAGTGGAAATAGCTTTTCAAGAGTGATACACGAGTGATAGAGTGCAAACACTTAGTGAGTGGCGAGGTCCATATTTTTCTTTTAATTGTGCTAACCATTTCTTTATGATTTTCTTGTTTTGTTTCTAACATTTACTTGCAGCCATAGGGTTGACTATAGAATATTTGAATTCAAGATTCATTCCAATAGTACAACAGTTGGAAGGAAAAGTTTATGAGCATAGAAGCCTAAAGAAGGCGAAGCGTAAATGTAACGATGCATCAAGTTCAAGGATCAAAACAAGTTCTATTAGATGCTCCAAATGTGAAGGCTATGGACATGTTTCCCTTGAATTTCCTAATTGGAGGTCAAAACCCATAAATGATCAAGATCTTAAAGACTATTACCAGTGGTTGCGAGAGAGAGAAAAGAAAGCATTACAAAATTTAAAGAGGATAGAAAAAGAGCTTAGAGAAGAGAGAGAACAAATGAGGGAGCTTATGGAAAAGGGAAAAAGATTTATAGAAAGTGAAAATGATTTTATAAGAAGAGAGAAAGAGTTTGGGGAAAAAGTGAAGGAAATTCTTAGGAAAAGAGAGGAGAAAATTGAAAAGGAAGAAAAAGAAAAGTTTGATCAAAAGATTAGAGAATTGAAAGAAAAGACTGAGGAAGGAAGTAGAAAATTTGATGAATTGTTAGAGAAGGCAAAAAGAATAATAGAAAGAAAGGAGAAAGAAAAGATAGAAAGAGAAGAGAAAGAAAAGAGAGCAATGGAAGAAGAGACTAATGATAATATTTGTTCTTATTCTAACTCTATAATTATTT
Source organism: Lablab purpureus (assembly GCA_030347555.1). NCBI lineage: Eukaryota > Viridiplantae > Streptophyta > Magnoliopsida > Fabales > Fabaceae > Lablab > Lablab purpureus. The sequence goes on along the minus strand of CM059261.1, from coordinate 14,172,063 downwards.
GTGTGGATTCTCCTTTGCAGGAAATTACTAGTGATGAGCTTTCAAGTGATTCATGCAGTATTAGAGAGAAGAACATATGGGCTTCCACTACATCTTTGGAATTGTCTGATGTGTATCATGAGCAAATTAAAAATCATACTATTGTTTTAGGTGGTGATGTCAAGTCCTTGAATGATGAGATGCATACATATCCTGTGGACGACTTGAATGTTCATGATCATCTTTTCTCTATGTGTGTGAATTATCAGTAGGTTGATGATGAGATTAAGCATAATCATGTTAGATCTTTAATCTTGTTACGTGAACTGAAAGGGACATTAGATACCATATATTTGTATTGGATTGATGTATTTGACATGCTTATGATTAGCCGTTTGATGTTCTTATTGTTTGATGTGTTTTACAGGTTGGTTTATGATCCTGGAGAAAGATGTTCACTACACTTTGATAATAAGAGATTGGACTCTCATGAGCTCCACATCTCCATTTAGATAGTTTTTCTCGTCTTTGTTTAGATCATGTTAAAATTGAGTTCTTTTAGTCTTATGTTTGTAAGTTTGCTTGTAGGTACAAAGAGCTAAATTCGTGGATGAATTCTTTCCAACCTGGGGAGGATGATACGAGCATGAAGATGACAACTGTAGTTTTAAGATTTCTAAATTTAACTTTTAATATTTTGTAATTTGGATTTAATTTTCTTTGTGGGCCTTTTTGGTTGGGCTTTGTATTTTTGTTCTTTTTCCAATTTTGGGCCTAATTAGTTAATGGGCCTTGTATTAGGTTCATTAGTATAAATAGGATTCTTATAACTCTTTGTACTCAGAATTCAGATTTTAAGGAGTTGAGACTTTGGCTCCGTGAATTCTCTCTTGGTTCTCGAGTAGAACTTTAGATTCTTATCTGTGAATTTTTGAATTCAGAGTGGCGAATCCTCACTGGACTTATCAGTCAGAAATGATTGTGGCGTCTTCTCCATCCCTAATCCCTTTCCACATTTTTATTTTTGATCTTTGATTCAGAGAAATTTTGTCGGAACGATCCATTCATCCCGTTTTTGGGTAGATTCGCGTCATAGGAGTTTATGTTAATGTCAGCTTAAATAAACAAGTTGATCTGCATATCCAACTCTATCAATTATCATCAATTAAATTGATTAATACAACACTAACAAATTTAGGTGAAATTCTTATGATGAATAACTCATTAATTTATGATTAAGGTTTAGTCAAATAAAAGATAACCCTAAACTAAAATAATAAAAGAAAACACACAAATATGTAAATTATAAAAAAAATTATTTTTAATTATTATATGTTTCTAATCAAAGTCTCATTAGTTAATTTAAAAGCTTTGATTAGTGGTAAATAGACAAGCCTTGATTATGGGTCAAAGTTATCCTTATGAGCTGAATTATAAATCTTCTACCCCAATTTCACATTGAAAAATACAATAAATTTGATTGAAATAAAAAAACATATAAAATAATAAAAAAAATCCAAATGCATCCAATCATATATTCATTTCAAGGTCCCATACGTGAAGAATTAGATGCAAAAAAATAAACAAAAAATAAAGCTTGTTGCAAAAGTTATCATTACAAGAATAGACAAAGGTTAGATTAGTTAAAAATACATAATTAAAACTGTGAAAAATAGATAAAACACAAGAAGAAAAAATTGAATTATGTTTTAAAAGCTTTTAGTGAATATCTCATATTTTCGTCTGTTGAAAAAGTTTATCAAACGATACTTTCAATTCAACAAACGTATAAAGTTTGTTCATAAAAATAACTTAAGAAAAATTGTTGCGCTAAAACAAAATCTCTCTTTAAGTTAGACACAATTATAAGATGTAATTGAAAATGAGTTAAAAATGGTATACTTCACACAACTATTTATACTAGTTCGTCTAACAACCCAGACTACATCCAGTTCTTCAATCCAATAGATTAAGTTCCACTAGGCAGACTCACACTACAAAGTACAAGTATTGTTTCGGCTCGTAGCCATTTCTGGCTTAATTTCTACAAGTCACTTTTGGCTTAACTAAGTACTCTTTGGGAACATAACCACTCTTCACTAATCATTTACAACCTAAAAAGAGTGTGATTAGAAATCACAGGTTTGTTAGTCTAGAAGAGAAACATCTTGTAGAGGGATACACAGAAAAAACTTTCTTTTGGAGTTTGCTAAATACACAAGATGTTCTTCTAAAGCTTAGAAAGTGAGGACAGAAAAAAACATAGATTCAAAACTTAAGCACAATTTCTTCCTTGGACTGGGCTCTTATATAGTGCTTGAAAGCAACTAGTCGTTAGAGTCTTGTTTTGACATCTTTAGCGTTAGGTTGGCTTCAACATCTTGATCTTCAATCGTCTACTTGAGACTTCACATAGAGTGCATTAAATGCATCTCTTCGTACATTAAATGCATGTCCCTCTTTTGGAAAGAAAGTTTTACTTCTATTTTTGTAAAAGCTTGCTTTCGTACAAGGGTAAGTGTGTTTCAGGTCTAACAAATTGCATTTGTCAAGATTTTGATGAGCTTAAACAACTTTTGGCTCTTCTTTTGAGGTGTGCTACTGAGTGACATGAGATTGCCTTACACAGAAGAATGTTCTTCCAAAAACAAGGATGTTCGATGAAATTAATGATATATGTGCATATTATATGATCAAGAAGTCGTTAGGATTATATGATGTGGAACCATATCTTCTGTCAGACGATATGTGTATGACCTGATAAAATACAAACATGATCTATTTAGACTTAATATCGTCTGTTAGACTTAATATCGTTTTTTAGACTTAGCATCGTCTGTTAGACCAAGTATCATCTGTTAGATGCATTTTATACTTTTTCCTAGAGGATGTTAGGTTTTTTCCTAACAAAAACATTTATACAAAAATAAATCCAATTTATTACCAGATATAAGAAATGTAAGAATTGAAAAAAATAAAGCATAAAAAAATGCCCTTCTAGTCTCCATTGTTTTCACACCAGATCCCACTAGCGTTATCTCTTACTATTACGCTTCCTAATCTTATTGTATAAAAACATGCACGCTTAGACATTAGTACCACTATATACATATATAAGATAGTTTATCTTAATAATTGTTTAGTTGAATACATTAACAAATACATTATAAAGCTTTTACTTGAAAATCTTTGTATGAAAATTTTGTTTGTTGTAGAAAATACTCTTTTGTAGATAGGAAACTGATGTGAAAAAGGCGTAATATGACTTTTTTAAAGGACTTTTCATAATGATTCTTTTATTACCAACATAGAAAATAACATTTTTATGGTGTTTCTTTATAATGACATAGAAAGTAAGTTTTGTATACTATTTAATTGACATAACAAGCTTGGACTTTCTATATCGCTTATATTTATGTCTATTATAGAGTCAACAAAGAGAGACCATTTTAACCGCCATAAAAATTCTTTGTTATAATACTTATTTTATTGTTGTATAACTTAAGAAAAATTTTATATACTTTACTTGAAGAGATTTTTTGTACTTATGTTTAAACTCAAGAAGAGTTTAAGCGTATAAATTGAAAAACTTTATGTATTTGGATAATAGTAATTATATTTATAACTTTTTGATATAGTGAAAACTTTTTTCATTGACATTAAAAACCTAGATCTAAACTAGTTTTAGTTAAACCAATATAAAATATTTTATTGTTGAATCCTCTCTTGCATGTTACATTACTTCTTGAATAGTAGTGATCATGATCACACAATCTCCACACATTATCTAATAGGATATTACAAGCATTTCTTCAAAAATATTTTAATAACTTTGTTCATACTCTCCTTTCTAAATCCATGATGTTGTTTTATATTCATGTTATTTCTCTCTAATATTTAGTTTATTTCACACTAACAAAATAAAAAAATATACTTACCTTTTACCAATATTTTAATTTATTAATATCTTATTTTAAATACTTAAATAATTATTTCAATAAAAAACTTAAATGAATTATAAATACTAGTGAGAAAAAAGCACTTCATGCGTCTATATATTAATAATAATGTTTACACAAAAATATGTAGTTAATTTTGAATAGTTTGTAATTAATTGTGAGTGATTTTAAAGAAATTAAAATTACTTTTTATATTTAAATAATATTTTTTATTGTATTTTAAAATATAATTAAAGATAAAATAATAATATGAAATGTGTATACTAAAAAAAATAATCTCATTATATATTATATATTTTTATTTTAAAATATAATTAAAAATAAAATAAAAATATAAAATATGTATACTAAAATAAAAAATCTTCACTGTATATTGTTATAGATATATTTTGTTTAAAGAATATTTGGAAAAAAACAATAATTTGTATAATAAATTTTTAATAATTTCTTTTCAGGTAACCTCTTATTTTTTTTACATTAAAATGTGCTAGGATAATTTTCTTTTTAACTCCTATAATTCCGGCAGTATTATCAAGTGGCAAATTTATCATAACGAGAGCCACATGTTTATGAATTATAAAACCAAGACATTATCAAAATCAAATCTCATCCTAATCTCATATTTAACACCAGATATATAATAACATGTCATCCTTAAAATTTGGCTTCTTTTAGGTGTACGTTACTGTTCGTGTCTACGTCCGTGAGATTGACCCAAAACACGGTCAGTTATCGCGTACGTTAACGTTACTCATTTAGGAACATTATTTCATGCTTATCTGTCATCTAACTGAATTATAAATGCCATCTTTGTTACTGTATTTTTTCGATTTGTTTCTTCACTTTTGTTTTTCCCATTTCAGTGCTTGCAATTGTGCAAAGAGACGTAGTTATGCACACGTTTCATACAGATTGAACAACCATATATATATATATATAACAGGTTTCAGGTATGCAAGACACTTTAGTCCTATAATTCTTTTTGATTTGATTTGGTTTAGATTTTTATATATTCGTAATTTTGATAAACTTAATCCTTCTATTCAAGTAGTTTTCATTGTGTCCGTTTTTATTGTTCTTTACTGGTGGGTTAGTGGCTGGTTTGTTCTGGTATCTCTCTTACTTTCTCGTGTTGCATAAGACAAAAGTTTACAAAGCATAGTTCCACGATCAATGAGAGATTATGGCTTCTGTTTTGATATTCTTTTGTGTGAATTGAGTTTTTTATTTGCTATGTATTCTGGGAAGTTTGAATTTTGAATTTCAATTCGCTCTCCGATTGATCATACAAAATTGAGGGCATCATCGTGTCTGCAGCCATCAATGCCAGCTCTGTTTTCTTCTTAGAAGTGAACCCTTTTGACGCGTAAATTTCTTTCCTTTCTCACATTTTCTATTACTAAATTAAACTTAAGTGATTGTTAATTTTTCATTGCACAAATGTTCCTACCAAATGTAGTCATGTACAAGAAGGATATTCTAGGGATATCTGTCATTGCCAGATGAACAATGGTATTTCATGAAATGGAATTGTTGACCAGTAATGCATGAAATACCTATGAACACCTGCTTAAATACATCTACTCCGAGCATGAATTTAGTGTAACATTATCAGTAATGTGACATAATGAGACTTCTTTAAATAAAATCAAATCCGTATGTTCATCCAAAATACACTCTGCGTAAATAAATAAATAAACAAATAGTGTATTATTCTCTTACTTTGAGAGGGGCTCTTTGTTGTTTGCCTATAGTGTTACCTGTATATAAAATATGCTATATATGTATCCATGTATCTTGCTAACTGTTTGATGAGGAGTAAAGGATATAGTACTAATAGAACATTTATCTGATTAGCATTGCTATGTATGTAGTAGAAAGACTATTAACATTTTCTAACACATTGTTTGTGTTAAGCTAATATAAATTCATACTTGGCTATTTTATTATTCCATTCTTTGCATTTGAACTGAAAATGTGGTATGCGTGCTCTTGTGTTTGTCTTTTAATGTGTCTACTGATATGGGAATGCGAAATTTTCACAGGCCACTGGAATGAATCAGATTCTGCTACTCAAGTACAGAAGAAACCACTTGAAACTCAACCTTGACGTCACTTTTAATATCTGTCTCCGTTGAATCCTTTCAACCCTTCACGAAAACCTACCCACTTGAACTACCTCCATTATTCAATTTTAGACTCCCTCCCCATTCTCTATATATTCATCTATTCCCTTTTATAATTTTGAAAATTTTCACACTACAGTTTTCTCAAGTAACTTTTACCTCTCCCTTTTTCTGTGTCATAAATCCTCACTACCCTTGCAAATTTGTTCTTAATAATAAAGCCAAAGGGTATCAAAGTCCTGTCTCCATTTTCTTCACTTTTACAGCCATCATGGTCTTGAGCAGCCTCACAATCCCTCCAAAGAGTGATGATTATATTGGCACTGAGAGCTGCATAGACCTCCTAAACACAAACCATGTTGTAGATAACCACGAGACTTACAAATCCAACAGATTAGAAAATGAGGTCAAGGCCATGAACGACACCAAAAAGAAAGAGAACAAAGTGTTCCCTCCCCCAATACCCTTGCTAGCTCAAACTCAGAACCTGGCCTCACACATGCCGTGGGTGTTGAAGAGGTACTACACAAGCGAGGGAAGGTTAATTCTGAAGGAGAAGAAGGTGAAACACCATGAGTACTTTCGCGCTCACAGAGCCAATGGTCGACTAACATTGCACCTTGTTAACGTTTCCTTTGATGACTATGAGGAGTACTTCGAAGAAACAACTTCAACTAGTCCACATGAACAGGTTTGTATTAATAACGTTACTCATGATCACACTGATGTTGTTACTACTAGTAATGATAAGTTCGATGATGTAGAAGAAGAGAATGTGAATAACAATAGCACTGTTAATGAGTTTTCTCTGGAACATGAAAGTGGTGTTGTGCAGTTTATAACGACTTTAGTCATTTGTAGTAATTTTGGTTAATTTTTGTGAAGTTAGAATTGAAATTTAATTGGTTAATTTTGTTGATCACTTTGCTTCTCTTAACTAGAGATAGCTCTTGGCTTTATTGATTAGGTTCTTCTTAACTTTCTCAGTAGCTTAAGCTTGCTCATTGATAATCAATTTCATCTTCCTAGTCTTTTCTTTCAGAAGCTTGAAATTTATAATAAAAAAGAAACCATGCCTTATGTTCAGGACTAAGATATGGGTCATTGCTTTCATCCATATACTTCAGAGTAAGCAATCTATCAAACCTTAGTTACTATATATGAAGTGTAGGCCAATTATTTTATAATTCAAATTTATTATGTGTATTATGTGTATTATTTGTTTATAATGTATAAATTGTAAACTACAAAATTTCAGCATCACCACATCAATGCATTCTTATTTGAACAGGTAGAAAGATCGATTCCATAATGGACCAACCACGTTAGACATGAATTCTTTTTTGGTAGCATCTTTCTATTTTTTCTTTTGCCTTTATATTGAAATACTAAGAAGGATGTATATTGGATATACCATGGCCAATATGTTGTTGCTTTTGTTTCTGCGTATACATTCAAGTGTTGGTTAATTTATTTTGTTTGTTTAATTTGATTAAGAAAATGTTTTTGTTCAAATATTGGACTTGTGTGTAACGTATACACAATCTTTGTTAGTTGTTTGTTTTAAACACAATCAAACACTAGATATAAACATCTTATATAGTTATTTGTTTTATGCATATAGCTATAAATATTGATTATGAAAAGGAATTTTATATTACACTACAAAATATTACGCAACTAACTTTTTCTATTTATTTTCTCAATCCAAGCTTTGCTGCAAAATTCTTAAAATCTAACATTGGAAACAACACTATATATGCTCGACTTTTTAGCTGCAGGTCTTTCTTATGTTCTTCCTATATGGCACTATAAATATGATGTTAATACAAAGAGCACTGCGATCAAGATGCACTCTGAACATAAATACAAAAGATTTACATACAATAAACATTGTGAACAGACAAAAATACTTAAAAATCACATAACAAGAAAAGAGTAGCTTACATAGAGATATACGAAGAGCACTAAGAACACTGACAGACAGGGCCCTACTAATATTTACAAATAATGAGAGTACGAAGTACCAACACCAAAAGTAGTATGTTAAGTTGTCCCTTATGAATATTTTCAGAATCCGTTATTTCAAGAAAAAAAAATTATATTGATTAAATATGAATACCAGTTATTCCATTATTTTTAAATTAGATATTAGAATGAAGATAAAAATGAATATTATATTAAATTACTGAAACATTGTTAATTTATTAGGTAAATTAAAAAAATTATTTTAATTGTTATGTTTGATTTTTTTTTTCATTCTAGTTGTCTTGACAATTTTTTTTAATTTCTCTTTTGTTCAGTATCATGTAAATTTTAATTTTATTGAATTAAATAATTTTTTAAATATATATTTATCTTTTTTATTTTCTTAATACTTTTGTTGTTAATTTTTGTCACGTGAGGATTGAATCGTGTAAACCTCATTAAATTCATAAAATAATATGTAAGAAAAAAATGTGAGTATTTGTGAATGAAGAATAAACTCATACATGAAGAATATAAGAAGACGTACCTTTGCAAATGAGTGTTAGTTTCTCATAAAAACCGAAACATGAACTTTGTTGTAGCTTCGTTGAAGGGATACAATGGATGGAAAAGATACACTAATAAAAAGAAAGGACTTGACTTTGGTGGGATTAAAAAGCAATTGTAATTGTAATTGCTATTGCTAAAAATGTCAATTATTATAACCAAATTGGTCACCCCAAATAATATTTTCTTACACCAAAATATTAACATAGGATGAATAGAAAGAGACATTATATCTTCTTCTTAGAGCCTTCAGCTTTGGTGGGCATTGCTGTTAATGTCTCAAATCAGAGTGGGGAAACACTATATATCTCTTGTTACCAAAATATAATTACACCAAGATATATACACGGTGATTCCATATTTTTTTAACAAACTATCCATTTTTCTTAAATTTTAAATCACCAATTCAATTCCTACGAATATTAGTAGATGATGATATACACATCAGTTGTCCTTATTTCTATCCACATTCATCATATTATATAATTCATTTTTTTTAAAAATATTTTAAACATTCTGACAAAGTACACTGAATTGTGCTATGTTGAAAAATATTTTTAAGAATGTTATTTGAGGCAATAAATAAGAGAATAGTGTCATCTTGGAAAACAAAAATATTTAACACAATATGTACTTGGGTTTATCCCAATAAAAGAAAATGAACACTATAATAGAAAGGGTTTAAGTGTATGTTTGGATTGATTTGATCATATATCAATGCCAATGTCATATGTCATTATGTTTTTTTTGTTGTATTAAATAAATTTTTTTGTTGTAACTTGGTTTTAGCTAAAACAATAGTCTTGTTGTTTTTACATTAATATTAATGTGTTTTTGAATTTTAACAAGTTAAAATTATTATTTTTAAACAATAATTTTTTACCTACTATTCTATTTATTAGTATTAAATATTCTTAAATAAACTCGGGTATCACAATAATTTTAAAATTTTAAAATTTCGTATTTTGGTTTTATCCTCCTAGTACTAGTTGAAAATTCATAAATTTGTACATAAGAATGAATTCAAAATTTATAATTTATTTATATTTCTAATTTATATTATTTGTATTTGTATTTATAAAATGTATAATTAATTATTTTTTTTATTTTTTTTTCAGTTTAATCAATATTATTATTAAAATATTTTAACATTATTATAATTTAGTTTGAAGTTAAAAAATTAAGTTGAGTCAAATTTAATTTTTTAAATTTAAATTTAGTTAAAAATAAATTAAGTTAACTTAATTTATTCTTGTTTGACTACTTTTATTTTAAAAATATTTTTATTAAAAAAATTTGTTGAAATCATAATAATTCAACGTATGTACAATTATTAAATTTCAAATATACAATTATTAAAATAGATATGAATTTTATAATATAATATGAATGTTATTTATTTTATTATTTATTAAAATAAATATGAATTTTATAATATAATATGAATATTACTTATTTTATTATTTTAAACTACATTTGAATTGATAATATATTATTATTTATAAAAAATTATAATAATATTATAAATTAAATTATAAGGAATATTAAAATATTTTAATAATAATATTAATTAAACTAAAATAAAATAATAAAGAAAACTAATAATTAATTATATATTTTCTAAATTTAAATTAAAAAATATAAATTAAAATTATAAATTTTGAAATCATTGAAATCTATTTCAATGCTAGTAAATAGAGAGGTAAAATAAAAGCACAAAAGTTATAAATTTTGAAACTATGATGAGCAACCCCTTCTTGAAATCTATAATTTTAAATTGAAAAAATTAATAACACATTAACATTCAAGTAAAAACAACAAACATGTTTCTTTAGTCAGAATAGTCAAACACAATAACATTATATTTTAGGACTCATGAATGTCCATTCTCCTAAAGGTCAATCCAATAATACTTTACCCTCTGAATTATTAATAAATGTAAAAAAATAAATTTACAAAAGAATTTATAACACTTAAATCACTAAGAGCTTAATATATATATATAAGTAACAAATAAAATTTTAAGTAAATATTCTATGAAATATTATAATGTATTTATAGAATTTTTAAAATTTTTCTTATAAGATATAATAAGATATTTACAAATAGAGTAATTAATATTAATAAATATATTTAATATTAGTAGATCTCATTAGTTTATTTTATTATTTATAATATATTTGAGATTTTTGTGTGCATACATCTTCAAAATTCATTTTAAGATAAAAAAGATAATATGAAAAAGGTGAGTTTGGAAAGGAAATATAATATTTTCTATTTGGAATAGTGGTTGTTAAAATGTTCTTAAATGTTGATTTATTCGAACATAAATTATTTATATTTGTATTACTTTTTTATTATCATAGTTAAAGGTGGGTGTTGTATATTATTACATTTATAGATTTATAAATGAATAGAAGTCACTTCTATTATCGTTAGGGTTTGATTAATTTTTTGTTAAATGTTTACATGAATCAAATATAAAAATTAATTGTAATTTATAATATTGCATCTCTAGATTGAATACTTGTATGTAATGTCATGAATCATCACGTGTTTATTGATAACTTTTTAAATTATAAGTCGATTGATTGTGTTATTTTTATATGGTATGTTTTAAATTTTCATATATAGTTTTTCTGTAATTCTTATTATTAATAAGGTCGTATTAAATATAATAGAGATAAAATGAGAGAATATTTTTTATATTTGTTTATTAATAACCAACGTAATATCAAATTGCATATCACATTTGTTTTCTAAATATTTATTCTATTGTAATACTATTAGTTTAAAATTGCGCCATATTATATAACATCTTATTTAATCTAGAGTACTTTCTTAAATATTTTTAATATACTTATTTAAAATTTATTATATATTACAATCTCTTTAAACTCTTAAAATAAAATATTATATATATATATATATATATATAGTTTTAGTACGTGCATTAGGCTTGCGTTAATATAAGAATTAAGATCAAATGAAAAAACAAATCACAGATCCCTCACTGTTTAAAGCTTCAAAATTCTGCTTTCATCTCTGGATCACCGACAGATCTTAAATGGAATGAATAATAAAATTCACGAAAATTTCACGTGATTGCTAAATCAATTTCACATCCACCTATAGACAACAACATCAATTCATAATTGCACCATAACACGTTGATACTTCATGGAAACTTCAAGAAACTATTACGGATAAACGAAATCAAAACCTTATAACCAAATGATGGAGAAAGATATTTTCAACAAATTCTCCCGAGTTACTTAAAAAAGTACGAACAAATCTGAAAAGAAAATAATATAATAAAAATATTAATAAATTAATAAAGATTTACTATTTTGAATTAACTATTTACAGATAAAGATGAGAATTTATATTCAATAATCTAAAAAAATTACACTCTAAAAGTAAAATTTATATTCAAAATATATCTTAAACTTTGATAAGATCATGTAAAGATAAGTAATGTAAACTAAAATCAATATATCCTTTCATACTAATTAGATTCATATTTTTTATAGAGAACACTTTGTGAGACCATGACTTACATTGAGCAAGAATTTATAAGTAATAAGATTGTATTACTATTGAATGAGTCAAAAGATTCCCAACTTAGATTTGAAGTTATATGTTTTTATTTATTTCTAATTGTTTTTATTTTGTTACCCACGTTTTGGAGTATGTTGTTAGTTTGTGGAATGATTAGCCAGTTTTTTTATTTTCTGTTCTCTTACTCACGTTTTAGAAATACGTTGGGTGATTCGCTAATTTCCAGCAAGTTAAGTTGGATGGCTAAATCTAAAAATTTGGCCTCTCTATCTTTGTGAAATAAAAGAGTTTTGAGTACCTCTATTTTATTTCACTAAATAGATTCTTTAATTTGTTTTTGTTAATTAAAATCTAGCATCAGAGCTAGGTTGTTGCGAGAAATAGCATACTTCAATCATGGTTATGGATGACAACTTCATACAACTTGCGTTTTCAAAACTGAATGAGCACTCAACATTGTTTATGGAAAACTTCTTAAGGTCAAAGGAGTATTGGAATCTTATAAATCCAGGGATTTCTCAACATGCAACTGAGGTCATATTAACAGAGAATGAGAAGAAAACTTTGGAGGAACTCAAGTTGAAAGATTTAAAGGTGAAAAATTATCTATTTCAAGCAATTGATCAAGTTGTGCTTGAAACAATTCTGAAGAAGGGAACATCGAAGGAGATTTAGGATTCTTTGAAACAGCAATACCAAGAACAATGTTAGAGTGAAGCGAGCATAACTTCAAGCCTTACGACATGACTAGGAGATTTTATAGGTGAAGAATGGAGAATCAATAAATGAATATTTTGCTCGAATTCTCATAGTTGCAAATATGATAAGAATGTATGGAGAACAGGTGTTTGATCTTAGCGCCATTGAAAAGATTCTCTACTCAATGACCTCCAAGTATGATTATGTAATGTGATTTATTGAAGAATCTCATGATTTGAATTCCATAACTGTAGATGAGTTTCAAAGTAGCCTATTAAAGCACGAGCAGTGGATGAATGGTCATAATTCACATGAAGAGTAAATGTTGAAGGTTGCACACTATGAGACAAGTGGTAAGCATGGATGCGGAAAAGGTGGTTCTCGAGGTGGAGTTGCACGATGAAGAGGTTGAGGCAGAGGAGGAAGACTACCTGTAGACAAGGTATTATTGTCATGGTTTTTTACATATCCAATGTGAATGTCCAAAGAAACTGCAAGACAATAAAGCAAACTATGTTAAGTCTAGTCAGAAAGCAGTGTTGCTCATGGCACAACTTATGTATGATGAAAAATCAACTGCACAAGATATGTGGTTCATTGATTCAAGTTGTAGAAATCACATGACAGTTAGAAAGGATTCGTTCTCTTTTATTGATACTTCATTTTGATGGGTGTATAAATTGTCTTTGCATTCATACTTTAGTTTAGACCATTTATAAGCATTATTGTAGTCTTTAAATGATTTTATCATGCATTATCCTTGTTTTAGATTACACTTGTGGTTTTCTTGTCTTTTTTTGTAAATAGATGTTTTAGGTGTTCAAAGCATAATTTGAAGAGAGAAAGTATTATCTTGAAAAAAAAGATGAAGTTCGAGAAGTCCACAAGAAGGTTGTGGATTTTTCCATGCCTGTGGAAGTGTTCCAGAAAAACAAAAGTCAAAGTTGAGAGTTCCACAGCCAGGTTGTGGATTTTTCCATGCCTATGGAATTGTTCCAGAAACATAAAAGTCAAAGCCAAGAGTTTCACAGGCAGGTTGTGGATTGTTCTAGAAATATAAAAGTCAGAGTCGAGAATTCCACAGGCAAGTTGTGGATTTTTCCATGCCTGTGGAATTTTTCTAGAAATGCAAAAGTCAAAGCCAAGAATTCCACAGGCAGGTTGTGGATTTTTCCATGCTTCTAATTTCACTAGTTACGAAATTTAATGACTTTAAGTGGGAAAAAACTGAAAGGAAGAGGAAAAGACGGATTTTTAATTGGGCAAAAACTGAAAGGAAGAAAGAAGGAAAATTCTCAGCTATAAATAAATCATCAAGCAATCAGAAGAACACACAGATCATTAGTCTCTTTTAGTTTTCTATTTTACATTATGCATAACTAAATTTCCTTTTTGTTAGAGTTTTGATGTAATATTTTGGATTATAGTTTATGAACCTTTTCAATTGATGTTTAGCTTATTTTCATTGCCTCTAACGTATATTTTATGAGCAATTTCACACTTGGGAGAGTGGGGGTTGTTTGCAATTATAGATATAACAAATTAGGTTTTGTCACAATTGGAAAATTGGGCATATCTAATTAGTTTGCATTTGAGGTGATAATTGTTCTTCAAAGATTCTTTTGAATATTTTAATTGGCCTAAGGAATTGGGGATTAGGGTTCAAAGAATAGATTTGCTTGCCTAAGGGGTTAGGAGGTAAACAACTCTTAAATAAACTTGAGTGGGTAATGATAATTCTTGCATCAATTGAAGAGAGTAAGAATCTATAAGAAAAAGTTATGAAATCAAAACTCTAACATTTTTTTATATTGATTGAATTACTATTAAAATTTTATGTTCATTGTTCCATCTATTTTGAATTGCTCAAAAATGACGTAAATTAGTAATCTAGTATTCGACATATTCAATCCCTGAGGACGATAATTTTATTACTACAGTAATGAACAAGCTTTTGGCCCCTTACCCGGGATTGGATTTTCTATTGATATTAATGACGTAATTGACTTGAGATTTGAGTTTTAGATTTTAGAGTTTTTACTATTCTGTTTTTAATTTCTTACATTTATTTGTTTTAGATCTTTTTTTTTATTTTGTGTTTCTAAGTTGTTTGTGCAAGGTACTGTTGCCCCGGAAGACTTGCTTTTTGATCCAAAAATTGAACGCACTGCTAGAAGGAACATAAGAAATGCAAAGAAAAGAAGGAGAGAAAGAAGAAGACAAGCATAAGAACAATCCGATCAAACAGAACAAGCATAAACTATGGCAGAACAACCTAGGAGAACCCTTTTAGACTATTCTGTGCTAGATCCTAATAGTTACATAGGGAGTATTGTGAGACCTCCTATTCAGGCAAATAATTTTGAAATTAAGCCTGCACTCTTACAAGTCATCCAACAAAACTAGTTTGGAGGAGCAACTTCAGAAGATCCAAATTCTCATTTAGAAATTTTTTGGCACTTTGTGATACCTTGAATATTAATGGAGCTACTGATGCAGTTCGCTTAAGGCTTTTTCCTTTCTTATTACGGGATAAAGCTAGGAGTTGGCTTCAATCACAACCTCAAGGGAGTATTTCTACATGGGATGATTTGGCTACAAAATTTGTGAACAAATATTTTCCTCCATCCAAGTCAGCAAAAATAAGAAATGAGATCACTACTTTTATACAACAAGAGTCTGAATCCTTATATGAGGCATGGGAAAGGTACAAAGAGCTAATCAGGAAGTCTCCTCATCATGCATTACCAGAATGGTTACAGGTACAAATTTTACATAATGGTCTTTCACCTTCTTTTAAGGCAATGTTGGATGTAGCAAGTGGATGGTCATTCAATTTGAAAACACCAGAGGAAGCTCTAGAGACTCTTGAGTTGATGGCAATCAATACAATGAATATGCAGTTTGACCGCCAAAATAGAAGAGATGGAATGTTGGAAGTTAATACTTTGGATGCTATCCTGGCTCAAAATAAACTCTTAACCCAACAAATTACTGATCTGACTAAACAGGTGAGAAGCATGCATGCAAAAGTTGTTAATACACCATCCTTGGTGTATGATTTTTGTGGAGGAATGTATCAAAATGGGGAATGTCAGACCACTCAACTTGAAGCATATGTTAATGCATTGGGACAACAACAACAACATCAGTTTTCTAATAACTATAATGCAGGTTGGAGAAACCCACCAAATAAACCTTGGGGAGGTTCAACATAGTTTAGCCTACCAAGGTCTCCTCATCAATATCAAGCACAATCCAACAATCAAGAGAGCTAGATGTCTACTTTGGAGAATGCTTTAGAGAAACTATCTGTACAAATTTTTACCTTTATGGAGCAAACTTCCAACTTCATGAATGAGACTAGGACCAATTTCAAGAACCAGGAAGCTTCAATAAAATATTTGGAGAATCAAATTGGTCAAATTTTAAGACAACTTTCAGAGAGGACTCTGTTAGAATGAATGGCTGAGTTTAAGAGGGTGGTGAATTAAACTCTTTAAAGAATTTTCAAAAACCTTGGCCAATTTCAAAAAAACAGTTTGTAATCAGTTCTTTAAAGATTCTTGAAATGCTTACATCAATGTATCATATATCTAACTCAATTAACAATTCAATTATCAATTACAGAAACTAAAGAAGTAGGGAAAGAAGATCAAGACAAGAGATTTATACTGGTTCACCTTCCTATGAAGGCTACATCTAGTTTCTTAATCACCCAAATCAAAACAATTCACTAAATTTCAATTTTTACATAAACCCTACATGAAAAACTAAAAAAACAGAACAATACAATTGATCTTGAACCCTACAAGACCTGTATACTCTTGTAAAACCCTATTACAAGAACACCTTAATCACCCTGATTAAGAAGAAACAAACTCAGTACAAGATTACACAAGATTATGAAACGAATTCACCTGATTTACACTTGCAGTATATGAAACAGGACAAAATTCAGGTGATGACTTTCTATGGAAAGATATTCTCAATTCAATTTGATCTTGGACTCTTTGATTGATTTCACAAATTGATTTAGAATGCTTGAAAACTCTTTCTGATCAATGCTATGTAATTGATTCGTTGCCCAGTTCTTGAAAATTAAAAGTATTTAAAATAGAACTGATATCAACGTTTTAAAACTATTACTAAGAAAATTAGTTAGTTAAAACACGATTTGGTTAGTTGTCTTCATTAAAATGGATTTTTCAGAGAGCACCCAAATTCTGAAAACTGAAAATACTCAGCTGAAAACGCGATTAAACTGGTGAAAATCATTAAAGAGAATTCTTTAAGTGATTTTAGTATGTTTAAATGCGAGTCAACTAGATTTTCCAGAGAGCATGGATTTTTTAAGAACAACTGTAGGATTTTAGCCAATTTAAATTCTGAAAAATAGCTAACTGAAATCAGCTCGAAGTAAAATTCAAAAACAACAGTTCCACAATTTGAGCTGATTAAAATCTTGAAAACAATTAGTTAAATTCAGCCAAAACAAAACTTAAAAACACCAGCTCAAAATATTAGTTAACTGAAATCCATACTAGTTAGTTAAAATATTTAAGATTGACTCAGCAATCAAACTAAGAACATTTCAACTAAGTGAAAACATATTAGTTGAAAATAATTAAAATTTCTTTAAAACATTTCAAAACATTTTAAAAAAAAGATTAAGTCCAATATTAAATAAAATACATCTTACCTTATGAGCCCTTGACCACCAATAAAGGAGAGAAGTGTTCTAGGAGGATCACAAGAAGCATGATGAGAAGAGACACTTCCTCCTCACCCTCTTTCTTTAGTCTTTTTAGCATTTCTAGTTTGTCTTAAAATTTCCTAGACTTATGTTTCTTTGCTGTTTTTTGTAGGATTGCTTTTGGAACACCCTTTTTTCTACAAGTGGAGCCTTGTTGGGGCAAAGGAAGCACATGGGCTCAAGACCCATGAGGTAGGACGTCTAAGGGAGTGGAGAAAGTCAACATTTGACCTTCTAGAAGGTGCTTGTGCGGGTTTGCAGGCCAAGCTTAGACCTAGCTTCTAGAATTTTGTATTTTGCCCACCAAGAGTGGAATATATCTAGCATCTTTTCTATTGTAATTCCCTCTAGGTCCCCAACCCTTGCCTATATAAGGAGGCCTCCCCACCACTTGTAAAAGGTTGAATTTTGGGAGTAAAAATTAGAGAGCATTAGCTTTTGAGCTTGTGTGTGTTCTTGGGAGTGTTCTTTCCCTTCTTGTGTCTTATCTTGAGCCTTGGCTCAAGTGGCAGAAATCACCACTTATCTTGGGTTGGTCCATCCCCCAAGTGGCGTGAATGCATTCCATTCCCCTTCCCCTTTCTATCATCTCTTCTTCCATTACTTTCTATGTTCTTTACATTCTTGTAATTTAATTTTCCAGTACCTATATTCAATCTTATTACTTGTTTCTTGTTATCTTGTTTAATTTCTTGTCTTTCCTTCTTCCTTGAGCTCTTGTGAAGTGAACCTTCACACTTAGATAACCTTTGGGATTATCTTCGTGTCCAGTGAGAATCTTCCTTGTTGCTTTCTTCTCTTTGTCTTTCTATCAAAAATCTTATATGCTAAATATTAAAATGAACCCTTTATCATTTGGTAATCAAAGCTTTGGTTTAATTTTCATGCTTACAAGGTGTTTGTCTTCTTGTTTCATCCATATTTTATTGGTAGCTTGTGCAAATTGTGAATCCATGAAAAAATCTATCCAAAACTGGTTCCATGGCTAATTTTCGTCAAAAAAAATCTGCACCTAATTTTTGGAATTGTTGCTTGCTGTTTTTTGGTTTTACATGCTTAATTTTGATGACAAAATGATCCACCATGAAGTATGTTGAGTGTGTGCATGAATACTAGTCATAGAACTCAAGTTTGGACTAATTTTGCGTGAAAGCTACATGTTTGATCATATGCTTGAGTCAAGTTTAGAGTCTTTTTGTGTGGCTTTCCCTTTGCTTGAGTCACATGTCATATAATTTTCCCCTTTGAGTTTTCTTATCCTTGTTTCCAATACTTGAACATGTTTGATAAAATGTTTAGCTAAAATTTCATGTAACTTGAATTGATTGGTTGAACCTAAACATAGGAACTAAGTGCTTCATAATCATCTACAACCATTGCAAGTGTGTATGTTAAGTCTAGAATCAATTAAAGAAAATTGAGAAGAGTTAAAAATCATCAAGGTCATGAGATATATATGTTGTTTTGAAAAGAAAATTGCAAGGAAAAAGTGAGCAAGTGCATGATTCTAGAATTTAACTACATGGTTGTATGCTTAAGGATGAGTATGACAAATTAGTACCATCATTTGTAGGATCCTAATCTTCTTGATATGTGTGGTTTGCTGGAAATTTTATTGCATGTTTTAAGTGTTTTCCATTAAGTCTTCCTTCAAGCTTTTCTCTTTTATAATATATTTTTCATTTGTGTTTATCTTAGTGTGCCTCTTTCTTGTTTAAACTTTTCTTGCTTTATAATTAGGAATTTCCTTTTAAAGACTTTGTCTTTGAAGTTTTCTTTTCTTGTTTCTCTTGAGTGTTGAGGGCCGAACATCTTTCCATTTTGAGCCAAATCAAGATTCAAGTTTGCTTTAAGGGATTGAACACTCTTAGTTCACAAGAGAGTTGAGTGAATCCCACCTTCAAGCTTGGAGAGCTAGCCAAAACACTTTGAGGGTTGTAATTTTTTTTTGTTTTGCTAACTTTTTAAAATTCTTGCTTGTATTGTGTTCTTTGTTGAATAGGTAATTATGTCTGCCACTTCCTCACCAATCTCCCCTAATGAAGCCAAAAGAGAGAGTGCTCTCTTAGAAAACCAATTAAGAGTCCAAAGTGAGTTACCCTTAGTAGAACTAATGAGAGAGATGGAACTTTCAAGAAAAGATAGTGAGAGCTACATGAGGGAAACCATTGCAAGGCTTGAGAGAGAGAGGAGAGAAGAGAGAGCCGAAAGAGAAAAAGAAAGAGAGAGGGAAAGAGAAGAGAGAGTCGAGAGAGAAAGGGAGAGAAGAAGAAGAACACACTCCCCATCAAGCCACAATGAAGAAGATGAAAGGTACTATGGAGGAAGGAGAAGAGCTAGGCGCAATACTCCTCAACAAAAGCCCAACTATTCTAACATCAAGATTCCAAAATTCTATGGAGACAACAATCCAGACGTCTACTTGGAATGGGAGGCTAAAGTGGATCAAATTATGAATGTGAACCCTCTCGAGGGGCATGAGCAAGTTGATGTAATAGTTGTAGAGTTTGAGGGATATGCCATGACTTGGTGGCATAAAACTTGTATGGATTATAACCAAGGGCCACCCGCGGCCTCTTGGATGGATATTAAGTATTTAATGCGCGCTAGATTTGTTCCTTCCTACTATAGGAGGGAAATCCTTTTGAAGCTCCAATGACTTCAACAAGGAAATATGTGTGTGGATGATTATTATAAACTGCTTGAATCTTTGTTGCTTAAGGCCAACTTGAATGAAGAAACAAATGAGGCCAAGGTAGCTAGGTTTGTGAGTGGGTTAAGGAGGGATATTCAGGACTTGGTAGAATTATATGAATACTCCTCAATTGAGAATGTTTTGCACTTGGCCCTCAAAATTGAAACACAATTGAAAAGAAAAGAGGGCCCAAGGAGGAGTAGTTCACATAATGATTACTATAGTTCTTCTTGGAAGGATAAAAGCAAAGAAAAACATGATAGGAAGCCTTCCAAATCCCACCATGACTCCACTCCTAGGGACCAAACGACTAGGGACACTCCTAACTCCTCCTCCCACCCCCAAAGGTCAAGTTCCATTAAATATTTTAAATGTTTGGGGTATGGGCACATTGCTTCTAATTTCCCAACCAAGATAACCATGACCCTGCGAGAGAATGGAGAAGTTGAGAGTGAACATTCTTCTCCCCCTTCCCCTTCAAGAGAGAACTCCTCCCACTCTTCCTCTAGTGATGAAGAGGTTAAGTCTTGTGAGGGAGATTTGTTGGTAGCGAGGCGCATGCTGGGACAAGTTCAAAAGGAACTTGATAACTCCCAAAGAGAAAATATTTTCCACACCAGGTGCCTCATTAACAACAACCTTTGCTCACTCATCATTTATGGAGGAAGTTGTGTCAATGTGGCTAGCACAAGGGTGGTAGAAAAACTTAGTTTACCTACCAATCCTCATGCCAAACCCTACAAGCTCTCATGGCTTAGTGAGGAGGGTGAGATTGAGGTAAATAAACAAGTCCTTATTAACTTCTCAATAGGGACTTGTGAGGATGAGGTACTTTGTGATGTTGTACCTATGGAAGCAACCCACATTCTTCTGGGTAGGTCATGGCAATTTGATAAACAAACCTTCCATGATGGTCTTACCAACAAATTTTCTTTTAGCTTCCATGGTAAGAAGATCACATTAGCACCCCTCTCCCCTCAAGAAGTTAGTGAGGACCAAAAGAAAATGAAAAAAAAAAGAGAAAAGAAGAAGAGAAAGGAAAAGAAAAAGCAAGCAAGGAGGCCAAGAAGAAGGGCATCATGACCTCCCACAAGGGGGTTAAGAAGGTAATTCTTGCCAATAAACCCATGTATGTAGCTTACCCTACCTTAGAGTCATCTCCATCTCTTCATGAACCCTCAAGTTGTTCTAGGGGATTGGAATTAGTCTTGGATGACTTCAAAGATATTTTTCAAGAGCCTCTTAAGGGGTTACCACCTCTAAGAGGCATTGAACACCAAATTGACTTCATTTCGAGGTCATCTTTGCCTAATAGGCCAACCTATAGAACTAACCCTGAGGAATCTAAGGAGATTCAAAAGCAAGTAGAGGAATTAATGGATAAAGGGTGGGTGCAAAATAGCATGAGTCCATGTGCTATGCCAATGATTCTTGTCCCCAAAAAGGATGGGAGTTGGCGCATGTGCATAGATTGTAGGGCTATAAATAACATAACCATCAAGTATAGGCACCCTATCCCAAGATTTGATGACTTGCTAGATGAGCTACATGGTGCCACCACTTCCCACTCTCCCTTTGAGGTTGTGTATGGGTTCAATCCCTTAACACCTCTTGACCTCCTCCCTCTCCCAACTCATGAGGCATGGACTAGCCAAGATGGGTTGGAAAGATCCAAGATGATCAAAGACTTGCATGCTCAAGTCAAAACTCAAATTGAGAGCAAGGTTGGTCAATACCAAAAGTCTGCCAATAAGGGAAGGAAGGAAGTCATCTTCCAACTTGGGGATTGGGTATGGCTTCACTTGCGAAAGGAGAGGTTCCCTACCCGAAAGAAGTCCAAACTCAACCCAAGGGGTGATGGACCTTTCCAAGTTGATAAGAGAATCAATAATAATACATGAGTTAGATTTACCAGCCGAGTATAATGTCAGTACCATATTTAACGTTGGTGATCTTACTCCTTTTGATGTTGGTTTTACAAATTCCTGGTCGAATTCTTTCCAAGAGGAGGAGGATTATGAGCCCTTGACCACCAATAAAGGAGATGAGTGTTCTAGGAGGATCACAAGTAGCATGATGAGAAGAGACACTTCCTCCTCACCCTTTTTCTTTAGTCTTTTTAGCATTTCTAGTTTGTCTTAAAATTTCCTAGACTTATGTTTCTTTGTTTTTTTTTGTAGGATTACTTTTGGAACACCCTTTTTTCTACAAGTGGAGCCTTGTTGGGGGCAAAGGAAGCACATGGTCTCAAGGCCCATGAGGTAGGACGTCCAAGGGAGTGGAGAAGGTCAACATTTGACCTTCTAGAAGGTGCTTGTGCGGGTTTGGAGGCCAAGCTTAGACCTAGCTTCTAGAATTTTGTATCTTGCCTACCAAGAGTGAAATATGCCTAGCATCTTTTCTATTGTAATTCCCTCTAGGTCCCCAACCCTTGCCTATATAAGGAGGCCTCCCCACCACTTGTAAAAGGTTGAATTTTGGGAGTAAAAATTAGAGAGCATTAGCTTTTGAGCTTGTGTGTGTTCTTGGGAGTGTTCTTCCCCTTCTTGTGTCTTATCTTGAGCCTTGGCTCAAGTGGCGACAATCACCACTTATCTTGGGTTGGTCCATCCCCCAAGTGGCATGAATGCATTCCATTCCCCTTTCCCTTTCTATCATCTCTTCTTCCATTACTTTCCATCTTCTTTACATTCTTGTCATTTAATTTTCCAGCACCTATATTCAAGCTTATTACTTGTTTCTTGTTATCTTGTTTAATTTCTTGTCTTTCCTTCTTTCTTGAGCTCTTGTGAAGTGAACCTTCACACTTAGATAACCTTTGGGATTATCTTCGTGTCCAGTGAGAATCTTTCTTGTTGCTTTCTTCTCTTTGTCTTTCTATCAAACACCTTATATGCTAAATATTAAAATGAACTCTTATCATTACTTTAAATTCTAAGACACTCTAACATTAAGATAAAATCTTCATTTTTCAAACATTATCATCTTCATTATCAAAATGATTAGAGACATCAAATTAACATGAAACCAAGTGTTCAAGTTCAACAGACTCAACTACAAAATTATGTTGAAATATCAAGTTTATGTGTATACAAAAATCAAATTCCAAAATATGTTAAAAATATAACTTGATACGATGAAAATAAAATTAAAATAAAAAAAATTATTCAAGAATTTAACTAAATGTCTTCAACTAAAAGCTCTTTTAAAAGATTTTTGAAAAAAAAATACTTTATCAATTTTTTTAAAAAAATATATAAACTGATACAGGACTTATACAATCAATTATATTTAAAAATAATTAATTATATTATTCATAATTAAATTTGAAAAATTAATATAAATAATCTAACTTATTATTTCACTATAGAATCAATTATCTCACTGATAAATCATTATTTATAAAAGCATTATACAAATATAAGATAATCAAATATATTTTAATATAATCTGTTAATATGTTTTAATTTTCTTTTAAATAATTCTGAAAAAGATTTACATTCTACCAATAGAACAAATATAACATGCATAAATTTTATAAAAAAACTAAACCACTACGTAATTTACACTTACTCACACACGAAAAGAAAATAAAAAGAAAACAAATTGGAAAAAAATTTGAAAATGCATCATCATAATCAAACTATATAAAAGTCTTCAAATCTTCAACTAAGTAAAGTATTTAATTTTTTAAAATAAAATAATCATATACAATTTATTTTATTTTTAATATATCACATACAATATTTTAACTTTTTATAATGATAATTACTTTTTTATTATATAAAATATTACTTAAATAAAATTCTTGCATATAGTTTTTTATTTTATAATTATATATTTTTCCTTTTTATGTGAAGAATAATTAGAGATAAAATATTTAAGTATATCATAAATAAATTATTTTATGTTAGATTTATATATAGATAGGAAAAAAGAATAATGGTTATTTTTTACATCATATATGATTTTAGTATGTTATAATTTGTAATTTTAAATATATAAACATATTTTATGATTTTTAGTCAAATAAATAAAATCTCTATTTATTATATATCATAAGATAAATAGTTTTATGATGATTCAAAATTATAATATAAAATTTAACATATAGAAAATAAATTATAAACATTTAAGTAAATTTTAACTCTTTCTAGTAAGAATATAACGTTAGGAGTAAACTATCAAATAAAAATAAAATAAAATATACATTAACTTATTGATATTAAATAATAAATATATTACTTAATTAAATTATGTAACCATACATATTTGATTATGTTAATTTAAATGGTTTTGTATTATCTTATATTAATTAATATTTATTTTAACATTAAATTAAAGTAACTAATAAATAATAGACTAGTAAAAAACTTAGAAAATATCAAATGTTAAAAACTACAACACTTTATACCCAAACAGAAAAACACTAAATTATATTTGTATGATTTAAAAAACATATTGAAATCTAAATTATATTTGAGTGATAAAAACAAACATATATAAGATTTTCTCTTTATTTGATATCAATCTTCATATTTTATGATATGTAGTTCTAGAAAACATAAAATAATCTTGAATCAAATATTAGAAAGCGTAGCAGAAGACAAAATTGAAATCAAGGTTTAATAATAAAAGCTTCTCTAGAATAATGACCTACGAATGAGTGTGAAATATAAAATTACTTTGCTTTAATTATTTAAATAGATAATGATTTCTTAGTCACACAGACTCTAACACCACATTTGCCAGGCCGACGAAAGAAGCAACTCACGGTTCCTTCCAATCTGTACATCCTTTTTCTTCTTCTTTCTTCATTTTATTTATACTAATAATCACTTATATAGTTTTCACTCTTTTTTTCCCCTTATGATTGGTTTCATTTTACTTGATGGTTGGTTGGTCTCTAAATATATCTTTGTTTTCTGCTCTTCGATTCTACAGTGTGAATGAATAAAAAAAGGTTGTGGGTTCTTGAATTTGTGATATGCACCCTTCCAAGCTTGTGTTTTTTGCTTCGGTGGATTGGAATTTTTCTTCGAACATGTTCCTTCACTCTTTTGGTTGGGTTTATTTTGGTCATTTGCTTAAGTTGATTTTCCAAATACATGAGAAAAAGAAAAGGGTGAATTGTGGGGATGGGAAAAAAAATAGTGGCGTAGTGTTCTGTATCTGTGTTTGTTGTAACTAGTTTCAAATTTTGTGATTTTTGGTGATTTGTCCATTACAATTCACAGTCGGGTTCTCTGCGATCTGAACAGTTTTTTATTTTTTATTTTTTTATTTTGCGAATGATGTATCACGTTTTTTGTATTGTTCATTTGGTGGGTGAATGTACCTGGAAACTGCATTAATACATACCTAATATTTTAGATTTGAATCAATAATCTTAAATAGAGGGAAAAGGACACTCGTGAAACCAAGTGAAAAATGTGGTTCTTGTGAAAAGGGGTTTATATACTGGGTACACGGATTGAGTAGTGTGTGGACACACCATTACCCAACTCATTATTCTTTTTTTTTAAAATAGATTATGTTATTAATATTTAAAAAATTAAAAAATTTAATATTTCAAAAATACACGAATAAAGGATTAAATTGAATAATAATTATATTCGGTTTGAATTGAGTCTCTAGTTCCACTTACAAAATCTATTTTGACTCAATTGCAATGCTGGATCATCTGGCTTTTTGATCCAATGAACTCCCCTTCCTAACGCTCCTATAATTTTGTTATTTATGTTTCATTCATTTTGAGGTGAGCAAATCTCAGATTGCAGGATGTTTTTATTTTATTTCATGAAAGATTATATTCTGTTCTCCAATTATGTTTTCTTGTATGAAGGCCGAAACTGCAATTTATAATCATGCCGGGAAGGAACTGTCCGATGTTTTTTGTAATTTTATTGTTATCAAGCAATGTGTTGTTGCATACTCATTTATATGTATGAGGTTTCTGGCTATTTTGTTGTTATCGTGCTTAATCTCAGTGTTAAAGATATTTGGGAGATGGATGTTTTTAATTTTCCTGTTCTGAGTTGTTTCTGCAGTCATTGGCTTGCTCTCTCTGTGCTTACTTGTTTTCCTAGACATGTTGGATGCTTCCTATGCCTTTCAGTTTTACAGAAGCTAGGCTTGAGTCGTATTTAAAAAATGTTGTCTATTTAATGCAGATATTGAGCTTATGGGTTCTTTGTTTAGCATGGCTAATACCAAGACCAATCAGAGTGAATCTAAGGAAATCTCTCCTAATGAGACCTGTAAGAGGCAAAGAATGTCACCTGCCACAGTTGAAGAATGTCCAAGACTTATTCCTAATCTCCCTGATGAGTTATCCCTTCAGATTATTGCTAGACTTCCTAGAATTTGTTACTACCATATAAGGCTGGTGTCTAGGAGGTGGAAAGCAACTATCATGAGTTCTGAATTGTATAAAGTAAGGAAAGAGATTGGAACAACTGAAGAGTGGCTATATCTGTTGGTTAGGGTTGGGGAAAATAAACTCTTATGGCATGCTCTAGACCCCCGATCTCGAATATGGCAGAGACTTCCTGTTATGCCCAGTGTTGTGGATGAAGAAAATTCCCAAAAGGGTTCTTCTAGGTTTTGGATGTGGAACATGGTAGAAGGTATCCGAATTGCTGAAATTATTAGAGGTCTTCTCGGACAGAAGGATGCACTGGATGACATGCCTTTTTGTGGTTGTTCCTTTGGAGCTGTTGATGGATGTCTTTATGTTCTAGGTGGATTCTCTAAAGCTTCAACTTTGAAATGTGTTTGGCGATTTGATCCGATACAAAATGAGTGGAAGAAGGTTAATTCTATGTCTACAGGTAGGGCATATTGCAAGACAAGCATCTTAAATAACAAGCTTTATGTTGTTGGAGGGGTTAATCAATATCAAGCAGGATTGATTCCTCTTCGATCTGCTGAAGTTTTTGACCCCTTTACAGAAACATGGTCTGATGTACCTAGTATGCCATTCTCGAGAGCTGGAGTCCTGCCCACGGTTTTTCTGGCTGACATGTTAAGGCCTATTGCCACTGGGCTAACCTCATACAAGGGAAGGTTATACGTTCCTCAAAGTTTGTATTCATGGCCCTTTTTTGTTGATGTTGGGGGAGAAATATATGATCCAGAAACAAATTCATGGATAGAAATGCCAAATGGAATGGGCGAAGGATGGCCAATTAAGCAGGCTGGAACAAAACTGAGTGTTGTAGTGAATGATGAACTATATGCTTTTGATCCTTCAAATTCTGTGGATAATGGAAGGATCAAGGTATATGACCAAGGGGAGGATGCATGGAAAGTTGTTATTGGAAAAGTCCCTGTATATGACTTTACCAATTCAGAGTCTCCGTATCTATTAGCAGGTTTCCATGGAAAGCTTCATTTCATTGCAAAAGATTCCAAGCATGATATTGCTGTTCTGCAGGCTGTTCCATGCAGTGATTTGGATTCTTCACCATCAGCCTCAACACCTCTATCGCCCGAATTGTTGATAGATTCGGCTGCCGAAACAGATGCAGTTGTTTGGATAGAAGTTGCCAGTAGGAGTTTTGGGCAGGCTGAACTGATCAATTGCCAAGTTATTGATATCTAAACTGATACCAAGCAACAAATCTGACAACCAAGATGTCAGTTTACTGTAAGTTATGCATCATAGCAATGAGTTGTGTAATAGTTTGTATTTAGTTAGTATTATTATGTGAAGTAAATCGGTTGCAGAAATTGTGCGTTTTGATAACAATTTGGTTGTTGCTAGGTAAATACTGAAATGTAATAAAAGCAGAATAGTATTAAACTATTCACTCTGTACTACAATTAACATTTAAATTGTTGCTAGGTAACCTACTCTTGCCCAAGTCATTAGTAGGTTAGATTCTAAATGATTCAAACTATGCACATAATTGACATACGTTTTGCTGATATGTCCTATTAATGTACAGCAAGTTGAATTAGACATTTATCTCCGAATTCTGACATACTGAAACCTCACTAAGTGGATCATTTTTTAGCTTATTTATGTTCCTGCTCAAGTGATTTTCAACATTGAATATTCCCTAATAATAATTTACTGATTCGAATTGTTGAACCCACCTATGGAACGGGAATGTTGTTCAAGACCTTTCAATTATGGATGTTCATAGTTGCAAACATTCATGTTGAGATATTTTTCAGTAAGAGGGGACAGAAGATCTGCGTCTAACCTGGCATCTTGCGATTTTCTAAATGAATTTGAAATCTTAGTTTTCAAAATATCTTGGTGGTTTCATTGTAGGGTTACTTGGTCAAATTATATAAACACCAGTAATCTAGTGGAAAGGGCTTAATTAGAACTATAATTAAGGTTTAAGTGTGATAAGAGACATAGGTACTCATTTAATGTTAATTGAGATTTGAAACGTAGAGATCAGATTCTAAGAAGGCTTCTTCACCTCCATCAATCTCACATGAATTGCAATGGTGAAGAATCTAACTTGCATGGGCGGTGGTTGAAGACAAATCTAATCATGGTAAATTATGACCAGTTTTGATAGTCTAAGTTGAAACCATATACGTTCAAAATGAGTTGGAAAAATTATAAGTGTTTTCGTCTTATTTAAAATAATTTCTCATAGTCAACAATTAATTTCTATTCAAGATCTAATTGAATTTTGAAAATGATTTTTTAATACAAATGATGAATTTTATTTTGTCATCCACTTTTTTTCTTTGTATTCTAAATAAAATAAAATTCAATTAATTTTGTCCAAGTGAAATAATGTTAGAATTTTCTTTATTTTGTCTTATTTTATTGAAATATAGGTTAAATTTATGACCTAATACAATTTTTCCCGTATGAACTCACTTGTATGAAGTGATCCAATTTGAGGTTTTGAAAATTACTGCATGTTGTTGAGTTTATTGGGTTAAAACTCAATATAGATAAGTGTACAAAGTTTAACACTCATAACAATTAAATATTAGATTTTGTTTTGTCTATTGAAGTCAAGATAGAATTCTCCTTGACTTTAATGTTCTTTGACAACTAATTACTCCATTCAAGAGTATGACTCTGAAACAGTGAGAATGTGATATAAGAACTTATTCAACTTTATGAGTATTTAATATTACATTGGGTATTCTAAATCCTATTGCATACATTATTAATCTCTCTAGAGAACTATCAAATTAAGTAGTATCAACCATGAACGGATAGAGTAAAATCCATATTTTGTAGGAAACTAAGATTAGACAAAAAGATATATAATGGTGCTTGAGTGTTGGAGTTGGAGTGACTAATTATGGGCAACAGGTGAAATACACTAAACTTTTGACAATTAAAAAGTGGAATAGAAGTTATTGTAGGGTGAGCATCTTTATTGGCCCAAAGGTAACCCAATTTTATGAGTAAGAGGTGAAAAATGGAGTCATGACCAATCTCATATACATTATCTCGTGATGACATCTATATGATCAAATACAAAGTGGAGGTGTCATGTGGGGTGAATCTTAATTCTCTATCATGTTAGATGCAACTTTGTGATCAAATCAATTGTATTAAAATATCACTGTGCATTCTATCCAGTGAGTAACTAACTTAATATAAAATTGTTTTTACTTGAAAATTTCAAATTTCAATTCATTAATTCTAGTAGAAAACTTATATGGTGTATAGAAAATTATGTATTAAACATTGATATTAAGATTCACCTTAGCTCGATTAATTAATAATGATTCTTTTTATTCATCAAAGAGCACAAAGATTAAGGATTAATAATAATAATAATGTTTGATTTTGTTAAATAAAGAGTAACAATAAAACTCTTAAAATTATTGTAATTTGGTATAGAGAGATACAATCATAAATTAAATTATAAAATAGTATGTTATGAAACACAATGAAAACATAAAAAGGAGAAAAAAATTTAAAAATTTGTAGAGAAAAAAATTAGATAAACGAAGAGGATAAAAAAAAAACTTTATTGGGCATTCTTACAAATGTTTATATAATAAAATAAAACAATATTAACTATAATTAAAGTACTCTCGAACTTGAGAATAAATCATTCCCAACGAAATAAAGAATTTGGAAAACACTAGGTGAAAGAGTTTTCATGAATAAATATGCTAATTAGTTGGTGGAAGAAAGGGAAGGAACTTGATAGGTTTGGAGAGAATTTTTGGCAGACAACACAATCAATTTTAGTGTATTTTTTTCATGAAAAACAACGCAAAGTTGATTTATTATAAAAAAAATAAAAATTAGGTTGTTGGAAAGGGTCACAAAGATCTTGAAGTAAAAATAGTTCACGTACTTTATAAGTGGTCCTGTGAAAAATCCTATATCATTATTTCAGATGAACTTTCTGAAAGTATAACTTAATTTTTTTATTTATGGAAAATAAGAGAAGAACAGATATAAATAGAATATCCACTGTCTATGCATTCAGATCAATCAGAATCATTTAATACTTTTGATGGGATAGTATTGTTAGTAAGAAAGAGAAGATACTCAGAAGCTTTGTAATGTGTTGAGATAAGGTAATATTTGAGATAAGGTCATTTAACAGGAGATAAAAGTAATTTAATAGAATAATTGATTATTTCGTAAATTTAAAATGTTTTGAACTAAAATGACTTTTTTTTATAAGGAAATCAGAAAGAAATTAAAATTTAGGAATTTTGGAAATGTATTTGAAATAATTAAAATTATAAAATTTGAAATATTATAAAAAAAAATAAAATTAAAATTTCACTATTAAATTTGGGTAGGTTATTTTAGGCTGAGTCAAGTTAGACTCATCTTAGGTTAAGTCGAGTAAGGTCTATCGCAGCAGGTCGAGTCAAGTGCACGTCCTAGGATGACTTGAGTCGGGCATGCTCCCGACCCAAATCGAGTTAAATGGGTCCTCTTAATCTGAGTCGATCCTAGTTAGATTGAGTAAAGCAAAGCCCAAACCGGATCAAGTCAAGTCAAGTCCATCTAGGTCATGGGTCCGTCTCAGGCCATCGAGTCAAGCCTCTTCCCAAATGAGTCAACTTAGGCTCGACCAGGTAAACTCAAACTGAGCCAACCTCGGATCAAGTCGAGTCAAGCTTGTCCTAGACGAAGTTGAATTGGACCCACTCAGGGTCGACTTAACTTAGGCCTGCCTTAGAATGAGTCGAATCAGGCCCACCCCTAACCCAAACTAAGGCGAAGGGGCCCTCTACCAACTCGAGTTGAGTTGGGTTCTTCCTTGGCCTGAGTCAAGCCAGACCCTTCTTGACTTGAGTCGAGTTGGACTGGGTAGAGCTGAGTAAAACACAACTCATATCGAATCAAGCCCGGTCCATCCCAAACTGAGTCAAGTCCAATCCTCCTCAAGTCAAATTACATTATCCAAACAAACCATTTAGAAAGTAAAGATAATTGAATTGTAAATAATTCAAATATATAACATTTGAATTGCTTAAGAATGATTGAAATTTCTTATTAAAGTATCTTAGAATTTAGAACGAGCTTTAATACTTTAGTGAGACATAAACAAAAGCAAACTAAATTTAAAATTCTATACAAAAGGAAAATAGAGAAATACACAGGAAAAGAAATCGTAAAAATGTTTAAATAAATAATAAAATAAAACAAACTAAATTTAATTAAAAGTATAAACACATGTTAACTAGTTAAATTCTAAATTTTAGTATAAATAACTATTACATTGTCAATATAATATTTTAAAAGGTGACGAAATATCGTTTTTAAGGATTTATTAGTAAAATTCAAAATAAGAAGATAAGAGATGTTAGAAAAGTACAAATTAAAAAAATGATTAAATATGTTTTTAGTCCTTGAACTATTTGTTAAAATTATGTTTTGTTTCGTCCTTATACTTTATAAACAGGTGTAAATGAAAACATCTTTAAAGAGAGAGAAATGAAAAAAAAAGTAAAAGAAACTTAAAAAACAAATAATAATAAAATAAAAAATTATAAAAAAAAATAAAAAGATAAAAAAGAATTTCAACATATCAGTAAAGATAATTTTCAAGAATTTATAAATCATAAGAACGAAATAAGTTAAACAAAACATAATTTTGATAAATAATTAATTTAAAAAATAAAAACATATTTAATTCTTAAAAAAATTATACATACCTCTCGTATGATTCCATATCTTAAAAGAAATATCTGTCAACCGGAAACATAAAAAATGAGATAAGTTAACAGTTACAAATAAAATTAAAGAAAATAAATAAAAATCATAATAAAAAGTAATGAAAATCTATTATCACATGAACATGAAAGAAATTAACAAATATATAAACATATTATGAATGTCAATCTTATATCTCAAACTGGGGAAGAATTAAACACCACTTGATATCTTATTAAAATTTTTTAGTAATATATTGTCTTGGGGAATAGCATTTACAACAAAAACAAAATTTGCATCACATCATCAATTTAAATCTTGAAACAAGTTTGATGCAGGATTTAAATCCAGAGAACCCACTTTTTTTCCCTTTAATTTACAGTTAACAACATTCAATGAAGGAACTTTATCGTTTTTAACTACCTAACCCAGTTCTACAGGGGTTTGAACTCTAAATTATGATCAACCAATCGAAACATTTTTCTTTAGCTAGATAACATCTTTTTCACTCATACTCTTAAATAGTCCTTGCCACTCTGATAAAACAATCACAACATTAGTAAAGTAGTATTTCACAGTACAATGATCCCAGAGACACTACATGTTCATCTCATTTCATAATAATGAAAAAAGGGAAAAAAAAAATAAGAAACAAGATCTAGTAGTATCAAGACTTGAAAGAACCTAGTACTCTTCTTAGTACTTAAAAGGTAGAGAAACAATCAGCAAAACCTAACATCATCATGAATTATGAATTGTTGTCAAGTTGGGTGTCGCTGCAATTTGAAATTCTGGAAATTTTGTTATGGTGGTCTTTGGAGACCCATGTGAAACACCCACTTGGTGTTTTACCCTCTGAACCCCTTTTGATTGTAGAAATATTCATCAATTGAATGATTTTCTCTTCATCTTCTTGTGCACTCTTTTTCATCTTTTCCTTGTACAGCTTTCTCCTCATGTATGCTTCAGCAAGACCAAAACCTGAGGTTTCCATGCCCAGTTAGAATTAAAAAGAGAAAATGATATTCAAGTATTGAAGGTTCGTATGAAATGGGAAGAAACAAGGGGTTGGTTTATATAGAGGCTTGGGGAAGAAGCAAAAAAAAAAAAAAGTGAAAAAGTGGTCCATTCTGAAGTCAACAATTTAGAATTCTAGGTGGGACCTGGGTAATTGGACCCCACTTTACCCTACTTTATCTTTTGGAAATTATCAATAATATTAAAAAATTGTTGGCTTAATCTCAAATTTACTATAAATATTAATTATGTTAAAGACTTTTTTTTTTATACTCCATCCGTTTCAAATTATAAGACATACTTGACAAATTCTCACATATCAAGAAAAACAAATAATTTGTTCAGTTTTTTATAAATTTTTTATTTTTATCCTTATTAATTACTATTAACTAAATTAATTGAAATTGAATCAGAAGTTTTATAAAATGAATTAATTTTTTAATAAAACAGTACATTAATTGATATTCATTAAGATTGGAATTTCAAAAGTTTTGAATTTATCTCAGAATTATTTGCAGAAACTTGACTGCATTGTTCTTTAGGTTCTTCAGAGTACACTTCTTCTTCCTCTTCTTCAAGATTTTTATTCAGATCAATGTGTATTGTTGCTGCAATACTTTCATATAAGTCTTCAACAATTTCACATTCTTCAATATTTTTGTATGAATCTTCAAGGACTTCAGAATAACCTTTTAAGACTCATCTTATTTTGATGTTTAAAATATGAAAGTGTTAAAAAAAAGTAATAAAAAGAATAAATTTAGATATGATATTTGATTACTTAGAAGATAAACAGTCTATTGAATGAATGAACAAAGATAAACAAAGATCGACGTGAAAAGTTAAAAGTTAAATTAGTACTCCTGAAGATGAAGATGATATTAATAAATGATAATGAAATATGAAGAGTCAGACTAATAAAAGATAATTAATTCTTAGTTCCCGATTTTAATTTCTCTTTCTACTATTTAAGATTAACACAGATAATCATGTAATTAATAGGAGTATATAAGGAAAAAAAGAGAAAAAAAGTTATTGAAATTCTAAAACGCCTTATATTTTGAAACAACTTTTCTCTCCAAAGTACGCCTTATAATTTGGAACGGAGGGAGTAGTTTATAGGGTTCTTCACCTGATTGTATGATAGTAAATTTAATTGTTAGCTTAAAAAACAAAAAACAAAAATGAAGGGTTCATTCTCAAATTGATGACCATGATTAATTAATCTTCCAAACTTACTAACATAACCAGAAAAGTTCTATCAATCTGTAGATTACAAAAATAATTAAAAACCCAACATGAATTAATTTCAGAGATTTACTTTTTCAGTTTACAAATTCAATTAAGAAAGTTAGTTTAAAAATCCACTTAAAAATTTAAACAATTCAGGAATTATTGAGTAATTTAACTTAAGGCCCAGTTATTTGTTAATATTTACTTTACAAGATAAATTGATTGACAATTGAGATAATGCATGAATAATTAAGTTTATTCATTTTATTTTATTAAAACTAAATTGGTTAACATTTACAATCACAACAATCATCTTACTCGGCTATTCTTGAAATAACTATTTTTAATCTTTATTAATTCCTTTTATCAAATAAGCAAAACCGAATTAAGACGATAAACCATTTTATGCGTGAAACTCAACCATTCTCTTTGTGGAAATTTAAGATACATTTTTACCAATTTTTAGAGATACGTGAAGCACAGAATATATTTTATGTTTTTGTTACACACTTTAAGGAGAGATGCTATACACCATGCTTATGCTTTTTGTTTCTATATACGTTTATGTCATTGATGACGTAAATGGTGGCCCTCAAAAAGATTTATGGTGGTTCCACGAAACTAAACAATACATGAAAAGAAAAGAATGATGAACTAATGAGGTTCTCATGGTTGCTGTAAAATTAGAAAGAAAGAAAAAACTATTTTAGTTAATTCATTTCTACGACTTTAGTTTCTGAAATTTAAAATAAATTCTATTTTAAAATTTTAATTTTTAAATAATTTATAGTATAGTCTTTTGATTTTTAAGAAAATGTCTCTAATACTTAGATACATATTTAAAAGATTTAAATAAAAATTTAAAACCTTTTTAAATCTGTAAACAGTAAATTTGAAGGATTTAAAAAAAGTGTATATGTATCTATTTTAGAGATTATATTTAAGTCTAATAATGACCTAGTATTTATTTTAAACTTGAGACCTCTAAATAAGTTAAAATAATTTCACACTAATTTATTTGCACATTTAGTAATTTGCAGCTGTATATAAGAATTTTTTTTTCTGTAAACCAGACTTATATGTTTTAGTGATTTGAAGAGTTTCTCTATAAGTCAGTCAAGTTGACTGTTTTAAGTTTAGAAAATAGATTATGGTTTCATAGTGAAAAAAATAAATTATATCATCTAAATGGAAGCTAATATATATACTAAATTTGTAGACTTTTATATTTATTATCAAATTTTTTGAATCAATATTGATTTCTGATGAACTAATAATAAAAACAATTTTATAGTGTCAATTTATATTCATAAATTTGAATTTTACAATTTTAAAATATTTTATTAATTTTTAACTCTGTAAAAATATTTTTTTACAATAAGAATAGTAGTTTATTTTAGTCTATTTTATACAAAAATGTAAAGCATAAAAAGTTGAAATTGAACGACTATTTATGATATGCGACACCAATAAAAAGTTTTTGAAACACAAAAGAACCATAAATTTCGAAATTAATTTAAGAAAAGGAACGAATAATAATAAATAAGTAGAAAAACATATTGTTGTTTATGTTTAACGTGAGAAAAAATGATTTTTTTTATTATCAATAGTTTAATTTATTATTTTTAAATATTTATTACATTATTATATAAAAACAAAAAAAACTCTTAACCGATTATAAAAACACTTAAAATAATCTATTAATTATTTTAGCAGCACTCAATTACGTATAATTATAATATAAATTTTTGCTTATTTGGGAAGAATATTTTTCTTTTCATAATCTACTTGTGCAAATCACTCATAATCTCTCTCTTTCTTCGCAAATTGTCACCTTCCCCACCCTTCATCCTAACCAAAGGAAGTGTAAGATGCATTGCATCGACAGAACTCTTAAATATATTTTTTGAACTGATAATAAAACATCATTTTATTACAATGATTGTGAACACAGAATAGGTAAGAATGCTTTTAAATTTTGTAATCTCAAAACTGTGTTATTCACTTCAGAAGGAAATTACATTATTAAATAGAATTTGCAAAAAAAAAATTGCTCCCCCACTCTGCTGCAGCTCATGGGCTGTTTTCTAAAAACGGGTAACTACAATTTAGCTCCCTCAATCCTTAAAGAATCGATCAGCATAAGACCGTTTAATTATTTAAACACAGAATTGAATAATTCAGAAATATAAATCTGCAAATAAAACATAAATCTACTAACAATCCCTCCCTTAAACTAAAGGTTTAGAAGCTTTAGTTTACTTCTGATGTTTCAATCATGCCCAACATATTCCTGATCTTCACAAATTGTTCCAGCTTGAGTGGCTTAGTCATTATGTCTGCTATTTGATTTTGGGTGCTGCAGTGGCTCAACTTGATTTTTCCTTCTCTAACAAGATCTCTTAAGAAATGAAATCTAACATCAATATGTTTACTTCTGCCATGAAAAACTGGATTTTCAGATAATTTAATAGCTGAATTACTATCACACAGAATTAGAATGTGTTTCTGTTCTTTAAATCCAATGGTCTCCAAAATTCTCATGATCCAGATGCATTGACATGCACATGAAGCTGCAGCTATGTATTCTGACTCTGTAGTAGATAACGTCACTATTGGCTGCTTCTTGGATGACCATGAAACTGCACCAGTCCCTAAGGAGAATACGAATCCTGATGTGCTCTTCCTATCATCTATATCACCTGCATAATCACTATCTGTATAAGCCATTAGTTTTATATCTTCTCCTTTCTTGTAGAATATTCCAAGCTCAGTAGTTCCCTTTAGATATCGTAGGATTCGTTTGATAGCATTCCAATGAGTCTCTGAAGGATTAGCCATGAATCTGCTAATTAAACTGACCACATACATCAGGTCAGGTCTGGTTTCAGTCAAATACATAAGGCTTCCAACTGCTTGTTTGAAGAGCGTGGCATCTGCCTTTATTCCTGTATCAGTTTTGGATAACTTGGTTCCTGGAACTATTGGATTCTTTACTGCATTGCACTCTATCATATTGAACCGAGCCAATACTTCCTGGGCATATTTTCGTTGACATATGAAAATACCATGTGTACTCTGCAAAACTTCAATTCCCAGAAAATACCTCATCTTTCCCAAGTCAGTCATGTCAAACACCGACATCATAGAATCCTTAAACTCATTACACATGCCTCTATCATTTCCAGTGTAAATTAAATCATCTACATATAGGCTTACAATAAGAATTTTACCTTCCTTTGCTGACTTTGTGAACAAAGTATGTTCACAAAAACATCTTTCAAAGCCATTCTGTAAGAAATATGCTTCTATTTTGTTGTACCATGCTCTGGGTGCTTGTTTGAGTCCATAGAGTGCCTTCTTCAATTTGTACACCTTTTCTTCTTGCCCCTTTTCTATGAATCCAGCAGGTTGTTGAACATATATTTCCTCCTGCAGCTCTCCATGGAGGAATGCGCTTTTTACATCAAGTTGGAAAATAAACCAGCCATTCTGTGCAGCCATAGATAGAATTATGCGAATAGTGTCTAATTTGGCAACTGGTGCAAACACTTCCGTGTAATCCACTCCATAGTGCTGTGCATAGCCTTTTGCTACTAACCTTGCTTTAAATTTGTCAATCTCACCGTTCTCCTTGAGCTTGGTTTTGTAAATCCACTTCACTCCAATCGGCTTCACTTCTTTGGGAGCATGAGTTAATTCCCAAGTTTGATTTTTCTCTATAGCCTCCATCTCTTTCACCATTGCTTCTCGCCACTTCTTGCTCTTAACAGCCTCTTCAAAGGTTACTAGATCAGTTTCTGCTACTAGCATAGCATTAGTATTGTTGTCATCATATATACTTTCCCTTTCTTCATAGTCTGCCATCCATACAGGTTTTCTCCTATTTCTTCTTGCCCTCCCTTCAGCTGGGACCTCACATGTTTGAGTGTGAGATTCATTTCTGATAGTTGCTCCTACAGGTTGTAATTCTGGTTGCTGCTGCTCAGTGTCTGATTCAGATTGTGTATCACTGTCATCTTCTTCGTTTTCAGCAATTTCTTGGTGATTTTCTGCTCCACCTTGTTCCCACCTCCAGCTTTTATTTTCTTCAAATATAACATCCTTGCTGATTATTATTTTCTTGTTGACTGGATCAAAGAGTCTGTATGCTTTGGATTCATCACTGACTCCAAACAGAACACACGGTCTGCTCTTGTCATCAAGCTTAACCCGCTGCTGATCTGGTGTGTGGACATGAGCTAGACAGCCGAACACGCGAAAATAATCGACAGATGGTTTTATTCCACTCCATGCTTCCTCTGGGGTTTTATCTTGGACAGCAGATGTAGGACTTCTATTCAGAATGTGTGCACACCACTTTGTTGCTTCTGGCCAAAAGATTTTTGGAACCTGTCTTCCAATCAGCATAGAGCGAACCATATTCATGATGGTTCTATTCTTTCTCTCAGCGACTCCGTTCTGCTGTGGAGTATAGGCAGCAGTCAATTGCCTTCTTATTCCTTGATTTCTGCAGAAATCTTCAAATTCTTTTGAAGAAAATTCTCCTCCTCTATCTGTTCTTAAACAGATAATGCTTTCTTCAACTTCCTTTTCAACTAATGCCTTGAAGCTTTTGAACAAAGAAAACGTTTCAGACTTCTCACTTAAGAAATATATCCAAGTTTTCCTTGATAGATCATCAATAAAACTTAGAAAATATCTCTTATTGCTGCTTGATGTTGGTTTGATTGGTCCGCATAAATCTGCATGAACTAGCTGCAAATTTTTGGATGCTCTCCATACGCCTTTCCTTGACATAGTGTTCCTGTGCTGTTTTCCTGCCAGACATTGTGTGCAGAGATTTTGAGGGGCTGTAATCCGAGGCAAACCTGTCACCATTTGTTTAGAGGCAAGGGTGTTTAAGCCATCATAGCTTAGGTGTCCGAACCTGTCATGCCAGAGCTGAGAGTTGTTTTCTGCATTCATCTGGAGACATGTTTCTGTTCTCATGGTTGCTGTTAGCACAAACATCCTGCTAGCATTCATTTGAACTTCACAGATTACTCCTTTCTCAGGGTGCGTAATAGTGCACGTATTATTCTGAATTTTAATACTCAACCCCTTTTCCTGAAGCTGTCCTATGCTCAATAGATTATTTTTCAGTTCAGGAACATAGTATACATGTGTGATAATATGCGTCAATCCATTCACCTTAATCCGAATGCTTCCTTTCCCCATTACAGCTATATGAGTATCATTTCCCAGCTTTACTTTGCCTCTAAAATTCTCATCTAATTCTGAAAACCACCCCTTGTTGCCACTCATGTGGTTGCTGCACCCTGAGTCTAAGAACCACTCATTCTTCTTTCCTTCTTTGTTTTCTGCAAGAGCCATTAGTAATATCTCTTCCTCGTGTTCTTCCTCTATTTCTGCATAGTTTGCTTTCTTCTCCCACATAGGACATTCATATTGAAAATGTCCAAGTTTATGGCATTTGAAACACTCAACTTCATTCTTGTTGAATGTTTGCCGTCCCCTTCCTCTACCTCGGAAAGCTCCTCTTGTTCTCCCTCTTCCTCTTCCCCTTCCATTCTTTTCATCCACCCATGTTTGCATAACTTGCTCTTCTTCCATGGAGTGTGTCATTCTCTGCTCATGAATTAATAGACTACTTTGCAATTCATCTATAGTCATGGTGTCCAAGTTATTGGACTCTTCAATTGAGCATACTACATAGTTGAATTTTGCTGTCATAGACCGCAGAATTTTAGCGGTTATGATACTTTCTGGCATATTCTCTCCTACTGCTTTCATACTTTTGGCTATCTTTAAAGTGCGACCAAAGTAAGAATTTACAGTTTCGTTTTCCTTCATTTGCAAGGTCTCAAATTCCTTGCGTAGAGCTTGCAATTGCGCACGTTTCACCCTCGTGGACCCTTGAAATTTCTGCTTCATGGAATCCCATATATGTTTGGACGTTTCATCATTTAGGATTGTATCCAAAATTTCTCTATCAATTGCTTGATAGAGATAATTTTTTACCTTCAAATCCTTGAGCTGTTGTTCGTTCAGCCGTTTAACTTCTGCTTCTGATGCTCTTGCCTTGTCTGGAACATAATCAATACCGTGTTCCACCAAACTCCAATACTCCTTAGAATGCAGGAAATTCTCCATTAATTTTGCCCAATGGTCATAGTGACCATCAAACTTTGGAATGGCGGGTTGAACGTATTTGCTTGATTCAGCCATTTCAGGTAGTGCTCTCAAATTACCCAAAGCTCACAGTGTATCACTCTTCCCAAACCCAATTCAAAAATCGGGACTCTCTAGAGTATCTCTCTCTCACTCTCACGCTTTCTTTCTTGGTTCAGGCCCCTGTGAAGGAGCTCTGATACCAAATTGTGAACACAGAATAGGTAAGAAAGCTTTTGAATTTTGTAATCTCAAAACTGTGTTATTCACTTCAGAAGGAAATTACATTATTAAATAGAATTTGCAAAAAAAAAACTGCTCCCCACTCTGCTGCAGCTCATGGGCTGTTTTCTAAAAACGGGTAACTACAATTTAGCTTCCTCAATCCCTAAAGAATCGGTCCGCATAAGACCGTTTAATTATTTAAACACAGAATTAAATAATTCAGAAACATAAATCTGCAAATAAAACATAAATCTACTAACAATGATTTGTATCACAGTAGAAATAACTGTAGGGTACATCACAAATATCCGAAATTCATGAAAGAATTGAAAGAACCAAAGTAATCTTAATCGTTACATAAAAGCATAAAGCAAAAAAGAAAAACAAAATCAATCAGGAATTGGCAGATTGAGCGTGGTTGTAATCTGATATCCGAGAATTTTTGCTTTGGTGGTTTCTGGAGACCCATGAGAAACACCCAGTTGCTGTTTTGTGCTCGCAATCCCTTTCCATGGTAGAAATCTTCTTGATGTTGGTTTTCTTCTCTTCATCTTCTTCTTGTGCTCTCTTGTTCAGCTTTTCCTTGTACAGCTTCTTCGTTACGTATGCTTCAGCAAAACCATACCCACCTAGCGTTGCCATGGCCATCAAGTTAGAATTCTGGGAATCAATAGAGTTGAAGGTTTGTGTGAAGAGAGAACATAGATGGGTTGCTTTATATAGATCTCTATTGACTTGTGGAACAAGCAAAATAGTGGTCACGAGTAGGAAAGAACAATGAATTTTCCGGTGTTTCAGAGTTTGGGTGCGATTTCTATAGCCGTCATTTTGCCGCACTTCGGTTTGACCTTTTTCTATCAAGGAAAGTGTGTACGTA
Organism: Lablab purpureus; assembly: GCA_030347555.1. Lineage (NCBI taxonomy): Eukaryota > Viridiplantae > Streptophyta > Magnoliopsida > Fabales > Fabaceae > Lablab > Lablab purpureus. The sequence continues at coordinate 14,130,103 of CM059261.1, read as the reverse complement.
GTTGCGTTAGACTCAACTTTTATTAATCAGTTCCATTATGAGTCAAAAAAATTCAAACAGTATATGCATGCCACAAGATTGGTCTATAAGACAGTTTTTTTTTTGTGTGTAAACCAAAATCTAATCTTGCTGCTGCTGTTTTTAAAAAAATGAGAATAAGTTGTTTAACGTACAATTAAATTTACCATTTTTCTACCTATATTAAGTTGGACCTCTACATTTCTACAATCTTTTTACAATCTTAAAAATGACAAAACATGAAATTTTGTGTTTTTATTAAGTGCGTCACTGCTAACGTAAACGGTGGCCCACAAAGCAAATAGCGGTGGGTTCGCGAAGATATGACGATCCATACGTCATTACTTCGTCATCAGTTATGTTCCCTTCTCTGGCTCTTGAAAAATGTAACATGTATACGTTGAGAAATTTATTTATGAACAGTTTTAAAAAAATAAAATAAATAAAGCAGTTTTCATAAGTTCAAACTAGTTTATACATAAACTATTTTTTTTACATTTTTATATTTAACTTACGCATAATTAGTTTTAATTTAAGTTTAATAGTTTTTTTGGAATTTTATTTCATTGTTTTAAATGTTATTAATTTGGTCTATTTTTTTTTTTAAAATTCAATATTAATCTCTTTTGTTATATTTAAAGTAATACTGTAATAGATTAAAACATGACATTTATTATATGGTTACTTATTGAAATATGACATTTATTACATAGATTGTACATCTTGCTTCTATCAACAAATTAACTTTAATTGATAATCTCTCATTTGTTCATGTTAAGTTTTATTATTATTATTATTATTATCCATTTGATGAATGGAAGTATGGTGACTCATTATTGAAAAAAAAAAATTAAAAATATACAAAAATAATGAAATAAAATTAAAAAATATATTATAACAAGAGCTATTGAATCTTATTTTCTCATTAATTAATTAATTTTATTTTCTTCTTATTTTTTAAAGAGTTTAGATAGCAACTTCTCTGAAAACTAACCTTAAACGAAAACTAACGAGGATCATTTCAGGAGAAAACGAAGTCATAATGCTTTGTCAAACAATTAAAAAGGAAAAACAAGTTCACTTTTTAATGTATGTATATTTGTTGATCGTAGAATTTATTTCTACCGTGAAATAATGTATTAAGCGCACACAACAAGATTCTCTAGTTTTATTTTTGGAGAAGCTTGTAACTTTTTCGGACTAATTATAACTTTTACATAAAATAAGGAGAGAAACTACTTTTTTTTTCTATTTTATTTTCCTTTTTCGCAAATTCTTATTAAAAAAATAAACAAAGATCCTTGCTCGTTTCCAACTTTAACAATACCCAGAACACTTAAGAATACAGTTCATCTAAAACTTGGGAAACTTCAGCATATACAAATTTAAAGGTAACACTCACCCATCTGGCGAAATTTTTACCATCAAAACATTAAACTAAACAAAAACAAACAACATTCTGAATTACAATCTGGTTATGTAACAATGTCATATCTCAACAAAAAACATGATTTTCATGGATTTGCCGAAAACTTAATCAACTCTTCATTGCATCTTTAGTCCTTTTTGGAAACCAAGAGAAACATCCACACATTCTATTGGCACCATGTATACCCCTCTTGGTTCTTCCCTTTTCAGTTTCCTTCATTTTCTCCTTGTGCTGCTTTTGCAACACATATGCTTCAGCAAGTTCAACACCACCTACCATCTTCTGCGTGTCTGCTACACAATATAGTGTAATAGTTTTTGAGCACATGCATGGGATGGATTTGATTTATAGGCAATTTGGCATGTGTGTTTTGGATTGGCTTGGCTTGGCATGCAAGCAAAGAGTCACAATAAATTATTGAAATTAAATGTGTATCTTGAATTTCACTATTTGCCCATCACTGTCATAGCTAGCTTTTATTTGGTGGTAGCTACACTTGGTGACCAAGCAATTTATCATTGCTATTCCGCAAAGAACCTTGTCTTCTATTTTTTATTCTGTTTCAGGTTTTTTCCAAGATCACAGGATTTTACAAATCTAAAAAATGCAGACTAGTTTTGTTTTGCTGATGCAGGATTGTCATGCATCTAAGCACACCAAGTGCTGTATCATGTTACTATACTGTTCTAAAAAATTCTTTTTGGCTTCTTCAAAAAAGAAAATAGTGTTCACATTGGTCACTATATAATACTGTTTAGGTTCATTTCGTGTGTTGACCCAAGAAATTGACCAATTTTTTAGAACAGTATTTGATTTGAAATTTGGTTAGATGCAATCCAATTGCTACAGAATACTCATTGGAAAAAACTCTTCTCGTGTGCATAGAGGTCAATTCTCTGCTTGCTTACTTAGCTAACTTAACAGTGTTTGGATTCTTATCTTGCGTGTTGGAGAAGCAACACAGAATCCAAATTAAAGAATGTTTCTGTTTACTTTATTATATTTCAGAGAAAATTTCTTCAACCACGTGTGCATTGATCCATCTTATTGGATATCATAAAAGTGTTTGACTGTTTATTTATTTTTATATATTCGAAGAGGGTATAAGAGTGATTAGATTAGGGAGAAATTTTCTGTATCATCATTCCATTACGCTTGATAATTGAATTTGAGACCACTCGTTATATCTTAATCATGATGATAAATAGATTAATTTATAGAGTAAGAAAACTGAGTTTTGCTGGGAAAAAAAGATAAAAAAGGATTGAATAATGAGACTGAAACAGTTAAACCCTTTAAAGATAAATAACCAATTTGGTAAATGATAGATTTCATTTTTAGATGTGTAAAACATTATCGAATTAACTTTTAAAAGAATACAATATTTATTTTACTCACTAAATTTTTAAAAAATATAATTGCATTAATAAAAATATTTTATCATTAAACTATAACAGTAGGAGTCAATTTACTTTTTACACATTCAATCAAATAACTCAATTTTCACTGTCATAGTAAATTTTGCATTGATCCACAAGATTGAGAATTCAGAAGCCATACTTTTTATCAACAAGGAAATTTTTTTGCAGTGACTCAAAAGATTGAGAATTTAGAAGTCATATATTTTTTATCAACAAGAAAAATATATAAATATAGATAATTTGGGATACCAAATTTCTATACAAAACAGAAATTTGTGTAAAAAAAACGAAAACTTTGGTAACTCAAACCCGGCGCATCTTAGCCTACAAGATTAGTTATTATTACATGAATAATATATATATATATATATATATATAGGTTTTTGTAGGATAGGAGTTAAATTTGTTGAGAAATTATGCATTGGAGTCCCTTTTTATTTTTTTACCGATTTGGAGTAAGTCGTGTTACCATAACACGAATCCTGTGAAGGAGTCGTGTTACCATAACACAAATCCTATGAAGGAGTCGTGTTTTCATAACACGAATTCCTATCTTCCATGTCCAAAATAGGGAGTCGTGTTTACGTAGGATGATTTGCTTCCTTTTATTTTTTTATTATTTTGGATTAGGAGTCGTGCTACGTAGCACGACTTTCACAGAGAGTCTTGCTACATAGCATGATTTTGTTGTTTTTTTTAATTGTTAATAGTTAAAATTATTATACATTAATAATTAAAATTTGTTTATATTATAATAATATAAAATAAAAGAAATAATCAATTTAATAAATAAAATAAATAGAATATCAAATAAAGTTTACAAGATGTAAAAATTTAAAATGCTATAAATATAATAAAAATTTATTTATATGGATAGTTTTTTCTAGCATGACCCTCATTCCTACAAAAAGAACATTTTTTCGTGGTTTATTTAAGCTTGACTCATCCATCTCATTCCTTATATGACGAGTTGAAGGTCTTCTTCCAGAAGAATGTTGCGTAGTTGGATCAGGAATAAAATTTAGTCCCGTATAAGAAGACCAATAATCTTCATTTGGAACGGGATGGAATTGTACTACGTAAGCTTTAAAAATATTGTCTAAGTTATAGACAGGGTCCACGTATGTACCTAATTGTAAATGACAAAATGAACACAACAATGACATGAGAGCAAGGCAATATAAGAGTTTGAAATTCTCCACAGTCACACCACCAATCATTTAATCTAACTGTGCAATTGATTATTTTTCGACGATGATGGGGATTTGGTAACTCTTGGACATTGAATTCTGTATTTTCTCTATTGTATGTTTCAACACAACACATGCGAGTGCGATTTTGATTCTCGTGAAGTAAGGAAGTAATTTCTTCTAAATATTGATGTCTTGCTCGTAACATTATTTATGCTTTTGACCCATGTTCGACAAACCAAGTTATGATTTTCTGAAATGTTGCTTTAACTAGGGCACATATAGGTAAAACTCTTGCTCCCTTTAATACAGAGTTCATGGCCTCGGCCAGATTTGTCGTCATATGTCCATATCTTTTGCCTCTGTCATATTCTTGTGTCCACTTTTCCAATGGTATGTCATCCAACCAGGATACTTGCTCTGGAAACTGGGCTCTCATAGCAGTTAATTTTGCTAAAAGAGTTGGTTGTTTCATTTCGTATCTTAAAAAAAAAGACTATCTCAGAATAAAGGTTTTGAAAAGAATTATTTATGAATGTAAGAATAAAGTACCAAAGTTGATGACTTGTCTTTTCAACTCAGCATTCTTGAATATTTTATTAAAGTTTGATGCAATGTGTCGAATGCATAATACTGAGGAGTGATCATGCCATTGAAGTTCTTCAGAAGCCAAGGCAGATAAGATTCCGGAACCTCTGTCTGTTATCATGCATAAATTTGGTTGAGGAGTAACGTGTTGCTTCATCAATTGGAAGAACCATAACAAAGCTTCTTTGGTTTCACCCTCAACGATTGCATATACCAATGGAAAAATATTTCTATTTCCATATTGCCTAGTGACAGTTAGTAAAGTTGCATGATAATTACCTGTTAAGAAGGTTCCATCAACTTGAATGAGTGGCTTGCAATATTTGAATCCTTCAATGCATGGCTTGAATGCTCAAAATACACCTTGTAATACGTAGATGTTGTCATGATCCTCAATACGGGAACCTATGTATCAAATAATGGTTCCTAGATTTGTTTGTTGAAGGGCTTCCATCCATCTTAGAAGAACGTTGTACGATTCTTCCCAATCTCCGAAAACCATGGCTATTGCTTTTTGTTTAGCCATCCATGCTTTTTTGTACGAGATAGTATAGCCATATTGGTCTTTTATGTCTACAATTAGACTTTTAACCGAAATGGATATATTTGTGCTGACCAATTGATAAATGATATGAGCAATGTGTGTTGAATCGAGATTGCGCTGATCAGGGTGCAAAGTTATTGTTAAACAAGAATGAGAAACTTAAGTTTTCTTGATTTGCCACTGTTTGTGTATCTTGTTGTACGATGCACTAATGCGCCACTGACACCCATTGTTATAATGTACACAACGAGCAATATATTTGTCAAACTTTGATTCAAGAACCGAAAAACTGTAGCGTTGCTCAATGTGGAATTGTTTGATAACACTGACTGCAGCGTCCTTTAACTCAAAACACATTTCCTCCCATATTTCTATTGTATGTGCATGTCCACTCGATGTCTCTGCTAATTGATTAATAATGTCATTATCCTCTGAGTAGTATTCTTCATCTTCTGAACTAAAATCTTCGATTATGTCAGCACGATTCATTTTTCGAAAAGAAAATAAAGTAATTGAATATGTAAGACTTTGATGTAGGAAAGAATAAAAGTTGACATAAAGTTGTAATCGTAATTGCAAGAAGTGAAGCTATTAATGGAGAAAAGATATTGAAAACACTCCCCGCATATATATAGCATGGGAGGAGGGAATAAGGTCTGAAATATTTCATTAGGAAAATTTGAATTTATTAATATAAATTTTTTGTTAAAATTATTTTATAAATATCTATTTTAAATTTGATGTTATTAATATAATTTGTTTGATAAAATTATTTTATAAATACCTATTTTTAAATTTGATTTTATTAATATAAATTTTTTCTAAAGTTATTTTATAAATAATTATTTTAATTTTATCTAAGTTTTTAATAATAATTTAAATAAATTAAACCTATTTAATGTGTGGAAGTTGTGCACCCCTAGCATGAAACTCAATCAATTGGAAGTCGTGCATAAGTAGCATGACTTCCCTTTCTCTCTTTGCCAACCCTGTTCGTCCTTGGGTCGCAGGTGCGACACATGCGGTAGCAGTGTTCAACACCATCCAACAGTTGCAGCAGCGTCCCAGGCACATGGGAGTATTGATGTGCATTGAATGTCCGTGAATGCACAGTTCATCCACGCCTTTAAAATCTAGCCATAGGTTTTCTTCCTTCATGTGTGCTATCTCTTTATTCAGTAGTGTTCTTCCTTCCCTCTGGTTGTAGTTTGTGCCCTTTGGTTCTAATTCGCATGCTGTGTGCTTCTGGCGTGCTGTCTTCTCCGCAGGTAGTCTTCTGTGGCGGGCGGTCTTATCTGACATGGTCTTCTTTGGGTGTCTCGTAGCGTTTCATCCCATCAGCAAAGCATCTCCGGTCTCTCTTTCAATACTAGTCCTCCATCCCATCACTGCACCAACGTCCATGAACTGCAAGCAAGCAACCTGTGTGCATGTTATCTAGTTACCTGGTTTTTATTCTCGCGTGATATAGATTTGATTTAATTTTCCCTGTGTGCGTTTAATTTTTGTTTATGTTTTTTATTTGATTTAGGTTTTGTTAATTTTTCTTTCTGTTTTTGTTTTTTATTTGATTTAGGTTTTGCTAATTTTTTTATGTTTGTTTTTTATTTGATTTAGGTTTTCTTATTTTTTTTAAATTCTAAAATAAAAAGTATTGGATTTAATTTTCCCTACGTGTATGTGTGTTTTTTCTGTTTCTGTTTTTTATTTAATTTAGGTTTAATGTTTTTTTAAATTCTAAAATAAAAAAACATTGGATTTAATTTTCCCTGTGTGTGCACGTGTTTTTTGTTTTTGTTTTCTATTTGATTTAGGTTTTGTTATTTTTTTTTCTGTTTCTATTTTTTTATTTAATTTAGGTTTTCTTAATTTTTTTAAATTTTTAAATAATTTTTTAAAAAAAATACTTGTTTTGGATTAGTAAAATTATTTTTTGCCCGTATAGGAGCACTTTATCTCAAAAAATGATTATATTGTTTAACATATTATTACATATATTATTATATATTTAGATTAAATATATTTTGATATATTTTTTTTTATATTATTTCAGTTTTGTATATTTTATTAACGTCATTTAATATTGTATATTGTAGCAATAGTATTTACTCGTAACCTTCCATCGGATATGTCTTTATATTATTTCAGTTTTGTATATTTTATAAACGTCATTTAATATATTGTATATTAGTATTTACTCGTAACCTTCCATCGGATATGTCTTTACTATGATTGCAAGAAAAACATGTTACAAAGGCATTATGGGAGGGGAGTGAACAATTATTGCGACCCAGGTGTCATAAAGTCTGGGTTGCAAAATATTACCACATATTGGACGTTCGTGTAAGAAACGCAATTAATATAGCAGGGTTTGGATTCCTGTTGGACATGGGATATGTTGACGTTAACCCTCATTTAGTCACGACCTTGGTGGAACGATGGAGAACTGAAACTCATACGTTTCACTTCTTGATTGGTGAGACCACCTTAACATTAGAAGATGTTGCACTGCAACTTGGTTTTTTGATTGATGGCCAGCTAGTCACCGGTTTGACTAGTGGCAATTTCATTGCCTTATGCAAACCACTGTTAGGTTTGCTTCCACCAAAAAGGGTTGCAAAGGGCAACTCAATAAAACTCTCTTGACTGAACATTGCATTTCAGCAACTCCCGGATGACGCAGATGACGTCGTTGTTGCACAACATGCTAGGGTACATATATTGACCATTATAGGAAGTCTACTGATGCCAGATACATCTGCATCACGAGTACATTTGATGTACTTATTATTAGTGGAAGACTTAGCCTCAGTTAGCAACTATAGTTGGGGGTCAGTTGTACTTTCATGTTTCTACAGAGCCCTAGAACATGGAGTAGACGTGACTCAAAACAATATTGGTGGATGCATGCTAGTTCTGCAGTCATGGGCATGGGACTGCATCACTTGCATTTGTCCAACCGTCCACGCCTTAACTGCTATTGAGATTGCTGAAGGCTATGGTTTCCCTTTGGCAAGGAGTTATATTCTTATTTTAATGACCTATTTTTTATATAAACAAGGCATTTTATTTTCAATTCAATTTGTTATGTAAATTGCAGGTGGTCTAGACCTAGTCTAAGGTCTAATATTATCACATATACATTGTCATCTCTGTTGGTCAAATTTGACCAGCTTTAGCCAAAAGAGGTATTGCATTTGATATTTTATAAATATGTTTTATATATTTGAATGTTGTTGTACATTTTACTATCTTGTGTATAAAATGCAGTTTTTATGGACTCCTTATGCAAGGAGTCATTTAAGGGACTTAATAATTGGTGATGTCCCTCCTGTGACTCGTGCCATTGTTCCCATGATCTGTTTCGCCACTGTTGAGCCTCATCCAACTGATAGGATTATGCGACAATTTGGTCTTAGGCAGATCATCCCTCAAGATCCAATCAACTTGGACGAGCTACATAAGTAGGACATGAGAGGGAAAACGGATAGAAATTGACCTCAATATCATGAAAGATGGATCACAATGTGGAATGATCGACAAAATCAATTAATTGAAGGAGTCGGTTTCCATGGAAATGGCCACCTCAGAGAAAATAGGCCATATATGCAATGGTATTTTCAGAGGACTATCCGTTATATTTCCCCTCCTGAAGACGACGAAACAAATGACGCCAAGGTAAATATATACAATACTTTAGTACTTCTAATTTTACACTTATTTTGTACTAATGTTTCATATTTTGTTTTCACCAGTACGACACATAGGAAGAACAACCACCGCCACAATATGCTCAACAAAATTGACAGTGTAGTGAACAATGTGACAATAGTCACCAACTTCTTGGACAAAGCAGTCAGCAACCCTTTCCGTATTATGGACATGTGTCACACATGCAACCCGACTCATCATCAGAATTTGGAGGAGTGCCTTCCACCTACACCATTTTTCCGTTTCAACAAAGTATGTTTGACACCTCCATCTGCATACTATCAACCTCCTCCACCTCCACCAATGTATAATTATGGGGACAATATACCTTTTCAGATGCCTACCACAGAGCAAAATGAAGAAATGGAAGCTGATGAGCAACCTAGCCCAAACCAAGAATGACGATCTAAATGCCAAACTCGGAGACCATGTTGTGGGGCAGGTGGTCATCATTGAATGTATTAATTTGTTGACGGTGTTGTAATTTTTTTTTATGTTAATACTCGCTTTATTTTTTATTTTAGCAAGTCGAACTAATTTATATTTTAATTATACAGAAAACACGATTCATAGCAATACAGTGCGTAAAACAAGATCTCATTACACAAATTGAAATAAATACTATCACATTAACAATAACATAACTCTCTAGCTTTTAAAAATACACAACTCTTTCATTAACATCAAATAACAAACCTAGTACATTAATTGATAAAATCATAAACAAGTCACCAATTAGTGACTCCACCAGTATACGTGGAAGCTCCACAATTAATTTCTAGCGGCTCAACCTTCATTATATTTACAAATAGCTCTATTGCTTCACCTCTTCTAAACTATGAATGCCAACCAATCACCTTATTAACATCTTCATCAGTAAATATTTGCGTAAGGCCATGTGTTTCGACCGTAGTAACAATAGGAAGGGGATAACAATAAAAGATATTTGTAACAACTCTATCATTTGTACAAAATACTTGAGTACCAATTATTTCCTTCAAATGGTTAAATGTAATACCATTTGAAAACCTGCATAATGATTGAGTATTATTGTCATAATATACTCTAGCATAAAATGAGTTAAAAACATTTAATTCCTCTTTGAAAACCATATTCACTATGAAGAGAAAACCAATTTTTTAATAAATAAGAAATGAAATTGAAGAGTGAGTCTAGACCTTATACAAAAATGAAATTTAAGAGTAGAGAAAATAAAAAAAAGTTGAGACAAAACAATGTCACAAAACCCGAAAGTGGAAAGGGAGGGTGCAAAGGAAACCAAAGCAAAGGCGAAGCTTGAAGGTGCAAAGGAACGTTGAATATGGCATGCAAAGGAAACGCTGAAGTTGGAAAGGAAATACGGCATATATAGGATAGCAAATTGTGCTACGTAGCACGACTCTCTGTAAAAGTTGTGCTATGTAACACGACTCTCTGTGAAAGTCGTGCTACGTAACATGACTCCTAATCCAAAATAAAAAAAAATTAAAAGGGAGCAAATCGTCCTACGTAAGCACGATTCCCTATTAAAGTCGTGTTTACCTAGCACGACTCCCTATTTTGGATGTGGGAGATAGGAATTCTTGTTATGGAAATACAACTCCTTCACATGATTCGTGTTATGATAACACGACTTACCCCAAATTGGTAAAAAAGAAAGGGACCCCAATGCGTAATACCTCAACAAATTTAACCCCCTACAGTACAAAAAACCTATATATATATATATATATATATTCCATATACATTATTCAAAAATTTATTTATTTATTTTTCTTTTTTATTACATCATATATTTTATAAATTTATTATTATTATTCTTTCTAAATATATATAAAATGTATATAAATCATTTTCTTTATTACATAATTACATGAGATAAAAGGTATATCACAAATTTTAATACAACATGCATATGAAATGAATTTGAAAGCAATGATTGTACCCTACCCGACCCAGCAACAGCCAGTCTTACAAAATTTAATTAGGATCCTGCAGATTTCTAGTGGCATGTTTCCCTATTCAATCTTATCCAACTCATTCTATTTCTCCATTTGAAGGTTGATCATAAAGCACATTACATGAGCACCTAGCCTTACTCCTATACGCCACACAATTCTCAACAACATGCCTTTGTCATTGTCATCCTTTCATAAAGCTATAAATTGTATTGGTAATCCAAATCCATATTTTCCGCACCTTATGCGTGAGTCCTATCTTAAATATTAGCATGAACAGAAGACAGGACACAGAAAATATTGCAGCAACAAAGCAACATTAATCTCACACAAGTGTTCTTAGAAAATTTCCAGAGGGAGATTAAATACTCCAAAAATTATATAAAAGATTTGATAATTCTAGAATATAAAAATTTAAGATTTAATGTTTATAGGTGTTATATTTTTCTTATAAAATATATAATCCTTTTATTTTTATTTAATGTAAGATTTTACTTGCACTTAAATTCTTAATTGTCTTTTCTCAAGTATTAGATTACTCTGATTATTTTTACAAACTTCAAGTAAGATTGGATGTCCTACACTCAAAAAATATATGTTGGCTACATTACCTAATGCACACATCCCACAAGTGTTGGATACCTACAAATAAGATATTTTCTTTTCTTTCAACACGATTCAGTCCTAAATCTATATTATTTGGAATAGTTTTAATTTTTTAAATCTTTTTAAATAAGTCATTGTTTTTCCCCTCAAAAATTATTCTGCACAATTTGATATGTTTCTCCTTTCATTGATAAAAAAAAGGCTTTTTATGTCTGATAAAACCTTAATGCTTAAGTGGAAGACGTAAATTTACGTATGAGATATTATTCGATGTAATTTTATGTCAAACTATATCAGGTCTGACGTAAAGTTTGAAGTTTTTTATCATCACGACACAAACATGACACTATCCAGTTTTTTTTTTCTTTTTGATTGAAAGCCACTCATTATCCTCACCAAAATATTACTCACCAAATACAGGTCACTACACATCACAGATCCAGCTCACTGGAACCAAAACCCACCAAAGTTGCAAAACTATGAAAGGTTGGTCTTAGATCCAAAGGCAAAATTTTTACCAGAACAAGCTTGTGGTAGACATAGTGCGAATATCAAAGAAGGAAACATCCCTAAAAATCCTGAGAACGAAACAATAACAAGATTTGATGTTGGATTCTCCTTCCTAATCCATGGAAGGACAAAGAAGATGAAGGCAAAGAAGATACAAATGGAAGAAGGCACAAGCTAAGGTTGAATAAAAGTTTGAACAAAAAGAAAGTGAAGTTCAAAGTGATGGATATGAAAGAAAGAGGAGGAGAAAGGCCAAAGTTTTGGTGTAGTAAGAAAGAAGAACTTCTTGTTTGGAAGAAATTTGGAGACGTGCTAGGAAGTTATGAGAAACTTTACGTCGGAACTGTCGAAGTCAGACGTAAAACTCGAGTTTTATGTCGGAGCATTGACCACTGTGACGGAAAACTCGAGTTTTATATCTGAGCCAAAAGCTCCAATGTAAAGAAGTTCACATTATTCACAAAATGTCACTGCGTTCTTAGTAACGTCGGAATTGAATGAGTCTAATGTAAATCTAGTGACATAATAAGTTAGTTTTGTACTAGTGCTTCCATAGCTAAACATCTTGAGCCTATTCTCTTGCTGATTTCTCCATTACCTCTACCATTAATTTGATACATGTACTTTCTCTTACTCAAATCATTCTCTCCTCCATTTCCCATTCCATTCCCAAATGGTATTATTCCAATCCTCTATTTCTGAAACCTTAGCTTGCTTTGATTTAGAATTGTTATATATCCTAGAATATTTTTAAGCATATGTCATTTGTCCATTCCATCTATCTTTCCAGAACCTAACATTTTTTCTTGTCCCTAATTTTCATTAAGCATGATTATCAAACCAATTTTATTGTTTTCCTTCTCTAGATACTTTTTGGAAATTCCTCCACCATATTGGTTCATATTTTAATTTGTTATCACTGTTTGTTTCTCTCCAGTCACCGTACTTTGATTCTAACACTTCTTTCCACAATATATGGTTTTCAATTGTATATCTCCATTTCCACTTGCACAATTAAAGGTTTCAACATCTTTTATGTTAAGACCTCTAATAGCTTTTGACCTACATATATTTGACCACTTCATCCAGAGTATTTTCTTCCCTTATGAACCCCATCCCCACAATAATTGTGTCTATATTTTTTTTTTCATTTCCTTTATTACTAGTTTTGGAGGTTTAAAAAAAAATAAAAAACAAGGGAAAAGGCATTGATTACTGATTTAATCAAGCATACTCTACATCTAAAGGATAATTGCTTTCCTTTCCATTTAGTCAATCTGTTTCTAATTTTATTAACCATTATGTCCCAAATCTTCAATTTTCTCAATTTCTCCCTATAGATATTCCCATATATATGAAAGGTATTTCCATTTTTGAACAGTTCAACATAGTAGCATATTTGTCCATTTGATTATTTTGTACCCCGATTCCTCCCACATTACTTTTAAAGAAATTCACTTTGACCCAGGTACTCATTCAAAACATCTTAGAATACATTTTATAGGTATGATATTTTGTATTTTTTTCCTCAGTAATTGTTGGACTTGAAGACTTTAGCTTGGTGTGAGCTGCATGTGATTTGATGTCTCCAACCACCTCTTAGTGATCATGAATGAAGATTTTAAAGCTTGAAGAATGTGAAGGTTGGAGATCTTAGTTTTAGTGCTAGTGTGTCTTAGGTTTTGTGGGTAAGATACTTTTCACTTAATCTTGGACTTAATTTGACTTGTAAAATGTTTTAAAAATGTTTTAAAAAGTTTTAAAGGAAGTTAAGTATTTTTAGCTAATTGAAAATATCTTTTCATCCAGTTAAAATGTTCATTGCTTGATAATTAAATAAGGTATAAATACTTTAACATACTGATCAAATGTTTCAGTTAACTAAAATTCGAGAACTGTTGATTTGTGAAAATTGCTCCCAGCTGATTTCAACTAGTTATTTTGAAAAAATGAATCAGCTAAAATACTGGAATTGATATTTTTTGAAAAACCATGCTCTCTGAAAATTCTAGTTGAATCACAAATTTAACAGGTTAAAATCACTTAAAGTTCATCTTTGATGATTTACACCAGTTGAAACGCGTTTTCAACCAGCTAAATCCAACTTCCAAGATTTTGATGCTCTCTGGAACAGCGAATTGAATCACAAAGAAAACCGGTTGAAATCACTTAAAATCCATCTTTAAGTGAAATAAGCCAGTTAAATCGCATTTTTAATCAGTTGTTTATATCAGTAAATGTTTTAAAAAACACTGGAGCAGTTTGTTTAAATAATGGGTGATTTCCAAAAACTAAAGTGAGATTCTTTTACAAGAAAACCCATGATTGAAAGTGTGTTTCTAAGTGTTCTAAACTAGTTTTCGAAATCAATACTCTAAGAAGTCCAAGATCTAGGCGAATTGAATCTTGTCTTGTAGAAAAATCACATTTTGGATCCTACTCTGTTTTTGAACAACTGTTGTGAGATATTTGTCCAGGTAATTTTGTTCCATTTTATTGCGTAATTGTTTCTGGGTTTGTGTCTTCTTGGTTAGGGTGATTAAGAGGATCTTGCAATTAGGTTTTGCAAGGTGTTTGAGATTTTGAAGGGTTCAAGATCAATTGTTTTTGTTTTATTTTTTGGTTTTCATGTAGGGTTCATGTAAAAACTAAAAAATTAGTGAATTGTTTGATGAGGGTGATTAGGAAACTAGATGTAGCCTTCATAAGAAGGTGAACCAGTATAAATTTCTGGTGTTGATCTTCTTTTCCCTACTCTTTTAATATTCTGCAATTGGTAATTTAATTGTTAAAAAAGATGGATATATTATACATTGATCAAAGCATTTCAAGAATCTTTAAAGAATTGTTTTCAGTTGCAGCAGTAAGCAAAAATCTGTTAAGTTTTCAAAATTGGCCCAAGATTGTCGAAAATCTTTTGAGAGTTTAATTCACCCATCTTAAACTCAACCCTTTATTTTAACACTAATGAATAAAGTATCATATACAAACTGCATCTTAATTGGGCAGCTAGGGATGACAACAAGACGGGGCAGGTGTGACTTTCACTATCTTATCCCCATCCCCGAGATAAAAATTCACCCCCATCCCCATACCTAACGGGTATAGAAATTTTGTCTCATTCCCATCCTCATCTGGTAACGGATATATTCTCATACCTATGTCCATACCTGCATTCTTATTATCTTATTATTCTAAATATTAATTCAATAATTTAGAAAAAAACAAATCACAAGAAAATAATTATTATATTATTAAGGATTTAATATCAAATATAAAAAGAAATTGTAATTTCATAAATATCAAATTGGAGTACTAAATAATAATTGCATGAGATCTTTTTTTTATACTAATAAAGATTATAATACACATTACGAACAAAATTGCACGGATAAAATTAAACTAATAATAATAAGAATTTATAAAAGCATCTTTCATCTTTTTGAAAAATATTGATGAGAATAAATAAGTATATCATAGTAAATGTAAAAGGGTTAAAAAACAACCAAAATTATATAAAAAAATAAATTTTATTCAAAATTAGAAATTGAGAGTCATACATTCTTACTTAATAAAAATTAAAAACAAATAAAAATATTAGAAAGAAGTCAAAATAACCAAATATATGCCCTAAAAACATTTTGATTCAATAAAATCGAGAGCTGCATTATATTTCCTAGAATGCAATACACAATTTGAACAAAACCACACAAAGGAAAACATGTCACTACAAGAAAGAGTATCTATACCTACATACACTTTTACTTACATATGGTAATAGAGTGTGGGTAAAACCAATTTTTTTTTTACCCACACAAATTTAGTGTAAGTAAAATCCAAAAATCTATACTCAGAAATATTTACTATTGGTAAAACCTAATAACATTAATACCAACATATAAGATTTTAAAATAATATATTTAAATCATATAAATTTAATAATATTATTAAATAATATAATTTTTTAATAGCTAATTTATTAGGTAAAATCTATATTTATTTTATAAATTTATATAATTATTATTTATTATATTTTTTAAAATATATATTTTTAATTTATATAAAATAAATGATAAGCATTTTAAGAGAAAATAAAAATAAGAATATTTTTTTTTAAAAAATATTTGTTGTGTAAAATATGAATGTATAATTTTCTCTTCTACAACTGTAAGTATAATTTTTTATTATCATTTTTTTAATTTCAATTTTGAGAAAATATATGCTTAATATGATCCAATTTGAATTTGAAAGTATATAGTTGCGGATGCTGCTGGTGATAGAAAGGGAGAGTATGATCTCCACAATGAAGCCCGGACACAGATACGGATATGGAGACACAACTAAATTAAAAAATATAGGACACGGGACATAGCGGTATACATATAAATATATTAAAATATATTAATGATATACTAAATATAAAAATCAATAATTATAAAAGAAATTATATCAAATGAAAAATTTATGTAAATTGTTGTGTATGAATATCATATTTGGTCATCCTCATTAAAAAATACAACTTCTAAGTCTGGTTCATTAAGAGACAAGCTAGCAATCTCAAGAATCCCATTTTCAATCCAATGAAAAGTTGACTCCTGCGATATCCCATAATTTAGTTTCCTCTTCTTTGTATTTTGAGGAGTTTCTTGAGAGAAGACAAAGATTGCTATGGACAAATACTAGATCCTGTGCTCTTTGAGGTGTCATCTTATTTCTTTTCAAAGAAAGTATAAAGGAATATGTACTCCAATTCCTTTGACAACAACAAGAAGAACATGGTTGTCCAAGTAATTTAAGAGCTATCTTCTGAAGTGTTGGTGCATGCGCTCCATGAATAATCCACCGTGATTTTCCATCCATTTTACCTCTATCATTTAAAGAGTCAACATCAACAAAACCTTCTGTTAGCAGCGGAATTATATCAAGAAGGGGGGGGGGGTTGAATTGATATATGGGTTTAATGAAAACTTTTTCGTATCAGAAATTTTACTGGTACAGTTTACTGAGAAATAGCCGACTGATTATTGCAAAATAGTAGGTTAGTTCTTAATGTAGAATATAACAGATGATGAGGGAAAAGAAGAATGCACAAGGGATTATACTGGTTCGTTCTTTATGCAAGAACTACATCCAATTTGACGATCTGCAACTCCACAGATCTTAATCACTAACAGAAATAAAATCTTTACAACAAAAACTTTCTTGAACACTACAAGAAATTCAAAGAACCTATTCTAAACACTATAGAACAGTTCTAAACCACTGACTCACACTGAGTCACTATGATCACCCCAATCACAGTTAACAGGATTTTAAAACCCTCTTACAAATCTCTACCCTGAGATTAAAGAATACAAAGAAAGGTGAAAGAAATATTCTTCTTGAAAAGCAAATACAGTAAATGAAATTCTGCAGATTCCTTTGCTTTGAACGTTTGTAACTCTTGAGTGTATTCTCTTGAATTTTTTCGCACTTTCAAACGTCCTTTAGAGTTGTATTTATAGACAAGAAGAGAAGCTTTGGGTCGGCTCTTTGAAAGCTTCAAAGGCGCGTTCGCACTTTTCTCGCATAAAGAGGTCCGGAACAAAATAGTCAACTCAAGTAGCAAACCAGCTTAGCTATTTTCATTAAACTTGTATTCCAGGTACATTAATGAAAATAGTCGACTAAAGCAACAGGATTAGCAGACTAATTGATGAATAATAAAAACAACAGATTATTATATTTCAATTAGCTAACTATATACAGAAAATCTAACATCTCTAGAAATGCTGAATCAATCAAGAACCATTAATCACAAACACAACATGTTCTTAAAACAACATCAAGGCTTTTTAAACATCATCAAATCTGAAATCATCAACAAACTCCCCTTATTTGATGATGTCAACTTGCAAAACCTGTAAAAACACAAAGAGAAGAGATGGTAGATTATCTCCCCCTTTGACATTAGCAAGTAGCAGATATATTCGAATGTTCTAAAGTGCAGATTTAAGCAGAAAATAAGTGTGTGAAAATATTACAGACCCAAATTGTTTTAACTGCAGAAATATAATACTAAAAATATTAAAAGGAATCATGCATCATCATCTTCATCCTCATCTTCCTCATCATCATCATCAACATCATCTTCTTCCATGGCAGCAGAGTTGTGAGTATTGGAGCCATCATAGCTTTCCACAGTAACTTGCAGTTTAGCAAGTTGTCGTTGGATCAACTCGATCTCATAATCTATGTTAGTGAACCTGGCCACCATTGTTTCATGTGTATTGCGCTGCATGGAGGAAAACACATTAAGTCTAGATATTAGCATACGCTCAAATTCAGACATGGGTACTCCCTGATATGCTGGAGGTGCTGAGTAAGGAATCATTTGATAAGCTGAGTAATCTTGCTGATTCCCAGATGAATTGCCAGCATCAAAGGTTGCTCTTGGTGCAAATGAGGAGGATCCAACTTCATAAGTCCAGTCATCATTTATCTTTTTCAGACCCATCTTACGGAGATAATAATTGTCAAACAAATGTTTATGATTGACAATGCGTGTGGTCTCTCCTTCAGTGGGGAAGTTGAAATGATCCAGAAACTTGGAAATAAGTATGGCATATGGAAGCTTGTGATCACTGAGTCTCTTAGCTTTGAACATGTGACCTTTGATCACATATATCCAGTTAACCTTGATCCTATTTTTCAAGCAGTGGATCAGGGCAAGGTCTTCCTCCATTAGTTGTGCATGGTTGCTCCCCCTGGGGATGAGCTGCCAAGCAAGAAAGAATGCCAAAAGCCTTTCATCACGTTTCATCCTCCTAACATTGTATTTGAGGATGAAAACTTCATCACAATTGCACAGACAAGCCTTGTATACAACCTCCTTGTTAAAATCTGGTACAGCCCCAGTGTTTCCCTTACTGATTTTTATACCTTAATTCTTCAGACCAGCAACTCTTCTCCATAATGTGTTGTCAATTCTGACTTCTCTGCCTCTCACTTGAGAGACTAGCACATTGTTCTCTACCTTCAGGTTAGCATAAAACAATTTAACAAGGTCTATATAGAAGTTACCTTCTAATTCTACAAACTGTTGTAGTCCCTGTGCTTGAAGGGAATTTCTCACAAAAGTCAGATTCTCATTATTCAGCCAGCTGAATTTCAGTATTTTTGGGGTAAGAATCTGTTTCCTTTGCATTTTAAGTTTCACAGTTTCAACCATTTCATTAAAGAGAATGCAACAGTAGTGTAATATGATATCCAGGAAGATTAGAACTATATAGAGAGATTGAATGTAAGGCCACGCAAAAATTGATAAATGAATATATTGAATATAGTTACAGATATTCAGTTTCAGAGAGTGCAGAGAGAATATGTTGAAACATGGAAATTAAGTTTTCCAAACCCAATAAAGTAGGCTCACATGCACCCAAAATAGTTAGAATGACAGATCACCCTATGTACGAATTGGTTATTTACTAACAAGTTTGAACAGATTTGAAGAATATTTGACTGATATTTCGAAATCCAATTTAATTTAATTGCATTTAACGGAATTAGTCAATTAGTCAAAGCAATTAATAGGCTGTTCTGATAGAAACAAAAACCAGGAGACACAATTAATGAAATACGTTTGTTATTTCATGAAAATAAGCAAACTATTTTCTGCAATAGTAAAGCAATATTGTCAGTTTAGTGAAATAAGTCGACTGTTACAAGAAATTAACACACTAAAATCTGCAGCAGTATAATATTTTTGTCAGATAAATGAAATAAGCCAACTATTTCATAGAATTAACAAACTGTTTGACTCTGCAGAAGAAAATTTAAGAAAGATGGTTGATGTTCAAGATACCCAATTCATTTCTAAGTTCGAAAAACCTATCACGACCAAGAGGTTTAGTGAAAATATCAGCTAACTGATCATTAGTAGAGATGAATTCAATCCTACAATCTTTCTTTTCTATATGATCTCTTATAAAGTGATGCCTTATTTCAATATGCTTAGTTCTAGAGTGCTGAATAGGGTTCTTAGTTAAATTGATAGCATTGGTGTTATCACATAAGATTGGAATATCAGAAAGATGCAAATTGAAATCACTTAGCTGTTGTTTTAACCATAAGATCTGTGCAGTGCAGCTACCAGCAGCTATATATTCAACTTCTGCTGTGGAAAGTGCAACACATGCTTGTTTCTTACTGGTCCAAGAAATCAAACAGTTTCCAAACAGGTGGCATGTTCCACTAGTGCTTTTCCTGTCCAACTTGCAACCTGCAAAATCAGAATCAATATAGCCAACCAAATTTAACTCATTACCAGTGGAATACCACAACCCAACATTCACAGTTCCTTTGAGATACTTCAGAATTCGTTTTGCAGCTGTGAGATGTGATTCCTTTGGATTAGCTTGAAATCTTGCACATAGACATACAACAAACATAATGTCAGGTTTGCTAGCAGTGATGTACAACAAAGAACCAATCAAACCTCTATACATAGTTGCATCAACTGATTTTCCTGATTCATCCAAGTCAAGATAACAACTTGAGGACATTGGAGTAGATGCATCTTTGCAGCTTTCCATGTTGAATTTCTTCAACAGTTCATTGCAATACTTAGATTGATTTATGAAGGTGCCATTTTGCATCTGTTTGACCTGCAAACCTAGGAAGAAATTTAATTCTCCCATCATTGACATCTCAAATTCACCCTGCATTGATTCTGCAAAGTCTTGGCAAAGAGAGGGATTAGATGATCCAAAAATGATGTCATCAACATAAATTTGCACAAGTATGAGATCATTAACAACTTTCTTAGTGAAAAGAGTTTTATCAACAATTCCTCTTTTAAAACCTTGTGATATTAGGAAAGTTGAAAGTCTTTCATACCACTGCCTAGGTGCCTGTTTAAGACCATACAATGCCTTTTTGAGTTTGTAAACATGGTTAGGAAACTTAGAATCAATAAAGCCAGGTGGCTGTTCAACATATACATCCTCATTTATAAAGCCATTTAGAAAAGCACTTTTAACATCCATTTGATAGAGTTTGAAGCTTTTAAGACATGCAAATGCAAGCAACAATCTAATGGCTTCTAACCTAGCAACTGGTGCATAAGTCTCATCATAATCAATGCCTTCTTCCTGATTATATCCTTTGGCACAAGTCTAGCTTTGTTTTTGGTTATTACACCATTTTCATCGAGTTTGTTTTTAAAAACCCATTTTGTTCCTATAACATTCATTTCATTGTTTCTAGGTACTAGATGCCAAACATTATTCCTAACAAACTGATTTAACTCTTCAAGCATAGCAATAATCCAATCATTATCAAGTAATGCATCATTTATATTTCTAGGTTCTACTTGAGAGACAAATGCCATGTAATTACAGAATTCATGTAGAGAGTTTCGAGTTGTTACTCCCTTTTCAACATTCCCAATGATGTTATCTAGAGATAATCCTTTTTGAGTCCTCCAGGATTTAGATAAGGCATTGTCTGCTGTAGAGTAGTCGACTGATCCATAGTTATAGTTGACTGGTTCATCCTGTCTCGTCAAGCATTAGCAGATTTTTCTCGCATAATCTTCATTCTTTTCGATTTCTCGATTTTTCATCATCGAACCTCGCAAGGGAATTACCTTTTCTCTCTTTTTGGCATAAGTACTCATCAAATACAACATGAATAGATTCTTCCACAGTTAAGTTCTTTTTGTTGAATACACGATAGGCTTTGCTATTCATGGAATAACCTAAGAAAATACCATCATCAGTTTTTTCATCAAACTTGCCTAATGATGCTTTTCCATTGTTTAGTATGAAACACCTGTAACCAAAGACTTTGAAATATGAAATACTAGGAGTTTTATCATTCAAAAGCTCATATGGAGTTTTATCAAGTATTGGTCTAAGAAATACTCTATTAAGAACATAACAAGCTGTAGAGACTGCATCTGCCCAAAAGTATTTTGGAAGCTTGGATTCACTCAACATTGTCCTTGCACATTCTTGAAAAGTCCTGTTTTTTCTTTCAACAACTCCATTTTGTTGTGGAGTTCTAGGTGCAGAAAAGTTGTGAGATATGCCATGTTTAGAACAAAACTTTTCAAAATGCATGTTTTGAAACTCAGTTCCATGATCACTTCTTAAAGAAACAATGTTAAGATCTTTTTCGTTTGAAATGATCTTAGTAAATTTTTTGAATGCATGGAATGTCTCATCTTTTGAAGAAAGAAATAGTGTCCAAGTATACCTTGAGAAATCATCAACAATAACAAGAACATATGAGTTTTTTCCAATACTTACAGTTCTTGATGGACCAAACAAATCAAGATGCAAAAGCTCAAGTGGTCTCCTTGTTGACATGATATTCTTTGACTCAAATGAGCTTCTGGACTGCTTTCCTTTTTAGCAAACCGCACATACTTTGTCCTTCACAAATTTCACATTTGGAAGTCCTCTTACAAGACTTTTGCAGCTGATCTTGTTTAATAATTGCATGTTGATGTGTCCACACCTTCTATGCCAAAGCCAACCTTCATCTTCTTTGGTCAATAAGCAAATGTTCTTGAGATTTGATGGCTCAATGTCCAACATGTATACATTGTGTGTTCTTCTTCCAATGTGCACAATATCTGCAGTTTTACATTTGTATATGACACAAAATTCTGTATCAAAAGTGACTTTCATACCTTTGTCACATATCTGACTTATACTTAGCAGATTGTGTTTTAATCCGTCAACAAAAAAGTACATCCTTTATCTGTGAAGAAGAACAGTTTCCTACATCTCCAGAACCTTTGATTTTGCCCTTGCTATTGTCTCCAAATGTAACTGAACCAGCTTCAAATGCCTTGAAATTTATGAGCTTTGATTTGTCACCTGTCATGTGTTTAGAGCAATCACTATCTTGATACCATGAAGCTCTCTTTGCTCTATGATAGATCTGCAAAACAAAGTTAATTTACAAATTTAGGTCCTCAAAATAGGTTGGGTCCTTTGAAGTTAGGAACAACATATGTTTTGGGTTTCCAATAGTATTCACCTCTTGAAATCCCAAAATTCTTGACATAGAAAAATCTAGATATATGTCCATGTTTCAAACAATAAGAACATTTTCTAAATTTGTTACTAGGATAAGATTTGTTCTTAGCAGCATGATAACGTTTTATAGACTTTCCATAACCAAGACCATTTCCATTTGAAAATCCAATTTGAGAATCTAGTAGCTGATTGAGTGTATTATGACCAATTTGAAACTTTGCCAAAGTTTTAATCAGATAACCAACTTTATTTTGAAGATTAATGCAGTTTTCACACTTTGCAGATTTGATTTTATCATTCTCAGATTTATCAGATTCTATCTGGTTTTTCAGTTGCAGAACATTGTCTTTTAGTTGACTATTTTCATCTTTTAGTTTGCTATTTTGGTTTTCCAGTAACTTATTTTCTAGCCAGTTATTCAGACCTTTTAGTCGATTATTTTAATAATCCAGTTTTTTTGCTTCATTATGTAATTCTCTAAATGCATCAAACAAGGTGTCATAATTCTCACTCATATCAGAATCACAAGAACTTACTTGGCTAGATGTTTCTTCATTAGCTACAAGACACAGATTGGCTTGGTTTTCAGATTCAGAATCTGAATTTGATGATTTGCTGGAATCACTGTCATCCCAGGCCATATATGCTTTCTTGCCTTTCTTGAAGTGCTGATTGCGTTTGTCTTTATCTCTTCTTTCATTTCTTTCTGGGCTTCTATCTTTTCTTTGATTCAAAAGAGGACAATCTATCTTGACATGTCCTAGCTGCCCACAATTAAAACAAGAGAAATTAGAGGAATTAAAATCAAATTTTCTGGTGTACCTCTTCTGATTTTCTTGGAATCTGTCTTTTAAGTTATTCTTCCTCTTTAGGAATTTTCCAAACTTCTTAACCAGCATAGCAAATTCTATACTTTCATCTTCTTTCTCTTCATCACTCTTTAAGCATTCCTTGGCTTTTAGTGCAAGACTCTTGTTATGTTTATCAGAAGTTTCAAGTTGATCAAGCCTACTTAACTCCAACTCGTGTTCCCTCAGTTTTCCAAACAGAGTTGCAGTGTTCATGACAGTCAAATCCTTTGTTTCAAGAATTGCTGTGACTTTCGGCTGCCAGCTTCTACCTATGCATTTGAGAACCTTTACGTTGAGCTCTTCATCATCAAACTTCTTTCCCAAACCCAGTAGATGATTGACTATGTGTGTAAAGCGCTTCTGCACGTCTTGGATGCTCTCTCCTAGTTGCATCCTAAACATCTCATACTCTTGTATAAGGGTGTGCTTTCTTGCTCTTTTTACCTCTGTTGTTCCTTCATGGGTAACTTGTAGAATATCCCACATTTCTTTAGCTGTTGTGCATTGAGAAACCCTGAAAAATTCATCAAGATTTAGAGCAGATGTTAAAATATTTTTTGCTTTACCGTCAAACTGGGCTTTTTTGTTCTCAGCATCAGTCCACTGTTCCAATGATTTTTCAATCAATTCTCCATTTTTAGTCTTCACAGTTGGAATGAAAGGACCATTAATCACTGCATCCCAAACACCTCTATCAACAGACTCGAAGAAGATCTTCATTCTGGCTTTCTAGAAGGGATAATTCGCTCCTACAAAGAGTGGAGGTCTGTTGGTAGATGCCCCTTCAGCAAAGGGTAGCTTGTCACCCATCTTGAATCTTTCTTGAGTACCTTACAAGAACCTGCTCTGGATACCAATTGTTAGCAGCGGAATTATATAAAGAAGGGGGGGGTTGAATTGATATATGGGTTTAATGAAAACTTTTTCGTATCAGAAATTTTACTGGTGTAGTTTACTAAGAAATAGCCGACTGATTATTGCAAAATAGTAGGTTAGTTCTTAATGCAGAATATAACAGATGATGAGGGAAAAGAAGAATGCACAAGGGATTATACTGGTTCGTTCTTTATGCAAGAACTACATCCAGTTTGGCGATCTGCAACTCCACAGATCTTAATCACTAACAGAAATAAAATCTTTACAACAAAAACTTTCTTGAACACTATAAGAAATTCAAAGAACCTATTCTAAACGCTATAGAACAGTTCTAAACCACTGACTCACACTGAGTCACTGTGATCACCCCAATCACAGTTAACAGGGTTCTAAAACCCTCTTACAAATCTCTACCCTGAGATTAAAGAATACAAAGAAAGGTGAAAGAAATATTCTTCTTGAAAAGCAAATACAGTAAATGAAATTCTGCAGATTCCTTTGCTTTGAACGTTTGTAACTCTTGAGTGTATTCTCTTGAATTTTTTCGCACTTTCAAACGTCCTTTAGAGTTGTATTTATAGACAAGAAGAGAAGCTTTGGGTCAGGCTCTTTTGAAAGCTTCAAAGGCGCGTTCTGCACTTTTCTGCATAAAAGGGGTCTGGAACAAAATAGTCGACTGAAGTAGCAAACCAGTTAGCTATTTTCATTAAACTTGTATTCCTGGTACATTAATGAAAATAGTCGACTAAAGCAACAGGATTAGCAGACTAATTGATGAATAATAAAAACAACAGATTATTATATTTCAATTAGCTAACTATATACAGAAAATCTAACATCTCTAGAAATGCTAATCAATCAAGAACCATTAATCACAAACACAACATGTTCTTAAAACAACATCAAGGCTTTTTAAACATCATCAAATCTGAAATCATCAACACCTTCTCTTCCATCTGAAAAGTTTGCAAACTCTATATTTGCTTGTCTTCTTACATCTACATCATCAAAGTACTTTTTAAAACATTTCTTCCTTTCAAGAGTAAGTTCATTATCTTGATGTGGGGCAAGTCTTTATGAATCTTCATTTAGCCATTCATGATTATAACATCTACAACATTAAACATATATAAACAAAAATAAATATAATAATATAACTATGATATTATAAATTAACTTAACAATATAATGCATTACCTTGGATTTAAAGAATGAGCAAGACAGTGAATAGATGTGCTACTCTTAGTCCAACAATAAATTAATATTGAGTTTACTACCTCAAAAAAGGATGATTGTTCAATTTCTGCCTTTCGTTCATGTTCGTATGTAATGTCCCAAAATATTAAACTTTTGGATCGTGCATTCAGATATATATATATATATAGAGCAGTATAAAGGAGATAAGATAATATATATATATATATGTGTGTGTGTGTGTGTACAATCATCCAACTGTCTACCAAAATAGACTAAGTTCTGTTGACATATTTCAAGTATAAGTGTTGATGAAGTTTTCTCTCAATAAGTCATGAAGAATAAAGTTTTGATGATGAAGATATAAAGTTCTCAAACAACATTAAAGACTTGTTTCTATCTCACAAAGGAAGGTTGCTTCATGAAATAAAAGGCAAGACATAAAGGAAAATAAATGCTTTCAAGAGAGAAGATTGTTGAAGATTTTCTCAAGAGCTGAAGTTTCAAGTTTAGAAGTTTCTATTTTGAGTGATGGATAGAAAGAGTAAGTCATAAATCCCATTCAAGACCATTTCAAACTTGAGAGCAAGTCGTTTTGTCGCAAAAACGTTTTTCTACGCTTTTAATCAATTAAGTAACGAAATCTAATCGATTATTTCACTTAAAATTTGTATTAAAAGAGTTTAACGAAAAAAATAATCGATTAAGTGTTTTTGATAATCGATTATATTGATTCTGGGTTGATATAATCGATTATGGCCTTAATCTAATCGATTATATAAGGAAAAATGTGTTTTCCAGTTTTACTCTGATATAATCGATTACACCTTTTATATAATCAATTAAATACGACATTTTTGCGAATTCAATGTTGAATCAACCTAAGAATGGAAACTTTGAGCTGATTTCAAATTATAAAATGAAAGGTAACGTCTTAGGTTCAACAACATCTGATCAAACACAATATTCAAAGTGTTCTTACGCTAAAGTTTTCAAAACCTCTTTCTTGCTCTCTCAAGGTTGATCTAAATTCTTGGAAGTGATGATCATTGTGTTAGCATATTTCAAGACCAAGTGTTGATGAAGTCCTCTAGATATTTCTTGAAGATTTAAAGTTTTGATGATGAAGATTTAAAGTGCTCTAAACAACATTAAAGACTTGTGTCATCTCACAAAGGAAGGTTGCTTGATGAAAAAGGCAAGGCATAAAGAGTGTTTAAAGCTTTCAAGAGAGAGGATTGATGAAGAATTTCTCAAGAGCTGAAGTTTCAAATTTAGAAGGTTCTGTTTTAGGTGATGGATGAAAAGAGTAAGTCATAAATCCCATTCAAGACCTTTCCAAACCTGAGAGCAAGTAGTTTTCTCATAAAAACGTTTTTCTACGCTTTTAATCGATTATGATACGTAGTCTAATTGATTATGTCACTTAAAATTTGAATCAAAGTAGCTTAACGAACTAAATAATCGATTAAGTGTTTTTGATAATCGATTATATTGATTTTGGGTTAATATAATCGATTATGGCCTTAATCTAATCGATTATATCAGGCAAAATGAGTTTTCCAGTTTTTAACTCTGATATAATCGATTAAGCTTTTTAGATAATTGATTAAATAAGTCGTTTTTGCGAATTCAATGCTAAATCAACCTAAGAATGGAAACTTTGATGTATTTTCGAATTATAAAATGAAAGAGAATGTCTTAGGTTCAACACATTTGATTAAACACAATATTCAAAGTGTTCTTGCGCTATAGTCTTTCAAAACCGCTTTCTTGCTCTCTCAAGGTTGATCAAAGTCTTTGGAAGTGGTGATTATTGTGCTTTAAGCTTTCATTCAGCACTCAATCAGGTGTTTTCTTTTACTTTTTTCCTGAACGGGTAAAATTCATCCCTTGGAAGGTGTTTGGAATAATCCTCAGTGTGTCTGGGAAGGTGTTTCATCCTTAGTGTGTCTAAGAAGGTGTTTCCTTTATCTTTATTTGTTATTGCATGAATTGGTGTTTGTAATTTCAATTAAAGATAGTGGGGTGATGATCACGTGTTCGTGGTGATTGGGAACTGGACCTAGGATTGGCTAAATCCGAACCAGTATAAATCTCTGTGTTCTTTCTCTTTCCCTATCTCTTTATTTTATTGCGGATCATTCTAACAATTGCAATTCAAACTACGCTTATCACAGGTTAAGGATAATCCGCATCCTGATTTTAAAACATTTATTTAAAATCTTGAAAATTATTTCAAAGAGAAAAAGTTTCTTAAAAATCCAATTAACCCCCCTCTTGATTTTTACACTGCCGTTTATATTTAACAATTGGTATCAGAGCTGGTTTTTGAAAATTACTCAAAATCAAGATCCTTATGGCAGGCAAAAATCAATCTTTTACTAAAGGTGCATCTATTCATAGACCACCACTCTTTACTGGTGAAAACTATCCTTTTTGGAAAAAGAGGATGGAGATTTTCCTTAGGTCTAATGATCAAGGGGTTTGGGTTGTAGTTGTAAATGGTCCATATATTCCTATGACTGTTGTTAATGAAGTGTAGGTACCCAAAGTGAGAGCAAGTTGGACGAAGGATGAGTACAACGAGTATCAATGCGATATAAGGGCTTGCAATATGATATCATCTGCTTAAAATGTTGATGGGTTTTATAGGTTGTCTGATTGCACTACAACAAAGGAGATGTGGGACACTCTTGAAGTCACACATGAAGGAACGGAAGATGTCAAAAGATCAAGGAAAAACACCTTGATTCAAGAATATGAGATTTTCCGTATGAGCAAAAGTGAAACCATCTACGACGTTCAGAAAAGATTTACTCACATTGTAAATCACCTCAAGGCGTTAAGTAAGAAATTTGACACTGAGGAATTAAATGTGAAAATCTTAAAATCTTTGGATAGGACATAGCAACCCAAGGTGACGACTATCACGGAATCCAAGAATCTCACAAGCATGAACATGACAACTCTTTTTGGAAAGCTTAGAGAACACAAAATTGAGCTTGGATGCTTCAAAGGAGAAGAAGAAGACGTCAAGAGGAAAGGTGTTGCTCTTAAAGCTGAATCCTACAAGGATGAGAGTAGTGATTCAGATGATAACCTTGAATGCAGTGACATCAACTTGTTTTTCAAGAAATACAAGAAGTTCATAAAAAACAAAAACAAAGGGAACTTCAAGAAAGGTAAGAAAGCTGAAAATTTAAATTCTCTTGATAACTTTAAATGCTATGGTTGTGGAAAAAGGGGACACTTGAAGTTGGATTGCCCCAACATCAAGAAAGATGAAGAAAAAGCAAAGAAAAGCAAAAAGCCTTTTGATAAGAAGAAAAAGAAGGCGTACATTGCTTGGGAAGATAATGAAGTGAGTTCTTCTGAAAGTGCAAGTGATTCGGAAGAAGAAGCGAACATTTGTCTCATGGCGGATGATGATGCTGAATCCACATGTAGCAAGGTAAGTGATTTCAGTCTTCCAAATAATTATGATGAATTGCTTGAAGAATTTCTTGATTTATGTGAAAAATCTGAAAAACTTACTTGTTTTCATAATAAATTAAAAAATGACTATAAGAGTCTTGAAAAGAAAATTATTTATTTGGAAGAAGAGAAAAAGGTTTTGAAAGAAGATTTGGAAAAAGCAAAAATTCCTTGCAAATGCAAAACAAAAATTCCTGTTTGCGAAAATTGTAATGTTCTTGCAAATAAAGTATCTTATCTTGAAACATCTCTTTCAAAAATTACCATGGGAAATAAAAATTTAAATGATGTTTTAAATGTCCAAAAAGATTTGTATAAAAAAGCAGGACTTGGATGTAATTTCAGATTTAATCATAAACCTTCCAAAACTGTTTTTGCAAAAGGAGAAACGTCTAACCCAAATAAGGTTTTTGAAAATATAATTTACCCAGAGAAAACCAATGTTCCTACAAAGAAGGTTTTTAAAAATGCATATTTCTCAAGAAAAACAAATGTTCCTACATGTTTTTATTGTATGCATAAAGGTCATTCGGTTAATAAATGCAATATTAGACATCTTAATGTTCCTAATGGGAAATACAAATGGGTTCCCAAAGGAAAAATTGTTTCTAACCCATGAGGACCCTAACAAGTGATTTTAGGGGACCTAAATATTTTTGCTTATGATGCAGGTTGGTCCCAAGTCTAGGAAGTCTTTATGGTATCTTGATAGTGGTTGTTCAAGACTCATGACAGGTGATAAAAGAAAATTCAAAAGCTTCAAAAAGAAAGAGCAAGGTTTTGTAACCTATGGAGACAACAACAAGGGAAAGATCATTGGTAGTGGAGTTATTGGAGAGTCTTTAAAGATTCATGACGTTCTTCTTGTTGATGGGTTGAAGCACAATTTGCTAAGCATTAGTCAACTTTGTGATAAAGGTTTAAAGGTAACTTTTGATAGTGATCTTTGCAAAATTCATCTCAAGGACACAAATGAAATCGCCCTCATTGGTAAGAGACATAATAATATTTATTTAATTGATATTGATTGTGCATCTACATCTAGTAATTTATCTTGTTTAGTTGCTAAAGAAGAGGATCCATGGTTATGGCATAGAAGAGCTGCTCACATTCATATGCCACATCTAAGTAAAATCATATCAAAAGAGTTAGTAATTGGTTTGCCAAAACTGATTTTTGAAAAGAACAAAATATGTGCAGCTTGTCAAAAAGGGAAGCAAACTAAAAATTCTTTTAAATCTAAAAATGTTGTTTCCACTTCTAAACCTTTAGAATTACTGCACATGGATTTATTTGGTCCCTCTAGAACAAAAAGTTTTGGTGGCAATTATTATACTCTTGTGATTGTTGATAATTACTCTAGATTACTTGGACTCTTTTTCTTTCATCTAAAAGTGATGCTTTCAAAGAATTTAGAAAATTTTCCAAGGTTATTCAAAATGAAAAGGATTTGAAAATTAAGCTTTTAAGAAGTGATCATGGCGGTGAATTTCAAAATGCTTCGTTTGAAATTTTTTGTGAAGAACAAGGTATTTCTCATAATTTTTCAGCACCAAGAACACCTCAACAAAATGGTGTAGTTGAAAGGAAAAATAAATCTTTGGAAGAGCTTGCAAGAACTATGTTGAATGAAAATAATTTACCTAAATATTTTTGGGTTGATGTCGTAAGCACCGCTTGTTATGTTTTAAATAGGATTTTAATAAGACCTATTTTGAAATTAACACCATATGAGCTTTTGAAAGGAAGAAAACCAAATATTTCTCATTTTAGAATTTTTGGATGCAAATGTTTTATTTTGAATAATGGAAAAGATAGCCTTGGAAAATTTGATGCTAAATCCGATGAAGCTACATTTTTAGGTTATTCCTTGAACAGTAAAGCATATAGAGTTTTTAATAAAAGGACTTTAAATGTTGAAGAATCTATACATGTTGTCTTTGATGAATATCTAGACCTTGAGGAAACCCCTCTTGAGTCAAAAAGAATCTTTGTAGATGATGAAGGAGAATATCAACAAGGAACTCCTTTAGAAGAAGCTGTTGAAGAAATCAAATTGGATGATAATCCTCCTCAAAATGGAAGTCTACCAAGAGAATGGAGACCACCAAAAGAAGTATCTTTGGACAATGTCATTGGAGACATCTCAAAAGGTGTAAGAACAAGGAGGAATATGAAGAATTTCTGTATGAATGTTGCTTTTGTTTCACAGATTAAGCTTTGGCGGATGATCATTGGTGTATAGAAATGCAAGAAGAGCTGAATCAGTTTGAAAGAAATCAGGTATGGGATTTAATTCCTAAAACTAACAATATGCAGGTTATTGGCACTAGATGGGTTCTTAGAAATAAGCTTGATGAAGATGGAAATATCACCAAGAACAAAGCAAGACTGGTTGCAAAAGGTTATAGACAAGAAGAAGGAATAGACTATGATGAAACTTATGCTCCTGTAGCAAGACTTGAAGCTATTTGTTTGTTGCTAGCATATGCCTCCATTATGGGATTCAAATTGTTTCAAATGGATGTAAAAAGTGCTTTCCTAAACGGATACATCAAGGAAGAAGTCTATGTAGAACAACCTCTAGGCTTTGAAGATTTCAAAAATCCAAACCATGTCTACAAGTTGAAGAAAGCATTATATGGATTAAAACAAGCTCCAAGATCTTGGTATGAAAGGTTAAGTAATTTCTTACTTGAAAATAGTTTTAGAAGAGGTAAAGTTGATTCTACTCTTTTTATTAAGAAATCAAAGAAACATATTCTTATTGTTCAAGTTTATGTTGATGATATCATATTTGGATCAACTAATGATGATCTTTGCCAAGAGTTTGCAAGAAATATGTAGGGAGAATTTGAAATGTCCATGATGGGAGAATTAAATTTCTTTCTTGGTTTGCAAATCAAAAAATTGAAGAAAGGCATATTTATATGTCAAACAAAGTATTGCAACGAAATCTTAAAGAAATTTGAGATGGAAAGTTCCAAGGAAGTTGCAACTCCCATGGCTACATCTTGTTATCTGGATCAAGATTTAAGTGGTAAGGCAGTAGATCAAACAAAGTACAGAGGTATGATCGGATCATTGCTTTATCTTACTGCTAGTAGACCTGATATTATGCAAAGTGTGTGTGTTTGTGCTAGGTTTCAATCCAACCCTAGAGAATCACACCTAAAGGCTGTTAAGAGAATCCTTAAGTACCTTAGAGGAACAAAAACCTTTGGTTTATGGTACCCTTCAGGAGCCTCACCTAGTATTATAGGTTTTTCTGACTCAGATTATGGTGGCTGTAGAGTTGATAGGAAGAGTACTAGTGGAACATGTCATCTTTTAGGTTGTTGTTTAGTTTCATGGCATTCTAAGAAACAAGCTAGTGTTTCTCTTTCAACCACAGAGGCTGAGTATATAGCAGTAGGTAGTTG
Organism: Lablab purpureus; assembly: GCA_030347555.1. Lineage (NCBI taxonomy): Eukaryota > Viridiplantae > Streptophyta > Magnoliopsida > Fabales > Fabaceae > Lablab > Lablab purpureus. The sequence continues at coordinate 14,097,278 of CM059261.1, read as the reverse complement.
TGCTCAAATACTGTGGATGAAACAATAATTAGAAGACTTTGATATCTTTCTAGATCATATCCCTCTTAAGTGTGATAACACTAGTGCCATTAATTTGACTAGAAATCCTATCATGCATTCTAAGAAAAAGAATATAGAAATTAGACATCATTTCATTAGAGATCATATAGCTAAAGGAGATTGCATTATAGAATACATAGACACAAAACATCAATTAGCTGATATCTTTACCAAATCTTTGCCTAGAGATAGATTTTATGAGCTTAGAAGAGATCTAAGTATTGTTGATGATAAATCTGTTGATTGATTGATGTTTATTGATGAGTTTTGATGTTAATTGTGTGTTTTTGTGAAAATCTCGTATATAATCGATTAGTTTTCTTATGGTAATCGATTAAAAGCGCTGTTTATGAAAATGTTTTCATACATAATCAATTAAGCTCGTATCATAATCGATTAAAGTGCTGAGGAGCAATTTAATCGATTAAGGGATATAGATAATCGATTAAATTCCTGGGTTTTCGTTTTCTAGAAAATTTTGCACGCAAATAATCGATTAAGTTCATCACATAATCAATTAAATGCGACGTTCTAAGTTTTTCTGCACACTGGTTTTTGAACGTTGAGCTCCAAATCACGTGCTTTTCATTCCTAACGGCTATATTCGTATTCTAACGGTTATTTTAGCATTAAATCATTGAATTGAAATCAGAATCCATGCCTATAAATACCAAGATTGAGAATTAAAGTGTCACTTTCACTCTCTCTCACTCTTGCTGATATTCTGCTGTTTAATACACTGTTGTGAGAATTTCTCTTGCTATTTCTGTGTTAGTTCTCTTGTTTGTATTTCTTTTGTCTATTCTCTACACAAATGGCTGATCAAAGAAGGAGAAAGATGCCTTCAAGGAGAAGAGGCAAAGCTCCAATGTCCTCCCAACACCAAGAAGCTGAAGCAAGACCACCAACTCTTGCAGGATGGATATCTGATAAAGATTTGCAGATAGCATATGTCAACCACTGGAAAGACAGAAAAATTCTTACTCCTAAATTTTTATCATGTGAATTTTTCAAAGCTCATGGTTTTTCATTTCAAGAACTTTTAGTGGCAAGTGGATTGAAGAATTTTGTGGAACTAGAAGGTGCATATTACCGTGATTTGGTAAGAGTGTTTTATTTAAATTTATCTTCTAGAACAGGTAATCCAAGTTCAAAGGTGAAAGGAGTCTGCATACATCTTGATGAAGATGTGTGGAACAATGTAGCTGGCCTATTGTTGATGATTTGAGATTTGATGATGTTTTGATAATGTGCTGGATTTGTGATTAATGGTTCTTAATTGATTTGGCACTTACTAGAGATGTTAGATTATTTGTATATGATTAGCTAATTGAAATATGATAATCTGTTGATTTGATTTTTCATCAATTAGTCTGCTAATCCTGTTGCGTTAGTCGACTATTTTCATTAATGTACCAGGAATGCAGGTTTAATGAAAATAGCTAACTGGTTTGCGTCTTTACTCGACTATTTTGTTCTAGACCCCTCCTTATGCAGACAAGTGCAGAACGCGGTATTAAAGACTCTCAAAAGAGGCTGACCCAATGCAATTCCTTTTGCCTATAAATAAAACTCTCAAGGACGAATCAAGGCGCGAAAGAATTCGAGAGAAAACACCCAAGAGCTGCAAATACTCAGAAGAAAAAGATTCTGCAGAGTTTTCGTTTACTGTGCTTACTGTTAAAGAAAAATTTCTTTCTTTCACTGTATCTTGTATTCTTTGATCTCGAGTTAGAGATTTGTAGGTGGGTTTTAGAACCCTATTGTGTGTGATCGGGGCGATCATAGTGGCTCAGTGTGAGTCAGTGGGTTTAGAATAGGTTCTTTGATTTTCTTGTAGTGTTCAAGAAAGGTTTGTTGTAAAGAATACATTTTTGATAGTGATTAGGATCTGTGGAGTTGCAGATCACCAACTGGATGTAGTTCTTGCACAAAGAACGAACCAATATAAACCTTGGTGTTATGTTTTCTCTTCCTTCATCATCTGTTATATTCTGCATTAAGAACTAACCTGGTATTTTGCAATAATCAGTCGGCTAATTCTCAGTAGAACTGCACCAGTAAATTTTCTGATACGAAAAAGTTTTCAATAAAGCTTTATATCAATTCAACCCCCCCTTCTTGATATAATTCCGCATCTAACAATTGGTATCAAGAGCAGGTTCTTGTAAGGTACTCAAGAAAGATTCAAGATGGGTGACAAGCTTCCCTTTGCTGAAGGAGCATCTACCAGCAGACCTCCACTCTTTGTAGGAGCAAATTATCCCTTCTGGAAAGCCAGAATGAAGATCTTCTTCGAGTCTGTTGATAGAGGCGTGTGGGATGCAGTGATTAATGGTCCTTTCACTCCAAATATGAAGGCTGAAAATGGAGAGTTGATTGAAAAACCATGGGAACAAGTGGATTGATGCAGAAAATAAAAAGGCCCAGTTTGACAGTAAGGCAAAGAATATATTAACATCTGCTCTTAATCTTGATGAATTTTTCAGGGTTTCTCAATGCACAACAGCTAAAGAAATGTGGGACATTCTTCAAGTTACTCATGAAGGAACAACAGAGGTGAAAAGAGCAAGAAAGCACACCCTCATACAAGAGTATGAGATGTTTCGAATGCAACCTGGAGAAAGTATTCAAGACGTGCAGAAGCGCTTTACACACATAGTGAATCATCTGCTGGGCTTAGGAAAGAAGTTTGATGATGAAGAGCTCAATATAAAGGTTCTTAAATGCTTAAGTAGGAGCTGGCAGCCGAAAGTTACAACAATCCTTGAAACAAAGGATTTGATTGCCATGAGCACTGCAACTTTGTTTGGAAAACTCATGGAACACGAGCTGGAGCTGAGTAGGCTTGATCAACTTGAAAATTCAGATAAACAGAACAAGAGTCTTGCTCTAAAAGCCAAGGAGTGCATAAAGAGTGATGAAGAGAAAGAAGATGAAAGTACAGAATTTGCTATGCTGGTTAAGAGGTTTGGAAAATTCCTAAAGAGGAAGAATAACTCAAAGGACAGGTTTCAAGAAAACCAGAGAAGGTACACCAGAAAACCTGATTTTAATTCCACTAATTTCTCTTGCTTTAATTGTGGGCAGCTAGGACATGTCAAGGTAGATTGTCCTCTTTGAATCAAAGAAAAGATAGAAGCCCGTAAAAGAATGAAAGAAGAGATAAAGACAAACGAAATCAGCACTTCAGGAAAGGCAAGAAAGCATATATGGCCTGGGATGATAGTGATTCCAGCAAATCATCAAATTCAGATTCTGAATCTGAAAACCAAGCCAATCTGTGCCTTGTTGCTAATGAAGAAACATCTAGCCAAGTAAGTTCGTGTGATTCTGATATGAGTGAGAATTATGACACATTGTTTGATGCATTAAGAGAATTACATAATGAAGCAAAGAAACTGGACTATTAGAATAATCGGCTAAAAGGTCTAAATAACTGGCTAGAAAGTAAGTTACAAGAACTGGAAAATCAGAATCGTAGACTGAAAGATGAAAACAGTCAACTAAAAGACAATGTTCTGCAACTGAAAAACCAGATAGAATCTGATAAATCTGAGAATGATAAAATCGAATCTGCAAAATGTGAAAATTGTATTAATCTTCAAAATAAAGTTGGTTATCTGATTAAAACTTTGGCAAAGTTTCAAATTGGTCATAATACACTTAATCAACTTCTACATTCTCAAATTGGATTTTCAAATGGAAATGGTCTTCGTTATGGAAAACGTTATCATGCTGCTAAGAATAAATCTTATCCTAATAACAGATTTAAAACATGTTCTTATTGCTTGAAACATGGTCATATATCTAGATTTTGCTATGTCAAGAATTTTGGGATTTCAAGAGGTGAATTCTATTGGAAACCCAAAACATATGTTGCTCCTAATTTCAAAGGACCTAACCTGTTTTGAGGACCTAAATTTGTAAATTAACTTTGTTTTGCAGATCTGTCATAGAGCAAAGAGAGCTTCATGGTATCTAGATAGTGGTTGCATAAACACATGACAGGTGAGAAATCAAAGTTGATAAACTTCAAAGCATATGAAGCTGGTTCAGTTACTTTTGGAGACAACAGCAAGGGCAAAATCAAAGGAGCTGGAGACATTAGAAACTGTTCTTCCTCACAAATAAAAGATGTACTTTTTGTTGAAGGATTGAAACACAATATGTTAAGCATAAGTCAGCTATGTGACAAAGGTTCTCATGATGAGAAATCTGAGAAGTCTGAAAAGAATGAAGATTATGCAGAAAAATCTACTGAAACTGATAAACAGGATGAACCAGTCGACTATAACTCTAGATCAGTCGACTACTCTGCAGCAGACAATGCCTTATCTAAATCCTGGAGGAATAAAAAAGGATTGTCTCTTGATAACATCATTGGGAATGTTGAAAAGGGAGTAACAACTCGAAACTCTCTACATGAATTCTGTAATCACATGGCATTCGTTTTACAAATAGAACCAAAAAATATTCATGATGCATTGCTTGATCATAATTGGATAACTGCTATGAATGAAGAGTTGAATCAGTTTGCTAGGAATAATGTTTGGCATCTAGTACCTAGGAACAATGAAATGAATGTGATAGGAACAAAGTGGGTTTTCAAAAACAAACTTGATGAAAATGGTATTATAACTAGAAACAAAGCTAGACTAGTAGCTAAAGGATATAATCAGGAAGAAGGCATTGATTATGACGAGACTTATGCACCAGTTGCTAGATTAGAAGCCATTAGGTTGTTACTTGCATTTGCATGTCTTAAAAGCTTCAAAATATATCAAATGGATGTTAAAAGTGCTTTTCTAAATGGCTTTATAAATGAGGATGTGTATGTTGAACAGCCACCTGGCTTTATTGATTCTAAGTTTCCTAACCATGTTTACAAACTCAAAAAGGCATTGTATGGTCTTAAACAGGCACCTATGCAGAGGTATGAAAGACTCACAACTTTCCTCATATCACAAGGTTTTAAAAGAGGAGTTGTGGATAAAACTCTTTTCACTAAGAAAGTTGTTAATGATCTCATACTTGTGCAAATTTATGTTGATGACATTATTTTTGGATCATCTAATCCCTCTCTTTGCCAAGAGTTTATAGAATCAATGCAAGGTGAATTTGAGATGTCAATGATAGGAGAATTGAATTTCTTCCTAGGTTTGCAGGTCAAATAGATGCAAAATGGAACTTTCATTAGTCAATCTAAGTACTGCAATGAACTGCTGAAAAAGTTCAACATGGAAAGCTGCAAAGAAGCCAATACACCAATGTCCTCAAGCTGTTATCTTGATATAGATGAATCTGGAAAATCAGTTGATGCAACTATGTATAGAGGTTTGATTGGTTCTTTACTATACATCACTGCTAGCAGACCTGACATCATGTTTGTTGTATGTCTATGTGCAAGATTTCAAGCTAATCCAAAGGAATCACATCTCACAGCTGCAAAACGAATTTTGAAGTATCTCAAAGGAACTGTGAATGTTGGGTTGTGGTATTCAACTGGGAATGAGTTAAATTTGGTTGGATATACTGATTCTGATTTTGCAGGTTGCAAATTAGATAGGAAGAGCACTAGTGGAACATGCACTTGTTTGGAAACTGTTTAATCTCGTGGACAAGCAAGAAACAAGCATGTGTTGCACTTTCAACAGCAGAAGCTGAATATATAGCTGCTGGTAGTTGCACTGCACAAATTTTGTGCTTAAAACAACAGCTAAGTGATTTCAATTTGCATCTTTCTGATATTCCTATCTTGTGTGATAACACCAGTGCTATAAACTTAACTAAGAACCCCATTCAACACTCTAGAACTAAGCACATTGAAATAAGGCACCATTTTATAAGAGATCATATAGAAAAGAAGGATTGTAGGATTGAATTCATCTCTACTAATGATCAGTTAGCTGATATTTTCACAAAACCTCTTGGTCGTGATAGATTTTTCAAACTTAGAAATGAATTGGGCATTCTGAACATCAATCATCTTTCTTAAATTTTCTCTGCTAAGTTAAACAGATTGTTAATTCTTTGAAATAGCTGACGTATTTCATTTAACTGACAGTAATATTTTACTGTTGCAGATTTCAGTGTGTTAATTCTGTGTAACAGTCGACTTATTTCACTTAACTAACAACAGTGCTTTACTGTTAAATTAAATAGTTTGCTTATTCTTAGGAAATAACAAATGTATTTCATTAATTGTACTTGCAGATGCTGTTTCAATCAGAACAAGTCTATTAATTTCTTTGACTAGCTAACTAATTCCTGTAACTGCAATTAAATTCAATTGTGTTTTCAAGAAATCAGTGTTTAATCAAATCAATTTAAGCCATATCTGTCCAATTTGTTCATTCGGTGCACTATCATTCAAAGCATGAACAGTTATAGGTGCATGTGTATTCACTTTATTGGGTTTTCAGAATTGAGTTTCCATTTCTCAATATATTCTCTACATTTTCTGAAAACTGAACATCAGTGGTGGAGTAAAGATCTGTTCAAAATATTTGCTCATTAATATTCGGTTGACCATGCATACTTATCTCTCTATATAGTTCCAATACATCTGCATATCACATACTTCAGCTGTTTCTCTCTATTCTCTGCATTTTCGCATACTGCTGCATCATCTCAGGTTCTCAGGTTGAAATGTCAAACAATGAGTACTGTGCTGTTGAGAGTGATGACTCAGATGCACCGATAGCTAATGCATTTCAAAGATTGAGGAGATCATCACGAGTTCGGGCATCAACTCAAGCTGCTGCACCTCAACCTAGCAGAAACAGAGGCTCAACCTCTGGAACACAGGCAGAACCAATCCAAATTCCTGAGGGAAATGTTGAACCTTCAGAAAGACGGTTTCCTAAGAGGTACAAGGTTAGGGTCAAGCTACCTCAACGCATGGCCCCTGCTGTAGATGAGTCTAATGAAGAGACAGAATCAGAAGAAGAAGAACACAATGAAATAGTTGAAGCAGTGGAACTCAAAATGCAGAGGAAACAAATTCTTACCCCTAAGATTCTGAAATTCAGCTGGCTGGACAATGAAAATCTGACCTTCGTGAGGAATTCCCTTCAAGCTCAGGGTCTTCAACAGTTTGTCGAGCTAGAAGGTAACTTCTACATAGATCTTGTCAAATTATTTTATGCTAACTTGAAGGTGGATAACAATGTACTGGTCTCTCAAATAAGAGGTAGAGAAGTGCGGATTGACAACACCTTGTGGAGAAGGGTTGCTGGCCTGAAAAATGAGGGCATCAAAATCAGTAAGGGAAACACTGGAGTTGTACCAGATTTTAACAAGGAAGCTGTTTACAAGGCGTGCCTGCGCAGCTGTGATGAAGCTCTCATCCTCAAATACAATGTAGGGAGGATTAAACGAGATGAAAGGCTCTTAGCTTTCTTCCTTGCTTGGCAGCTCATCCCCAGGGAGAGTAATCATGCACAGCTGATGGAGGAAGATCTTGCATTGATTCACTGCTTGAAGAACCGTATCAAGGTCAATTGGATCTATGTGATCAAGGGTCACATGTTCAAGGCAAAGAGGCTCAGTGATCACAAGCTTCCATATGCAATTCTGATCTCCAAGTTTCTGGACTACTTTAATTTTCCTACTGAAGGAGAGACCACCAGGATTGTCAACCATAAGCATTTGTTTGACAACTATTACCTCCGCAAGATGGGCTTCACAAAGATCAATGGTGACTGGAATTATGAAGCTGGAACTTCTTCATCTGCACTAGGAGAAAACTTCACTGCTGGCACATCACCTAGGACTCAGCAAGATTATACAGCATATCAAATTGTTCCCTATTTTGCACCTCCAACATACCAGGGAGTACCCATGTCTGAATTTGAGCGTATGCTTATTCCTAGACTTAATATTCTAGCTTCCATGCAGCGCAATACACACGAAACGATGGTGGCCAGGTTTACCAACGTAGACTATGAGATTGGCCTGATTCAACGTCAACTTGCTGAATTGCAAGTGACTGTGGACAGTTATGATGGCTCCAATGCCAACAACACTGCTGCCATGGAAGAGGATGGTAATGATGATGAAGACGAGGATGATGAAGAAGATGATGATTGATCTTATCTACTTCTGTTTTTAATATTTCCAGTTTTATGTTTCTGTAGTGAAAACTATTTGGGTCTGTAATAATTTCATACACTGATATTTACTTTAAATCTGCACTTTCAAACCTTTGAATTTATCTGCTATATCTGATATTTGCTAATGTCAAAGGGGGAGATAATCTACCATCTCTTCTCTTTGTGTTTACAGGTTTTGCAGGTTGACATCATCAAATAGGGGGAGTTTGTTGATGATTTGAGATTTGATGATGTTTTAAAAGCTTTGATGATGTTTTGATAATGTGTTGGGTTTGTGGTTAATGGTTCTTAATTGATTTGGCACTTGCTGGAGATGTTAGATTATTTGTATATGATTAGCTAATTGAAATATGATAATATGTTGATTTGATTTTTCATCAATTAGTCTGCTAATCTTGTTGCGTTAGTCGACTATTTTCATTAATGTACCAGGAATGCAGGTTTAATGAAAATAGCTAACTGGTTTGCTTCTGCAGTTGACTATTTTGTTCCAGACCCCTCCTTATGCAGAAAAGTGCAGAACGCGGTATTAAATGTTAAATAAAGACGGCAGTGTAAAAACCAAGAGGGGGGGTGAATTGGGTTTTTAAACTAATTTTCTCTTTTAAATAAATTTTCAGGTTTTGAAAAACTTTTAAAAACTTGGATGTGAATTTTTCCAATCCTTTGATTAACGCTGTTGGGATTAGCAATTGTAATAATGATCCACAATTAAGAGATAAAGAGAAAGAGAAAGAACACAGAGATTTATACTGGTTCGGATTAGGCATGGCAACGGGGCGGGGCGGGGGCGGGTTTCACTTCCCCGCCCCCCGTCCCCGATTCACTTAACCATCCCCGTCCCCGCCTCCGATTCTCGCCGGGGATAACAATTTAGTCCCCACACCCATCTCCATCGGGGGTCGGGTTTCCCCGCCCCACCCCCATCCCCGTTCCATTTTATTTTCTTAAAATATAATTTTAAAATATTTTAAATAAATCTAAAAATTTAAGCATAACTATAATATATATATATAGCAGTATCACATAAATAGACTCGTTAAAGATAAATTTATAGAAATTAAGTATTTTAATATTAAATATTTTTTTCTTTTATATATTATAATGTTACAAATTTTAAATTATTTTCTTAATGAAGTATATTTTAGTATAAATTATTTACAAATTATTTGTTCCATTTTTTGATTTTCCACCCAAAAGCATTTTACAATAATTGTATTGAGCCTTGTCCTCTCCATTATTTACTTTTAAGCCTATTTGATCCTCGATTGTGCAGTTTCTTCATGCTCATTATCTTCCGTTGTCGGGGAACTTCATTTGGTGTAGAAGTAGGATCACCGATTGAAGTGGTCTACATTTTCTTCTAACAGGTTGATGTGCTTGTGATATTCCAATATTTTCCATAACAACAAATAAAATTTCTGCAATTACAAAAGTAAAATGATTTATTTATCACATTTCTCAACAATAATTTTTTAAATTTTAATTTTATAAAAATCACAAGTAATTAATTATACAGTTTATAAAGAAGACACTTTTAAAATTTAATTTTGAAGAGAATGAAAGTTAAGAAGATGAAAATAAAAACAATTAAAATAGAAATAAAATCATGTTAGAAAATAAAAATTAAATAGAAATAAAAATAGGTACACTCAAAACCAAGATACAAACATAACAAATATGTGCAAAATTGTACAAAAAGTTATGTATCTAATCATAAATGTAATAGATTAGTCACAAAAAGATTACAAATTATAAAAACTGATAAAGATAGACTACAAAATTAATAGAAAAATCACAACAATTATACAGCTTAACAAATAAGACACTTTTAAAATTTAATTTTGAGGAAAATCAAAGTTAAGAACATGAAAATGAAAACAATTAAAATAGAAATAGAAATATGCTAGAAAATGAAAATAAAATAGAAATAAAAACACTAGTATACAAACATAACAAATCTGTGCAAAATTATACAAAAGTTTATGTATCTAATCATAAATGTAGCAGATTACTCACAAAGAGATTACAAATTATAAAAACTCGATAAAGATAGACTACAAAATTAATAAAAAATCACAACAATTATACAGCTTAACAAAGAAGACACTTTTAAAATTTAATTTTGAGGAAAATCAAAGTTAAGAACATGAAAATAGAAATAAAAATATGCTAGAAAATGAAAATAAAATAGAAATAGAAACACCAGTATACAAACATAACAAATTTGTGCAAAATTGTACAAAAGGTTATGTATCTAATCATAAATGTAATGGATTAATCACAAAGAGATTACAAACAAAGTTAATAGGGTTACATAGTTTACAATGAATACACTTTTAAAATTTAAATATCAAATGGTAAATAAGATGTTTAAAATAATACTAGAAAATAAAAAATAAAAATAGAAGTATGAATACTCAAATCAGTATACAAAACAAATGTAGAAAGTATGTGAGAAATTGTGCAAAATGTTATGTATCTAACCATAGATGTAATAGATTAGCCATAATGAGATTACAAAATATTGCTCATCAAATCCCTCAAATGAAGTCCTCACAAAAAATTTTAGAGAATAAAATAATAATAGATGTTATTATCAATGCACAATATTTAGAAAATTGATAAAGAAACAAAGAACTAACCTTATGTTATGCGTTCACCAAATTGGTTGAAGGGACTAAGAAAAGTAAATGTGTAGAGGATGAGAGAAAGAGAAGAGTATATTGGAACTGGTTGAAAAGATTGAGAAAGTTGAAAGAATGAGTGAAAGGTAGAAGAAAAGAGAAAAGTGTGGAATAGAAAATAGGGTTTCAGAGAAGACACCGTAACCCTTTATGTATAAAAAATAAAAAGAAACACTAAGAAAGAATATGAATAGTTTTAGGGTTTATGTTTAAATTTAAAGATGGGGCGGGGATGGATACGGGGGCGGGGCGGGGATTGCATTACCCATCCCCGACCCCGAACCCGATTGATTTAAAAGGGGAAAACCTGACCCCGACCCCGAACCCGATCAACTCGGTTTTTCCCCGTCAAACTCGGGGCGGGGGCGGTTCGGTCCCCACGGGTGCGGGTCTAATTGCCATCCCTAGTTCGGATTAAGCCAATCCTACATCCAGTTCCCAACCACCACAAATCCGTGATGATTTTCCCCACTATCTTTAAATGAAATTACAAACACCAATTCATGCAATAACAAATAAAGATAAACGGAAACACCTCCTCGGACACACTAAGGATGAAACACCTCCCTGCACTACACCGAGGATGAAACCCACCTCTCTTGACACACAAGAGATGAAACACCTCCTTAGAACAGATCCAAGGGATGAATTTTCCTTTACGTAAAAACAAGAAAAGAATACACCTGAAATGTGTTGGATAGAAAGCTTAAGCACAATGATCACCACTTCCAAAGACTTGATCAAACTGAAGAGAGCAGGAAAGCGGCTTTGAAAAAGCTAAGGCGCGAAACACTTTGAATATTTTGTGTTTGTTCGGATGTGTTAAACCTAAGACATTCTCTTTCATTTTATAATTCGAAAATGCTCCAAAGTTTCCATTCTTAGGTTGATTTAGAATTGATTTCGCAAAAACGACTCATTTAATCGATTATATTAAAAGCTTAATCGATTATATCATGTTTAAAAACTGGAAAACAAATATCGCCTGATTTAATCGATTAGATTAAGGCCATAATCGATTATATTAACCCAGAATCAATATAATCGATTATCAAAGACACTTAATCGATTATTTTGCTCGTTAAACATTTTTTATTCAAATATTAAGTTAAATAATCGATTATCTACGTATGGTAATCGATTAAAAGCGTAGAAAAACGTTTTTGCGAGAAAACACCTTGCTCTCTTGTTTGGGAAGGTCTTGAATGGGATTTATGACTTACTCTTTTTATCCTACACCCAAAACAGAACCTTCTACCTTTGATCCTTCAGCTCTTGAGAAAATCTTCATCAATCTTCTCTTTTGAAAGCTTTGAATGCTCTTTATGCCTTTCCTTTCTTATCAAGCAACCTTCCTTTGTGAGATGGCACAAGTCTTTAATGTTGATAGAAACTTCCTAAAAACTTCATCATCAAAACTGTAGGTGTCCATAAAACTCTAGACTTGAAATATGCCAACATTAAAGACTCTCAAAAGAGGCTGACCCAATGCAATTCCTTTTGCCTATAAATACAAATCTCAAGGACGAATCAAGGCGCGAAAGAATTCGAGAGAAAACACCCAAGAGCTGCAAATACTCAGAAGAAAAAGATTCTACAAAGTTTTCATTTACTTTGCTTACTGTTCAAGAAAACTTTCTTTCTTTCACTGTATCTTGTATTCTTTGATCGCGGGTTAGAGATTTGTAGGTGGGTTTTAGAACCCTGTTGTGTGTGATCGGGGTGATCACAGTGGCTCAGTGTGAGTCAGTGGGTTTAGAACTGTTCTATAGTGTTTAGAATAGGTTCTTTGATTTTCTTGTAGTGTTCAAGAAAGGTTTGTTGTAAAGAATACATTTTTTATAGTGATTAGGATCTGTGGAGTTGCAGATCACCAACTGGATGTAGTTCTTGCACAAAGAACGAACCAGTATAAACCTTGGTGTTATGTTTTCTCTTCCTTCATCATCTGTTATATTCTGCATTAAGAACTAACCTGGTATTTTGCAATAATCAGTCGGCTAATTCTCAGTAAACTGCACCAGTAAATTTTCTGATACGAAAAAGTTTTCAATAAAGCTTTATATCAATTCAACCCCCCCTTCTTGATATAATTCCGCATCTAACACCTATCCACAAAAGTAGGAATCAACATTACATACGGGTTTGAAGATTTCAACAAACTTGTAGAATTTAGAAAATTCTGCAAGGATCCCAACCTACAAGTGGAGAGCTTGTACAAAGTTAGTAATGTGAAGTTAAATGAAAGAATGTTACATTATGTCATTGTTTGGATAATTGTTGCTAGGGGCACTAACCATGCTCAATTAACTAAGGAAGATATTATTTTAATGTATGGCTTCTTTAATAATGTTAGTGTTGATTGGCCCGCAATTATTTTAGATAATATGTTTAAAGTCACTAGGCTATCATCATTTGCTTTACCCTATGTTGTGTTTATCTCAAAGATATTAGAATACAAAGGAGTTGATCTTAGAGGAGAAACCAAGCAAATTTTGCTTAGCAACAACAAAATTGGGAAGAATGTTCTAAGGCACATGGGCCTTATTGAACAAGGAAATGTGATCCGGCAAAGAGATGATGAAGCGGCTATGGAAGAAGATGAAGAGCCTCAACCTCAACCTCAACCTGACTCAATGGAAGCAAACATATATTCAAGAATGGATAGCATGGTGAGTCTCCAACTAACTCATTATGAAGATATCTGCTCAAGACTCTCAAGGCTGAATAGGAGAGTATACCGGGTAGAGAGGAAGCTGGATATAGAAGATGTATCTCCAGAAGAAGACAACACTGGGTCTTCAAGGGGAAAACAACCAGCTCAAGATGCTAAAGAAGAAGAAGATCAAGGGGATAGTGAAGATACAGAATAGGCTACTAGTTCACTTATTCCTTAAAGCTCAATTTAATTTTTTTTCAGTTGCTGTATTTTTCTCTCTCCATATTTTCTGTGTATTAATTGCTTCTGCTGTATATCTCTTGATATGTAATCTTTTTGAAAATGATAAAAATAAAGGGGAAGAAAAATAAAATTGTTTTGATTGATAATATGTCTATATCTCAAGCATTAAAGAAAATTAAAGTTTCAGGGTGAGTATTAGGAAATATTTCAAATAATTGCCTAGTATATCTTAAACATTTAAGAGCAAAGTTTAAGGGGGAGTTTTTAGAAATAATTTCCACGCATTAAATTCCTTGAAATTTAAAATTCAAATTCAAATTGAAAATTAAATGCTATGAGACTGCCTATATTATTTCCTTTGTGGACTAACTTTTATGATGGACATATCCATACATTATTTTCTAAATTTTTTAGGATATCAATCACAAGTCTCTAAGTTTTTTTTTATCATCATCAAAAAGGGGGAGATTGTTGGCATATTTCAAGATCAAGTGTTGATGAAGGTCTCCCAATAAGTCATGAAGATTAAAGTTTTGATGATGAAGTTTTAAAGTTCTCAAACAACATTAAAGACTTGTGTCATCTCACAAAGGAAGGTTAATTGATGGAAAAGGCAAGGCATAAAGGATGTTTAAAGCTTTCAAGAGAGAAGATTGATGAAGATTTTCTCAAGAGCTGGAGTTTCAAGTTTAGAAGTTTCTGTTTTGAGTGAAGGATAAAAAGAGGAAGTCATAAATCCCATTCAAAACCATTTCAAACTTGAGAGCAAGTCGTTTTCTCGCAAAAACGTTTTTCTACGCTTTTAATCGATTAAGATACGAAGTCTAATCGATTATTTCACTTAAAATTTGAATCAAAACAGTTTAACGAACAAAATAATCGATTAAGTGTTTTTGATAATCCATTATATTGATTCTGGGTTAATATAATCGATTATGGCCTTAATCTAATCGATTATATCAGGCAAAATGAGTTTTCCAGTTTTTAACTCTGATATAATCGATTAAACCTTTTAGATAATCGATTAAATACGACGTTTTTGTGAATTCAATGCTGAATCAACGTAAGAATGGAAACTTTGGAGTATTTTCGAATTCTAAAATGAAAGAGAATGTCTTAGGTTCGACACATCTGATTAAACACAATATTCAAAGTGTTCTTGCGTTAAAGTTTTTATAAAACCGCTTTCTTGCTCTCTCAAGGTTTATCTAAGTCTTTGGAAGTGGTGATCATTGTGCTTAAGCTTTCATCCAACACTCAATCAGGTGTTTTCTTTTACTGTTTTTCTGAACAGCTATAATTCATCCCTTGGATCTGTTCTAAGGGAGGTGTGTTCATCTCTTGTGTGTCAAGAGAGGTGGGAATCATCCTCAGTGTGTCTGAGGAGGTGTTTCATCCTTAGTGTGTCTAAGGAGGTGTTTCTGTTATCTTTATTTGTTATTGCATGAATTGGTGTTTGTAATTTCAATTAAAGATAGTGGGGTGATCATCACGTGTTCGTGGTGATTGGGAACTGGACCTAGGATTGGCTAAATCCGAACCAGTATAAATCTCTGTGTTCTTTCTCTTTCCCTATCTCTTTATTTTATTGTGGATCATTCTAACAATTGCAATTCAAACTGCGCTTATCACAGGTTAAGGGAAATCCAAATCTTGTTTTTAGAACATTTATTTAAAATCTGCAAAATTATTTTAAAGGGAAAAAGTTTGTTAAAAATCCAATTCACCCCCCTCTTGATTTTTACACTGTCGTTATTTCTAACAAAAATAATATAATCGATTATCAAAACACTTAATCAATTATTCTGTTCATTAAACTTGTTTAATTCAAATTTTAAGTGATATAATCGGTTCTATTACGATTTCTAATCAATTAAAAGCGTTGAAAGTGTTTTTTTTGCTAAAATATGACTTGCTCTCAAGATTAAAATGGTCTTGGGGGGAAAGTATGACTTACTCTTTTTATCCAACACCCAAAACTGAAACTTCTAAACATGATTCTTCAGAGGTTGAGCAAATCTTCAAGATTTCCATCCAGGATTACTTTAATTCTCCATGATTGAGTATTTGATTAGCCTTTATTCTCCATGATGCAACCTTCCTTTTTGGGATAAAATCAAGTCTTTAATGTTGCAATATGCTTTGTATCTTCATCATCAAAAAACCAATCTGCACTTATTCTTGAATTAAATCAACACATATTAGGAAGAAGTCTAGTTTGTAGTACATGAAAGGGAGTAAGTCAACTAAGTGATGTACACCCGCTATGACTCGAATTAGTTCATATTCTTGATTATGAAATTAAGATGTACCTAATATAAAAAATGTTGTAATTCCTTAATGTGCATAATGTTTGTTTAGTTTGTTTATTTATTGGTTTGTAAAGGTATCCAAAGTCACATGAGCCAAATGGGAGAATGTAAGAATTTATGTCTCATGTGAGAGGCATGTGACTTGTTAATTAAAGGGACCAATAAGTAAATAGATTAATAATAAAGGATAAAACAATAATTGGGTTAATGAGGAGTAGTTTTCTTATGATAACTATTATTTGACGGGCCTAGCACTCTCTACAAAGTACGTACGTTTCTCTGTCGCCTTCATCCATCAAGAAAAAGAGATTGTAGAATAAAGAGGCAAAGAGAGTGAAACCTTATATGTCATCTCTTATTTGGTTTAATCTCCAAAGTACTAAAAGGAAATATCTCGTGGATAAAAAGGTACACATATTCTTTCCTTATCTAATGTGAGGATTATTTATTTCAAGATTTTATTATTTGGGTTTTCTTTTATATAATTGCAAAAAAATCCTTATGCTTTTACAAAATGGTCTAACCTAGGTCATACTCATAGGAATAATCGCATTTGATTTCAAAATTATCACAAACAAAAAAGTCAAGACAAAAAAGGAATAGGGTTTTTTGTCAATACCATATATCATCCAAGAATTAAAATGAGAAACTTTCCAATAGAAAAGTTCACTAATAACAATCACTAATTCAAGATTAGATTCTTTTATGAAATTGGTATCAATTATTCAAACAACAATTTCAATTTCCAAAGTGAATTAAAAAATTATAAGAAGAGAATATGAATTCATATTACAAAATTTCCAAATCAAGAACTGCAGTTGTGGGTTCAAAATCTAATAATTTCAAAAGGTAATCGGTTTGAATTTGAAAAATTAAACTGGGTTCAAATTTGAACCATTTCTTCATTTTGTTCAAGATAAAAAAACCAAAATCATAATCATAAGAAAATACGATTGTGCTAGTGAAAATTAAGAATAAAAATAGAAATTGTTGCAAGAAAGCTTGAAATGATTATTATTGAATTACCCAACCCTTGCTCCTATGCTTCAAAATTATGAATGAATGTTAGGATTTCGATGGAAGAAAGGTTGAGAGAGAGAAGAGAAGAAACAATAATCAACCAAATCAAGGGAGAGAATTCACTATACACATATATATTTTTTCTATTTAAATTTCTGAACTGAGTCTACTAGAAAAACAAAATTGGGTCTAAAAATTAACCCAATATACTAGTGGTGTCTCAAAGAGTAAAAACTAGTTATAAAAAAAATTCTAGCAAGTTGTAGAAACTTGTGCAATTCAGTGCAAGCTGCCACAGTAGAACCAAATTTTGGACTTCTCTTCCACCAATGAAATTGTAGAATTTTCTCTTAGCTTTCCAAAGACACTAAGTTTGTTGGAATCCGAAATACATAGCTCCATATATGGTTTTGTACAAGAAACAATGTCCAAGTAGAAAATTATTACAAAATTTAATAAAATTTTTAACTAAATCTTAATTAGCTCACTAACTCAAATCTATGTAACAACCTAATAAATTCTTAAACAACATGAATCAAAGCAAACAAAAAACAATGTATTAAAATACAACTATCATGACTCACTTTCACCTTTCCTATTCCTGATAGTGGTGGAAGGGCCTACAACTTTAGTCAAACAAGTTGTCCATAGGGATGATAAATGAACCCGTCCCCGTGGGTATTAACCAAATCTGCCCCGAGTTTGACAGGGAATCCCTGCATTGACTGGGTATGAATATGGGTAATACCCGATTTTTTAAATGGAGTACAGGGACGAGGATTGGTATGCATGTCCCCGTCCCCATCCCCATACCCGCCCTCGTACTCATCCCTATTTGCAATTACTAAAACACCCATAATTTATTAGATAACTTAAAAAATTTATATATATATTGTTCTCTTTGGTCTTTAGATTCGCAACTCTTCTTTTCTCTTTCTCACTACACAATTCTTTTATTCTCTCTCAACTATTCAACTTTTTCAAAATCCAGAAAATTCACTCAGATGCTCAAGACATTTTCCCTCTTATCACAACCTTGATTATATACATTTTTCTCTTTGTTAGCATATTTCAAGAACAAGTGTTGATGAAGTCCTCTAGATTTCATGAAGATTTAAAGTTTTGATGATGAAGATTTAAAGTGCTCTAAACAAACATTAAAGACTTGTGTCATCTCACAAAGGAAGGTTGCTTGATGAAAAAGGCAAGGCATAAAGGGTGCTTAAAGCTTTCAAGAGAGAAGATTGATGAAGATTTTCTCAAGAGCTGAAGTTTCAAGTTTAGAAGGTTCTGTTTTGGGTGATGGATGAAAAGAGTAAGTCATAAATCCCATTCAAGACCTTTCCAAACCTGAGAGCAAGTAGTTTTCTCGCAAAAACGTTTTTCTACGCTTTTAATCGATTATGATACGTAGTCTAATCGATTATTTCACTTAAAATTTCAATCAAAATAGTTTAACGAACTAAATAATCGATTAAGTGTTTTTGATAATCGATTATATTGATTCTGGGTTAATATAATCGATTATGGCCTTAATCTAATTGATTATATCAGGCAAAATGAGTTTTCCAGTTTTTAACTCTGATATAATCGATTAAGCTTTTTAGATAATCGATTAAATAAGTCGTTTTTGCGAATTCAATGCTAAATGAACCTAAGAATGGAAACTTTGATGTATTTTCGAATTATAAAATGAAAGAGAATCTTAGGTTCAACACATCTGATTAAACACAATATTCAAAGTGTTCTTGCGCTATAGTTTTTCAAAACCGCTTTCTTGCTCTCTCAAGGTTGATCAAAGTCTTTGGAAGTGGTGATCTTTGTGCTTAAGCTTTTATCCAGCACTCAATCAGGTGTTTTCTTTTACTGTTTTTCTAAACGGGTATAATTCATCCCTTGGATCTGTTCTAAGGGAGGTGTGTTCATCTCTTGTGTGTCAAGAGAGGTGGGAATCATCCTCAGTGTGTCTGAGGAGGTGTTTCATCCTTAGTGTGTCTAAGGAGGTGTTTCCTTTATCTTTATTTGTTATTGCATGAATTGGTGTTTGTAATTTCAATTAAAGATAGTGGGGTGATCATCACGTATTTGTGGTGATTGGGAACTGGACGTAGGATTGGCCTAATCCGAACCAGTATAAATCTCTGTGTTCTTTCTCTTTCCCTATCTCTTTTTTTATTGTGGATCATATTAACAATTGCAATTCAAACTGCGCTGATTTAAGGTTAAGGATAATTCGCATCCTGATTTTAAAGCATTTATTTAAAAATCTGGAAAATTATTTTAAAGAGAAAAAGTTTCTTAAAAATCCAATTCACCCTTCCCCTCTTGATTTTTACACTACCGTTTATTTCTAACACTCTTTTGTGCAGTTTGGTTCAAATATTGCATTTAAGGAAATACAAATCTCAATTCGATTGACTCAAATATTTTCAAGGTTACAAAATTGATTATTTTTACTCCTTTAAAATATTTTTATTTATTATTTATATTTTAACATGAGAATGTTTAATCTCAAGTGTTTAATCATCTAAACCCTTACTTTGTTGGGTAACGTAAATTTTTTATCTTTGACCTTCTATTTGGTTTTTGTTTTTCTACAAACTTATGCTTTTCCAACAAGACTCGTTCAATATCTACCATGTGTACTCCGATCTCCAAAGTATGTTACCTTCCATCATCACGACCTTGAATTGTTGGCCTAAACTCTTTTGTAGGACTTCCATTAACAAGGATAAATGTTATTGTAGATTCAAGGCATATTTAATCCATGTTACCCACTTCTTACAAAAGTCAAGCTTTTCCATCATGTAGTATAAGAGATCTTAGTAAATTGTAAGCTTTTCAAAATCTACTTTCATAATCAAACAACTTTTCTTTCTTTTTTTAATATCATCGATCACTTCATTCAGTTATTAAGTATACTATTAAGAAGGCTTCTTCTATTCAAGAAAACAAATTGAGTATTATCTATAAGTTTTGTGAGAATCTTTTGAAGCCTAGTCGCCAAATTTTTTTGTATAGTTTTATATTTGTATCCCATCATCAACATAAGCCTATATTCTTTCATTTTGGGGAGTTTTCAACTTGAGGATTTAATGCGACGAAGGATGCATTACACTCTCTTGGTCATTTTCCATGACAACAAAATTCATGTATAGTTATATATCAATACATCGTATTCAATCTTTTTCCAATTATTTTTAATGAAATTAAAGTTATATTAAGAGTCAGATATTTCGATACAAGTCCATGAATCACTTGTATTACCTGCAACTTGTGCAGGTTTATATTTTTTGGTAAATTTTTAATATATGTCATTTTATATTCGGTCCACATAACCCATAGGTTAAGTGGTTTTTATTTGTAGATCACCCACAACCTACGTCACCAAATCAAATCCAATCCAAAATTTAATACTTATTGTTTTATCATAAAGTTTAATGTAATCCAAAATCTAATACTTTATATTTTTATTAGTTATTATCAAGTCCAATCCAATTCAATTTTTTTATTAATTGTATATTATTTAATCAATTGAATAAATTTTTGTTAGATAAATAAATATTAAAATATATCATTGTGAATGCGAATTAATCCATTTAACTTACAAGTTTATTTTATTGATAAAAAGTTAGTTATAAAAATTAAACTATTCTCTTTCTTTTTAGATAGAAAAATTATAAACATACTCCTAAAATACATTTTACCAGTACCTTCACGTAGATTTATTATTTTTTCATTTTTTTATTAACAGTGAGATATGAGAGTGGTGTAGGAGAACTATAGTTAAATGAAATATGTAGATACATCACCGTTATTTTAGATATGATTTTATATTTGCAAACTGAATGTATCACTCTTGTACATAAAGCAACTTAAAAATTGAGAATTAACCTCCTTTTTTCAAGTTTGTTGCTTTTTTATTATGTCATAGGAAAAGTATGAAAACGTGGTTCATGAACGAGTAACAGTATATTTATCACAGAAATTATCAGGCTTAGACTTATTTCTCTGTTTTTTTCTTAATTTTTTTTCTTTTTCATTATATTATTGGAGAAGTGTAAAAACGTCGTCCGCTCAATAAGATAGAAAATCATCCGTGGATTACACCTCTGCTTTTTTATTTATTTATTTTTATTACATTAAAAACAAGATATATGAAAAGGATCATGATATATATATATATATACTTAACATATATATATATATATCCATAATTTTTTTTATTATATCATATACTTCATAAATTTATACTTTTTTTTAACTATAGTTCAAGAATATACTCGAATTTTATATGTACATAATCGCTTTTCGACCTGAAAACATGATTTCATCTTTTATTACTCGAATTAAAAGTAAATTACTGAAATCAAATACCTTAGTTAACAATACTGTTTAAAAAAAGTTATCTCTTTTATTTTTTCACCCTAACTAAGTTAAAAAATAAGTAAAATTTAGATTCACTCAATGCATAGAATAAAATAGCTTGTTATATGTTAATACTCCATCTCATCTGAAAAATATAATAAAGATAAGAAACTAATGATATAAACTTACCTTAAATATATATTAAGAAAAATTAAAAATATTAAATAAAAATAAAAATGAATAAACAAATAATAATATGCTTTTTATAGTAAAAATATTTTCTTTTTTAATATATAATAAAATAATATGATAATTTAAAATAAAAAAGAAAAGAATTTGTAATTTAAATATATCATAAATTCATTTTTTAGTTTTTATTTTTTTTATTATTTTTATTATTATTTTTTTTTATTTTTCTGTTTTTTCTTTTTCTCCTTCTTTTTAGGTAACTTTTACTCTCCCACAACTCTCTCTCACAAGCTTCACTCTTTCTAGAACGCCTACTCTCCTTATATTTCTCCACTACCTATATCCTACTAACCTTCAAATCTTTAGTTTTTATTTATTTTATTTTATTTCTCTCTCTTCACCCAACTCATTTAAATACGAATACAAGAGTAGAGAGAGGGGGATTTTGATTTTTTTGAGAAAGGAGAAAAAACCTAGAGTAGAGAGGGGAAATTTTTTTTGAGAAAGACGGAGAAAAACCTAGAGTAGAGAAGTGGGATTTTTTTTTAGAAAGAATGAGAAAAACCTAGAATTGAGAGAGGGAGATAAGGGTTTTCTTAAAAGAAAGAACTTGAAAGAAAGAGATAACACAATTTTTTTTCTTCTTTCTAAGGAGAACATAAGACTCGAAGAAAGGAGATAGGAGAATATTGAAACATTAAAAGAAGCTTTGTTGAAGATTTGTCAAGAAAGGAAGTTCTTATAGGTATTTTTCTCATTTCATATCTTTAACATATTATATATACATATATCCAATTGTTATTATGGCTGCAAATGGGTACTTGTTTTTGCAATAATTATATTTTTCATTAATGAGTAGATTGCATTAAATAAGAGTTATCTTCCTAGCTTTTAGTATATTAATTGTTGGTTTGGATTTAAAATTCTTGATGGTTAGTACAATATAAGATGATAAGTTTAGTTTTTTTCTTCCTAATTTTGCATTTATGACTTAAGGATTCTTCTCTTCATGAAAAATATATAATGCATTGAGTTTTTTTTATCTTATTAATTATGATGTGATAATAAATTATAAAAATTTCGTATTAATATTTAATTAACTCTTGATAGTAGCTTTGATATAGAAGTGTATTTTACTTCATCTTGATATATGAAATTATTAATTAAATATATTATCATGTGTATTTTATTTTATTTTTAATTTAATTGTGTACCTTATAATATATATTTATATTTATATTTATATATATATATATATATGATTATACACATCATCTTATATCTAGTGTCTATTAATTAAATATGTATTTATACTTTAACATGATAAAAATAGAGTTTTCTTTTATTAATTATTTTTTTATATTATTATTTCTACACTATTCATAAATTAATGTAAATCTTTTAGGTATATGTATGATCATACACATCATCTTATAACTTGTATTTTTTTATATATAAATAAAATTTAAAAAATAATTATTTAAAATTTAGAAATAATTTAAATATAATAAATTAAAGCAAATCATTTAGATATATGTATGATCATACGCATCATCTTATATCTTGTATTTTTTATATATAAATAAACTTTAAAAAATAATTATTTAAAATTTAGAAATAATTTAAATATAATAAATTAAAGCAAATCATTTATATATATGTATGATCATACGCATCATCTTATATCTTGTATTTTTATATAAATAAACTTTAAAAAATAATTATTTAAAATTTAGAAATAATCCAAACATAATAAATTAAAATAAATCATTTAAAATATATGTATGACCATATATGTCATCTTATATGTAATAGTTAATGTTGTTTAAAAAATATATACTTAAATAAATTTTAGATATAGGTATGAGCGTCCGTGACATCTTATATTCTACTATTAAAAAAATCACTTTTATAAATAAATTAAATATCGTAAGATATATGTATGATCGTGTGCATCATCTTATATCCCATATTTAATTTTTTTTAATTTAATTTAAATATAATAAGTCTTACAAAAGTTAAATCTTCTCTCCAAAGAAAATTCATGTAACAATCTACAATATGGATGTATAGTTTATACTATCTTCACTCATTGTATGATTAGTAAGTGTATTTAGTTTAGTCATTCACACTATCTTACACTCTAAATGCATGAACTAAACATAAATCTTATCAAAATACCAAAAAATATTAAAATTTTAAAACTAAAAAATATTCGACACCCACATTCTTTTTACAAAAAGAACTACGTAACCCTGATTTTCCGTAACGAATGGAAATACGTAAGAGCAAGGTCAATTCTTGTCGGGCCCAAATAAATAATTTCATAAATATTTTTTTACTTTAAAAATAATAGATATTAATATTTTTACATATGTCTTTGTTTGATTTTTGGGAAAAAATAAATATTTTAAGAATTACAATAGTTTTGTACATTTAATTAAAGGTAATCATCTTAGGACAAACATCGTAGGGTGCTGACACCTTCCTTATACATAACCGACTCCCGAACCCGAATCTGATTCCAAAGACCAAATTTTTTGAAAAAAGTTTTCTATAGTTTTCCTAAATAAACTATGGTGGCGAGTCGTGACCTAGGTGCGACAGATGGCGATTCCACTGAGGACATTTTTTTAGAGAGTCAAACCTATTTAGTTAAATATGCAAATGTATGTTGTTCTTCTTTTTTATTTTTTCCTTTTTCTAGAATTTTCATGTGTTTGTTCTGATATCATCTTTATATGTTTCACTTCATCGTGTTATTGAATCACTAAACCTTAGGGTAGAGAACAAATGTTATATTTGCCTGAGATTTTTTCTGGTTGTTTTGCAGGTGAGGGTTTGGGTATGTATAATATGCTCCCTTAACACACACACACATTATTGCATATCTTGCGCTGAGTGGGACCCTATACCTGGGTCTGAGTGAACTTAGAAGTAGAGGGGTTGTGTAGCAATGTCACTTGGGATGTACTTCCTGTTTGGCTATTATAAGAATCCCAGCTGCAGCTTGTTCTCTTCATTTGTTTTCCCACACCTAGTTGACTTCCAACTGTTATGGGAAATACTGTGAAGTGAGCCATAGTTCCAGTAACCTTGTATCCTTAAGCTTAGGAGCCACCCTTTATAAGTATGCATAAGTGGCCTTAGACCCTTGATTGTTACTCTTATGAACCTTAATCTAGGCACAAAGGGAGAATATTCAATCATGTTACTCCTCACCATTGTTTCCTACTAAAGATATACATTGCCTTGGCCTTCATGATCACGTGCATAGAAAGATAATTCACAAATACACACACAAGGAGCGTGTTGTTGATTGCATCTCATGCATAACATGGTCACTTTACTTTGCATCATAGCATCATAACATCATAAGAGTAGAATATGTTAGAAATAACGACAGTGTCAAAATCAAGAGGGGGGATGAAATGGATTTTTAGAAAACTTTTTCCCTTTAAACTAATTTTTCAGATTTTAAATAAATGTTCCAAAAACAAGATTCAGATTTTCCTTAACCTTTGATGAGCACAGTTTGAATTACAATTGTTAATATGATCCACAATAAAATAAAGAGATAGGGAAAGAGAAAGAACACAAAGATTTATACTGGTTCGGATTTAGCCAATCCTATGTCCAGTTCCCAATCACCACAAACACGTGATGATCACCCCACTATCTGTAATTGAAATTACAAACACCAATTCATGCAATAACAAATAAAGATAAAGGAAACACCACCTTAGACACACTAAGGATGAACTCACCTCCTCAGACACACTGAGGATGATTCCCACCTCTCTTGACACACAAGAGATGAACACACCTCCCTTAGAACAGATCCAAGGGATGAATTTTTCCCGAATAGAAAAACAGTAAAGAAAACACCTGATTGAGTGCTAGATTGAAAGCTTAAGCACAATGATCACCACTTCCAAGAACTTAGATCAACCTTAAGAGAGCAAGAAAGCGGTTTTGAAAAACTTTAGCGCAATAACACTTTGAATATTGTGTTTGATCAGATGTATTGAACCTAAGACGTTGCCTTTCATTTTATAATTCGAAAATAGCTTAAAGTTTCCTTTCTTAGGTTGATTCAGCACTGAATTCGCAAAAATGTCGTATTTAATCAATTATCTAAAAGGTATAATCGATTAGATTAAGGCCATAATCGATTATATGAGCCCAGAATCAATATAATCGATTATCAAAAACACTTAATCGATTATTTTGTTTGTTAAACTCTTTTGATTTGAATTTTTAGTGAAATAATCGATTAGATTTCGTAACTTAATCGATTAAAAGCGTAGAAAAACATTTTTGCAAGAAAACGACTTGCTCTCAAGTTTGAAATGGTCTTGAATGGTATTTATGACTTACTCTTTTTATCCTTCACTCAAAACAGAAACTTCTAAACTTGAAACTCCAGCTCTTGAGAAAAATCTTCATCAATCTTCTCTCTTGAAAGCATTTAACATCCTTTATGTCTTGCCTTTTCCATGAAGCAACCTTCCTTTGTGAGATGACACAAGTCTTTAATGTTGTTTAGAGAACTTTAAATCTTCATCATCAAAACTTTAAACTTCATGACTTATTGAGAGAACTTCATCAACACTTCAACTTGAAATATGTCAACAATCTCCCCCTTTTTTATGATGATAAAAAAAAACTTAGAGATTTGTGATTGATATCCTGAAAAGAAACTTATAAAATAATGTATGGATATCTCCATCATAAATGTTAGTCCACAAAGGAAATAATATAGGCAATCTCATAGCATTTAATTTTCAATTTGAATTTGAATTTAAATTTTAAAGAGTTCAATGCATGGAAAATATTTCTAAAAACTTCCCCCTTAAACTTTGCTCTTAATGTTTAAGATATTCTAGACAGTTATTTGAAATATTTCCTAATACTCCCCCTTAAACATTAATTCTCCTTTTTAATGCTTGAGATATATTCTAGACATATTATCAATCAAAAAATTTTTACTTTTCTCCCCCTTTATTTTTAGCATTATCAAAAAGATTACATATCAAGAGATATACAGCAGAAGCAATTAATACACAGAAAAATATGGAGAGAAAAAAAATACAGCAGCTAAAAAAAAATTGAGCTAGGGAATAAGTGAACTTTTAGCCTATTCAGTATCTTCACTATCCCCTTCTTCTTCTTCTTCTTCTTCATCATCTTGAGCTGGTTGTTTTCCTCTTGAAGACCCAATGTTGTCTTCTTCCAGAGATATGTCTTCTATTTCCAGCTTCCTTTCTACCAGATATACTCTCCTATTTAGCCTTGAGAGTCTTGAGCAAATATCTTCATAATGTGTGAGTTGAAGATTCATCATGTTGTCCATTCTTGAATAAATGTTTGCTTCCATAGAGCCAGGTTGAGGTTGTTGTTGAGGCTCTTCATCTTCTTCCATTGTTGTCTCATCTTCTTCCATTGCTGCCTCATCTTCTCTTTGTCTGAACACATTGCCTTATTCAATAAGGCCCATATGTCTTAGAACATTCTTGCCAATTTTGCTGTTGCTAAGCAAAATTTGCTTTGTTTCTCCTCTTAGATAAACTCCCTTGTATTCTAATATCTTTGAAATAAACACAGAATAGGGTAAAGCAAAAGATGATAGCCTAGTGGCTTTAAACATATTATCCAAAATAATTGCAGGCCAATCTATACTAACATTATTGAAAAAGCCATACATTAATGGGATATCTTCTTTAGTTAATTGGGCATGGTTTGTGCCCCTTGCAGCAATTATCCAAACAATAACATAATGTAACATTCTCTCATTTAACTTAACATTACTGACTTTGTACAAGCTTTCCACTTGAAGATTAGGATCCTTGCAGAATTTTCTAAATTTCACAAGCTTGTTGAAACCTTCAAAGTTGTAGGTGATGTTGATTCCACCTTCCGTTGATAGACCAACTACTGTGTTCCAAATATCTTCATCAAGATGTATGCGCACTCCTTTCACCTTTGTGCTGGGATTACCTGTTCTAAAGGTTAAATTTAAATAAAATACTCTTACCAAGTTGGGGTAATGTGGACCTTCCAATTCCACAAAGGTCTTCAAGCCACTTGCTACTAATAACTCCTGAAAAGAAAACCCGTGAGTTCTGAAAAAATCACAAGATAAAAATTTAGGACTAAGAATTTTTCTATCTTTCCAGTGGTTGATATAAGCTTTCTGCAAATCCTCATCTGAAATCCACCCAGAAAGATTTGGTGGTCTTTCTTCAACTTCCTGCTGGTGGGAGGACATGGGACCTTTGCCTCTTCTCCTTGATGGCATCTTTCTTCTTCTTTGGTCAGCCATTGTGTAGAAGATTGACAAAAGAAACACAAACAAGATAACTAACACAGAAAACGCACAAGAATTTCGCACAACAGTGAATTAATAAGCATAACAGTAGCAAGAGTGAGAAGAGATGAAAGTAACACTTTAATTCTCAATCTTGGTATTTATAGACATGGATTCTGATTCCAATTCATTGATTTAATGCGAATATAGCCGTTAGAATAAGAATATAGCCGTTAGGGATCAAATGCACGTGAATTGGAGGCTCAACATTCAAAAACCAGTGTGCAGAAAAACTCAGAATGTCGCATTTAATTGATTATGTGATGAACTTAATCGATTATTTGCGTGCAAAATTTTTCAGAAAACGAAAACTCAGAAATTTAATCGATTATCTGCTTCTCATAATCGATTAAATTGCTCCTCAGCGCTTTTAATCGATTATGATACGAGCTAATCGATTATTTGCTAAAACATTTTCACAAACAGCGCTTTTAATCGATTACCATACGGAAACTAATCAATTATATACGAGATTTTCACAGATTTTCATAAAAACACATAATTAACATCAAAACTCATCAATAAACACAAATCAATCAACAGATTTATCATCAACAATACCTAGATCTCTTCTAAGCTAATAAAATCTATCTCTAGGCAAGGGTGTGGTAAAGATATCAGCTAATTGATGTTTTTGCCTCCTGTCATAAGCTTGAACACCCACTATCTCAACACCAAAGAGGATTTTGAAATTGGAACCAGCCTACAACACAAACAAGAAATATCCTAGTCCCCTAAAATTACTTATTAGAGTCCTCAAGGGTTAGAAATAATTTTTCCTTTGGGAACCCATTTGTATTTCCCATTAGGAACACTAAGCCGTCTAATATAACATCTATTTACTGAATGACCTTTCTGCATACAATAAAAACATGTAGGAACATTGGTTTTTCTTGAGAAATTTATATTTTCAAAAACCTTCTTTGTGTTAGACGTTTCACCTTTCACAAAAACAGTTTTGGTAGGTTTATGATTAATTCAGAAATTATAACCAAGTCTTGCTTTTTGATATAAACCTTTTTGCACATTTAAAACATTATTTAAATTTTTATTTCCCATGGTAATTTTTGAAAGAGATGTTTCAAGATAAGATACTTTATTTGCAAGAACATTACAATTTTCGCAAACAGGAATTTTTGTCTTGCATTTACAAGGAATTTTTGCTTTTTCCAAATCTTCTTTCAAAACCTTTTTCTCTTCTTCCAAATCAATAATTTTCTTTTCAAGACTCTTATAGTCATTTTTTAATTTGTTATGAAAAGAAGTAAGTTTTTCAGATTTTTCGCATAAATCAAGAAACTCTTCAAGCAATTCATCATAATTATTTGGAAGACCGAAATCACTTACCTTGCTACATGTGGATTCAACATCATCATCATCATCCGCCATGAGACAAATGTTTGCTTCTTCTTCCGAGTCACTTGCACTTTCAGAAGAACTCACTTCATTATCTTCCCAAGCAATGTACGCTTTCTTTTTCTTCTTATCAAAAGACTTTTTATTTTTCTTTCCTTTTTCTTCATCTTTCTTGATGTTGGGGCAATCCGACTTCAAGTGTCCCCTTTTTCCACAACCATAACATTTCAAATTATCAAGAGAATTTAAATTTTCAGCTTTCTTACCTTTCTTGAAATTCCCTTTGTTTTTTCTTTTCATGAACTTCATGTATTTCTTGACAAACAAGTTGATGTCACTGCATTCAAGATTGTCATCTAAATCACTACTCTCATCCTTATAGGATTCGGCTTTAAGAGAAACACCTTTCCTCTTGACGTCTTCTTCTTCTCCTTTGAAACATCCAAGCTCAATTTCGTGTTCTCTAAGCTTTCCAAAGAGAGTGGTCATGTTCATGCTTGTGAGATTCTTCGATTCCGTGATAGCCGTCACTTTAGGTTGCCATGTCCTGTCCAAAGATTTCAAGATTTTCACATTTAATTCCTCAGTATCAAATTTCTTACCTAACGCCTTGAGGTGATTTACAATGTGAGTAAATCTTTTCTGAACATCGTAGATGGTTTCCCCTTTGCTTATACGGAACATCTCATATTCTTGAATCAGGGTTTTTTTCCTTGATCTTTTGACATCCTTCGTTCCTTCGTGTGTGACTTCAAGAGTGTCCCACATCTCCTTTGCTGTAGTGCAATCAGATAACCTGTAAAACTCATCAAAAGTTAAAGCAGATGATATCATATTGCATGCCCTTATATCACATTGATACTCGTTGTACTCATCCTTCATCCAACTTGCTCTCACTTTGGGTACCTGCACTTCATTAACAACGACCATAGGAATATATGGACCATTTACAACTGCATCCCAAACGCCTTGATCATTAGACCTAAGTAAAATCTCCATCCTCTTTTTCCAAAAAGGATAATTTTCACCAGTAAAGAGTGGTGGTCTATGAATAGATGCACCTTCAGTAAAAGATTGATTTTTTCCTACCATAGGATCTTTGATTTTGAGTAATTTTCGAAAACCAGCTCTAAGGCCAATTGTTAGAAATAACGACAGTGTAAAAATCAAGAGGGGGGTTGAATTGGATTTTTAGAAAACTTTTTCCCTTTAAACTAATTTTTCATATTTTAAATAAATGTTCTAAAAACAAGATTCGGATTTTCCTTAACCTTTAATGAGCGCAGTTTGAATTGCAATTGTTAATATGATCCACAATAAAATAAAGAGATAGGGAAATAGAAAGAACATAGAGATTTATACTGGTTTGGATTTAGCCAATCCTACGTCCAGTTCCCAATCACCACAAACACGTGATGATCACCCCACTATCTCTAATTGAAATTACAAACACCAATTCATGCAATAACAAATAAAGATAAAGGAAACACCTCCTTAGACACACTAAGGATGAACTCACCTCCTCAGACACACTGTGGATGATTCCCACCTCTCTTGACACACAAGAGATGAACACACCTCCCTTAGAACAAATCCAAGGGATGAATTTTTCCTAAATAGAAAAATAGTAAAGAAAACATCTGATTGAGTGCTGGATTGAAAGCTTAAGCACAATGATCACCACTTCCAAGAACTTAGATCAACCTTGAGAGAGCAAGAAAGCGGTTTTGAAAAACTTTAGCACAAGAACACTTTGAATATTGTGTTTGATCAGATGTATTGAACCTAAGATGTTGCCTTTCATTTTATAATTCGAAAATAGCTTAAAGTTTCCTTTCTTAGGTTGATTTAGCATTGAATTCGCAAAAACGTCGTATTTAATCGATTATCTAAAAGGTATAATCGATTATATCAGAGTAAAAACTGGAAAACACATTTTGACTAATATAATCGAATAGATTAAAGTCCTAATCGATTATATGAACCCAAAATCAATATAATCGATTATCGAAAACACTTAATCGATTATTTTGTTCGTTAAACTCTTTTGATTCAAATTTTAAGTGAAATAATCTATTAGATTTCGTAACTTAATTGATTAAAAGCGTAGAAAAACGTTTTTACGAGAAAACGACTTGCTCTCAAGTGTGAAATGGTCTTGAATGGGATTTATGACTTACTCTTTTTATCCTTCACTCAAAACAGAAACTTCTAAACTTGAAACTCCAGCTCTTGAGAAAAATCTTCATCAATCTTCTCTCTTAAAAGCATTTAACATCCTTTATTTCTTGCCTTTTCCATGAAGCAACCTTCCTTTGTGAGATGACACAAGTCTTTAATGTTGTTTAGAGAACTTTAAATCTTCATCATCAAAACTTTAATCATCATGACTTATTGAGAGAACTTCATCAACACTTCAACTTGAAATATGTCAACAGAATAAATGGATGAACATTGCTCAATTTTTTTTTTCTAAAAGCATGACATGCATTTTTTTTCTCCTCTCTCTCCCCCTTTCTTTTCTCACTTTTTTACCTTGTTTTTTGTATTTATGTAAGGCGGGAAAATTTTTGGAACTTTTGAGTATTATTGTAAGGATGGAAATTAACATGGGGTACGAGGTTGGAAAAGAAGTAAATTCAACCGTGTTGAGAAAGAAGCTGCAACTGAAGGCAAAGAAAGTTGACATAGCTAGTTTGAGGGATCTCAGATGGAAATTAAAGACAATAAAAAGGGATGCCTTTAGAAAAAGATATGGGAATTTGTTGAATCTAATGGAAATAGAAGTACAAGAATCTGCAATTACCGCATTGGCACAATATTATGATCCACCGCTAAGGTATTTTACTTTCCAAGACTTCCAGTTGGCCCCAACAGTGGAGGAGTTTGAGCACTTTTGGATTGGCCAATAGAAAATAGATGTCCATACCGCCATATAGAATAACATGCTTCCATCTCTAGCATCATGAATGTACATCCAAAGGAGCTAGAGGGCAGACTAGTGAGCAAAAATCTTGTAAAAGGCCTTACACGAGGATACTTGGAGCAGTACTTGCATCACTTGGCTAGTAAAGAAGAATGGGATACTTTCATGGATGTCTTGGCTCTCACGATTTATGACATAGTATTATTTCCCAGTATTGAAAACTTTGTACATAGTGCTGCAATCCATGTGTTCGTAGCTAACAGGAATCAGTCAAAAAATCCAGTCATTGCAATATTGGCTGATGTTTACGGCACCATGCATTATTGTCATGAAAGAAAAGGAAAGAAAATCATTTGTTGTCTACCAGTGTTGTTTGTGTGGCTTATTACTCGTATATTTAAGAATTTCATTAACATTAAATGCCCTGTGGATGAGTTATTACATTGTAAGTCAGATGTTAAAGGAGGAAATGATTGGGCACAACATTTTGCTAGCTTGAATGAAGAAAGGATCAGATGGCGCCCGTCATGGCAACAGAGAACGAGTCTCATGTTGTATTGTAGAGATTATCCAAATGCACCTCTCATAGGTACTAGATGTTGCATCAACTATAATCCCATCTTAGCTCAAAGACAATTTGATTATCCTATGAAAGGATCACCTGCACCGGGATCACTTACTCCTTTCGTAGCATATTACGAAGATGGCCATGTTACCGAGATGCTTGAAAGAATCCAGAAGGCTTGGGGAAACATTGTGTACCTGGATAAGAGTTCAAGATCAGGAGATGGTAGAGGTGGAATTACTTACCGGCAATGGTTAACCAAAAGAGTTAAGCAAATAAAATTGTCATTTTCCCCCTGTGCAACAAATAATGAGTTGCCAAAAGACGTAGAAATAGAATAGGTGAGGCAATTAAAAGCTGAGTTAGAGAAGATGAAGGAAAAGAATGAAGAGGTGGCCAAAGAACTTGAAAGGGTTCATCACGACTACATGGA
Organism: Lablab purpureus; assembly: GCA_030347555.1. NCBI lineage: Eukaryota > Viridiplantae > Streptophyta > Magnoliopsida > Fabales > Fabaceae > Lablab > Lablab purpureus. The sequence goes on along the minus strand of CM059261.1, from coordinate 14,063,973 downwards.
TATTCGAAGAGAGAATGTGGAGAAGATGCGAGCATATGACAAAGTTCTTAGGATCCAGAAGTTTGAAAGAGATTACACTACCTGAATCAAGCAAGACCTTACCGTAGCAAACACTGAATTAGCCATGAGAGCACAAGAGAGAGATACAACATTGACAATCGAACATCATTGGAAGCATTTATATGAGGAAGTCAAAAGGGATAAACAGGAAGCCTTGAGAATGTTGTGTGCCATGAAAGTCAAAATTGGCAGTTTAGAACAAGAAATGAAAGATGTGGTCGTAACATGCGAGTTAGAGATTAGCAAGGAATGAATGGCAATTGATGGATGCTAAAGAGAGACATCAAATTATGGTAACGCAAATGGAGAGTTATATTGCAGAACAAGAAGATATGACAAAACACTAGAAAGAATGTTTCTCACAATTAGCTGCTTTAGCAAATGGGACAATTGAGGATGTTCCTAGAATGTTGTCTGATGTTGATGGGATGGCGCAAGTCTTTGATCCACCTAATGAGATTAAAACATTTATTAATCATTGCAAGTGGGTTGGTTGGAGAAATGAAGAATTGGATCGTTAGGTCTAGGAATTCTTAATTGTATTTTTTGTTTATGCGCTGCTGTTAGAAAGATATATTGAACTCTAACACATTTTATATTGAATGAAGTTGTTAATGAAAATCTGTTTGACTTTGGCCCTATGTTAATTTCCCCGTTGATATGATTAAATAGTATACTACTACTCATTTGGCTCCATAACTTCCCTCTAATTTAGCTTCTTTTTTTTGGGTCATTCATTTTCTTTACTTGCATTCTTTTTCTTTTTTTCCCTTTCTCTTTTTCTCAGTATCTAATGCATGTTAATAAAATAATAGGAGAAATTAAGCATAAATATAACGGAAAAACCACCACAACACCCTTATAGGACTCGTGCCAATAAGAAAGTCATGGAAGAGTGGGAAGAAGTACAAGAGGCAATGAAAGCTGACATCTCCCAACTGAAAGACCAAATGAGCCAGATTCTGGAAACGTTAAAAACCTTGAAGACCACTGGAGAAACTCCTACTGTTGGAAACAAAGAAGAAACCTCTTCCTACCACTTGGGCTTCTACACGGGGATGGACCCTAATGCATACACATCTCATCAAGACGCTCAAGCACAACCATTTCTCCCACATGGTCTGCCTCCAGGATATACTCCACCAACTGAAGAATACCCTGAGAGGGATCAAGTTATACTTGCAAATCACGTGAGCAACAACAAGCCTCAAGCAAGTACTCACAATCATACTTCGATCCCAATTCAAACTCACGCATCCACCAACCATGTGTCTTCAACCCATATGGAAGGAGGAAATGTGAATGGAAAAACTGGTCAAGTTATTATGCAGCAAAAGGCCTTGAATTTGACGAAGGGAAAAGAATCCCAAAAGATAATTGTTGAAGATCTTGGGGCAACAGATAAGTTGAAAATTCTAGAGGAAAGGCTGAGGGCCATAGAGGGAACAGGAAGTTATGAATTTGGTGATGCTGCAGGGTTATGCTTAGTTCCAGATGTGACAATACCACCAAAGTTCAATGTTCTAGAGTTTGAAAAGTATAAAGGAACCACTTGTCCAAAAAGCCATTTAACTGTGTATTGTAGGAAGATGGTTGCACATGCCTATGATGATAAGATGTTGATTCATTTCGAACAAGATAGCTCGGCAGGCATGGCTCTTAATTGGTATATGCATCTCGAACCCACCCGGATTCGATCTTGGAAAGACTTAGTAGATGCATTCTTGAAGCAATATAAGTACAATGTTGATATGACTCCAGATAGGTTGCAGTTGCAACGTATGACAAAGAAGGAGTCTGAGACCTTCAAACAGTATGCTCAACATTGGAGAGAAGTAGCTGCACAAGTGGAACCTCCTCTACATGACAAGGAGATGGTAGCTATGTTCATAGACACCTTACAATCTCCCTTTTATGATCATATACTAGGTAATGTTTCTTCAAATTTCGCAGATGTTGTTGTAATTGGGGAAAGAGTAGAAATTGGAATGAAGAGTGGGAAAATTGCACATGGCCCGTCCATGAAGAAGTCAGGATTTAATTCTGGAAAGAAGAAGGAAGCTGAAGCTCATGCAACATCTTCGGCATCAACATGGGCAAAGTATACTCTAGTTTCTTATGGACATCCACATCCCACAACTCAATTTCCATATTTTGCTAATGTCATGCCTGCTTATCACTCTCCACCTCACCAAACTGGAACATTCTTCCAATCCCAAGCTAACCACCAAACACAGTCTAGCCATAATTTGACACCACCTCCCAATCGAACATGGAAGCCTAATCTTAACCCAAATTCTGACCAAGGCTTATCAAGGCTTAAACCAAAAAAAGGGTTTTAACCAAAATAGGAGGTTTGAAAATATCACTCCGATTCCAATGACATACAGAATTACTACCAAACCTTCTCTGCAATGCATTAGTCGTTGGATGTCCTATGAGACCGTTGCAACCCCCGTATCCTAAGAGTTATGATGCAAATGCAAAATTTGATTATCATGGTGGGGCTATCGGACATTCCACTGAGAGATGTTTAGCTCTCAAGCGTAAGGTATAATGATTGATAGATTCGGGGTGGTTGAGCTTCAAAGAAGATAAACCTAGTGTTGGAAAAAATCCCTTATCAGGACATGGGGGTGCTTTGTCAAGTGCTATTGGAAAGGAAAATGGATATCAGTTGGTGAAGAAGGTGGATGAAGTCAAGACTCCTATAAGTTTTGTTTTCAATGAGTTATGTAAGCACGAAATGATACAATCTGAATATGGTGAAGCAGATGCATGTGGCCTCCATCCTAAGGCACAATATCCTATTGAGCAGTGTGAAGAGTTTAAGGAAATGTTGCAGAAATTAATGGATATGCACCTGGTGCAAATTAGCTATAAAAGGGATGATGAAGAAGTTTTGACGTAATCCAATGAAGAGGGAGATTTTGTAGCGCCCAAGCCATTAGTGATTCTTTTCACTAAGAATAAACCTCCTATCATGCCTCAAAAATAACAACCTTTGGTAATACAAACACCATCTTCCTTTCCTTACAAGGATAACATGGCAGTCCCATGAAAGTATAATGCAAAAATGGTGAATGAAGGAAAACAGGAGGAATCAATGAATAAGGTTCCTAATGTTAACACTGCAGCTGTTAACAACATATCTAGAATAGGTGGTATGAGTAGAAGTGGTTGTTGCTTTACACCACCCGAGCTAACGAGGGAAATAAATTACAAGGATAAAAGAAGAAATGAGGAAGTTATGGTAGAAGAGGCAAAAAAGTTCTTAAAAGGAAAAACAGTGCCAATTGATGAAGACCCCAAGAAGGATGAGGGGCAAGTGAGGAAAGAAATATCTGATGAGGAAGCTTGTAAGTTCCTCAAGTTTATTCAGCAAAGTGAGTATAAGATAGTGGATCATCTAAATCGTATGCTAGCAAGAATTTCCTTGTTGGAGTTGTTAATGAATTCTACAACTCATAAAAAGTTGTTAATGAAAATCTTGAGTGAGGCTCATGTGGAGCAAGACATATCTCTTGATAAGTTTGGAGGAATTGTTGGCAATATTACTGCTAGCAACTATGTCACTTTTACTGATGATGAGATCCCAGCTGAGGGGAGAGGACACAACAAGGCTCTACATGTATCTTTCAAATGTCTCGATCATTTTATAGCATGAGTGCTTATAGATAATGGTTCCTCCTTGAATGTGATGCCAAAAACCACTTTGGAAAAGTTACCTTATGATGGAGCCCATGTGAGACCAAGTGCTATGGTTGTGAGAGCTTTCGATGGTAGTCGAAGAGAGGTGGTCGTAGAAATTGAACTCCCAGTGCAAATAGGCCCATGCGTTTTTCAAATAGTGTTTCAAGTAATAGATATCATGCTTGCTTATAGTTGCTTGTTGGGTCATCCCTGGATCCATTCTACGGGGGTGGGTGGTCCCTTCCACTCTGCACTAGAAGCTGAAATGTGTGATGGGGGATAAGTTGATCATAGTATTGTTAGAAATAAATGGCAGTATAAAAATCAAGAGGGGGGTGAATTGGATTTTTAAGAAACTTTTTCCCTTTAAAAAACTTTTCCAGCTTTTCAAAAAAATGTTCTAAAACCGGGATGCGAATTTTCCTTAACCTTTGATGAGCGCAGTTTGAATTGCAATTATTAATATGACCCACAATAAAATAAAGAGATAGGGAAAGAGAAAGAATACAGAGATTTATACTAGTTCGGATTTAGCCAATCCTACATCCAGTTCCCAATCACCACAAACACGTGATGATTACCTCACTATCTTTAATTGAAATTACAAACACCATTTCATGCAATAACAAATAAAGATAAAGGAAACACCTCCTTAGACACACTAAGGATGAAACACCTCCTCAGACACACTGAGGATGATTCCCACCTCTCTTGACACACAAGAATGAACACACCTCCCTTAGAACAGATCCAAGCGATGAATTTTACCCGTTCAGAAAAACAGTAAAAGAAAAACACCTGATTGAGTGTTGAATGAAAGCTTAAGCCCAATGATCACCACTTCCAAAGAACTTAGATCAACCTTGAGAGAGCAAGAAAGCGGTTTTGAAAAACTATAGCGCAAGAACACTTTGAATATTGTGTTTAATCAGATGTGTTGAACCTAAGACATTCTCTTTCATTTTATAATTCAAAAATACTCCAAAGTTTCCATTCTTAGGTTGATTCAGCATTGAATTCGCAAAAATGACTTATTTAATCGATTATCTAAAAAGCTTAATCGATTATATCAGAGTTAAAAACTGGAAAACTCATCTTGCCTGATATAATCGATTATATTAACCCAGAATCAATATAATCGATTATCAAAAACACTTAATCGATTATTTTGTTCGTTAAACTATTTTGATTCAAATTTTAAGTGAAATAATCTATTAGACTTCGTATCTTAATCAATTAAAAGCATAGAAAAACGTTTTTGTGAGAAAACTACTTGCTCTCAAGTTTGAAATGGTCTTGAATGGGATTTATGACTTACTTTTTTCATCCTTCACTCAAAACAGAAACTTCTAAACTTGAAACTCCAGCACTTGAGAAAATCTTCATCAATCTTCTCTCTTGAAAGCTTTAAACATCCTTTATGCCTTGCCTTTTTCATCAAGCAATCTTCCTTTGTGAGATGACACAAGTCTTTAATGTTGTTTAAAGAACTTTAAATCTTCATCATCAAAACTTTAAATGTTCATGATATATTGAGAGGACTTCATCAACATTTGTTCTTGAAATATGCCAACAAGTACCTGGGGAAGAAGATCTGATAGTGAGTGGACCATCATCCACCCGTTACTTCTTTCCAAGCCTTAGAAATTCTTGACACTGCTTATGTTGAATCAATCTCGATAAAACCTCATTTATCATATGCATTGTTAGACGCAGAGATATATCAAGAAGGGGTGAGATGAATTGATATTGGATTTTCTTTGAAAACTGTGAAGTTTCAGATTTTTCTGATGCTGTCAAGAATAGATTAGTTAACTAATTTCTGAGAAATAGTCGATTAGTTCTATCAGACAATTATTAAAGATGATAAAAGAAGAGAAAGAATGCACAAGAATTTATACTGGTTCACTCTTTTTCAAGAGCTACATCCAGTTTCGATCTATAACACTAACAGATCTCAAATCACTAAAATGATCAAGTCTTTACAAGAACCCCTCTTCTAAAGACTAACAAAACCAAAAGATGAAATTCTAAACCCTATAGAATTCAATCTAACCCAGACTCACACCAAGTGTGCAGTGATCACCCCAATCACCAAGATACAGGTTTCATAACCCCACAAAGCAATCTCAAACCAAAGAACAATACAATTCAGAAAAATGCTAATCAAGACTCTCTTCTTGATTCTTTCTAAAGTTGAATCTTTCAAAGATTTTTGAGAAGGCTTTTCTTGATTATCTCTTCTCTGTTCTCTCTCTGTTCTTTTTAGTTATTCTTTCGTTGTTTGAATCTCCCATGAGACTTGTATTTATAGAGAAAGAGATGAGCTTCAAACAGGCGCTATTCTGTTTTCTGCATACTGGGAGGCCTAGAACAAAATAGTCGACTAAACAATAGTCGACTAATATATCAGAATTAGTTGACTAATTGAAGATTAATGAAAACAGCGGACTAATATATCAGAATTAGCTAACTAATAACAGATAATCTAACAGCTATTCAAAACCTGCATAATTATCAATTAATCACCAATGTTCCAACAACATCATCAAATCAAATTCATCAACAAACTGCCCCTATTTGATGATGGCAACCTGCAAAACCTGTTGAAATCAAAGAGAATAGATGGAAGATTATCTCCCCCTTTGACATTAGCAAATAGGTGCAGATTAAGCAAAGTATATAAGCAGATTATATAATGCAGAAATATGAGTGCAAATTATGTTACAGACCTAAGAATTGTTCAAAAATCAATAGCATTAAGGCGAAAATATTAAAAGCATTAAAAATAACAGAGATTAAACTTCATCATCATCCTCATCATCATCTTCATTAGCAGCATCCTCATCCATGACAGCAGCATTTGCAGAGGTTCATTCAAAGTTTTCAACTGAAACTTGAATCTCAGCAAGTTGTTGTTGTATGAGCTCAATCTGATAATCAATATTTGTGAACCTAGCAACCATGGTTTCACGAGTGTTTCTCTGCATAGAACCAAGAATATTTAGTCGTGAAATAAGCATTCTTTCAAATTCAGATAATGGAATTCCTTGGTATGCAGGAGGTGTTGTATAAGGAACTGATGAGTCATTATTTTCCCTTATTTTCTTACCTTTCTGTACTTGTTTTCATCTCTAATTTGTTCTTAATTGTTTATATTTTGTACTAATTTCTTTTAGGGCTATATTTGGACCAGAAATTCATATTTTAATTAATTTGAATTTTCTAAGTTTAATTATTCCAATTTTTATTTTCAGGGCAGTTTAAAATTATTTTGGGCTTGGAATTAATTCATGGACTTCAAGAGGAGCTGCCACGTCACAACTTGGACCAGATTTGTTTCTTTGGATTTTGGGCCCAATGGATCTAGGGTTTCGTGCCTATGCAATGCAGCTACAAGTAGAGGCAGGTGAGGGAGAGCGGAACAGCATGAGACACGTGCGGAGAAGATGGCGGCGATAGTAGGAATTAGGGTTTCTTTACGTTTTGCTTTCAGCTAGAGAGACAAGTTTACGTTTTGGTTTTACTTCGAGATCGTACACTATTCTTCAATTCCAGTTTTGTTCTTCAATTCATTTGCGTTTCTTTTCTGTCAATTTCGTTTTCTGTCAATCTCATTTTCTGTCAATTTCATTTTCTGTCAATTTCATTTTCTGTCAATTTCGTTTTCTGTCAATTTCGTTTTCTGTCAATTTTGTTTTCTGTCAATTTCGTTTTCTGTCAATTTCGTTTTCGTTTTCAATTTCGTTTTCGTTTTCAATTTCAATTTGAATTTCCGTTTACGTTTTCTATTTTCTGAATTAATGGAAGGCTAAAATCCCAGGGTGGGGCTCTTGGGCATACTGCACTCACTGATGGAGGTTTCTGTGCGTTTTATGGTTTCGTACGTTTGATTCTCCTCTGTGAAGCCTCTGTTCTGGAAGATGCTTAATCCCTTGGAAGGAGACCTTACAAGGTTCACGTTTGCTTAATTCGTGTAGGAAAGTCTTGGGTTAACTTTCGCTTAGTTGGTTAATCTAGACCGAACAAGGATTAAATGGACTGATAATCTGTTGTAAGCCAAGAATGTCAGAGATGCATTGTGTTCAAGAGTCTTGCCTATTTTAATTATTGCAATTAATTTGTTGTTTGTCCGCTATATTTTAATTAACTGTTATCTGTCCAAAAAAACCCCATTGCATGATTCAATCTTTTGACAGTGAAAATTGGTCCTTGAGAGACGACCTAGGAGTCACTTCTTCTAGTACTACATTTAATTGTTTTTTTTATTTGACCGAGTACGACATCGATTAGGAACCATCTGATATGCAGAGTAGTCTTGGGGATTCCCTGAAGTATCAGCATGAATTGATGATCTAGGTGCAGAGGAAGATGAGCCAGCTTCAAAAATCCATTCATCATTAACCTTTGACAGCCCCATTTTCCTAAGGTAGTAGTTGTCAAAGATATGTTTATGATTGATAATCCTGGTTGTTTCTCCTTCAGTGGAAATGTTGAAGTGGTCCAGAATTTTTGAGATGAAGATAGCATAGAGAAGCTTGTGATCATTAAGTCGTTTTGCCTTGAACATGTGTCCTTTGATGACATAGATCCAGTTGACTTTAATGTTATTCTTCATGCAGTGAATCAAGGCCAGATCCTCTTCCATCAGCTGTGCATGATTGCTCCCCCTGGGTGTGAGCTGCCAAGCAATTATGAAAGCAAGAAGTCTTTCATCACGTTTAATCTTCCCAACATTGAATTTCTGAACAGCTTCATCGGCATTTCGCATGCAGGACTTGAATGCAGATTCCTTGTTGAATTCAGGCACAGAGGAAGTATTTCCTTTACTTATCTTGACACCTTCATACTTCAGGCCAGCTAGTCTTCTCCATAAGGAGTTTTCAATCCTTATTTCTCTTCCCTTGACTTGAGAAACCAACATATTGTTTTCTGCTTTCAGGTTAGCATAGAAAAGCTTAATCAAATCACTATAAAAATTACCTTCTATCTCAACAAACTGTCTCAGCCCTTGAGTTTGAAGAGCATTCTTCACTAATATCATATTTTCGTTATTCAGCCAGTTGAACTTGAGGATTTTTTGTATCAGCACCAGCTTTCTCTGCATTTTTAACTCCAATGACTCAATAGTTTCAGCACCATCTTCACGTTCAGACTCAGTTTCTTCTTCTGAATGATTCTCTTCATCACGCACAAGAGAGGAGATTCTCACACGAACCTTATACCTCTTAGGAAATTGTCCCATTACTGGGTTTGAAGGTCCAGCAGCAGATGCAGGATTCCTGATGGGTTGTGCAGGAGAACCAAAGGTTGATCCTCTGTTGCGGTTTTGAACTTTTCTAACTGGAGTCTGTGAAGTATGTGTTGGCATTCTGGTTCTAGATGACCTTCTTAGCCTCTGAACTGCATTTGCTAAGGGTAAATCTGAATCATCATCACTTTCAATCAAGAAGTAGTCATTAGAAGACATTTTGTTGAGAAATTGTGGTGATAGTATGAAGCACAGAGATGGTATGTATTATGCAGATGAATCAGATTAATATAGAAGGGTTGACTAGCTTGGTCAAATGAATAATAACTGTGAGAATATTTTGAACAGATGTGCACTCAATCACAAATGCTCATGGTCAGAAAATGCAGAAGGAATATGTGGAGAAATGGAAGTTTAGTTTTGTAAAACCAATAAAGCATCCTCACATGCATATATAACTGTTTCAGCTTTGAATAACAGTGGACCCAAGTACAAATTGATCTTTGACATATTAGGTTTAGTTGGAATTGAAAGAATTAAACTAGTTTGCTTGAATACCCAATTGAATTCAGTTGTAGTAAATGAAATCAGTCAACTAGCCAAAGAAATTAATAGACTAATCTGACAGAAATTATAGCAGTGAGCTCATTTAATGAAATAAGTCAGTTATTTCAAAGAAATTAACAAACTATTTTATGCAGCAGTATAGCATTTTTTTCAGTTAAATGAAATAAGTCAATTATTTCAAAGAATTAACAAACTATATTCTGCAGCAGTATAATATTTTTGTCAGTTAAATGAAATAAGTCAACTATTTCGAAAAATTAACAAACTATCTAATGCAGCAGTAGAACATTTAAGAAAGATTATTGATGTTTAGGATTCCTAATTCATTCCTTAGTTTGAAAAACCTGTCACGACCTAATGGCTTAGTGAAAATATCAGCTAATTGGTCATTAGTTGAAATGAAATCAATCCTACAATCTTTCTTTTCAATGTGATCTCTTATGAAATGGTGCCTAATTTCAATATGTTTTGTTCTAGAGTGCTGAATGGGATTTTTTGTTAGATTAACTGCACTGGTATTATCACAAAGTATAGGAATATCAGATAAGTGTAAATCAAAATCACATAACTACTGTTTTAACCATAGTATTTGTGCAGTGCAACTTCTAGCATCAATGTATTCAGCTTCTGCTGTTGATAATGCAACACAAGCTTGTTTCTTGCTGGTCCATGATATCAAGCAATTCCCAAATAGATGACATGTTCCACTTGTGCTCTTTCTATCCAATTTGCAACTTGCAAAATTAGAATCAGTATATCCAACTAAATTTAGTTCATTACCAGTGGAATACCATAGCCCAACATTCACTGTTCCTTTGAGGTATTTGAGAATTCGTTTTGCAGCAGTGAAATGTGATTCCTTTGGATTGGCTTGAAATCTTGCACATAAGCACACAACAAACATGATATCAGGTCTGCTAGCTGTTATATAAAGCAATGAACCAATTAATCCTCTGTACATGGTTACATCAACTAATTTCCTTTTTCATCCATGTCAAGATAGCAATTTGAAGACATAGGAGTAGAGGCTTCTTTGCGACTTTCCATACTAAACTTCTTTAATGACTCATTGCGAGTATTTTGTTTGATTGATGAATGTACCATTATGCGATTGTTTAACTCGCAGATCCTAAGAAGAAATTTAACTCTCCCATCATGGACATCTCAAATTCACCTTTCATAGTATCTGCAAATTCTTTGCATAAAGATTGATTAGATGAACCAAAAATGATATCATCAACATAAATCTGCACTCATATGAGTTCATTATCAACTTTCTTAGTAAAAATAATTTTGTCAATAATTCCTCTTTTAAAGCCTTGTAATATGAGGAAAGTTGTAAGTCTTTCATACCATTGTCTAGGTGCTTGTTTGAGACCATACAAAGCCTTTTTCATTTTGTATACATGATTAGGAAGTTTAAAATCAACAAAATCAGGTGGTTGTTCAACATATACATCTTCATTAATGAAGCCATTTAAGAAAGCACTCTTGACATCCATTTGAAAAAGTTTGAAACCTTTAAGACAAGCAAAAGCAAGTAACAGTCTAATAGCTTCTAATCTAGCTACAGGTGCATAGATTTCATCAAAATCAATACCTTCTTCTTGATTATAGCCTTTAGCAACTAATCTAGCTTTATTCCTAGTGATTATCCCATTTTCATCAAGCTTGTTCTTAAACACCCATTTAGTTCCTATAACATTCATATTGTTATTTCTAGGTACAAGAAATCAAACATCATTTCTGATAAACTGATTTAATTCATCATGCATAGCAGAAATCCAATTGTCATCAAGCAAAGCATCATTTATGTTCTTAGGTTCAATTTGAGACACAAACGCCATATGATTGCAGAAATCATTTAAAGAATTTCGAGTTGTAACTCCCTTTTCAACATTTCCTATGATGTTCTCCAGTGATAGTCCTTTTTGAGTTCTCCAGGATTTAGACAAAACATTGTCTGTTGTAGAAAAGTCAATTGTTCCAGAGTTATAGTCAACTGTTTCAATTTGTCTGTCAACATCAGCAGATTTTTCTGCATAATCTTCATTCTTTTCTGATTTTTCAGATCTTTCATCATCTGAACCTGTAAGAGAATTACCTTTTCTCTCTTTTTGACATAAGAACTCATCAAATACAACATGAATTGATTCTTCTACAGTCAAATTCTTTTTGTTGAAAACACGATAGGCTTTACTATGCATAGAATAACCTAAGAATATACCATCATCAGCTTTTTCATAAAATTTACCTAAAGACGCTTTTCCATTGTTTAAAATGAAACACCTGCAACCAAACACTTTAAAGTATGCAATGCTAGGAGTTCTACCATTCATTAGTTCACAAGGAGTCTTATTGAGAATTGGTCTTATCAATACTCTATTAAGCACATAGCAAGCTGTGGAAACTGCATCTGCCCAAAAATACTTAGGAAGCTTAGATTCACTTAACATGGTTCTAGCACATTCTTGAAGTGTTCTATTCTTTCTTTCAACAACTCCATTTTGTTGTGGAGTTTTAGGAGCAGAAAAATTGTGAGATATGCCATATTTTGAGCAAAACTTTTCAAAATGAATGTTTTGAAATTCTGTTCCATGATCACTTCTCAAAGAAACAATGTTAAGATCTTTTTCATTTGAAATAATCTTTGCAAATTTCTTAAATGCATAGAAAGTTTCATCTTTAGAAGATAGAAATAATGTCCAAGTGAATCTTGAAAAATCATCAACAATGACAAGAACATAGGAATTGTTACCAAGACTTACAGTTCTTGATGGACCAAAGAGATCAAGATGTAATAGCTCAAGTGGTCTTCTTGTTGAGATGATGTTCTTTGACTCAAAGGAGTTTCTTGATTGCTTTCTCTTTTGACAATATGCACAAACTTTGTCTTTCACGAATTTGACATTTGGAAGGCCTCTAACAAGGTTTTTGCAGTAGATTTTGTTTAATAACTGCATGTTAATGTGTCCACATCTATGCCAAAGCCAACCTTCATTTTCTTTGGTCAACAAGCATATATTCTTGAGATTTGAGGATTCAATGTCCAGCATATATACATTGTTTGTTCTTCTTCCAATGTGGACAATATCTGCAGATTTACAATTGTATATAACACAAAATTCTGCATCAAAAGTGACCTTCATACCTTTGTCACATAGTTGACTAATACTTAGCAGATTGTGTTTCAATCCTTCAACAAATAGAACATCTTTTATCCGTGAAGAAGAAGCGGTTTCCAATATCTCCGGAACCTTTTATTTTACCCTTGCTATCATCTCCAAATGTAACAGAACCAGCATCATATTCCTTGAAATTGATTAGCTTTGATTTGTCATCTGTCATATGTTTAGAGCAACCACTATCTAAATACCATAAAGCTCTCTTTGCTCTTTGACAGATCTACAAAACAAATTTAGTTTAGATATATAGGTCCCCAAAACAGGTTGGGTCCTTAGAGTTAGGAATAGCGAGATGATTTGGGTTTCCAATAGTATTCTCCTCTTGAAATGCCAAAATTCTTGATATAGCGAGTATTTAGATGTATGTCCGGTTTTCAAGCAATAAAAACACTTTTTAAATCTGTTATTTGTGAAAGATTTATATTTAGCAACTGAATAACGTTTTACAGACTTCCCATACCCAAGACCATTTCTATTTGAGTAACTAATTTGAGAGTTTAGTACTTGCTCAAGAGTATTTTGTCCCAATTGAAACTTTCCTAATGTTTTTATCAGATAAGCAACTTTATCTTGAAGATTTTTGCAGTTTTCACACTTAGCAGGATTGATTTTATCACATTCAGATTTATCAGATTCAATCTAGTTTTCCAGTTCCAAAACTCTATTTTTTAGCCAACTGTTTTCATCTTTTAGTCTGCTAATCTGGTTTTCCAGTTCTAGTAATATGTTTTCTAGCCAACTATTTAGTCCTTTTAGTCGGTTAATCTGATGATCCTGCTTTCTTGTTCATCATGCATCTAATAAAGTGTCATAATTCTCACTGAGATCAGTTTCACAATTACTCACTTGGCTTGATGTTTCAGCATTTGCAACAAGGCATAGATTTGCTTGATTTTCAGATTCAAAATCTGAAGTAGATGACCTGCTAGATTCACTTTCATCCCAAGCCATGTAGGCTTTCTTTCCTTTCTTGAAGTGAGGAATTCGTTTCTCTTTGTCTTTTTTTTCTTTTCTTTCTGGGCTTCTTTCTTTTCATTGATTCATGAGAGGACAATTCATCTTAACATGTCCTAGTGCCCACAGTTGAAACAAGAGAAATTAGAAGAATTGAAATCAGATTTTCTTGTGTACCTTTTCTGTTGATCTTGAAATTTGTCTCTTGAGTTGTTCTTCCTCTTTAGAAACTTTCCAAACTTCTTTACAAGCATGGCAAATTCTGTACTGTCATTTTCGTTTTCCTCTTCATCACTCTTCAAACATTCTTTGGCTTTCAAGGCAAGGCTCTTGTTCTTCTTGTCAGAATTTTCCAGCTGATCAAGTCTACTCAATTCCAGTTCATGCTCCCTCAATTTCCCATGTTAGCATATTTCAAGACCAAGTGTTGATGAAGTCCTCTAGATATTTCATGAAGATTTAAAGTTTTGATGATGAAGATTTAAAGTGCTCTAAACAACATTAAAGACTTGTGTCATCTCACAAAGGAAGGTTGCTTGATGAAAAAGGCAAGGCATAAAGAGTGTTTAAAGCTTTCAAGAGAGAGGATTTATAAAGATTTTTCTCCAGAGCTAAAGTTTCAAGTTTAGAAGGTTCTGTTTTGGGTGATGGGTGAAAAGAGTAAATCATAAGGAGGTGTTTCCTTTATCTTTATTTATTATTGCATGAATTGGTGTTTGTAATTTCAATTAAAGATAGTGGGGTGATCATCACGCATTTGTGGTGATTGGGAACTGGACGTAGGATTGGCTTAATTCGAACAAGTATAAATCTCTGTGTTCTTTCTCTTTCCCTATCTCTTTTTATTGTGGATCATATTAACAATTGCAATTCAAACTGCACTAATCTAAGGTTAAGGATAATCCGCATCTTGGTTGTAAAACAGTTATTTAAAATCTGGAAAATTATTTTAAAGGAAAAAAGTTTCTTGAAAATCCAATTCACCCCCCCTCTTGATTTTTACACTGCCGTCTATTTCTAACAATTGGCCTCAGAGCTGGTTTTTGAAAATTACTCAAAATCAAGATCCTTATGGCAGGCAAAAATCAATCTTTTGCTGAAAGTGCATCTATTCATAGACCACCACTCTTTACAAGTGAAAACTATTCTTTTTGGAAAAAGAGGATGGAGATTTTCCTTAGGTCTAATGATCAAGGCGTTTGGGATGCAATTGTAAATGGTCCATATATTCCTATGACTGTTGTTAATGAAGTGCAGGTACCCAAAGTGAGAGCAAGTTGGACAAAGGATGAATACAATGAGTATCAGTGCGACATAAGGGCATGCAATATGATATCATCTGCGTTAACTGTTGATGAGTTTTACAGGTTGTCTGATTGCACTACTACAAAGGAGATGTGGGACACTCTTGAAGTCACACATGAAGGAACGGAGGATGTAAAAAGATCAAGGAAGAACACCTTGATTCAAGAATATGAGATGTTCCGGATGAGCAAAGAGGAAACCATCTACGATGTTCAGAAAAGATTTACTCACATTGTAAATCATCTCAAGGTGTTAGGTAAGAAATTTGACACTGAGGAATTAAATGTGAAAATTTTAAAATCTTTGGACAGGACATGGCAACCCAAAGTGACGACTATCACGGAATCCAAGAATCTCACAAGCATGAACATGACAACTCTTTTTGGTAAGCCTAGAGAACACGAAATTGAGCTTGGACGTTTCAAAGGAGAAGAGGAAGACGTCAAGAGGAAAGGTGTTGCTCTTAAAGCCGAATCCTACAAGGATGAGTAGTGATTCAGATAACAATCTTGAATGCAGTGACATCAATCTGTTTGTCAAGAAATACCATAAGTTTATCAAGAACAAAAACAAAGGGAATTTCAAGGTAAGAAAGCTAAAAATTTAAATTCTCTTGATAACTTTAAATGCTATGGTTGTGGAAAAAGGGGACACTTGAAGTCAGATTGCCCCAACATCAAGAAAGATGAAGAAAAGGTCAAGAAACACAAAAAGCCTTTTGACAAAAAGAAAAAGAAGGCGTACATTGCTTGGGAAGATAATGAAGTGAGTTCTTCTGAAAGTGCAAGTGACTCGGAAGAAGAAGCAAACATTTGTCTCATAGCAGATGATGATGTTGAATCCACATGTAGCAAGGTAAGTGATTTCGATCTTCCAAATAACTATGATGAATTGCTTGAAGAATTTCTTGATTTGTGTGAAAAATCTAAAAAACTTACTTCTTTTCATAATAAATTAAAAAATGACTACAAGAGTCTTGAAAAGAAAGTTGTTGATTTGGAAGAAGAGAAAAAGGTTTTGAAAGAGGATTTAGAAAAAGCAAAAGTTCCTTGCAAATGCAAAACAAAAATTCTTGTTTGTGAAAATTGTAATGTTCTTGCTAACAAAGTATCTTATCTTGAAACATCTCTTTCAAAAATTACAATGGGAAATAAAAAGTTAAATAATGTTTTGGATGTGCAAAAAGGTTTATATGAAAAAGCAGGACTTGGCTATAATTTCAGATATAATCATAAACCTACCTAAATTGTTTTTGTAAAAGGACAATCATCTAATTCAAGTAAGGTTTTTGAAAATATAAGTTTCTTTAATAAACCAAATGTGCCTACAAAGAAAGTTTATAAAAATGCGTATGTTTCAAGAAAAACAAATGTTCCTACATGTTTTTATTGTATGCATAAAGGTCATTCGGTTAATAAATGCAATATTAAGCGTTTTAGTGTTCCTAATGGGAAATACAAATGGGTTCCCAAAGGAAAAACTATTTCTAACCCATGAGGACCCTAATAAGTGATTTTAGGGGACCAGGATTTTTCTTGTTTGTGTTGTAGGCTGGTTCCACCTTCAAAAAGTCTCTTTGGTGTTGAAATAGCAAGTGATCAAGCTTAAAGGGAGACAAAAACATCAACGAGTTGGCACATTTACCAAACTCTTATCCTGAGTAAGATTTTATGAGCTTAGAAGGCTTCTAGGTATTGTTGATGATAAATTTGTTGATTGATTGATGTTTATTGATGAGTTTTGATGTTAATTGTGTGTTTTTACAAAAATTTCGTATATAATCGATTAGTTTTCGTAAAGTAATCGATTAAAAGCGTTGTTTTTAAATATGTTTTAAAGCATAATCGATTAAGTTCATAACATAATCGATTAAATCGCTGGAGAGCAATTTAATCGATTAAGGAATGCACATAATCAATTAAATTCCTGGGTTTTCATTTTCTGGAAAATTTCGTATGCAAATAATCGATTACGTTCTTCACATAATCGATTAAATGCAACGTTCTGCATTTTTCTACACACTAGTTTTTGAATGTTGAGCTTCCAAATCACGTGGTTTTCAGTACAAATGGCTATATTGGCTATTTTCGCATTAAATCAATGAATTGTGATCAGAATCTTTGCCTATAAATACCTAGATTGAGAATTAAAGTGCCACTTTCACTCTCTCTCACTCTTGCTGATTTTCTGCTGATATAATCACTGTTGTGCAAATTTGGTTAGCTGTTTCTGTGTTATCTTGTGTGTTTGTTCTTCTTTTTGTCAATTATCTACTCATATGGCTGATCAAAAAAGAAGAAAGATGCCCTCAAGGAGGAGAGGCAAAGCACCAATGTCCTCCCAACAGCAAGAAGAAAGACCACCAACTCTTGCTGGGTGGATATCTGATGAAGACTTGCAGATTGCTTATGTTAATCATTGGAAAGACAGGAAGATTCTTACTCCCAAATTCTTATCTTGTCAATTCTTTAGAACTCATGGTTTTTCATTTCAGGAATTATTAGTTACAAGTGGTTTACAAACTTTTGTAGAACTTGAAGGTGCTTACTATCCAGATTTGGTTAGAGTTTTCTATATGAATTTAACATCTAGAACAGCAAATCCAAGTACCAAGGTGAAAGGAGTCCGAATCCACCTTGATGAAGATGTGTGGAATAATGTTGTTGGCCTATCCACACAAGGAGTAAACATCACATATGGCTTTGAAGATTTCAAAATGCTAGTGGAATTCCACAAATTTTGCAAAGACCCCAACCTACAAGTGGAGAACTTGTATAAAGTTGGTAATGTAAAATTAAATGAGCGTATGTTGCATTATATTATTGTCTGGATAATTGTTGCTAGAGGAACTAATCATGCTCAACTTATTAAGGAAGACATTCTTTTGATGTATGGTTTCTTTAATAATGTTAGTGTTGATTGGCCTCCAATAATTTTAGATAATATGTTTAAAGCCACTAGGCTATTATCTTTTGTTTTACCCTATGTTGTGTTTATATCCAAGATTTTAGAATATAAAGGTGTGGATCTTAATGGAGAAAACAAGAAGATTTTGCTAAGCAATAGCAAAATTGGAAAGAATGTTCTAAGGCACATAGGCCTTATTGAACAAGGGAACATGTTCAGGCAAAGAGATGAGGAAGTTGTAATGGATGAAGATAAAGAACCACCACCTCAACCTCAACCCGGCTCAATGGAAGCAAACATAGTCTCAAGGATGGACAGCATGATGAGTCTTCAACTAACTCATTATGAAGATATTTGCTCCAAGCTCTCAAGGCTAAACAGGAGAGTCTACAAGGTAGAAAGAAAGCTGGACATTGAAGATGTCTCTCCAGAAGAAGACAATACAGGATCTTCAAGGGGCAAACAACCAGCACAAGATCCTGAGGAAGAAGAATTTGCAGGGGATAGTGAAGAAACATAATAGGCTACAAGTTCACTAATTCCCTTAGCTAATTTTTTTTCAGCTGCTGTATTTATTTTTTCTCTCCATATTTTCTGTGTAATTAATTGCTTCTGCCGTGTTAATCTCTAAATATGTAATCTTTTTGAAAATGATAAAATAAAGGGGGAGAAAAAGATTTGTTTTGATTGATAATATGTCTATATCTCAAGCATTTAAGAAAATTAAAGTTTCAGAAGGAGTATTAGGAAATATTTCAAATAATTACCTAGTATATCTTAAACATTTAAGAGCAAAGTTTAAGGGGGAGTTTTTAGAAATAATTTCCATGCATTAATTTCCTTGAAATTTAAATTTCAAAATTCAAATTGAAAATTAAATGTTTGAGACTGCCTATATTATTTCCTTTGTGGACTAATTTCTATGATGGAGATATCCATACATTATTTTCTAAGTTTTTTCAGGATATCAATCACAAGTCTCTATGTTTCTTTTTATCATCATCAAAAAGGGGGAGATTGTTAGCATATTTCAAGACCAAGTGTTGATGAAGTCCTCTAGATATTTCATGAAGATTTAAAGTTTTGATGATGAAGATTTAAAGTGCTCTAAACAACATTAAAGACTTGTGTCATCTCACAAAGAAAGGTTGCTTGATGAAAAAGGCAAGGCATAAAGAGTGTTTAAAGTTTTCAAGAGAGAAGATTGATAAAGATTTTTCTCAAGAGCTGAAGTTTCAAGTTTAGAAGGTTCTGTTTTGGGTGATGGATGAAAAGAGTAAGTCATAAATCTCATTCAAGACCTTTCCAAACCTGAGAGCAAGTTGTTTTCTCGCAAAAATGTTTTTCTACACTTTTAATCGATTATGATACGTAGTCTAATCGATTATTTCACTTAAAATTTCAATCAAAATAGTTTAACGAACTAAATAATCGATTAAGTGTTTTTGATAATCGATTATATTAATTCTGTGTTAATATAATCGATTATGGCCTTAATCTAATCAATTATATCATGCAAAATGAGTTTTCCAGTTTTTAACTCTGATATAATCGATTAAGCTTTTTAGATAATCGATTAAATAAGTCGTTTTTGCGAATTCAATGCTAAATCTACCTAAGAATGGAAACTTTGATGTATTTTCGAATTATAAAATGAAAGAGAATGTCTTAGGTTCAACACATCTGATAAAACACAATATTCAAAGTGTTCTTGCGCCATAGTTTTTCAAAACCGCTTTCTTACTCTCTCAAGGTTGATAAAAGTCTTTGGAAGTGGTGATCTTTGTGCTTAAGCTTTTTATCCAGCACTCTATCAGGTGTATTCTTTTACTATTTTTTTAAACGGGTATAATTCATCCCTTGGATCTTAAGGGAGGTGTGTTCTTCTCTTGTGTGTCAAGAGAGGTGGGAATCATCCTCAGTGTGTCTGGAGAGGTGTTTCATCCTTAGTGTGTCTAAGGAGGTGTTTCCTTTATCTTTATTTTTTATTGCATGAATTGGTGTTTGTAATTTCAATTAAAGATAGTGGGGTGATCATCACGCATTTGTGGTGATTGGGAACTGGATGTAGGATTGGCTTAATTCGAACCAGTATAAATCTCTGTGTTCTTTCTCTTTCCCTATCTCTTTTTATTGTGGATCATATTAACAATTGCAATTCAAACTGCGCTAATCTAAGGTTAAGGATAATCCACATCCTGGTTTTAAAACAGTTATTTAAAATCTGGAAAATTATTTTAAAGGGAAAAAGTTTCTTGAAAATCCAATTCACCCCCCCTCTTGATGTTTACACTACCGTCTATTTCTAACATCGCAAACAATGTAGTTGTATTAATAACAGATAAATCCTTTGTTTCAATAATGGCAGTGACCTTTGGTTGCCAGCTTCTATTTAGGCACTTTAGAACCTTGATATTGAGCTCTTCATCATCAAACTTCTTGCCCAAACCCAGCAAATGGTTTACAATGTGAGTGAAACGTTTCTGCACATCTTGGATGCTTTCTCCAGGTTGCATCCTAAATAATTCGTATTCTTGAATGAGAGTATGCTTTCTTGCTCTCTTAACTTCTGATGTGCCTTCATGGGTAACTTGTAAGATATCCCACATTTCCTTTGCAGTTGCACATTGAGAAATCCTGAAAATTTAATCAAGATTTAAAGCAAAAGTTAGAATGGTTTTGGCCTTACAATCGAATTGTGCTTTCTTGTTTTTTGCATCAGTCCATGTCTTCCATGGTTTTTTAGTTATTGTTCCATCTTCAGCCTTCAATTTTAGAATGTATGGACCATTCACAGCATCCCAAACGCCTCTATCTAAAAATTCAAAGAAAATCTTCATCCTTGCTTTCCAGAAGGGGTAGTTTGCTCCAACAAAAAGTGGTGGTCTGTTGGTGGAGACTCCTTCAGCAAAGGGAAGCTTGTCAGCCATTCTTGGATCACTCTTGAATATCTTTCAAGAACCTGCTTTGATACCAATTGTTAGACGCATAGATATATCAAGAAGGGGGGGATGAATTGATATTGGATTTTCTTTGAAAACTGTGAAGTTTCAGATTTTTCTGATGCTGTCAAGAACAGATTAGTTAACTGATTTCTGAGAAATAGTCAATTAGTTCTATCAGAAAATTATTAAAGAGGATAAAAGAAGAGAAATAATGCACAAGAATTTATACTGGTTCACTCTTTTTTAAGAGCTACATCCAGTTTTGATCTGTAACACTAACAGATCTCAAATCACTAAAATGATCAAGTCTTTACAAGAACCCCTCTTCTAATGACTAACAAAACCAAAAGATGAAATTCTAAACCCTATAGAATTCAATCTAACCCAGACTCACACCAAGTCTGCAGTGTGTTACCAAAGAGGATCAAGTCCAGTCTCTTTGAAGATGTATCGAGTTTTGATGAGTTCTCGAAGCAAACCAGATCGAAGAGTTGAAGTATCGGTGGAGCTTAGATCGAAGTTGGAGTTCTGTTGGTGTTGTTTGTGTTGAATTATTCTAGAATAAGAGAAATTGAAACCAACAAACTGATCCAGCACTCTTTCACTCGTGATAGTTTTAAAGAGTAAAACTGTTTTTAACAAATCGATCGATATAACATATTCGATGGTTTTTAACACAATCGATTATGTTATTTTCAAACAATCTTTTCACATCATCGATTTTATACTTAACAAAATCAACAGTTTTTCGAAAAGTATTTTGAATTTCAAATTGGCATTTAAAATCATAAACGTTTTCAATTATTATACAGATCTTACGTTGTCAAACATCATAAACAGATTTTAAATGCATAAACAATTTCATAAATTGTTTTTAATACTGTGAAAGGTTTACTCAAATTTTATTTCCTATATAAAGAGGAAAAATACACGTTGATAGACACAGAGCTAACTTGAGCACAAAAATCATTTCTTTACACTCTCTGGTCTACAACATTCTTTATCACTTGTGAAAGGAGCTAATGATCATTAACGTTGTTTTGGATTCTCTCTTTCCAGGTGATATTGTTTCAGTATTTGTTTACATATATTTGTCAACACCATTGTTGGTGTAGTGGTTCATCCCTTGTGAGTTTTCAAGGGAGGTGTTTTTCATCTCTTGTGGGTTTCAAGAGAGGTGTTCAGTCTTTAGATTTTCTTTTACAAGTTCAATTGTAATATTGTTTGTAACAGCTTTTCTAAAGATAGTGTTTGGAAAGTCACTCTCGAATTGAGGTGACTGGGCACTGGACGTAGGGTTGGCTATACCCGAACCAGTATAAATCCTTGTGTTCTTCTTTTCCCTTATCCTTTTATTTTGTTTACTGCTTCCGCTCCCTTTAACGTTTTTCAGGCTAATCGAAAAAGGGTGAACATCTTAATTACATCAATTCACCCCCCCCTCTTGATGCTATTTGTCTAACACAGTGATCACCCCAATCACCAAGATACAGGTTTCGTAACCCCACAAAGCAATCTCAAACCAGAGAACAATACAATTCAGAAAAATGCTAATCAAGACTCTCTTCTTGATTCTTTCTAAAGCTGAATCTTTCAAAGATTTGTGAGAAGGTTTTTCTTGATTCTCTCTTCTCTGTTCTCTCTCTGTTCTTTTTAGCTATTCTTTCGTTGTTTGAATCTCCCATAAGACTTGTATTTATAGAGAAAGAGATGAGCTTCAAACAGGCGCTATTCTGTTTTCTGCATACTGGGAGGCCTGGAACAAAATAGTCGACTAAACAGCGAAATAGTTAGCTTATTTCATTAAAAGCACATTCCTGACATATTAATGAAAATAGTCGACTAATATATCAAAATTAGTTGACTAATTGAAGATTAATGAAAACAGCAGACTAATATATCAGAATTAGCTAACTAATAACAAATAATCTAACCGCTATTCAAAAACTGCATAATCATCAATTAATCACCAATGTTCCAGCAACATCATCAAATCAAATTCATCAACATGCATCTTTAATGATGGCTAAGATTATGTTGAAAGGAGGATATGAGCACAAATATGGCCTGGGAAGAAATGTTGAAGGTTCTACATCTTTGTTGGAAATCTCTGATAACAAAGGTAGGTATGGCCTGCGATATAAGCCCACCCGAGAAGATAAAAAAAGGATCATGGAAGAGAAAAGGAAGAAAAATTTAGCTCGTGTAGAGAGACGTGAGCCAAGCGGAGGAAGGATTCCCATTTGCGACATCAAACAGAGTTTCCGAAGTGTTGGATGGGTGAATACCGACCAAGTGGCAGTTGCAGCAAAAGATTCAAATGAAGGAGATCCAAGTTTGGTGCATCCATGTTCTTCAAATGTGGAACTCAATAATTGGAAAGCCATTGAACTACCCATGGTGTTTAATAACGATGAAATGTAATAGTTTTGTATTATGACTTTTGTTTTTAATAAATTTATTGCTCTGCCCAAGGCATTAGGATTTCGTTTGTATGGGCTCACTTTTTGTTTTAATATTGACATTAATAAATGCATTTCATCATTTCATCCATTTTTCATCTTCTCCCTCCATTTATTCATAATGCAGATCAAATAGTGAATCATGTGAAAATAACAATGTCAATGTTCAATATCAAGATTTCACACATCCTATTGATAATACAGAAGATGATTACGAAGAGAGTTGGGATCCTTCCCCTGAGTTATTAAAGTTAGTGGAACATGAAAATAGGGAAATAAAACCACATCAAAGAGGCAACATAGATAATTAATCTGGGGAACGAAAATGAGCAAAAAGAAGTTAAGATAGGCATTAATGTAACAAAGGAAACACGAAATAAGTTGATTCATTTTTTGCAAGAGTTTAAGGATGTTTTTGCTTGGTCCTACCAAGATATGCCTGGGTTAGATCCCGCTATAGTGCAACACAAACTTCCGTTAAAACCTGAATGTCCCCCAGTCAGACAAAAATGAGAAGAATGAAACCTGAGATGTCTCTAAAGATCAAAGAGGAAGTGAAAAAACAATTTGATGTTGGTTTCTTAGCAGTAGAAAGTATCCTAAATGGGTAGCTAATGTAGTCGCAATCCCAGAGAATGATGGAAATGTTCGGATATGTGTGGATTATCGAGACTTGAATCGGGCTAGCCCCAAAGATAATTTCCCTTTACCGCATATTGACACTTTGGTTGACAACACCGCACAATTTTCACTTTTCTCCTTTATGGATGGCTTCTCTGGCTATAATCAAATAAAAATGGCACCCGAAGACATGGACAAAACCACATTTATCACATTGTGGGGAACATTTTGTTATAAGGTGATGTCATTCGGACTAAAGAATGCAGGAGCATCTTATCAAAGAGCCATGGTGACTTTGTTTCATGATATGATGCATAAGGAGATTGAAGTTTATGTGGACGATATGATTGCCAAATCCAGGACACAGGATGAGTATATTGTTAATCTATAGAGGTTGTTTAAGAGGTTAAGGAAGTTTAAGCTTAGACTAAACCCCGCTAAATACATTTTTGGCGTGAAATATGGAAAATTGTTAGGATTTGTAGTTAGCCAAAAAGGAATAGAAGTTGATCTCGACAAGGTGCGAGCAATTCTAGAAATGCCAGCACTGTGCACAGAAAAAGAAATTTGTGATTTCTTGGGTAGATTAAACTACATTGCTAGATTTATCTCCCAGCTAACTACCACATGTGAGCCAATATTCAAATTGTTACACAAGAATCACGTCATGGAGTGGAATGAATATTGTCAAACAACATTTGAGAAGATCAAGCAGTATTTACGAGAGCCTCCTATACTACTCCCACCAATATCAGGGAAACCCCTTATACTATATTTGACAGTATTGGATGAATCAATGGGTTGTGTTTTGGGTCAACATGATGAGACAGGTAAAAACGAGCATGGTATTTATTACTTAAGTAAGAAATTCATAAGTTGTAAGCAAAGATATTCTTTGTTAGAGAGAACTTGTTGTGCATTAGCATGGGCGTCTCACTGACTAAGACAATATATGTTTAGTCACACCACTTGGTTGGTATCTAAAATGGACCCAATCAAGTATATTTTTGAGAAACTAGCTCTTACTGGTAGAATAGCGCAATAGCAGATGTTATTGTCAGAATATGACATCCTATATGTCACCCAAAAAGGTAGTGCTTTAGCAGAATACTTGGCTCACCAACCTATCGATGATTATCAACCCATGCAACCTGAGTTTCCTGATGAAGATATTTTAGCTCTCTTTGATGAAAGCGAAATTGGTTCAGATAAGAACAAATGGACGTTATTCTTTGATGGGGCCTCAAATGCATTAGGACATGGAATTGGGGCAATACTCATATCTCCAGAAAACCAATATATTTCAATGACAACAAGGTTGTGTTTCAATTGTACTAACAATGTTGTAGAATATGAAGCCTGTGCTATAGGCGTTCTGGCAGCAATTGAATCAAAAGCGAAAAATTTAGAAGTATATGGTGATTCAGCATTGGTCATCAACCAATTGAAAGGAGAATGGGAAACGAGGGATCAAAAATTGATCCCTTATCAGGCCTACATCAAAGGATTGATGGAGTATTTTGATACAATTATATTTCACCATATTCCTAGAGAGGATAATCAGTTGGCTGATGCTTTAGCCACCTTGTCATCGATGTTTGAACTAAATCAAGACGAAAAGCTACCATTGATAAGAATGGAGAGTCATGAACAACCCTCCTATTGCTTTTTAATTGAAGACGAGTCAGATGGGAAACCTTGGTATTTTGATACCAAACGCTACCTCAAAGATCAAGAAAATCCTGAAACAGCCTTTGAAAATGATAAGAGGACATTAAGAAGACTAGCCTCAAGTTTCCTACTAAACGGAGATGTTCCTTATAAGAGAAATCATGATATGGTACTCCTCATATGTGTTGATGCAAAAGACGCAGAACAAATATTAAGGGAAGTTCACGAGGGGTCTTTTGGAACTCATATGAACGGGCATGCCATGGCAAGAAAGATTTTGAGGGTCGGTTACTTCTGGTCAACAATGGAAAATGATTGTTGCATCCATGTGCGAAAATGTCACAAGTGTCAGGCATATGCTGATAACATCAATATGCCACCAACACAATTGAATGTTTTGACAACAACATGACCTTTCTCAATGTGGGGAATAGATGTTATTGGGGCTATAGATCCAAAAGCCTCAAATGGACATCGCTTCATCTTAGTCGCAATTGATTATTTTACCAAGTGGGTTGAGGCTGCTTCATACGCCAACGTGACAAGGAGTGTGGTGATAAGATTCATAAAAAAGGAGCTTATTTGTAGGTATAGACTACCTAGCAAGATTATTACAGATAATGCCACAAATTTAAATAATAAAATGATGAGTGAGTTGTGCGAAAACTTCAAGATCCAACATCATAATTCTTCCCCTTATCGTTTGAAGATGAATGGGGCAGTTGAAGCCGCTAATGAAAACATAAAGAAAATCATATAGAAGATGGTGGTGACATATAAGGACTGGCATGAAATGGTTCCATTTGCTCTACATGGATACCGCACTTCAGTTCAAATATCAACAGGGGCAACCCCATTTTCATTAGTATATGGAATGGAGGCAGTTCTTCCCTTCGAAGTGGAAATTCCTTCTTTAAGAGTTTTGATGGAAACCAAACTAGAAGAAGTAGAATGGGTTCAAGCCCGATTTGATCAACTCAATCTTATTGATGGGAAGAGGCTAAATGCAATATGTCAGGGCCAACTAAATCAAAGAAGGATGAAAAAAGCATTTGAGAAAAAAGTTCGTCCTTGAGAATTCCACGAGGACGATTTGGTGTTGAAGAAACTTTTGCCTATACAAAAGGATCATAGAGGGAAATGGACTCCAAACTATGAAGGGCCATATGTGGTGAAGAAATCTTTTTCCAGGGGAGCCCTAATTCTCACAAAAATGGATGGCGAAGACTTACCTCTTCCAGTCAATTTGGATGTAGTGAAGAAGTATTATGCTTGAGGTGATCTCATAGCAACCAACCTTTTTGTGAAAGGATATTGACATTGTTTATTTTACCAAAATACTAGAATTTGCTTTATTTTGATGGGTTGTTGCACTTCTTTTATCAAACGATTATATATTCTCATAAATTAAACCTGAGTTTTCCAGTACCTTTCTGTTTACATTCTATGTGATACTAATATTTGAAATGTATGTTCATCAATTAAGATCATGGGGTTAGCTCGTGGAATAAGTAAGTTCCATGAAATCTTGGTTGAGCCGAGTACTAAAGGGTTTCGCAAAATAAATAAATAAATACAAAAGAGATTGTCTATTGAGTTGATTGTTCTTCTTAACAAATCATCAAATTCATGATGTTCAAAACACAATAAAAAGAGGAAATAAAATAGAGAATAATACCTTGGAATGTCATCTCTCTTCTTGGTCTAATGTTTTAATAAAGGTCCATAAAGTAATATCTTCTTTGAAGCATTCTTATGCATATTGCTCAGAATCTTCTATCCTTTCCCCTTCTTGAAAAGCGAAAGAATTTGTCTTAGCAAGTATTATCGTAGCCTGAAATAAGAAAAAGAACCTCATATTGGGGCCTATTTATCCCGTCTGAGTATTGATCAGTGATTCCCTAAAAAATATTTGAGGCCTGTAACAATACATTTTGAAAATAAAGAAAGTCCGCTAGACTAAAAACCTATAAGGGAAGTCTAGGCAAAATTAGGACAAGAAAGTGGTATGTACTAAAGCCGTCAAATTTTTTCTTAGGATTAATCTTTGTGAAAAAAGACAATCATGATTTGAGATGATGTGTGGCCATGTTTCTTTATCCAATAAGATATATACATGTTCTTATCCCTTTGAGCCAAAAAAGAATACTTTTTCTTTCAAGTTACCCCCAAAGCAAGGATTATGTCCACATCAAAAGCTAACACATGGTTGACATCAAGTGCATCTGACAAATAAAAGGAAAGACAAAGAAAAAGAAAGAGAAAATACATCATAAAAAAATCACAAAGTGATGACAAATCAAATAGTATAAAAAAAAGAGAAGAAAATAAATGTTGATGAAAAGAAAGTTTTTCAAAGTGTTGGGTGCACTACTTGATAATCTTGTTGCAAATAACCCATAAACACTTATTTGAGCTTTCATATTCTTTCTTTCATAACCTTTTTAACCCCCAACCATATTACAAGCCTAATAAAGTCCACACTAATTAAAAAAATGGTTGTTCTGATTTTCATAAATCTTAAGTATAAGATAAAATTACTTGACTACTAGTACGTTCCTAAAACTTGAATGAATGAAAATAATATTAGAATGCCTCAAATGGTGGGGGAACACCATTATAACAATAAGCCAAATAAACGAAAATCACACTGGGGCAATTCTTTCGGCAATCCTTGTTTTTGTCTACTCATACCTTAACCTTAAACTTCACCCATAGGAGTCAAAATTGGGGCAAATTTGTTTGTTTCATCCCTAGGGTCTACTTTGCATCTAGCCTGTTAGGTTGTATTAAAAACCATCTCTCTACACATTTTAAGTCATACAAGCTTCTTTCAAACCATTCCACTCATATTCTTGT
The DNA here is from genome assembly GCA_030347555.1 of Lablab purpureus. NCBI lineage: Eukaryota > Viridiplantae > Streptophyta > Magnoliopsida > Fabales > Fabaceae > Lablab > Lablab purpureus. Next base: position 14,035,493 of record CM059261.1, on the reverse strand, counting down.
GTTCATAATAGTTTGATTCAATTTTGAATTTACTTCACATTGAGCTTGAGTCTATCCAGCTACTCTTGTTTCCAAACAAGTTTATTCAAGCATGCATTAAGAAATGCTTTCGAAGAAAGTGTTACATGTATGACACCTCAATTATTGCATTAGACCATAAGAATCACAACATTTCTTAATTTTATTTTCTAGAAGAATCAAATGCCATAAATATTGATTCATCAAGAACGACAGAAAGCAAATGACGAACTTATTTGAATTTGATGATCACAAGGAGAACAATTGATTCAAAGTAAATGTCTTTGTGTATAAAAAGCATAAGCCAAAAATATATACAACAAAAATTTGTCTTTTTGTTCTATCTCTTGCACCCATGAATCTTCATGTCTCATTGACATTCACATCTACTAAGCCCAGCTTACGACTGACACTCACCTGTGTATTTCTTGCATACTAAAGCTCAGCTTCCGACTGACACCTACATACAAAGTCCAACTTCTGACTGGCACCTGCATACAAAGTCCAGCTTACGACTGGCACCTGCATACCAAGCCTAGCCTGTATACCAAGTCTAGCTTACGACTGGCCCTGTATATTAAGCCTAACTTACGACTTGCACCTGCATACAAAGTCCAGCTTACGACTGACACCTGCATACCAAGTCCAACTTATGACTGACATCTGCATACCAATCCCAGCTTATAACTGGCGTCCGCATATCAAGCCCAGCTTATGATTGACATCTGCATATCAAGCCCAACTTATTATTGGCATCTACATATCAAGCCCAACTTATGACTGGAACTTGCATATCAAGCTCAACTTATGACTGACCCCTGCATACCAAGCCCATTTTATCATCCCAAAACCTAACTTTCGTTGGCATTTACATATAAATCTGAACGAAATTAGTGTTTTTATCTTTACTTAATTTTTACTATAACAAGATGAAAACACTTATTTCATATTATCAAGTAAAGTTATGTAAAAAGGGGCAACTATTAACACTCCATTTCGTCTGGAAAATAATAAAGATAGGAAACTAATGATATAAACTTAACTTAAAAAAAATAAAAATATATATATATAAAAAGAAAAATTAAAAATATTAAATGAAAATAAAGATTAGAAAACAAATAATAATATGTTTTTATAATAAAAATATTTTCTTTTTTGTATATATAATAAAATAATATGATAATTTAAAATAAAAAAGGAGAGAGTTTGTAATTTAAATATATCATAAATTCTTTTTTTTAGTTTTTATTTTTTTTATTATTTATTTTATTTTTCTGTTTTTTCTTTTTCTCCTCCTTTTTAGGTGATTTTTACTCTCCCACAACTCTCACTCTCTCACAACCTCCACTCTTTCTAAAAGACTTACTCTCCTTATATTTCTCCACTGCCTATATCCCACTAACCTTCAAATCTTCAGCTTTTATTTATTTTATTTTATTTCTCTCTCTTCACCCAACTCATAATAGGGGTACTAGAGTAGAGAGAGGGGGATTTTGATTTTTTGAGAAAGAAGGAGAAAAAACCTAGAGTAGAGAGGGGGGATTTTTTTTTAGAAAGAAGGAGAAAAACCTAGAATTGAGAGAGGGAAATAAGGATTTTCTTAAAGGAGAGAACTTGAAAGAAAGAGATAACACAATTTTTTTTCTTCTTTCTAAGGAGAACATCAGACTCGAAGAAAGGAGATAGGAGAATATTAAAACATTAAGAGAAGCCTTGTTGAAGATTTGTCAAGAAAGGAAGTCTTTATAGGTATTTTTCTCATTTCATATATTTAACATATTATATATACATATATCCAATTGTTATTATGGGTACAAACCGGTACTTGTTTTTGCAATAATTATATTTCCATTAATGAGTAGATTGCATTAAATAAGAGTTATCCTCCTAACTTTTAGTATATTAATTGTTGGTTTGGATTCAAAATTCTTGATGGTTAGTACAATATAGGATGATAAGTTTAGTTCTTTCCTTCCTAATTTTGCATCTATGACTTAAGGATTCTTCTCTTGATGAAAAATATATAATACATTGAGTTTTTTTTTATCTTATTAATTATGATGTGATAATAAATTATAAAAATTTTGTATTAATATTTAATTAATTCTTGATAGTAGCTTTGATATAGAGGTGTATTTTACTTCATCTTGATATATGAAATTATTAATTAAATATATTATCATATGTATTTTATTTTATTTTTAATCTAATTGTGTACCTTATAATATATATATATATATATATACACATATGTATATATATATATATATATATATATATATATATATATACATCATCTTATATCTAGTGTCTATTAATTAAATATGTATTTATACTTTAACATGATAAAAATAGAGTTTTTTTTATTAATTAATTTTTTTATATTATTATTTCTACACTATTCATAAATTAAAGTAAATCATTTAGATATATGTATGATCATACGCATCATCTTATATCTTGTATTTTTTATATATAAATAAACTTTAAAAAATAATTATTTAAAATTTAGAAATAATTTAAATATAATAAATTAAAAAGCAAATCATTTAGATATATGTATGATCATAAGCATCATCTTATATCTTGTATTTTTATATAAATAAACTTTAAAAATTAATTATTTAAAATTTAGAAATAATCTAAACATAATAAATTAAAATAAATCATTTAAAATATATGTATGACCATATACGTCATTTTATATGTAATAGTTAATGTTGTTTAAAAAATATATACTTAAATAAATTTTAGATATAGGTATGACCATCCGTAACATCTTATATTCTACTATTAAAAAATTTACTTTTATAAATAAATTAAATATCTTAAGATATATGTATGATCGTGTGTCTAAAGAAAATTCATGTAACAATCTACAATATGGATGTATAGTTTATATTATCTTCACTCATTATATGATTAGTAAATGTATTTAGTTTAGTCGTTCACACTATTTTACACTCTAAATCGTGTGAACTAAACATAAATCTCATCAAAATACCAAAAAATCTATTAAAACTTTAAAATTAAAACATATTTGACACCCACATTTTTTTTACAAAAAAGCTACGTAACCATGATTTTCCATAACAAATGGAAATACGTAAGAGCAAGGTCAATCCTTGTCGAGCCCAAATAAATAATTTCATAAATATTTTTTTACTTTAAAAATAATAGATAATAAAAATTTTACATATATCTTTGTTTGATTTTTGGGGAAAAATAAATATTTTAAGAATTACACTAATTTTGTACATTTAATTAAAGGTAATCGTCTTAGGACGCAGACATCGTAGAGTGCTGACACCTTCCCTACATGTAACCAACTCTCAAACCCGAATCTGATTCCAAAGACCAAATTTTTGAAAAAGATTTTCTGTAGTTCTCCTAAATAAACTATGGTGGCGACTCTTCTGTTTTTAAAAAGTATTTTTTTTAGTCGCCCCGTCGTGACCCAGTTGGACATTATACAAATAGGGATGACAACGGGGCGGGTTAGAGACGGGTTTCACTTGCCCATCCTCATTCCTACAGTAAAAATTGATCTCCATCCTCATCCTCATATCCAGCGGGTATGAAAATATTGTCTCATCCTCATCCCCACCGAGTACGGGTTATTCCCACTAGGTAATAGGTATAATCATATTCATATTTTGTTATTCTAAATATTAATTAAATAATTATTTTACAGAAAAAATAAAAATTATAAGAAAAAAAACTTGATATTATAAATGAATCAAAGTCAAAATGATACATATACTCTTTCTCTCAATGATAAATATCAATAAAAAATTATAAGTGCATAAATCTCAAATTAAAGTATCATCAAATAATAATTAAATAAAAGTCAAATAATTATAAAAGGGTAAAAAATTATCAAATATATGCTATAAAAATAAATTATAAAACTAAGAACTAAAAAAAATTAATATAAATTTTTAAAATTACTTAATAAACTAAATATGTTTTAGTAATTTAAAACATGAATAAATATTGAGTATTGGGACGAGTATGAGAGCGATTATCATCCTCGTCCCCATCTCCAATTTAAAAAATCGAGTATTACCCATACTCATACCTAATCAATACAAGAATTTTTCATTAAAATCAGAACGAATTCGAGTAATACTCACCTAGACAGGATCATTTATCATCCCTATATAAAATACATCAAATAATAATTAAATAATATATCGAATGTAGTAAATTAACAATTATACATTTTTTACTCTTTTTATAATGATATTATTTAATATTTTTTTTATCATATCATATATTTTATAAACTTATAATTTTCATTCGTTTTTCAAACTTTGATAAAGACCATTGAAGTTTCAAGTGAATAAATCCATTTGTAGCCAAACCTAATCTAACATTACGAGGATCCGAAGAAAACTATGGATATCGATTATCAAAATCCTTCCAAGCCAAAGAGTCAGCTGGATGTCTCATGAGTCCATCTTTGGTTCGACCACACTCATGCCATGTCATAAAAGAAGCAGTTTTTTATGACATAAAAAGTCTTTGCAATCTAGGTTTAATAGGAAACCAACGAAGAATCTTTGCAGGTATCTTTTTCCTTCCTTCATTATCATTAGAGTTCTTCCATCTTGAAAAATTACACTTTGGGCAAACTTCATCATTTTCCAAACCCTTCCAGTAAAGTATACAATCATTCGGACATGCATGAATTTTTTCGTAGCCCAAACCCAATCCCGAAATTATCCTCTTGGAATCATAAAATGACTCAGGCAAAGTATTACCTTCAGGTAATGCATCCTTTAACAACTCTAGTAACATTGAGATACTTTTATCGCTCCACCCATTTAGACATTTCAAATGATAGAGATGAACAAGGAAAGACAACTTTGTGAATTTCTTACACCCAGGATAAAGTTCTTGTTCAACTTCTTTTAACAATTGATAAAACTTATCCGAATAAACCTCTTCAAGATTCTCATCCTCCGCATCTGTATCTATATTTACCCCTTCATTAGTTGTATGCATTCCAAAAGCATCATGGATTAATGTATCTATGTCATGATCAAAACTTCCTTCTACTTGATCTACACTTCCAGAACTAGAAAAGCCAAGTTTTTCACCATGAAAAATCCAATTAGTGTATCCTTTCAAGAATCCACGGTTGACTACATGCTCAAAAACATCCATTCGAGAGCGCCAATCACGATTGACACATTTTGTGCAAGGACATAAGATTTTCCCATCTTTAGATGACTTTGCAAATGCAAAATCAAGAAAATTCATAACTCCTCTAATATACTTCTCATTAGCTTGAGAATACTCACATATCCAACTTTTATCCATTAAATACAATAAACTAAAAAAAGAACATATAAAAATTAATATTATAGAAATATAAAAAGTATAAAGATAAAAAATTTTAACCTATAAACATGCTAAATTAAATGTAAGTTTCTAAAATTCACAACTTATATCCAACAACAACAAATGATCATGTGGAAGCACAACTTATACTTGATTTTGTGTAGTTTAAATTCACTCTTTAAGTAGTTATAAATAGCTAGAAACCTTGCATTCTTGTCTTCTAATAATGAGAAGCTCATTATTGTAATAATATTCTGAATATAAAAACATATATCAACGTGTATTCTAACAATGTTATCAGAAAAATATTTACATGTAATACTAGACTTGATCAAAACTTTGAAACAAAACATTCAAAAGTGTCAGGGGTTTACGAAAACCAAATAAAACTAAGCAAAAAATAAAATGAAAACCCAAACCTGCTGAAAATTGTCAAACGGAAACGAGATGAGAGTGAACTATCGAGCCTCACAAGCCACAAGCGAAATCTGAAAAAGAAGTTGAATGTGTATTAATAGATAAATTAATAAATATAAATATAAATAGCTAAAAATACTAATAATATCTAGAGTTAGTGTTGAATGTGCTTGTTATACATATTTTAATAATGCTTTAAAAAAAGTGTGCACATTGCTGCCTTAATTGTGTGTTGTGTGTGCCATGGAAAAATATGATGTTATGTTGGTTTTGTTTCGGCTTTGAGGCCCTAGCTAGGTGAAAACATAGAACAGGTCTTGTGAAAGTAGCACACTGTAAGGCACCAATGACAGGTCTATGAAGAGTTGAATCTTGAAATAAATCACCACCAGATTTGGACAATTTTCCAGCAGCAGGCACAAGAGACTGTTCACTCATGTGCATGTGAACATGTTCCCATCATATTACTTGTTTACTCAACCAATCACGCCACACTATTTCCATTATTACTTTAATTAATTACCTCTCACACCAATTATTTCACTTCACCTCTGACCTAAACATCTCCATTATCATTACCCTTCTCTTTAACTCATTCCACTCTTCATCGATCCACTCCTCCCTCTCTCTTTCTCTTCCATCAAGCACCTACAAACCAAACCAGTGTGTTTGCACTCCATCCACCACTTTATTACTTATGTGAATGCTAATAATAATAATAATAATAAATAATCATAACCATAACCTACACCTAATCAAATATCATGGCTAATCTAATCTCGTAGTTGCAGTAGGGCCTGCAGCAGCATTACTAGATCGACCCTTCAATCACACGTTGTTGCTGTGATGTGACCATGATTCACCAAGAACAACAATTAAGTCTTGAATAAGTAGCAGGCATATGTTGCTGACCGTCTGATAGGGATTTATATATGTGATGTGCAATGCAGTTATGGTTTTGGCTAACGGAGAAAAATGAATGGGGTTTAACTAGGTACAATCACAGGGGTTCATGAATCAATTTTTGTCCAAATTAGTTGGAATAATAATTAAGGGGTGTCCTATCTGTGTTTAATTAAACGGTTGAAGTGTGTCTGCCTCACTATTCTTCTCCCGGTACACCATGCCATATTGCTGCCAATCACAAAATCATTATCGTAGCAATAATAACAATAATAATAATAATAACACGAGAAGATCGAGCTAGCTAGCTAAATAAGTTGAGATGAGCTACTGGTGATGATAAAAGCAGTATGAGCTTGAGTACATAAACAAACATCAATCACATTTGCTGGCTTGAAATTCAAACTGAATTAGAATGGATTTTAATCTGTCAAACCTCAGTCCGAATGCTTATTTTAAGCCATAAAGAGTCTTGTTGAGCTTACAAACAAGAGATTGTCTTCAACTTCAAATCTTAGAGGTTGCACTGTTTCATCTAAGAATCTACTAAGAAAAGCATTATCTGCATCAGACTAAAACAATTTCCAATCATTAGTTAGGGCTAGAGTTAGGATGAGTCTAATAGTTAAAAGTTTAACAACTGGAGAAAAAAGTCTCATGAAAATCAACACCATGGACCTGATGAAACCTCTAGCCAATAACCGAGCTTTGCATATGTTTATTGACCCATTTATGCCCTACTGCTGTTCTGTTAGAGGGTAACCAAACTAAATCCCAAGTGTGATTTTGCATTAAGGCATAGTATTCTAGTTGCATAACAGATAGCCTATTTGAATCAGCAAGAGCCTGTTTCCTTCTGGTTCACTAAGAACTAGAAATAAAGATGGGTGCAACCTAGGATTATGAAACCCAGACTTGGACCTGGTTTGCTAAGGATGGTTATTAGCAAGTCTGGAAATAGAAGCAGTAGTGGCAGAGGACTCAGGAAAGAATGATGGACTCTGTTGGTGACACAATGGGTGAAGGGCTTATATATGTTTGGCTGGTGTGGAACCACATGTCATCGTGGTCCCCATGCAAAGGCCAATGAATCTGCTAAGTGCTAACTGATCAAGGCACTAGTCCTCACCTACCAACATGTCCCATTCAAAAGTTCAAAAACTAGAAACGGATCTTTATCAAATGGAGAAAGAGTAAATGAGAGACCACGTTTTCTACTTATGAATGATTGAAGATGGACATTAGATTTTCCCTTCTTATCTAAATTTAAGAGTGGGCATAAAGAAGCAACCCTTTCGCACTCACCTTTACTCAAACCCAACCACTTGGTGTTTTGGACCCACTTTCTGTGGTGGGGATAACACAGCCACCATGTCATCATCCCTACCTAACCTAACCACTTTAGTTTGGAAAGCCCCCTCAACCAAAACTTCACCCTTAAACAAAAATTATAACATTTCTGGAATAATAAATTGGAAACTCCCACGAACTGAACTATATAGTTCATGCCCCTTCTTCAATCCATCAAAAACATTCATCCATTCTCATGATTCATTGACAAAATAACAAATCCCTTCCTCCACTTCACATTATATAAACCATTCATTTCTATTCTTTGTTCACATTGTTCACTCTCAGTAATACACATAAACATTGCAATGGCAGACCCAACAACCATGTATGAGTTCCTGAAGTAGCGCTCAAACGGTGGTGTAAGAGTCCACCACCAGCACCCTCCACCGCCGCCACCACCACCACCACCACCTCACCCACCACACGCACCTTCCAATGCCACTTCTGACACCGCAAGTTCTACACCTCGCAAGCCCTTAGCAGCCACCAAAACGCCCAAAAGCAGGAGTGAAAAGATTCTCCCACACACAAACAGAAATTCCAATACAAAACTCACAAATCTATGCAATTACACTCGTAGCTAAGATCTATGCAATTAGACCTAATTATGCAAAATCTGATTATGCAATTATGCAATAAGAAGAACAATACAATACGAGAGAGAAAGAGAGAGGAGTGAATTCACCTGCAAATGTGTGTGCATGAGATTCGAAGCAATACGAGAGAGAAAGAGAGAGGAGTGAATTCACCTGAAAATGTGTGTGCACGTCGAAGCAGTGAAGGGAAGTGAAGGGAGAAACGAGAGAGAAAGAGAGAGGAGTGAATTCACCGTGTGTGCACGTCGAAGCAGTGAAGAGAAAAAGAAAAAAAGGCGGAAATGAGGATTGATATTTCCAGACCTATTTCAAAATCAAGGGTCCGGGGATTATTAATTAAAAAAAATATTTATTTATTATATTACTTTTTTAGATTTATTCCATTTTTATCAGTTGTATATATGATTTAAATATATTAAGTAAATGTAGGTATTAGTGTTATTAAGTTTTACCAATATTAAATATATGTAAACATAGATTTTTAGATTTTTTTTATACTAAATTTATGTGAGTAAAAAAAATTGATTTTACCTACACTTTATTAATTATGTAAGTAAAAGTGTATGTAGGTATAGATATTATTTCTTGTAGTGATATTTTATAAATATTATTATTTTTTGTCTGATAAACATTTTTGGTGTCCATAACTCAAATAAAAAAAATCCAAATTCATTTTTTTTTCTGTTTTGGAAACAGTCTCCAAAGCAAGGAGGATGGGATGAGATCTCAATTTTTTTTTTCTGTTGAAGTTGGACCAAACTCTTTCAAAGAGACTCTTTCTCATCCAAAAATTTTAACTAAACAATATTCAAACTTTCCAAACTGCTGCAAAATACTTAATACAACTTTTAAATAAAGATGGAATTAACATAACATCTTTATATGAAACTCTTGATTTAACTTTTATATAATTTTATGCAGACATTAAATGACAACCAAGCTACGACAATCGAGCAACACAATTAGTTCAACAACCAAAGCATAATGTTAATATTTTGAGTAAACTCGTGGTCAACACGATGAACACATAAATATATAATTTTTATTTTTTATATTACTTTTGTCAATCTCCTTGAAGCTTCCAATATAGATTCTGTGTGACCAAAGGCACTAACTCTAATATAGCCCTCGCCGCCAGGACCAAAGCCTATGCCAGGGACAGTGACAATGGCTGCTCTCTCAAGAATTTGGTTGAAGACTTGCCATGAACTCAACCCTGGAAAGTGCACCCATACATAAGGCCCATTTCTGCCCCCATACACCTTTAGACCCTTTGACTCAAACGTCTCAACTAGTATCTTCGCATTTTCCATGTAGTACCCCATCGTTCTTTTCAATGCCTGAAAACCCACACGTGGACCACTCCCTTTTTCATGCAACATGCAAAGAACCAGAAAATGTGAAATTACAAGACAGTAAGAAGAATTAAACCTCAAATCCTTGTGGAGAAAGGCATGCAAGTCCACCAGCTTGAACAATATTGGATGCACCATTGAAGCTGGTGCAAACAATGCGATCGTAATCCCTTATCATAGGATATCCATTAGCATACAACAACTCTTCTGGCACAACTGTCCACCCTAGCCTCACCCCAGTGAAACCAGCAAACTTCGAAAATGATGAAATTTCAATTGCCACCTGCACACAAAACTCACATCTCATACATTCATTCTAAACTAAGGTAACATATTGCTTTATATGACCACCTCTTTGGCTCCAGGAATTTCAAAAATTGATCTGGGGCTATCATCTGAAATGTAAGCAGCATAAGCAGAGTCATAAATAATGATAGACCCATTTGCTTTTGCAAACTCCACAAGTTGCTCAAGTTGCTCCCGAGACGCAGCACTACCAGTTGGATTGTTTGGAGAACAGAAGAAAATCAAGTCAGTCCTTGGGGTTGTTGATAGGTTTGGAAAGAAATTATTCTCAGGCTCACACTTCATGTATACAATTTTTTTGTACTTTCCACTCCCTGCATTCAACCTTCCAGCCCTACCAGCAATCACGCTGGAATCTACGTATCCCTGTCATCATTCATCACTTCATTACTTAAGAATACTTCCTATTTTCAGATCAAAGTTCGATATGGATCCAAAAGTAATTACCGGAAAAGTTGGATCCTGCACTGCTATTGACAAACTTGCGTCCAGAAGCATCTACATGCAAGTATAGCAGACACACTAATATTATATTTTAATTGGTGAAACATAAACAAGAAGTTTCCTTCAATTGCTTTTCGTTGTTGTAAGCCAGATCCTCATCAATCTATAAAACGTGGTCCCTTACCTGAACGCGAGAAATATCACACTGTGCACCATCAGATACAAAAATCTCATTTCCTTTCACTTGCATATCTTGGTAAAGCGTTTCTGCTATTGCCCTTCTTAGTTCCTGAAAAGTCCATGAAGTTTTGTGAACACGAATTCCAACAGTTGAAGGATAACCAGGAATATTTAATCAAACCAACAATAAGCAGTGGCACTTTACCCAGTTGCCTTGCTCAGGTCCATAACCCTTATAGCCTTTTCTTGTCGATAGAGCCAATGCTTGCTGCAAAACAATATATTATACATTTCGTTCTCTTGTCATCTCTTTTCTCTTTGATTCACTGGATAACCACTTGACCCCACTTTAACATTTTTTGTTCTAAATGTCTCAAACTGTTTATTGCAGTGTAGTTAATCTACCGCGTTAAAGAAAATTTGAAGTAGCAAGTTTCTTTTTTTTAACCAACCTTTGCTTATGTCAACAGATGAATTAAGAGATATGGATACGAAGGAACAAAGTGGACTCTGTATTAGTAGCAAAACAAAAGGGAAAGCTTCCCCTGATATGACGCAACTTCTTTTGAAAGTTAAATTGTATATGTTGTCATGAGTCAAATGGTAATGTTGATGCCGGATCGTACTAATTTCCTGGGTTATGCAAGTTGATTCAGGCTCCATGTCCTCTTTATGTAGCAGTTTGTGCATAAATTGTAGAAAAGAGAAGAGAAGGCATGATGTATCTATTATGACGTCGGACTTGTTGAAAAGTAGAACTATACCTCTTACGGTCAAGAAAGCATTTTCTACAGAGAAGTCCAAAACTTTATAGAAGAAAGTGATACACTTAATTCCGAAAAGCAAACCATTATTAAAAGATCATGTCAAATTTCGAATCCCTTTCCAAGTACCTTTTATTTTGTGGAAATTATTTGGATGAAAGAATATATATATTGTTTAGTGTAAGTATTACCTCAGCCATAGCTGAAGTTATGATGTCTGGTATTGGCTGTGTGGTATCACCAATTCCAAGTCTTATCAATCTTGCATGTGGATTCCTTTGAGCATATTCAGACTCCCTTATGGATATCTGGTCAAGAATAATATATAATAAGGTAATGAGACAATAAAGCTACATCATAATTGAAAAAGAACCCAAAAACTGCCATGAAGTTAATGGTAGAACAACTCAGTCCTGTTTATATTGTAAGGTTTTAGAAGAAAATAAAATAAGAAGATTAAAAAAATTAAACTTCTGTTAGTCAAAATTTAACTTTTGTACTTATTTTTCTTAGGAATAATTTTTCCCAGAAACTAATATGTATAAATTAGTTTTCTTGCGTAAATATTGCTGGAAAAGTTTATATACACAGAACTCAAATAATTAAACAGTAAGTTTTTAATGATCTGTTTGCCCAAACTTGTCTAGTTGAAAGTGGTAACAAATCACACTATTTTAAAGGAAACCGAAACATGTCAAACACTTGCTAAGAGGCAAGAAAATTCAAAACTCACTGACCTCAGGAAACAAATAACCATTCTGCAGGCTCTCCAGGTTGACACTCCGAGGGATTTTTGTGAGATACTCTATAGCAGTATAGAATGTCAGTTTGAAGAAAGCAACACCAACAAAAATATCCAAAAAAACAAAGTAACCTGCTATATAGTTTTTTCAGAGGGATGACAAGACTTTATTTAATAGTCATGTAAGGACAACATTGAAGGAATTCCATAAAATTGCAATATGTGCAAAGTATTCCTCTTAACTCACCAATTCTCTGCGCTCTGTCAGACGTGGAACTACAAATTACGAAGTATGTAAGATGAATAAGTAGGTTTAAGCAGTGAAAATATTAGTATAAAGATGTTTATTCTAATGCCCTTGTTGATATAACAGATAGTCACCTGTTATGATTTGTGGTAGGTTGAACCGAAATTGCACGGGGTATGCACACAGCACATGACAGCTGATAAGGCATTTTTTTCAAATTTAGACTCTGCAGTTCAAACTATGAAGATATGTTGCAAACTGAAGAATCAGTGGTAAGGCATTTAGACACTCTGGCCTTTTATACTTGTAGGAGTCTGAGCAATTTAGGATTTAGGTTGCTTTAAATTATAGTATTTAGAATTTTCACAAAAGGAATTGCTTTAAATTAACCAGACAAGACTGGTAGAGGTTGAACTGAAGAGCCAGTGAAATGATCCAAATTTCTGGTCTGTTCAAATTAAAGAAAAAATCGAATTTTTAGCTAAATATCTCAAAACTTGGTTCACAATAAAAAATAATTATTTTAGAAAGAGTATTTTTTAATAAAAATTCTAAATACAATGTCATTTTAATTTCTTTCTTTAACATTATTTATCATTTTTCTCAATTCTAAATTTAAATTTGATATTGTTAAAGAATATTATTTTATATTATCGAAACTTAAATGTAAATATTATGATATATCACATTAATAAAATAGTTGTAACAGCTTCTTATTACTTTGGTATATTTTATTACAGAAAACATGTACGTTCAAACTAAAGAAAAATTAGATAAATAATTATTTTTTAACATAAAATTATTCAAAAATATAATAAAATTATAATATAAATAGGAGTACAAATTTTAACTTATTATCAAATTAAATTACATTAAATTAAAATAAACTTACTTAATAAAATGATTTTAGAATTTAAAGTTTAAGATTTAGAATCATATTAAAAAAATCTATCTTAACATGAAAATCTTTCCTGAACAACATGATTAATTGGGCTGTTGTACAACCTACAAAATTAGAACAATCATAAATACTTAATCTACCCTCTAAGAAGATGATTGATCTATATAAAATAATCTACTAAATAAGAAATAAATTTAAAAGCTTTGAAAAAATTGGGTATATTTATGAGAAGTTGTATTTGTGTTAGGTCGCTGTCTCATTGAGTATAAGTAGTAGCATGTTACTTGGAGGAAGAGAAAAGTAGAAATGGCGAAATTGGGTAATGCAAAGTGACCACAAGCAAAGGGAGTAGAAAAGGATGGTGGTAATGTAAGAGTACCTGACTTTTATTTATTGGAATTTGTATCCAAGTGCTGAAATGGTATGCTGGCAATTAAGTACTACCAACCTTTATTGCCATTGGTAAAATTGTTCTTGGAATTGAGATAGGTCATAATCATCACCAACTACTACTCTACATCCTACTATACCAATATGTGTACCAATCATCTTTCAATTAATTACATTCAAATTTTACTTGTTTTTATCTTATATTTAATTTCACATAATGCTTAATATTTCTTTGTATTAATATCATTAAATACGAATAACTTATCTGGTTTTATATATAATAACTTATCTGCATTCATATATATACATATATATATATATATATATATATATATATAGTTTGTATATGATCATAACCTATAATACAATACAATAATACAACTATTACGTATCAGCTACTTACTATAATAATTTAGTATTTATAATTATAAGTTAGTTTTATAAAATTGAATTAAATATAAACTGGCTTATTTAAAATGGTGTAACTTATAACACAATTCTATTAATAAATTCATAAACTAAAAAATTTGACTAATTAATAAGTTAGTCTTGACATGATTTATTGTTTAAACAACAGTTTAAAACTTGATGTTAATAATATAATAATATATACTAATTAATAAGATTTATAAATAAAATATTATTATAACTAGTGTATAATAATTATATATTGATTTTTAGTTTTCAATGCGTAATTTTCATTTTTAAATATAACTCAAATGATTGTGTAATTTTTTAACACTATTACATGAATTGGATTATAATTATTAAAATGTCTTTTTTTATGACTTCACTCAGTTTATTTATAACTAAATTAAACTTTAATAAAATAGTTTAAATAAAAATAAACATTTTTTAAATTAATATGTTCGACTAATATCTATTTGAACTAAAATTAGATTTATTTGCAGTCTAATGGATCGACTTGTATTCTTTTATATTAAACTTTTTTTTAATTTTTATATTATAATTTTTTATTTATTATGTTTTATAGATATAATAAATAATTTAAATTAAATATAATATCAGTTTTAATTATTAATAGTTTTTAAAAACATTCTAATAGATATTTGATATAAAAAATTGTAATTTAAGATTATTAAAGGTAGTGTAAAAGTAATATACGAAAGATATGATCAAATAAAATAATAAGGTGAATATTTATGTTAGAAAATAAGATTTTTTTAAAATGAGTATTCTAATTTATAACATATATCATGAGTAAGAAATTAATAATATTAATAATAATAAAAATATAACCAGCTCAATTGTGAATAACACTAAATAATAGAAAAATATAAATGTAAAAAATGTGACATTTTGTATACATGTAAAAGAATTTTAGAATCAATAATTTAAGAATATATATTTCTAAATGTAATATATTTCTTAACTATCATGTAGAAATTATTATTTTAAATAATAAAATAAATTTGTTAAAATAATAAAAATTTGACTTTAAGATATAGTAAGATGTACTTACTAATGTACTTATTATATATATTATTAAGAATAATCTTTCGTGTAGTTATATGGAGTAAAAGGAATTTGGGAGATAAATAAAGTAATGATAATTTGTATATGTAATCTAAACCGTTACATCAACTTCCATTGTAATAATTAGTGTAAGATAATTAAAATTTTCTTATCAAAACACTGACAAGTAATTTTTCATTATTTATTTTTTATATAAGTTTTAATAATTTAGTTTGTTATAAATTATAAGGTAGAAGATACACAATTTTTATTAAACTAATTAGTTAAAAAAATAATATATTTCAAAAGGTTAATAATAAATATTTAATATATTTTTATTTTTATGTATATTATATATATTTTTTAATTAATTAAATGTTATCTTTTACACTAAAAAAATATTTAAATGTCAAAATGTATTTTTTATTAAATTTTAAATAATAAATATACCATTATTTATTATATAAATATATTGTAATTTTTTTAATTTTTAATTAGATAAAAATAGTTCATGATTGGTAAATCTAATATATATTAAATTAAATAAAAGAATTATAATTAATTTTAAAATATAAACTAGACCATCTATCAATATTGAGCACAATATTCTTTAAGAATACGATAGGACAAAAGGTAAAAAGTACAAATTCCATATTCTAATAATCTTATATTATATTCAATGGATTATTTTTCTTAATTTTTCGTATTTTATATGAAAAAGGACGTGAAATAAAAAAAAAGCTGAAGAATGTACGTATAATGTTGATATTTGATAAGATATTTATATTGATTTGGAGTAGTTTTCTCTTAAAAAAAATAAATATTTAAGCAAAGATAAAGTGAAAACATTTAAGCAAAGAAAAAGTAAAGCATAAGCAGATATTTCAGCAAAGAAAGATGAAATTGTACTTGCATATAGTTTCATATAGATTCTGGCCAAACAAGTTAAGATTAGCACTACCCAGTGATAGGTAATTATGTTTAAAGGACAGCATCTACTCATCTCAGCGGGCCCTACCAATAACTAGGTTTAGTTTCGCGACACCCATATTCATCATCAATCATTAATATAAAGACTTACACGGCGGGTAAACATACTTTTTAATTATTTCTGTTCTTTTCAAGGTATAAAAGTTTGCAATTTTATTTAGATGTTTTTTTAGAATAATAGTTAAAATTTATACGAAAATCTAAATAGTTATTTGGGGGAAATTAAAAATTTGTTATTTATAACTATTTTTCATTTTTTTTCCATTCACATTTGTACATACCTTTCTTCTTTTTTTTAAAAGTTATTTTGTTGTTTTAAGCAAATTAATCATCTTAGAAGAACTACTTTTTATCTAATTATTAACTTAAACAAAAACTGATTTTTGATTATTGTCAATTATAACAAGAATTTGACATATATAATTAAAATAATTTTGTTTTCGTAGCTATACTAAGGCACTTTTACTTTCTACGAAATCACACTCTTACTAATAATTACTATCAGGATTATTTTAATCCTCCTTTTAATTAATTAATCTTTTGTAATGAAATATAAAATTGAAATATTTTACTTTTAAGGAAATTACTTTTGAATCCTTCTACATACTTATGTATTTATTTTTAGTTAAATTATATTTTATATAAAACATTTTAAAAAATTATGAAAAATTAATAAAAAAAATAGAATAACGTTAATATTTCTAAACAATAAAGAATAACGTCAATATTTTTAAATAATAAACATCTTAACATACTTCAAATAGGAATATTAACATTGTATGTGGAATAAAAGAGACTTCTAAGTCAAAGTCTCACTTTCTTAATTTTTAATTAGGGAGGTTATATAATAATTTTTCACTGTATTTTTTATTTATTTTCATTATTTTTTATATTTTCAGTTTTCTTTAATTAAAATCTTAACTTTTATTATTTTATTTCTCTTATAAGCGTGTCATTAAAGATATCTGACTCTTACGCAAGCCATCTTATTGGGTGAAAGGCTAACCAACAGCATGGGAAGAAAAACAACAGAACATATAATTAGTGTGCAAGTCAAAGTCTTTGATTCATGTCACATCCACGTGTCTGATTCTTCCTGACTCATGGTCTGAGATTTGAAAGTGCATATGGAATTTAAGTCCATTTCAGATGTAAAATGTAATGATAATTATTAATTGAAAATAATAAACTTTATATTAAATATACATTTTTATAATCTTATTATTAATGTAAAATATCCGATATTAATTTCTGACAGAAAACATAGCATCTATCTTTAATTATTTTGTATTTAAAAAACTCAAATTTAAAATTTTATTTAACCTATTCAAGTCAAAATTAATTAAATCAATGACTTATAAGTTTATATTATATATATTATATTTAATTTAAATATAATTAACAATTATTAACTTCTATTGAATAATTAGTATTTTTTATTATCTAAAACATGAATGATCGGGTCAAAATCCATTCATTTATAAGAATTTAGATGCGGATTTTAAGCTTGGCAAAGGCAATTATGCATGGTTCCACGCGAAAAGGTATTTGTGGTAGCTTATTATTTTTGTATGTGGGTGTTATCGACGTAGATTGAAATCGATGAGGATCATAATAATCGAAGATTCAGTAGATGAAGATCGAAAGTACGAGTAAATGAATGTGGTTAAAGATCGAGAAAGCTAAGAATAATAGAAGATCATTGAAAATCGACATTAAGGCATTTTAATGGCTATGCGCCATTTGGAAAAAAGAAAGACACGTGAAAAAATGTTAAAAGAATTCAAGACGTGGAGAACGTGGGGAAACTGTTTTCAAACAGTTATTTATGTAAATTAGTATAAATAAGAAGGGTGGGGAATAGAAAAAGGGGTTATAGATTTGTAAGTGAAAAAGCCAGAGAGCATACGAGAGCAAAAATGACGAAACACTGCATATTTCTAACAATTTTAGCTTTCATTTATGATTTTTTGCAACTTTGTTGGTTTTATCCCTGGTAATGAATAGAATTTCCCCTTCTGTAATTACTTTCTTCTTTACATTTCTGGATTCGTTAATGGGTTAGGATTTGTTTATTTCAATGATCGCCATTTACGTTTACTGCATGCTTTAAGAAAATTCAGATAAAAAAGAAAGATTGAAAGTGATTTTCACTGCTAGCCTAAAAAGGAACCTGCAAATCGCATTTGTGAGTAGATGATTAAGTGTTTAATAACGTTCGATTCATCGAACTAAAATCCATCGAAAACAAATTGGCACGCCTAGTGGGACTTAATTGGCTAGTTCTAAATAACCACTTAGAGTTGCATGTTTGCATGTTATTGAGAAGTGGTAGAGTAATTATGAATAGCGTAAACAACGGTTCTGACATTAATAGAAATGAACAAGGGAGTAACTTAGTTTCTACTGGGTTACCTGAAGAAATACCCAGTAATGCTAATACTCCGATAATGACACAAGGCACAGTATCAACTCAGAGTGCCTCGATCACTAGTATGGTAACGACTAGTGTTGATCCTCACATGATGACTAGGGTAGAATCGATACCCCCTCTAGTGTTTTATAATAATAACACTGGGGCAGGAACTTCGATGCCTAGACAACAAGGGACATTACAAAATGAAAGATTCCGTTGGGACAGGCTGAGATGGCAACCGACGCCGAGATCGGGTCGAGATAATCATAGAGGGTATCAAGAAGGAAGATACGCCTCAAATCAGGAGCAGTTTGAAAGAAATCATCCTGACATCGAAAATGTGAATACAGGAATATCGAATGCATCCTTGGATATAATAAGACAATAGATGGATGATAGCAATTTCGAGATGGTTAATATGCTAACCCAACATATTACAACTGTGGTTAACCTGCTAGTTCAGACTACTAATGATAGTTTTCAAAGGTTAGCAGATCAAATGACTCGAATAGGGGATGCATTGGCCGTCCCTAGAGTCGAAGAAAATGTGAGGAATACAACTCCCATAAATGATCAAAACCAAAGACCTCACATTCGATTGGGAGATTACCAATTGCTGAGAAGAGGTCAAACGCTTGAGAATCTTGGTCAAAGAAACAATGATCGAGGACCTGTGATCGTCAAAGAACCACATCGGTTCGGAGGTCCGTACCAACCTGAACAACTTAACCAAGTATTATATAGGTTTTTGAATCAACAAGGGTTAGAAATGGGGCATGTGGAACAACCTTATTTCATATCCCCCTTTCCTAATTTTGTGTTGGAAGCAGAACTCCCCAGGGGATGTAAAATCCCAAAATTTACTAAGTTTGCTGGGGAAATCAGAGAATCCACGGTAGAACACGTGGCTCGTTACCAGATCAAATGCGGTAATCTCAATATGAATGAGAACTTAAGGATGAAATATTTCCCAAGTTCTCTGACAAAAAACGCATTCACCTGGTTCACAACATTACCCCCTAACTCTATATATAATTGGAACCAACTTGAAAGAATGTTTCATGATCAATTCTTTAGGGTTGAAAATAGAGTTAGTCTTGTCGATCTAATGAGCATCAAAAGGTATAATCATGAGAGTATCGATGATTACCTTAATAGATTTAGGCAGATGAAATCGAGATGCTTTACTCAAATCCCAGAATATGAGTTGGTACGAATGACTGCTTCTGGCCTAAAA
This sequence comes from Lablab purpureus, assembly GCA_030347555.1. Lineage (NCBI taxonomy): Eukaryota > Viridiplantae > Streptophyta > Magnoliopsida > Fabales > Fabaceae > Lablab > Lablab purpureus. Next base: position 14,015,409 of record CM059261.1, on the reverse strand, counting down.
TTCCCTATTAGGAAAAAATTAGTTAATTTACCTCTAATGGACATGGCTCAATTAGCTGACAAAGTTCGGAGAATCGAACAAATAAAGTATGAAAATGAAAGATATAAAAAATTTGATAAAACTAATAGGAAAGAAAAAGTGTCATATGTCAAAATGTCAAATTAGATAGAAGATGAATCAATATGTGAAGAAGAAGCGAATTTGGCGGAATTAAAAGTAGGTCCACCTTATATATGTAAACTATTACAACAAGGGCAAGTAAAAGATAAACTTGCTAATCGGACCTATAGTTTCGACGTAACTAAGGCAAACAAAATTTTCGATATTTTGTTAAAAGATAAACAAATTAAGTTGACTAATGAGCATAAATTATCAACTCAAGAACAAAGATAAGGACGAAAATATTGTAAATTTCATAATGTGTATGGTCATTGAACTAACAATTGTATCCATTTTAGGAACGTCATTCAGGATGTGATCGAACAGGGGAGGCTCAAATTTGAGGAGAAGCCTATGGACGTGGACACATATCCATTTAAAGTCCAAGTGAACATAGCGGAACCTGTGCTATGTGTTGATACTACTGATTGTTAGCATATTTCAAAGACAAGTGTTGATGAAGTCCTCCAGATATTTAATGAAGTCTTAAAGTTTTGATGATGAAGATTTAAAGTGCTCTAATCAACATTAAAGACTTGTGTCATCTCACAAAGGAAGGTTGCTAGATGAAAAAGGAAAGGCATAAAGAGTGTTTAAAGCTTTTAAGAGAGAAGATTGATGAAGATTTTCTCAAGAGCTGAAGTTTCAAGTTTAGTAGGTTCTTTTTTGGGTGATGGATGAAAAGAGTAAGTCATAATTCCCATTCAAGACCTTCCTAAACCTGAGAGCAAGTTGTTTTCTCGTAAAAACGTTTTTCTACGCTTTTAATCGATTATGATACGTAGTCTAATTGATTATTTCACTTAAAATTTGAATCAAAAGAGTTTAACGAACTAAATAATCGATTAAGTGTTTTTGATAATCGATTATATTGATTCTGGGTTAATATAATCGATTATGGCCTTAATCTAATCGATTATATCAGGCGAAATAAGTTTTCCAGTTTTTAACTATGATATAATCGATTAAGCTTTTTAGATAATCGATTAAATGAGTCGTTTTTGCGAATTCAATGCTAAATCAACCTAAAATCAACCTAAGAATGGAAACTTTGGAGCATTTTCAAATTATAAAATGAAAGAGAATGTCTTAGGTTCAACACATCTGAAAAAAAACACAATATTCAAAGTGTTCTTGCGCCTTAGTTTTTCAAAACCGCTTTCTTACTCTCTCAAGGTTGATCAAAGTCTTTGGAAGTGGTGATCTTTGTGCTTAAGCTTTCTATCCAGCACTATTATCAGGTGTATTCTTTTTACTGTTTTTATAAACGGGAAAATTCATCCCTTGGATCTGTTCTAAGGGAGGTATGTTCATTTCTTGTGTGTCAAGAGAGATGGGTTTCATCCTCAGTGTGTCTGGGGAGGTGTTTCATCCTTAGTGTGTCTAAGGAGGTGTTTCCTTTATCTTTATTTGTTATTGCATGAATTGGTGTTTGTAATTTCAATTAAAGATAGTGAGGTGATCATCACGCATTTGTGGTGATTGGGAACTGGACGTAGGATTGACTTAATCCGAACCAGTATAAATCTCTGTGTTCTTTCTCTTTCCCTATCTCTTTCTATTGTGGATCATATTAACAATTGCAATTCAAACTGCGCTTATCTAAGGTTAAGGAAAATCTGCATCCTAGTTTCTGAAAATCATTCAAAATATGGAAATTTATTTTAAAGGGAAAAAGCTTCTTAAAAATCCAATTCACCCCCCGTCTTGGTTTTTACACTGCTGTCTATATTAACACTGATGGTATCGACAATGCTGACGTGTTTGAGACGTTTATGGTCGATGTTACTGACGATGTCGATCCAAAACATCTCAAAATGGAAATGGATGAGATAGAGCGAGAGCTTGAAGAGTTCGAACAGTATGAGAAGGAGATATATCCTAAGGCAGGGAATACCTTGCTCGATTTCCTGATCAAGAAGAAAACTGAAGAAGAAATTGTGGCTCTCTGTCCTCGATGCAGTGCGGTGTTCGATAAATTGGCTGCCAAAGCATTCGAGGAGGCAAAAGAAAAGAAGTTGGAAGATGCTAAGATTGCATCTGAGAAGGGGAAGAAAGTGCAATCTGATACTAAGATTGCATCTCCCAGAACATATGTGCCTAGTGCTAGATACCCATAAATCAATGGGTACGAAAGGAGGCATATTATCCTCAGATTCCAAAGGGTAGGGGAGCAAGAGGTAGGGTGTTCGACAGAATATCCTATGCTAGAGGAAGAGGTTTTCAAAAGCCTCAATACTTCTACGAAGCACCTTGGGAGCAGATGAACATGTCGAAGACCTAGTGGAAGAATTTCAACAAAAGGAACTTCATAGGGTATGTGGGTGATTGGGTTAGACCATCGAAAACCTCTTATCATGAAGCGGAAGAGGAACATATGCACTTGGGGGTAGTGTCGATACTTCCTTCCGATTTTGCTCCAGCTATTGAAAGATAGCAAAGAAGGAGGAGAGAATTTGATGAAAACGAAGATTATTATGAGCCAGCTCTAAAACCCAATGTTTTTTGGGTGACACAAGTGGCTTGTGTCTCGCCAGATCGAGATGCAACATTTATCGACCCTCCTAGTGAAGAGATGAAGTTTCACTTGAAACCTCTGATGTTGACAGCACAAATCAAGGGTCTTAAGGTTGATAAGATTCTTGTGGATGGAGGTGTAGCTATCAATATACTACCAAGTAGTATGCTGCACAAGTTTGAAAAGACAAAGGAGGATTTAGTTCCTCACAATGTTATGGTTTCCGATTTCAGTGGGAAGGCATCGAGCTCAGAGGGGATGATTGCGTTCGATGTGACTATTGGTACAGTGAGAAGACCCACTGTATTTGTGGTTTTATACTCAAGAGCTAATTTCAATGTGCTCTTGGGTAGAGAATGGATCCATGGAGTGGGGGCAGTACCATCGACTGCCCATCAGAAATTATTTTTGTGGAATCGAGAGGGTCAGTTGGATGTGGTTGAAGCAGATCAGTGTGTATACACTGCGTTTGTATCGACAGCTGATCAACCATTGAAGACGATGGCTGTTACAAGGCCATTCACTTTTGAAGACACAAGTGACTTCAACTTGAAGTCTTTCGTACCTCGCCATCTTAATATGGATCTGGAACGAGGTTTTCTATTAGAAGAGGGGGCCAGCCTCGAAGTGGCTGATGATGATGCAGGGTAAACTATGCTCTGAGTTCTTGACTCGATTAGCAACTTATGCTAATGAACGGAAAATTGAGTCGGGTCAAGAAACACAAGTAAGTAGGGTAGGAAGAATAAAGTCGAATGCTGAAATCGACTTAGGATTAAGTGTCTTTAGTAATGAGGAGATGAAGTTAGATTGTATCTATGACCACTCTCCTTTAGGGTTTGAAAAAACAATCACCGATACAAGCAAAATCGGAGCACAAGATCCTCTCGAAGAGATCAACTTGGGAGATGAAGACATTAGAAGACCTACATTCATCAGTAGGTTATTAGATCAACAATCTCGAGAGATTTTAATCGGTATTCTAAAGGAATACAAAGATTGCTTTGCCTGGGACTATGATGAAATTCCTGGATTAAACAGAGATTTAGTAGAGCATCGACTACCTTTGATTGAGGGAAAGAAGCCTATTAAACAAACACCTCGAAGATTCGCACCAGAGGTCCTGAGCAAAATTAAAAAAGAAGTTGAGAGGCTGTTAAAAGCCAAATTCATTCAGACAGCCAGGTATGTAGATTGGGTTTCTAATATAGTTCCTGTGATTAAGAAAAATGAAAAAATGAGAGTGTGTATAGACTATAGAGACTTAAACGCTACCACTCCTAAGGATGAATATCCAATGCCGATAGCGGAAATGTTGATCGATTCCGTAGCAGGCAACGAAATGTTGAGTCTTCTCGATGGATATTCGGGGTACAATCAAATTTTTATTGCCCCAAATGACATATCGAAGACAGCATTTCGATGCCCAGGGGCATTAGGAACATTTGAATGGTTGGTTATGCCATTTGGCTTGAAAAATGCTGGGGCAACATACCAGTGAGCCATGAATTTAATTTTTCATGATTTGATTGATAATTTCATGGAAATTTATATCGATGATATAATTGTGAAATCTAAATCGAAAGAAGCTCATTTTGAGCATTTAAAACTTTCTTTTGATAGAATGCGAAAACATGGTTTAAAAATGAATCCTCTAAAATGTGCTTTTGGTGTACATGCAGGAGAATTTCTTGGATTCATAGTCCATAAAAAAGGCATCGAAGTCGACAAGAATAAGGTTAAGGTGATTCTCGAAATATCTCCCCCAAAGAATATAAAGCAATTACAATTTTTATTGGGAAAGGTTAATTACCTAAGGAGATTTATTTCAAACTTAGTCGGAAAGACGCGTGCATTTTCTCCATTATTGAGTTTAAAGAAAGAAGAGATATTCAAGTGGGAAACTCAACATCAAGAAGCTCTTGAGCAGATCAAGAAAAGCTTAAGCAATCCTCCGGTACCGAAATCGATGATTCGAGGAAAGCATTTGAAGCAATATATCTCGGCATCCGAGGATACTATAGCTAGTATATTGGCTCAAGAAGATGAAAATGGAGTGGAAGGCGCGATTTATTATTTAAGTCGATTGTTAATTAGTGCTGAAACTCGATATACTCCCATCGAAAAATATGGTCTTTGCTTGTATTATTCATGTTGTAAACTCAAGTACTATTTGAGACCTAATGAAGTGATTGTTTATTCAAAGAATAATGTGTTAAAGTTTCTTTTGACGAAACCTATTTTACATAGTCAAATTGGTAAATGGTTTTTAGCTTTTACTGAATTCAATCTAAGTTTTGAACCATTAAAATCAGTAAAAGGACAAATAGTTGCCGATTTTATGGCAGATCATACCAATAATAATTTAATCGATTGTTATGTTGAGAATCATTGATGGCTTCTATATTTCGATGGATCGAGTAATGATAAAGGAACTGGAGTCGGTATTTTGATAATATCTCCAAATCACGTTCCTACAAGGTTATTGTTTGAAATAATCCCTAGTTGCTCGAACAATGAAGCTGAATATGAAGCTTTGATAATTGGATTAGAAACTCTTTTAATAATGAAAGCCAAAAATGTTTTGGTAAGAGGTGATTCTCAATTAGTTATTAAACAAGTTATGCGAGAATATAAGTGTTTGAACCTTAATTTATTACCTTATCTATCGAAGGTACACAAATTAATAAAAGGGTTCGATGACATACACTTTGAACATATTCATCGAGAATTTAATTTGGAGGCAAATGAATTAGCTCAAATTGCGTCTAAGTATAAATTGTCAATAGAGAATTTAGAAAGGATGATAGAAATTTGTAAAAAATTACCTAAAAATCTTGATGTATGTTGTATTACTAACTTCGACGTTAATGATTGGAGGTTGCCATTAATAACCCATTTAAAGAATCCACAAGCTCCGGTTGATCGAAAGATCATGTATCGAGCGAAGAGTTATATATTAATTAATGACGAATTGTTCAAGAAAAGCGTCAAAGGGGTATTCTTGCATTGTTTAAGTGAAAATGAAGCTTATATTGCTATGGCAGAAGTCCATAGTGGGTTATGTGGTGCTCATTTAGCAGGAGAAAAAATGAGATGGTTAATTTTAAGGAAAGGTTTTTATTGGCCATCGATTAAACAAGATTGCATAAGTTTATAATAGTAGCGGTTGATTATTTCACTAAGTGGCTAGAAGCCATTCCTTTAAAAGATGTGGAACAAAAAGATGTGATTGATTTCATTGAAGATCACATAGTACATCGATTTGGGATACCAGAATCGATTACGACAGATCAAGGAACGATTTTTACTAGGCGAAGAGTAGTTCAATACGCTGAGTCGAGGAATATTAAGCTATTGGCATCAACACCTTATTATGCACAAGCTAATGGACAAGTGGAAGTAATAAATAAAGTTATAATTAGCTTGATTAAGAAGCATATTGGGAATAAACCTCGAAATTGGGAATAAACCTCGAAATTGGCATGAAACGTTAAGCCAAGTTTTATGGGCGTATCGAAATTCTCCTAAGAATTCTACCAAAACTACACCTTTTAGGTTAGTTTATGGTCAAGACGCAGTATTGCCAGTCGAAATAAATTTGCAATCGATAAGAGTTCAAAGGCATGGAGAAATCTCGAGTGGAGATTATTGGAATTCAATGTTCGACGAGTTAAATGAATTGAACGAAGAAAGGTTGAATGCATTAGAAAATATAATTCAATAGAAGAATAAGATTGCTCGAGTTTATAATAAAAGAGTTAAAAATAAGGCCCTTGAGGAAGAAGATATTGTGTGGAAGGTGATTTTACCCATTGATAAAAAATCGAAGCGTTATGGAAAATGGTCTTCGAGTTTGGAAGGACATTTCGAAGTTATAAACGTTTTATCAGGTAATGCTTATAAGATAGTCAATTGCGAAACAGGGAAATCGATGTTAACTATAAATGGGAAATACTTAAAATGCTACGAACCACACATGCAAGAAATATAGAAAGGATAAGAGAAAAAAGAACCTTTCGATTTAATAATAAAAATGTGTACATAAGTTAAGAAAGGTATATACAATAAAAATAAGAAATGTACAAAATTGTTACAATTCCTAATCTAAGAGACATGTTTGTCTCGATGCTCGGAGATGTGTACTTGAAAAATGCGAGCATTTTGATTCCAAGGGAGGGCAACGTCTTCTAGTTCTTGATCCAGTTTGCCTATCTCAGTTAGGGTGTTAGATAAGTCGATTGCGGATGCCCTAGCCTGAGATAGAGACGATTGGCGCCTCTCTTGCAATTGATGTCTTGTGACGCCCAACTCTTCCACTTGAGTGTCGAGCTCGATCAATTGACGCTTCAGAGCATCGATCTCAACTTCGATGCGCACCCTTCTCTCAGAAAACGAAGTCACTTCATTATCGATCTTAGACATGTGGGAGTTAATATCTTCAACTGAACGCTTATGTTCATTTAAAGTATTTACTCCCGTTATCTTCGTGGCTTTGAAATCTGCTTTACAGGTTTCGAGTTGTCTTCTCTTCTTCTGAATATCTCAAGCATGGTTAAAGAGGAAGACGAACTCCTTCACCTCGGCATGAAACCAGGTGGTAAGCATCTTGCTTCGAATTTGGAGACCTGCTCGACGATGTCCTAAATCTCCCGTTTTAGTTGAGGAGTTTGGATGAGGATATCCAAGGGAGTTGAGTAGGCTGTTGCTTTGAAGTTCTTCACGACGACGTCGATATTTGAATCAGAGTTTGAAGTGGAAGGTTGGGATGTCAAGCTACTCATCCGAGACGGATCTGACATGGTGTCCAACATGTTAAGGATGGAGAAGGGGTCTCTTTCGATTTCCTCCAAAATGCTTGTGAGGTTGCTTAGCTCCGGGATCATCTCGGTCGAGAGTTTGTGGGGCGACCCTTGACCATTATCCTCATCATCATGAGCCTCTCGATGCTCAGATGTGCTTGGAGAAGGAGGAAGGTCATCTGCCTCGACGACGAGGGGCGAGTGAGGAGGAAGAGCCTCTTCATCACCAATGTTGCCTTCAGGGGCAGGGTCAGCCTCTGGTACGTCAGCGGTAGGTAGCTCGACATTCGATACTATTTGACCCAAATCCGGCGAAGCTGTAGCACCCTCTGTATATAGATATAAAGTGAGTAAAAAGACTATTCGAGGAAATCCAAATAAGTTGTAGGTAAGAAATGTACCTTCGATGATGATTAAGTCATCACCTTCAGGGGTGATAGCAGCTAAGGGCTGGGTCGAGATTGGATTCTGAAAATGGAATAGAGGTTAAGTTATTAAATGAGAATAAAACACAAAATCATAGTATGAGATTTGCATCAAAATCATACCTGCACATCAATTGTTGGATTTTGGGGAGTTGGGACTGTTGGTTCAACAGTCGAGGTTGCCTCGATATGAGAATCCAGGTTACTGGAAATGTTTGTGGTCGAGGTGACCTAAAATAAGGAATATCATATGTTAATGTTATGATATTGACTCGATAATGTCGAAATCGAAAAGTAAAAGGAAATAAATGATACCTCTTGAAGCTGGGAATCTTTTATTTTCTTCCTCACGAGAGGAATTTCTTCACTCTCCGATGAGGAAACTCGAGTCGGAGCTGGATGCGACTAAGGAAATAATAGATAAGTGAAAAACTCGAGAATAATAAAAGGATAAATGTAGATGTAAAGATACATCGAGATATTTACCTGAGTTCTTGGAACTTTGGACTTGGAGCTGAGGGGTTTCGAAGACTTGTGCTTTGAGGATTTTGTGGGGTTCGAAGAAGCTATTTCGGGTCGAGACGGGGCTCCATCATCATCTTTTCCCCAGTCTTCGACTTGCTCGGGGAGCTTTTTTGGCTTAGCTGAAACAAGAATCAAGCATAGAGTTAATTACAATCAAGGAATACATATCGATAAAAGATAAGTAGTAATAATTCTCACCCCAAAGAGTGGGAGTCAAAATCCTTGTGTACTTAATGTGTTGCAACCATGAGGGTAGCTCATTCTCTCGACACGTTAAATAAGAAAAATATGATAATCGAGAAACAGTTACATTAGTTTTAGGGGTATCTACATGATCGACCCGATATAATTCTTTGGCAGAGCGTAGTTCTCTAACCCATTTGGGATGAGTTAATGGTTTAGCTACTCCAAAGGAGGCTAAGGGAAAAATCGGGAGGTTTTTCGGGAAATATTTTTCAAAAATGGTTTTTCCTAAAGGGTTTATGATTTTGAAAGATTCTCGATTTTTATTTACTTTGTATCTGAGAGAACGAGCTACCCCTAGGATAGTGTCCCTCAGGTTTGTAGGGTTATAACACTCTTGATAAAAGTTCTCGAATTTAATAATTTGAAGGCAGTGAGTCCATTTACCTTTCTTTGATTTGCTAGTATCCTGCAGAAGAGATGGAGAAGTGGTTAATCTCGATATAATAATATCGATGGTTGCATGAGTTGAGATAAACCACTGAGTCCACCAATCATGGAACTCCTTCTTGCAAAAATAGGCTGGCTCGAAGGGATATGGTTCGAGGATGAGTTTCTTCCTTGGGAGCACAGCCTTTAACTCTGCTTGGAAAGTCTTCTCGGTGATGACTATGTTGTGTAGATGAGGGTCACTGAACCGAGGATATGGAAGCACCTGACAGAGGCCGAATTGCCTCGACAGCAGTTGTGGTTGGTAGAGAAAGAATTTGACATCTTTCATTTGGAATCCCCCGACGATTACGTCCCACCCAAGGAAATTCCTCCAGATGTCGATCAGCTCCTGTTGGGCACCTGGTATTGGAGCTGGGAAGCGTTGGCCCAACCAGGTGGGCCCCTGAAGGGACATCTTCGAGAATGGAGCAAGGTCCTCTGATAATTTTTCTTTACTTAAGAAAAATTCAAGACATCTCTCGTAATTATCTCAAGACGGCTTCATCTTGCGTGGGAGGAGTGTAGTTAATCGAGCCCTTTCAAGTGGATAATCGGTAGGGGCTTTGTCGGAAGGGGGGAGGTTTCCTTCGAGAATCGAGTTCAACCACAACTGGATGAACCAAATGGGCCCCGATAAATTTCCTTTCGGTTTTGCTGCATAAAGAATGTCTGACGCCTCATGGAATGCAAAATAAACATGAGCTAGGAGGAGCTTCGCCAGACTTATTTGAGGTCTTCCTCGGTGGAGGAGGCCTGCCAGGTTGAACATGTTCGAGGAGATTTGGATTGAACAGGAGCAAAACACTTGTGTAGTGAGCCAATACACAAGGAAAGCAACGTGCTCCGATTCCGATATAGCTGCATCGGCATCCTCATTGCAGTGGTGCGCTAGGAAGTGGCCATACGCCTTGTGAGACCAATCGATTTACGTCTCGAACTCGGAATCGATGGAAAAGGCTGCAAAGGTGTAAATTTCCCCGATTTGCTTTAGGCCTGTGATGGCAGCTACATCGAGAAGTGTTGGTGATAGTGGACCACATGGTAGCTCCAAAGCATGTAGGTCCTTATTCCATAAGTGTACAACTGCTAAGAACATCGACATATCGAAAGAGGATATGTCGAGTTTGCTCAGTTGGATGAAGTCAAAAATCCCGATTCTCTTCCAATGATTGCCGTAGGATTTCTCAACTCTTCTTAACCAATTTAGATAATTGGTTCTTTTGCTGGCAGGCCTAGTTCGATATACCCTGGAGGTAATATCGAGAAAATCGAGCTTGATCGATGATCCAATGATCAAGGATAAGCCTTTGGAGGTGGAGGGGAAGAAGTCCTTGATAGAGTCCAAGGAGAAAGCAGGGCGATAGGAGCCAAGGAAGGCTGAAGGGGTACTAGAGAGGGAAAAAGGAAGAAGTACCTGGGTAGACTAGAGCTTCTTAGTTTCTTCCTCAAGGTTGGGGAACGGGAGAAATTTCTCACCATTGAACTCTAGTAGCTCAGCATTTGGGATGATGGAAACGTCTGAAGAAGCCATTTGAGAAATAGAAGAGTAAAATGTGAGAGAAGAGGGAGAGAGTTTCGCTGAAGAGAGTAAACGAAGAAGACGAGGAGTTATGAGAAAGCAAAGGTAAGCGTGAGAGTGTTGAAGAAAGGTAGGGTTTTTATAAACCTTGAAAAGAGACGTTATGGAGGGAAAAACAAAAAAACTATTTTTCTGAAATTTGGTTGGGATTCGTGAGAGATTTTCTGAGGGGAAAATTTGATAGGGGTAGGTGAAGGGGTTTTGCGGGAATCCCAAACGACGTCTCATTTAATGCAAACTCAGAGATGTCAGGAATGTTTCACTTTGTTGTTATCTAGCACATGATAATAATCGAATGCATGATGAACATTCATGTCGATATTATCTTGGGGGCATCTGTTATCGACGTAGATTGAAATCGACGAGGATCATAATAATCGAAGATTCAGTAGATGAAGATCGAAAGTACGAGTAAATGAATGTGGTTAAAGATCGAGAAAGTTGAGAATAATCGAAGATCATTGGAAATCGACATTAAGGCATTTTAATGACTATGCGCCATTTGCAAAAAAGAAAGACACGTGGAAAGATGTTAAAAGAATTCAAGACGTGGAGAACGTGGGGAAACCGTTTTCAAACGGTTATTTATGTAAATCAGTATAAATAAGAAGGGCGGGGAATAGAAAAAGGGGTTAGAGATTTGTAAGTGAAAAAGCCAGAGAGCATACGAGAGCAAAAATGGCGAAACACTGCATACTTCTAACAATTTTAGCTTTCATTTCTGATTTTCTGCAACTTTGTTGGTTTTATCCCTGGTAATGAATAGAATTTCCCCTTCTGTAATTACTTTCTTCTTTACATTTCTGCATTCATTAATGGGTTAAGATTTGTTTATTTCAATGATCATCATTTACGTTTACTGCATGCTTTACGAAAATTCAGATAAAAAAGAAATATTGAAAGTGATTTTCACTACTAGCCTAAAAAAGAATTTGCAAATCGCATTTGTGAGTAGATGATTAAGTGTTTAATAACATTCGATTCATCGAACTAAAATCCATCGAAAACCGTAGGAGATTACTTTTAGCACATTTATATATATATATATATATATATAATAATAATAATAGCTTAATCAACGAATTTAACGTGTTTAACACAATATTATTTTAAATGTTTAATGACACTTCATAATGTGGTTGCTAATATGTGATGCTCATAAGAAAGTAAAATGACAATTGGTTTGGTTTGTGGGGTCTTGGAGCATATAGCTAATTAACTTCTAAGCAAGAAAAGCACATATTTAAAAGATAGAAGAAAGGGTTAAGATATATTCTTATGATTTTATCCATTTTTACATCTAATTTGGATGGTTCTTCCACTAGTTTTACTCTCCACGGAAGTAATGTATTTTCAGATTTATGGATAGGTAATTTGTCGAACATTTATATATATTTGTAAACCTTAACTCTTTCCAAGACGTACTTTGTAGAAAAAGTATTTAAAAAAACATATATTAATAAATTTTAAAAAATAAACTGTGACAAGAAATATGACAATTTTCGACACAATTATCGACTTTAAGGCTGCTAAGTCCTTTTATTTTTCTTTCCTTCATTCAATAATTTTTTATTTTTTATTTTTTAAAATTCTCTCTTTCTATTATCTTTAGCTTTCAAAATAAATTCTACCAAGTAGAAGGTGATCACACTATGTCATTTCCTATGGATTAGAATTCATTTTAAAAGTAACTTTTTTTCCTCTAAAATCTTCATTCTTAAATTTTTTTTATTCTATCTATAAATATTTCAAACTTTCACGATTCTCTGAGTTAAGGCATGTCATTTGCTCAAATGTTTTTGTTTTCTTATGAATGTTTTAATTGATTCGGTGATGTACTTTAGGTTCATAGGAGTTTGGTGTGATTTTAACTATGGAAAACTACCAATTCTTACGTAAAGGCAATTATTTAAAATTATAAGTGAATTTTATTTTAATTATAAAATGTTATTTGTTGAGATTGTGCCTTAATTTGTTTGGATTTAATTAGTTCCTATCATGTTTTCGTGAATGCAATAAATATTTTAAACTTGTTTGAATAGACTGATCAACAAATTTTGGAGTGGAATGTATCTTAATTTTATAAATTTTGTTGTTTTTGCAAATTTCGCTTTAGCATTAAGTTGTCTTTTTATCAGTGTTTAAGGAAGGACTATCAACTTAGATATACAATATTATTGCTTGATACATTTATGATCTAATTTAGAAGAAAAATACACACTTCTTCGTTTGATAGTTTGTTTGAAAATCATTCTTTTGTCATAAAATAATATTAATTGTTTTTTAACATAATTAAAAATTATGGAACATTTGAACTTTTTTTCAACAAGGTCTTTAAAAAAAGAGTCCTTGCAAATCTTTTTATGTTTGTTGAACAACTTCAACTCAAACTTCCATATTTAAGTTTGTATGTCTATCCTTGCATGGATTGTAGATATGCATTAACTATGTTGCAAGCAACTTTAAATGTTTATATCTTCTTTAAGCAATAATTGACATGATTATGAGCCTTGATTAGAGTATTTTTGTCCAAACTGAAATAAAGTAAGGAACTGTATGCAATAGATAACCTTTCCAAAGTTAACAAGGAATGTATGATGATAGTTGTTGACACATAATAGTTTTAGTATGTATTTCAAGAAATCATTTGATGTAGACATAAGCGTTAAGAAATTTTTTAATTTAATTAAAGATGAAAACACTTAGTTTAATATAGAAATAATCATAAAATAATTCGTGAAGTACAACATGAGCTTAAGATACTATGTATATATTACAAAACAGATATCGTATGACAAATAAAACCTATGTGTTTTACATATTCTATTATAGAAAATATTGTATCTTACAAACAAACAATTTTTATAGTTTACACAAAATTGTCTAACCCCACTTAATCCAAATTTAGGAGTTTATTGAACCATATTCTAACAAACTTTGATGAAGGAGTATTAAAACTTATGATCTCATCAACAAGATATAATTAATTATAAATATAAATATATATATATATATATTTATAATTAACTAACTACTGAAAAATATATAAAAATATATTTCTTAAAGGTTATTTCACGATTAATTAATTAAAATATATTTATACAATATAATAAATTTACGTTGTAATTTTAAACTATAAAATTACATAACTTATTTATAAATATAAGATAGAGTTAATTTAACAATACGATTTTTTTAGTTGTAAAAAGTTCAATATTTTTTTAAAAAAGATGTTTTACATTTTTTTAATTTTTTTAAAATTTTAGAAAAAAAGTATTTATGAATCTTTTAAACACAATATTTATTTATTTATTTAAAAAATGTTTAACAATTTTATAATTATAAAAAAATAATTTAAATTGAACTGAAAAGTATCTCTTTAATTCAAATTAAATATTAAATTTAAATTGGGACAAACCAAACCAAATCAATTTAATTTTAATATTTAATTCATATGACCATCTAAATAAAAACAAACGAAAGAAAATCCCCAACACCCTTAGATAAAAAGTTAACATATATATTTTAAATAATTAAGAGATGCGATTAAACCTTTTATTAATAATAAATAAAATAAAATAAACAAATAATAAGTGATTAAAAGTAAAAGTTAAGAAGAAGAAAAAGCCATGTACATGGTCTTTGTCGTGTTTCCTAGTTAGAATATTCAACAAGTAGAATAGTGAAGTTTCTCTATCAATCTATATTTTATTATTATTATTATCAATTATAGATAGTTTCATTGCTCTTTTTGTGTACACAACACAAGAAGCACTTTGTTCTATAGCAGTTTTCATCTGTGAAAGTTCTACGAAACCACTGTTCCGTGGTTGTAGCAATTTAAGCAACAAAATTATTAAGATTGAAAATAGGCTCAATCACTATATACACTCCCCTTTTCCCACAAGGGTCACTATCACGAACTACTATAATGCTAAATTTTCCATTTTCATCTTCCACAAATATGAGGAAAAGAATAGTAGTGCCGTCTCCAATTTTCTTTTTTATGTTTGATTAAAGAAAGGTATTTATTAAGATACCCTTTATACTTTCTTTCAAATATTTATATTTTTATTATTAATTTAACTTGCAATAAAACTTATAAATCATGAAAAAGTCGCATTGATAAAATTTAGTCAATTCATCAATTATAATAAATTTTGATTAATAATACAACAGAGGTTTAATGCATCAGCAGGTTCCCGAGCTTTAAAAAAAATAATTAGGTTCCTAAACTATATCATTGAGGTTCTAGAATTAGTTGATGGTAGCTTAAAACGCCCAAGAATAATAATTTGTAACAAATTTTCTAATTTCAAGCATCTAACTTAAAAAATTATAAAAGAAATCAAGAATTCAATTACACTTTCTAATTTACTTAAAAACTTTAACTAAAAATTCTCAACCTAACCACGCATTATTAAACCTAAAATATATTAAAAATATTTCAAAACGTCATCACCATTTCTCTCTTCGAGTGCGAGAATATTTTAACTTTTGTCAAGTTTACTATAGTGACATATCTTTTTATATTGATATATTTTTTTAAGAGGAGATTTCTCAAACATTATTTTAGTAATAATTCTAAGTGTGGTTAGACTTTAATATTTAATAAGAGAGATTTTAGATATTTAACTCTTATGATAAGAGAATCAACCTTATAAAAGATTTAATATAATTTAAACCCTTAATATCTATAAGTTTTATTTTTTCTATAAACAACTTAGTTTTCTCATTTCTTTTTTCTATCAAATGTGGAGTTTACTTATACTCTTACTTAAATTTTTAACATTTGATGGCTGCATGATACTAATTCCTTTACGTGAGGATTGTTTTTTTCTTTTTTGGCGCGGATTGCATACTATTGCCATGGAATTTTTGAAGCTGTATTGTAACTCTCTCTCTCCAAGATTCTGTGTGTAAATTCTAATTTGTTCTTACTTGCATGTGACAGAAGAATTAAAGTTTAATTTACTTGACGACGAACAAAACAAATATAATTTGTGCGTTTACAAAACTATTATGTGGATTTAAAGGAGGAACGTGTTTGGGTTGATCACGGTTCCATTTCATAATATTCATGATGAAGTAGTGATGTTTTTCTCTTGGAACAACATTATATGGTAAAAGGAGAAAAGGGGACAATGAGGGAAACCTGAAAAGTGAAAAGTGAAGACGATTTGAGTATACCTGTGGCTGCTTTGTTGACATTTTCATTGACAAGGCTCAAAGGATTTACTTGAACTGGCTTCACATATTTAGAATATCATGTTATGTAGTTTTAATTTGCTAATGAACATTACATGGTTGTGCTTTTTTATATAAATAATTATTTTTCATTAAATGGTTTTATGTTTTTTTATGGTCTTAGTAGTAAAAAATATTTTTTTATTAATTATTTGAATTTAATTACATCAGTTCAAAACTGTAACAAATGTACATACAAACATATGAGTGATGTAAAAAGAATCTATTTTATGTTGATTAATTACACTCTATGAAAAATTATTTTATGTCCGTTTAAATTATCAATAAATTAAAAATTATCTTTTAATTTGGGTGAGGTAAAAGTTGACGTAAAAAAATATTTTGTTATATTTATTTCTGTCATAAAAAAATAAAAAAATACACAAATAATATCTTTAAAGTCGGCTGAATAAAAAATACAATTATCTTTAAATTAATAAATATAAAAAGTTTTATTTTTAATAACAATTACAAAAAATTGTATATAATAACAAAATTTTACCAACAAAATTTTTTTAATGATAATTTTTAATTATCAATAAATTTTATCGGTAATTCATTGAAAAATTATTGATAAAAATTTATTACTAAAATTCGAACTGAATTGTATGAAATCAAATTTTTCAGTAAAATATGATCGAAATCAAATTCTTCGATACAACAATATGTGGATAATTTATATATTTCTACGTTTATATATTTCTACATTTATATATTTATACATTTATATATTTATACATTTATATATTTATACATTTATATATATATATATATCTATACACTATAAGAAATATTATCTATACTTACACACACTTTTACCTACACATATTAAATAAATGTAGTTAAAATTAAAAAATACTTTTACCTACATATATTTTATATAAGTGAAATTCAAAGCTTTATATCTATATATATTAAGTGTAGGTAAAATTTATTATTTTGATAAACAAAACATATAACATTTTATTAATAATTTAAATAAGTTATAGTGATATAAAAATAATAAAATGAAAAGATAGAAAAATAATGAAACTTTATCTAATTTTATAAAATTTACTTATTATTAAAATATATTTTTTAAAATTAAATTAAATAATATTAATTAATGATTTAACCAATTTATTTAATATCCTTTTTTAATATAAATCTACTAATTATAAATAAAAAATGATAAAAGAACAATAATTATAAATAGAAAATAATAAAATAATAATAAAAAAAGAAAAAATTTTCTCGTTAATTTTTCACTAAACCCTAACCAGACTTTCCATAAAAAACCGCTTAACATCAATATATTCCATTCCTAGTTGGACTCAATTGCATCAAAATCCCACCAAATTTTGATTTCATGAACTTGTAATGTTGAATGAAAAGCCCTAACATGAAATCCGAGGAATAACTCCCAAAAATCAATCATCTGTTTGTTCGATGCCTGGCCTGATCGTCGCGCGGTGCTTCACGTGGTGGTGCCATGGGTGGTGGTATGGGTGGTGGTGGTAGCGTTGTTAGGGTGTGACGCGGCAGAAGGTTTGAAGGTGTCGTTTAGAGTAAACGACGTGCTTCCCGTGCTGCCACGCCAGATCTCGTTGCCCGTTCTCAACAACCTCCACAGTGTCGTTGACTTGCTCCCTTATTTCGTTGGCTCCCTCACTCCCTCCAATGCCTCCATCAAGTGGAAAGGTGCTTGCTTTTATGACAACACCGCCAAGATTGAACTCACCCCCGCTTTCCAGGGTGCTGTTCTCTACCTCAAGGTCATCATCATCCATCCTATGCTTTTTAAATCAGCTTTTTCTTTTTTTTTTCTTTTTCCTTTTCCTTGATTAGTTCATCTCTAACTCCGCCAAATATGTCTCTCCTATTAAAGATGGAGCTGATGAGGTATGCTTTTGATAATTTTGTTTATTTTATGAAACAGGTTCTCTCCTATTAAACTTAAAGATTGGCTGCAGGTCAGCTTTCTGAACATTACTGGGTTTCGCGACTTCCCTCTTGGTGATTTACCTATGCTGCAGGTTTGTAAAATGTGCCAAAATGGAAGTTTTTTAGTTGGTGCTAGACTATTTTATCCAGTATCCACTGTGGTTTCATGCTCCCTATGCTTCACAGGTATTGCTATACACATCAGAAAATGTTTTTGTACCCTTAACAGTTGGGGGAGGAATTAGAGATTTCACAGATTCAACTGGAAGGTATTATTACTGATCTATGTTGACTTTCTTGCACCATTATTTTTCCAATTAAAATTATCCAGGTGTGTAGTTTTATCATTGTGTTCACTCAGAACTTTCAAAACTTTTTCATGCGGTTAACTATATTCTTAGGTACTATTCTAGTTTGGAAGTTGCTTCTGAATACTTTAGGTCTGGGGCTGATAAGATTTCCATTGGAAGTGATGCTGTTTATGCTGCAGAAGAATATTTAAGAACCGGAGTATAGAACTCAACCCATTTCTTGTTTCTATTAATATGCACTAATATATGTGTAATTTCTGATGTTTCCTTGGTTGTCACATTTAGGTAAAAACTGGGAAGACCAGCTTGGAGCAGATATCAAGAGTTTATGGGAACCAGGTTAGCTAACAGCTGATTTCATGTCTGCTCTTTTTTCCTATGCCTGAACATATAACTGTGTGTACTAGAGAATCCCTGAACAAACATATAACTGTAGGCCTCTTTTTACCCCATTTTATAGCATAATTTTTCTGAATGCTTATCATGTTTATCAACGTGATGTATTAAATTGCTGATCAAATTTTATAGCAAATAGTAGCAGAGTTAATATTAATAATGATAAATTATTTATAGAGGAGATATTTAACTAATTTGGCTTTTGCATCTAATTTCTCCTAACTATAAAGGTAATTTAATATTTTGAATATAATAAGTGATCACAATGCCTAGTGAGTTCTATTCCGTTAAGATGTTCAGAATTATTTTAATTTTGAACCTGTCTTTAGAATAAGATAAATTACCAAAGTTTTGGGAAACATGTTCTAACTTGTAAGATAGAAAATAGTAAATTTTAAATATTTTATGCTACATGTCTTCATGTAAAATGAGAAGTAATAATGTATTTGATGCAACTAAGTAACTAATGTCTTGGGCATAATCACATCACAAATAATTACAAGTGTTGTACCTACTTGTCTATATTCCTATTAATTTTCAATTTGCAGGCAGTGGTTGTTAGTATTGATCCTCGTAGAGTGTATGTAAAGGATCCTAATGACGTGCAATTGAAGACTGTAAAGGTTTCAAATCTAGGTGAAGATCTTGCTGTTTTCTTGTCCTTCATTTTATATTTAATTGCTAAAATTCTTACTGTAATGTGTACGTGGTACATTTTTTCTGTCGTCAAATTTGCAAGAGACAGATCTGATCTCTTTTAAGATGGTCCTAAAATTATCCCTAGTAATCGTTTGATTCTGAAGCAGGGACTTCTTATATTTATACTCTGTTGTCCCCTCCCCCTGACCCATTTTTCTTTGGTGTAACTGTTATTTGTATCACCTAAATAACAGGGATATATTATTAGATTCTGTTGTGAGTTTCCACAGCTTGCTTCTAACAATTGAGTTGTATACAATATTCTATTAGTGTATTGGGGTGGGGGAAGAAATTTGCTGAAGGCTGCAGTAGGGTAATTAGTTTCTATTTCTGATTTAGTTAAAATAAACAAGTTGAGAGAGATTTTTGGATGTAAAACACAGAATATGCACTTTTATGTGAAATATATTAAATTTTAAAATATTCTAAAATCATTTTATGTTGGTTTCAGGTCCAAATGGAGAAGAGTATGCATGGTATCAATGTACAGTAAGTTGATTTTGTATCTTTGCTTAACTTTTTTTATCATGTCCACTGAACTAGATCTCTTAACCTTTTTCTTTTCTTTTAAACATTCTAAAATCAAATAGTGGATAACACTAGAGTTACAGCTTTAAGAGAGCCTAAAAATGGCGTAACTAGATTACAGATTTGTTAGATTGGTTTTGGGTACAGGCATAAGTGATGAGACCCTGCACTCCTGACTGTTGTCGTCATGAGATTTTAATTCATGGATGGAGCTCTTGGAATTTCTTTAAAGGGGATGCAGTCATGTGGACATTTACTTTAGTATTTGTAACATACGAAAGATTATCAATATGCAATAAACATGAATATCTCATATGAGATCATGTGAGTAACATTTTTGAGTTAGTATGACTCTTGTATATAAAATGATTTTTTTAGGATTTGTGTTTGATATATCACTATTTTTATAGATGTTTTTGTATTTGTTATTTATCAATTTGGTGTTGATTTAAAGCTAAAATTGTTGGTCTTGATTGATTGGATAACCCATTTGCAATATAATGACAAATTTATTCTCACAATTGAGAAAAATGTAGGTATATGTTGACAAATTTACTCTCACAATTGAGAAAAGTGTAGGTATATGTTAAGAAATTTATTCCTACAATTGAAAAAAGTGTAGGTATAAACTATAGTGACACACCACATATGTTGTTAAATCTCATTCAAAATTTACATTAATATTGTGTGTGGGTATATGTATAAAAATCATATACCCACATATATTATATCTATGGTGACATTTTTTATATGTCACTAAACGTTATATTTGTTGTAGTGATATATTTATATATCTATATATTTATATATCTATATATTCATATATTTATATTTTTATATATTTATGTATTTATATATTTATGTACTTATGTACTTATATATTTATATACTTATGTACTTATATATTTATATACTTATGTACTCATATATCTATATATTTATATATTTATATATTTATATATCTATATATCTAGATATTTATACATTTATATATTTATATATTTATATATTTATGTGTATGTGCGCAAGATTTTGGGTTTGGAACTTCTAATAATAATAATAAATGTGATAAAATTAAAATAAAAAAATTCAAAAGAATTATATTTTTCTTTTAATTTATTTTTATCTTTGGATTTTAGTTGTCGGTAAAGTTTGTAAAGTTTCATATGAAAAAATTACCAACGAATTTTTTACCGTCAATAACGTCATTTTACCGATGAAGTTTTTTCATTACCAACGGATTTTGACCATTGGTAAAATAAGTTTTTTTGTAGTGAACTCAAAATCTATAATATAATAAATAATTTTGAACCACTCAATTTAAACAAATAACAAAATACTTATAATGATTAAGTGAATACTAAAATTTATGAAATTATTTATAAAATCATTACAAACAACTTAATGTTAAAATTATTAAAATACCAATACTTAATAATATTTATTCAAATTAATATTTTATTAATATATAATGATGAGATATCTACTTGTTCATAGTAATAGTAGTGACACAAGTGCATGAACATAAGTGACAATTATGTGCATGGTTGTGTCAAGATATGCTATGACATAATAAAGAAAAGTAGTTGTGTTTCGACTTGTGGCAGCACAACAGAGAAAAACAATGATGGAGATAAAGTAAAGTCGTGAGAATACAAGCTATTTATGGGGAGGTGCATTGGTAAGGGAAGGGTATCAGTGGCAGAGTGAGGCACACAAACGCTAACGATATTTTGTGAAAATTTCAAAGACAACAAAACAAAATGCACAAAGAAAAAAAGTGAGGGGGAAAACTTGGTTAAGAGGAGTTTCTTTGTCAGTTGTGGGGAGAACCGACGTTTTAATATCACCTAGCATAAAAGACACTTTTACTAGTATATTTAAACTATTGAAGATAATTTATAATGACAAGTTCAAAATCACCTATGTAGTGACAATTTCGTGATTAAGTGAAATTTTAAAATGATAATTATTCTAGAATCGTCATCTAAACAAAAAAAATGACTAAAGTTGTCTTGAGAATTGTCCTAAAAAATGGAAAAACGATGATGGTTGGCATGAGAACTATCGTTACATGTAAATTTTTTCAACAAAAAATGATTCATTTCATTTGTGTTTTTCTTCGTTTTCAAAGTTCTTTCTCAGTTTTCTCTCATATCCACCAATTTGATCTTTTTCATCTCTTCTCATCGTAGTTGCATCACTGTTGCCACTACACTGACATTGTTGCTGCATTATCGTCGTCGCCACTACTTTTTGTCAAGGTTTTTGGCATTTGTTGTGATTGTTGTTCAGTCTGAACCTCGTTGTTGCCACTACCAACGTCGGTGCTGCTGCTAACCTAATTGTACAATTTATTTAAGGATTTAGAATATATTATATTTATTAATTTAGGATCGACTTTAGAAATTTGATTTGAGCTTATTGTGTTAGATCGTATTGATAATTCAAACTATATTGTGTTGAACTAATGATTGAGTTTAATTAAAATTTAGATGTTAATTTATTAAACAATATGTTAAAAATATTATGTTGAATATGTTGGTATTGGATTCAGATTGTATTATTATATTTTGTAAAGTTCATGTTGTAGGTGTTATGCTGCTGACTTTTTGATGGATTTGTGAGTATTAAGAGATCCTTAATTTTCCATTTGAAATTTAATACGAAGAATTGTATAATACACCTCCAATCTTAAAATTTTTCCTATGTTTTGCTTTGCTTTATATAAAAATAAGCAGATGTTGTACCAATTGTAATTGTATTGAATCTTAAATTGTCCATTTGAACAACCTGGAAAGATTAATAATTTTTTAATAGTTGATTTGATACATAAGTTATACATAATCTATATGTCATATATTTTACTTAATTTTGGTTCATTGTTTTTTGTGTTGGTCCTTGGGTGCATATTTGATTGTGGAGATTTTATGTCACCACTTCATTTTGTGTCACCTAAAGGTCAATGCGAAATGCTACCAAAATTTTGTGAAATATAAGATATGATGATTAAAATTTATGTATTATTGAAATATAGAAAAAATGAATCTTCCAAATGAGATATGGTCATACCTTTGATAAAAAAATGTAAAAAAATGTGAAATTTACATGCATCGTATGTTGACATATTTCAAGTATAAATGTTGATGAAATTTTCTCTCAATAAGTCATGAAGATTAAAGTTTTGATGATGAAGATATAAAGTTCTTGTACAACATTAAAGACTTGTTTCTATCTCACAAAGGAAGGTTGCTTCATGGAATAAAGGCAAGACATAAAGGAAAATAAATGCTTTCAAGAGAGAAGATTGTTGAAGATTTTCTCAAGAAATGAAGTTTCAAGTTTAGATGTTTCTGTTTTGGGTGATGGATAAAAAGGGTAAGTCATAAATCCCATTCAAGACCATTTCAAACTTGAGAGCAAGTCATTTTCTCGTAAAAACATTTTTCTACGCTTTTAATCGATTAAGTAACGAAATAGAATCGATTATTTCACTTAAAATTTGAATTACAAGAGTTTAACGAACAAAATAATCGATTAAGTGTTTTTGATAATCAATTATATTGCTTCTGGTTTCATATAATCGATTGTGGCCTTAATCTAATCGATTATATCAGGAAAAATATGTTTTCCAGTTTTACTCTGATATAATCGATTAAACCTTTTATATAATCGATTAAATACGACGTTTTTACGAATTCAATGCTGAATCAACCTAAGAATGGAAACTTTGAGCTGATTTCAAATTATAAAATGAAAGGCAATGTCTTAAGTTAAAAACATCAAATCAAACACAAAATTAAAAGTGTTCTTGCGCTAAAGTTTTCAAAATCGCTTTCTTGCTCTCTTAAGGTTTATCTAAGTTCTTGGAAGTGGTGATCATTGTGCTTAACCTTTGATATCCAACACTCATCAGGTGTTTTCTTTACTATTTTATTGATTGCTGTAATTCATCCCTTGGATCTGTTCTAAAGGGAGGTGTGTTCATCTCTTGTGTGTCAAGAGAGGTGGAAATCATCCTCAGTGTGTCTGAGGAGGTGTGTTCATCCTTAGTGTGTGGTGTTTTCGTTTATCTTTATTTTTTTTTACATGTGTTAATCTCTTGTGTGTCAAGAGAGGTGGGAATCATCCTCAGTGTGTCTGAGGAGGTGTGTTCATCCTTAGTGTGTCTAAAGAGGTGTTTCCATTTATCTTTATTTGTTTTTACATGTGTTCACTGGATTGGTGTTTGTAATTGCAATTAAAGATAGTGGGATGATCATCACGTGTTTGTGGTGATTGGGAACTGGACGTAGGATTGGCTAAATCCGAACCAGTATAAATCTCTGTGCTCTATCTCTCTTTCCCTATCTCTTTATTTTATTATGGATTTTATTAACAATTGCAATTCAAACTGCGGTTATCAAAGGTTAAGGAAAATATGAATCTTGTTTTAGAAGATTTATTTAAAATTTGGAAAATTGTTTTCAAAGAGAAAAAGTTTTTAAAAATCCAATTTACCCCCTTCCCCCTCTTGATTTTTACACTGTCGTTATTTCTAACAATTGGTCTCAGAGCTGGTTTTTGAAAGTTATTCAAAATCAAAGATCCTTATGGCAGGAAAAAATCAATCTTTTATTGAAGGTGCATGTATTCATAGACCACCACTCTTTACTGGTGAAAATTATCCTTTTTGGAAAAAGAGGATGGAGATTTTCCTTAAGTCTAATGATCAAGGCGTTTGGGATGCGGTTGTTAACGATCCATATATTCCTGTGACCACTGTTAATGAAGTGCAGGTACCCAAGGCAAGAGCAAGTTGGACAAAGGATGAATACAATGAGCATCAATGTGATATAAGGGCATGTAATATGATATCATCTGCTTTAACTGTTGATGAGTTTTACAGGTTATCTGATTGCACTACAGCAAAGGAGATGTGGGACACTCTTGAAGTCACACACGAAGGAACGAAGGATGTCAAAAGATCAAGGAAAAATACCTTGATTCAAGAATATGAGATGTTCCGTATGAGCAAGGGAGAAACCATCTACGATGTTCAGAAAAGATTTACTGACATTGTAAATCACCTCAAGGCGTTAGGTAAGAAATTTGACACTGAGGAATTAAATGTGAAAATTTTGAAATCTTTGGACAGGACATGGCAACCTAAAGTGACGGCAATCACGAAATCAAAGAATCTCACAAATATGAATATGACCACCCTCTTTGGAAAGCTTAGAGAACACGAGATTGAGCTTGGACGCTTCAAAGGAGAAGAAGAAGATGTCAAGAGGGAAGGTGTTGCTCTTAAAGCCGAATCCTATAAGGATGAGAGTAGTGATTCAGATGATAATCTTGAATGCAGTGACAATAACATGTTTGTCAAGAAATACAAGAAGTTCATCAAAAGCAAAAACAAAAGGAATTTCAAGAAAGGTAAGAAATCTGAAAATTTAAATTCTCTTGATAATTTTAAATGTTATGGTTGTGGAAAAAGAGGACACTTGAAGTCGGAATGCCCCAACATCAAGAAAGAAGAAGAAAAAGGAAAGAAAAATAAAAAATCTTTTGATAAGAAAAGAAAGAAGGCGTACATTGCTTGGGAAGATAATGAAGTAAGTTGTTCTCAAAGTTCAAGTGACTCGAAAGAAGAAGCAAATATTTGTCTCATGGCGGATGATGATGCTGAATCCACATGTAGAAAGGTTGTTAGAAATAACGACAGTGTAAAAATCAAGAGGGGGGGGTGAATTGGATTTTTAAGAAACTTTTTCCCTTTAAAATAATTTTCCAGATTTTAAATAAATGTTCAGATTCAGATTTTCCTTAACCAGTGATAAGCGCAGTTTGAATTGCAATTGTTAATATGATCCACAGTAAAATAAAGAGATAGGGAAAGAGAAAGAACACAGAGATTTATACTGGTTCGGATTTAGCCAATCCTACGTCCAGTTCCCAATCACCACAAACACGTGATGATCACCCCACAATCTTTAATTGAAATTACAAACACCAATTCATGCAATAACAAATAAATATAAAGGAAACACCTCCTTAGACACACTAAGGATGAACTCACCTCCTCAGACACACTGAGGATGATTCCCACCTCTCTTGACACACAAGAGATGAACACACCTCCCTTAGAACAGATCCAAGGGATGAATTTTTCCCAAGCAGAAAAACAATAAAGAAAACACCTGATTGAGTGCTGGATTGAAAGCTTAAGCACAATGATCACCACTTCCAAGAACTTAGATCAACCTTGAGAGAGCAAGAAAGTGGTTTTAAAAACTTTAGCGCAAGAACACTTTGTGTTAGCATATTTCAAGACCAAGTGTTGATGAAGTCCTCTAGATATTTCATGAAGATTTAAAATTTTGATGATGAAGATTTAAAGTGCTCTAAACAACATTAAAGACTTGTGTCATCTCACAAAGGAAGGTTGCTTGATGAAAAAGGCAAGGCATAAAGAGTGTTTAAAGCTTTTAAGAGAGAAGATTGATGAAGATTTTCTCAAGAGCTGAAGTTTCAAGTTTAGAAGGTTCTGTTTTGGGTGATGGATGAGAAGAGTAAGTCATAAATCCCATTCAAGACCTTTCCAAACCTGAGAGCAAGTAGTTTTCTCGCAAAAACGTTTTTCTACGCTTTTAATCGATTATGATACGTAGTCTAATTGATTATTTCACTTAAAATTTGAATCAAAATAGTTTAACAAACTAAATAATCGATTAAGTGTTTTTAATAATCGATTATATTGATTCTGGGTTAATATAATCGATTATGGCCTTAATCTAATCGATTATATCAGGCAAAATGAGTTTTCCAGTTTTTAACTCTGATATAATCGATTAAGGTTTTTAGATAATCGATTAAATAAGTCATTTTTGTGAATTCAATGCTAAATCAACCTAAGAATGGAAACTTTGATGTATTTTCGAATTATAAAATGAAAGAGAATATCTTAGGTTCAACACATCTGATTAAACACAGTATTCAAAAAATTCTTGCGCTATAGCTTTTCGAAACCGCTTTCTTGCTCTCTCAAGGTTGATCAAAGTCTTTGGAAGTGGTGATCTTTGTGCTTAAGCTTTCATTCAGCACTCTATCAGGTGTATTCTTTTACTGTTTTTCTAATCGGGTAAAATTCATCCCTTGGATCTGTTCTAAGGGAGGTGTGTTCATCTCTTGTGTGTCAAGAGAGGTGGGAATCATCCTCAGTGTGCTTGAGGAGGTGTTTCATCCTTAGTGTGTCTAAGGAGGTGTTTCCTTTATCTTTATTTGTTATTGCATGAATTGGTGTTTGTAATTTCAATTAAAGATAGTGGGGTGATCATCACGTATTTGTGGTGATTGGGAACTAGACGTAGGATTGGCCTAATCCGAATCAGTATAAATCTCTGTGTTCTTTCTCTTTCCCTATCTCTTTTTATTGTGGATCATATTAACAATTGCAATTCAAACTGCGCTAATCTAAGGTTAAGGATAATCCGCATCCTGATTTTAAAACATTTATTTAAATTCTGGAAAATTATTTTAAAGAGAAAAAGTTTCTTAAAAATCCAATTCACCCCCCTCTTGATTTTTACACTGTCGTTTATATTTAACACTTTGAATATTGTGTTTTAATCAGATGTTTTGAACCTAAGACATTCATTTCATTTTATAATTCGAAAACACTCCAAAGTTTCCATTCTTAGGTTGATTCAGCATTGAATTCGTAAAAACGTCATATTTAATCGATTATCTAAAAGGTTTAATCGATTATATCAGAGTTAAAAACTGGAAAACACATTTTGCTTGATATAATCGATTAGATTAAGGCCATAATCAATTATATGAACCCAAAAGCAATATAATCGATTATAAAAAATACTTAATCAATTATTTTGTTTGTTAAACTATTTTGATTCAAATTTTAAGTGAAATAATCGATTAGCTTTCGTAACTTAATAGATTAAAAGCGTAGAAAAATGTTTTTGCGAGAAAACGACTTGCTCCCAAGTTTGAAATGGTCTTGAATGGGATTTATGACTTACTCTTTTTATCCTTCACTCAAAACAGAAACTTCTAAACTTGAAACTCCAGCTCTTGAGAAAATCTTCATCAATCTTCTCTCTTGAAAGCTTTAAACATCCTTTATGCCTTGCCTTTTCCATGAAGCAACCTTCCTTTGTGAGATGACACAAGTCTTTAATGTTGTTTAGAGAACCTTAAATCTTCATCATCAAAACTTTAATCTTCATGACTTATTGAGAGAACTTCATCAACACTTTAAACTTGAGATATGTCAACAAAGGTAAGTGATTTCGGTCTTCCAAATAATTATGATGAATTGCTTAAAGAATTTCTTGATTTATGTGAAAAATATGAAAAACTTACTTTTCTTCATAATAAATTAAAAAATGATTATAAGAGTCTTGAAAAGAAAATCATTAATTTAGAAAAAGAGAAAAAGGTTTTGAAAGAAGATTTGAAAAAAGCAAAAATTCCATGTAAATGCAAATAAAAAATTCCTATTTGAGAAGATTGCAAGGTTTTTGCTAATAAAGTATCTTATCTTGAAATATCTCTTTCAAAAATTACCATGGGAAATCAAAATTTAAATAATGTTTTAAATGTGCAAAAAGGTTTATATCGAAAAGCAAGACTTGGTTATAATTTCAGAATTAATCACAAACCTACCAAAATTGTTTTTGTGAAAGGTGAAACATCTAACACAAAGAAGGTTTTTGAAAATATAACTTTCTCAAGAAAAATCAATGTTCCTACATGTTTTTATTGTATGCATAAAGGTCATTCGGTAAATAGATGTAATATTAGACGTTTTAGTGTTCCTAATTGGAAATACAAATGGGTTCCCAAAGGAAAAATTGTTTCTAACCCATGAGGACGCTAATAAGTAATTTTAGGGGACCTAAATATTTTTGTTTATGTTGCAGGTTGGTCCCAAGTGTAGAAAGTCATTATGGTATCTTGATAGTGGATGTTCAAGACATATGACAGGTGATAAAAGCAAATTTAAAAGCTTCAAAAATAGAGAACAAGGTTTTGTAACCTATGGAGACAACAACAAGGGAAAGATCATTGGTAGTGGAGATATTGGAGAATCTTTAAAGATTCATGATGTTCTTCTTGTTGATGGGTTGAAGCACAATTTGCTAAGCATTAGTCAACTTTGTGATAAAGGTTTAAAGGTAACTTTTGATAGTGATCTTTGCAAAATTCGTCACAAGGACTCTAATCAAATCGCCCTCATTGGTAGGAGACATAATAATATTTATCTCATTGATATTGATAATGCATTTTTATCTAGAAATATATCTTGTTTAGTAGCTAAAGAAGAAGATCCATGGTTATGGCATAAAAGAGCTGCTCACATTCATATGCCACATCTAAGTAAACTCATATCAAAAGAGTTAGTAATTGGTTTGCCAAAACTGATTTTTGAAAATAATAAAATATGTGCAGCTTGTCAGAAAGGGAAGCAAACTAAAAATTCTTTTAAATCTAAAAATATTGTTTCCACTTCTAAACCTTTAGAATTATTGCACATGAATTTATTTGGTCCTTCTAGAACAAAAAGTTTTGGTGGCAATTATTATGCTCTTGTGATTGTTGATTACTCTATATTTACTTGGACCCTTTTTCTTTGATCTAAAAGTGATGCTTTCAAAGAATTTAGAAAATTTGCCAAGGTTATTCAAAATGAAAAGGATTTGAAAATCAAGTTTTTAAGAAGTGATCATGGCGGTGAATTTCAAAACACATCTTTTGAAAATTTTTGTGAAGAACATGGTATTTCTCATAATTTTTCAGCACCAAGAACACCACAACAAAATGGTGTAGTTGAAAGGAAAAATAGATCTTTGGAAGAACTTGCAAGAACTATGTTAAATGAAAGTAATTTACCTAAATATATTTGGGCTGATGCCGTAAGCACCGCTTGTTATGTTTTAAATAGGATTTTAATAAGACCTATTTTGAAATTAACACCATATGAGCTTTTCAAAGGAAGAAAACCAAATATTTCTCATTTTAGAATTTTTGGATGCAAATGTTTTGTTTTGAATAATGGAAAAGATAGCCTTGGAAAATTTGATGCTAAATCCGATGAAGCTACATTTTGAGGTTATTCCTTGAATAGTAAAGCATATAGAGTTTTTAACAAAAGGACTTTAAATGTTGAAGAATCTATACATGTTGTCTTTGATGAATATCTAGACCTTGAGGAAACCCCTCTTGAGTAAAAAAGAATATTTGTAGATGATGAAGGAGAATATAAAAAAGGAACTCCTTTGGAAGAAGCTGTTGAAGAAATCAACTTCGATGATAATCCTCCTCAAGATGAAAGTCTATCAAAAGAATGGAGACCACCAAAAGAAGTATCTTTGGACAATGTCATTGGAGATATCTCAAAAGGTGTAAGAACAAAGAGGAACATGAATAATTTCTGCATGAACGTTGCTTTTTTTTCACAAATTGAACCAAAGACCGTGGAAGAAGCTTTGGCGGATGATCATTGGTGTATAGATATGCAAGAAGAGCTGAATCAGTTTGAAAGAAATCAGGTATGGGATTTAATTCCTAAGACTAACAATATGCAGGTTATTGGCACCAGATGGGATTTTAGAAATAAGCTTGATGAAGATGGGAATATCACCAAGAAAAAAGCTAGGCTGGTTGCAAAAGGTTATAGACAAGAAAAAGGAATAGACTATGATGAAACTTATGCACCCGTAGCAAGACTAGAGGCTATTCGTTTGTTGCTAGCATATGCTTCCATTATGGGATTCAAATTGTTTCAAATGGATGTAAAAAGTGATTTCCTAAATGGATACATCAAGGAAGAAGTCTATATGGAACAACATCCAGGTTTTGAAGATTTCAAAAATCCAAACCATGTCTACAAGTTGAAGAAAGCCTTATATGGACTAAAACAAGCTCCAAGATCTTGGTATGAAAGGTTAAGTAATTTCTTACTTGATAATAGTTTTAGAAGAGGTAAAGTTGATTCTACTCTTTTCATTAAGAAATCAAAGAAACATATTCTTATTGTTCAAGTCTATGTTGATGATATCATATTTGGATCAACTAGTGATGATCTTTGCCAAGAGTTTGCAAGAAATATGCAGGGAGAATTTGAAATGTCCATGATGGGAGAATTAAATTTCTTTCTAGGGTTGCAAATCAAACAAATGAAGAAAGGCATATTTATATGTCAAACAAAATATTGCAAGGAAAGCTTAAAGAAATTTGAGATGGAAAATTCCAAGGAAGCTGCGACTCCTATGGCTACATCTTGTTATCTAGATCAAGACTTAAGTGGTAAGGCAGTAGATCAAACAAAGTATAGAGGTATAATCGGATCCTTGCTTTATCTTACTGCTAGTAGACTTGATATTATGAAAAGTGTGTGTGTTTGCGCTAGGTTTCAATCCAACCCTAGACAATCACACCTAAAGGATGTTAAAAGAATCCTTAAGTACTTTAGAGGAACAAAAACCTTTGGTTTATGGTACCCTTTAGGAGCCTCTCCTAGTATTATAGGTTTTTCTGACTCATATTATGGTGGCTGTAGAGTTGATAGAAAAAGTACTAGTGGAACATGTCATCTTTTAGGATGTTCTTTAGTTTCATGGCATTCTAAGAAAGAAGCTAGTGTTGCTCTTTCAACCATAGAGGCTGAGTATATAGCGGCAGACAGCTGTTGTGCTCAAATCCTATGGATGAAACAACAATTAGAAGACTTTGATATCTTTCTAGATCATATCCCTCTTAAGTGTGATAACACTAGTGCCATTAATTTGACTAGAAATCCTATCATGCAGTCTAAGACCAAGCATATAGAAATTAGACATCATTTTATTAGAGATCATATAACTAAAGGAGATTGCGTAATAGAATACATAGACACAAAACATCAACTAGCAGATATCTTTACAAAACCCTTGCCTAGAGATAGATTTTGTGAGCTTAGAAGAGATCTAGGTATTGTTGATGATAAATCTGTTGATTGATTTATGTTTATTGATAAGTTTTGATGTTAATTATGTGCTTTTATGAAAATCTGTGAAAATCACGTATATAATCGATTAGTTTTCATATAGTAATCGATTAAAAGCACTGTTTGTGAAAATATTTTAGTATATAATCGATTAGCTCGTATCATAATCGATTAAAAGCACTGAGGAGCAATTTAATCGATTATGAGAATCAGATAATCGATTAAATTTCAGGGTTTTTGTTTTCTGGAAATTGAGAATCAAAGTGATACTTTCAGCTTCTCTCACTCTTGCTGTTTTTCTGCTTCTAATTCACTGTGTGTGTGAAAATTCTGTGTGTTTTCTGTGTTAGTAGTCTCGTTTGTGTTTCTACTTTCTATCTTCCATACAATGGCTGATTAAAGAAGAAGAAAGATGCCCTCAAGAAGAAGAGGCAAGGCACCTATGTCCTCCCACCAGCAGGAAGTTGAAGAAAGACAACCAAATCTTTCTGGGTGGATTTCAGATGAGGATTTGCAAAAAGCTTACATCAACCATTGGAAGGATAGAAAAATTCTAACCCCTAAATTTTTATCTTGTGATTTTTTCAGAACTCACAGTTTTTCTTTTCATGAATTGTTAGTAGCAAGTGGATTAAAGACCTTTGTAGAATTGGAAGGTCCCTATTATCCTGACTTGGTAAGAGTCTTTTATCTTAATCTAACCTTTCGCACAGGTAGTCCCAGCATAAAAGTTAAAGGAGTGCGTATCCATCTTGATGAAGATATATGGCACACAGTAGATGGTTTGTCAACGGAAGGTGGCATCAATATCACCTACGACTTTGAAGGTTTCAATAAACTTGTTGAATTTAGAAAATTTTGCAAGGACCCCAATCTTCAAGTGGAAAGCTTATATAAAGTCGGTAATGTTAAATTGAATGAAAGAATGTTGCACTATGTTATTGTCTGGATTATTGCTGCAAGGGGCACAAATCATGCCCAATTAACAAAAGAAGATATTTTGTTAATGTATGAATTTTTCAATAATGTTAGCATAGAATTACCTGCAATTATTCTGGATAACATGTTTAAAGCTAATAGGTTATTATCTTTTGCTTTACCCTACTCTATGTTTATTTCAAAGATTTTAGAATACAAGGGAGTTGGCCTAACAGGGGAAACAAAACAGATTTTGCTCAGCAACAGCAAAATAGGTAAGAATGTTCTGCGAAATATGGACCTTATAGAATAAGGCAATGTGTTCAGACAAAGAGGAGAAGAAGCAGCTATGGAAGAAGATGAAGAAAACCAACAACAACCTCAACCCGGTTCTATGGAAGCCAACATTTATTCAAGAATGGACAACATGCTGAATCTTCAACTTACACATTATGAGGACATTTGCTCAAGGCTCTCAAGGTTAAATAGGAGAGTATATCGAGTAGAAAGGAAGCTGGAAATTGAAGACATATCTCCAGAAGAAGACAACATTGGATCTTCAAGAGGAAAACAACCAGCTGAAGATGTTGAAGAAGAAGAGGAAGAAGGGGATAGTGAAGACACTGAATAGACTAAAAGTTCACTTATTCCCTAGCTCAATTTTTTTTAGTTGCTGTATTTTTTTTCTCTCCATATTTTTCTGTGTATTAATTGCTTCTGTTGTAAATCTCTTGATGTGTAATCTTTTTAATAATGTTAAAAATAAAGGGGGAGAAAATTATAATTTTGATTGATAATATGTCTAGAATATATCTCAAGCATTAAGAGTAGAAATTAAGAAGAAGAATTAGGAAGTATTTCAAAATAATTGGTTTGAAAATCTTAAACATTAAGAGTAAAGTTTAAGGGGGAGTTTTTAGAAATATTTCCATGCATTGAATTCCTTGAAATTTAATTCAAATTCAAATTGAAAATTAAATGCTATGAGATTGCCTATATTATTTCCTTTGTGGACTAACATTTATGATGGAGATATCCATACAATATTTTCTAAGTTTCTTTTTCAGGATATCAATCACAAGTCTATAAGTTTCTTTTTATCATCATAAAAAAGGGGGAGATTGTTGACATACTTTAAGTATAAGTGTTGATGAAGTTTTCTCTCAATAAGTCATGAAGATTAAAGTTTTGATGATGAAGATATAAAGTTCTTGTACAACATTAAAGACTTGTTTCTATCTCGCAAAGGAAGGTTGCTTCATGGAATAAAGGCAAGACATAAAGGAAAATAAATGCTTTCAAGAGAGAAGATTGTTGAAGATTTTCTCAAGAGCTGAAGTTTCAAGTTTAGAAGTTTCTGTTTTGGGTGATGGATAAAAAGGGTAAGTCATAAATCCCATTCAAGACCATTTCAAACTTGAGAGCAATTCGTTTTCTCGCAAAAACGTTTTTCTACGCTTTTAATCGATTAAGTAACGAAATAGAATTGGTTATTTCACTTAAAATTTGAATTACAAGAGTTTAACGAACAAAATAATTGATTAAGTGTTTTTGATAATCGATTATATTGCTTCTGGTTTCATATAATCAATTATGGCCTTAATCTAATCGATTATATCAGGAAAAATATGGTTTCCAATTTTACTCTGATATAATCGATTACACCTTTTATATAATCGATTAAATACGACGTTTTTGCGAATTCAATGCTGAATCAACCTAAGAATGGAAACTTTGAGCTGATTTCAAATTATAAAATGAAAGGCGACGTCTTAGGTTAAACAACATCTGATCAAACACAAAATTAAAAGTGTTCTTGCGCTAAAGTTTTAAAAACCGCTTTCTTTCTCTCTCAAGGTTGATCTAAGTTCTTGGAAGTGGTGATCATTGTGCTTAAGCTTTGATATCCAACACTCATCAGGTGTTTTCTTTACTGTTTTATTGATTGTTGTAATTCATCCCTTGGATCTGTTCTAAAGGGAGGTGTGTTCATCTCTTGTGTGTCAAGAGAGGTGGGAATCTTCCTATCCTCAGTGTGTCTGAGGAGGTGTGTTCATCCTTAGTGTGTCTAAGGAGGTGTTTCCGTTTATCTTTATTTGTTTTTACATGTGTTCACTGGATTGGTGTTTGTAATTGAAATTAAAGATAGTGGGGTGATCATCACGTGTTTGTGGTGATTGGGAACTGGACATAGGATTGACTAAATTCGAACTAGTATAAATCTCTGTGTTCTATCTCTCTTTCCCTATCTCTTTATTTTTTTGTGGATCTTATTAACAATTGTAATTCAAACTGCGGTTATCAAAGGTTAAGGAAAATCCGAATCTTTTTTTAGAAGATTTATTTAAGATTTGGAAAATTATTTTCAAAGGGAAAAAGTTTTTAAAAATCCAATTCACCCCCCTTTTGATTTTTACACTGTCGTTATTTCTAACATCGTATAAAACATAATTCCTATGACACACGTACAAAACATAAATATGGATTCGTGTGGGATAATTCAACATGCATAAATGATAATTACAAGAGATGAGTGAGATAACTTATATAGTTTGTGAAATGTTATGTTGGTAGTAGCAACAACAACAGAGTAAAGATGAGATGTCCTTGTGAGGATTTTGTGAATGGGAAAACATTATATGTTTTCGAAATTAGAGAACATCTTTTGTGCAATGAATTTAATACAAAGTATATAACATGAACATGCCATTGTAAATTATTACAATTGTGAAGTTTGTAAAAATTGTGAAGTTTTTTTATTGGACAATAGATGACAAATTAGAATATGAGGAACACCAAGAGAAAATTGTTGATGATTTGAGATTTGATGATGTTTTTAAAAGCTTTGATGATGTTTTAATAATGTGCTGGGTTTGTGATTAATGGTTCTTAATTGATTTGGCACTTACTGGAGATGTTAGATTATTTGTATATGATTAGCTAATTGAAATATGATAATCTGTTGTTTTGATTTTTCATCAACTAGTCTGCTAATCCTGTTGTGTTAGTCGACTATTTTCATTAATGTACCAAGAATGCAGGTTTAATGAAAATAGCCAACTGGTTTGCGTCTTCAGTCGACTATTTTGTTCCAGACCCCTCTTTATGCAAATAAAGAGCAGAACACGGGTTTTAAAGACAAAAAGAAAGGATGACCCAAAGCATTTCCTTTTGCCTATAAATACAATTCTCAAGGACGTATCAAGGTGCGAAAGAATTCAGGAGAAAACTCTCAAGTGCTGCATACATTCAGAAGCAAAAAGATTCTGCAGAGTTTTTCGTTTTTACTGTGCTTACTGTTCAAGAAGAATTTCTTTCTTTCATTGTATCTTGTATTCTTTGATATCTGGGGTAGAGATTCGTAGGTGGGTTTTAGAACCCTGTTGTGTGTGATCGGGGTGATCACAGTGGCTCAGTGTGAGTCAGTGGGTTTAGAACTGTTCTATAGTGTTTAGAATAGGTTCTTTGATTTTCTTGTAGTGTTCAAGAAAGGTTTGTTGTAAAGAATACATTTTTGATAGTGATTAGGATCTGTGGAGTTGCAGATCACCAACTGGATGTAGTTCTTGCACAAAGAACGAACCAGTATAAACCTTGGTGTTATCTTTTCTCTTCCTTCATCATCTGTTATATTCTGCAGTAAGAACTAACCTACTATTTTGCATCAATCAGTCGGCTAATTCTCAGAAAACTGCACCAGTAAATTTTCTGATACGAAAAAGTTTTCAATAAAGCTTTATATCAATTCAACCCCCCCTTCTTAATATAATTCCGCATCTAACAAAAATGGATCATGATAAAAGTACAAGAAGATCAAGAGTATATTAGACATAAATTTTTTTAATGTGAAAAACTTCTCAATGTACAAAAGAGTATCTAACAATTACATTAACATGAGTTTCTAACAAGTACATTAATACCGTATATAATAAAGCAAACTAAACGAAACAATAATGCTCACAAGTTAGAAAAAGATAAAATTTAAAGCCCTAACATAGAGCCACTACTATGAATTATCTTTTTCCATCTCTAAACTTCCAAGTTATGATTGAACCATAGAAAATGAACTTGATTCTCTCACAATTCTAGTCTGACTCCTCTCTGTAAGAATTTGTCTCATGTGAGAGGTACGTGACTTGTTAATTAAATGGACCAATAAATAAATTAATAATAAAGGATAAAATAGTAATTGGGTTAATAAGGAGTAGTTTTCTGATGATAACTGCTATTTGATGGGCCTAGCAGAAAAATACGGTTTTTATATCTATATAAAAACCACTACCAGAGATACAAGGTCCATTCCCTAGCAAGTACATACGTTTCTCTCCTGTCATCATCTATAAGAAAATATATTGTAGAATAGAGAAATAGAGAGTGAAACCTTATATCATCCTTTATTTGATTTAATCTCAAGAGTACTAAAAGGAAATATCTCATGGAGAAAGGTGCACATATTCTTTCCTTATTTGATTTGAGGATTATTTATTTCAAGATTCTATTATTGGGTTTTCTTTTGTATGATTACTTGAAAACCATTATGTTTTACATGTGGTATCAGAGCATGGTTGATTCTCTTTTTATGTTTTTTCCCAAATTGTATGAACCACAATTATGAAATTTGGAAATTTTATTTAGTTGATATTTTATATTCTGCATAATCTCCATTTAGCTTTAATTACGTTGTACATGAGAAGGTGTATATTTTTTTAGTATTGTTTGCTTTCTAGAGAGAAAATGTAGTATATACAAATGCCAATTTTATATAATAATATTAAATAATTATGGGTAACCAATTTATTAGGATTGTTTATTCATTCTAATTTATGAATTTGGTTACCATAATAATGATATTCATATTGT
This sequence comes from Lablab purpureus, assembly GCA_030347555.1. Taxonomy (NCBI): domain Eukaryota; kingdom Viridiplantae; phylum Streptophyta; class Magnoliopsida; order Fabales; family Fabaceae; genus Lablab; species Lablab purpureus. The sequence continues at coordinate 13,977,855 of CM059261.1, read as the reverse complement.
AAATTTCTTCCATTATTGTATGTCTTCAACATAAAGAAAAAACTACTATTAGAAAATTAATTAAAATTATGGGTTGTCATAAAGTGACATAAAATTATTAGGTATGAATTAATTTTACTATTTTTAAAAAATATGCACAAAATTAATTTTTAATTTAATTGAAAGGAATTTTTTAATTATAGAAGTTGATAGGATATAATGGGCACTTACTCCCTGTTTGATGAAATTATTAAAAATGTTATCTATGGTTAATAATAATAAATATATTGGTTTGGAATTAAAATTATGATGAATTTGTTAGTCACCAATATGGCCAAATTTAAATGTTTATTTAATTTCAAATTAAAAGTGTTAGGTATTATATTTGTTTGGAATTAAAATTATGATGAATTTGTTAGTCACCAAAGTGGGCAAATTTGAATGTTTATTTAATTCCAAATTAAAAGTGTTATGTATGGTTAATGGTTAATACCATATGTAAGTATTATGTTTGTTTAGAATTAAAAGTATAATGAATTTGTTAGTCTCTAAAGTGACCAAATTTGAATGTTTATTTAATTCTAAATTAAGGATAATATATGTCAATTATTCATAAAATAAAAGATGCTATATTATATGTTTATTTATTTATGAGTATATTGAAATTCATTATTATAAACCATTTATGGATCACTCGAAGGTTGATTATTTTGTTTTTATAATTAATGAATATAATCGTAGACAATTTTATGTGCACCGTTAGTTTTGCTTATTTACCCAAAGGTAGTATGATGTGATTTTGATTGATGCATGTTTTACTTATATTAGCATGGTTATGTTTGTACGTTATATGTTGGTGTATCACCCAAAGGAGATCATCAATATATATTATTGATTGTTTGAATATGTATAACATGTATTTTATGACTCAAAACTTATGTAAATTTTTTTATGCAATACTTATTCACAACCTGACAAATTATCTGTTGATGATAATATTAAGGTAGCTCTCCCCAAAATTGAAACTGCTAAAGAGTCTATGGGGTTAGTGACTAACATTCTCAATAAGTCTCGATGGGACATTAATGAGTACTTTGACCACCATGAAGTTTGATGGGTCACTTACTATGCATGAGTATGTCATTGTTGCAGGAAGACCTAAGTCCTTAAGCATGACTCTGGATGAAAATTTTATTGTACAATTTATTCTTAATTCATTATCGTCTAAGTATGACCTGTTTTAAATGAGCTATAAGACCATGAAAGATAAATGGAATGTGCCATAAACTGCACAGTATGTTAGTTCAAGAAGAAAAAAAAAACTTAAAAATCAAGAAAGTAACTTAGAGTTTAGTCTCTTTGAAATCTTTCATCTTAATCATACCACAAAATAATCCTCTCATGAACAACAACCCTTGAACCAAGTGGGTAATCTTTGACAAGTTACATTGATTTGCACAAAATAGGCATACAAATGGTTCTTAGACAAAAATGCAAACCTACATAAAACAAAAATACAAACCTCTAAGACATAAAGGTTAGGGGTAGGGTGTAAGCTCGTGAGAGTTAGGGTTTGAGCACGTCAGGGTTATGGCTCAAGCTTGTAAGGATTCATGTTTGACTTGATAAATTTTAGGGTTCAAACTCATGAGGGTTACAATTCAAGCTCATTAGGATTATGATTGAAGCTCAAATGGAGAAGGAACAGGAAGTAGGTGATGTTAAAGTGGCTAGGCGACAATGGCTAGGCAATGATGGATTGGCTATATGGTCGGAGTGGCTACGACGAAGTTAAGCGACAACTCAACTGAGAATGACGCAAGGTTAGGAAAAGTTTTGGACTTGAGAATGAATGTTAGAATGAATTTGCCAAATAATTGTGCCAAAAGTTTTGGAGGGGAAAAATGAATGTTTGGAAAATTAATGGGGAAAAAATAATATTTCTTTAGTATTTTAGTTAATAAAATAAAGCATTTAATAAAAGAGTCATCAATTTAGTAACTAATTTTCTTTGACTGAAAATTCGATGGCCAAATCAGTCACTCATTTAGAAAAGGAAATTGGTCATTGATTCAGTTGCTGATAGCAAATAAAATTTTCAGTCACTGATAACAGTCACTATTTCCTGATTTTCTAGTAATATAGAGAAAAATCATGGTATGGAAAAAGTCTCAATTAGTTTACAAACCTAAATATCTTGAGAGGGTGAGAACCAAAATTTTTGGAGTAGAAGTTTAACACGTTAACATTATAGATAGAGATTATTTAAAAACCAAATTACTGAAAATAGGTGAATTCTAGATCATACTATAATTAATTGAGTTATGAACACGTAGACTTTAAAATATGTCCATTATGCATCGTACTAAATTATTTGAACTTTAAAAGCCTTAGATTTCCAAATGAATGGATTTTGGAATCTTAGTTAATGACTTAAAATAGAGGGTGTGTCCATAAGAAGTTCTAGGTAGTAAGAAGGAATAGAGTTAGCTCAACAGATCAGTGAGTAGGTGTTTAGTGTATAGGAGAATGACGAAATGTAAATTGATACTTAGAGTCAAGTGTCAGTAGCATGATTAGAAGAAATGATGTGCAAAGTAGAGAATCATTAAACATTTGGATTGAGATGTTATAAAAATATTATTTGATATGATAATATATATATATATATATATATATATATTAATAATTATGTTGTATTTTATTAAATGGTTTATAAATGGTTGGAACTTTAGCTTATTCTATAATTGTATTATTTCTATAAATTGTATTATAATGATCATGTTAATTTTATAAGAAGTTATTTTGAGTGAATTGTAATTAACCTGCACATTAAATAATGTGTATATAATTTTCCTAAGAAGAAATAAAGTTTATTTTAAAAAACATATATATATGTGTGTATATATATATAGAATAAATTTAGAATCTTGAAATAAAGAATTTACTTTTTTTAAATAAATTTTATTTTTCTTAAAATATATATTTATTATTAATACTATTTTTAATTACAAATTTATAGTAATAATATATTTTGAATAAACTTATTCTCTTTTAATTGTTCTTTAAAATTAAAGGTTAAAGATGACCTTTTATAAAAAGAAGAATATCAATTTAAAAAACGACTAAATATGAGATTCGTGTTTAATTTAACTACATATTTAAGATTAGTAGCTATATATTGAAACTTATTAACCATGCGTTACAAAATTAATTAGACTGACAATTATAATTTTAACATTTATGATATTTCTCTTACAAATATATGTAGTTTAATATTTTTCAATTATTTTAAGAATAACACATTAATTTTAATTTTAAATTATTTCTTCGTATTTTTAAAATATCAATATTTTTAAATTTTGGTTTAAAAATATTTATATAGTACATAAAATCATATATAACTATTTAAATATAATTTTTTGCAAGGAAAATTATGCAAACAATTTTTCTGAAATTATTTTCTTTAAAATATATGATTTACAATATATATTTTAAACTGAGACCGTATAAGACATAAATGATACTTTTAGAAGATAAAATACTATCATAATAGTTTATTAGAAATAACCAATTTAATTTTTTAATATTGTAAATTTTTAAAATACAAAACAGAACTTCAAACTAGTTTTTTAATATTACTAATCTGAAAATTAAAATTATTTTAAAAGTGTAGAAAAGAAGAAAAAACATTTTCTTAAATTAAATGACTTCAAAAGTAGTGGTTTATCTTTTATTTATAATAGAAAACAAAATTTAACTTGCAAAAGGAATTTAGGGTTTAATTTATGGACTTGTAGATAAATTTAGCCACCAAAATATAATAAAGATAATTATAAATTTTATTTTTATCTTATTGTTATCTAAGATATATTTCTCATCTAAATAAAGATATAATTAGAAAACATAAATTACAAAAATAATTTGTAAACATTAATGAGGTTTATTATCAATCCAATTGAAAACAATAACAAAATTATTCTACTAACATAAGAAAAAATGCACAACCGTAATAATAGTGAAACCAGTCATAAGACATAATTAAAAACTTGACTCACCGTACTCTTATATTAAACAACGATGTTTTCTTTTAATACGTCACTAATTTTGTTTTATTATAAAATGTTACCACATTACATATATGACTATGCGCTTCCTATGACTATTATCTTTTTGAGTTATTGTTTCACTTTTTTTACAGTAATAAAAAATAAATATTTTAAAAATATAAGGGATATAAGAAGAAAATATAGGGAGTGCAGGTATAATTTCCCTCAAAGTTTAGTTCGTTTTAATTCTTACAAAATGTCAACAAATGCAATTATGTGAAAAGATTATTTTTACACTTTTTTTCTTTATATTTTGATTTGTTATTAGGTTGTTCTTACTAAAAATAAAATATCTTAGATGGAGTAGTTAATAGAGTAAAAGCTTTAATCTTTATGCAATAAGATATAGATAGTAATAAATAAGTAAATAATTAAATAGAAGTGTAATATAAATTATAAGAGTAAAAAGTGATCAAGTGTTTCTTCTTCTCATAGATGATATCAATATATAGTTCTTGAGCTTATCATGTCATATAAAACAAAATTTATATTCTTAAATATAATCTATGATATAATGAAAACTATTTTCTCCTAATTATATATCATCATATAGATTATATTATTATATTATAATAATTTGGAGTTAAGATTAAAGATGATGGAATTTATTACATTTCATTTTTTTTAAATCTAACTTATTCTAATAATTTATCTAAATTTTGAAAGTAAAAATTTAAGTATCTTATAATTTTATAATATATATATATATATATATTATTATTATATGTCTGTGTTTTTTTAGAAACATTAACAATTAATGATAAATTATAAGTATTTCCAACTATTTCAGTTTACATGTAATCTTTTAATTTCTTGACTAGTATTATATATATATATACATATATATATATATATATATGAATATATATATATATATATGTGAAGTAATATTGGTTTTGTATTTAGGAAGAAAATAGGTGTATCCTAAAATTACATTTGACAAAGCCTGTGTCGCGCAATCCAAGGAGTGTTATACCAAAATATAAATCGAAGAGGTTCACGTAAAAAAATAAATAAATAAAATAAAAAGGGGGAGATTGTTCGATCAAGGAAAACAACTGCAGGAGCAGCTCAACCGATGTTATACGCTACTCCTTATTCGAACATGAACGAGATTACTAAAGCAGAAAATACTATAAGACAATGAAAATCGAAATGCAATGAACAATCGAAACTATGAATATCGAACATCACTATCAGTAAACACGAAATGCAGAGTGCAGAACAGTGAATGTGTAATTTCCAGTAAATAACGAAAATTGAAATGCTATAGAGCAACGAAAATCGAAAGGCGTTGAAACAATGGAAATCGAAAGACAATGAAATGCAATGAAAATCGAAATGCAGTGAAAAGCGAGTTGCAGTGAAATAGTGAAAATCGAGAGACAATGAAATTGCAGAGAAAATCGAAACGCAGTGGAAAACAATGAAAATCGAACTACAATAAAGAAAATGAAAATTGAAATGCTATGGAATGCAATGAAAATCGAAATGTGTTGAGCAGTGAAAATCAAACTACAATAAAGGAAAAGCGAAAGTCGAAATGCTAGGAAATGCAACGAAAGTCAAAATATCGTTGAAACAGTGAACGTCGAACTGCAATAGAGTAGCGAAATGTAAAGGAGCATCTAAATGCAATAGAGAATCGAAATATAATGAAACAGTAAAATATCAAAAAGCAATATAAAAGTAGAGAATCGAAATGCAGTGAAAAACTTGCACGCAATTAAAAAGGAAATTTAAGTAGTTCATTCATTATTCTTGAAACATGTAAACACTAATCATCCACTGATATATTCTCACGAATCCTACGTTCATGAAAATACAATCACTCTTGCACTGTTCTAATGAAAACTGAAAATAAAAGAAAACGCAGCAGCCCTTCTTATGTCACGACATCTCCTGAGCTGCTGTTATGGAATTCTGTGCCTCTGTAAAATTCTGTTTTGCTGTAATGAAATTCTGTGCGTGCCCCCCCTCTTTTTGCACTGCTCACATAGCTTTTTATAGCTGCAGAGGCTGCCCTAATGCCTTGATTGAGCCCCGCACATCATCACCCAATGGCCGATGTTGTACGCTGTGTTGGTGAATTACTGTGCTGTAATTTTTTTCTTCTCTTTTTACTGTTCACCACTGCTGTATGAGGCTAGCAATTGGGCTGATTTGGCAATTCCTCTTTCTTGCTTCAATTGGGCTGAATTCAAATTACAGCTTGTGCATCTCTCCATCCCGCTCTAGGATCAATCGTACCATAAAAGGGGTCAGCTCAATTTCAGCTATAAAATGAAAATATAACACTCTATTTTACTTATTTACCTTCATTCATGAAAACTGTAAAATTCAGCTTAAAGTTCCAAGAAAGTGAAATTAAAAACGTCAAGGAGGTGCAATAAACCGCAAGCATAGAAATTGAGTTATCAACATTCAACCAATACTAAAATTATAATATTAATTTTTTTGTTATATTAAAAAATAAAAGTTATATCCGACAGCGTACACGTAGTCAGTTATTTACAAATAAACAAATAAAGTATCTGCATAATTGGAAAACTTAAAATTTAACCTAGTATAATAAATTTATGAAAATACAATAATAACTAATGACGTTAACATTATGTATTCATAAATTTTACAGTAGCTAACCTGGTTAATTTCAATGTTAAAAACCTTATATATGATACTGGATTGCGTTTTTTTTTCTTTTTTCTTACTTCAATCTCATAAATTTTTATCTTTTATTTTTATAAAATTTGAGAAAATAGATTTTAGTCTTCTAAATTTTATAAATTTTTGCCTTATATATGAATTTCTTTATATTTATGACTTGAAATGTTGATAACAAAAAAAATAATTTTATTTTCATTAAAGTTAAGCAATAAACTTATCTGTGAATGCTATTTTGATAATAAAGTGAATATCCAATAATAAAACAAAATTCATTTGTAAATTATGAATTAAAGTGCCTTAGTTAAAAAAAATAAATTCAATATTTAAATTCTTCGGCCTTATTATATGATACAATTTATATTCTTTAAAATAATATATATAATAATAAATTTTTTATCATATATAACATTATTGTAATAACATATTTTAAAGATGATATTTTTATATTAATAAATTGGTTATCTTTTATCATTTGTTTGTTATATAATTTATTTTAAAGATTATAATTGATATTATCTATAAAATAAAATCTAAACATATCGAATACAAATAGATATAATTTTTATTTTTAAAAAAAATAAATAATTATTTATAGTGCCTAATATTTATTATTATTATTATTATTATTAATAGTGGAAAACTGTTTTTAAGTTTATTAAAGATTTTTTAAAATGACGATTACATAAAATAATATAGATGATTATATTTGTGTAAAATTTATAATTATTTTAAATATTTGAATAATTTTTATTTTATTTTAAAATATAATTAAAATTAAATAAAAAATATGTATAAATTAAAAATCTTCATTATATATTATTGTAAATTAATTTTTATTTTAAAATATAATAAAAAGTAAAATTAAAAAATATAGATATCAAAAGTTAAAATCTCATTATTTATTATTATAATATATTATCATAAATTATAAATTTTTACTTTAAAATATATGAAAAATAAAATAAAAATATGAGAAATAGATATTATGATTTCAATTCCAATTTCGCTTAATGCTTCTGATTTTATCACTACCCTTTAGTTTCTACATTTTAATATTCTCTTTCAATTTCATTTTAATTTTTGTTTTCGTTTCTACATCTAAATTCTCCAACCTCCTTAATTTGCATTAAGGGAAAGTATAAAACAATGAACATGAAGGATGTGTGTCCTCTCCTCGGATTGACACCTACATTGACCCTATAGTATATTAGGGAGAACTTAGTATTTTTATCAATTTGACAAGCCACAGTGAAACCATCACTTGACTCATACTGGCCTAACTTGGCTTAGGTTGAGTCAGAGCGACTCAACTCAACTCATACTTGCCTTATTTTTTGTTCGTATTTCCAATTCTATTTGGTTTAGTTATTTGAAATGCCTTCTCATAATTCCTAAATTTGAATTTATTTCCAATTTCCTTATCCAAACATGTCATTTTACTCCGAAGTATTTTAAATTCCTCAAATAAATAATTTATCTTCTAAAATTACCTTATCCAAATACATTATTAGTTTGTTTTAATTCTTAAAAAATGTCAGCAAATGTAATTATGTGAAAAAATGTAATTTTACAAATTTTTTTCTTTATATTTTGGTTTGTTATTAGGTTGTTGTTACCCAAAATTATCTTGGATAAAGTAGTTAATAGGCTAAAAACTTTAATATTTATGTGATAAGATAATGCAAAATTAAGTAATTAAGTAATGATCCATCTCCGAATAAAGCATTTAAGTGAATAAGTAAATAATAAAATAAAAGTATAAGATAAATTATGAGAGAAATAGATATTATGATTTCAATTCCAATTTCGTTTAATCCTTCTGATTTTATCACTATCCTTTAGTTTCTACATTTTAATATTCTCTTTCAATTTCATTTTAATTTTTGTTTTCGTTTCTACATCTAAATTCCCCAACCTCCTTAATTTGCATTAAGGGAAAGTATAAAACAATGAACATGAAGGATGTGTGTCCTCTCCTCGGATTGACACCTACATTGACCCTATAGTATATTAGGGGGAACTTAGTACTTTTATCAATTTGACAAGCCACAGTGAAACCATAACTTGACTCATACTGGCCTAACTTGGCTTAGGTTGAGTCAGATCGAATCAACTCAACTCAACTCGCCTTGAGGCAAACCCATCTCGACTTGGAGGGGACAGACCTGAATCAACTTGTCCTGGGACGGGCCCAGCTTGACTTGGGTCGAGGTAAGCCCGAAACGACTCCTCCCTGGACAAGCTCGACAATACTTGATCTAGGATGGACTTGACTCGACTCAGGATGACTTGGCTTGATCCCGTAGTGGAATTTCATTCCCCTATTTTTTGTTGGTATTTCCAATTCTATTTGGTTTAGTTATTTGAAATTCCTTCTCATAATTCGTAAATTTGAATTTATTTCCAATTTCCTTATCCAAAGATGTCATTTTACTCCAAAGTATTTTAAATTCGTCAAATAAATAATTTATCTTCTAAAATTACCTTATCCAAATACATTATTATTTTGTTTTAATTCTTAAAAAATGTCAGCAAATGTAATTATATGAAAAAAGGTAATTTTACGAATTTTTTTCTTTATATTTTGGTTTGTTATTAGGTTGCTGTTACCCAAAATTATCTTGGATAAAGTAATTAATAGGCTAAAAACTTTAATATTTATGTGATAAGATAATGAAAAATTAAGTAATTAAGTAATGGTCCATCTCCGAATAAAGCATTTAAGTGAATAAGTAAATAATAAAATAAAAGTGTAAGATAAATTATGAGAGTAAGAAAGTCATGAAGTATTTCTTCTTATGATAAGTGATATCAATATATAACTCTTGAGGCTTATCATATAAAACAAAATTTATATTCTTAAATATAATCTATGAAATAATGAAAATTATCTTCTCATAATTATATATCATTATATATATTATATTATTATATCATCATACTTTGGAGATAAGATTAAAGATGATCGAATTTATGAAGTTTCATCTTTTTTTCAATATCTAACTTTCTCTAATAACTTGTCTAAATTCTAAAAGTAAAATATAAGTATCTTAATTATATATATCTATAGTAAAATGTAAGTATCTTAATTTTATAATATATATATATATATATTTTATAATATCTTAATTTCTTGACTATTAGATGTATGTGAAGTAATATTGGTTTTGGATTTATTTTATAAACTACATACATTTATATACTATTATATATTTGAGTGGATTAAAACGATTTGCAGAGATAAGATAAAACAATGTTTTTTAACACGTAATCACTTTGTATGAATTTACAAATAAGGCATCAATGGAAAACTTAAAAATTGACCTAGTGCAATAAATAAATTTAAAAAAGTATAATAATAATTAAATACTTTAACACGTAAATTCTGCAGTAGCACACCTGGTTAATTTTGCTCTTGAAATCCGGGTTCAACTCCCGGAAAACCTTTTTAATACTAAATAGATATTATGATTTCAATTCCAATTTCGCTTAATGCTTCTGATTTTATCACTACCCTTTAGTTTCTACATTTTAATATTCTCTTTCAATTTCATTTTAACTTTTGTTTTCGTTTCTACATCTAAATTCCCCAACCTCCTTAATTTGCATTAAGGGAAAGTATAAAACAATGAACATGAAGGATGTGTGTCCTCTCCTCGGATTGACACCTACATTGACCCTATAGTATATTAGGAAGAACTTAGTATTTTTATCAATTTGACAAGCCATAGTGAAACCATCACTTGACTCATACTGGCCTAACTTGGCTTAGGTTGAGTCAGAGCGACTCAACTCAACTCAACTCGCCTTGAGGCAAACCCATCTCGACTTGGAGGGGACAAACATGAATCAACTTGTCCTGGGACGGGCCCAACTCGACTTGGGTCAAGGTAAGCCCGAAACGACTCCTCCCTGGACAAGCTCGACACTACTTGATCTAGGATGGACTTGACTCGACTCAGGATGACTTGGCTTGATCCAGTAGTGGAATTTCATTCCCTTATTTTTTGTTGGTATTTCAAATTCTATTTGTTTTAGTTATTTGAAATGCCTTCTCATAATTCCTAAATTTGAATTTATTTCCAATTTCCTTATCCAAACATGTCATTTTAGTCCAAAGTATTTTGAATTCCTCAAATAAATAAATAAATTATCTTCTTAAATTACCTTATCCAAATACATTATTAGTTTGTTTTAATTCTTAAAAAATGTCAGCAAATGTAATTATGTGAAAAAGAGTAATTTTACAAATTTTTTTCTTTATATTTTGGTTTGTTATTAGGTTGTTGTTACCCAAAATTATCTTGGATAAAGTAGTTAATAGGCTAAAAACTTTAATATTTATATGATAAGATAATGAAAAATTAAGTAATTAAGTAATGGTCCATCTCTGAATAAAGCATTTAAGTGAATAAGTAAATAATAAAATAAAAGTGTAAGATAAATTATGAGAGTAAGAAAGTCATGAAGTATTTCTTCTTATGATAAGTGATATCAATATATAACTCTTGAGGCTTATCATATAAAACAAAATTTATATTCTTAAATATAATCTATGAAATAATGAAAATTATCTTCTCATAATTATATATCATTATATATATTATATTATTATATCATCATACTTTGGAGATAAGATTAAAGATGATCGAATTTATGAAGTTTCATCTTTTTTCAATATCTAACTTTCTCTAATAACTTGTCTAAATTCTACAAGTAAAATGTAAGTATTTTAATTATATATATATATATATAATAAAATGTAAGTATCTTAATTTTGTTATATATATATATATATTTATATTATCTTAATTTCTTGACTATTATATGTATGTGAAGTAATATTGGTTTTGGATTTATTTTATAAACTACATACATTTATATAGTATTATATATTTGAGTGGACTAAAAGGATTTGCAGAGATAAGATAAAACAATGTTTTTTAACACGTAATCACTTTGTATGAATTTACAAATAAGGCATCAATGGAAAACTTAAAAATTGACCAATGCAATAAATAAATTTATAAAAGTATAATAATAATTAAATACTTTAACACCATTGTAAATTTCGTAGTAGCACACCTGGTTAATTTCGCTGTTCAAATTCTGGTTCAACTCCCCGATGTGGAAAACCTTTTTAATACTAAATTGAGTTTTCTTTTCTATTTTATTTTATAAATTTTTTTCTTTTACTTTTATAAAATTTGAGAAAATAGTTTTTAGTCCTTTAAATTACATAAATTTTCGTTTGTTTTTTACTCTCATAAAATTATAACATTTTTTTATTAATAAGATAAAATTCTTTAGATTTATGAATTCAAATGTAGATCACAATAAAAATAATTTTATTTTTCATAAAAATTAAACAAAAAGCTTATTTGTGAATGCTATTTTGATAGTCAAGTGAATATCCAATAATAAAATAAGAGTCATATGTAAATTATGAGTTAAAATATCTTTATTAAAAAAAATTCAATATATAAGTTCTTCCGTGTTAGTATATAATATAATTTATATTCTTAAAAATAATATATACAATAATAAATTTTTTATCATATATAACATTATTGTAATAACATATTTTAAAGATGATATTTTAATATTAAAAAATTGGTTACCTTTTATCACTTGTTTGTTATATAATTTATTTTAATGATTATAATTGATATTATCTATAAAATAAAATCTAAACAGATCGAATACAAATAGATATAATTTTTATTTTTAAAAAAATAAATAATTATTTATAGTGTTTAATATTTATTATTATTATTATTATTAGGGTTAAATATGATTTTCGTCCCTATAAAATACATAATATGTTAAAATAGTCCCTGTAAAATTTTTTGGGTTTGTTTGGTATCTATAAAATTTAAACCTGTTTTTTTAGTCCATTTTTTAACAGGACGTGACGGAAGTTGACATGGCAAACAGAGTGGTGACGTGTGAGGTGTTTGCATTGACACGTGTCGTGACGTGGACGCCCCGTAGACTTTAATTTGCACGTGGCTTATCAATTTCACTCTTCATTACACATATTCATCTTCATCTTCCTTACACATCTTCTACTTCATCTCCATTACACATCTTTGTTACACATCTTCATCTCACTTCTTCATCGTAGCTTTTAATAAGATTTACATTCAATTAGGATTTAATCTGATCTTCCCCTTTTATTCGAAATTAGGGTTCGTGAGTGTGGGAAAAGCCCTTTTGTTGGGTGTGAACGGAGTTTGTGTTCGTGTTTCTTTTCGTTCAAAGAAGGGGCTGTGATGGAGTCATCATCATCCTCTCGTAGCTATGGGGGAGGGCGTAGGAAAGGTCGGGCTTCCGCATTTCATTCTTGATTCGAACACTTCGGATTGTGTTTCGAAAGCTCCGATTCAGTGAGGCCAGCGAACCATAATCCGACCTCGAACATCGGCTGAGGCACGTGATTGGGCTGTCCCGGTTCATTCTGGGCAAAAGAGAACCCGAATCTGACGAATCCCCACCATGATGCTCTTCCTGCTCATCAGGTTCCATCTCCTGTTCAACGGATTGTTGAACACTGGATTCCGATGAATCTACGGATTCATCCTCTTCCTGGTTTTTAAATTGAAGGTCGTCACTGAACAGCACCAATGAATACCCAGCTCGATGTTGCTCTTCTTCATACAGTGGGTGGGTAGAAAAAGCTTCAGCCTTTTCAACTCCTTGGCAATTACTCAATGACTCGCAATCCTTCCTACGATCCTCATCCATTTGTGGATGAACATAATCATCAGCATCACACGATTGTTGTTGAAAAAGAAATCGAGTTGTCTCCCCTTGATGGCAACAATCCGCTCTCCTGTTAATCTTCCTCGGCTGAGATTCTTCTTCACCATCGGCATCAGAGGGGCGCTTGCCATTCTTTGTGTCCAAGTCCCGCAGGTATGTCATGTAGGACCACTTGTTATTTGCCTGACAAGAGCTGGGAAACAACCTAACCACGCATTTCACATCAAACTGTCATCACCTTGATTCGAGCAGATTCCCTCACTTCCCTCACTGTTACTTTGCAACCCTACTCACTCACTTCACATTCTCGAACAAGAATGAGGGGCGTAGAGGAAAACCATTTTCATTAAGATTCCAATTGATTTAATATTAATTAACTTAAAAAACGTATTAAACATTAAAAAAATGTTATAAGCCACGTGCAAACTAAACGTCTACGAGGCGTCCACGTGATGACACGTGTCAATGAAACTTCTCACACGTAGCACTCCGTTAGCAACGTCATCTACCGTTAAAAAATTGGACTAAAATAACAGATTTCAATTTTATAGATACCAAACAAACCCAAAAAATTTTATAGGGACTATTTTAACATATTATGTATTTTATAGGGACGAAAATCATATTTAAGCCTTATTATTATTACTGGAAAATTGTTTTTAAGTTTATTAAAGACTTTTTAAAACTACAATTACATAAAATAATATAGATGATTATATTTGTGTAAAATTTATAATTATTTTAAATATTTGAATAATTTTTATTTTATTTTAAAATATAATTAAAAGTAAATAAAAAATATGTATAAATTAAAAATCCTCATTATATATTATTGTAAATTAATTTTTATTTTAAAATATAATAAAAAGTAAAATTAAAAAATATAGATATCAAAACTTAAAATCTCATTATTTATTATTATAATATATTATCATAAATTATAAATTTTTACTTTAAAATATATGAAAAATAAAATAAAAATATGAGAAATAGATATTATGATTTCAATTCCAATTTCGTTTAATCCTTCTGATTTTATCACTACCCTTTAGTTTCTACATTTTAATATTCTCTTTCAATTTCATTTTAATTTTTGTTTTCGTTCCTGCATCTAAATTCCCCAACCTCCTTAATTTGCATTAAGGGAAAGTATAAAACAATGAACATGAAGGATGTGTGTCCTCTCCTCGGATTGACACCTACATTGACCCTATAGTATATTAGGGGGAACTTAGTATTTTTATCAATTTGACAAGCCACAGTGAAACCATCACTTGACTCATACTGGCCTAACTTGGCTTAGGTTGAGTCAGAGCGACTCAACTCAACTCAACTTGCCTTGAGGCAAACCCATCTCGACTTGGAGGGGACAGACCTGAATCAACTTGTCCTGGGACGGGCCCAGCTCGACTTGGGTCGAGGTAAGCCCGAAACGACTCCTCCCTGGACAAGCTCGACACTACTTAATCTAGGATGGACTTGACTCGACTCAGGATGACTTGGCTTGATCCAGTAGTGGAATTTCATTCCCTTATTTTTTGTTGGAATTTCAAATTCTATTTGTTTTAGTTATTTAAATTGCCTTCTCATAATTCCTAAATTTGAATTTATTTCCAATTTTCTTATCGAAACATCTCATTTTACTCCAAAGTATTTTAAATTCCTCAAATAAATAAATTATCTTCTTAAATTACTTTATCCAAATACATTATGAGTTTGTTTTAATTCTTAAAAAATGTCAGCAAATGTAATTATGTCAAAAAGAGTAATTTTACAAATTTTTTTCTTTATACTTTGGTTTGTTATGAGGTTGTTGTTACCCAAAATTATCTTGGATAAAGTAATTAATATGCTAAAAACTTTAATATTTAAGTGATAAGATAATGAAAAATTAAGTAATTAAGTAATGGTACATCTCCGAATAAAATATTTAAGTGAATAAGTAAATAATAAAATAAAAGTATAAGATAAATTATGAGAGTAAGAAAGTCATGAAGTATTTCTTCTTATGATAAGTGATATCAACATATAACTCTTGAGGCTTATCATATAAAACAAAATTTATATTCTTAAATATAATCTATGAAATAATGAAAATTATCTTCTCATAAATATATATCATTATATATATATTATATTATTATATCATCATACTTTGGAGATAAGATTAAAGATGATCAAATTTATGAACTTTCATCCTTTCTTTAATATTTAACTTTCTCTAATAACTTGTCTAAATTCTAAAAGTAAAATGTAAGTATCTTAATTATATATATAGTAAAATGTAAGTATCTTAATTTTATAATACATATATATATATATATTTTATAATATCTTAATTTCTTGACTATTATATGTATGTGAAGTAATATTGGTTTTGGATTTATTTTATAAACTACATACATTTATATACTATTATATATTTGAGTGGAGTAAAACGATTTGCATAGATAAGATAAAACAATGTTTTTTAACACGTAATCACTTTGTATGAATTTACAAATAAGGCATCAATGGAAAACTTAAAAATTGACCTAGTGCAATAAATAAATTTATAAAAGTATAATAATAATTAAATACTTTAACACCATTGTAAATTCCGCAGTAGCACACCTGGTTAATTTCGCTGTTGAAATCCGGGTTCAACTCCCGGCTGCGGAAAACCATTTTAATATTAAATTGAGTTTTCTTTTCTATTTTATTTTATAAATTTTTGTCTTTTACTTTTATAAAATTTGAAAAAATAGTTTTTAGTCCTTTAAATTACATAAATTTTTGTTTGTTTTTACTCTCATAAAATTATAACATTTTTTTATTAATAAAATAAAATTCTTTATATTTATGAATTGAAATGTAGATCACAATAAAAATAATTTTATTTTCCATAAAAATTAAACAAGAAACTTATTTGTGAATGCTATTTTAATAG
Organism: Lablab purpureus; assembly: GCA_030347555.1. Taxonomy (NCBI): domain Eukaryota; kingdom Viridiplantae; phylum Streptophyta; class Magnoliopsida; order Fabales; family Fabaceae; genus Lablab; species Lablab purpureus. The sequence goes on along the minus strand of CM059261.1, from coordinate 13,961,406 downwards.
TCAAGTGAATATCCAATAATAAAATAAGAGCCATATGTAAATTATGAGTTAAAATACCTTTATTAAAAAAAAATTCAATACATAAATTCTTCTGTGTTAGTATATAATATAATTTATATTCTTAAAAATAATATATAGAATAATAAATTTTTTATCGTATATAACATTATTGTAATAACATATTTTAAAGATGATATTTTTATATTAAAAAATTAGTTACCTTTTATCACTTGTTTGTTATATAATTATTTTAATGATTATAATTGATATTATCTATAAAATAAAATCTAAACATATCGAATACAAATAGATATAATTTTTATTTTTAAAAAAATAAATAATTTTTATAGTGTCTAATATTTATTATTATTATTATTATTACTGGAAAACTGTTTTTAAGTTTATTAAAGACTTTTAAAATGACAATTACATAAAATAATATAGATGATTATATTTGTGTAAAATTTATAATTATTTTAAATATTTGAATAATTTTTATTTTATTTTAAAATATAATTAAAAGTAAATAAAAAATATGTATAAATTAAAAATCTTCATTATATATTATTGTAAATTAATTTTTATTTTAAAATATAATAAAAAGTAAAATTAAAAAATATAGATATCAAAAGTTAAAATCTCATTATTTATTATTATAATATACTATCATAAATTATAAATTTTTACTTTAAAATATATGAAAAATAAAAGAAAAATATGAGAAATAGATATTATGATTTCAATTCCAATTTCGTTTAATCCTTCTGATTTTATCACTACCCTTTAGTTTCTATATTTTAATATTCTCTTTCAATTTCATTTTAATTTTTGTTTTCGTTCGTACATCTAAATTCCCCAACCTCCTTAATTTGCATTAAGGGAAAGTATAAAACAATGAACATGAAGGACGTGTGTCCTCTCCTCGGATTGACACCTACATTGACCCTATAGTATATTAGGGGGAACTTAGTATTTTTATCAATTTGACAAGCCACAGTGAAACCATCACTTGACTCATACTGGCCTAACTTGGCTTAGGTTGAGTCAGAGCGACTCAACTCAACTCAACTCGCCTTGAGGCAAATCCATCTCGACTTGGAGGGGACAGACCTGAATCAACTTGTCCTGGGACGGGCCCAGCTCAACTTGGGTCGAGGTAAGCCCGAAACGACTCCTCCCTGGACAAGGTCGACACTACTTAATCTAGAATGGACTTGACTCGACTCAGGATGACTTGACTTGATCCAGTAGTGGAATTTCATTCCCTTATTTTTTGTTGGAATTTCAAATTCTATTTGTTTTAGTTATTTGAATTGCCTTCTCATAATTCCTAAATTTGAATTTTTTCCAATTTTCTTATCCAAACATGTCATTTTACTCCAAAGTATTTTAAATTCCTCAAATAAATAAATTATCTTCTTAAATTACCTTATCCAAATACATTATTAGTTTGTTTTAATTCTTAAAAAATGTCAGCAAATGTAATTATTTTAAAAAGAGTAATTTTACAAATTTTTTTCTTTATATTTTCGTTTGTTATTAGGTTGTTGTTACCCAAAATTATCTTGGATAAAGTAGTTAATAGACTAAAAACTTTAATATTTATGTGATAAGATAATGAAAAATTAAGTAATTGAGTAATGGTCCATCTCCGAATAAAGCATTTAAGTGAATAAGTAAATAATAAAATAAAAGTGTAAGATAAATTATGAGAGTAAGAAAGTCATGAAGTATTTCTTCTTATGATAAGTGATATCAATATATAACTCTTGAGGCTTATCATATAAAACAAAATTTATATTCTTAAATTTAATCTATGAAATAATGAAAATTATCTTCTCATAATTATATATCATTATATATATTATATTATTATATCATCATACTTTAGAGATAAGATTAAAGATGATCGAATTTAGGAAGTTTCATCTTTTCTTTAATATTTAACTTTCTCTAATAACTTGTCTAAATTCTAAAAGTAAAATGTAAGTATCTTAATTATATATATACTAAAATGTAAGTATCTTAATTTTATAATATATATATATATATATATATATATATATATTTTATAATATCTTAATTTCTTGACTATTATATGTATGTGAAGTAATATTGGTTTTGGATTTATTTTATAAACTACATACATTTATATACTATTATATATTTGAGTGGACTAAAACGATTTGCAGAGATAAGATAAAACAATGTTTTTTAACACGTAATCACTTTGTATGAATTTACAAATAAGGCATCAATGGAAAACTTAAAAATTGACCTAGTGCAATAAATAAATTTATAAAAGTATAATAATAATTAAAGACTTTAACACCATTGTAAATTCTGCAGTAGCACACCTGGTTAATTTCGCTGTTGAAATCCGGGTTCAACTCCCGGCTGCGGAAAACCTTTTTAATACTAAATTGAGTTTTCCTTTCTATTTTGTTTTTTACTCTCATAAAATTGTAACATTTTTTTATTAATAAGATAAAATTCTTTATATTTATGAATTGAAATGTAGATCACAATAAAAATAATTTTATTGTCCATAAAAATTAAACAAAAAGCTTATTTGTGAATGCTATTTTGATAGTCAAGTGAATATCTAATAATAAAATAAGAGCCATATGTAAATTATGAGTTAAAATATCTTTATTAAAAAAAAAAAATTCAATATATAAGTTCTTCAGTGGTGTTAGTATATAATATAATTTATATTCTTAAAAATAATATATACAATCATAAATTTTTTATCATATATAACATTATTGTAATAACATATTTTAAAGATGATATTTTTATATTAAAAAATTGGTTACCTTTTATCACTTGTTTGTTATATAATTTATTTTAATGATTATAATTGATATTATCTATAAAATAAAATCTAAACATATTGAATACAAATAGATATAATTTTTATTTTAAAAAAAATATATAATTATTTATAGTGTCTAATATTTATTATTATTATTATTATTATTACTGGAAAACTGTTTTTAAGTTTATTAAAGACTTTTTAAAATGACAATAACATAAAATAATATAGATGATTATATTTGTGTAAAATTTATAATTATTTTAAATATTTGAATAATTTTTATTTTATATTAAAATATAATTAAAAGTAAATCAAAAATATGTATAAATTAAAAATCTTCATTATATATTATTGTAAATTAATTTTTATTTTAAAATATAATAAAAAGTAAAATTAAAAAATATAGATATCAAAAGTTAAAATCTCATTATTTATTATTATAATATATTATAATAAATTATAAATTTTTACTTTAAAATATATGAAAAATAAAATAAAAATATGAGAAATAGATATTATGATTTCAATTCCAATTTCGTTTAATCCTTCTGATTTTATCACTATCCTTTAGTTTCTACATTTTAATATTCTCTTTCAATTTCATTTTAATTTTTGTTTTTGTTCCTATATCTAAATTCCCAACCTCCTTAATTTGCATTAAGGTAAAGTATAAAACAATGAACATGAAGGATGTGTGTCCTCTCCTCGGATTGACACCTACATTGACCCTATAGTATATTAGGGGGAACTTAGTATTTTTATCAATTTGACAAGCCACAGTGAAACCATCACTTGACTCATACTGGCCTAACTTGGCTTAGGTTGAGTCAGAGCGACTCAACTCAACTCAACTCAACTCAACTCGCCTTGAGGCAAACCCATCTCGACTTGGAGGGGACAGACCTGAATCAACTTGTCCTGGGAGGGGCCCAGCTTGACTTGGGTCGAGGTAAGCCCGAAACGACTCCTCCCTGGACAAGCTCGACACTACTTGATCTAGGATGGACTTGACTCGACTCAGTATGACTTGGCTTGATCCAGTAGTGGAATTTCATTCCCTTATTTTTTGTTGGTATTTCAAATTCTATTTGTTTTAGTTATTTGAAATGCCTTCTCATAATTCCTAAATTTGAATTTATTTCCAATTTCCTTATCCAAAGATGTCATTTTACTCCAAAGTATTTTAAATTCCTCAAATAAATAAATAAATTATCTTCTTAAATTACGTTATCCAAATACATTATTAGTTTGTTTTAATTCTTAAAAAATGTCAGCAAATGTAATTATGTGAAAAAGAGTAATTTTAGAAAATTTTTTCTTTGTATTTTGGTTTGTTATTAGGTTGTTGTTACCCAAAATCACTGCAAAAAATCGTGTTAAATGCGGCGGTTATAATATGGTGGTTCTCATAAACTGTCGTAATTTACTTCATAATATGGCGTTTTTATAACTGCCATAATTTGCATTTAAACTATGGCTTTTACAACTGCCATAATTTCCTGCGTGTTTTCGTTCCCTCCATTTCAATCTTCTATGACAAGTTCCCTCTATCTTAAAATTAAATAAAAAATATTTTAAAACTTATTTTGAAAACCCTTAGTCTTAATCCCTCCATTCTAGCAGCTTCCATTCTCAATCTCCATTTTCCATTTTCAATATTTCGGTCTCCATTTTCCATCTTCGTACCTCTCAATCTCGCGTGTTCCCTCTCAACCTCATGTGCTCCCTCTCAATCTCACGTGCTCCGCCTTATTCCTAATCTCATTCTCGCGTGCTCCACTCCCATTCACAATCACAAACCCTAATCTCTTCCTTTTCGCTTACTGGATTTGTTACTCAATCTCGTTGTTCTTCTTTGGTTAGATAGACGCTTGGGACACTTCCAAACTTCTTCTTCGTCCAGGTACAACGCCATTTTCTTTTCTCGTTGTTCTGTTTGTTTTTGTGTCTCGCTTTCATTGAGCAAAACAGAGCCTCTGGGTTATGCAAAAGGTTTATTCAATTTTATGCAAAAGGTTTATTCAATTTTATGCAAAAGGTTTATGCAAAACGTGACTAGATTTTTGTTTGCTGTTTGGCTGTATTCAATTTTATGCAAAAGGTTCCCAAATAATGCTGTTCTGTTATCATTCTCCCAGCTACTCGGTTGCCTCTCTTGACTAAAACAAAATTCAAAATGCCTTTTCATCCTTTTCCTTTTCTTTTCTACTTGTTTTCTACTGCTTTTGTTCGGAAGGAAGGTAATAAAGTGAATAGTTTAAAAATTAAGACAACTACTGCTTTTATGGTGGATGGAGGGGGTGGTGATAGGGATGTGGTGACTTATAGAAATAGGGATGTGGTGGGGATGGGGATGGAGGGGGTGGTGAGTTGTAAACGTAAGGTGGGGGAGGAGAGGGAGATGGAGGAGGGGGAGAGTGGTAAACGTAAAACTGTGATGGCTAGTTGGCAGGTTGTGTGCAACATTACAACAACCAAGGGAACATCAAGTAAATGCTATGTTTCATTTTCAGCCTATTACAATGACTAAGTTATTCCATGCAAAACAGTCAGTGATCTCTTTCACAAAGAAACTTACTCTTGGAATCAATATGGCTCGTGGAGATGGTTTTCCCACTAAAGTCTTTTTCAATGGAGAGGAATGTTCCCTTCCTTCCGTGTATCCAAGTAGTGGTGGTTCTTGGGCTGGTTTTTCATTGGGTACTTCTATGCTTCTATCACTGTTGTCGTTCCTCTTGATGCGATGATAGTGGCTATGTTTGATTTGCACATTAATTTTAATTATTGGGTTAATTTTAGTGACATATATTTTTTGAGATTTTCAGAAAATTGATACTGGTAAGACTGTTGGTCGAGCTGAAATGTGGAAGATTACACATAAGAGGAAGAATGGAACCTATGTCAATGATGAGGCTATGGAAATAGGGGTAATTTCTAACTGCTTGAGTTTGTGTTAGATATATTGGCTACTCTGGAACTACTTCTATAAAGCAAGAGTATTTTGAAACTGATTTTATTTTATACAAAGAGCATTGTATAATGGCTCATAAAAGTGTGATGTAATGAGTCATTAAAAATTACATCAGTATGAGTATGGTATCTTAATATGTCTTGAACTATGACAATTGTTAATTAATAGAAATACAACATTGTCTTGTGTAGAATATGTTGGTTTTGGTTGTATAAAAAATGTGAGGAATCGATTTATATTTGCAGGACAAAATTGATGAGCTATTATTGGAAAATCCAGAAACTTCATCTGATATATCTCCAAATGACCCAATTGGTGTGATCTTTGGTAAAGAGCATCCAGGTCGGGTTAGAGGATTGTCACTGGGATCTTGTCCAACACTTGCTTTTAAGAACTCGGGCACAAGATTGAGTGGTATCAACCTAGGTTCATCAAGTGCAAGTAGTACACCAGAAATGGAACAAAAAGTTTTGAAGATGGAAAATGAACTTGCAACTGTGAAGGGACAAATGTAAACACTTCTAGCCTTCATTGCATATGGGAGAAATATTCCAGAAGATTTGGCTGCAATGGTTGCTGGAATAGTTAATACTTCTATTAATCAGGTATGAAACCGTACACAAAATATTTATGAGTTTAATAATTTTCCAAATGTATTAGAAATAATTATATAACTTTATTTTATTCAGGCATCAGATGCAAGTGGTGCTCCATCGCCTAACATAAGACATTCATCCGAAGCAAGCAATGAGCAAGGATAACAATAAGACTGTTTTTTACTTTGTTTTGTAATGTTGTACTTTTTCATTTTATAAGAACAATTAAATATGTATGACTTGCTTAATGCTTTTGAACAATTTATATTAACTATATCAAATTTAAATCAATTTATAAATATTTAAATCAAAATATTAAATATCATCAACAAATATTAATATCAAATAAAAATAATATCTAAATATTATAGACATTACGGTAGTTCAAACTGCCACAAATTTTTACATTACATTAGTTTGGCATGACACATAGAATCGCCATATATCGTTGTAAGAAATGACAGTTCTAATCGCCATATATCGCTGTAAGAAATGGCAGTTCTAACCGCCATATATCGCTGTAAGAAATGGCAGTTCTAACCGCCATATTTTACATGCTGAGTGGTCCTTTGACGTTGTCATTTTTTACATTTTCGAACTGCCGCATTTTACATAATGAAACCGCCATTTAATACATTGTAATAAATGGCGGTTGTAGCGGCGGTTCAACTAAAACCGCCATTTATTACTTTGTGGTGGCCAGAATTATGGCGGTATGGGTACCCGTCACACACGTATTTTGCGGCGGTTAAAACTGCCACATCTTATCAAAATATTCGCCACATATTATATGATTTTTTGTAGTGAATTATCTTGGATAAAGTAGTTAATAGGCTAAAAACTTTAATATTTATGTGATAAGATAATGAAAAATTAAGTAATTAAGTAATGGTCTATCTCCGAATAAAGCATTTAAGTGAATAAGTAAATAATAAAATAAAAGTGTAAGATAAATTATGAGAGTAAGAAAGTCATGAAGTATTTCTTCTTATGATAAGTGATATCAATATATAACTCTTGAGGCTTATGATATAAAACAAAATTTATATTCTTAAATATAATCTATGAAATAATGAAAATTATCTTCTCATAATTATATATCATTATATATATTATATTATTATATCATCACACTTTGGAGATAAGATTAAAGATGATCAAATTTATGAAGTTTCATCTTTTCTTCAATATCTAACTTTCTCTAATAACTTGTCTAAATTCTAAAAGTAAAATGTAAGTATCTTAATTATATATATATAGTAAAATGTAAGTATCTTAATTTTATAATATATATATATATATATACATATATATTTTTTATAATATCTTAATTTCTTGACTATTACATGTATGTGAAGTAATAGTGGTTTTGGATTTATTTTATAAACTACATACATTTATATACTATTATATATTTGAGTGGACTAAAACGATTTGCAGAGATAAGATAAAACAATATTTTTTAACACATAATCACTTTGTATGAATTTAGAAATAAGGCATCAATGGAAAATTTAAAAATTAACCTACTGCAATAAATAAATTTATAAAAGTATAATAATAATTAAATACTTTAACACCATTGTAAATTCCCCAGTAGCATATGGTTAATTTCGCTGTTGAAATCCGGGTTCAACTCCCGATTGCGGAAAACCTTTTTATTAATACTAAATTGAGTTTTCTTTTCTATTTTATTTTATAAATTTTTATCTTTTACTTTTATAAAATTTGAGAAAATAGTTTTTAGTCCTTTAAATTACATAAATTTTTGTTTGTTTTTTATTCTCATAAAATTATAATATTTTTTTATTAATAAGATAAAATTCTTTATATTTATGAATTGAAATGTAGATCACAATAAAAATAATTTTATTTTTCATAAAAATTAAACAAGAAACTTATTTGTGAATGCTATTTTGATAGTCAAGTGAATATCCAATAATAAAATAAGAGCTATATGTAAATTATGAGTTAAAATACCTTTATTAAAAAAAAAAAAATTCAATATATAAGTTCTTCAGTGTTAGTGTATAATATAATTTATATTCTTAAAAATAATATACACAATAATAAATTTTTTATCATATATAACATTATTGTAATAACATATTTTAAAGATGATATTTTTATATTAAAAAATTGGTTACCTTTTATCACTTGTTTGTTATATATTTTATTTTAATGATTATAATTGATATTATCTATAAAATAAAATCTAAACATATCGAATACAAATAGATATAATTTTTATTTTTAAAAAAATAAATAATTATTTATAGTGTCTAATATTTATTATTATTATTATTATTATTATTATTATTATTATTATTATTATTATTATTATTAGTGAGAAACTGTCTCTAAATTTATTAAAAAAATTAAATGAAAGTTACGTATAAAAATAAGTGGTTTTATTTTTTAGAAATTTGTAATTACTTTTAGTTTTTGAATAATTTTTTATTTTTATGTTAAAATATAATTAAAATATAAAATATATACATAAAAATAAAAATAAAAATAATTATTATATATTGTTGTAGATTTATTTTAATTTTAAAATATAACTAAAATTAAAAAGAAATGAAAAATATAAACCCTAAAAATGAGAATCCTATTACATATTATAATAAATTATATATTATCATAAATGATAAATCTTTCTTTTAAATTATATTAAAAATAAAATTAAAATATAAAAGTGGATACTAAAAGGAGAAATTCTTCTTATATTGTATTTAATCTAGTTAAGAGTGAAATAACCTTTTATTTTTTTAAATTTTATACATTAATTTTTTAAAATTTATTAACTATTTTAATAAGATCCTTTCATTTTAAGAATTATTAGGTTGAGATAATGCAATCAATACACCATTTTCCTAAAAGGACTTTAATTTTTTGAGAAAACATGTCAATTTCAAAACATTTTATAGGAAAGATATAAATAAGAGATTAAATTTTTCATATTGATTCTTTCTTCATCTTAAAGAGTTATATTCAATAATTAATCAATTAATTAGATTTTACTCATTTTTTAGAAATTTTTACACACACAATCTATATGAAAAACTAAATAAATAGTATTTTCTGAATTTATAGGAAGATTCTTAACATCTTTCTTAAGTTATCCTCTTCACACAATCCAATGCAAAGAATTACAAAACCTACAAAATAAATTAAGTTTTAAGGAACAAAATCACTTGATGTAGAATGATGTGACCAACTTTATGATGTTGATATAATGAAGTCATGTTTTTTACTAATTGATATTGGACCAAGATTTGTAGATGTTGTTCATTTATTTTTTTTGTCTAAAAATTTATTAATTTATTGAGAAATCGATTTCACATGTTAAGAAAGAAAAATCTTGAGTTTTATAAGCAAGTCATTTATTGCATTAAATTAGCTTTAACCTATCAATAAATTAGTTTTGGTGTAGTCTAGAAATGCCCTACAAGATCCTATCAATAAGAAACACTACAAAATTAATTTAGTGAAATAAATCAAATTTTAATATATAAAATCAATATTACTAAAGCATGAAATCTTTGATTTAAGTTAGTTTTAACCCATGCCTAAAAGTAAACTTAATTAATTAAACTTTTCATTTGAAATTTCAAAATTTTCAATATTCTTTTAATGAATTAAAAAGATTTTAATGAATTAAAAAGATTTTAATGGATTAAACCAGAATAAGTCTAATATTTCTTTATGTCCTCAATAAATAATATCCTCTTACTTCTTTAGTTTTGGATTAATAGCATTGAACTTACCTTACCCAACAATTACATGGATCACAAAAAGAAAAAATCAACAAATAGCTTAATCTAACATAAATAATATACATTTTGAAATCTTTTTTTGTTAGATTATTGCTTCTCCTTTTTAAGTGTCATAACTGTGTCCAAAGAATGGAGGTGGATCATCACAAATGTTAGGGGACCAAAATTTTAAGCTCAGCTTATTCTTTAATTGTAACCTTTTCTAATTTGTAACCTTACTAGTTTCAGAACCCCTTAAAATAATAATATAATTTTTGTTAGAAATAAACGGCAGTGTAAAAAACAAGAAGGGGTGAATTGAATTTTTAAGAAACTTTTTCTCTTTAAAATAATTTTCCAGATTTTAAATAAATGTTTTAAAATCAGGATGCGGATTATCCTTAACCTTAGATGATCGCAGTTTGAATTGCAATTGTTAATATGATCAACAATAAAAAGAGATAGGGAAAGAGAAAGAACACAAAGATTTATACTGGTTCGGATTAGGCCAATCCTACGTCCAGTTCCCAATCACTACAAATACGTGATGATCACCCCACTATCTTTAATTGAAATTAAAAACACCAATTCATACAATAACAAATAAAGATAAAGGAAACACCTCCTTAGATTAAGGCCATAATCGATTATTAACCCAGAATCAATATAATCGATTATCAAAAACACTTAATCGATTATTTTGTTCGTTAAACTATTTTGATTCAAATTTTAAGTAAAATAATCGATTAGACTACGTATCATAATCGATTAAAAGCGTAGAAAAACGTTTTTGCGAGAAAACTACTTGCTCTCAAGTTTGAAATGGTCTTGAATGGGATTTATGACTTACTCTTTTCATTCCTCACCCAAAACAGAAACTTCTAAACTTGAAACTTCAACTTTTGAGAAAATCTTCATCAATCTTCTCTCTTGAAAGCTTTAAACACTCTTTATGCCTTGCTTTTTTCATCAAGCAACCTTCCTTTGTGAGATGACACAAGTCTTTAATGTTGTTTAGAGAGCTTTAAATCTTCATCATCAAAACTTTAAAACTTCATGAAATATTGAGAGGACTTTTCTTGAAATATGCCAACAATCTCCCCCTTTTTGATGATGATAAAAAGAAACATAGAGACTTGTGATTGATATCCTGAAAAACTTAGAAAGTAATGTATGGATATCTCCATCATAAAAAAATTAGTCCACAAAGGAAATAATATAGGCAGTCTCATAACATTTAATTTTCAATTTGAATTTGAATTTTAAATTTCAGGGAAATTAATGCATGGAAATAATTTCTAAAAACTCCCCCTTAAACTTTGCTCTTAAATGTTTAAGATATACTAGGCAATTATTTGAAATATTTCCTAATACTCCCCCTGAAACATTAATTTTCTTAAATGCTTGAGATATTATCAATCAAAACAATTTATTCTTCTCCCCCTTTATTTTTATCATTTTCAAAAAGATTACCTATCAAGAGATTAATACAACAAAAGCAATTAATGGAGAGAAAAAAAATATAGCAGCTGAAAAAAAATTGAGCTAAGGGAATAAGTAAACTTGTAGCCTATTCTGTGTCTTCACTATCCCCTGCATCTTCTTCTTCTTCTTCTTCTTCTTCTTCTTCTTCAGCATCTTGTGCTGGTTGTTTTCCCCTTGAAGACCCAGTATTGTCTTCTTCTGGAGATGTATCTTCAATTTCCAGCTTTCTCTCTACCCGATAGACTCTTCTGTTCAATCTTGAGAGTTTGGAGCAAATATCTTCATAATGAGTTAGTTGGAGACTCATCATGTTGTCCATTCTTGAGACTATGTTTGCTTCCATTGAGCCAGGTTGAGGTTGAGGTTGAGGTTGAGGTTGAGGCTCTTCATCTTCATCCACAGCAGCATCATCATCTCTTTTCCTGAACATGTTTCCTTGTTCAATAAGGCCCATGTGCCTTAGAATATTCTTTCCAATTTTGCTATTGCTGAGCAAAATTTGCTTGTTTTCTCCTCTAAGATCCACACCTTTGTATTCTAAAATCTTGGATATAAACACAGCATAGGGTAAAGCAAAAGATAATAGCCTAGTGGCTTTAAACATATTATCTAAAATTATTGCAGGCCAATCAATACTAACATTATTAAAGAAACCATACATCAAAAGAATATCTTCTTTAGTAAGTTGAGCATGATTAGTGCCCCTAGCAACAATTATCCAGACAATAATATAATGCAACATCCTCTCATTTAATTTTATATTCCTGACTTTATACAAGTTCTCCACTTGTAGGTTGGGGTCTTTGCAAAATTTTCTGAATTCTACCAACTTGTTGAAATCTTCAAATCCATATGTTATGTTGACTCCTCCTTGTGTGGATAGGCCAGCAACATTGTTCCATACATCTTCATCAAGGTGGATGCGGACTCCTTTCAACTTGGTACTTGGATTTGTTTTTCTAGAAGTTAAATTCATATAGAAAACTCTTACCAAATCCGGATAGTATGCACCTTCAAGTTCTACAAAAGTTTGTAAACCACTTGCAACTAATAATTCCTGAAATGAAAAACAATGAGCTCTAAAAAATTGACAAGATAAGAACTTGGGAGTAAAAATTTTCCTGTCTTTCCAATGATTAACATAGCCAATCTGTAAGTCTTCATCAGATATCCACCCAGTAAGAGTTGGAGGTCTTGTTTCAGCTTCTTGCTGTTCGGAGGACATTGGAGCTTTGCCTCTCCTCCTTGAGGGGATCTTCCTTCTTCTTTGATCAACCGTTTGAGTAGATAATTGACAAAAGAAGAACAAACACAAAAGCTAACACAGAAACAACAATCTAATTTCGCACAACAGTAAATATACTAGCAGAAAATTAGCAAGAGTGAAAGAGAGTGAAAGTGGCACTTTAATTCTCAATCTTGGTATTTATAGGCAAAGATTCTGATTATAATTCATTGGTTTAATGTGAAAATAGTTGTTAGGATTCGAATATAGCCGTTAGTACTGAAAAACACGTGATTTGGAGGCTCAACGTTCAAAAACCAGTGTGTAGAAAAACGCAGAATGTCGCATTTAATCGATTATGTGATGAACGTAATCGATTATTTTCGTGCAAAATTTTCCAGAAAACAAAAACCCAGAAATTTAATTGATTATGTGCATTCCTTAATCGATTAAATTGCTCCCCAGCGATTTAATCGATTATGTTATGAACTTAATCGATTATGCTTGAAAACATTTTCAAAAATAGCGCTTTTAATCGATTACCATACAAAAACTAATCGATTATATATGGGATTTTCATAAAAACACACAATTAACATCAAAACTCATCAATAAACAACAATCAATCAACAGATTTATCATCAACAATTCCTAGATCTCTTCTAAGTTCATAAAATCTATCTCTAGGAAAAGGTTTGGTGAAGATATCAGCTAATTGATGTTTTGTATCTATATATTCTATAATGCAATCTCCTTTAGCTATATGATCTCTAATGAAATGATGTCTAATTTCTATATGCTTTGTCTTAGAATGCATGATAGGATTTCTAGTCAAATTAATGGCACTAGTGTTATCACACTTAAGAGGGATATGATCTAGAAAGATATCAAAGTCTTCTAATTGCTGCTTCATCCACAGTATTTGAGCACAAAAACTGCCTGCTGCTATATACTCAGCCTCTGTGGTTGAAAGAGCAACACTAGCCTATTTCTTAGAATGCCATGAAACTAAAGAACATCCTAAAATATGACATGTTCCACTAGTACTCTTCCTATCAATTCTACAACCACCATAATCTGAGTTAGAAAAACCTATAATACTAGGTGAGGCTCCTGAAGGGTACCATAAACCAAAGGTTTTTGTTCCTCTAATGTACTTAAGGATTCTCTTAACAACCTTTAGGTGTGATTCTCTAGGATTGGATTGAAACCTAGCACAAACACACACACTTTGCATAATATCAGGTCTACTAGCAGTAAGATAAAGTAATGATCCGATCATACCTCGATACTTTGTTTGATCTACTGCCTTACCATTTAAATCTTGATCCAGATAACAAGATGTAGCCATGGGAGTTGCAGCTTCCTTGGAACTTTCCATCTCAAATTTCTTTAAGATTTCGTTGCAATACTTTGTTTGACATATAAATATGCCTTTATTCAATTGTTTGATTTGCAAACCAAGAAAGAAATTTAATTCTCCCATCATAGACATTTCAAACTCTCCCTACATATTACTTGCAAACTCTTGGCAAAGATCATCATTAGTTGATCCAAATATGATATCATCAACATAAACTTGAACAATAAGAATATGTTTCTTTGATTTCTTAATAAAAAGAGTAGAATCAACTTTACCTCTTCTAAAACTATTTTCAAGTAAGAAGTTACTTAACCTTTCATACCAAGATCTTAGAGCTTGTTTGAGTCCATACAAGGCTTTCTTCAACTTGTAAACATGGTTTGGATTTTTGAAATCTTCAAAGCCTGGAGGTTGTTCTACATAGACTTCTTCCTTGATGTATCCGTTTAGGAAAGCACTTTTTACATCCATTTGAAACAATTTGAATCCCATAATGGAGGCATATGCTAGCAACAAACGAATAGCTTCAAGTCTTGCTACTGGAGCATAGGTTTCATCATAGTCTATGCCTTCTTCTTGTCTGTAACCTTTTGCAACCAGCCTTGCTTTGTTCTTGGTGATATTTCCGTCTTCATCAAGCTTATTTCTAAAAACCCATCTGGTGCCAATAACCTGCATATTGTTAGTTTTAGGAATTAAATCCCATACCTGATTTCTTTCAAACTGATTTAGCTCTTCTTGCATTGCTATACACCAATGTTCATCCGTCAAAGCTTCTTCTACGGTCTTTGGTTCAATCTGTGAGACAAAAGCAACATTCATACATAAATTATTCATGTTCCTCCTTGTTCTTACACCTTTTGAGATATCTCCAATGACATTGTCCAAAGATACTTCTTTTGGTGGTCTCCACTCTTTTGGTAGACTTTCACTTTGAGGAGGATTATCATCCAGTTTGATTTCTTCAACAACTTCTTCTAAAGGAGTTTCTTCTTGATATTCTCCTTCATCATCTACAAAGATTCTTTTTGACTCAAGAGGGGTTTCCTCAAGGTCTAGATATTCATCAAAGACAACATGTATAGATTCTTCAACATTTAAAGTCCTTTAATTAAAAACTCTATATGCTTTACTATGCAAAGAATAACCTAAAAATGTAGCTTCATTGAATTTAGCATAAAATTTCCCAAGGCTATCTTTTCCATTATTCAAAACAAAACATTTGCATCCAAAAATTCTAAAATGAGAAATATTTGGTTTTCTTCCTTTGAAAAGCTCATATGGTGTTAATTTTAAAATAGGTCTTATCAAAACTCTATTCAAAACATAACAAGCGGTGCTTACGACATCAGCCCAAAAATATTTAGGTCCCCTAAAGTCACTTATTAGGGTCCTCATGGGTTAGAAATAGTTTTTCCTTTGGGAACCCATTTGTATTTCCCATTAGGAACACTAAAACGCTTAATATTGCATTTATTAACCGAATGACCTTTATGCATACAATAAAAACATGTAGGAACATTTGTTTTTCTTGAGACATGCATTTTTATAAACTTTCTTTGTAGGAACATTTGGTTTATTAAAGAAATTTATATTTTCAAAAACCTTACTTGAGTTAGACATTTCTCCTTTTACAAAAACAGTTTTGGTAGGTTTATGATTATATATGAAATTATAGCCAAGTCCTGCTTTTTCATATAAACCTTTTTTCACATTCAAAACATTATTTAAATTTTTATTTCCCATTATAATTTTTGAAAGAGATGTTTCAAGATAAGATACCTTATTTGCAAGAACATTACAATTTTCACAAATAGGAATTTTTGTTTTGCATTTGCAAGGAATTTTTGCTTTTTCCAAATCCTCTTTCAAAACCTTTTTCTCTTGTCTTGCAAATCAATAATTTTCTTTTCAAAACTCTTGTAGTCATTTTTTAATTTATTATGAAAAGAAGTAAGTTTTTCAGATTTTTCACATAAATCAAGAAACTCTTCAAGCAATTCATCATAATTATTTGGAAGATTGGAATCACTTACCTTGCTACATGTGGATTCAGCATCATCATCCGCCATGAGACAAATGTTTGCTTCTTCTTCCGAGTCACTTACACTTTCAGAAGAACTCACTTCATTATCTTCCCAAGCAATGTACGCCTTCTTTTTCTTCTTGTCAAAAGGCTTTTTTTATTTCTTTGCTTTTTCTTCATCTTTCTTGATGTTGGGGCAATCCGACTTCAAGTGTCCCCTTTTTCCACAACCATAGCATTTAAAGTTATCAAGAGAATTTAAATTTTCAGCTTTCTTACCTTTCTTGAAATTCCCTTTGTTTTTGTTCTTGATAAACTTCTTGTATTTCTTGACAAACAGCTTGATGTCACTGCATTCAAGGTTATCATCTGAATCACTACTCTCATTCTTGTAGGATTCAGCTTTAAGAGCAACACCTTTCCTCTTGACGTCTTCTTCCTCTCCTTTGAAGCGTCCAAGTTCAATTTCGTGTTTTCTAAGCTTACCAAAGAGAGTTGTCATGTTCATGCTTGTGAGATTCTTGGATTCCATGATAGCCGTCACCTTGGGTTGCCATGTCCTGTCTAAAGATTTTAAAATTTTCACATTTAATTCCTCAGTGTCAAATTTCTTACCTAACGCCTTGAGGTGATTTACGATGTGAGTAAATCTTTTCTTAACATCATAGATGATTTCCCCTTTGCTCATCCGGTACATCTCATATTCTTGAATCAAGGTGTTCTTCCTTGATCTTTTGACATCCTCCGTTCCTTCATGTGTGATTTCAAGAGTGTCCCACATCTCCTTTGCTGTAGTGCAATCAGACAACCTGTAAAACTCATCAACAGTTAAGGCAGATGATATCATATTATATGCCCTTATATTGCATTGGTACTCATTGTACTCATCCTTTGTCCAACTTGCTCTCACTTTGGGTACCTGCACTTCATTAACAACAGTCATAGGAATATATGGACCATTTACAATTGCATCCCAAACGCCTTGATCATTAGACCTAAGGAAAATCTCCATCCTCTTTTTCCAAAAAGGATAGTTTTCACCAGTAAAGAGTGGTGGTCTATGAATAGATGCACCTTCAGCAAAAGATTGATTTTTGCCTGCCATAAGGATCTTGATTTTGAGTAATTTTCAAAAACTAGCTCTGAGGCCAATTGTTAGAAATAAACGGCAGTGTAAAAAACAAGAGGGGGGGTCATTGTACTCATCCTTTGTCCAACTTGCTCTCACTTTGGGTACCTGCACTTCATTAACAACAGTCATAGGAATATATGGACCATTTACAATTGCATCCCAAACGCCTTGATCATTAGACCTAAGGAAAATCTCCATCCTCTTTTTCCAAAAAGGATAGTTTTCACCTGTAAAGAGTGGTGGTCTATGAATAGATGCACCTTCAGCAAAAGATTGATTTTTGCCTGCCATAAGGATCTTGATTTTGAGTAATTTTCAAAAACTAGCTCTGAGGCCAATTGTTAGAAATAAACGGCAGTGTAAAAAACAAGAGGGGGGGGGGGTGAATTGGATTTTTAAGAAACTTTTTCTCTTTAAAATAATTTTCCAGATTTTAAATAAATGTTTTAAAATCAGGATGCGGATTATCCTTAACCTTAGATGAGCGCAGTTTGAATTGCAATTGTTAATATGATCCACAATAAAAAGAGATAGGGAAAGAGAAAGAACACAAAGATTTATACTGGTTCGGATTAGGCCAATCCTACGTCCAGTTCCCAATCACCACAAATACATCATGATCACCTCACTATCTTTAATTGAAATTACAAACACCAATTAATGTAATAACAAATAAAGATAAAGGAAACACCTCCTTAGACACACTAAGGATGAAACACCTCCTCAGACACACTAAGGATGAAACACCTCCTCAGACACACTAGGATGAAACACCTCCTCAGACACACTGAGGATGATTCCCACCTCTCTTGACACACAAGAGATGAACACACCTCCCTTAGAACAGATCCAAGGGATGAATTTTACCCGTTTAGAAAACAGTAAAAGAAAACACCTGATAGAGTGCTGAATGAAAGCTTAAGCACAAAGATCATCACTTCTAAAGACTTTGATCAACCTTGAGAGAGCAAGAAAGCGATTTTGAAAAGCTATAGCGCAAGAACACTTTGAATATTGTGTTTTTATCAGATGTGTTGAACCTAAGACATTCTCTTTCATTTTATAATTCGAAAATGCATCAAAGTTTCCATTCTTAGGTTAATTTAGCATTGATTTCACAAAAACGACTTATTTAATCGATTATCTAAAAAGCTTAATCGATTATATCAGAGTTAAAAACTGGAAAACTCAATTTGCCTGATATAATCGATTAGATTAAGGCGATAATCGATTATATTAACCCAGAATCAATATAATCGATTATCAAAAACACTTAATCGGTTATTTTGTTCGTTAAACTATTTTGATTCAAATTTTAAGTAAAATAATCGATTAGACTACGTATCATAATCGATTAAAAGCATAGAAAAACGTTTTTGCGATTAAAGTACTTGCTCTCAAGTTTGAAATGGTTTTGAATGGCTTTTATGACTTACTCTTTTCATTCATCACCCAAAACAGAAACTTCTAAACTTGAAACTCCAGCTCTTGAGAAAATCTTCATCAATCTTCTCTCTTGAAAGCTTTAAACACTCTTTATGCCTTGCCTTTTTCATCAAGCAACCTTCCTTTGTGAGATGACACAAGTCTTTAATGTTGTTTAGAGAGCTTTAAATCTTCATCATCAAAAATTTAAAACTTAATAAATATTGAGAGGACTTCATCAACACTTGTTCTTGAAATATGCCAACAATTTTTAGAAATATCATATAAAAATAAAAATAAAAATATATTATTATACAAATGGCATCAAGAGGGGGGTGAATTGATACTTTTAGGATGCCACTAATAAATTTACCTTCTTAAAATTTTTCTGTTTGTCTTTACTTAATTTATTTTAATTGAGTGCTTAAGCGAAAACAGAAAATAAAGTAAAGAGATAAGGGAAGAAAAGTACACTAAGATTTATACTGGTTCGGGTATAGTCAACCCTATATCCAATTCCTAGTCACCTCAATTTGAGAATGACTCTCCACTCACTATCTTTAGAAAATTCAATTACAACCAATATTACAATTGAAACATGCAAAAGAATAAACCTAAAGACTGAACACCTCTCTTGAATCCCACAAGAGATGAAACACCTTCCTTGAAAAACTTCAAAGGATGACAACGCACCTCTTTTGATCACACAAGAGAAACACCTCCCTTAACAATCACAAGGGATGAAAAATATACCAACTATGTGTTAGAATAAATGGCTGAGTTTAAGAGGGGGGGTGAATTAAACTCTTAAAAGATTTTTGAAATCCAAGGCCAATTTCTGAAAAACAAATTGTAAATGAAGACGAAAATCAATTCTTTAAAGATTCTTGAAATGCTTATACCAATGTATCATATATCTAATTCAATTAGCAATTCAATTATCAATTATAGAATTTAAAGAAGCAGGGAAAGAAGATCAACACAAGAGATTTATACTGGTTCACCTTCCAATGAAGGCTACATCCAGTTTCCTAAACACCCAAATCAAAGCAATTCACTAAATTTCAGCTTTTTCATGAACCCTACATGAAAAACTAAAAACAGAACAATACACTTGATCTTGAACCCTACAAGATCTGTATACCCTTGTAAAACCCTATTACAAGAACACCTTAATCACCCTGATTAAGAAAAAACAAACCCAAAACAAGATTACACAAGATTATGGAATGAATTCACCTGATTTACAATTTCAGAACAAGAAATAGGACAAAAACAGGTGATGACTTTCTATGGAAAGATTCTCAATTCAATTTGATCTTGGACTCCTTGATTGATTTAGAACACTTGAAAAGTCTTTCTGAACAATGGGTTTCTCTGTAATTGATTCGTTGCCCAGTTCTTTAAAACTCAATGTATTTAAAACAGAACTGGTCCACTGATTTAAAGTTGTTTATGATAAAATCAGTTAGTTGAAACGCGATTTAGGTAGTTGTTTTCATCAAAATGAATTTTCCAGAGAGCACCCCAATTCTGAAAACTGAAAACAGTCAGTTGAAAACGCGATTAAACTGGTGGAAATCATTAAAGGGAAATCCTTAAGTGATTTTAGCCTGTTTAAATGCGAATCAACCAGATTTTCCAGAGAGCTTGAATTTCTTAAGAACAGCTCCAGAATTTTAGCTTATTTAAATTTAGAAAAATAGCTAGCTAAAAACAGCCAAAACAAAACTGTAAAACACCAGTTGGTTAAAATGTTTAAGATTGACTTGATCATCAAACTAAGAACATTTTAACTAATTGAAAACACATTTTTAATGAGTTGAAAAATAGTTAAGACTTTTAAAACATTTTAAAACATTTTAAAAAACAAGATTAAGTCCAAGATTAAATGAAATGCATCTTACCCCACATCCTAAGACACTCTAATCCTAAGATAAAATCTTCATTCTTCAAGCATCATCATCTTCATCATCAAAGTGGTTGGAGACATCAAATTAACTTGAAACGAAGTCTTCAAGTCCAACAAACTCCCGTAATTTGATGATGACAACCACTTGAAGCATCCATTGTCTTTGAAGAATGTAAGAGTCCTGAAAATAAACAGAGCACAAAAATACAGCAGCAGAAACAAATTCTCTCCAATTACATATTCTCCCTCTTTCACATATTCTCCTCTTTACATGTTGAGCCTCAATATTTCTCCCCTTTTACATGGTGTTTCTCAATATTTCTCCCCCTTTGTAATCATCAAATAGCATAAGGAAGAAAAATCCAAATATAGCATCTGCAGTAAAATTAGAAATGTTCAACAGACATGAGCATGAGACCCAATTAAAAAACCAGCAACAAATAAGCACAAACAACACAAAAACAAACAACAATGAAATGCAAAACATGAATGCAGCAACATATGCAACAACAAAACCAACGTTACTCAAAAAATAGCAAAACAACAACAACAACAGGATTAGTGCAGCAGCAACATTAACATCAGCAGTGCTTCAGTAACAGCAAGTGCCTCAACAATAATGTAGCAACAACAACAGTATTACACCAAAAACTAGCAAAAAACAACAACAGTTCTTTGATTTAGCAGCAACAACTCCTCTCTATCAGTTGCAGAACCAGTTTAATCATCATCCTCCCCATCATTATCATCAACCACAATACTATAGCCAACATGAATTTGAGCCAGTTGGGCATGCAGGTCCTCAATACTTTGATCAATGTGCCCAAAACGTTCAATGCCATATAAGTGATGGTACATTTGGTGAGATTGGAGAGTATCAAACTGTTGTAGCACAGTTTGCTCAAATTAAGATAATGAAGTGCCACGATCAACAGGAGGAACATATGGCACAATGTCTCCCATCATTGAAGATTCTTCAGCAGTAGCACCAGCATTAGCAGCAGCAGCACCAGCATTAGGAGCATGAACACCAGTACCAGTAGCACTTGTTCCAGCGTATCCAGAGTCTTGTCCAGCAACCCATTCACCATCCTTTTTATTAAAGCCAAACTTGAACAAGAAGCTATTATCCAGCTGATGAGATTTTCCAATATTAATTTTCTGTTCTCCTCTTATATCCACATGAGAAAACTCAAGAAATTTTGAAATTAGAAATGCATAGGGAAGGTGATAATCAGTTAGCCTCTTTGACTTTAGCATGTGATCTTTCAAAACATGAATCCAATTAATTTTTACAGATTTCATCAAGCTAAAAATCAGAACAAGATCACCTTCATTTAAGGTAGCATGATTACTTCCCCTTGGTGTGAGCATCCAGGTGATTATGAAGGTGAGAATCCTAGCTGTCAAAGTTAGACCTCCAACATGAAATCCCCTAACAGAACCTTGAGGATCACACAACCCATGTCCAAACTGTATTGCTTAAAGTAATATCCTTTCCTTTTACTTTGGAGGTGAGAACAGAACCATCATAATTAAGGTTTTGTGTAGAAAACCTTCACTAAATCTGGATAGATGAACCCATTCAGTTCAAGGAATTTCTGCAACTCTTGAAACTGCAGCATGGTGATTATATCAGTCATTATTTCATCCTCCAGCCACTAAAAACTCAGAATCTTTTGTGGATTCACTTCCTTATTACTGATATGAGACTGGAACTTCTCAATTCTTTCATTATCTCCATCAAACCAAGCTTCAATAGAACCAGGTCTATATGAAGGAGGTGCTGGAATTTCAGGTTCTTTATGCCTTGAGGATTTGCTTGCAGACCCAGCTGTTTTTTTATTTCTTTTTGGGATTACTTGAGGAAGCCATGGTAGAGAAAGAATACAGAGAATAGAGCAGAGACAGTATATGTAGAGTTTTCACACACAAGCTATTCGAATAGCAATACAATTCAGCATATGTATTTAAACAATTTTAATCAACAACTTTTAGAAAGAATTCAATGCATTGTGTAGTCAAACAAGCAATCAGAGGCAATATATGTAGTAGAGATATGGAGCAGGTTTTGTTTTATCCAAAGCATTCAGTCAGTTAAGTGGATTTTGAATTTGGAGAAAGAAATCAGTTAAAAGCAAGACAAAAGCACTAAATGACAAAACAAGAGTCAAGATTCTTCAACCATCTATATGTCAAGTGTAACTGGTGCACAACTATCAATCAATCAACTTAAATTCATCAATTGAATGTAAATCAATGCAATTTATCACCTAATTAGATCTAGTATTTAATTTTGTATTGTTCCAGACAATTTCAGTTGGTTGATTTTTGCAAAATAGCTGATTAAAACTAATAGTCTGATACTGGTTTAATACCAATTAATGAAATGAAATGATTAAATCGACAATTAACTGACTAAACCAGAGAGTGAAATCGTTGCAACTCCATTGCAACCCCAAATTAAGTGAAATAAGCTAATTAAAACACGAAATAACTAACTAAAAAATTGAATGTTATTGCAGATTTCATTCTATATCATATAAACTGCATGTTTAACTACAATCAATTAACTACGCCTTCTTTTTCTTCTTGTCAAAAGGCTTTTTTTATTTCTTTGCTTTTTCTTCATCTTTCTTGATGTTGGGGCAATCCGACTTCAAGTGTCCCCTTTTTCCACAACCATAGCATTTAAAGTTATCAAGAGAATTTAAATTTTCAGCTTTCTTACCTTTCTTGAAATTCCCTTTGTTTTTGTTCTTGATAAACTTCTTGTATTTCTTGACAAACAGCTTGATGTCTCTGCATTCAAGGTTATCATCTGAATCACTACTCTCATCCTTGTAGGATTCAGCTTTAAGAGCAACACCTTTCCTCTTGACGTCTTCTTCCTCTCCTTTGAAGCGTCCAAGTTCAATTTCGTGTTTTCTAAGCTTACCAAAGAGAGTTGTCATGTTCATGCTTGTGAGATTCTTGGATTCCATGATAGCCGTCACCTTGGGTTGCCATGTCCTGTCTAAAGATTTTAAAATTTTCACATTTAATTCCTCAGTGTCAAATTTCTTACCTAACGCCTTGAGGTGATTTACGATGTGAGTAAATCTTTTCTTAACATCATAGATGGTTTCCCCTTTGCTCATCCGGTACATCTCATATTCTTGAATCAAGGTGTTCTTCCTTGATCTTTTGACATCCTCCGTTCCTTCATGTGTGATTTCAAGAGTGTCCCACATCTCCTTTGCTGTAGTGCAATCAGACAACCTGTAAAACTCATCAACAGTTAAGGCAGATGATATCATATTACACGCCCTTATATCGCATTGATACTCATTGTACTCATCCTTGGTCCAACTTGCTCTCACTTTGGGTACCTGCACATCATTTACAACAGTCATAGGAATATACGGACCATTTACAATTGCATCCTAAACTCCTTGATCATTAGACATAAGGAAAATCTCCATCCTCTTTTTCCAAAAAGGATAGTTTTCACCTGTAAAGAGTGGTGGTCTATGCATAGATGCACCTTCAGCAAAAGATTGATTTTTGTCTGCCATAAGGATCTTGTTTTTGAGTAATTTTCAAAAAACCAGCTCTGATACCAATTGTTAAATATAGACGGAAGTATAAAAACCAAGAGGGGGGGGTGAATTGGATTTTTAAGCAACTTTTTCCCTTTAAAATAATTTTCCAGATTTTAAAGAAATGTTTCAAAACCAGGACGTGGATTTTTCTTAACCTTAGATAAGCACAGTTTGAATTGCAATTGTTAATATGATCCACAATAAAAAGAGATAGGGAAAGAGAAAGAACACAGAGATTTATACTGGTTCAGATTAAGCCAATCCTACGTCCAGTTCCCAATCACCACAAATGCGTGATGATTACCCCACTATCTTTAATAGAAATTACAAACACCAATTCATGCAATAACAAATAAAGATAAAGGAAAACACCTCCTTAGACACACTAAGGATGAAACACCTCCCCAGACACACTGAGGATGATTCCCACCTCTCTTGACACACAAGGGATGAACATACCTCCCTTAGAACAGATCCAAGGGATGAATTTTCCCGTTTAGAAAAACAGTAAAAAGAATACACCTGATATAGTGCTGGATAGAAAGCTTGAGCACAAAGATCACCACTTCCAAAAACTTTGATCAACCTTGAGAGAGCAAGAAAGCGGTTTTGAAAAACTATAGAGCAAGAACACTTTGAATACTGTGTTTTATCAGATGTGTTGAACCTAAGACATTCTCTTTCATTTTATAATTCGAAAATACATCAAAGTTTCCATTCTTAGGTTGATTTAGCATTGAATTCGTAAAAACGACTTATTTAATCGATTATCTAAAAAGCTTAATCGATTATATCATAGTTAAAAACTGGAAAACTTATTTCTCCTGATATAATCGATTAGATTAAGGCCATAATCGATTATATTAACCCAGAATCAATATAATCGATTATCAAAAACACTTAATCGATTATTTAGTTCGTTAAACTCTTTTGATTCAAATTTTAAGTGAAATAATCGATTAGACTACGTATCATAATCGATTAAAAGCGTAGCATAACGTTTTTGCGAGAAAACAACTTGCTCTCAGGTTTGGAAAGGTCTTGAATGGGATTTCTGACTTACTCTTTTCATCCATCACCCAAAACAGAACCTACTAAACTTGAAACTTCAGCTCTTGAGAAAATCTTCATCAATCTTCTCTCTTGAAAGCTTTAAACACTCTTTATGCCTTTCCTTTTCCATCTAGCAACCTTTCTTTGTGAGATGACACAAGTCTTTAATGTTGATTAGAGCACTTTAAAACTTCATCATCAAAACTTTAAATCTTCATGAAATATCTAGAGGACTTCATCAACATTTGGTCTTGAAAAATGCTAACACCAAAGGATACTACTGAGTTGAATCAGGCACACTTGTATATTTTGAATAATACAGATGAAGTTCTTCCTTACATATCTGCTCATCAATCAATGTTGAGGACCCAAAACCCCAAAATGGGTGAACGGTTGTTGGTGAAGGAGCATAACAACAAGTTTTTCAGTTGGTTTAGAAGCCAAATTTTTTCAGATCAGCATGCGTCTGATACATTGAAATGGCTAGCTCATGGACCAAAACATAACGTCATCACTTGGACTGGGTACGACATTAATAGATATTCCTTCTACAAAATGTCACAAGATGACAATAGCACAGTTCAAAATAGTGGAGTATCTATTGAGGCCACATCCATGCACTTTTCTAGTTCAAAGGATGAAAACCCCATCATGGCATCCATAAGTTACTTTGGAGTGATTGAGGAAATTTGGGAGGTTGACTACAATAAATTTAGAGTTCCTCTATTTAAATGTGTTTGGGTTGATAGCAATACCGGTGTTCAATTTGAGGAAATGGGTTTTACTATGATAGACCTTAAGAAGCTAGGTCATAAGGAAGAACCATTCATCATGGCATATCAAGCAAAACAAGTTTTTTATGTGACCGACCCATATAATGATAGGTGGTCTGTGGTCCTCCAAGGCAAAGGGATTGATGTCAACCATGAAAATGAAGATGAGTCAGATGATTTCATTGTCATCCCCAATTCACCACGACTGCCTAGTAGTATTGAAGATGTAGAAGAGGATGTGGTCCATGCAACTCGTAATGATCATGATGAAGGGATATGGGAAAATTTAGTTGTCTAAGTATGTTTCTACTTGAACTTCTTTATGTATTTTTTTTATGTTCGTATATTTAAGATTTATAAATTATATTGCTTTATATTTTCTTTACAGACACATGGCATCTCCTTCAGCTCCTCCCCCGCCACCTCCTCCCTCACCTCCCTCATCTCCTCCAGCATCTCCTCCACCAAAGAGGACCAGGCAAGCTACACGATTAGTGAGCTTGACAGCCAGACACATGGTAGGAGAAGATGAGTGTGTCTGTTGATCCACGCACTGGGAAGGTGTCTGGTCCGTATCATACCCAGTTCAGTAGCTACTTGGGCACTGTTGCACGGGAGAAGGTAATTCTAAGTTTATATTTGAACTTTTTTTACATATTTACATATAATTCTTGTTTTCATCTAACTAATGATTATGTTTAGGTATCTATTTTGCATCCAGACTGGGATAATGTTGAGGACACTGTGAAGAATTTGATTTGGCAGGACATTTTGGTAAGTTTAAATCTATTCAACTGTCTTTTCTTGAATATTGATTTTTAATTTTGATGCTAATTATGTTTTATTTTTGCAGAAGTATTTTGATATTGAAAACTCAAAGGCAGTTAGGAGGAAGATTATGTCCAGCATTTAAAAAATGTGGAGGCAGTTCAAGTCCACATTAACTACGAGATGGGTTTATGCTGAGGATGTCGTTAGCAAGGGACTTACTCCTTGCCAACGATATGGCATATCTGAGGAGGATTGGAAGAAATTTGTAGAAATTAGGACTGACCCAGAGTGGGAGGTATGAATTAATTTATATGAATTAATTTAAATTTATTAAGTTATTGTATTATATTCTAATATCAATTATTTTGCAGGAGAAAAGATTAAAGGCCAAGGAGATTCAGAAGAAGAATTTGACCCCCCACCGTCTGTCTCGTGGGGGGTATGGTCTCTTGGCTGAGAGAATGATGGACGAGAAGGCTACACTCAGAGAAAAAGAGCTAGCCAGTTCTGGTATAAGCCAGGATGATCTTCCCCCACCATTTCCTCCTAAACGTCATGAAACTTGGAAGAGAGCTCGTGAAAAGCCTTCCGGTGAGATGACATCTGAGGAGGCTAAAGAGATTGCTGATAGGATTGTAAGTTACTATTCTTTTTAACCCTAATATGATTAATTTCTTAGACTTGTATATTTATATATAATGTATTAAATTTATTGTAGGATTCCTTGGAGGAGCAGTGTACACAGGGAACTTTCGTTCCATGTGGTCGTCAGGATATACTGACCACTGCTATTGGTAAAGATGAACACCCCGGCCGTGCTCGGGGTGTGGGGACCGGTGTGGGTATTCGACAATATTTTTGGGCCACCAGTCAAGAATACCCAGAGCTCAACAATTAGTGAAGAGGAGTTGGAGAAGAAGCTCACAGCGAAGCTGACACCGGTCATTGCAGCACAGGTTCAGGAGCAGCTACTCAGCATGTTTCCAGACATGGCAGCTAGGATGGCATCTTCCCACCAACACGTTCAACCATCTCCTCCATCTGTTGGCACAATGGGAAGTACTTCCACTAATGCTGCTCCTATTCTGGCTTCTCCTGTGGCTGTTGCTGCACCTGCACCTGCACCGACAGGTAAAATCCTTATTTGTTTTCTATATATGTCTTTATTACAAATGTAAATTGAAATATATCATGCATCTACAGGTCCATCTGTTGAGAAGAAACAGTGCGCCTTATTGGTGGAGGATGGGTTGCTTGAACCAAGATTGGTGGCCCTTGGTTCAGTTCAGGAAGGGGTTTCTACCCTCCACAGTGTGCCTTTGGCACCTGGTTTATTGAGAGTGGTGGTAGAAGAGATTCGAGATGCTGATGCTCGACTCCCTGTGCCTACTGATGAGGTACAGAAAGTGGGACAGGCCCTTCACACATTCATTGCTTGGCCCGAACATTTAGTCTAACAACTTTCGGAAAAGGTATGTATGTAATTTTTTATGTGAATGACTTCTAAAAATGTTATTTGTGTACTAATCAATATTTTTTTAAACATGTAGGATGTTCAGAAGCCTAAAAGTGCTGCTGCTTCTGAACATACTAAAGGAAAAGAAGCAGCTCTCCCAAAAAATCCAATTGTTGAGTTGATCCATGCCTCTGCACAATATTATGGCAACTCCTTTTAGATTCAGTGGGATGCTAGGAGATTTGGGATAGATAATGCAAGATTCCCTCTCTACATTTCATATGCTGACATCTCAGAGGTCACATTGGGTAATAGGGATCTCAACATCTATATTTTACAACTTTGGACAATGTAAGTACATATATTTATTTATTATTATTTTTATAATTTCAATTTCATTATTTAATATATAAAATGTTATTATTTTTCATTTTTTAGGATGATGGATGAATTGGCTGAGGAGTAGGGAGCTTCAGATGTTTATGGATTGTTTGAGCCTCAGTCAATCCAACAAGTTGGAAATAAAAGGGAAGAAGTCCAAAGATATATCCAAAATTGGATCCAGGCATCCAAAAGGCAGATATATCTTGGAGCTTATTTATTCCAGTAAGTCAATATAAGTTTATTATTGTTTTTATTGTGATTGAGTTATATTCTAAACATTTTATTTTTCTAGGCATCATTGGAAATTCTTCCTCATCAGTCATTCAGAGAAGACGGTATACTGGTTTTGTTCTATAAAAAACCAGATACTGATTTGAAGAATATTTTGAATAGGTAAGTATTTTAAAGTTTGTGTTTTCAAATATAAGTAATGTTCATGTATTGACTAATAACTTCTCAACAGTTCTATTAAGGTGTGCCCATTGATGGAATGCACATCAGCAAAGCCACTAACCCACATTGGGAAATCCTAAATGTTAAGGTTACTTTTAATTCTTTAATATCATTATAATATTGAATATGTATTTTTCACAACTAATGATTTGTTTAATTGATTATAGGTTAATAGACAAATAGGTAGCTACGAATGTGGCTACTACGTAATGTATTGGATGTGGCTTATAGTTTTTGGGAATATCAGAGATACTTGGAGACAGGTTAGTCCTCCAAAACCCTATTCCTCCAAAACTCTATTGGTAAAGTTTCCTACTTTGTCATGTACTTAACATACTTTCATTTTGTTCACGGTATTTAGTGATACACAGCCCTTGCCTAAAGAGTCTATCGACCAAGTCAGAGAAAAATGGGCACAGAAATTTTTAGACATTAGAAATAGGCAACAACAGTAGACTATATTGTAATTTTATTTATACAATTGTAATTATATGTAAATAGATCAAATTTAAATAGATCAACTTTATGTAATTATAATAATTGAATATATATAATTGATTTGAAATGTTTTGAAATTGCTTCAGGTTGTGCTATATAAAATTGTTTTCTGGTTTGTTTGATTTAAAATATGCAGGTACTAAAATTTAGGGAAAATGAGAAAATAGAAACTGCGTTTTAGAATAGGCAGAGACTTTCTACGTCGGTTATATGTCTAACCGACGTAGAAAAGTATATACTCTTATAACGTTGGTTGTTTGTGTAACCGCCGTTGTTTTGTCATGACTATGCAACGTTGGTTTACTTTTAACCGACGTAGAAAATATTACTTTTTATGACGTCTTCTTCAACATCGGTTTTGGGGTCGTCGTGAAAATATCCCCAGAACCGACGTGGAATGTGGTTCCTGTAGCAGTGACACTTGCATGAAATTATCAATTAAATCATGGAAAATCAAATTCATGGCTCGCTGGTATGTTGCCCTAGCGTTTTTCAAACCAAATGGCATGACTAACCATTCATATGCTCCTAATGCCCTGGGCCATCAAAATGTTGTCTTCGATATGTCATTCGGGGCAATAAAGATTTGGTTATACCCCAAATATCCATCTAGAAGACTCAACATTTCATTACCCGCTACGGAACCGATCAACATTTCTGCTATGGGCATCAAATATTCATCTTTAGGAATGGCAACATTCAAATCTCTATAATCTATACACACTCTTATTTCTCGTTTTTCTTAATTACAGGAACTATATTAGAAACCCACTCTACGTACTTGGCTATTCGGATGAAATTTGCTTTCAATAGCCTCTTGATTTCTTCTTTGATTTTTCCTATAACTTCTAGGGCAAATATTTGAGGCGTTTGCTTAATAGGCTTCTTTCCCTCAATCAAAGGTAGTCGATGCTCTACTAAACCTCTATCTAAACTGGGCATTTCATCATAGTCCTAGGCAAAGCAATCTTTATATTCTCTCAAAATATTACTCAAACTCTCTCGAGATTCTTCATCTAAAAACCTACTTATAAAAATAGGCTTCTTAACTTCTTCATTCCCCAAATTGTTCTCTTCGAGAGGATCTTGTGCCCCAATCTTGTTTGTTTCTGTGATCATTTTTTCGAAACTTAAAAGAGATTGGTCATATATACAGTCCAACCTAATCTCTTCATTATTAAAAACACCTACACCTAAGTCGATTTTGGAATTTGAATTTATTCGCCCTACCCTACTTACTAGCACTTCTTGACTCGATTCAATTTTCCCTTATGAGATGCTAACCGAGTCAAGAACTTTGGGCACAATTTATCCTGCATCCTCATTGGCCACTTCGAGGTTGGCCCCCTTTTCCTCCAACATAAAACCTTGCTCAAGATCCATCTTGAGATACCAAGGTGAGAAATACTTTGAATTAAAATCACTTGTATCTTCAAATGTGAAAGGTCTAGTAACTGCCATTGTCTTCAATGGTTGCTTGGCAGGTGACACATATGCGGTATATACGCATTGATCTGCTTCGACAACCTTCAGTTGTCCTTCCTGATTCCATTAACCAAGATTTTGTCGACCCTCAGACCCTCTATTTGTGTTTTTAACATCAGAGGTTTTAAATGAAACCTCGTCTCCTCACTCGGAAGATCGATGAATGTTGCGTCTCGATCAGGAGAGACACATGCTACTTGTGTTACCCATACAACATTGGGCTTCAATGCGGGTTCATAATAATCTTCTCTTTCCTTCCTTCTTTTTTCTCGCTCAACTGCTGGAGTGAACTCGGATGGAAGTATTGACACAACTCCTAAATTCATTTGCTCATCTTTTTCAGGTTCATGGTACATGGCCTTCGATGTTCCAACTCACTCTTCCATCTCCGACCTTATATAACCTGTGAAGTTTCTCTTGTTAAATTTCTTCCAAAGGGTCTTCGACGTATTCTGTTGCTCCCAGGGTGCCTCATAGAAATACTGAGGCTTCTGGAAACCTCTACCCCTTCCGTAAGCCAACCTATCGAATACCCTTCCTCTAACACCCTCCCTCTTGTGTAGTGAGGAAAATAACTCTCTTTTCTCACCCACTGATTCACCGGTGCCCTTGCATTGGGGACATATGTCTTAGGTGATTTAGCTCGATTGTCTAAACTTTGATCTTTCTTTCCCTTTTGTTGATCCTCCATCTTTTTCTCGCTAGTTTGAATGATTTGGCGGCAGACTTGTCGGACATTGCACTGCACCGAGGGCATAGAGCCACTACTTCATCATTCTCTTTCTTCCCCACCAAGAAATCCAACAGTGTATCCCCAGCCTTAGGATATATTTCCTTCTCGTATTGTTCATACTCCTCTAATTCATTTTCCAATTCCCCTGTTTCCATCTTGAAGTGTTTGGGATCAACATCATCAGTAACGTCGACCATGAACACTTCCGATACTCCAGTATCATCGATACCTTCAGTAGTATCAACGTGTAACATAGGTTCTGCTACATTCACTTGGACTTTAAATGGATTGACATCCACTTCCATTGCCTTTTCTTCAAATTTAAGTCTTCCCTATTCTATTGCATGATGTATGACATTCCTAAAATGAATACAATTATTAGTCCAATGACCATAAACATTATGAAACTTACAATGTTTTCTTCCTTGTCTTTACTCTTGAGTTGGTAGTTTATGCTCGTTAGTCAGTTTAATTTGTTTGTCTTTCAGTAAAATATCGAAAATTTTATCAGCTTTGCTCACATCGAAACTGTAGGTTCGATTTGCGAGTTTGTCTTTTACTTGCCTTTGTTGCAATAATTTGAATGTATAAGGATGGCCTATTTTTAATTTCACCACATTCACTTACTCTTGATATGTTAATTCATCCTCTACTGAATCTGGCGTTTCGACATATGTCACTCTTTCCTTTCTGTTGGTTTTATCAAATTTTCGATATCTCTCATTTTCATATTTTATTTTTTTGATTCTCTGAACCTTATATGCTAACTACGCCATATCTCTCAAAGGCAAATTTACCAACTTTTTCCTAATTGGGAATTTCAGGCTCGATGCAACCATTCGTACCAACTCATATTTAGGAATTTGTGTGAAACACCTTGATTTCATTTGTCTAAATCTGTTAAGATAATCATCTATGTTTTCATGATTATATCTTTTGATACTCACTAAAGACGAGACTAACTCTATTTTCTCCTTTAAAAAATTGATCGTGGAACATTCTCTCCAATTGGTTCCAGTTATATATAGAAGTAGGAGGTAAAGTTGTAAACCATGTGAAAGCATTTTTTGTTAAGGAACTTGGGAAAGACTTCATTCTCAAGTTCTCAGTCATGTTCAAATTACCACACTCAATTTGATATCTCGCCACGTGTTCAACCGTTGACTACCTGATCTCACCAGCAAACTTAGTAAATTTTGGGATTTTACATCCCCTAGGGAGTTTCGCTTCTAACACAAAGTTAGGAAAAGGAGATATGAAATAAGGCTGTTCAACACGCCCCATTTCCATTCCTTGCTGATTTAGGAATCCATCCAATACTTGATTGAATTGTTCCGCTTGATATGGACCTCCGAACCTTTTTGGCTCTTCGTTTATCAAAGGTCCTCGATCATTATGTTTAATCTAACCAAGATTCTCAGGGTTTTGACCTCTTCTTAAGAAATGATAATCACCCAATCTAATTTGGGGTCCTTGATGTTGATCATTCATTGGAGTTCTGTTTCTCACATTTTCTTCGACTCTTGGAATGGCAAATGCATCCCCTATTCGAGTCATCTGATCCTCTAACCTTTGAAAACTATCATTAGTAGTTTGCACTAGCGGGTTCAATAAAGTTGTAATTTGTTAAGTCAACATATTTACCATCTCGAAATTACTGCCATCCATCTGTTGTCGAATTATTTCCAAGGATGCATTTGATATCCTTGTACTAACATTTTTGACATTGGGATGAATCCTCTCGAATTGTTCTTAATTATAAGCATATCTCCCCTCCTGATACCCTCTCTGGTTTTCTCAACCTGACCTTGGCGTCGGCTGCCACCTCGACATGCCCCAAGGGTGTCTTTCATTCAATGGTGTCCCTTGTTGCCTAGGCATTGAAGTTTCGGCCCCTGCATTGTTATTGTAAAACAGTGGGGGTGGTATCGACTCCACTCTAGTTGTCATGTGTGGACCTACACTCGTGGTTACAGGACTAGTGATAGATGCACTTTGTGTCGACACCGTTCCTTGACCAATCATCGGAGCACTAGCATTATTGGATATGCCTTCCAGCACTCCATTGCTTCCTAGTTCATTTCGATTGGATTCCGCTCCGTTGTTATTAATACTATTTTGATTATTCATGACTACTCTTCCACTTCTTAATAACATACAATATTCAGTTTCTTAAAACTAGCTAATTAAGTCCCCCTGGGCATGCCAATTTGTTTTTGATGAAATATGATTTTTCACAATCGATTTCGACCAACTCAAAATCACATTCTTTTTATCATCTACTCACAAAATACGATTATTCCTGTGCTCTGTTTGCGTTGCTGGCCGTATTTGGCTTTCATGGAGTCCAGCCGTCGCGACGAGGTCGTGTGGAACCTCCATATGTGAATCAAAGCGCCGATTTCGTCCTGTCTCAGTCATTGTTAGACTGGTTATTCTGATCGCGTTGCTGCTATTGTGTTGTCGCTGTTGCTTGAATCACAAAGGTATTTATGATTGGCTTAGTTCTGTTTCGTAATTTAGGGTTTGGTTTAGGAATTGCAAGACATTCTACCGAAATTAGCATTTAGGGTTGAACTAATACGCCTCTATTTGATCAAATTTTTGGTTTTATGTGTTGTTAAACGTTTTTTGTACATTTGATTTTATTGAGCTATGATTTGATAACACAATTTCAACTTGTAACACGAATATGGCAGGATTGATCATCAGATTGGAGTTTCTTGGTTTCGTGTGCTCTGTTTGAATTACTGACCATATTTGGCTTTCGTGTGCTTTATTTGCACGTAGAGTGTCTTTGACAAATGTTGGCTTACTTTTCTCTTTTTTGTTTTAATTTGATCTAATTACCCTGTTGATTGTATAGTTTTTGTAGTTGTTGTTGTTGTTGGAGGTATTCGTTTATATTCTGAATTACTTGAATTTGTCCAATTTATTTAAAATAGGAGAGAAAAAAGTGAAGCTGACATAATATAATCTTACTGAATTGAATGCTAATTATCTAGAAAACAATCACATACTTTTGAAGAGAGGGAACACAAGTCAAGTCTGGTAAAGGTCATGAGTGTTATGGAAGGTATGATGAAATTGGGCAAGACTCAAACTATAGTTCTTCATAAATGTAGCGTTTGTGAATGTCACTTACACCGCAACAAAATGGTGTATCATCAGAATGACATAATAAACATTAATGAATATGGCTAGGAGTATTTTAAGAGGTTCTTCTTTATCCATATATTTGCCATATATTTGTGGATGTATGCTTTGAAAACTAACATGTATTTTTTAAACATGGTTATTAGTAAGATAGTTCTAAAGACACTTTTTGAACTATGGACTGATAGGATATCAAGTATAAGACACTTGCAAGTTTAGGGTTATCAGACAAAATTAAGGTGTATAATCCACAAGAAAACTAATTGGAGGCAAGGAGAACCAGTGGGTAGTTCATTGGTTATCTAAAAAAATCAAAAGGGTGTATGTTTTATTATCCTAATAAAAGTATGAGAATTATTGAAAGTGGAAATGCAAGGTTCATGGAAAATGGTGAAATTAGTAGGAGTTCAACTTCACAACAAGTGGAAATTAAAGTTGGAGTGCAAGTTCCTTTAACTTGTGCATCTAGCAATAAAGTAAGTGTTTCTCTGACTATAGTGTCAAACAAAGATAGAGAAGCATAACACAATCATGAGTCCATGATTCAAAAATGAACCTCTTGTAGAAGAACCATAAGAAGTAGCATTAAGGAGGTCTAAATAAATCAGCTATTTCGAATTACTGTATGGTATATCTACCTAAGTCAGAAACTGACTTAAACAACAATAATGATCTAGTTATATTTTCACAAGCTATAAGTTGTGATAGTTCTGAGAAGTGGTTAGATACCGAGTTGAAATCTATGAAACATAATGATGTTTGGGACCTTGTAGTATTGCCATAAGGTTGTAAGAGAGTTGGATGTAAGTGAGTTTTTTAGACTAAAGGTAACTCTCATGACAACCTTGAACGTTATAAGGCTAGACTTGTTGCTAAAGGTTTTATTCAAGAAGAAGATGGTATTGATTATAAAAAGATACATTTTCACTAGTCTTATGAAAGAGTTATTTCAAAATTATTATAACACTAGTAGTTCATTATGACATTGAGGTACATAAAATAAATTTGAAAATTGTCTTTGGAAATGGAAATTTAGAGGAGAATGTTTATATGGACCAACCAATGAGATTGTCAATCAAAGAAAAGGAACACATGTGTAAATCAATATACAAACTTAAGCAAGCTTCCCACCAATGATATTTGAAGTTCAATATCGTTGGGTTTAAGGAAAATATTGTTAACCAGTATATATATATATATATTAAATTTATTTATTTATATATAAAGGTTGGTGAGAATAAAATTATATTTCTGACTTTATAGATCTATGATCTAATTTTGTATGTTAATGATATCTTGCTTGCAAAAAATTAATGATATTAGTTTTCATCTGATACAATTCAGAAAGGAGACAAGTTTAGACCATGTATACTAAAACTTGAATGTGAAAGTTTATGCCTGAGATATCTAAAGAAAACAAAAGATCACATGCTTACATATAAGAAGCTTAATCATTTTAGAGTGAAGGGATATCCAGACTTTGATTTTGCTAGATGTCACTACTACAAATCTACATATTACAAACGGATAATTACCGACGAAAAACCTTTCATCAGTAATTACAACTTACCAATAGACATTACTGATTGAAAACAATGTCGGTAATTTACCGAAGGATACCAGTTCATCCCTAAATATCCATCGGTAAATTGCTATCCCATTTGTCTGAAGTATAATCCGTCATTTGTGCCTAGTAGAATCTGTCAGTATATGCGTGTCATTTTGTACTAAATAAAATCGGTCGGTGAAGTGGTTAGTGATGGAAATATTTTATTATGTATTGTTTAGGGCAGGAGGAGGCTTCTTTTCACGAATCACAATCATGCTGTTGTTGCTGTCACGTGAAGTGTGCCCTCTAAGCACCCCATTCTGCCGCTACTGCTGACCTCCATAGTTGAAGAAGTGCGTTGATTTGTCGATCCACCGTGTAGATGACGTTGTGGGTGGAGGATTACTTAGGGTAAGAGAAGGTTCCCCTTCCGTGGAGTTCTGCCGCCGCGACGAGGTCGTGTGGAACCTCCATACATGAATCGAAGTGCCGATTTCGTCCAGTCTCAGTTGTTGTTAGACCCGTTATTCCGATCGCGTTGCTACTGTTATGTTGTTGCTGTTGCATGAATCACGAAGGTATCTATGATTGACTTAGTTCGGTTTCGTAATTTAGGGTTTGGTTTAGGAATTGTAAGACATTGTACAAAAATTAGGGTTTAGGGTTGAACTAATACACCTTTGTTTGATCAAATTTTGGGTTTTATGTGTTTTTAAACGTTTCCAGTACATTTGATTTTATTGAGCTGTGATTTGATAACACAATTTGAGACCTTGTAGTATTGCCATAAGGTTGCAAGAGAATTGGATGTAAGTGAATTTTTTAGACTAAACGTAACTCTCATGGAAACCTTGAAAGTTATAAGGCTAGACTTGTTGCTAAATGTTTTATTCTAGAAGATGGTATTCATTATAAAGAGATACATTTTCATTAGTCTTATGAAGGAGTTATTTCAAAATTATTATAACACTAGTAATTCATTATGAACTTGAAATACATAAAATAAATTTGAAAATTGTCTTTCTAAATGGAAATTTAGAGGAGAATGTTTATATGGACAAGCCAATGAGATTCTCAATCAAAGAAAAAGAACACATGTGTAAATCAATATACAAACTTAAGCAAGCTTCCTACCAATGATATTTGAAGTTCAATAATAACATTATTTTCGTTGGGTTTAAGAAAAGTATTGTTAACCAGTATATTTATTTATTTATTTATATATATATATATATATATATATTTATTTACGTATATATACGAAGATCAGTGAGAACAAAATTATATTTTTCTAATTTTGTACATTTATGATCAAATTTTGTACGTTAATGATATCTTGCTTGCATTGTAAGAATTAATGATGTTAGTCTTCATCTGTTGCAATTCATAAAAGAGACAAGTTTAGAGCATTATATATACTGAAACTTGAATGTGAAAGCTTATTCCTTATTCCTGAGATATCTAAAGGGAACAAAGGATCACATGCTTACGTATAAAAAGTTTAATCATTTTAAAGTGAATGGATATTCAGACTCTAATTTATGGAAGGATACCAGTTCGTCCCTAAATATCCATCGACAAAATTGTGTGCCCATTTATATCAAGTATAATTCGTCAATTGTGCGAAATAGAATTCGTCGGCATACACGCGTCGTTTTGTGCTAAATAAAATCTGTCGGTGAAGTGGTTACCGACAAAAATTTTATTATGTATTGTTTAGGGAAGGAGGAGGCTTCGTTTCACTCATCACAATCATGTTGCTGCCGCTTTTGTGTGAAGTGTGCCCTTTAGCACCCCATTCTACCGCTACTACCGACCTCCATAGGTGAAGAAGTGCGCCGATTTGTCCATCCACCGTGTAGCTGACGTTGTGGGTGGACGATTTCTTAGGGTAGGAGAAGGTTTCCCTTCCGTGGAGTCCTGCCACCGCGACGAGGTCGTGGGGAACCTCCATACT
This sequence comes from Lablab purpureus, assembly GCA_030347555.1. Taxonomy (NCBI): domain Eukaryota; kingdom Viridiplantae; phylum Streptophyta; class Magnoliopsida; order Fabales; family Fabaceae; genus Lablab; species Lablab purpureus. The sequence continues at coordinate 13,922,840 of CM059261.1, read as the reverse complement.
TGAATCGAAGCGCCGATTTCGTCTAGTCTCAGTGGCTGCTAGATCGATTATTCTGATGTCGTTGCTGCTGTTGTGTTGTCACTGTTGCGTGAATCACGAAGGTATCTATGATTGACTTAGTTCGGTTTCGTAATTTAGGGTTTGGTTTAGGAATTGCAAGGCATTGTACCGAAATTAGTGTTTAGCGTTGAACTAATATTTGATCAAATTTTGGGTTTCTTGTGTTGTTAAACGTTTCCTGTACATTTGATTTTATTGAGTTGTGATTTGATAACACAATTTGAAGTTGTAACACGGGTATGGCAGGATTGATGGGCAGATTGGAGTTTCTTGGTTTCTATGCTCTGTGTTGCTGACCGTACTTGGCTTTTGTGTGCTTTGTTTGCGCGTAGAGTGTCTATGACAAATGTTGGCTTATTTTTCTCTTTTTTGTTTTAATTTGATTGACTATAGAGTTTTTGTAGTTGTTGTTGTTGGAGATATTCGTTTATATCCTGAATTACTTGAATTTGTCCAATTCATTTAAAACAAGAGAGAAAAAAGTGAAGCTGACATAATATAATCTTACTGAATTGAATGCTAATTATCTAGAAAATAATCACATAATTTTGAAGTGAAGGAACACAAGTCAAGTCCAATAAAGGTCATAAGTGTTATGAAAGGTGTGATGAAGTTGGGCAAGACCCAAACTATAGTTCTTCATAAATGTAGCGTTTGTGAATGTCACTTACACTGCAACAAAATGGTGTATCATTAGAAAGAGGTGTATCATCAGAAAGACATAATAAAACATTAATGAATATGGTTAGGAGTATGTTAAGAAGGTCTTCTTTATCCATATATTTGCCATATATTTGTAACACTAGTAGTTCATTATGACCTTTAGATACATAAAATAAATTTGAAAATTGTTTATCTATATGGAAATTTAGAGGAGAATTTTTATATGGACCAGTCAATGAGATTATCAATCAAAGAAAAGAAACACATGTGTGTAAATCAATATACAAACTTAAGCAAGCTTCCCACCAATGATATTTAAAGTTCGATAATACCATTATTTTCGTTGGGTGTAAGGAAGATATTGTTAACCAGTATATATATATATATATGTGTGTGTGTGTGTGAAGGTCAGTGAGTGATATTTCTAACTTTGTAATTTTGTACGTTAATGATATCTTGCTTGCAAAAAATTAATGATATTAGTCTTCATCTATTGCAATTTAGAAAGGAGACAAGTTTAGTCTCACTTAATGTCCTAAAAATGATTTGGAACGAAAATAGATGGAAGTAATCTGTCTGTATACATCTATTGCTAAGAGCATTTTGTATACTGAAACTTGAATTGTGAAAGCTTATGCCTGAGATATCTAAAGGGAACAAAGGATCACATGCTTACATATAAGAAGCTTGATCATTTTAAAGTGAAGGGATATTCAGACTCTGATTTTGCTAGATGTTACTACTAGAAATCTACATATTACAAACAGATAATTACCGAAGAAAAATCTTTAATCAGTAATTACAACTTACCAACAGACATTACCGATGGAAAACAGTGTTGGTAATTTACCGAAGGATACCATTTCATCTGTAAATATCCGTGGGTAAATTGCACGCTCATTTGTATGAAGTATAATCCGTCATTTGTGCGAAGTAGAATTTGTCGGTATACGCGTGTCTTTTTCTACTAAATAAAATCCATAGGTAAAGTGGTTACCTTATTCTGTATAGTTTAGGGCAGGAGGAGGCTTCGTTTAACTCAGTACAATCGTGCTACTGCCGCTGTTGCGTGAAGTGTGCCCTCTAAGCACCCCATTCTGCCGCCGCTACTGCCGACCTCCATAGGTGAAGAAGTGCGCCGATTTGTCCGTCTACCGTGTAGCTAACATTGTGGGTGGAGGATTAGTTAGGGTAGGAGAAGGTTTCCTTTCCGTTGAGTTCTGCCGCCGCGACGAGGTCGTGTGGAACCTCCATACGTGAATCGAAGCGCCGATTTTGTCTAGTCTCAATCGCTGTTAGACCGGTTATTCCAATCGCGTTGCTACTGTTGTGTTGCCGCTTTTGTGTGAATCACGAAGGTATCCATGATTGATTTAGTTCAGTTTCGTAATTTAGGGTTTGGTTTAGGAATTGCAAGACATTGTACCGAAATTAGCGTTTAGGGTTGAACTAATACGCCTCTGTTTGATCAAATTTTGGGTTTTTTGTGTTGTTAAACGTTTCCTGCACATTTGATTTTATTGAGCTGTGATTTGATAACATAATTTCAAGTTGTAACACGGGTATGGAAGGATTGATCAGCAGATTGGGGTTTCTTGGTTTCCTGTGCTCTGTTTGCGTTGCTGACCGTATTTGGCTTTCGTGTGCTTTGTTTGCATGTAGAGTGTCTATGACAAATGTTGGCTTATTTTTCTCTTTTTTGTTTTAATTTGATCTTATTACCCTCTTAATTGTAGAGGTTATGTAGTTGTTGTTGTTTGAGGTATTTGTTTATATTCTGAATTACTTGAATTTGTCCAATTCATTTAAAACAAGAGAGAAAAAAGTGAAGCTGACATAATATAATCTTACTTAATTGAATGCTAATTATCTAGAAAACAATCATAATTTTGAAGAGAGAGAACGCAACATTTTGATAGGAGATTGGTTTGGTTTGTCTGAGAGTCTCAAGGGTGTGGGAGTGATGGTGGGGTTTTGGGGAGTAAAAGAGTGGCACAACTGTAATTTCTCACACATTGGAGCAGCTTTTTTCATGCACACAATTTTAATTAAAAAGTTGGACTTGGTCAGTGTTGTGTTGGTAACAATGAGAAAAGGCAAACATGGTATTACCTGACATCTGTTTTTGCAAAGTTGTGGTAAAAGATTACCGAGTTTGAAGGGAAAATTTTAAACATTTAAAGGTAGCACAGGGTAATCTCCTCATCAAATCACTAATGCATGATTATCAAACTCAAAAGTAATACTTCTTCCAATTTATATATATATAAAATATTTGATCTTACAATTATATGAAAAAAACAATAAAATAAATCATTTTAATTATTTATAAGAAAATGAATCCATGCATATCTATAATAAATAATCATAAATTCATTGAAATATTGATAATTAATTTTCTCTTCAACAAATACAATTATTTTATCCCTCATTTAGAGAAGTGAAATACATTGAAGAGATGTGGATTTTGTCGCTGTGAGTCGTCCAATAGTGTCGAAGTTTACAGCCGGATTCCTCTACTGCTAATAATATTATTTCTTGGGGAGACGTGCAAAAATTTTAGTTTACTTATTTCATAATGATTTATCACATTTCTTTAGTTTAATTAATTGTACTGTCTAATCTCTTGCCCTATCATCACCTTTTTTTATATTCTCCTTCTCACGTTTCTGCACGACGCTTACAACTCAACTTCATCCAAAATCCCCAATACCCATCATACCCATCTATCTTGGCAAAATGTTTGAGAATTTGAGACAAATGTGATGTAATGTGACACGATAACTTTAGTAATATATTAGTTTTATATTCATATCTATTTGACGAATTTCTAGATTTATTTCGATTCAAGGAGTTGAATTGAAATAAAGTGGAACTTTCCCATCTATATCCATTTAATGAAAATTATGTCCATTATTGAAGCTATGTGTGGATTATAGTTTCTATATTTAAGTTTTGATAATATTTATTTGTAAACTTTATCAAAACAACAATTTTTATTAAAATCCTTCCACTTTTTGAAATACAGCACCAACTTCCTTTTCCAAAGAGTAGTTGGCTGCAAGAACACAACTATTTGGTGGTAGGCTAATTTGTCAAATAAAAGTCTATAGATAACCCTCTTGTCAGCCCTTTTCTTGGGGATGCATCCTTGGACACTCCTCCAAGAGGAGTGTTTTCTTTTATCTAAAAGTTGAATTGTCTTTTATCTTTTCCTTCTTCAAGTGTTTTCAAACCTGACAAACCTGAGGAGTGTTAGGATTGATCTTGGTTTCTTCTCTATTACAGAACATGGATGATGTATTTCTCAATTGTCGGTGGATGTATGATAGATGTTATAGTGGTAGAAGAGGTTTGAAAGAGTCTTTTGTTATAGGGGTTGAAGAATTTATAAAAAGTGTTCATCAATACAAATATTATGAACGTGATGGAGGGATTAGATGTCTATGCATTAAATGTGATTGTACAAGGATCTTGAAGGATGAAATTGTCAAAGTTCACCTTTACAAAAAGGGGTTCAAACCTAACTACTGAATTTGGACTGATCACGGTGAAGAAATGTCTCATGTAGAAGAAACCTTTAATCCTAATTGTATGGGTGGTTCAAGTACTGGTCAACAGGTGACTGAAGAAGACCAACTTATGTCAATGCAAGAAATGGTGTACAATTCTGTTTTTCTACATCAAACATTTGAAGGCTCAGAGGAGTTTAACATGGAAGAGCCTCCAAATGAAGCAACTCAAAAGTTTTATAATTTGTTAGCAAACACAAATCAACCATTATTTGAAGGGTCATCATATTCAAAATTAAGTATATGTGTTAGGTTTTTAGCTTGTAAATCAAATTGGAACACTCCTAACCAATGCTTAGATTTTATGACCCAAATGTTGCATAATGTCACACCTGTAAAAAAGGGGTTGCCAAAGGGGTATTATGATGCTAAGAGATTAGTATCAAAGTTGGGTTTGGAGGCCAGGAGGATTGATTGTTGTGTGAATGAGTGTATGTTGTTCTATGACAATGACATTGGAAAAAAAGATGCAGCATTGTTGCAATGTAAGTTTTGTCAAAGCCCTAGGTATCATAACAACAATAGTGGAAGAAGTCACAAAAAGCCAGTTCCAGTTAAGACCATGTTCTATTTACCAATAATTCCAAGATTACAAAGAATATTTGCATCAATGCAAACTGCTGGACAAATGACTTGGCACTATGAAAATAGAAGTACTGGACTCTTACGTCATCCATCTGATGGTGTAGCATGGAAACACTTTGACAAGAAACATCCAAAAGAGGAACAAAAGTGAATCCTAAATAATACTGTGGATATTCGAATGGATTTAAGATATTTGTCATTTAATCCATTTATCCTTGAACAAAATGTAAGAAAAATGTATTACATCTCATATCCAACATTTAGAATAGACAAACGAGGTCGGTGTGTTGCAATCCAAACAAAACCAAGAGGTCGCATTGAATCACATGATGCACAAGAGGATGTCCCTTATCATGTAGATGAAATGTCACATGCCAATGAAGTCATTGAAGTTGAAGGTATAGTCGAATTACATGACTTTAAAGTTGAACCTGAAGAATTGGAAGGTGAAGGGGAAGATGAAAGGGGACAAGTACAAGAAGAAGAAGAAGAAGAAGAAGAAGAAGAGGAAGAGGAAGAAGAAGAACATCATGATGATGATGAAGTAGAAGCTGAAGATGATGATGATGATGATGAGGAGGAGGATGAAGACTCTAGTTTTGAAAATAGTTAAGAAAAAAGGATAAATGTGTTTCCAATATTAATTTTGTTGACAACATATTACTTTTTTAATGACTGTATAATGTTACTTTTTTTATATCTAAAATTATATATATGTATTGCATATTTTTTGGATTATTATATTATTTTTATATATATAGAATTTTTACAGGAGGTTCTGAGTCACCTAAACCCCATTCCCATGGTGGTAATAAAGGAAAGGGGGTACCAAAGAAAAGGAAGGTACACTATGTCATGAAAGTCTTGGCTAAAAACATACCTTCAACATCTTATCCATCCCCATCTCTAGACATACCTCCCACACCAGTTGTATCGGCACCAACTACACTTATTGCATGTACACCTTCTGCACAACCTTCCACAGCAACATTTACTACTATACTGACATCCACAACATCTCCATCCTTAGTTCCTGTCCCAACCACGCATATTGCATCAAACACCTTCTGCAGCACCTTCCATAACAGCGTCTACTGCTGGTGTGACATGTAGATAATCTCCTTCGTTATCTAGTATCCCAACCACACTTTCCCCATCCATAGCACCATCCACCACTATAGGACGTGGATGACCTCCTTCCCCTATTTTGGCCCTCGGACCATCCTCCTTTGCAGGTCAGTCACCAACATCAGTCTCATCCCCAGATCTCTTAGTCAGACCTTTAGAACCTAATGTTGATGGTGATTCGGAAGAAGAAGAAGATGATCCTGCTCTTCATGACCGCCCCATGATTGAACCTTATGGTCGAGGGTAATATAACATTTCAATTATAATATTATTATATCCCACATGAAAGATTTTTGCTATGAATAATGTGGATAATTTTTTCTTGTAATTAGGTTTCTTCCATCCAGGGTTGCATCGCAGGCTATTACAAACTGTATTAAACAACAATTTCTTGAGCCATGGACTACATGGGGAATGATACCTAATAGTGATAAGGAGTCTTACTTGCAACGGTTTAAGATAACTTATAAATTGTGTACATTATGTATAATTACATTGTTGTTGCTTATAAATTATTGTCTTATATGTATATTAAATTACATTGTTGTATATTAAATTTGGACCTTTATAGATGAAGGTTCAGTGGAGACCGGACTATGAAAATGAAATCAAGAAAAATTTTCACTCCAAAGCCTCCCATAGGACTATCAGAAATGTTTCAAAATGCAAGAATTGTTGGACAGAGGCCAGAATGGATAGGAGAGGAAGTTTGGAACTCATTGTTACAACATTGGAGCTCACCCATGTACAGATCCAAATGTGTACAGGCCCAAAAGAATAGGGAGTCTGAAATGGGTGAGAGTCTGCACATTAGTGGCTCCATTACAATGCATGAATATGCCTTGCGTATGGTATGTAATATATGCATATTTTTTGTACAAGTTAAATGGTTTTTATATAATATATTTTATTAATTTTTTGTAGGCAAAGGAGCTTGGAAGATATGTTTATGTAGATGAGATGTTTCAATAGACCCATATTCGAAAGAATACGAGTCAGTTTGTTGATGACAGAAGTAGGAAGACACATGTGAGTCACTCCACTATAGCTTTACTTTTTTGCATAAATGTATTCTTCATGATCTAAGGAACTTTGTACATTTTTTATCACAAGAGGAATTTCAAAGTAAACTTTCACAAGCTAGGTCTTCAGTTGGATCAACTATTGGTCAAGCTGAGTCTACTCCTTCTGATCCAGGACATGATGAGATAATAAGATCATGATGTTGGGTTGAAATCGTTGGTGGGAAGAATAAAGGAAGATTTTATGGGGCTAGACAACTTGCTCATGCTTATCATGGTGTGAATGATATCCTCAAAAGTCAACCTGAAGCATCCACTTCCTCAATGGACTTCCAACAAATTAATCAACTAAGACAAATATTATCTGCACAACAAGAGGAGATTCATAGAACAAGGGAACAAAATCAACAACTTGAAAGTGAATTTCGTCAATTTTGTTGGTGTAGTCGTACAATTCTTACCTCCTAGTGCAGAAAGCCTTATTGAAGTAGGCTAGCAAAACCAACAACAACAACACCAACAAGTAGGCCAACAAAACGATTAAGTAGGCCAGGAAAACCAACAAGTAGGCCAAAAATAAGAGGCCAACCAAGAACAACAAGAAGACAATAACCCAGAAGAACGTCATTCTCCAAAATATTTTAACTATTAATTAATAAGCATATTTTATTACTTGTTTTAAGTTCATAAACATTAATATTAACTTCATAATATTGTCTAAGTTCTGAACCTTGCTTTGAAGTACTTGAATGGATTCATTCAATTTGAAATATTGTGAATTCTTTATTTAGATCGATTTAATGATAAATTTGAATGATAATGTTGGATTTGAATGACATTCTGGATTTCCAGGTCTGAATGCGTGCATGATTGTTTATTTTTTATTTGATTGTGTATTTCAGGTGTTCAAAATCAAAGGTTGCTAAAAATAATAATGAATCTGGTATCAAGATCACAATTTCCGATGGACTTTCCGACAGAATAATCCATCAGTAAATCATCAAACATGGCCATCTATATGGTTGTCGGTAATTACCGACGAAAATGACTGTCTATATGGCCGTCAGTAATTACCAACGAAAATGTCCTTCGGTAAAGTCCGTAGGTAAATACCGACAGAAATTTCTGTCGGTAACATCCGTCAGTATTTACCGATGGCCTGATCAAATCCGTCGGTAACATTTACTGACAACGATATTACTGACATATTTTTGTCATCAGTAGGCCGTAAAAAATGTTCTCTTACCGACGGATTTTGCAGATTATCGACGAATATTGACCGTCGTAATATCAGCTTTTGTTGTAGTGTGTGTGGATTCAACAAAATTCGTTCTTGGCTATGTATGTCTTCTAGCTGAATGAGCAATATCATGGAGAAGTGTAAAAATATTTATTGTTGTTGCACTCATAATGAAAGCTGAATTTGTAGCATGTTTCGAAGTTACAATTTAGGTTAATTGACTGTGGAACTTTATTTTAGGACTTGAAATTGTCAACAATATTGGTAAGTCGTTGAGAGTGTATTATGATAGCTCCACAGTAATGTTTTCTCTAAGAACGACAAGTACTCTAAATGTGCTAAATGTATGGAGTTAAAGTACTTTGTTGTAAAAGAGGAAATTCAGAAACAAAGAATGTCAATAGAACATATTAGCACAAAACTTATGGTAGTTCCTTTTAATAAAGAGATTACCACCTAGAACATTTATTGAACATATTAAAAGTATGGGTATCATTGTTAGGAATAATTTTTAAAGTATAATGTTTACTTATTAATTATATTATTGACACTTTAAACTTAATTATGATATGTTCTTTATGTTTTCATGTATAATTGTATTTGAGTAATGTAAACAAGTATTGTTTTGGATAAAGATATTATGTTGAACCGATTATAAAATCCTAATTATGTTCATATTAGGAAGAAGTCTAGTTTGTGGTACATGGAAGGGAGTATGTCAACTAAGTGATGTACAATCGTTATAACTGAAATTAGTTCATATTCTTGAGTATAAAATTATTATCTACCCAATATAAAGAATGTTTTAATTCCTTAATGCGCATTATGTTTGTTTAGTTTGTTTCTTTATTGGTTCGTAAAAGTATCCAAAGTCACATGAACCAAATGGGTAAATGTAAGAATTTATATCTCATATGAAAGGCACATGACTTGTTAATTAAATGGACCAAGTAGATAAATTAATAATAAAAGAAAAAACAGTAATTGGATTAATGAGGAGTTGTTTTTTTTATGATAACTACTATTTGATGGGTCTAGCCGAATAATAAGATTTTTATATCTATATAAAAATCACTATCAGAGATACAAGGTTCACTCTCTAGCAAGTATGTACGTTTCTCTAGTATTATCATCCCTCAAGAAAAGAGATCATAGAATAGAAAAGCAAGAGGGAGTTATTAAACCTTATATCATCTCTTATTTAATTCTCGAGAATACTAAAAGAAAATATCTCATGGAGAAATGTGCCCATATTCTTTATTTATTTTATGTGAGGTATTTATTTCAAGATTCTATTTTATGTGAGGTATTTATTTTAAGATTCTATTTTTAGATTTTCTTTTGTATGTTTTAGACTCTCCACTTAAAGGTAAATAAATTTTACACATGTGAGCCTATTTTCAAAAACCCAATACATTAATTATAAACGTGTAAAAAAACTGTTGGCTTATTTAAATATAAATAAATTAGAGTGACGTAGATGAATACATGGGATATATAGATCTATATGTGCAAATTGGTTATATTTCGTATCATATGCTGTAACATCTAACACTTGTTTATATTAACGCATTTCACAACCATGCACATGTTAGATAAGTAAAACAAGCTTATAATTACGATATTATATTGGTACATTTGGTATATATTAGACCTGGAACATACTTGATCAGATTAAACTTAGGAACATGCTTAATCATATTATTAGGTACAGCTTAGTTACATGCACATATCATAGTAGTATATGGTTACCTACATGCTTAAAACAAATTAGGTGCATGCTTAAATTAGATCCGGGATCAGCCAATATTTACACACTTATTTATAGCTCTATACTTGACTATATTAGATTACTATTATGGTGCTTAATACGGGTATTTAAATTAAGTTTTGGATATGTGGACTGAAATTGACTGTAACATAAATCTTTCATAGGATATTTTATGTGTGGATTTTAGCTCAAATTTCCTTGATTATCTTTCATAGGATATTATATATAATTTTATATAGCCGTAGAAATCATATTTAAATATTTAAGGTGTTTATGGAAGGATAAGAACGAGATCCACATTTCCGTGTCTCATGGGTTGTCTCAATAATCCTACAAATAGCCTACACAGTAATACTCAGAATGTTTTCTTCCTTAATGCCATCCCTTTACAACATAATAATTTTTAAGGTATAGTTGCTTCAACAAGCAACTGTGCTTCGATAACCAGTTCTACATCATCAATGCTACGTTTCATTATGTAACATTTATTTAACATAAAAAAATGCCAAATAATTATAATTTTAGGATGAAACTAATTTTGTTTATCATATGGTAACTTTTAATTGTATTTTTTATTTAAAATATGATGTTTGTAAGATCAGTATTTTAACCCCAAAATATATATGTCCATATCATATTTTGGACTTTTTTAATAAAATGGTTTGTTATCTTTGGACTGAACTATTATTTTCTTCCTCCTATGTTGGTTAATATTTCATTTTCTTTAATTTCAATTTTTATTTTTATTTTCTCTCTTCCATTTTTTTGACCTTAACTAATAAAAAAAATTCTCTTCTCAAAACTCACGAACCCTTGTTAAAATCTCAACAATTTAATATTCGTATAGAACTAGTAAACTATCTTTTAATGGAATGTTTTTATTTTAATAGAACGTTTTTATGTTAACAACAAGTAATTGAATTACCTTGCATATGACCTTTCTCTATATTTTTTAAGCATAATTACAATTTACTTTCATAAGAATATATTAAGCAACATAATCTATCAATTTGTAATAATTAATGTCAAATAAAGGATATTGTTGGAACATTTGATTCTAGAAGAGGGTTAAATAGAATTTTAAATTTTTTCTTGAGAGAGCTGGATTAAACCTTCTAATGATTAAGCATGTAAACAACACAATAACTTTTATACTAGTTCATCCAAATTTATGTGCTATGTCTACTTCTCCTTTAAGACAAAACTTAGGAGATTTCACTAATCAAATAAAGATTATAATAAGTACACAAACTATTCTTGGTTACAATGAGCACAAGAAGCTCTTCTAATTACTATGTTTCAATCTATCCCTTAGATTAAGATCTCACAAAAACTAAATAGAATAGAAACTGTCAAAGAGAGGACAATTTAAGTTCATGGGATATTTTTTCAAAAAGAAATATTATAATAACTTTTGCTCACACTCACTTATGAATGCATGTAAATTTAAGCAGTTGAATAGACTTTATATAATATTTATGTCTTCTTCATCATAAACCTTGATGTTGTTATATAGTCTTCATTATTTGACTATCGTTTTGAATATTCAAAACTTGATATGATTATCCAATAATTTTTCTTCTAGCAATCAGAGTTGATTTAGCTTGACTTCAGTAAAAGTGATTCTAAAAGTCTTAAGTTCTTTTAATCTCGCTTATCTAAAAGGAAACATTAAAAAATAATATAGTATTTATATAAAGTAATAAGTGTGTCACGTAATACCTATTGTTTCCTTTTTGGATTCATATTTTAAATGTTGATTTTAAAACAATATATATGAAACCTTTTGTGTGATAATTCAGCAAATAAAATTTTATTTAAATTATATATTTTTTATAAAATCATTTTGTGATTCAAACTTTGATTATGTTTTAAGTGAAATTAAACTTGTTGTCAAATTCATTAGATTGTTTATATCTAGAAAAGCTTTAAACATAAGAGTATTTGGTGTATATATGTTGAAACAAAAAACTTGCTAGAACATTCATCTTAATCACATACAACATAATGTTATAATATTTGTTATCATCAAAACACTCTTTTACAAGAGTCTATAGGGTTTAGACCATCTAAGGTCTCAACAAACATGGCTAAGTCGTAACCATAAATCATTTCAATACATAAAATCAAATATATTTGGTAAGATTCATGTTGCTTAAAATTAAATTAAAAAGCAAAATCACTCTACAACACACTAATTTTATAAATAATTCAAACAATGTTTGTAAAAAAAATTTAAGGAGTCAATTAACACATAAATAAATTATAAAATGCAAAAGCAACATATATACGAATAAAATCAATTGAAATATTATGCCAAATATTATTGTATATTTTATATTTACAACTCAAAGACTCAATAAGGAAGTTCAACCTTTTATACAAGTACACCATTCCACAAGCAACATTCAACTCAGAAGATTTTTGTGCAATGTTTCTTTGATAAATATTATCAAGCAACATGAAGATTTTATCTTTGAGAATTACACAACAATAATCACTTTTCTGAAAGCCTATATAAGGAAGAATTACTTTTTTGAAAGCTTATATAAGGAATCATTACTCTTTTGAAAGCCCATATAAGGAAGAAGATGCTAAAAGATCATATTCAAGAGTACAATATGCTTTCTTGTGATATAACTTTTTGTTCTAAAGCCTTATATGTAATCCAATCTTTAGTGGAAGTATACCAAACTTTTATATTCTTCACTTTTTGAAGTTAGCCACCTCTGAGGAAACTCTTTCCATATTATGTCTTTGTGAGTAACTTTTTCCTCAATCCATCTTTTTTTATTATAGTCAGACATCGTAGTAACCCAAAGAATACCCAGGTTAAGCTAGAAGTGACTTGGTAGAAGAATACATGGTTAAGCCAGGAGTGACTTGTGGAAAAAATACTTGTATGAATTAACCAGAAGTGACTACGAGCCAAAAGAATACTTGTAGCTTGCATCGTTAGTCTGCTAGTGGAACTCAACTAGTTGGCTAAGAACTAGATGTAGTTTGTGAATTTTAGATGAACCAATATAAAAATATTTGTGTTAAGTAATTCTTTCCCTTGACTCTTTCAATTACATTATTGTGTTTGACTAACCTTAAAAGGAAGATTTTCATAACTTAGCATTTTCTTTATTCAAAAGTATTTTTGCACCTCTTGGTTTGTGGATCTGACGTGCTAACATCGTCTGATAAAATCCATTCTTTAGAAGATACCTAAAAGAATTTGAAAAGTTTTAAAACACAATTCAACCATCCCTTCTTGTGTTTTTCTATTTTTCACAAAATATTTATTCGTTATAGCACAATCTCTAAAGCTTATAGGATTTTTTAGCTTAAAATTGGAAACATTCTTACAAGTAGAGATGTGCAATTCATGGAGGATAAGAAGTGGTGTTAGACTGACTCATATAAGAATCAAAATGTTGTACTAAAGATGGAAGATATAGTAGATGATGCACCTATTTGAGGCACAAGAGTGTTGTCCAACATCTACCAAAGATGTAACACAAAAGTGTGCAACATAACTGTGTGTGAACCAACCAATTTTGAAGAAGCTGCTATAGAGCAAAAAAGGTTAGATGCAATAAAAGAGGAGATGTCCATGATAGAGAAAAATCAAACTTAGGTGTTGGTTCCGAGACATCACGACATAAATATCATAGGCATGAAGTGGGTGTTTAGTACAAAACTCAATCTTGATGGTTCCTTAAACAAGCACAAAGCAAGGCTAATTATGAAGGGTTATTCTCAAATTTTTATAGTCGATTATGCAAATATTTTTGCTATAGTAGCAAGACTTGATACAATAAGATTGTTACTTGCCATTGTTTCATAAAATGGGTGGAAAGTGTTTCAAATGGATGTCAAGTCAACCTTTCTCAATGGTTTTTTGTGAGAGCATATTCATGTTAAGCAACCAAAGGGTTTTATTATCGAAAGGCAGGAAGATAAAGTCTATTTTGCTTAAAAAAGGCTCTATGCAACTTAAACAAAATACCAAGAGTATGATACAACTAAACAAATGATCATTTGTTAAGCTTGTGCTTTCAAAAGAGCCAATCTAAAGCCACATTTTATATCAAGTGTCTTGATGATGATATTTTAATATTTTCTTTATATGTTGATGATCTTTTGGTGACAGGTAGAAATATAGCACTAATTAATAAATTCAAAAGTGAATGGAGGATGTCTTCAAGATGACTAATGTTGGTCTTGTGCCCTAATTTCCGGGCATGGAAATCATTCAAAATAAAAATGAGATTTTTATTTGTCAACAAAAAAATGCAAAGGAGATTCTGAAGAAGTTCTGGCTAGATGAATGCAAAATATTTAACGCTCCTTTGAATCAAAAGGAGAGTCTTGGTAAGGAGGATGGAGTTGGAAAATTTGATGAAGCTCATTTTAGAAGCTTGGTTGGATGTCTTATGTATGTTACATTTACAAGGCCTGACATTTTATTTTAAGTTAGAGTGCTGTCAAGATTTACGCATACGCTAGGGAGGTTAACTTGAAGGTAGCAAAAAGAGTTATGAGATACATCAAAGGTACTATCATCTATGGAGTTAAATACTACTATGTACAAGACTTCCAATTATTTGGTTTTTCTGATAATGATTAGGTAGGTAGCTTGAATGATATGAAATGCACTTCAGGCTATTATTTTAGTATGGGTTCAGGTGTTTTGTCCAAGTGCTTCAAAAACACAAAAGGTTGTATCTTAGTCAATAGCTGAAGCTAAGTTTATTGCAATTGTAGAATTTATGAATCAAGTTATTTGGTTGAGAAATATTTTAACAAACCAAATATGAAGCATGATAAAAGTACAAAAGTTTTTTTTGACAACCAAGCAACAATCTCAATTTCATATGATCATGTGTTTCATGGGAAGACTAAGCATTTCAATGTGAATTTGTTTCACTTAAGAGAAGTTTAAGAAAACGGTGATGCAAATCTTGCTAATCGTCGTATAGAAGACCAAGCTACTGACATATTTACCAAATATTTTTCTACTTAGTAGGTTTGAATTCCTAAGGAAGAAACTATGAGTTTGAAGCCTCCAAGGTGTCGCAAAGTGACTTTTGATGGTTGGACTTCCATTTTGAAAAGAATACATTAACTTTGGAATGCCCTTTTATACTGGACTCTTCCCTGGGTTAATGGTTTCAGGAGATTCGTATGGAGTTGCCACCAATGTTTTACTCAAAACATTGGAAAAAGAAAAAGGTTTTCAAAAATTAAATCCAGATCAATACAACCAGAGTTCTAGTTTAGGATTTTATTACGTATGAAGAAGGTGTTAGGAAGCCCACTATGGCTGTTAATGGTACCCTATGATGTATTTGCAATTAAAACAATATTTCAAGTTATTATTTTTACCACATAATTATAACAAACACATTTAATTATTTATCTATATACTTTCTATTATACTTCTATTATAGTTTACTAAGATAGTAATAAATTAAACTTATAAAAGAGAGAATGAAGAGAATTTAGAAGCTCTGAAACAAACTTTCTATTTATCAGAGAAGTATTACAATATCCAAAGCTACAAGTCCGTACTATTGAGTGTACTTAGTGTTTACATGTGTTTTCTATTTATAGCCTTCATCTAAGGCATAAATGGTTGTTCTTCCTATGAGAATGGCTTGTTCTCAACTCCTTGAACAAACACAAGTTTTGCATAAGAGAATGACCAATTCTCAAACTGAGAATGACCATTCCACCTTTAAGAACGGTCGTTCTAGTAATAGGAACGACCGTTCTCCTATTAAAGCAAGACACATATTTTTTTCACTTATTGTCCTAAAGGCTACTCAAGTTGCTTCAATAACTCTTCAGGATTCTTCATGAATAAGACTTTGAACCCTTTCTTCTCTTCTAGGTCTTCCATTTTGAGCTTTGCTTCGGCTCAGACAAAAATAGGGTTCTACATAAGGCAAGTATGAGTGTTAAGAACGTGCCTTTAGATGTTGCATATTTTTAGGAGACTTTTAGTTTTATTTCATTTTGAATAAGTCAAATTTATTCAATTTCATTAGGTGTTAGTGGATTAGTTATTTCTTATTTTTCAACTACGTTATCAGTAGTGGCTATAATCGTGAAATGTGATATCTTAATCTATTATTTCTAAATGTATTTAAATTACATTACATTAAAATGATAAAATGTAGGAGTTAACATTCTCTGCATATCTTTATTGCTCTCTCTCCAAAACTTGCATAAACAGAGTTTTCCTTCTTCTATATGATCTTTGTCTTTCTATCATAACCTAAAAACCAACACCTTTGTAGATATGATTAGGAAAGTGAAGGTCACTTGTTCTTTGATTGTCTTTATGTTAATAGATAATGGACTTGAATTTCTCATATTTTTCCTTCCCTTGCTTGTCAATCTATTGATGCTATTATTGTTTTTATTTCTTCTACTGGTAGTCCTATTGTTAAGGACATTAGACTTGCTATTACTACTTACATTGTTTGGATTATTTGGAAGTCTAGGAATCTTGATAGATTCAAGCAATTTATTTCCTTTCATTATGATTTACATTCGATTACATATTCAAAAGATAGGTAATAGTTATACTAAAAGTATGAATGATGATACTACTGATCTATCTATTTCAAAGTTTTTTTACATTCATACTAGAGCAAAAAAGACTCCTTAGATTAAGCAGGTTAACTAGTTTATGCCTTCTTCGGGATGGGTTAAGGTTAATGTAGATGATGCTACTAGAGACAATCTAGGGTACACAACCAATGGTGATATCTTCAAGAGCAGTAGAGGTGAACAGATTGGTAGCTTTTATGCTTATTCAGAAATAATGTGTTATATGTCGAGTTGCATGTTGTTAAATATAGACGGCAGTGTAAAAACCAAGAGGGGGGGGGGTGAATTGGATTTTTAACAATCTTTTTCCCTTTAAAATAAATTTCCAGATTTTGAATAATTTTCAAAAACTAGGATGTGGATTTTCCTTAACCTTTGATTAGCGCAGATTGAGTTGCAATTGTTAATATGATCCACAATAAAAAGAGATAGGGAAAGAGAAAGAACACAGAGATTTATACTGGTTCAGATTAAGCCAATCCCACGTCCAGTTCCCAATCACCACAAATGCGTAATGATCACCCCACTATCTTTAATTGAAATTACAAACACCAATTCATGCAATAACAAATAAAGATAAAGGAAACACCTCCTTAGACACACTAAGGATGAAAACCTCCCCAGACACACTGAGGATGAAACCCACCTCTCTTGACACACAAGAGATGAACACACCTTCCTTAGAATAGATCCAAGGGATGAATTTTCCCGTTTAGAAAAACAGTAAAAAGAATACACCTGATAATAGTGTTGGATAGAAAGCTTAAGCACAAAGATCACCACTTCCAAAGACTTTGATCAACCTTGAGAGAGCAAGAAAGCGGTTTTGAAAAACTAAGGCGCAAAAACACTTTGAATATTGTGTTTGATCAGATGTGTTGAACCTAAGATATTCTCTTTCATTTTATAATTCGAAAATGCTCCAAAGTTTCCATTCTTAGGTTGATTTATCATTGAATTCACAAAAATGACTCATTTAATCGATTATCTAAAAAGCTTAATCGATTATATCGTAGTTAAAAACTGGAAAACTTATTTCGCCTGATATAATCGATTAGATTAAGGCCATAATCGATTATATTAACCCAGAATCAATATAATCGATTATCAAAAACACTTAATCAATTATTTAGTTCGTTAAACTCTTTTGATTCAAATTTTAAGTGAAATAATCGATTAGACTACGTATCATAATCGATTAAAAGCGTAGAAAAACATTTTTACAAGAAAACAACTTGCTCTCAGGTTTAGGAAGGTCTTGAATGGGATTTATGACTTACTCTTTTCATCCATCACCCAAAACAGAACCTACTAAACAAGAATCTTCAGCTCTTGAGAAAATCTTCATCAATCTTCTCTCTTGAAAGCTTTAATCACTCTTAATGCCTTTCCTTTTCCATCTAGCAACCTTCCCTTGTGGGATGACACAAGTCTTTAATGTTGATTAGAGCACTTTAAATCTTCATCATCAAAACTTTAAGACTTCATTAAAAAATTGGAGGACTTCATCAACACTTGTCCTTGAAATATGCTAACAATCTCCCCCTTTTTTATGATGATAAAAAGAAACATAGAGACTTGTGATTGATATCCTGAAAAACTTAGAAAATAATGTATGGATATCTCCATCATAAAAATTAGTCCACAAAGGAAATAATATAGTCAGTCTCATATCATTTAATTTTCAATTTGAATTTTGAAAAAGAAATTTCAGGAAATTAATGTATATAAATTATTTCTAAAAACTCCCCCTTAAACTTTGCTCTTAAATGTTTAAGATATACAAGGTAATAATTTGAAATATTTCCTAATACTCCCCCTGAAACTTTAATTTTCTTAAAAACTTGAGATATGGACATATTATCAATCAAAACAAATATGGACATATTATCA
The DNA here is from genome assembly GCA_030347555.1 of Lablab purpureus. Lineage (NCBI taxonomy): Eukaryota > Viridiplantae > Streptophyta > Magnoliopsida > Fabales > Fabaceae > Lablab > Lablab purpureus. The sequence continues at coordinate 13,904,297 of CM059261.1, read as the reverse complement.
ATCAAAACAAATATTTTTCTCCCCCTTTATTTTTATCATTTTCAAAAAGATTACATATTCAGAGATTAATACAGCAGAAGCAATTAATTACACAGAAAATATAGAGGAAAAAAATAAATACAGCAGCTGGAAAAAAAAATTAAGCTAAGGGAATTAGTGAACTTGTAGCCTATTCTGTTTCTTCACTATCCCCTGCATCTTCTTCTTCTTCCTCAGCATCTTGTGCTGGCTGTTTGCCTCTTGAAGATCTTGTATTGTCTTCTTCTGGAGAGACATCTTCAATCTCATGGTTTCTTTCCACCCTGTAAACTCTCCTGTTAAGCCTTGAGAGCTTGGAGCAAATGTCGTCATAATGAGTTACTTGAAGACTCATCATGCTATCCATCCTGGAGAGAATATTTGCTTCCATTGATCCAGGTTGAGGTTGAGGTGGTGTTTCTTCATCTTCATCCATTGCAGCTTCCTCATCTCTTTGCCTGAACCTATTCCCTTGTTCAATAAGGCCCATGTGCCTTAGAACATTCTTTCCTATTTTGCTGTTGCTTAGCAAAATCTGCTTGTTTTCTCCTTCAAGATCTACACCTTTATATTCTAAAATCTTGGATATAAACACAGCATAGGGTAAAGCAAAGGATAATAGCCTAGTGGCTTTAAACATATTATCTAAAATAATAGCAGACCAATCAATACTAACATTATTAAGGAAACCATACATTAAAAGAATGTCTTCCTTAGTAAGTTGAGCATGATCGGTTCCTCTTGCAACAAGAATCCAGACAATAACATAATGTAACATACGCTCATTTAATTTCACATTACCGACTTTATACAAGTTCTCCACTTGTAAGTTTGGGTCCTTGCAAAATTTGCGGAACTCTACCAGGCTTGTTGAAGTCCTCAAAGCCATATGTGATATTTATACCTCCTTGTGTGGATAGGCCAGCAACATTATTCCACACATCTTCATCAAGGTGAATTCGAACTCCCTTCACCTTGGTACTGGGATTTGCTGTTCTTGATGTTAGATTCAAGTAGAAAACTCTAACTAAATCTGGATAATAAGCACCTTCCAGCTCTACAAAAGTTTGCAAGCCATTTGCAACTAACAAATCCTCAAAAGTAAAACCATGAGTTCTGAAAAATTGACAAGATAAATATTTTGGAGTAAGAATCTTCCTGTCTTTCCAGTGATTCACATAAGCAATTTGCAGGTCTTCATCAGAAATCCACCCAGCAAGAGATGGTGGTCTTTCTTCTTACTGTTGGGAGGACATGGGTGCTTCGCCTCTCCTCCTTGAGGGCATCTTTCTTCTTCTTTGATCAGCCATGTGAGTAGATAATTGACAAAAGAAGAAAAAGTACGAAAGCTAATACAGAAACAACACTAACAAATCGCACAGCAATGAATATATCAGCAGAAAATCAGCAAGAGTGAGAGAGAGTGAAAGTGGCACTTTAATTCTCAATCTAGGTATTTATAGAAATAGAATCTGATCACAATTCATTGAATTAATGCGAAAATAGCCATTAGGATTCCAATATAGCCGTTTGTACTTAAAAACATGTGAATTGAAGGCTCAACATTCAAAAACCAGTGTGCAAAAAAACGCAGAACGTTGCATTTAATCGATTATGTGAAGAACGTAATCGATTATTTGCATACAAAATTTTCAGAAAAATGAAAACCCAGAAATTTAATCAATTATGTCCATTCCTTAATCGATTAAATTGCTCCCCAGCGATTTAATCGATTATGTTATGAACTTAATCGATTATGCTTTAAAACATCTTTAAAAACAGCGCTTTTAATCGATTACCACACGAAAACTAATCAATTATATGCGGAATTTTTCGTAAAACACATAAATAAACATCAATCAATCAACAGATTTATCATCAACAATACCTGGAACTCTTCTAAGCTCATAAAATCTTACTCGGGATAAGAGTTTGGTAAATATGCTAACTCGTTGATGTTTTTGCCTCCCTTTAAGCTTGATCACTTGCTATCTCAACACCAAAGAGGCTTTTTGAAAGTGGAACCAGCCTACAACACAAACAAGAAAAATCCTGGTCCCCTAAAAATACTTTTTAGAGTCCTCATGGGTTAGAAACAATTTTTCTTTTGGGAACCCATTTGTATTTTCCATTAGGAACACTAAAACGTTTAATATTGCATTTATTGACAGAATGGCCTTTATGCATACAATAAAAACATGTAGGAACATTTGTTTTTCTTGAAATATATGCATTTTTATAAACTTTCTTTATAGGCACATTTGGTTTATTAAAGAAATTTGTATTTTCAAAAACCTTATTTGAATTTGACGATTCTCCTTTTACAAAAACAGTTTTGGTAGGTTTATGATTATATTTGAAATTATAGCCAAGTCCTGCTTTTTCATATAAACCTTTTTGTACATTTAAAATATTATTTAAATTTTTATTTCCCATTGTAATTTTCGAAATAGATGTTTCAAGATAAGATACTTTATTAACAAGAACATTGCAATTTTCACAAATAGGAATTTTGGTTTTACATTTGCAAGGAATTTTCGCTTTTTCTAAATCCTCTTTTAAAACCTTTTTCTCTTCTTCCAAATCAACGATTTTCTTTTCAAGACATTTATAGTCATTTTTTAATTTATTATGAACCGAAGAAAGCTTTTCAGATTTTTCACAAAGACTAAGAAATTCTTCAAGCAATTCATCATAATTATTAGGAAGATCAGAATCACTTACCTCACTGCATGTGGATTCAGCATCATCTGCCATGAGACAAATATTAGCTTCCTCTTCTGAGTCACTTGAATTTTGAGAGGAACTTACTTCATTATCGTCCCAAGCAATATATGCTTTCTTCTTCTTTTTGAAGAATTTCTTTTCTTTCTTTTCCTTTTCTTCAGATTTCTTGGAGTTTGGACAATATGCTCTCATGTGTCCCTTTTCACCACAACCATAACATTTATAATTATCGTTAGAATTTGAATTTTCAAATTTCTTACCTTTCTTATGGTTGCCTTTCTTCTTGATGAACTTCTTGTATTTCTTTACAAATTTATTAAGATCATCGTCTTGTGAATCATCAGTATCACTACTCTCCTCTTTGTCGGATTCCGCTTTAAGAGTAACACCTTTCCTCTTGACGTCTTCCTCTTCTCCTTTGAAACGTCCAAGCTCAATTTCGTGTTCTCTAAGTTTCCAAAGAGAGTTGTCATGTTCATGCTTGTGAGATTCTTCGATTCCGTGATAGCCATCACCTTGGGTTGCCATGTCCTGTCCAAAGATTTTAAAATTTTCACATTTAACTCCTCAGAGTCAAATTTCTTACCTAACGCCTTGAGGTGATTTACAATGTGAGTAAATCTCTTTTGAACGTCATAGATGGTTTCTCCTTTGCTCATCCGGAACATCTCATATTCTTGAATCAAGGTATTCGTCCTTGATCTCTTGACATCCTCCATTCCTTCATATGTGACTTCTACAGTGTCCCACATCTCCTTTGTCGTAGTGCAATCAAACAACCTGTAAAACTCATCAACAGTTAAGGCAGATGATATCATATTACACGCCCTTATATCACATTGATATTCATTGTACTCATCCTTGGTCCAACTTGCTCTCACTTTGGGTACCTGCACATCATTAACAACAGTCATAGGAATATATGGACCATTTACAATTGCATCCAAAATGCCTTGATCATTAGACCTAAGGAAAATTTCCATCCTCTTTTTCCAATAAGGATAGTTTTCACCTGTAAAGAGTGGTGGTCTATGAATAGATGCACCTTCAGCAAAAGATTGATTTTTGCCTACCATAAGGATCTTGTTTTTGAGTAATTTTCAAAAAGTCAGCTCTGAGGCCAATTGTTAAATATAGACGGCAGTGTAAAAACCAAGATGGGGGGGTGAATTGGATTTTTAACAATCTTTTTCCCTTTAAAATAAATTTCCAGATTTTGAATAATTTTCAAAAACTAGGATGTGGATTTTCCTTAACCTTTGATTAGCGCAGATTTGTTAGCATATTTCAAGTCCAAGTGTTAATGAAGTCTTCCAGAGTTTTAATGAAGTCTTAAAGTTTTGATGATGAAGATTTAAAGTGCTCTAATCAGCATTAAAGACTTGTGTCATCTCACAAAGGAAGGTTGCTAGATGGAAAAGGAAAGGCATAAAGAGTGTTTAAAGCTTTGATGAAAATTTTCTCAAAAGCTGAAGGTTCAAGTTTAGAAGGTTCTGTTTTGGGTGATGGATGAAAAGAGTAAGTCATAACTCCCATTCAAGACCTTTTCAAACAAGAGAGCAAGTTTTTTTCTCGCAAAAACGTTTTTCTACGCTTTTAATCGATTATGATACTTAGATAATCGATTATTTCACTTAAAATTTGAATCAAAGTTGTTTAACGAACTAAATAATCGATTAAGTGTTTTTGATAATCGATTATATTGATTCTGGGTTAATATAATCGATTATGGCCTTAATCTAATCGATTATATCAGGCGAAATAAGTTTTCCAGTTTTTAAATATTATATAATCGATTAAGCTTTTTAGATAATCGATTAAATGAGTCATTTTTGTGAAATCAATGCTAAATCAACCTAAGAATGGAAACTTTGGAGCATTTTCGAATTATAAAATGAAAGAGAATGTCTTAGGTTTAACACATCTGAAAACAACACAATATTCAAAGTGTTCTTGCGCCTTAGCTTTTCAAAACCGCTTTCTTGCTATCTCAAGTTTGATCAAGTCTTTGGAAGTGGTGATCTTTGTGCTTAAGCTTTCTATCCAACACTATTATCAGGTGTATTCTTTTTACTGTTTTTCTAAACGGGAAAATTCATCCCTTGGATCTGTTCTAAGGGAGGTGTGTTCATCTCTTGTGTGTCAAGAGAGGTGGGTTTCATCCTCAGTGTGTCTGGGGAGGTGTTTTCCTTTATCTTTATTTGTTATTGCATGAATTGGTGTTTGTAATTTCAATTAAAGATAGTGGGGTGATCATCACGCATTTGTGGTGATTGGGAACTGGACGTAGGATTGGCTTAATCCGAACCAGTATAATTCTCTGTGTTCTTTCTCTTTCCCTATCTCTTTTTATTGTGGATCATTTTAACGATTGCAACTCAAACCGCACTAATCAAAGGTTAAGGAAAATCCGCATCCTAGTTTTTGAAAATAATTCAAAATCTGGAAATTTGTTTTAAAGGGAAAAAGTTTATTAAAAATCCAATTCACCCCCCCTCTTGGTTTTTACACTGCCGTCTTTAGATCCTTATGGCAGGAAAAAATCAATCTTTTGCTGAAGGTGCATCTATTCATAGACCACCACTCTTTACAGGTGAAAACTATTCTTTTTGGAAAAAGAGGATGGAGATTTTTCTTAGGTCTAATGATCAAGGAGTTTGGGATGCAATTGTAAATGGTCCATATATTCCTATGACTGTTGTTAATGAAGTGCAGGTACCCAAAGTGAGACCAAGTTGGACCAACGATGAATACAATGAATATCAGTGCGATATAAGGGCGTGTAATATGATATCATCTGCCTTAACTGTTGATGAGTTTTACAGGTTGTCTGATTGCACTACAGCAAAGGAGATGTGGGATACTTTAGAAGTCACACATGAAGGAATGGAGGATGTCAAGAGATAAAGGAAAAATACCTTGATTCAAGAATACGAGATGTTCCGGATGAGCAAAGGGGAAACCATCTTTGACGTTCAAAAGAGATTTACTCACATTGTAAATCACATCAAGGCATTAGGTAAGAAATTTGACACTGAGGAGTTAAATGTGAAAATTTTAAAATCTTTGGACAGGACATGGCAACCCAAGGTGACGGCTATCACGGAATCCAAAAATCTCACAAGCATGAACATGACAACTCTCTTTGGAAAGCTTAGAGAACACGAAATTGAGCTTGGACGTTTCAAAGGAGAGGAGGAAGACGTCAAGAGGAAAGGTGTTGCTCTTAAAGTGGAATCCTACAAGGATGAGAGTAGTGATTCAGATGACAATCTTGAATGCAGTGACATCAGCATGTTCGTCAAAAAATACAAGAAGTTCATCAAGAACAAAAACAAAGGGAATTTCAAGAAAGGTAAGAAAGATGAAAATTTAAATTCTCTTGATAACTTTAAATGCTATGGTTGTGGAAAAAGGGGTCACTTGAAGTCGGATTGCCCCAACATCAAGAAAGATGAAGAAAAGGTCAAGAAGCACAAAAAGCCTTTTGACAAAAAGAAAAAGAAAGCGTACATTGCTTGGGAAGATAATGAAGTGAGTTCTTCTGAAAGTGCAAGTGATTCGGAAGAAGAAACAAACATTTGTCTCATGACGGATGATGACGTTGAATCCACGTGTAACAAGGTAAGTGATTTTGGTCTTCCAGATAATTATGATGAATTGCTTGAAGAGTTTCTAGATTTATTTGAAAAATCTGAAAAACTTACTTCTTTTCATAATAAATTAAAAAATGACTATAAATGTCTTGAAAAGAAAATCGTTGATTTGGAAGAAGAGAAAAAGGTTTTAAAAGAAGATTTAGAAAAAGCAAAAATTCCTTGCAAATGCAAAACAAAAATTCCTGTTTGTGAAAATTGTAATGTTCTTGCTAACAAAGTATCTTATCTTGAAACATCTCTTTCGAGAATTACAATGGGAAATAAAAATTTAAATAATGTTTTGAATGTACAAAAAGGTTTATATGAAAAAGCAGGACTTGGCTATAATTTCAAATATAATCATAAACTTGGCTATAATTTCAAATATAATCATAAACCTACCAAAATTGTTTTTGTAAAAGGAGAATCATCTAATTCAAATAAGGCTTTTGAAAATACAAATTTCTTTAATAAACCAAATGTTCCTTTAAAGAAAGTTTATAAAAATGCATATATTCCAAGGAAAACAAATGCTCCAACATGTTTTTATTGTATGCATAAAGGTCATTCGGTGAATAAATGCAATATTAAACGTTTTAGTGTTCCTAATGGGAAATACAAATGGGTTCCCAAAGGAAAAATTGTTTCTAACCCATGAGGACCCTAATAAGTGACTTTAGGGGACCTAAATATCTTTGTTTATGATGCAGGTTGGTCCCAAGTCTAAAAAGTCATTGTGGTACCTTGATAGTGGTTGTTCAAGACACATGACGGGTGATAAAAGCAAATTCAAAAGCTTCAAAAAGAAAGAGCAAGGTTTTGTAACCTATGGAGACAACAACAAGGGAAAGATCATTGGTAGTGGAGTGATTGGAGAATCTTTAAAGATTCATGATGTTCTTCTTGTTGATGGGTTGAAGCACAATTTGCTAAGCATTAGTCAACTTTGTGATAAAGGTTTAAAGGTAACTTTTGATAGTGATCTTTGCAAAATTCATCACAAGGACTCAAATGAAATCGCCCTCATTGGTAAGAGACATAATAATATTTATTTAATTGATATTGATTGTGCATCTACATCTAGTAATTTATCTTGTTTAGTTGCGAAAGAAGAGGATCCATGGTTATGGCATAGAAGAGCTGCTCACATTCATATGCCTCATCTAAGTAAACTCATATCTAAAGAGTTAGTAATTGGTTTGCCAAAACTGATTTTTGAAAAGAACAAACTATGTGCAGCTTGTCAAAAGGGAAGCAAACTAAAAATTCTTTTAAATCTAAAAATGTTGTTTCCACTTCTAAACCTTTAGAATTACTGCACATGGATTTATTTGGCCCTCTAGAACAAAAAGTTTTGGTGGCAATTATTATGCTCTTGTGATTGTTGATGATTACTCTAGATTTACTTGGACTCTTTTTCTTTCATCTAAAAGTGATGCTTTCAAAGAATTTAGAAAATTTGCCAAGGTTATTCAAAATGAAAAGGATTTGAAAATCAAGTTTTTAAGAAGTGATCATGGCGGTGAATTTCAAAATGCTTCTTTTGAAAAATTTTGTGAAGAACAAGGTATTTCTCATAATTTTTCAGCACCAAGAACACCTCAACAAAATGGTGTAGTTGAAAGGAAAAATAGATCTTTGGAAGAACTTGCAAGAACTATGTTAAATGAAAATAATTTACCTAAATATTTTTGGGCTGATGCCGTAAGCACTGCTTGTTATGTTTTAAATAGAGTTTTAATAAGACCTATTTTGAAATTAACACCTTATGAGCTTTTCAAAGGAAGAAAACCAAATATTTCTCATTTCAGAATTTTTGGATGCAAATGTTTTGTTTTGAATAATGGAAAAGATAGCCTTGGGAAATTTGATGCTAAATCCGATGAAGCTACATTTTTAGGTTATTCTTTGCATAGTAAAGCATATAGAGTTTTTAATAAAAGGACTTTAAATGTTGAAGAATCTATACATGTTGTCTTTGATGAATATCTAGACCTTGAGGAAACCCCTCTTGAGTCAAAAAGATTCTTTGTAGATGATGAAGGAGAATATCAAGAAGAAACTCCTTTAGAAGAAGCTGTTGAAGAATTCAAATTGGATGAGAATCCTCCTCATGATGAAAGTCTACCAAAAGAATGGAGACCACCTAAAAATGTATCTTTGGACAATGTCATTAGAGACATCTCAAAAGGTGTAAGAACAAGGAGGAACATGAATAATTTATGTATGAATGTTGCTTTTGTTTCACAGATTGAACCAAAGACCGTAGAAGAAGCTTTGACGGATGAACATTGGTGTATAGCAATGCAAGAAGAGCTAAATCAGTTTGAAAGAAATCAGGTATGGGATTTAATTCCTAAACCTAACAAAATGCAGGTTATAGGCACCAAATGGGTCTTTAGAAATAAGCTTGATGAAGATGGAAACATCACCAAGAACAAAGCAAGGCTGATTGCAAAAGGTTATAGACAAGAAGAAGGCATAGACTATGATGAAACCTATGCTCCAGTAGCACGACTTGAAGCTATTCGTTTGTTGCTAGCATATGCCTCCATTATGGGATTCAAATTGTTTCAAATGGATGTAAAAAGTTCTTTCCTAAACGGATACATCAAGGAATAAGTCTATGTAGAACAACCTCCAGGCTTTGAAGATTTCAAAAATCCTAATCATGTCTACAAGTTGAAGAAAGCCTTGTATGGACTCAAACAAGCTCCAAGATCTTGGTATGAAAGGTTAAGTAATTTCTTGCTTGAAAATAGTTTTAGAAGAGGTAAAGTTGATTCTACTCTTTTTATTAAGAAATAAAAGAAACATATTCTTATTGTTCAAGTTTATGTTGATGATATCATATTTGGATCAACTAATGATGATCTTTGCCAAGAATTTGCTAGTAACATGCAGGGAGAATTTGAAATGTCCATGATGGGAGAATTAAATTTCTTTCTTGGATTGCAAATCAAACAATTGAAGAAAGGCATATTTATATGTCAAACAAAGCATTGCAACGAAATCTTAAAGAAATTTGAGATGAAAAGTTCCAAGGAAGCTGCAACTCCCATGGCTACATCTTGTTATCTAGATCAAGATTTAAGTGGTAAAATTGTAGATCAAACAAGGTATCAAGGTATGATCGGATCATTACTTTATCTTAGTGCTAGTAGACCTGATATTATGCAAAGTGTGTGTGTTTGTGCTAGGTTTCAATCCAATACTAGAGAATCACACCTAAAGGCTGTTAAGAGAATCCTTAAGTACCTTAGAGGAACAAAATCCTTTGGTTTATGGTACCCTTCAGGAGCCTCACCTAGTATCATAGGTTTTTCTGATTCTGATTATGGTGGTTGTAGAGTTGATAGGAAGAGTACTAGTGGTACATGTCATCTTTTAGGATGTTCTTTAGTTTCATGGCATTCTAAGAAACAGGCTAGTGTTGCTCTTTCAACCACAGAGGCTGAGTATATAGCAGCAGGTAGTTGTTGTGCTCAAATACTGTGGATGAAGCAGCAATTAGAAGACTTTGATATCTTTCTAGATCATATCCCTCTTAAGTGTGATAACACTAGTGCCATTAATTTGACTAGGAACCCTATCATGCATTCTAAGACAAAGCATATAGAAATTAGACATCATTTCATTAGAGATCATATAGCTAAAGGTGATTGCATTATAGAATACATAGATACCAAACATCAATTAGCTGATATCTTCACCAAACCTTTGCCTAGAGATAGATTTTATGAGCTTAGAAGAGATCTAGGAATTGTTGATGATAAATCTATTGATTGATTGATGTTTATTATTGATTTTGATCTTAATTATGTGTTTTACGAAAAATTCCGTATATAATCGATTAGTTTTCGTGTAGTAATCGATTAAAAGCACTGTTTTTAAAGATGTTTTTAAAACATAATCGATTAAGTTCATAACATAATCGATTATATCGCTGGGGAGCAATTTAATCGATTAAGGAATGCACATAATCGATTAAATTTCTGGGTTATCGTTTTTCTGAAAATTTTGTATGTAAATAATCGATTACGTTCTTAACATAATCGATTAAATGCAACGTTCTACGTTTTCTGCACACTGGTTTTTTGAACGTTGGGCTTTCAATTCACGTGCATTTCAGTACAAACGGCTATATTCGAATCCTAACGGCTATTTTCACATTAAATCAATGAATTGTGATCAGATTCTTTGCCTATAAATACCTAGATTGAGAATTAAAGTGCCACTTTCACTCTCTCTCACTCTTGCTGATATTTTGCTGATATACTCTCTGTTGTGCGAATTTGGTTAGCTGTTTCTGTGTTATTTTGTTTGTGTGTGTTAGCATATTTCATGACCAAGTGTTAATGAAGTCTTCCAGAGTTTTAATGAAGCCTTAAAGTTTTGATGATGAAGTTTTATAGTGATCCAATCAACATTAAAGACTTGTGTCATCTCACAAAGGAAGGTTGCTAGATGGAAAAGAAAAGGCATAAAGAGTGTTTAAAGCTTTCAAGAGAGAAGATTGATGAAGATTTTCTCAAGAGCTGAAGGTTCAAGTTTAGAAGGTTCTGTTTTGGGTGATGGATGAAAAGAGTAAGTCATAAATCCCATTCAAGACCTTTCCAAACAAGAGAGCAAGTTGTTTTCTCGCAAAAACGTTTTTCTACGCTTTTAATTGATTATGATACGTAGATAATCGATTATTTCACTTAAAATTTGAATCAAAGTTGTTTAACGAACTAAATAATCGATTAAGTGTTTTTGATAATAGATTATATTGATTCTGGGTTAATATAATCGATTATGGCCTTAATCTAATCGATTATACCAGGCGAAATAAGTTTTCCAGTTTTTAAATATGATATAATCGATTAAGCTTTTTAGATAATTGATTAAATGAGTCGTTTTTGTGAAATCAATGCTGAATCAACCTAAGAATGGAAACTTTGGAGTATTTTCGAATTATAAAATGAAAGAGAATGTCTTAGGTTCAACACATCTGAAAACAACACAATATTCAAAGTGTTCTTGTGCCTTAGCTTTTCAAAACCACTTTCTTGCTCTCTCAAGTTTGATCAAGTCTTTGGAAGTGGTGATCTTTGTGCTTAAGCTTTCTATCCAGCACTATTATCAGGTGTTTTCTTTTTACTGTTTTTTATATAAATAGGAAAATTCATCCCTTGGATCGGTTCTAAGGGAGGTGTGTTCATCTCTTGTGTGTCAAGAGAGGTGGGTTTCATCCTCAGTGTGTCTGGGGAGGTGTTTCATCCTTATTGTGTCTAAGGAGGTGTTTTCCTTTATCTTTATTTGTTATTGCATGAATTGGTGTTTGTAATTTCAATTAAAGATAATGGGGTGATCATCACGCATTTGTGGTGGTTGGGAACTGGATGTAGGTTTGGCTTAATCTGAACCAGTATAAATCTCTGTGTTTTCTCTTTCCCTATCTCTTTTTATTGTGGATCATTTTAACGATTGCAACTCAAACTGCACTTATCAAAGGTTAAGGAAAATCCGCATCCTAGTTTTTGAAAGTAATTCAAAAATCTGGAAATTTATTTTAAAGGGAAAAAGTTTATTAAAAATCCAATTCACCTCCCCTCTTGGTTTTTACACTGCCGTCTTTATTTAACAATGTGTTCTTCTTTTGTCCTTCCTCTATCCACATGGCTGATCAAAGGAGAAGAAAGATGCCCTCAAGGAGGAGAGGCAAAGCACCCATGACATCCCAACAACAAGAACAAAGACGACCAACTCTTGCTGGGTGGATCTCTGATGAAGATCTTCAGATTGCCTACATGAATCACTGGAAAGACAGGAAGATTCTAACTCCAAAATATTTATCTTGTCAATTTTTCAGAACTCATGGCTTTACTTTTCAGGAGTTGTTAGTTGCAAATGGCTTGCAAAATTTTGTAGAGCTGGAAGGAGCTTATTATCCAGATTTAGTTAGAGTTTTCTACATGAATCTGACCTCAAGAATAGCAAATCCCAGTACCAAGGTGAAGGGAGTTCGAATTCACCTTGATGAAGAAGTGTGGAACAATGTTGTTGGCCTATCCACACAAGGAGGTATAAATATTACATATGGCTTTGAGGACTTCAACAAGTTGGTGGAGTTCCGCAAATTTTGCAAGGACCCAAACTTACAAGTAGAGAACTTGTATAAAGTCGGTAATGTGAAGTTAAATGAGCGTATGTTACATTATGTTATTGTCTAGATTCTTGTTGCAAGAGGAACCAATCATGCTCAACTTACTAAGGAAGACATTCTTTTGATGTATGGCTTTCTTAATAATGTTAGTATTGATTGGCCTGCTATTATTTTAGATAATATGTTTAAAGCCACTAGGCTATCATCATTTGCTTTACCCTATGCTGTGTTTATATCCAAGATTTTAGAATATAAAGGTGTAGATCTTGAAGGAGAAAACAAGCAAATTTTGCTAAGCAACAGAAAAATTGGGAAGAATGTTCTAAGGCACATGGGCCTTATTGAACAAGGAAACAGGTTCAGGCAAAGAGATGAGGAAGCTGCAATGGATAAAGATGAAGAACCACCACCTCAACCTCAACCTGGGTCAATGGAAGCAAATATTCTCTCCAGGATGGACAACATGATGAGTCTTCAAGTAACTCATTATGATGACATTTGCTCCAAGCTCTCAAGGCTTAACAGGAGAGTTTACAGGGTGGAAAGAAAGCTGGAGATTGAAGATGTCTCTCCAGAAGAAGACAATACAGGATCTTCAAGAGGCAAACAGCCAGTAGTAGATGATGAGGAAGAAGAAGAAGATGCAGGGGATAGTGAAGAAACAGAATAGGCTACAAGTTCACTAATTCCCTTAGCTTTATTTTTTTCAGCTGCTGTATTTTTTTTGTCCCTCTATATTTTCTGTGTAATTAATTGCTTCTGATGTATTAATCTCTGAATATGTAATCTTTTTGAAAATGATAAAAATAAAGGGGGAGAAAACTAATTGTTTTGATTGATAATATGTCCATATCTCTAGCATTTAAGAAAATTAATTTCAGGGGGAGTATTAGGAAATATTCAAATAATTATCTAATATATCTTAAACATTTAAGAGCAAAGTTTAAGGGGGAGTTTTTAGAAATAATTTCTATGCATTAATTTCCTTGAAATCTCTTTTTCAAAATTCAAATTGAAATTAAATGTTGTATGACTGCCTATTTTATTTCCTTTGTGGACTAATTTTTTATGATGGAGATATCCATACATTATTTTCAAGATTTTCAGGATATCAATCACAAGTCTCTATGTTTTTTTTATCATCATCAAAAAGGGGGAGATTGTTAGCATATTTCAAGACAAAGTGTTAATGAAGTCTTCCAGAGTTTTAATGAAGTCTTAAAGTTTTGATGATGAAGATTTAAAGTTCTCTAATCAACATTAAAGACTTGTGTCATCTCACAAAGGAAGGTTGCTAGATGGAAAAGGAAAGGCATAAAGAGTGTTTAAAGCTTTCAAGAGAGAAGATTGATGAAGATTTTCTCAAAATCTGAAGCTTCAAGTTTAGAAGGTTTTGTTTTGGGTGATGAATGAAAAGAGTAAGTCATAACTCCCATTCAAGACCTTTTCAAACAAGAGAGAAAGTTGTTTTCTCGCAAAAACGTTTTTCTACGCTTTTAATCGATTATGATACGTAGATAATCGATTATTTCACTTAAAATTTGAATCAAAGTTGTTTAACGAACTAAATAATCGATTAAGTGTTTTTGATAATCGATTATATTGATTCTGGGTTAATATAATCGATTATGGCCTTAATCTAATCATTTATATCAGGAGAAATAAGTTTTCCAGGTTTTAAATATGATATAATCGATTAAGCTTTTTAGATAATCGATTAAATGAGTCATTTTTGTGAAATCAATGCTAAATCAACCTAAGAATAGAAACTTTGGAGCATTTTCGAATTATAAAATGAAAGAGAATGTCTTAGGTTCAACACATCTGAAAACAACACAATATTCAAAGTGTTCTTGCGCCTTAGCTTTTCAAAACCGCTTTCTTGCTCTCTCAAGTTTGATCAAGTCTTTGGAAATGGTGATCTTTGTGCTTAAGCTTTCTATCCAGCACTATTTCTCAAGAGCTGGAGTTTCAAGTTTAGTAGTTTCTGTTTTGAGTGAAGGATAAAAATAGTAAGTCATAAATCCCATTCAAGACCATTTCAAACTTGAGAGCAATTCGTTTTCTCGCAAAAACGTTTTTCTACGCTTTTAATCGATTAAGTTACGAAATCTAATCGATTATTTAACTTAAAATTTGAATCAAAATAGTTTAACAAACAAAATAATCGATTAAGTGTTTTTTATAATCTATTATATTGATTTTGGGTTCATATAATCGATTATGGCCTTAATCTAATCGATTATATCAGGCAAAATGTGTTTTCCAGTTTTTAACTCTGATATAATCGATTATACCTTTTAGATAATCGATTAAATACGATGTTTTTTGTGAATTCAATGCTGAATCAACCTAAGAATGGAAACTTTGGAGTATTTTCGAATTATAAAATGAAATAGAATGTCTTAGGTTCAACACATCTGATTAAACACAATATTCAAAGTGTTCTTGCGCTAAAGTTTTTCAAAACCGCTTTCTTGTTCTCTCAAGGTTGATCTAAGTTCTTGGAAGTGGTGATCATTGTGCTTAAGCTTTCAATCCAGGACTCAATCAGGTGTTTTCTTTTACTGTTTTTTTGAACGGGTGTAATTCATCCCTTAGATCTGTTCTAAGGGAGGTGTGTTCATCTCTTGTGTGTCAAGAGAGTTGGGAATCATCCTCAGTGTGTCTGAGGAGGTGAGTTCATCCTTAGTGTGTCTAAGGAGGTGTTTCCTTTATCTTTATTTGTTATTGCATGAATTGGTGTTTGTAATTTCAATTAAAGATAGTGGGGTGATCATCACGTGTTTGTGGTGATTGGGAACTGGACGTAGGATTGGCTAAATCCGAACCAATATAAATCTCTATGTTCTTTCTCTTTCCCTATCTCTTTATTTTATTGTGGATCATTCTAACAATTTCAATTCAAACTGTGCTTATCATTGGTTAAGGAAAATCCGAATCTTGTTTTTAGAACATTTATTTAAAATCTGGAAAATTATTTTAAAGAGAAAAAGTTTCTTAAAAATCCAATTCATCCCCCTCCCTCTTGATTTTTACACTGTCGTTATTTCTAACAGTAACCCCTTAGGAGGCTCTTGAAAAACATCTTTGAAGTCATCCAAGACTAATTCCAATCCCCTAGAACAACTTGAGGGTTCATGAAAAGATGGAGATGACCCTAAGGTAGGGTAAGCTACATACATGGGTTTATTGGCAAGCATTACCTTCTTAACCCCCTTGTGGGAGATCATGATGCCCTTCTTCTGTCTCCTTGCTTGCTTTTTCTTTTTCCTTCTTTTTTTCTTTTCTCTTTTTTTTCATTTTCTTATGGTCCTCACTAACTTCTTGAGGGGAGAGAGGTGCTAATGTAATCTTCTTACCATGGAAGTAAAAGAAAATTTGTTGGTAAGACCATCATGGAAGGTTTTGTTTATCAAATTTTCATGGCCTACCCAAATTGTCATCACACAATACCTCATCCTCATAAGTCCCTATTGAGAAGTTAATAAGGACTTGTTTATTTACCTCAATCTCACCCTCCTCACTTTGCCATAAGAGCTTGTAGGGCTTGGCATGAGGAATGGTAGGTAAACTAAGTTTGTCTACCACCCTTGTGCTAGCCACATTAACACAACTTCCTCCATCGATGATGAGTGAGCAAAGGTTGTTGTTAATGAGGCACTTGGTGTGGAAAATATTTTCTCTTTGGGAGTTATCAAGTTCCTTTTGAACTTGTCCCAGCATATGCCTCACTACCAACAAATCTCCCTCACAAAGCTTAACCTCTTCATCACTAGAGGAAGAGTGGGATGAGTTCTCTCTTGAAGGAGAAGGGGGAGAAGAATGTCCACTCTCAACTTCTCCATTCTCCCGCATGGTCATGGTTCTTTTGGTTGGGCAATTAGAAGCAATGTGCTCATACCCCAAACATTTAAAACACTTAATAGAACATGACCTTTGGAGGTTTGAGGAGTTGGGAGTATCCTAGCCGAATTGTCCCTAGGAGTGGAGTCATGGTGGGACTTGGAAGGTTTCTTGTCATACTTTTCCTTTTTCCTATCCTTCCAAGAAGAACTATGCTAGTCATTATGTGAACTACTCCTCCTTGGACCCTCTTTTCTTTTTAATTGGGTTTCAATTTTGAGGGTCAAGTGTAAAACATTCTCAATGGAGGAGTATTCATATAATTCTACCAAGTCTTGAATATCCCTCCTTAACCCACTCATAAACCTAGCTACTTTGTTCTCATTTGTTTTTTCATTCAAGATGACCTTAAGCAACAGAGATTCAAGAAATTTATAATAATCATCCACACACATATTTCCTTGTTGAAGCTATTGGAGCTTCAAAACGATTTCCCTCCTACAGTAGGAAGGAATAAATCTAGTGCGCATTAAATACTTTATGTCCATCCAAGAGGCCACGAGTGGCCCTTGGTTATATTCCATACAAGTTTTATGCCACCAAGTCATGGCATATCCCTCAAACTCTACAACTATTACATCAACTTGCTCATGCTCCTCAAGAGAGTTTACATTCATGATTTGATCCACTTTAGCTTCCCATTCCAAGTAAACGTCCGGGTTGTTGTCTCCATAGAATTTCGGGATCTTGATGTGAGAATAGTTGGCTTGTGTTGAGCAGTATTGTGCCTAGCTCTTCTCCTTCCTCCATAGTACCTTTCATCTTCTTCATTGTGGCTTGATGGGGAGTGTGTTATTCTTCTTTGCTCCCCCCCTCTCTCTCTCTCTCGGCTCTTTCTTCTCTTTCTTCTCTTTCCCTCTCTCTTTCTCTTTCTCTTTCAGCTCTCTATTCTCTTCTCTCTCTTTCAAGTCTTGTAATGGTTTCCCTTATGTAGTTCTCACTCTTTCTGGACAGTTTCATCTCTCTCATTAATTCTACTAAGGGTAACTCATTTTGAACTCTTAATTGGGTTTCTAAGAGAGCACTCTCTCTCTTGGCTTCATTAGGGGAGATTGGTGAAGAAGTGATAGACATGATTACCTATTCAACAAAGAACACAATACAAGCAAGAATTTTAAAAAGTTAGCAAAACAAAAATTACAACCCTCAAAGTGTTTGGCTAGCTCTCCAAGGTTGAAGGTGGGATTCACTCAACTCTCTTATGAACCAAGAGTGTTCAATCCCTAAAAGCAAACTTGAATCTTGATTTGGCTCAAATGGAAAGATGTTCTACCATCAACACTCAAGAGAAACAAGGAAAGAAAACTTCAAAGAAAAAGCCTTTAAAAGGAAATTCCTAATTATAAAGCAAGAAAAGTTCAAACTAAGGTAAAGAGGCACACTAAGGTAAACACAAATGACAAATAGATTATAAAGGAGAAAAGCTTGAAGGAAGACTTAATGGAAAACACTTAAAACATGCAATAAAATTCCAGCCAACTACACATACCAAGAAGATTAGGATCCTACAAAGTTGGTACTGATTTGTCATACTCATCTTAACATGTAACCATGTAATCATTAATCTAAAATCATGCAACTTTGATTTTGTTTTGCAAATTTCTTTTTTTTTTCCAATACCACTAGTAGCTCTTGGCCCAGGATAATATATTTTTTTGACAAAGGATGATCTTTAATTGATTCTAGACTTTGTTTACAAATTGCAATAGTTTTAGATGATTGAAACACTTAGTTCCTATATTTAGGTTCAACCAATCAATTCAAGTTACATGCAATTTTAGCTTAACATTTTATCAAACATGTTCAAGTATTGGAAGAAAGGATAAGAAAACTCGAAGGGGAAAATTATATGACATGTGACTCAAGCAAAGGGAAAGCAACACAAAAGGACTCTAAACTTGACTCAAGTATATGATCAAACATGTAGCTATCATGCAAAAACTAGTCCAAACTTGAGTTTTGTGACTAGTATTCATGCACACACTCAACATATTTCATGGTGGGTCATTTAGAATGAAAATTAAGCATGTAAAGCCAAAAAAGAATAAACAAAAATTCCAGAATTAGGTGCAGATTTTTTTTTACGAAAATTAGCTATGGGACCAATTTTGGACAGACTTTGTCGTGGATTCACAATTTGCACAAGCTACCAATAATATATGGATGAAACAAGAAGACAAACCCCTTGTAAGCATGAAAATTAAACCAAAGCTCTGATTACCAAATGATTTAAGGTGTTTGATAGAAAAACAAAGAGAACAAAGCAAAAAGGAAGATTCCCACTGGACACAAAGATAATCCTGAAGGTTATCTAAGTGTGAAGGTTCACTTCACAAGAGCTCAAGGAAGAAAAGAAGACAAGAAATTAAACAAGATAGCAAGAAACAAGTAATAGACTTGAATATAGGTACTGGAAAATTAAATGACAAGAATGTAAATAACATAGAAAGTAATGGAAAAAGAGATGATAGAAAGGGGAAGGGGAATGGTGTGCATTCACGCCACTTGGGGGATGAACCAACCCAAGATAAGTGGTGATTGTCCACTTGAGCCAAGGCTCAAGATAAGACACAAGAAGGGGAAGAACACTCCCAAGAACACACACAAGCTCAAGTTCATGTGCTTCTTTTGCCCCCAACAAGGCTCCACTTGTAGAAAAAAGAGTGTTTCAAGAGTAATCATACAAAAACAGAAAGAAACATAAGTCTAGAAAATTCTAAGACAAATTAGAAATGCTAAAAAGACTAAAGAAGGAAGGTGAGGAGGAAGTATCTTTTCTCATCACGATTCTTGTGATCCTCCTAGAATACTCCTCTCTTTTGTTGGTGGTCAATAACTCATCACATGTTATTCGCTTTGTATACATATTTAATGAGCAAAACTTTAGATTTTAATTAAAAACTGTTTCTCGTGAGATAAATACTCTTATTAAAAGTATACACTGTTGGTACGCTAGCCAATAGATCAATATTCATATGGCGAAAGGATGGAATTTAAATTAATAAAAAAATGAGAAGTTGACATAGTAAACAACTTGACAGAATGAGTGTTTTTGCTACTTTAAATATTTATAGTGTCAAATCTTCAGTTTCCTAATCCCCTCATTAAATATGAATCTAAGATAAAGGAGCATATGAATCCTTTTAACTAAAATAAAGACTAAATTAAATATAAAAAAATATTGACATTGATAAATACCCATCAAACCTATTAAGCCTTAATATTTACTACAAAGATACGAAGTCGGAACCATGCAAAACTGCAAACACCGAACTCTAACTATGGGTATGTCCATTTAGAAGGTAATAAATAAGCCAAAATATCCGTAGTGCATCATGGGGTATTTCGGTTTAGAAGGCAATAAATGAATCAAGTGTTTCCCTAATAGACGGTTCATAGCCCCTACAACCTCTGTTAGAAGGCAATAAATCTCAGTGTTTCCGTTTTGGTTTTAAAGGCTTTGTCAGTTTAGACAGTTCATGACATTGTGGTTTCTATAACATTTATGTTTTCAATCCAACATTCTCTTGACTCCCTAAGGCTTGAGCCTAATAAACAGGGGCACTTGTTGTAACCAATGGAACAGTGACAACGTAGAGAATAATGTCTCATTACATGGCTGAATAGTGGACCCCAACATTATTTGAAGCTAAAATGTAAAAATGCATATGCTGTAAATAAAGCATAACTTTCGGGTCCAAGATGTGATAAATTCTTACTGCTCAGGTTCCCACAAGTATAAGAGGTCAGGGTATCTAAATGCCTCATCACTTATTCTTCAGTTTACAATGTATCTTCATAGTGAGAATTGCTGAGTCTAAATTAGAAAAAGCAAATGCTTTTTCAGCTATCATGTTGTGTGTGCATACCCTGTGCAATTTCGGTTCAACCTAACACAAATCATAGCAGGTGAGTATCTGTTATATTCACAAGGCCATGAGAATAACAGAGAAATGGTGAGTTAAGAGCAATACTTTGCACATATAGCAATTTTATGGAGATGCTTCAATGTTGTCCTTACATATTAAATAATGTCTTGTCATGTCTCTGAAAAACTATACAGCAAGTTAATTTTTTGGACATTTTTGTTGATGTTGCTTTATTCAAACTGACATTCTATTCTGATATATAGAGTATCTAACAAAAATCTCTCGGAGTGTCAACTTGGAGAGCCTGCAGAATGGTTATTTGTTTCCTGAGCTCAGTGAGTTTTGAATTTTCTTGCCTCTTAACAAGTGTTTGACATATTCCAGTTTAATTTAAAATAGTGTGATTTGTTCCAACTTTAAGATACTAGACAAGTTTGGACAAGCAGATCATTAAAAACTTTATATAAACTTGTCCAGCAATAATTATACCAGAAAACTAATTTATACATATTAGCTTTTGGAAAAAGTTTAAAAAGGACAATTCCTAAGAAAAATAAGTACAAAAGTTAAATTTTGACTGATGAAAGAAGTTTAATTCTTTTATTCTTATTTTATTTTCTCCTAAACCCCTACAACAACTTTATATAAAGAGGGCTGAGTTGTTCTACCGTTAGCTTCGTAGCAACTTTTGGGTTCTATTTTCAATTATGATGTAGCTTTATTGTCTTATTACCTTATTATATATTATTCTTAACCAGATATCTATCCGAGAGTCTGAATATGCTCAAAGGAATCCACATGCAAGATTGATAAGACTTGGAATTGGTGATACCACACAGCCAATACCAGACACCATAACTTCAGCTATGGCTGAGGTAATACTTACACTAAAGGGGCCAATATATTTATTCTTTTCATCCAAATAACTTCCACTTAATAAAAGCAACCTGGAAAGGGATTCGTACGTTGACATATAATGGTTTGGTTTTCGGAATTACATATGTATCACTATCCTTCTATAAAGTTTTGGACTTCTCTGTAGAAAATGCTTTCTAGACCGTTAGAGGCATAATTCTACTTTTCAACAAGTCCAACCTGAGAGTAGATGTGTCATGTCTTTTCTTTTCTACAGTTTACACACAAACTGCTAGATAAAGTGAACCTGGAGCCTGAATCAACTTGCATAACTCAGGAAATTAGTATGATCCTGCATCAACATTATCATTTGACTCATGACAACATATAATTTAACTTTCAAAAGAATCATATCAGGGGGAGCTTTCCCTTGTGTTGCTAGTAATACAAAGAATCAACTTTGTTCCTTCGTATCCATATCTCTTAATTCATCTGTTGACATAAGCAAAGGTTGGTTAAAAAAGGGAAAGTTGCCACTTCAAATTTTCTTTAACCCGGTAGATTAACTACACTGCAATAAACAGTTTGAAACATTTAGGGAAAAAAATGTTGAAGTGGGGTCAAGTTGCTATCTAGTGAATCAGAGGGAAAAGAGATGATAAGAGAACAAAATTTATAATATGTTGCTTTGCAGCAAGCATTGGCTGTATCCACAGCACAAGGCTACAAGGGTTATGGACCTGAGCAAGGCAACAGGGTAAAGTGCCACTGCTTATTTCTGGTTTGACTAAATAGTCCTGCTTATCCTTCTACTGTTGGAATTCGTGTGCACAAAACTTCATGGACTTTTCAGGAGCTAAGAAGGGCAATTGCAGAAACGCTTTACCAAGATACGCAAGTGAAAGAAAATGAGATTTTTGAATCTGATGGTGCACAGTGTGATATTTCTCGCGTTCAGGTAAGGGACCACGTTTTATAGTGATGAGGATCTGGCTTACAACAACGAAAAGCAATTGAAGGAAACTTCTTGTTTATGTTTCACCAATTAAAATATAATATTAGTGTGTCTGCTATACTTGCATGTAGATGCTTCTGGACGCAAGTTTGTCAATAGCTGTGCAGGATCCAACTTTTCCGGTAATTACTTTTGGATCCATATCGAACTTTGATCTGAAATAGGAAGTATTCTTAAGTAATGAAGTGATGAATGATGACAGGGATACGTAGATTCCAGCGTGATTGCTGGTAGGGCTGGAAGGTTGAATGCAGGGAGTGGAAAGTACAAAAAAATTGTATACATGAAGTGTGGGCCTGAGAATAATTTCTTTCCAAACCTATCAACAACCCCAAGGACTGACTTGATTTTCTTCTGTTCTCCAAACAATCCAACTGGTAGTGCTGCGTCTCGGGAGCAACTTGAGCAACTTGTGGAGTTTGCAAAAGCAAATGGGTCTATCATTATTTATGACTCTGCTTATGCTGCTTACATTTCAGATGACAGCCCCAGATCAATTTTTGAAATTCCTGGAGCCAAAGAGGTGGACATATAAAGCAATATGTTACCTTAGTTTAGAATGAAAGTATGAGATGTGAGTTTTGTCTGCAGGTGGCAATTGAAATTTCATCATTTTCGAAGTTTGCTGGTTTCACTGGGGTAAGGCTAGGGTGGACAGTTGTGCCAGAAGAGTTGATGTATGCTAATGGATATCCTATGATAAGGGATTACGATCGCATTGTTTGCACCAGCTTCAATGGTGCATCCAATATTGTTCAAGCTGGTGGACTTGCATGCCTTTCTCCACAAGGATTCCAGGTTTAATTCTTCTCACTGTCTTGTAAATTTCACATTTTCTGGTTCTTTGAATGTTGCATGAAAAAGGGAGTGGTCCACGTGTGGGTTTTCAGGCATTGAAAAGAACGATGGGGTACTACATGGAAAATGCGAAGATACTAGTTGAGACGTTTGAGTCAAAGGGTCTAAAGGTGTATGGGGGCAGAAATGGGCCTTATGTATGGGTGCACTTTCCAGGGTTGAGTTCATGGCAAGTCTTCAACCAAATTCTTGAGAGAGCAGCCATTGTCACTGTCCCTGGCATAGGCTTTGTTTGGCAACAAGAGGGCAGAAAAGTTGGCAACCTTTGTTCTCTATTTTAATCTCTGTATATTTCTCTGCTGCACTTTTCAAATATGCTGTTACAAGAATTTATAGACAGAATAATTGCCTCTTCAAATGCCCAAAAAGAAAATGATAATACCTATTAAATAGGTTTGTCAGACTATGTTTCTCGGTAATACGACTCATGCCTAAAACCATTAATATTATTCTAGGAATACCAAACAACAGAGATAACCTTCTTAATTTAAGTTTTATAACAAATCTCCCCCTTAAACTTAAATACTCTCCTTATCTCGCATTCCAATCAACATTTTACAATTCTCCAGCAGAGTGGTCGGCAGTGGCTTGGTGAATACATCCGCGGCTTGAGCTCGGCTTTCAACATGCTCCAGCTCAACCTTTCCTTCTTTGACTTGTTCTCGGATGAAATGAAATCGGACGTCAATGTGCTTGCTCCTTCCGTGATTAACCGGGTTCTTTGCCAACTCGATCGCCGACTTGTTATCAACTCGGATTACAGTCCCTTCGTCTTGGATCACTCCCAGATGCCTTAATAGATTTGAAAGCCAGACTGCATGACACACGCTCCAAGAGGCCGCCACATATTCAGCCTCACAGGTTGACAGAGTTACAATGGGCTGTTTTTTGGACAGCCAAGTAAAAGCTGTATTTCCGAGTAGGAATACATAACCCGATGTACTTTTCCGGTCATCAACATCACCACACCAATCACTATCCGAGTAACCCACTAGTCGGTAGTCATCCGATTTTGAATAGAAAAGACCAAGTGATAGGGTTCCTCGAACATATCTCAAAATTCTCTTCAAGGCCTTCCAATGTGTATAGCTTGGATTCTCCATGTATCTGCTCGTTATTCCAACACTCAGCATCAGATCAGGCCTAGTACTTGTGAGATACCTCAGACTTCCAATTAAACTTCGATATTTTCCAGAATCAGCTCGTTCTCCTCCATCAAACTTTGAGAGTTTAGTGCCCGGTTCCATTGGAGTAGAAACCGGGTTGCAGTCCTCCATTTTAAACTTCTTTAAAATTTCATGCGCGTACCTCTCTTGGGATATAAAAATCCCTTCCTCTGACTGCTTCACTTCTAAGCCAAGAAAATATTTCATCAGGCCTAAGTCTGTCATCTCGAACTCTTTCTTCATTACCTCCTTGAACTCCTTAATCAGCTTCGCGTTGCTTCCAGTGAATATGAGGTCGTCAACATAGAGAGCGACTACCATCATATCCTTTTCTGATTTCTTTGTATACAAGGCATGCTCGTATGGACATTGCTCGTACCCATTTTTCTTGAAATACCCGTCAATTCTATCATTCCAGGCACGAGGAGCCTGTTTAAGCCCGTAGAGAGCTTTTCGTAATCTCAGCACCTTCTTTTCATCCCCTCTCTTCATGTACCCGAGTGGTTGGTCGACGTACACCTCCTCCTTCAGCACTCCATTTAGAAAGGCCGACTTCACATCCATCTGTAGAATTTGCCATTGATTCCGAGCGGCTAATGAGATCGAAGTCGGATTGACTCCATTCTCGTGACAGGAGCAAATACTTCATCATAATCGATTCCCTCCTTTTGTCTATAGCCCTTCACTACAAGTCGAGCCTTATAACGCTCAACCTCTCCTTCAACATTCATCTTCTTTTTGTACACCCATTTTACTCCAATGGGTCGAGCTCCTTCAGGAAGGTTGGTTAGTTCCCAAGTTTTGTTGCGTTCAATCGCCTCAATCTCCTCATCCATGGCTGTTCTCCACTTCTCATCTTGGACAGCTTTCTCAAAACTCAAGTTTTCGTGAGTCGGTCGAAGACATACAACATGAACTTCATTTGTAGTGTCGTATATTTCTTTGCAGACTTCTCATCCTGGGTCGTTGTGGCTCGGTTTCTTCATCCGAAAACTCAGGGGTTGTTGTCGTTGAAGGCACAACAAATTCGAGTTAGTTTCTTCTTCGGACGGGTTACTCCAAGCACCATTGCTTTGTTTCCTCCACATGAACGTCTCTGGCTCACCACCACTTTCTTGTTAACAGGATCAAACAATTTATATGCTTTAGATTTTTCATCATACCCGATAAAAATATACTTCTTGCTCCGATCTTCTAATTTTGTCCTGTGCTGACTTGGTACTTGTCCATAGGCCACGCTACCAAACACCTTCAGATGAGAGACACTCGGCTTCATACCACTCCAGATCTCCTGAGGCGTCTTCTCGCCTAGCTTTGCATGTGGACATCTATTTTGTACGTAGACTCGCGCATCTGCACTGCCTCGCCCAAAACTTCTTCGGCATATTCTTCCCTTTCAACATAGATCGAACCATATCAAGAATGGTTCGGTTCTTTCGTTCCGCTACACCGTTTTGCTGCGGAGAATATGGGGCGAGTAAGTAAACGCTTAATCCCATTTTCTTCGCAGTATTTGTTGAACTCAGCAGAAGTGAACTCGCCTCCTCTGTCAGATCGAACTGTTTTGATGACTTTGCTTGTTTCTTTCTCCACCGTCACTTTGAATTTCTTGAAAGTTTCAAACACTTCGATTTCTCTTTCGGAAAATAAACCCACGTCTTCCTTGAAAAATCATCAATGAAAGAGACGAAGTATTTCTTACTATCGAATGATTCTGGAGTTATCGGCCCACATAAATCGGTATGGATCGGTCCGAGTTGCTCCTTTGCTCGGTACTCGGAACTTCTTGGAAAAGAAGTCCTCGTTTGCTTCCCGATCACACATTCTTCACGTAACCTTTTTCAAATTCCATTTTAGGCAGTCCGAACACCATCTCCTTTTTACCAACCGAGTCAACCCACCGAAATGAAGATGACCGAACCGAAAATGCCACTTCATAGCCTCATCCTCCATATCAAGTTGCATGCATTTATCTTGAACTATTTTTAGCTCTAGTTTGTACATGCGATTTTTCTTCATTTCTACCCGAGCAATGAGCCTCCCGAGTTTATCCTTCGGTTGTAGTTCTCGGTCCTTCATCGAAGCCGAGTATCCCTTCTCCATTAAGCTGTCCCATGCTCGGTATGTTGTTTTTGAGATCAGTACGTAGTATATATCTCCGATCTCTCCGATTTGCCCATTTCTCTGTTGATACCGGATCGTTCCTCGTCCTTTGATAGCTACTTTAGAAGCATCGCCGAAAGAAACAGACCTGAATCCACTTTTGAAAGTATTTTGAATAAGCGCTCGTCACCACACATGTGGTTACTTGCGCCGGTGTCTAAGTACCAAACCGAGTTATTTGAACAGCTCGATTTGACCTCAGTTTCTGGAATGTTTGTCACTAGCAAGCAATCCTTCATCTTCTTCCTCGGCAAGAAAGTTTGTTGGTTCCTCCTTTTCTTCTCGGACCTACAATCTTTGGAAATATGACCCAGACTTTCCACAGCTTGTAGCATTTTATCGAGTAACAATCCTTGGCAACATGCCCATACTTCCCACAGCTTATAACATTCAATATTGTTTGTGTTTGTTCGGCCACCCCGAGCCCGACCTCGGCCACCCGAGCTCTGTTGGCCGACTTGCTCATTTCCTCGTCCTCCTCTTCCTCTACCACCTTGGCCTCTTCCTCTTCCACCTTGGCCTCCGCCTCTTCCTCCGCCTCGTGGTGTTTTGAGCATAGAGCACCTTCTCCCCTTTTATTGTCGCCTTCGTCCGGAGAGCCTGTTCAAGGGACTCCCCTTCTTGTTTTTCCTTCTCTCGCTCATGCGCTTCTAGGGACCCAACGAAGCTCTTCAAGGGTGAGCGTTGATAGGTCCTTGGACTCCTCTATTGCGCACACGATATTCTCGAAATCATCCGTCAATGACCTTAAAATCTTTTCAACAACTCGGTTAGATGAAAGACTCTCACCATTCCGATTCAGACTTGTTCACCACGGCCTCTACTCGAGTAATGAACTCGGATACGCTTTCGGACTCTTTCATCCTCATGTTTTCCAGCTCGCCCCTAAGGGTTTGAAGTCGAACTTGCTTCACCCGCTCGTCTCCTTTGTTTGCTTTTTCAAGTGTATCCCATGCTACTTTGGAAGATTTAGCGTTGGCAATCTTCTCAAAACCAGATTCATCAACGGCTCGATATAGCAGATACAGAGCTGCCTTGTCTTTAGCTCGAACGGTCCTCAACGCGTTCATCCGGGCATTTGAATACCCATCCGTGTTCTCTGGTTCCTCATACCCATTCTCGACCACATCCCAGCTTATCTTGGGAGCCGAGAAGGGCCTTCATTTGCACCTTCCAGCTTGTCATAATTGGTGCCTTTTGTTAACTTGGGTAGCGGGATGCCATTGGTTAGACCTGCCATTTTTCTCAACTGTTTACACTCAACTCACACAGCTCACAAAGCTCTCAGTCGCTCCTCTCTCTCGGCCAGCGCACACCGCGGCGTTCTTTCTTGAGGCTGGTAGGTTTTCTCACGCTCACCACACACGCAAGCTCTGATGCCAATTTGTTTGGCAACAAGAGGGCAGAAAAGTTGGCAATCTTTGTTCTCTATTTTAATCTCTGTATATTTCTCTGCTGCACTTTTCAAATATGTTGTTACAAGAATTTATAGACAGAATAATTGCCTCTTCAAATGCCCAAAAAGAAAATGATAATACCTATTAAATAGGTTTGTCAGACTATGTTTCTCGGTAATACGACTCATGCCTAAAACCATTAATATTATTCTAAGAATACCAAACAACAGAGATAACCTTCTTAATTTAAGTTTTATAACATTCTCCACAAGGATTCCAGGTTTAATTCTTCTCACTGTCTTGTAAATTTCACATTTTCTGGTTCTTTGAATGTTGCATGAAAAAGGGAGTGGTCCACGTGTGGGTTTTCAGGCATTGAAAAGAACGATGGGGTACTACATGGAAAATGCGAAGATACTAGTTGAGACGTTTGAGTCAAAGGGTCTAAAGGTGTATGGGGGCAGAAATGGGCCTTATGTATGGGTGCACTTTCCAGGGTTGAGTTCATGGCAAGTCTTCAACCAAATTCTTGAGAGAGCAGCCATTGTCACTGTCCCTGGCATAGGCTTTGGTCCTGGCGGCGAGGGCTATATTAGAGTCAGTGCCTTTGCTCACACAGATTCTATATTGGAAGCTTCAAGGAGATTCACAAAATTACTATAAATAATCAATAATTATATATTTATGTATTAGTGTTGACCATTATTGGCTTAAGGCGTGCAAAACTTCATTTAAATATATAGTAAAATGACAATTTTATTAATTCATCAATGTTTCAGTTATATAATTATAATATAATTGTTAAGTTGTTATTTTAGTTCTCAAAGATTTTTTTTATTTAGAAATATTGAAAATAGCATGATTATTAAATTAAGTTGTAGTTCAATTATATATATTAATTATTTTATATTTGTAATAATGGCCTTCATTTATACTGTATATATTTTTAATAAATAAGCTTATCTTTTATTTTTTAAAATAATATATTAATTAAAAATTGAAAAAATAATATATAAAATTTTAATTGATACATGACTAAATAATGAATGTATAAAGTTTTAAAATAATATATTACTCGCATATCTACATCATATATATTAATATAAATAAATTTATTTATATTTAGTCATATATAAATGTAAGATATTTTTTAAAAGATTCTATAAAATCATAATAAAAAATTTTATCAGAACCATCTTATGTTCCTAGTATTAGTGGTACGAAGCTTCTACCACCAAGTTAAATGTACACGTGTTACCAAACTAGATATAAGTCTTTCTTAACTTTTTATTATCTAAAGTCATCTTTATGCAATTCAACAACAGAGTGAAGTTGAGATACCTCTATTAATTTCTTAGTACTATAGTCATAGTTTGAGTTATGAATACTTGTTGGAACATCATCCAACAAGTTCTAGAAGACTCACCTACCACCTTAGGATGCTTAAGTGTCCAACCAGTGTTTGACCACCCATTATACATGTCACGTATTGTCACAAATAGGAGATAGTTGTACACCACATCACTTCACACTTAAGCATTCAGAACAACTACTTGAGCCACAAGTCATACCCTTAAATGTCTTGTCCAACACTTAGAGCGATATGCTTTAAGAGGAGAGAGAATAATTTCAACATCTCTTTCGTCCATGTTGTAATTTATCACTTGAGTCACAAATATGTTGTTTAATCGGTCAATCCATCTCTTAAGAGACATAAGACGGTTAGAATGATTACACACTGTTTGGGTCTCACCTGAGCGACTATACGTTACTCGAGCGATATTTAGCTTGAGAGCGACTCAAACAACAATAATACAACATTTTTCATATGTTTCCTAATGGTATTAATGAATTTGCAACTTCTAAGTTCATCAACAATACAAAATATACATTTTACAATCGCAATTGCATTAATAAAGCATACTCCCATTCAAACAGTCATATGAATCACATCTCATCAAATTTCCATACATCATGTACCCAAAAATAATCATGTTACATAGAATAAATAATCAACTAAGCATCTAGAAACCCAACCCTATACGGATAACACGTCCTTTTAAACATCCACTCGAGAAGAAGAGAAGAAATGAAATATAAACTTAGGTAGGTTTCTTATCAATCTAACACAATCTATTCTTTACCAGCTTCACAAGATTCTACTTTAACAAGGAAACCACTATCAGAAACTTGCTTTTTTGTAGGTGAAGAGAATATAGAGTGAGAAAATCTTTTTTTACTAAGATTCTGGAATGATTTGAGCAATGAATGTCTAACTTTTATTTAAAGACATCTTTTTATATTCTATCCCCTTACCTTGTCTCCGTTCATTCTATTTTCAAAACAAAATACACTAAAACACAAACTTTGTCCTTACTCATTGTTCATTTGTTTTGTCCCATTTATGAAGAAAATAAAAAAGTAGCTCTTTCTTACCCCACTTGACATATTATTTTCATAGTATAACATTTTTTATACATGAGTTTTTACTATTCCTCATGTAAGAAAACATTTTGTTGTATATGTGGAGAATGTTTAAAATACTGTCTTCTTTTTGAAGTTCTTACAATTTAACTAGTTTAAGTGTTTTTAATTTTTAAAATATTTTTGTATAAAAATTCTTTTTATGCATATAATAAAATCTTAATTGTTAAATTTTTTTATGACCTAAGTCTCTCCGTATTTAATTATATTTTTATTGTTTATTTCTTATTTTTTAACTTTATTTCATTTTTTAAAATAGACACATTGATGAATAAAAGAATATATTTATTTTTTGCAATAAAGATACTTAAGATAAGATTACGAAATAGAATTGAAGATTAATTTTTGTCGACAATATGATTTTTTACATTAAAAAAAAGCTAAAAATTTTAATTATGATTATATTTATTAAGGAATTCAAGAATTAAAAGAATAAAAGACAATAATTTATATGGGTGTGATTCTTTTATAATTATAATTATATTAATTTTTTTAAATCAATAATAATATATATAAATTTTGAATATATTATTTTGGTCCACTAAAATTACTAATCAAAATCTGTAATTGACAAAATTATCAATAAATATATTTAAAAAATATTAAATTAGGATTAACTCAAATATATACTAGGAGGACACATAATTAAAAGATGCATAATATAGATTGTATTAACTTTTAGACAATTATTAACTTTTTTTTATATATTTTAAACTATTCATAATAAGTAACAATAAACTTACAATAATAACTTCATCTCCTTTTGATTTAGTTGGATCAATTTGGACTTCTTAAAATGCCATAACACCTCAAGTGACATATAACATATTTACACCTTATTAATATAAAGTGAATTCATGTTATTTCATTAAATACATAATAAATTAATTATAAAATATTAATAAAATAGGGTCAAAATAATATATAAACATTTTATACATATATCATTTTCCTTTAAAGTTGAAAAGTAGCAACAAAAAGTGTTGCCTCAAATACTATTACATAATGGTCAAATTTTTGGGTCAACACCTCATGAAAATGAACTTAATTATTATTACGTATTTTGGAATCATTATTAGTTATTACAAATCAGCCATGCAAATAGTCAAAAAGACAATGTTCTTACGGGGAAGCCCACTGTTAATTACGTGGTCAACAAGTTTAACTACAAAACAAAAACATAGTTATCTCATGAACAAACAGTCAAACTGAAGGTAAGAATTTGCTAATTAATTTCGTTAATTTATTGTATCTCTTAGCTTGTATGCCTAGCCAATCCAACACCCAGATGCCAAATTGTGCCTATAAATAAAATCCATGTGCTCCCAAAATTAGTAAATAATATTGTGTGGGAAAGACAGAAGATGGTAGGTGGTACTGAACTTGCAGAAGCATATGTGTTGCAAAAGCAGCACAAGGAGAAAATGAAGGAAATAGAAATGGGAAGAACCAAAAGGGGCATAAATGGTGCCAATAGATCAAGTGGATGTTTCTCTTGGTTTCCGGAAAGACTCAAAAGACGTACTCGGGTAAGAGATATGAGAGAAAGAGTTGATTAATGTTTCAGCAAATCCATGAAAATTTATGTTTTGCAGAGACGTTTTAACGTATCCTGCTTGTAAAATACAGAAAGTTGTATGTTATGATGACTTTTGTGTTAAAGCTCAGCAATTGATTGAACGTTACTTTTGTATATGCTGAACTTTCCTATTTTAGTGTTCTTTGTAGCACTAATGTTGAAAAAGTAGTGTGTTTTGTTAGCTTTTGGGGAAATTTTGTAGGAAAAAAATTAACACTTAATAATAATTCTTGTAAGAAATATAACATCAACTTTAACTCAAAGCTTTAAAATCTATTGTTTGAGTTTTATCTTTCTTGTAGAAATTTTAACTTTATGAAATTTTACTTAGACTTTCATACTCTTATATTTGGATTATAAGAACATCTACTATTAGAAATATAAGTTGTTATTAGAAAACTTTCTTATAACTTTCGTACAAGAAAATAAGAAACTAAAATAAAATATTTTTTCATAAGATAAAATTAATCTTAATATATAAAAAAATTAGTATAAACAATTTCTTCTAAAATTAAGGTTATTTATGGAAATATATGTTAAATAAATATATTACTAAAGATAAAAAATTAAACAACAATAAAATATTGATAGTTAATTAATAATTGAAAAATAAAAATGTAAATATATACTAAATTTAGATAACTAAAATTTGGAATCTGATTCGGTCAATGAATTCATTAAGATTTTTCTCTTAAAGTCACAATCATGCCTAAAATATACATACACATATGTAATATTTTTTTCCACTCCTTCACATGTCTCTAATATTTGTTGGGAATATTTGTTTAATATCTTTTTTTTATTTAAATTAATTTCTAGGAAATCTTTTAGATTTTATTTTAGAATATCTTTTCATAAAGATAAAAAATATATTCATTTATTATTTAGATTTAGGGAGTTAGGATTGAGATATTGTTAATATTTGATATTTTGTTACACTTTTACTATATATATATATATAGAGTATATGAATAAAATAAATGACATCTCCTCCATACAATATATCTCATATATCTCCATAACATATTTTCAAAAACCCTAAAAATCCCATCAGTGGCATCAGAGCCATTATTCTCACAGGGCCTGTAGAATGGAAGGAGAAGGAAATTTCTCACAAGTCGCTATTCCACTTTTCGATGGCGAAAGTTATGATCTATGGGCTATAAGAATGCAAGCATATCTATAGGGGCTAGATTTATGGGAAGCTGTGGAAGAGGATTACATTATTGATCCGTTGCCAGAAAATCCCACCATGGCCCAAATCAAAAGTCAAAAAGAAAAGAAAACAAGGAAGGCAAAGGCGAAGTCATGTTTGTTTGCTGGTGTTTCACAAATGATACTCACCAGAATCATGACTCTAAAATCACCCAAAGAAATTTGGTACTATTTGAAAGGAGAATATGAAGGAAACGAAAAGATTCGAGGCATGAAAGTGCTAAACTTGATCAGGGAGTTTGAGCTACAAAGAATGAAAGAGTCCGAGACAATCAAGGAATACTCAAACAAATTGTTGGGTATTGCTAACAAGATAAAATTACTAGGTAAGGAATTTCCTGATTCCAGACTAGTTGAAAAAATTTTGGTAACTGTACCAGAGAGATATGAAGCATCCATCACTTCAATGGAGAATACAAAAGATCTGTATAAAATTATTTTGGCAGAAATTATACATGCCTTGCAAGCACAAGAACAAAGAAGATTGATGAGAGAAGATCGTGTTGTTGAAGATACTATACTTTATACTGCTAAAGGAGCCAAGAACAACAAAAGGGACAAATACAGCCAAAACAACAAGACGAGAGTTTTTCTGCCTTGTCCCTATTACAAGAAAAATAACCACCAACAAAACAAGTGTTGGTGGAGACCAAATGCAGAATGCCACAAATGTGGTCAATTGGGACATGTTGAAAAGATATGCAAATTTGATCATCCCCAAGAATCTGTCAAGGTTGTAGAGGATGAATCAAAAGAGGAACTACTTCTTACAACATCATGTCTTACAACCAACAAATCAAACGGTTGGATTATAGATAGTGGTTGCACAAACCACATGACTCATGATCGAGAACTTTTCGAAGAGCTTAACAAATCTGATGTTTCTAAAGTAAGAATTGGAAATGGAGCACAAATTGATGTGGAAGGTATAGGAACAGTTGCAGTAAAAACTCATTTAGGTGTCAAATTTATTTTTGATGTCTTATATGTTCCTGATATTAATCACAATTTGTTAAGTGTTGGTCAACTGTTAGAGAAAGGTTACAAGGTATCGTTTGAAAACAAATTTTGTGTGATTAAAGATGCAAATAACCTAGAAGTCTTCCAAGCTCATATGAAAGACAAAAGTTTTTCTTTAGATTTGATGAAAGAAGAGTTGACTCCAAGTGAAGAAGACATGAAAGAAATATCCAAATCAAAAGAAGATGCATATATCTTGAAGAAGTATGATGTCCAAGAGGCAAAGACAGATGAAAAACCATCCATAATAGACAAAGAAGATGCTCTTCATAAAAGAAGAAATTTTGTGGAGAGTATCAAATTTCATGATGACATGATTCCATACAAGAAAGATAAAGATAAAAATTACAAGCAAAGAAAGAGGAGGAAATCAAACATTAAAAGAAGGAGGATCAAATATGATATTTGAAATTCAAATAAACAGATATTAAAGCAAGGAGGAATGTTGGGAATATTTGCTTAATATCTTTTTTTTATTTAAATTAATTTCTAGGAAATCTTCTAGATTTTATTTTAGAATATGTTTTCATAAAGATAAAAAATATATTCATTTATTATTTAGATTTAGAGAATTAAGATTGAGATATTGTTAATATTTGATATTTTGTTAATATTTGATATTTTGTTATACTTTTACTCTATATATATAGAGTATATGAATAAAATAAATGACATCTCCTCCATACAATATATCTCATATATCTCCATAACATATTTTCAAAAATCCTAAAAATTCTATCAATAAGCAAAATGATAAATTGAAAAAAGATTACTTAAATGAATAAATAAAATATATAGAAAATTAAACAGAATCAAATTAAAGCATAACTTATGTTAGAATAATATGATAATTAAATTTTATGATAGAAATGCGCATTCCATCACATAGAAAAACAAGAAAATCCACATTTTGGGATTAGGTATTATATTTTTAAGTTCACATGAACAAAAGTATATTAATAAATAAACTAATCTTTTTAAATAAATTGGGTAGAGATAACATTGTATCACCCAAAAGTCAAAACAACGTTATTATTATACTGCGTTACTTCTCACAGTTATATAGGTAAATGATTAATTTTTTTATAAAAAATATATAAAATTATTTACTTTAGTTTAATATGACTTTTTTAATTCTAATAAAATTAATTTGCTAAAAAACCAAGTTGGTTTAATTTGAGTCCTTAATTTAAAAATGAAAACAACATTAGGATGACAATTAAACTCGCACCTGTGGAGACCGAACTGTATCCGTCTTAAGTTTGACGAAAAAAAACCAAGTTGATTGGGTTCGAGTTTTCCCCATTTAAAGAAATTGGATTCGGAATTAGGGATGTGTAATGCAATCTTTGCCCCTCTCCTCGTTTTGTCTTTAAATTTAAACCTAAACTCCTAAAACTAACCATATTCCTTCTTAATGTTTCTTTTGATTTTTCATACATAAAGAGTTACAGTGTCTTTTCTGTAACCCTATTCTTAGTGTATCTTTCACACTTTTCTCTTTTCTTCTACCCTTCACTCACTCCTTCAACTTCTTCAATCTCTTCAACTAGTTCAATATACTCTTCTCTTTCTCTCATCCTACACACATCTACTTTTCTCAGTCCCTTCAACCAATTTGGTAAATGCATAAGGTTAGTTATTTGTTTCTTTATCAATTTCTAAATATTGGGGCATTGATCTTAATAACATCTATTACTATTTTATTATCTAAATTTTTTTATTAGGACTTTATTAGAGAGATTTGTTGAGTTATATATTTTGTAATCT
The DNA here is from genome assembly GCA_030347555.1 of Lablab purpureus. Classification (NCBI taxonomy): domain Eukaryota; kingdom Viridiplantae; phylum Streptophyta; class Magnoliopsida; order Fabales; family Fabaceae; genus Lablab; species Lablab purpureus. The sequence goes on along the minus strand of CM059261.1, from coordinate 13,868,469 downwards.
CTTTGTGGCTACTCTATTACATTTATGGTTAGATACATTAACCTTTTGCACAATTTTCATTGATTTTTTACAATTGTATACTGGTTTGAGTATTCCTATTTCTATTTCTATTTTGTTTTGTTTTTTTCTTCTTCTTTACCTTTGATGTTCCCAGTATTTAAATTTTAAAAGTGTATTCATTTTATTAGTTTTGTATTCTATTTTTATCAAGTTTTATTTGTAATTTCTTTGTGAATGATTTATTAGATTTATGATTAGATACATAACCTTTTGTACAATTTTGCCCAGATTTGTTATATTTGTATACTGATTTGAGTATGTTTATTTTTATTTTTATTTTATTTTCATTTTCTAGCATGATTTTATTTCTATTTTAATTTTTTTTTATTTTCATGTTCTTAACTTTGATTTTCTTCATAATTAAATTTTAAAAGTGTCTTCTTTGTAAATTGTATAATTGTTGTAATCTTTTATTAATTTTGTAGTATATCTTTATGAGCTTTCTTTTATAATTTGTAATCTCTTTGTGATTAACCTATTACATTTATGGGTAGATACATGTCCTTTTGCACAATTTAGTTACTTTTGTATACTGGTTTGAGCATGCCTATTTTTATCTCTATTTTATTTTCATTTTCTAGCATGATTTTACTTTAATTCGAATTTTTTTATTTTCATTTTCTTAACTTTGATCTTCTTCATAATTAAATTTTAAAAGTGTCTTATTTGTAAACTGTATAATTGTTGTGATTTTTTTATTAAGTTTGTAATCTATAATTATCAGGTCTTGTCGAGTTTGTAATCACTTTGTGATTGTTACATTTATGGTCAAATACATAGTCTTTTGTACAATTTTGCTGGTCTCACTATGCCTATTTTTATTTCTATTTTATTTTCATTTTCTAGCATGATTTTACTTCTATTTTAATTGTTTTTATTTTCATCTTCTTAACTTTGATTTTCATCAAAATTAAATTTTAAAGTGTCTTCCTAGTAAATTGTATAATTGTTGAGATTTTTTATTAATTTTTGTAGTCTATCTTTACCAGGTTTTTCTATAATTTGTAATCTCTTTGTCGCTATACATAACTTTTTGCAATTTTGCACAAATTTGTTACTTTTGTATACCGGTTTGAGTATATGTATTTTTATTTTTATTTTATTTTTATTTTCTAGAATGATTTTATTTCTATTTTAATTTTTTTATTTTCATCTTCACTTTTTATTTTCTGCATAATTAAATTTTAATTGTAAACTGAATAATTGTTGTGATCTTTTTATTAAGTTTGTAATCTATAATTATCATGTCTTGTTTGTAATCTCTTGTGACTAATCCATTACATTTATGGTTAGATAAATAACTTTTTGTACAATTTTGCACAAATTTTTTATGTTTGTACACTGGTATGAGTATTGCCTGTTTTTAATTCTATTTTATTTTCATTTTCTAGCATGATTTTACTTCTATTTTAATTGTTTTTATTTTCATCTTCGTAACTCTGATTTTCTTCAAAATTAAATTTTAAAAGTGTCTTCCTTGTAAATTGTATAATTGTTGAGATTTTTTATTAGTTTTTGTAGTCTATCTTTATCAGGGTTTTTTTATAATTTGCGATCTCTTTGTCGCTATACATAACTTTTTGCATAGTTTTGCATAGATTTGTTACTTTCGTATATTGGTTTGAGTATGTGTATTTTTATTTCTATTTTATTTTCATTTTCTAGAATGATTTTATTTTTATTTTAATTTTTTTTATTTTCATTTTCACTTTGATTTTCTTCATAATTAAATTTTAAAAGTGTCTTATTGTGACTTTTTATTAATTTTGTAGTATATTTTCATCAGGTTTTATTTGTAATTTGTTTGTGACTAATCTATTACATTTATGATTAGATACATAAATTTTTTACAATTCTACACAAATTTGTTATGTTTATATATTAGTTTGAGTATGCCCATTTTTATTTCTATTTTATTTTCATTTTCTAGCGTGATTTTATTTCTATTTTAATTGTTTTTATTTTCATATTCTTCACTGTGATTTTCTTCATAATTAAATTTTAAAAGTGTCTTTTTTGTAAACTATAAAATTGTTGCGATTTTTTATTAATTTTGTAGTCTATCTTTATCAGGTTTTGTTTGTAATCCCTTTGTGACTAATCTATTACATTTATGATTAGATACATAACTTTTTGTACAATTTTACACAAATTTGTTACGATTATATACTTATTTGAGTATGTCTATTTTTATTTCTATTTTATTTCCATTTTCTAGCATGATTTTATTTCTATTTTAATTGTTTTTGTTTTCATCTTCTTAACTTTGATTTTCTCTAAAATTAAATTTTAAAAATATCTTCTTTGTAAGCTATATAGTTGTTGTAATTTTTTATTAATTTTATAATCTATCTTTATTAGTTTTTTTTAATAATTTGTAATCTTTTTATGATAAATCTATTACATTGTTATGTTTATATACAGGTTTGAGTATGTCTATTTTTATTTCTATTTTATTTTCATTTTCTGGCATGATTTTATATCTATTTTAATTGTTTTTATTTTCATCTTCTTAACTCTGATTCTCTTCAAAATTAAATTTTAAAAGTGTCTTTTTTATAAGTTTTATAGTTGTTGTAATTTTTTATTAATTTTATAATCTATCTTTATTAGTTTTTTTTTAATAATTTGTAATCTTTTTGTGATAAATCTATTACATTTATCGTTGGACACATAACCTTTTGTACAATTTTGCACAAATTTGTTGTTTTTGTATATTGGTTTGAGTATGCCTATTCTTTTTTCTAATTTATTTTTATTTCTAGTATTATTTTGTTTCTATTTTTTCATTTTATGTTTATCTTCTTTATTTTGATTTTTTTCAGAATTAAATTTTAAAAGTGTCTTCATTGTAAATTGTATCATTGTTGTGATTTTTTATTATTAGGTTTTGTTATGTCATATTTTGTGGGTTTTGCTGTTCCTTATCAAAATTAAAATTTATGGCAATGAAAAAAAAACTATTGTAAAGAAACATGATAGATAAATCGCTTTATTTTTGTAATTTCAAAAATTTTATTTCTTGTTATGAAAAATATTGAAGATCCCAAACACATAAACCAATGTTAGAAGATAATCTGGACTCTTCAACCAATGGTCCTACTACTACACCAAAAATGAAGTTCCACTAGTAATAGAAGATAGCCTGACGAAACTGCACAATCATAATCAAATAGGCTTAAAAGTAAGATTTGGCTTCATTTTAAACATATTAAAATTAGCGGAGAGAATAAGGCTTAATGCAATTATTGTAAGAAGCTTTTGGGTGAAAAATTAAAAAAATTTCATGGCAACATAAGGATAGTTGTCTTGAACTCAAGATTATTATGAAAGAGAAAAAAGACCAAATATTTCTTACTCCTAAGGTCATGCAAGGTAAGCAAGAGTTGTGCACAGGAACTTATGATGTAGAGCATGCAAGAAAAGAGCTTGCCCATGCAATTATTATGCATTAATATCCACTTTCAATTGTAGATCACGTTGGTTTTAAGATATACTCATATGCTCTTCAACTAGTATTTCAAATTCCTTCCAGAAATACAATTAAAAAGAAGAAAATATTCAAAGTCTATAATTTTATGAGATCAATAACTTTGAAGTTATTGGATAGTCTTGAAGGAAGAGTAACTATTACACCAGACATGTGGAGTAATCAACATCAACAGAGAGAGGGTATATGGCTATTACTGCTCATTACATTGATGACTCAATTTACAATGTCACATTTTGAGGTAACAAATATATTTCGAATCATATTTTATTATTTTATTTTCATATGATAAAATGATTGAATCTATGATTATATGAATTTTATTATTGTTAGGTTCATTTATCTCCTCACCCAAGTTATAGACTTTGTAATGCATTAGTTGAATGTTTAATGAATTGGATCATTGACACAAAGTTGTCCACTATCACCTTAGATAATTATACCACAAATCGTGTCATGATTGAAAAAATTAAAGATAAATTATAATTACACACTTTATTAAAGGATTGAGATTTACTTCACATGTGTTGTTGTGCACATATAATAAATTTGATAGTTAAAGATGGGTTGGAAGTGGTGAAAGATGGAGTAGAAAAGATTCGGAGCTTTGTAGCATATTGGACTGCAACACTTAATTTTGTCCCTCTCTATATATTATCTGGCGAAAGAATCTATTATCATCTGTGTGACACCTAATTTTGTCCCTCTTGATATATAGTTACATTTGCACATTTTTGCACACATATTTTGTTAGAACAAATATAAAATTTGTATATTTTGTTAAGATTAAAATAAATGTAAAATTTTTCATAATTTAAAACTTTAAGAAATTTTAAATTTTACAAATGAACTCTTTTAAAAATTAATAACAAATATAGTAAATATTTTGGTTGGTCCATTAAAAAAAGAGAAATATTAAGAAGCTGGAAGAAGAAAACAATAGAGAAATTCAATCTCTTTCTCTCATGTGCATATCTCTCTGACAAGCACTCGAGTACCCATAATCATTCATTTATAATCATCCACCCCCTACAAACTTCTGCAACAATTCAATTTCCTCAACCAAAGCTGATAATATCAAATCTTCTCTGTACCACTCTTAATGACCATTTTCTTTCTTCCAATTTTCTCAATCAAAGTTGATAACATCAAATTTCCTCTGTGTCACTCTCAATGACCATTCTCTGTCTTTCAAATTTCTCAATCAAAGTTGATAGACTCATCATTCTAGTTGTTAAATAATTTTTCACTCTCTCTCAAGCAACCAGAACACTTTTTTGTCTATAAATAGGTTTACATAAAGTGAAAAAGGGACTGGGAAATATAACAAAAAAAGAAAGGAGGGTAAAGAATTGGAAGAAGTATCAACAATAACAAGGACAGAAAGAAACAAAATCAGATACTACAACTAGGTAAAAAAAAATTTCTTGGTGTAAATCTTTAGCTTCTATGTTCTCTTCTATGTTTTGATCTGTCCGCATGAAAGTTGTTTTCTCGCTTTCCACTACCTTTCGTTTCCATGATTAGAAGATTCAACTTTGCTATTTCTTTTCTGTCCTTGCATGCCTGTTAGAAGGTCTTCACCACCAGATGATCTATACTATAGGTTTTCACCAGATTGTCTATATGTGACACCCTCTACCCCACATCATATATCATGAGAATAAAAGTAACACATTTTATAAGTAACCTCATAATTAATAAAATCTACAACAATAGTGTGCATAGGGTAAATGATTCACATTCACTCATAATATTACATTATGTAAGACAAGCCAACTAAAGTCTTAATTAAAAATAAATAAACAAAATTTCTAATTTTCTAGTCCTATCCTAGTGTCACATATCCTATCAGAGCAGTCCCATGAACACTAAGTTTCACCACTAAAATCACAAAAATCAAACTGGAGATCACCTGCAATACGAAAGGAAAAACACGACAAGGAAACAAAGGGAGTGAGAAATATCTCACTCAGGTTGTGGTGTAAAGACACTGCAAGATAGTTTTACACAACAAATAATTAATCAATACTTAATCATATCCAAACATAAGAAACAAATTAATTTAACTTCAATAGGAATCATCCATAAGCTCAACATATCCATTCCATATCTTAATTGCATCATATGCAATGCATGTCGTACCCGTATATATACTATGATGATGAATGCATGTGGTGCCAATCACATATTATACTTGATCACAATAGCGATATACAATGATCTCATATTATGATCTCACATTATAATGCATGTGGTGCCAATCACATATCGCACTTGACCGTAATAGCGATACACAATGATCTCACGTTATGATACATGTTCACATAAGTCCATCTCAAGTTATAATGCATGTTCACATAAGTCCAAGGACTTCTTATACACTCATACACATTTCCCTTCGCATAAGTTCACATTTACAGTCAAAAACACTTAACACATGACTCTTATCATAATCAATTGATAGAACAATATAATAATATTCAATCAACACACATTATCCTTCATTCATCATTAAAACTATATCACCCTTAACTCATCCCCTTCATAGGGTATCACAAGAATCCTTAAGGTGCTCCAAAGCAATCACAACATCATCAAATTAAGAAATTATACATATTATTCTTCAATTCACATAATAAAGAGCCTACAAGAGTAACTAGGAATCAAACAGAGATGAAAGAGAAAAACTCCTCTTTCAAGAACACATCTAAAATAATGAATTGGGTCAAACAATCAAAATATTATCAAATTAAGAAATTACACATTATTCTTCAATTCACATCATAAAGAACATACAAGAGTAATTAGGAATCAAACAGAGATGAAAGAGTAAAACCCCTCTTTCAATAACACACCCAAATTAAGGAATTGGGAGTCAACTCCACTACCCAACAAATATCCCTCACCCCAAAGCGAGTTCTCACTCCTTCCTTACCTTTTTTATGTGTAGATGGTGCTCCCAATACTCTAAAATTTCTCCTCTTACACTTCTCCTCTTCCTTGTTAAATAGAGAACAAAAAACCCAAATTACTATTACTGTGCGAACTGAATATCTCCCTACTTAGACCTCCTCGTATCAACAATCCAACCAGTCATAATGAAGAACCAGGTGTCACGAACTACTTATTAAACTTCAGGTCGATCCAACTGTGAACGAATCTGCAGCAATGGTTTTACCGTAGCAGCCCTGTGAAAAACAGGAATGACTTTCTCTCTTCCTTAGTCTCAAAGTACTGGTGTTCTCAATGACCTAAGACTTCAACATTTATTTATATAAGACCTTATATTCTAAAATTAATTATTTATAATTATGAACATGAATACTATATATTAAAATCACATAAAAAACATATATTAATTAAATTAAAAATCTCAAAATTTGCTAAAAATATTTAATTAATATGATAAAAATTGGGGTGTCACAGTCTATAGATAGTCTTCTACATCAAGTGGTCTAGGAAAAATTTTTAATTACTCTATTACTCCTTTATCATACAAACCATAACCTAAAAATAAAATATATAATAATTAGTTGTTAAAAATAAAAATAAGCAAGGACATAAAAAATACATTTAAAGAAGTATTTAAAGTATTACCATTATTTTCAGAACTCCATAACTAACTTCTAACACACATCAAAGTCTCTAAATAGTCTAATGAAGTTGACTGCGATGAGGACTTAATATTTGACCACTAGTGCTAAATGCAGATTCAGAATGCACAATAGAGACAATAATAACTAATATATCTTTAGCAATTGAATGAAGTGTTGGATATTTGACTTCATTCAACTTCCACCACATTAGAATGTCAAAATAAGCTTTTCTTGGCAAAACCTCCTCCTCTAGATAATGATCTAACTTTGTTTGAACATAAGTACTTCTTGCCCTTTTCTTCCTCAAGATATACCTATCATACTCAGTTTATGCACTTTTGTTTGATGTTCAGAAACCAAGTCCTAACAAAACTAGCGAATCATTCTAACTTGAGCAAAAGATTCATGATCATACAATTTTCATAATAATATTCAAGTAACTCCATTTTGTATCTAGGATCCAAAATAGTAGCAACTCCCATAATAACATGAATGACATTCCAATATTGATCAAATTTGAACAACATCTTCTTTACCATTTTTTGAATCAATTCATTAGGAGAGACAATCCACTAAGTCAATGCCAATTTGATCTCACATATATTAGGAAAATATACATTAGCAGTTGGATATTTAATGGTAGAAAATAATTTAGTAATAGAATTGAACAATTTCAACTTTTCAGAAACATCCTTTGCGAACTGCCATTGTAAATTAGTTGGTAAAGAAGTATATTAAGAATCATGTTGCTTTAACTGATTGAATACATCCTCATATATTATGGCAGTTTCAAGCATTTTGTATGTTGAATTCCATCTAGTTGGGCAATCCAAAACCAAGTTCTTAGTACAAGATATCCTCAACTGTTTTCATGTTTCCACAAACTTTTCCTTTCTTTTAGGTGTTGCAGTCCAATATGCTACACTACTCCAAATCTTTTCTACTCCATCTTTCTCCACTTCCAACCCATCTTTAAGCATCAAATTTGATCTATGTACACAACAATGCATGTAAAGTAAATCTCCATCCTTTAATAAAGTGTGTAATTGTAATTTATCTTTAATTTTGTCAATCTTGGCATCATTTGTGGTACAATTATCAAAGGTGATAGTGGACAAATTTGTGTCAATGTTCCAATCCATTAAACATTCAAGTAATGCATTACAAAGTCTATCACTTATGAGGAGTTGGAACATAAATGAACGTAACAATAATACAATTCATATAATCAAGATTTAATCATTTTATCATATGAAAATAAAATAAAATATGATTAGAAAAAATATATGTTACCTTAAAATGTGACTTTGTAAATTTCAAGAGTCATTAATGTAATGAACAATAATAGCCATATATCATCTTTGTTGATTACTCGAAGTCCACATGTCTGATGTAATAGCTACTCTTCCTTCAAGGCTATCCAATAACTTCAAAGTTATTGATCTCACAAAATTATAGACTTTAAATATTTCTTTTTTAATTGTATTTCTAGAAGGAATTTGAAATACTAGTTGAAGAGCATATGAGTATATGTTGAAACCAACATTATCCACAATTGAAAGTGGATATTCATACATAATAATTGCATGGACAAACTCTTTTCTTGCGTGCTTTGCATCATAAGTTCCTGTACCCAACTCTTGCTTACCTTCCATGACCTTAGGAGTGAGAAATGTTTGGTCTTTTTTCCCTTTCATAATAATCTTGAATTCAAGACAACTATCCTTGTGTTGCCATAAATGCTTTGTTCCATTTTTTGATTTTCCACCCAAAAGCTTATTACAATAATTGCATTGAGCCTTGTCCTCTCCATTAATTTTAATCTTTTTAAAATGAAGCTAAATTTTACTTTTAAGCCTATTTGATCCTGATTGTGCAGTTTTATCATGCTCATTATCTTCTGTTGCCAGTCGAACTTCATTTGGTGTAGTAGTATGACCATTAATTGAAGGGTCTAAAATTTCTTCTGACATTGGTTGATGTGCTTGTGATGTTCCAATATTTTCCATAACAAGAAATAAAATTTTTGCAATTACAAAAGTAAAATTATTTATCTATCATGTTTCTTAACAATATTTTTTTTAATTGTCATAAAATTTTAATTTTGATAAGGAACAGTGAAACTCACAAAATATGACATAACAAAAACCTGATAATAAAAAATCACAACAATGATACAATTTACAACAAAGGCACAATTTAATTATGAAGAAAATCAAAGATAAAAATAAAATGGAAATAAAATAGTACTGGAAATTGAAAATAAAATAGAAATAAAATTAGACTACTCAAACCAGTATACAAAAGCAGCAACAAATTTATGCAAAATTGTGCAAAAGGTTATGTATCTAACCATAAATGTAATAGATTTATCACAAAGAGATTACAAATTATGAAAAAAACCTGATAGAGATAGACTACAAAAATAAAATAAAATCACAATAACTATACAACTTACACTTTTAAAATTTAATTTTGAAGAGAATCAAAGTTAAGAAGATGAAAGTAAAAGCAATTAAAATAGAAATAAAATCATGCTAGAAAATGAAAATAAAATAGACATAAAAATAACTCAAACCAGTATATAAACATAACAAATTTGTGTAAAATTGTACAAAAAAGTTATGTATCTAATCATAAATGTAATAGATTAATCATAAAGGAATTACAAACAAACAAAACCTGATAAAGATAGACTATAAAATTAATAAAAAATCACAGTAATTATATTATACACTTTAAAAAGAAGATACTTTTTTAAAATTTAATTATGAAGAAAATCAAACTTAAGAAGATCAAAATAAAAAAAAATTATAATAGAAAATTAAAATAAAATAGAAATAAAAATAGGCATACTCAAACCAGTATACAAAAGTAACAAATCTGTGCAAAATTATGCAAAAAGTTATTGTATATACCTATAAATGTAACATGTTAGCAACAAAGAGATTACAAATTATAAAAAACCTAATAAAGATAGACTACAAAATTAATAAAAAAATCTCAACAATTATACAGTTTACAAGGAAGACACTTTTAAAATTTAATTTTGAAGAAAATCAAAGTTAAGAAGATGAAAATAAAAACAATTAAAATAGAAATAAAATCAGGCTAGAAAATGAAAATAAAAAGAAATAAAAATAGGCATACTCAGACCGGTATACAAACATAACAAATCTGTGCAAAATATTACAAAAGGTTATGTATCTAACCATAAATGTAATGGATTAGTCACAAAGAGATTACGAACAAGACTCTTGATAAAGATAGACTACAAACTTAATAAAAAATCACAGCAATTATACAGTTTTCAAATTTAATTTTGAAGAAAATCAAAGTTAAGAACATGAAAATAAAAAAATTGAAATAGAAATAAAATCATGCTAGAAAATAAAAATAAAATAGAAATGAAAGTGGGCATACTCAAATTAGTATACAAAAGTAACAAATTTGTGCAAAATTGTGCAAAAGGCTATGTATAAACCCATTAATGTAATAGGTTAGTCACAAAGAGATTACAAAATATAACTTAACAAATCCCTCCAATGAAATTCTAACAAAAAATTTTAGATAATAAAATAGTAATAGATGTTATTAAGATCAATACATAATATTTATAAATTGATAAAGAAGCAAAGAACTAACCTTATGCGTTTACCAAATTGGTTGAAGGGACTCAAAGAAGTAAATGCGTGGAGGATGGGAGAAAGAGAAGAGTATATTGAACTGGTTGAAGAGATTGAAGAAGTTGAAGGAGTGAGTGAAGGGTAGAATATGGTTACAGAGAAGACACCATAATCTTTTATGTATGAAAGATAAAAAGAAACACTAACAAGGAATAAGGTTAATTTTAAGGTTTAGGTTTAAATTTAAAGACGGGGCGGGGCAGGGATTGCATTACCCATCCCCGACCCCAAACTCGATTTCTTTAAACGGTGAAAACCTGAACCCGACCCTGAACCTAGCAACTCAGTTTTTCCGCATCAAACTTAGGTTGAGTACGGTTCGGTCCCCACGGGTGCGGGTTTAATTGTCATCCCCATATCCTACAAAACCTTGTGTCCTTCATTGCCTATAAATTATAAGGTTTGAGCTTCAAAAATAACCTAGAGAGATCAAAGTGAAAGTTGTTTTGCTAGTAGTGTTCAAACTTGCTTCATCCTTTGTGGTTATTCAAAGGATGTGTTTATCTTTTGAGGTTTTCAAAAGAGGTGTTGTTCTCATCCTTTGTGGTTATTCAAAGGAAGCGTCTTTATTCCTTATGGTGTTCAAGGAAGGTGTTTGTTCATCACAAAGGAGGTGTCTTTGTAAATCTTCCTGCTATCTTACTTATTTCGTTGCACTATAAGTTGTAAACTTTATTTTAAGATAGTTAGTAGAAATCACTTTCATTTGAGGTGATAAATCACTAGATGTAGGATCTTTTTTTATCTGAACCAGTATAAACCTCTATTTTGTCTATCGTTACTCACATTTATATTCAACTTATTCTCTGCTTATTTATTTTATACTCTGATTTTAATCAAGTAGAACTTACTTTCATTTTTGGGTTTTTGTTAAACTCGGTTTTAACAAGATTAATTTTTGGAAAAAGGTTAATTTTTATCAAGAAACCAATTCACCCCCCTCTTGTTTTGTTTTACCTGCCCGATTATTCTAACATTGATTTGTCTTTCCAAGAATATTATTGCAACTAAAAACTAATATTTAATTTTTTTATTCTTATAAATTCTTTAACTGTTTTTAAATTTCTTTCATTCTTTTATATTGTAGTCATTAAAAAAATTCATTCTTTCAAACAATGCAACAAGGAAATATTATGACAATCTTGAATAAAAACTGTGACACCCTTTACCCCACATCATATATTATGAGAATAAAAGTAACACATTTTACAAGGTCTATAACAACCTCATAATTAATAAAAATTTATAATGATAGTGTACACAGGGTAAAGGATTCACATTCACTAATAACATTACATGATGTAAAATAAACCAATTAAGTCTTAATTAAAATAAATAAACAAAAGTTCTAATTTTCCTAGTTCCATCCCGGTGTCACATATCCTATCAGAGCAGTCCCATGAAAACTAAGCTTCACCACTAAAATCACCAACATCAAACTAAGGATCATCTGCAATATGAAAGAAAGAAAAAAAAAATAAAACAAAAACAAAGGGAGTGAGAAATATCTCACTTTGGTTGAGGTGTAAAAATATTGCAGGATAGTCTCACACAAAAAATAATTAATCAATACTTAATCATAATCAAACATGAGAAACAAATTAACTTAACCTCAACAAGAATTATCTATAACCTCAACGTATCCATATCATAATCGCACTGTATGCAATGCATGTCGTACCCATATACACACTATGATGATGAATGCATGTGACACCAATCACATATCACACTTGATCGCTAAAGCGATACATAATGATCTCATGTTATGATCTCACGTTATGATGATAAGTGTTCACGTAAGTGCAATGACTACTTATATACATACAGCTTTCCCTTCATATAAGTTCACTTATTCTTTTTTTTTCATATTAAGAAAATACTTATCAATTAATTCTTTTATAACCCATATTTATAAATAAAGTTTAATTATAATGCAATAAATTTTGTTATCAAAGGGAATATAAGTATTCTCACAAATGTTACGATGCTGCAACACTGCACTTAAATAGAAGACGAAAACAAATTGCCTTTTTGTTTGTATTTAAAAATTATTTTCTTAATCTGGGTTATATACGTGAGGGCGACCGTGCCAATAAAATTGACTCTCTTAAAGAATCAATTCCTCCACACATTAAACTCAATCCAGCAATTTTATACAACAGAAATTAATCATGTATCAACCAAAACAATCAAGTATCGGTGCTCGTGTGTGTATATAACCTTTCACTTATCCTCTTCTTAGGGTATCATCTAAATCTTTAGGGTGTTTAAAGCAATCAAAATATTATCAATTAATTAAATTACTTGTATTATTTGTCAATTCATATTATAAAAAAAACATATAAGAATAATTAGGAAACAAAGAGAGATGAAAGAGGAAAACCCCTCTTTCAAGAAGACACCTAAAATAAGGAATTGGGGTCCAACTCTGCTACCCTACAGATATCCCACACCCCAAAGTGATTTCTCATTCCCCTCTTACCTTGCATATGTACAGACGATGCTCCTGATGTCCTAAAATTTCCCTTTTCTCCTCCTCCTTGTTCTTCAGAGAAAAGTACGTAAAATAGGGTAAAAAAAGTGTGTAAAATAAGCAAGAGTAGGTTTTATGTATTTTAAAGAATAGTGACCACTAATAACTTCCTCTAATTAAATAATTAAATTGGATTCTAAAATTAATTAAAAAAATATATTAATTATACTAAAATTCCTAAAAATATTTAATTAATTTGAAAAGATATTAAGTTGTTAAAAAACAACCTGCAAAAAGTTTCAATTAGGTTGTTGTTTACTTTTTCACATTAACAATTATATATTGATATGGTTTGAAATTTCTGAAAATAAATAAGAAATAAGAAATGACAAATATTCAATATGACTTTTCTAATAATGTTAGTTTAACTTTATCTAATAATATAGTAGAAGATGTATATCTTATAGTATTAGTATAGATAATTTTAGTAGGACGTTTAGTCTTTTAGTTTCTAAAGAAACTAGTATTATTTGCAAAAGTTACCTAAGTAATGGTTTAGTTCAGTACCAGGAAGTACTATATCTTCTCCATTAGTTTAAGCGTGTTTTACAAAAGTTAGTTACAATAGTCATGTGTATAAATAGGAACCTATAACAACAGATATTGTTAATTGAGAGTTTTTATTCAATTGTAATAACAAAATATTGTAAGAATTGAACGAGAGTTCACTAAAAGAAAAACTTCGATTTATAATCTTTGTTCATAGTAAATTTTGTCGTGGACGTAGATTAAAGTTTATTAATATTTCAATTGAACCACGTTATTTCAATGTGTGATTCTTTTCTTGTTGTTCCTTTGTTTACCCTATATCGATTTCGTTTGTGACTTTCTTTCTCTATTATCATATTATCCTTTATGTGGTACATGTTTTTGTAGTGAGTTTGTAAGATTTATTCCACAACAAATTGGTGTGGTGAGGATGGATCAAACATGTGAGTGGATGAAGAATCCCATATTTGAAGATTCTTTATATTGAAAGTCTTCCTGACAAGGGTGTCAAGTAAGCGTGTCTCATTAGGGTAAACGATGTTGCAGGTGACATCAATTGTCTCATAGCAACGATCAGGTGGGCTAGAGGTCATGTGAGTTAAGCCACAATTGAATCGTGACACTTGGATTGTTACACTCTTAAGTAGAAAAAGTTGCGTCCTAACTAACAATTATAGATTTTGGTGTAGTGATAAGCGCTTGATCCAACAATTGGCATCAAAGCCAAGGTGAAGAGTTTGATTCCCAGCGGGGAAATTGTTGAGGAGGAGATTGTTGTAGTTGGCATTAATTGCCCCATGGCAATGGCCAGGTGGGTCAAAGGCCATGTGGGCCAAGTCACAATCGAATCGTGGCACTTGGGCTATTACGCTCTTAGTAGAAAGAGTTGTATCCTAACTAAAAGCTATAGCTTTTGATGTAGTGGTAAGTACTCAATCCAACAAATGATTGTACAAGTAGGTCATCACTATGCTAAAGAGAAAGTGTACCAATATGGAAGAAACTCACTCTTGAGAGGGATATTGTTAGAAATTATAGTTTGAGTTTGGATCTTAGATTGAGTAGGAATGAACAAGATGAGCAATATATAAGAAAGAAGACTGATAAGCTTATTGTTTTAAAGTTTTAGGTTGAAGGTGATGACTTGGTCTCGTATATGGTTTGCTTATGGCTCATTAGTGTTGAACAATCCGAACGTTTCCCCTTAGGAACCAACAAACTAATGTAGTGAACTTGGATTCAATCATCATGACTTTCACAAAGTATGAGATCGAAGTTCACTAGTTTGAATGATTTTAGATCGTAACAATTTAAGATGTGTTGTTCTGGTTCAATGAGGCCTCCTTAAAGCTCTAGAAGATGAATCTAGACTTGTTGTAGCCATGGCAGAGAAGGATAAGAGGCTCATAACACAATATTTTCTTAGCTAGTGACAAAGTGTTGAGACAAGTTTCAAAGGGGAAGACCACAAAGGAACTATGTAAGAAGCTTGAGAGGTTGTACATGACGAAGTTCCTAGTTAATCATCTATATCTTAAGCAAGTGTTGTACTCATGCAAGATGAGTAATGAAAAGACAATTAGCAAACAACTAGATGAATTTAATAAGTTGATTCTTTATCTAGAGAATACCAAAATTCATATTGATGATGAAGATCAGGTGTTGTTGTTGTGTTCATTGCTTAAGACACATTATCATTTCAAGAAAATTTTGCTATATGAAAAGAGTCTCTATCTCTTGAGGAGGTTTAAGTGACTCTCAGCTCGAAAGAGTTGAACAAGAAGTTTAACATTAAAGTGTCTAGTGTTCAATTTAAAGCATATTGACGAAATGTTGCACTCTCTAACCTAGGAGTTTATTCTACATAAACATCTTCCTTAATATCGGCATTAAGGATTGCATTCATTACGTTCATTTGATAGAGCTTAATACTATGAGCAACAAATGACAATAAGATGTGCATATGTCAAAGTGGGTCACCTTGGCTCATACGGGTGGGCTCACCATGGGTTGAGCTAAAATTGAGTGAGCTTAACCTGGTTCACTTTATAGTGAGCTTAACCCGGTTCACTTTACAGTGAGCCAGAAATTTTACATTTCGGTTCAACCCACCACAAGTTGATAGGTTAGGCGGGTTGGCTCACTAACCCACATTTATTTTTTTTATTTTTTTAAATAAAAAAATATTTTCATTTTTTATTTTTCATGAAGAACATTATAGTCATGAATCGAAAAATCTAGAACCATTTCTTCTTGTTTTTTAAGATTTTCAATATCTTCATCTCCAAACAAATATTAGAAAATATATAGTTTATAATACAAGTAGGTTGGTGGCTCAACCCACCACAACCTAGCTCAAACCCACCTAACTCGTGAGTTAAATTAGTCGAACTCATTTTGAATCACAATTGAAAAAAAAATTCTCCAACCCGGCCAGCTCGAACTCATGGTGAGCCAACATATTGACATGTCTAGCTTCAAGTAGTACGACTAGTGCATTAATTGTGTATAATTTATGCCTTTTTATTGTGAGTATCCTTTTAATTACGTAGTACAATTTTCTCCCTTTTATTTTTTGTCCCAATTGTTAATTTATATTTAGTTAAAAAATTATTAGATTAATAATTAAGATGTGTTTATATTATAATCATATATAATAAAAGAAATAGAATATTATGGAAATAAAGTTTACAAAAGTGTAACATGATTAAAAGATGTAAAATTTGAACTGCTATAAATATAATAAAAATTTATTTATATGGACAATTTTTCCTAGTATGACTCTCATTCCTACAGAAAGAATATTTTCGTGGTTTATTTTGACTTGACTCATCCATTTGATTTCTTATACGACAAGTTGAAGGTCTTTCGGAAGTATGTCGTCGCATAGTTGGGTCAGGAATAAAATTTGGTCCCGTATAAGAAGACCAATAATCTTCATTTGGAACCGGATGGAATTGTACTTCATAAGCTTTGAAAATATTATCTAAGTTATAGACATGGTCCACGTATGTACCTAATTGTAAATGACAAAATGAGCACACAACAATGATGTGAGAGCAAGGAAATCTAAAAGCTTGAAATTCTCCACAGTCACAACACCTATCATTTAATCTAACCGTGCAATTGATTATTTTTCGGCAATAATGGGGATTTGTTAACTCTTGGACATTGAATTCTGTATTTTCTTTGTTGTATTTTTCAACATAATACATCCGAGCGCGATTTTGATTCTCGCGAAGTAAGGAAGCAATTTCTTCTGGATATTGATGTCCTGCTCGTAACACTATTTCTGCTTTTGACCCACTTTCAACAAACCAAGTTATGGTTTTCTGAAATGTTGTTTTAACTAGGGCACATATAGGTAAAGTTCTTGCTCCCTTTAATATAGAGTTCATGTCCTCGACCAGATTTTTCGTCATATGTCCATATCTTTTTCCTCTATCATACGTTTGTATCCACTTTTCCAATGGTATGTCATCCAACCACAATTAAATTATACTTTAAAAATAATAAAATAAATAACATTCATATTATATTATAAAATTCTATCAACTTTACTAACTACACATTTGAAAGTACTTTAAATTATTATCATCCAAACAAGTTTTCTTTTAATAAAAGTACTTTTAAGATACAAATATCCAAACATGAATCAAGTTAACTTAACCGACTTTTAACTAAACTTAAGTTTTACAATTAAGTTCAACTAAGTTAACTTATAATCCAAATATACACTTAATGTTAAAGGGTTTTCTTTTCATATTTCTATGTTAAAATTATTAATTTAAACAATAGTTTTGTGACCTCCCTTTCTACCTACCATAATTCAAGATCATAAATTTGGGTGTGACAATGGTTTCAAAATTTAATAATTTTAATAAATATTATTATCAAAATATTTTAATATATTTACAATTGAATTTGTAATATTATTACCATTTTTCTTAATAATAATAATAATATATTATCAACTCAATTATACGTTAAAAATAATAAAATAAATAACAATCATATTATATTATAAAATTCTATCAATTTTAGTAATTATACATTTGAAAGTACTTTCAACTATTATAATGAAAAGAAATTCTTTTTAATAAAAGTGTTTTTATGATAAAAGTATCCAAACACGAATCAAGTTAACTTAACCTACTTTTAACTAAACTTAAGTTAAAAAATTAATTTCAACTCAACTTAAGTTTTTCAACTATAATGCAAACATACACTTAATGTTAAAGGTTTTCTTTTCATATATATTTTATGTTAAAATTATTAATTGGAATAACAGTTTGGTGACCTCCCTTTCTACCTACCGAAATTCAAGACAAAAAATTTGGGTATGACAATGGTTTCAAAATTTAGTATTTTTTAATTAATATTATTATCAAAATATTTTAACATATTTATAATATTATTACCATTTTCATTAATAATAATATATTATCAATTCAATTGAATGTTAAAAATAATAAAATAAATAATATTCATCTTATATTATAAAATTCTATCCATTTTAGTAATTTTTTGAAAATACTTTCAACTATTATCATAAAAAAAATTAATAAAAATATTTTTAAGATAAAAGTATTCAAACATGAATCAAGTTAACTTAATCTACTTTTAACTAAACTTAACTTTAACAATTAAGTTCAACTCAACTTAATTTTTTCAACTATAATCCAAACATACACTTAATGTTAAAGGGCTCTTTTTTTATTTTTATTGAAATTATTAATTTGAAGAACAGTTTCTTGACCTTCCTTTCTACATACCATAATTCACTATCATAAATTTGGGTCTGACAATGGTTTATAGTATTATTACCATTTTTATTAATAATAACATATTATCAATTCAATTGTACTTTTAAAATAATAAAATAAACAATATTCATATTATATTATAAAATTTTATTCATTTTAGTAATTACACATTTGAAAGTATTTTCAACTATTATCATCCATACAAGTTTTTTTTTAATAAAAGTGTTTTTAAAATAAAAATATCTAAATATGAATCAAGTTAACTTAACATACCATTAACTAAACTTAAATTTAAAAAATTATGTTTTACTTAACTTAACTTTTTCAACTATAATTCAAATAGGTGTTTAATGTTAATGGTCTTTTTATATTTTTTAAGTTAAAATTGTTAATTTGAACAACAATGACCTACATTTCTACTTACCATAATTTAATATTCATAAATTTGGATATAATAATGGTTTTAAAAATTATTATTTTTCATCAATATTATTATCAAAATATTTTATCATATTTATAATTTAATTTATAATATATCATCATTTTTATTAATAATAATATATTATTAATTTAATATATTTTAAAAATAATAAAATAAATAACATTAATATTATATTATAAAATTATATTGTTTTAATAATTGTACGTTTAAAATTACTTTAAACTATTACCATTCAACAAGTTTTTTATAATAAAAATATTTTTAAGATAAATGTATCAAAATATGAATCCAATGAACTTAATCTATTTTTAACTAAATTTAAGTTTAAAACATTAAGTTGGATTCCACTTAACAATTTCAAGTATAATGTGTGTTTGAATTATAGTTAAAAAGTTATCTTAAATAGAACTTAATTTTAGTTAAAAGTTAATTAAGTTAACTTCATTTATGTTTGAATACTTTTATTTTAAAAACATTTTTATTTTATTAAAAAAAAATTATTTGAATAATAATAATTAAAAATATTTTTAAATATACAATTATAAAAATGAATATGAATTTTATAATATATGAATATTTAATAATAATAGATTGAAGAATAAATGAGCAAACTATTGTTAAAATTAATAATTTTAATTTAAAAAAAATCAAAAACTCATTAACGTTAATTTAATTTAACTTGAAAAGAACAAATTTATTATTTTAGATAGATAAGAGGTTGGAAAAAAAATGCATTCAACCTAAAAAAGACAATCAAACATGATAACACAATGTTACTTAACTCCTAAATCTCAGCTAAGATTTGCACGTAATAATCCAAACATATCTTATTCATTAACAATAATTAATATGTTTGAATTAATTTGAAGGAAGTCAAATATTTTATTTTATTTTTTTACCATTTTTTACATAGAAAAAAGTATTTTAATTAGCTTTTAGACAGTAAGTATTGAATAAGGTAAAAGTGGGAAGCAATATTTAAAACAACTTGTTCTACTATATTAATTACTCCTTAACCACCTTTTCAGTTATCTGTTTCCATTAATGAGGCAGGTGGAATAAAAAGTATGGTTTTACATAGTTTTTATTTTTCAGTTGTATCAAGGGATACTATTTCATCTATGGAAATAATGTTAGAGGATGATTATTTCTATTTTTATGTTCTTAATATTTTTAGAAAATATTTTTTTTAAAATATCTTTAGAATGAGCAAAATTTAAATTTATTTCCAAAATTATATTTCTACATGATAAAATTTTAAATTCCATTTTAAAATTACTTTTCAAATGTATTAAAACTTAATTCATTCTAGAAATAAGATTAAGAAGAAAAAAGTAGGACAATTGTGGCATGAATTTATTTTTAATATCATCAAATTTTTATAATAATAATTTTTGTAACGATCCTAGAAATTGTTACTATATTACATATTAATATCTTGTATTGACGAAATATAAAATATATGTATTATAATTGTATTATCTGTTACAAAAAGGAATTTTCACTAGTTAGGAATTCTCTAATTACAAAAATACAACTGTTACATATGATAAATTATTATTTACTCTTGTTGTTCTAAATGTTGGAATAAATGGCTGAGTTTAAGAGGGGGGTGAATTAAACTCTCAAAGATTTTCGAAATACAATGGTCAAATGTGAAAAACAGATTCGGAATGAAGACTGAAAACCAGTTTTAATAGGTTCTTGAAATGCTTTTAATCAATTGATCATATATCCAATTCAATTACAATTTAAAATTCAATTGCCGAATGTAAAAGATTAAGGGAAGAAGAACAACACACCAGATTTATACTGGTTCACCTTTCAACAAAGGCTACATCCAGTTTCCTAAACACACAAATTCAATCAATTCACTAAAAAAGCAGTTTTTACATGAACACTACATGAAAAACAAAAACCAGAAAGCTGCACCTAGTCTTGAACCCTACAAGACCTCTAAACACTTGTAAAACCCTATTACAAGAACCCTTAATCACCCTGATTAAGAGACGAACACGCAGCTAACTCACACATAAAGAATTGGATTGAATTCACCTGGAAATTCAGAGCAGAAACGAAAATAGAGCACGCAACAGTGACGAAAAACAGAGTATGATTTCTTGATTCAATTCGCTATTCAATTGGATCTTGGACTTCTTGGAGAGATTCGAAAATTGATTTAGAGTGTTAGAGAAACGTTCTTGCTCAGTGGGTTCTTCTAAAAATGATTCGTCACTGAGTTCTTTGAATTTCGAGTTATTTATAGCAAAGCTGTTAAAACTGATTCTGACGAGAATAGCCGGTTGAAATCGCATTTAAGCCGATTGTTTTCATTAAAACCAATTTTCCAGAGAGCACCCTTTTTCTGGAACTTGAAATCAGTCAGTTGAAAACCCGTTTTAACTAGCTATTCCAGAGAACTGGAATTCCTGAACAAAGATACCAGGATTTTAACTGGTTTAAATTTCGAAAACAGTCAGTTAAAATTTCCCAAATACAAAGCTTGAAAAACGAAGAACAGTTTAACTAGTTGAAATCAGATTTTTAACTAGTTAAAAAATAGTTAAACCTTTGAAAACAATTTAAAACCTTTTAAAACATTTCAAATCATTTTAAAACCCAAGATTAAGTCCAAGATTAATTGAAATGCATCTTAACACACAATCTAAGACTCTCTAATCCTAAGACACAATCTTCATTCTTTAAGCACCATCATCTTCATCATCAAAGGTGGTTAGAGACATCAAATCCACTTGAAACCAAGTCTTCAAGTCCAACAAACTCCCCCTATTTGATGATGACAACCACTTGATGCATTCATTGTCTTTGAAGAATGTAAGAGTCCTGCACAAAACAAAAATCCAAAAAATACAGCAAATACAGCAGCAAAAATACAGCATGCAGCAGCAATATACAGTAGAACAGCATGTTGGCATATTTCAAGACCAGAGTTTTATGGAGACCTACAGTTTTGATGATGAAGTTTTTAGAAACTTTCAATCAACATTAGAGACTTGTGTCATCTCACAAAGGAAGGTTGCTTGATAGGAAAGGAAAGGCATAAAGAGCATTCAAAGCTTTCAAGAGAGAAGATTGTTAAAGATTGTCTCAAGAGCTGAAGAATCATAGTAGAAGGTTCTGTTTTGGGTGTTGGATAAAAAGAGTAAGTCATAAATCCCATTCAAGACCTTCCCAAACAAGAGAGCAAGGTGTTTTCTCGCAAAAACGTTTTTCTATGCTTTTAATCGATTACCATACGTAGATAATCGATTATTTAACTTAAAATTTGAATTAAAAATGTTTAACGAGCAAAATAATCGATTAAGTGTCTTTGATAATCGATTATATTGATTCTGGGTTAATATAATCGATTATGGCCTTAATCTAATTGATTAAATCAGACGATTTCAGTTTTCCAGTTTTTAAACATGATATAATCGATTAAGCTTTTAATATAATCGATTAAATGAGTCGTTTTTGCGAAATTAATTCTAAATCAACCTAAGAATGGAAACTTTGGAGCATTTTCGAATTATAAAATGAAAGAGAATGTCTTAGGTTTAACACATCTGATTAAACACGAAATATTCAAAGTGTTTCTGCGCCTTAGCTTTTTCAAAGCCGCTTTCCTGCTCTCTTCAGTTTGATCAAGTCTTTGGAAGTGGTGATCATTGTGCTTAAGCTTTCTATCCAGCACATTTCAGGTGTATTCTTTTATTGTTTTCTGTAAACGGGAAAATTCATCCCTTGGATCGGTTCTAAGGGAGGTGTTTCATCTCTTGTGTGTCAAGAGAGGTGGGTTTCATCCTCAGTGTGTCTGGGGAGGTGTTTTCATCCTTAGTGTGTCTGAGGAGGTGTTTCTTTATCTTTATTTTGTTATTGCATGAATTGGTGTTTGTAATTTCAATTTAAAGATAGTGGGAAAATCATCACGCATTTGTGGTGGTTGGGAACTGGACGTAGGATTGGCTTAATCCGAACCAGTATAAATCTCTGTGTTCTTTCTCTTTCTCTATATCTTTTATTTGTGGATCATTATAACAATTGCTAATCCCAACAGCGTTAATCAAAGGATTAGAAAAATTCACATTCAAGTTTTTGAAAGTTTTTCAAAACCTGAAAATTTATTTGAAAGAGAAAATTTCTTTAAAAATCCAATTCACCCCGCCCCTCTTGGTTTTTATACTGCCATCTTTATTTAAGACAGCGACGAGAACAGACAACGATGCAGCGAGAAAATAGCGACGAGCAGTATACTACAACGAGAAATAACAAGCAACAACAATATTCTCTTTTTCTCCCTTTCACAGATTTAGATTCTCCCCCTTTCACCTGCGCTTTATGATGTATGTGCCTCAATGCATTCAATTCTTTCTCCCCCTTTGGAATCATCAAATAACACAAGGGAATAGAAATAAAATAGCATATGCAGCGAATTTAAAATTGTTCAAGATACTTGGGAATTAGACCCAATTAAAAACAGCAGCAACAATTAAACCAACAACACATTAACCAAACAGAAATAAACAGCAAACAACAACAGCTTGTGAGTGGAGCTTTGATAGCAGCAGCAGAAGAGGCAACACGCAGGAAACCAACAGCAGCAGATTTCAATGACAGTATAGCAGATACAGCAGCAGAAATCAATTATTATCTTCTCCACCATCATCACCAGGAGCAGCATAATAACCCATATTTATTTGTGCAAGTTGGGCATGTAAATCTTCTATGCTTTGATCAATGCGCCTAAACCTATTCATGCAGTAGGTGTGATGATATTGTTGATGAGATTGTATCGAATCAAACCTCTGCAACACAGTTTGCTCAAACAATGAGAGTGGAGTGCCACGATCAACCTGGAGGAACATAAGGAACAATATCACCCATCATTGAGTAGCATTCGCACTGTGTTCCGCATTTCCGACTTCATCATCGCAGCTCAGCGAGCAATTTCAGCGGCAGTTCAGCAGACGACTTGTCTCTGCATTTCCAGCTTCTTGTCCAGCAGTCCATGCACCATTACTTTTAGTAAAGCCAAACTTGAAGAGAAAGCTATTATCCAGCTGATGGGATCTCCCTATGTTGATATTCTGTTCACCTCTAATGTCCACACCAAAATGCTCAAGGAATTTTGAAATTATTACAGCATATGGAAGTTTGTGTAAAATACTTTCACCAAGTCTGGGTATATGAGCCCATTCAACTCCAGAAATTTCTGTAGGTCTTGATACTACACCATGGCTATAATGTCAGCCAATCCTTCATCTTCCAGCCACTGAAAACTGAGTACTTTCGGTGGGTTTACAGTCTTCCTAATGATATGGGATTGAAACTTCTCAATCCTCTCTTCATCACCATCGAACCAAGCTTCTATAGACCCATGTCTATAAGAGTGAGATGCTGGAATTTCAGGTTCCTTATTTTTGGATGACCCAGCATTTTTTGATCTCTTCCTTGGGTTGCTTGAAGATGCCATTTCAGAAAAGAGAAAGTGTAGAGAAACAGAGTATAGGCAATGTATTATGCAGAGTTTTACATGGGCAAGGTGAATAACAGTGAAGTAATGCACAACACATGTATTTAACATTTCAGATTTTCAGTTTTTTAACAAATTAATGCATTATTTAGTCAAAGAAGCAATCAAATGCATTCAGTTGGAATATATGGGACAGAGAAATGCAGTATGCACAGACTTGACCAAGGAATTCAGTTAGTTGAATGCAATACGTATTTGGAGAGAGAAACCAGCTAAAAGGTAAAGCAAAGGCACTACAAGACAAAACAACAATCAAGATTCTTTGAACCAACTTTATTTATCATGTTCAGATGCACATTTCTCAATTAATCAACTTAAATGCACCAATTGAATGTGAATCAATGCAGTTTAACAGCAAATTCGTTCAAATTTTAAATTTTACATGGTGTCAGGCAATTTCAGTCAGTTGATTTATGAGAAACAGCTGATTAAAATAGAAATCCTGATACTGATTTAATGCATTTAACTGACTAAATCGACAATTTAACTGGCTAAAACAGAAACAGATATCACTGCACTTCCACTATAGCCCCAAATTAGGCAAAATAACTGATTAAAAGCCCGAAACAACTAACTAAAATTCTGAATATCATTGCAGATTTCACTTATAACATACAATATGCAAATCTAACTGCAATTAATCAAGAAATATGCAGATTTAAACATTCAAACACACAAAACAGCATGAATAACAGCAGAAATGAATCACATACACGAATTACATCACATTTGAAACATCAAGAACACCCAACTCATTTCTTAATTGGAAAAATCTATCTTTTGGGAGTGGTTTGGTAAATATATCAGCAAGTTGGTTATTAGAATCAACAAATTCAATTATGCAATCCCCTTTTTGAACATGATCCCTAATGAAATGGTGCCTTATTTCAATATGTTTTGTTCTAGAGTGCAAAATAGGATTTTTGTTAAGT
Organism: Lablab purpureus; assembly: GCA_030347555.1. Classification (NCBI taxonomy): domain Eukaryota; kingdom Viridiplantae; phylum Streptophyta; class Magnoliopsida; order Fabales; family Fabaceae; genus Lablab; species Lablab purpureus. The sequence goes on along the minus strand of CM059261.1, from coordinate 13,842,933 downwards.
TGATAGCACTTGTATTGTCACACCTAATAGGAATGTGATCTAGTTTCAAACCATAATCAAAAGGCGATGTTTTAACCAAAGAGTTTGAGCACAACAGCTCCCAGCTGCAACATACTCGGCTTCGACGATAGACAAAGCCACACTAGCTTGCTTTTGCTCGTGCCATGATACTAGACTACTTCCTAGTAGATGACAAGTTCCACTAGTGCTTTTTCTATCAAGTTTACATCCAGCAAAGTCTGCATCCGAATAGCCCACTAGATTAGAAGAAGCACCTTTAGGATACCACAAACCAACATTAATAGTTCCTTTTAGATATTTCAAGATTCTTTTGGCAATTGCAAAATGTGATTATTTGGGATTAGATTGAAACCTAGCACACATGCATACACTAAACATTATATCTGGCCTACTAGCAGTTAGATATAATAGTGAACCTATCAAACCTCTATACTTAGTGGAATCAAAAGGTTTACCACTTTCATCCGCATCAAGATAGCTGCTGGTAGCCATGGGTGTGCTTGATTCTTTGCAGCTGTCCATCTCATATTTCTTTAACAGCTCTTTGCAATATTTTGACTGATTAAGGAATGTTCCATGATCCAATTGCTTGACTTGTAAGCCTAAGAAGTTTAGATCACCCATCATTGACATCTCAAACTCCCCCTGCATAGCTGCAACAAATTCTTCACAAAGCTTCTCATTAGTGGATCCAAAGATTATATCATCCACATAAACCTGCACAAGTATTATGCTGCCCAAAGACTTCCTAATGAACAAAGTTTTATCAACTTGGCCCCTTTCAAAGTTTTGAGAGATAAGAAAGTTACTCAACCTTTCATACCATTGTCTTGGAGCTTGCTTGAGTCCATAAAGAGCCTTCTTGAGCTTATATACATGGTTAGGAAATTTGTGATCAACAAATCCAGATGGTTGTGAAACATAAATTTCTTCATTTATATATCCATTCAAAAATGCACTTTTCACATCCATTTGATGAAGTTTGAATCCAATCATGCATGAGAAAGCAAGTAATAACCTAACAGCTTCTAACCTAGCAACAGGAGCATACGTTTCCTCATAATTTATTCCTTCCTCTTGGTTATACCCTTTAGCTACAAGCCTAGCTTTATTTCTAGTAATTACTCCTTGATCATTCATTTTATTTTTTAAACACCCATTTTGTGCCAATTATATTCATATTAGGTGTGCAAGGGACTAGTTCCCAAACCTCATTCCTTTTAAATTGGTTCAGTTCATCTTGCATTGCCAAAATCCAGTTTTCATCTAATAAAGCATCATCAACACATTTAGGCTCAACTTGGGAAACAAATGCAGTAGTTAAACATGTATCATGCATAGACCTTCTTGTAGAAACACCTCTCTGAACATCACCTATCACATTTCCAATGGACAGATTGCGAGGCACCCTCCATTCTTTAGGTAGTTCATTTTCTGCAGAATTTAATTCTGGTGCCAGGATTTCATTCAGTTCTTTCTGATTTTCACCAACTAAAATTCCATCTGCAACAGCTTTATCAGTTTCTACATGACCAGTTGATACACCTTCAATTAAGTTCTCTTCACCTGCACCTGCACCTGCACCACTCACTGCACCTTCATTTTGCACATTAGTCTCATAAAAAACAACATGTATTGATTCCTCAATGATAGCTAATCTCTTGTTGTAGATCCTATATGCTTTGCTATGTAAAGAATAGCCTAAAAACAATGCATCATCAGCTTTAGCATCAAATTTGCCAAGTTTTTCTTTGCCATTATTTAATACAAAACATTTGTAGCCAAACACTCTAAGATGTGCTATGTTGGGTTTTCTCCCTTTATACAATTCATAAGGGGTTTTCTTCAAAATAGGTCTTATCAAAACCCTATTTATTATGTAACATGCAGTATTTACTGCATCCGCCCAAAAATATTTAGGAATGTTTGATTCATTAAGCATTGTCCTTGCTAGTTCCTCAAGTGATCTATTTTTCCTCTCAACAACACCATTTTGTTAAGGAGTTCTAGGTGCTGAAAAGTTATACTTAATCCCATATTTTTCACAAAAATGATTGAACTTTTCATTTTCAAATTCCTTTCCATGATCACTTCTAAGAGCACTTATGCTGCAGCTATTTTCATTTTGTAAAACCTTGACAAGTTTCATAAAAGCATGAAATGCATCATTTTTATTTTTCAGAAACAAAGTCCAAGTAAACCTAGAATAGTCATCAACAATAACCAAAGCATAATAGTTTCCACCAATACTCATTGTTCTAGATGGACCAAACAAATCTAAATGCAGCAATTCTAAAGGTTTTGTTGTTGACACATAATTTTTCATATTAAAAGAAACTTTGGTTTGTTTACCCTTTTGGCATGCATGACAAATTTTATCTTTCTCAAATTTCAATTTTGGTATCCCTAAAACAAGTTCTTTTGAAACCAGTTTTTCCAAATGATTCATGTTAATATGTGCAGCTCTCCTATGCCAAAGCCATGAACTATCTTCCTTAGACATGAGACATGTAAAATTAGTTTCACACATATGATCAAGATCAAGCATATAAATGTTCTCAATTCTCTTGCCTAACATGCAGATTTTATCAGAATTTTTCTCAATGATCTTGCAATGATTTGTTTCAAAAATGATTATAAATCCTTTATCACATAACTGGCTAATACTAAGTAGATTATGCTTCAAACCTTCAACATATAACACGTTTTCAATGAGGATTGAAGAAATGTTACCAACATCACCACTTCCAAGGATTTTCCCTTTGTTATTATCTCCATATGTGACAAAACCTCCATTTTTCAAGGTGAGTTTGACAAACTTCTTTTTGTCACCAAACATGTGCCTTGAACAGCCACTGTCAAGATACCACAATGATTCCTTGGCCTTCAAGAACACCTGCAAAACACAATCAATGGAGAGAATTTGGTACCCACATCAATTTGGGTCCAACAAAGTTAATAACCTTTCTACCACATTTTGGCTTCCAAATATATTGACCACTAGGAACACCAAATTTTCTGATTTTGCGTGATTTTGAAGTATGTCCCTTGTTCATACAATAAAAGCATGTAATAGATGAAGTGCTGGACGGTTTTCTATGTGAAAAGAAATTTCTATAAGGATTTTGTTTCTTTTGAAAACCATTTTTAAATCCAAGTCCAACTCTATTCGTTACACAATTTTTAAAATCTAAAAGTGTATCCAAGTTGGCTCTTCCCATGGTGAATTTAGCTAAAGATTTATTCACATACTCAATCTGATTTTCTAAAATTCTGCAGTTTGTGCAGATTTTTTCAGCATGTTCATCATTGCAACTTGAGGCTTTGTAAATCATTTCCAGATTTTCAAAATCAGTTTTTGAATTTTCCAACTCTTTTTCTAGCTCTTTCACCTTGTTCTCTAGCCAATTGTTCATTCCTTTAAGCCTATTGTTTGAACAAGCAACCTTATTGGCCTCTTCATGCAATTCCAGAAAATTTTGCAGCAGTTGATCATAAGGAAGACCATTTTGAGTAGTTGAGGAACTTACACTACTTGCTGTATCACAATCAACCATAAGGCAAAGATTGGCCCTTTCATCATCACTTGAAGAATCACTAGAGGAGATATCATTCTCATCCCATGCTATGTAAGCCTTCTTGGTTTTGAATGATTTTTCATGCTTCTTTTCTCCATTCCTCTCTTTGTTTTGTGAGTAAGGACATTCAGCCTTAATATGTACCTGTTTTCCACAACCAAAACAAGTAAAGTTAGAAGAAGCTAAATCAGACTTTTATTATACCTCTTGTTCTTGTAATCTTTGTTCTTGTATTTCAAGAACTTGTTGAACTTTCTAACTAAGAGGTTCAAATTTTCTGCATCACTTCCTCCATGTCCTTCATCCTCACTATTCTCCTCCTTGTGAACCAAAGTCTTCAAGGCCAGCCCTTTCTTTTTCTTGTCATTGTCTTCTTGTTCAGCAAGTCTATTCAACTCAAGCTCATGTTCCCTTAGCTTTCCAAAAAGTGCAGCAACACTCATTGTTGACAAGTCGTTGGATTCAGAAATTGCTGTTACTTTGGGTTGCCAACTTCGATCCAAACATTTCAGCACTTTGATGTTCAGCTCCTCTTTCTCAAACACTTTTCCAAGGCCTATCAGATGGTTTATTATGTGTGTAAACCTCTTTTGCACATCTGAAATAGTTTCTCCTGGAAGCATTCTAAACATCTCATACTCTTGGATTAAAGTATGCTTTCTAGCTCTTTTAACATCAGTTGTTCCTTCATGAGTAACCTCCAACACTTCCCACATTTCTTTAGCATTGGAACACTGTGAAACACGAAAGAATTCATCAAGATTAAGTGCAGAAGTTATAATGTTCTTTGCTTTACAATCATATTGCACTTTCTTTTGTTCATCAGCATTTAAATTTTCCCATGGTTTCTCTTCTTTAGGGATATATGGTCCATTGACTATAGCATTCCAAATCCCTATATCAATTGATTCAATGAAAATCTTCATTCTAACTTTCCAAAATGGATAGTTTACCCCAGAAAACATTGGTGGCCTGTTTATAGAAGCACCCTCTGCAAAAGGCAATTTTCCTTCAGCCATGTTTGAAATTTTTCAGAAAACTTGAATATTTTTCAAGAACCAGCTCTTGATACCAATTGTTGGAATAAATGGATGAGTTTAAGAGGGGGGTGAATTAAACTCTCAAAGATTTTCGAAATACAATGGTCAAATGTGAAAAACAGATTCGAAATGAAGACTGAAAACCAGTTTTAATAGGTTCTTGAAATGCTTTTAATCAATTGATCATATATCCAATTCACTTACAATTTAAAATTCAATTGCCGAATGTAAAAGATTAAGAGAAGAAGAACAACACAGCAGATTTATACTGGTTCACCTTTCAACAAAGACTACATCCAGTTTCCTAAACACACAAATTCAATCAATTCACTAAAAAAGCAGTTTTTACATGAACACTACATGAAAAACAAAAACCAGAAAGCTGCACCTAGTCTTGAACCCTACAAGACCTCTAAACACTTGTAAAACCCTATTACAAGAACCCTTAATCACCCTGATTAAGAGACGAACACGCAGCTAACTCACACACAAAGAATTGGATTGAATTCACCTGGAAATTCAGAGCAGAAACGAAAACAGAGCACGCAACAGTGACGAAAAACAGAGTATGATTTCTTGATTCAATTCGCTATTCAATTGGATCTTGGACTTCTTGGAGAGATTCGAAAATTGATTTAGAGTGTTAGAGAAACGTTCTTGCTCAGTGGGTTCTTCTAAAAATGATTCGTCACTGAGTTCTTTGAATTTTGAGTTATTTATAGCAAAGCTGTTAAAACTGATTCTGACGAGAATAGCCGGTTGAAATCGCATTTAAGCCGGTTGTTTTCATTAAAACCAATTTTCCAGGGAGCACCCTTTTTCTGGAACTTGAAATCAGTCAGTTGAAAACCCGTTTTAACTAGCTATTCCAGAGAACTGGAATTCCTGAACAAAGATACCAGGATTTTAACTGGTTTAAATTTCGAAAATAGTCAGTTAAAATTTCCCAAATACAAAGCTTGAAAAACGAAGAACAGTTTAACTAGTTGAAATATCAGATTTTTAAACAGTTAAAAAATAGTTAAACCTTTGAAAATAATTTAAAACCTTTTAAAACATTTCAAATCATTTTAAAACCCAAGATTAAGTCCAAGATTAATTGAAATGCATTTTACCACACAATCTAAGACTCTCTAATCCTAAGACACAATCTTCATTCTTTAAGCACCATCATCTTCATCATCAAAGGTGGTTGGAGACATCAAATCCACTTGAAACCAAGTCTTCAAGTCCAACACCAAATCCTTAGTCGGATCACTTGACAAAGCATCTGCTCCCGTGCACAAACACGATCATTGCAGGTCCCAAGAACCGCTAGGACAAGCATCCATTTAAAAACAACAAAATAATTTAACAAATAAAGTATTCACAAAAATATCACAACAAACTAAACTCACACCAATCTCATAATATTTTACCAAACATGTCCATGTATGCACACAACATACTTCATATGTTATGACTGTCTTCCAGAAGACTACGCTGTTATACCCGAACTTAGAGGCTACCATCTATGGGTTACATTGTAATTGCTTACTACATTGTAATCGATTACTGCATCTATGGGTTACATTGTAATCGCTTACATTGTAATCGTTGTTATACCCTACCCACAGAGTAGGATCACTAACCCCATCAACCCCTCTCGGCATACATCATCTCGTAGCCTTGGGTAGGTCCACCAGTGATCCCCATCGGCTCCTCACCACTTGGTATCTTAGTCTACGTGACCGGAACTAGTGGAACCTAGGACCTCATCAAATCCGTACTAATATAGCTCACCACACTAAAATAGTTTACTACCGTGGGTACCATACATAATATACATGTATCATATCTCAATCATGCAAATCATTTATGGGATATTACCCCAGGCTTCACTCAGCCTACCATATCACTGAGTAGATTTTGGACAACAATCACAAGCTCTACTTAGCCTATCACATCACATAGTAGATTTTGGTCAACAATCTCAGGTTCTACTCGACCTAATTTATCTTATATACATCACAAATTAATGAAACATGCATATAAGTATCATTCAACTCACATCATGACCAACAATCATCATTAATTACTTCTCAGCTCATAAAAACATTTAAATCTGCAACATTTTTAAATAGTTGACAGTTTGACCTTTGCTCACTAAAACGAGCATAACTAGAGTTCTAGACATCCTTCTTAGTTGATTATAAAGTCATTGGAAAGTTAACATCCAAGGCTACAACTTTCATGAAAATCACTTAACCTAATTCCAAAATTATGTCTCACTTGAGCGAAAATTCTTCGCTTGAGTGAAAATGAGGCCAAGAGTAACTCTTGTTCTAGTGCCTTTTTTGCTTGAGCAAAATTTCTGTCACTTGAGCGAAAATTGCACCGCCCCAACATCGCCTTAATTTCGCTTGAAAGATAATTTCTTTGCTTAAGCGAAAATTGCACCGTCTGGACTCTTAACTGCACCAATTCACTTCACTTGAGTGAGAAAAGCCTTGCTTGAGCAAAACAGGGTCGTGACCAAACCTAGGGATGAAGAAACTATGGTTTCTCCTCCCCAAACATCCAAAATACATGTTATATACCTCATTTAGCATCATACAAACTAGTCAAACCATCAAATAACCCATTTCTAACAATCTTACCGATTCATACTTCAGTTACATTTTTATTTTACCGTTCAAAAATCACAAAAAGTGCATATTTCTATTATTTTAAAATGAAAGTTTCCCTAACGTAGATTTCTTTGGCTTCCTAACTCCTCCAGAGAATACCCTTCCATCTTCAAATCCTTTGTCTAATTAAAATCTGGACAACATCTCAGCTTACCACTGATTAGTTTCTTGTCCCCATAAAGCCAGAATATGATTTTCAACTAAAGTTTCAAAAACGATAAAAAAAACTTACTTTTTATGCAAAATTAATCAGTTAGAATCCTTTTTTATGACTTTAGCTTTATCCTGCCTCTTTCTATTCTACAATTTGGCAAAGTCTCGTTATAGAACTTAGAAAGAAGTGAAGAAAGAATTTAAAAGATAAATATAATTTTTTTATAACAAATGAACTATCCTACTCCTTTATTTATAATGTTTTCAGAGAATAAATTATTATTATTATTATTTTATCGTTATAATTTATTTTTTTAAATTTCTACATTATAATAAAATATATTTTTAAATATGTTTTAATCTCTAAAATATTATTTTATTTATTATCTTTAAATATTTTTTTGACATCTAATAAAAATACTTTTTTATTTTATTTTAATTTTTATAGATATTTATAATTTTTCTTTAGTCCTTCATATATATATATATATATATATGTATATATATATATATTATTTAGTTTTAATTTTTATTTTTTAAAAGGACGAATTTAAGTTTAAACAATATATTAAAGAGAAACTAGATGTACGAGTGTATTCAGCATTAGCTTGGAGACCGACTTAAATTCGATTGAAAAAAAAAAAATTCCAATTCAAATTACAATTAGTAGCCAAATAAGTTATTGTTCCTTTACCAAATATGTCTTAACATTTATAGAATAATGACAGATACAATAATGGCCTTTCTTTTACGACTACCAAATCAATCTCTAAATTAAGAAAAGCAACCAAAATGTATTTGGCCATTAGATTTGTGACTAATTTAACCACTGATGATCTTTAGCTTTTTTTTCTTAAGGTGTATATATCTTATACATCACCTCAGAAATTAACCAGATATATGATTTTAGTAAAATAAAATAAAATAAAGCAGAAGTATATGAGCTATAGGTGTAAAATTGAATTAATAAATTAGCAAGTTATGCATTATCCTGGGAGAAATCTTGAGAACTCCATAAATCCACGTGTAGCGATTTTACCAGTTTAAGAAAGTTGAAAGTTCTCACACATTAATTGCTTAATTAAACCTTGAATTAGGTAGTGGATGGTGTAGTTGATATTTTGATTGCATCACCATCTTCACAACACTGCTTGAACTTTACTATGAAGAAAAGGTAGCATGATGCATCATGTGAAACAATCAGAACAAAGACACTTGTTTAATGTTGAGAACTTGCACATATTTAACCTAGTAAACGTGGCCTCGTATTACACTTCCAACCATACAGAATATAACTCACATGCATGTCGCATTTCAACACTTTCTGCATCTTATATTAGTCAATTTAAATTGCTTTGTGACATTTGACTTCTTACATATCTTCTACTTCCTTCCTTCTACTCTTTATCTACTTGTTCTAAACATGATTTAATTAATTTGTATTTTAAAAACACTTTGATAGAACATACTAAAATCATACCTGGTTTTTATTTTATTGTTAAGACTGCATATATATTCTCAATAATTTTTCTTCTTCATCTTTGAATGTTCTTAAGCGTTAACAACCAACTATATCATCTAATTAATTCACTAAAAACCAAATTAATTGTTTTTTTTGTGAGAATTGAAACTAAACCATGGAAATAATATTGTATTAAAGGAATTAGATTTATTTATTCAACTTAAATATCAGTAATGTTTTATAACTAATTTCCTAAATAAAAATTTATCAGCATAAATTTTGTTTAGTAATTTATTCTTAAAGTAGTCAATAACTTCTTTTGCCCATCATGTAGACATGTCATATACTAATTAGTCCAAATGTGTGGTTATTCCTGAAATCAGGACATGAAATATGAAAGCCTATAGTGTAACAATGTCATTAACTATTCTACATTAAAGAAGGTCTATTCTAAATTAAAGGAGGTCTACTTCATACATAAAATGTAACAGCAACTTTTACTTAAAAAATTAATCATCAAAATTCTAAATAGATGGACTTCTAAGATGAGAATGTGTATTTTATATAATAAAATATATTTTTAACCCATTTATTAATACCATTTGGTTCATCTGAATGAATTTATATTCAATTTTTTAAAATATAGTAACTTAGATTTTAATTCCAATAACTTAGAAAAAGTTATTTTTAAAAACAAAATACTACCTTAGAGCTAAGAGTTAATTTTTGCACCAACATTATTAATAAGGTCACAAATACATCACCACAATTAATATTTATATATCTATTTAGAATTTTGATGATTAATTTTTTAAGTAAAAGTTGCTGTTACATTTTATGTATGAAGTAGACCTCCTTTAATTTAGAATAGACCTTCTTTAATGTAGAATAGTTAATGACATTGTTACACTATAGGCTTTCATATTTCATGTCTGGTTATATATTCATGTCCTGATTTCAGGAATAACCACACATTTGGACTAATTAGTATATGACATGTCTACGTGATGTATATTATTTGATCAGATGTTTTATTCACATGATGTAGATAGATTACATCACCTATATTGTTGTATTATTATAAATAATAATGTTGTATTATTATAAGTAATAGAGGAGACCAAAATATCAGTTACGTGAAATTATCTTTATTAAAATTATTTTTAAAAAAAATTTGAAGTTGTTTTACTAAACATAAGTTGTTTATCAATTAAAAAAATATTTTTTTAAACAATAAAGAGATAATAAAAATATATATAAAACAATCAATTGTTTAAAATTTTTTAATTTTTTTATTAAAATAAAATTAAGTATTAATTGTTTAAAATGATGTATTACAAGAAAATCAATATTTTAGATATTTTGATATAAGAAATACCTCATATAAGTTCCTCTCATCCTAATATTTTTAAAAAATAAATTAGTGCAACTTTTTTATAAAATTATACAATTATTTCAATTATGATAATATCTTAATAAAAATACTACACCGACTTTTTCTAAAATATTTAAAAATTACACTAAGTAATTACCCTTCATTATTTGAAAACTAATATTATATAGAATTATTCAATTTCACATAATCCCAGAAATTATCAACACAAATTTACTTTATTTTCTTATAAATTATAATGTTTTAAAATATATTTTATGAAATATTTATTACATGATTTTTTATTAAATTCCTTAAAAATAAAACAACTAATATTTATTATATTTAATAAAAATATTAATTGAAAGAATATGCAAATTTACAGAACTTGTAGTTATCAGAAGGTATCTATGTTTATCATCGATGACGTATTTTTTGTCTTGAAACTAAAGTTAGCTAGAGGTATATTTATGTATTGTTTGCTTAAATGTACTGCTGAAAGGGTAGATGAGTCTGTCCCTTAAAACATAATGTTCTGTTCTGCCTCTCGGCCACAGTGTTTAATATAACAGCTTTGGGTTTGGGGCACACAAATTTACTGTAACAACAAAATTAATGTACATTTACTTTTTGGTGAAATACATCTTCATGTTATTTCTTTATTTTAATTGACCTTTTTATTTTGCATTTAATCTCTTGATTTTAAACATTCCAATGCAAATTAACGAAGCTGTCAAGAGGGGAGAGCCAACACATGTCAAGATAAGAAAAATTAAGTAACAGTTCAATTTATCCTATATTTTAAAATAGATAAAAAATTTTAATCTAGTCTGATTCTATCTAAAATCAACGGCTCAATAGATATTTTTTATTTAATTAAATTTAAAAAAATATTATAACATATTATTAATATAATATTTTTTATTAGTAATAAATAATATATAAATATATAATAAATTTATATAAAATTTTTATGTAAAATTATTCATAAATTTAGAACGTTTAGAGACATTCTTAAGAGTATTTCATAACTTTTATTTTCTTAGTCTCTTCATATTTTTATTCAAAATTATTTTCCTTATATTATAGATGGATCACTTATATTATAGATGGATCACTAATGAGAAGAGTAACTTTTGGTGTTGTCACAAGGAGTGAAAATTCTTCAGTACAAAAAATAAAAAAACATAAAAACCTATTTAATATTTTATAATAAGTTTACTTTATATAATTCACTAAATATTAACAAAGAAAGACAAACTATGAGAAAAACAAAAGTAAATATAAAATTTTGATTAAAAATGTAACAAAAGAGAATATAAATTAACAAAAAGTAAAAAAGAACCTAAACAAATGTGAAGTATATAATTTATGATGGAAGCGTGAAACTGCAATGATGAATGTAATACAAGGTATGAAGTGCAGTAGAGGAGAGGAGGGAACTTCTAAGAGAATGAATGAGATAAGAAAGATTCTAAGATACTAGAATTTCTTTTTTGGTATGACAACATAAAAATTAAAACTAAAAATTTAATATAAAAAATAAACGGACTAGCCCATTAGCTTACGGACTAGCCTGATCTTGATCCATATAGACATCGGACAAAATAAACTAGGCTAAAAAAGATCTATTGTTATTTATGTCATTATTTTTTAAGCCTAACTTAACTTAAATCATTGGCCACTGATCCATCATTACCTGAGTCATTTTAACAATTTTACAAATCAATATAAATATTCCAATTTACTCTAATAAAATTTATTTACAAAAGCAATGAATATTATATATGATTATTTTAAACCTACTCCTTACATCGCTGCAGTTTTACATCCAAATCAATAGTGCTGAGTAGTTGTATGAGCATTTTAATTATGTTTCTAAATATCCAAATTCTCAAACTAAAACAAAATATCTTTGTATGAAATTAATTATAAAAATTACTATAATAAGTTTTAAAATTTATAAAAACGTACAAGTTATTTGGTAATTTTAATTCAATTTTGACAAACCTCTGAAAGCATATCTGCCCCCCTTGAAAAATTTCCATTGGTATATAAGCCAAATTATTCGGTCTGAGAGAGTTTGCTAACAAAAAGTTGCATTAAGTTGAGCACCATATCATGTACATGTACAAAATTATTAAAGGAAACTAATGTGTTTTTTTATGAGAAAACACGTATTATTTACTTCAAAGTTAATTATAAACATTGAGTTAATTTGTTTAAAAATAAAAATAATTAAAATTAGATGAATTTTAAATATTTTATTATTTAAATTAAAATATTATAAATAACAGAAAGTTGATCATTTAAATTTTATTGGATAAAAATTGGTAAAATAACTTTTATATGCATTTTCTCCATATTTATGACTTATTTGAATACTCTTTTAAAATAGAAAAAAAAATTAAAATAAGTTTCATTTCTTCGTTTTTTGGTTTGATTGTATGAAGGATAATTTGCATGCTTAGGCTATATGTTTATATGTGTAGTATAATACCAAGATGAATCTCTACTAATTTAGGATTATAAAAGTATATTCAATTTCGTTATTAGAGTTTTATGTGAGTATATTTGAGCTTCCTACATGAATCAAGGATTGTTAGAATAAATAGATTTTCAAGTAAGAGGGTCTATATCATTATTAACTTTTCAAAATGAATCAGAGCTAAATGTTAAGTTGATGCATGTACAATCTCCGGAAGTGAGAATCTTGTTGAGAATGATTCAAAAATGTTGAATAATATTTGTTATTTCAAGGGTTTAATTGAAGAATCTACATGTTAACATAGTAAGTTGGTATATGATTATTGAAAGTTCATTCTTTAATTGATATTGAACTTGTAAGATATATAGAACATTAGGGCTTGGGATAAATTTTGGATTGATTTTTGTACCCTTGTTAAATTGATTGAACAATTATGCATGTGCTATGAAAATTGTAGTGTTGAGGATGAGAGGTATGACTTTATAATAGTTTTGAATGTGATGAATATTGGATTGTATTCTATGAGTTGAAACTAGGTTTGATAGGCTCATCTTGAAAATTTATTGTCTTGATTAGGGTTGGGTTTGGTATGGTTAACTTTAGTTATCTTGATATAAACTTAGAAGCAATGTTTTAGGTAGTTCATGTTGGTTAATTTGAGCAAGTGTAAAAAATTTGTTTTAGTATAATTCTAGAGAATGCTTGAAGATGAATAATTTAACTTGGATGAGAAAACTAGGAATGATTAAAGTTGAATTATAACATTTGGATTTCATTCTACTATTGGATTTTCTTAGAACTGAACAATAGGTTTTGTTGGTCAAAATTAGTTGGATGGTGTGAATGTGGAAATAATGATAAAGGAGGTTCCAATTAAACATTTAAAACTTGCTAAAAATGTATTTTGGTTAAAAGAAAGAGTTTGATGAAGTTTTGAATTGGTTTTTGGAAATTCCACAAAATGGTGAATTTTACATAGTGGAATTCATCCAGAGAGCCAACACTTTAAATTTGCTCAATGGATCATAATTTGTTCAGGGAAATGATATAAATTGGTATAGGGGGACCAAAATTCACCCCATGGATTCAAACCAAGACTAAGGGGAGAAATTTTTTTCTTAAATTCACATAGTTGAAGGGAAGTTTATTGTACCATTGGAAACATGTTGGGGTTTGAAAAGTGAATCAAGACACATGTTAAGGTTTGGATATAGATATACTTTAAAATTACCATGATCCATGTAATCGAGGATTTTCATTCCTAAGGTACTAAAACGGGTTAGGTGTTAGTCTCTAGCAATAAATGCTTGAGACGAGTCTTTTGAAAGGCATCAATAGATATTTCTTAGTAAATATCCTTTATTATATAAATTCATGTGTAATTTGTGAGGATGTATGTAGTTTCTTTTATAATTTATTAGTAAAATGAAATTATTTTGAATTTGTTGTTATGGTGACTGTTAATGGAATTTTTCCTTTTTGTAACCTCTTTTAATCTTAGATAACTTACCTTGTTATTTGTTGTCTGTGTGTGACCTATTATGATTTTACTATATGTATATGGGTATATGTGGGTAGAAATTTAGAAGTTGTACTTGGAAGAGTGTAACATGATAATTTATGTTTACTTTCGATGGATGTAACATGATACCACCCTTTATAACATCCATCAAAGGTCATGCAAACCACCCAATCAAGGTTAAAACTATTGATTTAAAGAAGAAACTAGACCTTGAACTTAATCAAAAGGAAACATATTTTAATGAGGCTGAGTTTTGAAGATGAAAGAGTTGAAATGTTTGGACTTAGCCTTGGAACTGAAAGATAATCTTAAAGTCTTGTGAAAGCATCTTAAAAGAGTTTTCCAAGTTAAATTCTTGTATGTAAAGTTTGGGTGATAAATGGAAGATCCTAGCAAGCACACAAATCAATTTCTACCTTGGAGAATCCTAATTTTTCTTAAAAATTGTTTTCTCATCGAGATAATTCATTACCACATTTGATAATCGATTATATCAAACTTAAAATTCATTGAAAATTTTTAAACTCTCCAATTTAATAAATTATCTCTCTTTTAATCAATTATAGCTCATTTCTGGGCAACAATAATCAATTATCTGGCAAGATAATTGATTATCACAATAAAGTTTTATTTTTAATTACTCTCTGAAATAATCGATTATCTTAAGTAATAATTAATTATTCTGAATGTTTTTTAAAACCCTCTTCAAATTCTATAGGCTCTGGTGTGATTTTTCTCTATAAATAAGAAGGGACTCTGGGATTTCAATATACCATAGACTAATTCGAAATTTGCTCTGCATAAGCTTGTGTTTAACTTAGTTTTTAAAAGTTGTTAAATTTCTCTATGGTTGTGTTACTTTGAGAAGGTGTTGTTACTACTAGGGTTTGAAGCTTGGTTCATCCTTTGCGATTTATCAAGGAAAGTGTGTTAATTTCTTGTGTATTTCAAAAGAGGTGTTATTTCATACCTTGAGTTATCATGCAAGGTGTTTTTCATCTCTTGTGTTTTCAAGAGAGGTGTTCCTCATCCTTTGTGATTTTCAAATGAGGTGTTCTTTTTGTTTTCTTAACTAAGTTCTCTGCTTGTTTCACTTTCTGTAAGTGATTGCAATATTTTAAGATAATAAGTAGCAATCATTCTCTTTGAGATGATTGAACACTGAATGTAGGATCTGCTTTTATTTGAACCAGTATAAACTCTATGCTCACTTCTCTATCTCTTACTCTGCTTTATTTATCCATTGCACTACAAAGTTATATTTCAATATTTTGCAAAAATATAATACTTTAATTTTTGGAAGTAGAATTTGAAATTATTTAAGGGTTTTGTTAAAACTTGTTTTTAACAATAAGAATTTTTTTTAAAAGAGAAATTTTTAAAAAACCAATTCACCCCTCTTGGTTTTATTCTATCTCACCTATTTTACTAACAAAAACCTTATATACACATGTTCCAACAGATACATGTATATAAATCGAGCAAACTATACGATCCCATCACCCACGAAAGGCTACCCAAAAAGGGCATATATGTATCATGCATACATTCTTTCATATATCTAATGATTAATCATATACTTTCACAATATATATAATTAATCATATCTTTTATACAACTACCATAAATATGACATTGAACACTTGTATAAAAACATATAACTTGAGTGAGTTCCTCTTGCTTGAGCGACCTTGTTTTCAGGAAAAATGTATTAATCACTCTTATTGTTTGAGCAAAATGCAACCCGAGAGCAACATCCCTTTCAAATTTTCCTCACTCTAGGGACCTCCGTATTGCTTGTACATTCATCTATTGAGCATACTTATCAAGGCTTGAGTGAGATTTGTTGGAAACATTCCATCAAGTTCCAAAGTCATCATCAGTGTCATTTGTGCATCCAACCAGTGCTTAAGTGTCCAACACACATTATGCACTTCCACACATTTAGGACACTTATATAAGGTCTCTACCATTCTTAAGTGTTCAAGACGATGTTTGAGTGTTTTGTGTAACGCTTGAGAGATATACTTTAAGAGGAAATAGAATCATCTAAAACTCTTTCTCGTTCAAGCTATAACTCACTATTTGACCTATACCCCTCATTGCTTGAGCAACTTCACACCACTTGGGTGACATGTGGTGGTAAGTGATTGCATATTGCTTGGCTCTCACTCGAGCGATGTCACATCCCTCGAGCAATTTTTTATATGAGAGCACACCAAAAAGGCATAATACAATGTTTTCCAAAGGTTTTCAACATCTACTAGAATTCTACAACTCACATACTTATTAACATTAGTAATTTTGTACATACAACAACAATAACACCAACAATCCTATTCAAGAATTCATATAATTCACCTATAGTCAAATTCCATATATTCCACAACATCAATATGTATATTTCTACATATAAGAAAAATCACCAATTAATATAGACATAATACTAACTCCACTTATCTAGATTGAAGTGTGTTTTATCCAACAATCTTTTTATGGTCCTCTCAACAATCCAGACCATTCTCTCAGAATGTCAACTTTACACCGACAACACCTCCTTATGAACCATCAATTTCAAAGAAGAAAAAAAGAAATAAAACTCAAATAGAAATGATTATACTTACCAAATCCAAGTTTTAATAGGTTCAAAAGAACCTATTCTCCTCCAACTCCTCAAAATCTTATTTTGGAATAAATTCTCACAATTAGAAACTCGTTTTGTTGTAGAGAGAATGTAGATAGAGAAAGTTTATAGTCTTTCATTTCCTATTAAGATCAATTATTAGAATAATACCAGGGTCTTCCATTCTCCCAACAATGAAAAAAATTTACCTAGAAAATTTACTTACCAAAAAAAGGATCCTAATAAGCTTCTCTCATCTTACTATCCAACTCCCAAGAGGAGTCACCAGTCTTTTGATTCCACAAAATCCTTACCATAAGAATAGTCTTACTTATGATTTGTCTAATCTCATGATCTTCTATCTTCATTGGTCTAACATCATAAGATAAGCCTTGATTTGAACCATGTCGGGTTCCAACACGAGTTAGATTAGAAATGTATTTTCATAATGGAGACACATAAAATACATTATGCAATCTAGCAAGATGAAGAGGAAACATAGACCACTAGACCTATCATATGCAAAATCTGATATGGTCTACAAAACTTTATTGTCAACTTTTTGGAAATGATGGCTTAACCAGCATCTGAAACCCTAAAGAAAACATAATCACCTACTATAAACATTAGAGGTATGCTATTTTAATCCACATAGGATATCTTTCAACTCTGAGTAGTCTTCATACATTCATATATCTTCTTAACTTTCTTATTCATTCGTTGTAGCAACTCATTGTATCTAGATAGTGTCCTTGTCCAAATACCAACATAAAAGTGTCTTATATCTCTTACTAAATAAGGCCTCATATGGGGCCATCGCATTAGTTGTTGATAACTATTATTATAAATGAAATGCACTAAAGGAAAAACCTAATCCTAACTTCGAAGGTGATTTAGAACACATGTTCTCAACAAATCTTCTAACATCTTATATAATCCTCTATGTTTGCTCTTCCATATGAGGATGATAATTTGAACCTCAATTTGGTTCCTTAAGCTTCTTGTAACATCTGTCATAATCTAGATGTAAACCTAGAATCTCAATATGATATAATACTCGTAATAATAGCATGTAGTTTCACACTCTCATTGACATACAACTTTGCCAATTTTTGTATGGATATCATTTAGTCCATTAGTAGGAAGTGAAAACTATATGTCATTTTGTCTACAACGACCAACACGACGTCATGTCTCAAAACTGTAAATGACAAATGGATAACAAAGTCCATCATGATGTTATCCCATTTCCACACTAGAATGTCCAACTATATTATAATGTATCATTGGTCTTTAGGGCTCCACCTTTGACTTCTAACAAGTCAAACAAGATGTAACATATAAAGCTACATTAGCCATCATCTCGGACCACAAAAAAGGTTTCTTCAAATCATGATACGTCTAAGATGAAGACTCAATATGCTTTTGTGACCTTCATCAAGAATCATCTTCTTTAAATCATCATCTACAAGAATACACATTCTTCCTTCAAATTTCAACCCCAATTGGTATCCACTATGAAATCCTTTACTTGGTTTGTACCCAACATTTTCTGGTATGTCTTAAGCTAGGATCCTTGAACTGCTTCTCACATATTAAACTCAAGGAACTATCTGTTACAACTAAAATATTGGAAATAATGTGATCTGAACTCACTACTACATGTAGACTCATGTCCCGAAAAGCCTCCAATAAATCTAGCTCTCTAATCATCACACTAGTTATTTGCATTGTCTTCCAACTTAATGCATCGACAACCACATTCATTTTCTCTGGATGATAGTTCAATTCAAGGTTTCACCACCAACCACTATCTTAGCCAACAATTGAATATCATCTTGGGAAAACATCTATAAACTCTTGAAACACATGCATATTACTTCTAGTGGCTTCACCACCAACCATCATCTTAGCTAGCAACATGAAACTTGGAATATCACTTGCTTTTTGTCACAATCTATTATAATGGAATTGGAATATAACCAATCCATTCGTAACATCACATCCAAGTCCTTCAAAGGCATAGAAATCATATTAACTTTGAATTTACATCCTTAAACAAACAACTCATTGTTTAGACACCGAGGACACCATCACTGCATAGATAGCCCCAAAGAGATTTTGAATTATTTTGTGATACTTCAAAAGAGAGATTTACGATGTGTTTTGGTTCAAAATTGGAGAATAATGACATATGCTTCCACGTAGTTGAAACCTCAAGAAAAAAATTACTCCACCGACAATCTTAAATTAATGACCATAGTATTTACTCTAAAAATTTGGAGACATAATTTATATTGTGTTCATTTTTTGATGTGTAGTGATCATAAAAGTCTCAAATACTATCTTGGTAAAAAAAGATATAAACATAATTCAAATAAGGTGAATGAATTTTTGAAAGATTATAATTTGGAACTAAAATATCATCCAAGAAAAGTCAATATTGTGGTTGATGTTTTGAGTGAAAAATTTCTTCATGTATCCCCTATTCTAGTTCAAGAATCCTTGTTGCTAGAAGAGTGTAGAAACCTTAACCTTAAGGTTCACTTACAAGGTCCTAACTTAAGTATGTACACAATAGTTGCCTCTTCTAATTTGAAAGATCATATTAGAGATAAAAAGAAGATGGACTCGGACCTTCAGAATAACAAGAAAAAGTAGAGTTTGAATGAGGAAAAGAATGAGACTAAGGATGACAAATAAACCTACCCTATAGGTATTGTCCAAACTCGTCCCAATTTTATGGAGAATCCTTGCTTTGACTGAGTGCGGATATAGTACCCGATTTTTTCTATCGGGTAGGAGACAAGGATGCATTTGTACACATCCACATCTTTCTCATACTTGTCTTCATTTTAAATTACTAAAATTCTCTTATTTTTTTACATAATCTAAAATCTTATTTTCTTTATTCTCTTTTGTTACTAGACAACATGCACTCAAGCTAGTTGTGATGTTATTAGTGTAATAGTTGACAAACTCTCAAAGGTTTTCCACATTTTTCTATTATCACCTACCGCTTGAAGAAATTAACTTAATTATATGTTAGGGAGATTGTATGATTGCATGAGGTACCAATTAATGTAGTATCTAACCTCTACGGTTTACCACCCCTAAACTCATAGTTAAAAAGAGAAAATTGTTCAAACAATAGAAGACATGCTTATGGTATATGTACTTGAAGATAAAGGGAGTTGGAATAATTTCCTACCATTAATAGATTTTTCTTGAAATAACAATTTTTATTGACACCATTCAGTGCTTTGTGTGGTAGAAGGAGCAAAACTAACTTTTATTGCTACTATATAGGTGAATCTAACTTATATGGGTAAGATATTATTTAAGAAACCGCCCAAAAAATTCAAATGATTTGGAATAAAAGGAAATAACTCAAGATACAAAAGAACTATAGAGATAAAAGAAGAAAACCTTTATAGTTTGAAAAAAATATCACATATTTCTAAGAGTTTGTCTTCTTACTCATTGGTGAGACTTTGCGAACTAAAAGGTTAAGTCTAGGTTTATTAAATTATCTTATATATAACTTACAAAGTTGTCTTACTACCATCATGGTCTAACATTCATAAAGTATCCATGTTTCTCAACTTCAAAATGTAAATTCCATATCCATCACATTTTATTAAGTCGAATGTTATTCCATTGAAATCCAATCTTACATATCTGAGTTTGGATTGTAGACCACAATGTTAAGACACTTATTCCTTTAAAGGAAGAGACCCTTTATAAATATATTATAACATGCTATTCATATATTTGAGTAATACAATGCTTTCTAAATTTTTAAGAATGGAAAATTTTAATGGAGAGTATTATGGTATCGAGAGTGTTTTCAAACGCTTTATCTAGAGAAATAACTTATCCCTTTTTAAATTTAGTTTCAAAATGTTTTGTTTTTGAGAAAATTCGTTTAGTACGTTTGATTTCACTCGGAAAATTATACAAAAACGAAAACTGAAAATTTTGTTCTGCATAATTGGTTTAATCATTTCAAATTGGTTCAGTAATTTCCAATTCATCCAGCCGTTTATTATTCACTTACTGAAATTTTAAGTTTTATCTTATAGATAATTCTGCTAAATGTTTTACTAACGACCGAGCGAATATATATCACATTCACTCTCAACAAATATCTAACTGGTATGCAAATGTTTAGTGAATAAATTCTCAACGTGTCGATGGTGTTCATATTAGTCCATTTTTTTTCATTCTATTATCACAGTCAAATCACTCATCGCATATTAAGTTTTTTCTGAATTTCTTTTTCTTCTTACCAGTTTTTTCATCTTTACCCAAATTCAATCCAAAATAGGTTGATTGATGCTTACATTTCTGGATGAAAGATCTAGATTGGTAATGTTGCCATTAAATACGAAAATTGAATTAGTTCGGTAAGCATGTGAAGGTGTGACACTGAATACTCGTACGGTTGTGGCCTCGTGGGGATGATTAATGGTGTCAGTACTTTTATCAGCGTCCTTTATTCAGCTACATCAACGTAACCCCAAAGTTGATATCAACGAACCTGTGCTAATTGCGAAGCCATTGATATGACACATGACCTCTTACTCACGTAACCTTTCCTTATTTATTTCTTAGACCTCTCTTACCTTTGAGGCATCACACTCCATCGAGTTATAAGCGAAGCATCATGCAAAAGATAAAAAACGCTCTTTAGTCTTGATAGTTCAAACCCAGAACATAGCCAAAAACATTTCCTTTGTTACACAATGAACTCCAGCTGCAGTAGCAAGATAAAAACAGTTTCTCTTGTCCACAGAACGCAAGAACTCGCTAATAAAACAGTGGTTTTTGAATTTGAGGGTACCCTGTTACGGTCAACTTCACTGTTCCCCTACTTCATGCTGGTTGCTTTTGAAGCTGGTGGGTTGCTAAGATCTCTCATTTTGTTTCTTTTATACCCTCTGGTGTGGCTGCTGGGTGAAGACCAACTTGGCTTGAAGATTCTGGTTTTCGTGTGCCTTTTTGGCATCAGAAAGGACACGTTCAGAATAGGATCAGCTGTTCTGCCAAAGTTCTTCTTAGAAGATGTGGGGTGGGAAGGTTTTGAAGCTGTTATGCGGTGTGACAAAAAGGTGGCATTGAGTAAGTTGCCTAAGGTCATGGTTGAAGGTTTCTTGAAGGACTACTTAGGGGTTGAAAGTGTTATAGCAAGAGACATTAAATCCTTCAAAGGGTATTTTTTGGGATTGTTCGAGGAAAGAAAGGAAAACAACACTCGTTTATTCGAGGCAAAAGCAGACAACGAAAGCACTATCGGTATCACTGATAGCCATATTGGGTATATTGACCAAGAACTTTTCCCTGAATTCAAGGTTTGTCCATTTTTAAGCAAATACATAAATTCATACACGTGCTCTCCCATATCATGCTTTTTTTTAATACCAGATATAAAGGTTTTAAATTACTGTTATAATTTTTGTTGTTGCACAATTTTTATAATTTGAGAAAGTGAACAAAGTTAATCACTTCACTGTGTGTCACTTACTCAATCTTAACTTTGTCGTTAAAATTACAGTCAAGGATTATTTTTTCAAAACCTTGCTAAATATGCAACTCCATTGTTCTGATCAGTTCTGTGTCTGCAGAAGGTTTGCCTAATTCTAAGCTCCCAGGAGAGGAGAAATTGGCATGTCCTTCCAAAAGAGAGGTATCCAAAGCCGTTGATCTTCCATGATGGAAGGTTGGGTTTCAGGCCAACCCCAGCATCTGCGTTGGCTTTCTTCATGTGGCTACCCCTTGGACTATTCCTTTCCATCTTCAGATTCACATTTGGCATTGCATTACCCTTCAATGTGTCTGCTCCAATATTGGCCTTCTCAGGGACTAGAACAACCGTTTCAAGACCCCAGAGCCCTTTGTCTTTGGTCCCAAATGAGGAAAACCAAAAGGGCATGCTCTATGTGTGCAACCATAGAACCTTGCTTGACCCACTTTACATTGCATATGTTTTGGACAAACCTCTCTCTGCAGTAACATACAGCTTGAGTAGATTCAACGAGCTTGTTGCCCCCATCAGAACTATAAGACTAACAAGGGACAGAGAGAGAGACAGAGAGACAATGGACAAATTGCTGAGCCTAGGCAACCTTGTGGTGTGTCCTGAGGGAACAACTTGCAGGGAACCTTATTTGTTAAGGTTTAGTCCTTTGTTTGCTGAGCTCACAGATGACATTGTTCCTGTGGCTGTTGATGTGAAGGTTAGCATGTTCTACGGAACAACTGCTAGTGGACACAAATGTTTGGACCCCTTTTTTCATTTCATGAACCCAAATCCTACGTACTTCATTAAAATCCTAGACCGGTTACCTCAGTCAGAAACATGTCATGAAGGTGGGAAATCAAGAATTGAAGTTGCCAATTCTGTCCAACGTGAGATTGGGAATGCTTTAGGATTTGCATGCACCAGCTTGACCAGAAAAGACAAGTATATGATCTTGGCTGGTAACGAGGGTGTCAATAGAGGGCCTTGCCATAACTGCAAGTAACTACCACTTTTGTGTTACACAGGGAGAATTTTAATTTTTTTTATAAATCAAAATTTTCCATTGCATATTATTTAAAAATGGATTTCTCAGTCATTAAGAACTATGTAATAAATTTTTTACGTCTTATCTTAGTTTAGTTTGAAATAGAAGGCAGTGTTCTCGTGGGTCAATAAAATAAAATTGTCCCGTCCTATGTATCTGATTAAGTTTACATGTTTACTTTTATAGGGTGGTGATTCGTTGACAATTATTGAAATTTATAATGCTACATTACAATTAATTTTATATTTCAAAAATTTAATTTATAATTTAATTAAATAACTTTATTATTTGTTATTTAAGGTTGTTAAAGGGTTGTAATTGAAAAAGTAAGCTTATGAAAATAATTTTTTCGACTTTTTTTTGCTGTTGTACAGTACTGCTAATATTCATCCGGTTTAGTAGAGTATTGCAGCTCGTTTCATAAGTCTCATTACTTTAATAAGTTCTTTTATTGAAAAAGTAGAATAAATCTTTGTTATATATATATATATATATATGTATAATATTATATAAGGAATTACAATCCTCTTGGATTTTGTTAATAGGAGAACTCAAACGTACAATTAGTTATTTAATAACTTATTTCACCATATTTTCTTTATGTTACTCTCTACATTATATATCATAACTCTTAAATGGGTTTACTTATCTAAAAATTATATATAAAAATAAAGTTGAGGTAATAAAAAATTTCAAACCCTAAATAAATAGAAGAGTATATAAAAAATATTAATTTATGTTTCACTATATATATATATATATGTATATTAATAATTTAAAAAGTAATTCACCTTCCAATTCAATACATATATATATTATATATATGTATAAAAACGTAATGAACTTCTACCGTTTATTATAATTAGAATAAAATTAAATAATTAAGTTTTTGTATTACTTTTACTAATTACTTAATGATTATTGTAGTAAACTTATGTAACATGAAAAAGAAATAAAAATGAGTGGTGAATAAGTGTACCGCCAGATTTGACTTACATTCCAAATCCATCAATTTTTTACCATTCAAATCTAGATAGGTTGTTTTGAATGAGTATGACTCAGGTTGAGAACTCTAATAATATTTTACACTTTATTTTATATTTTTTCGATTTATTTATTAAAATGTTGTAATTTTCACTTAAATTTATGGGTAGATTTTTAATTATAGAAATGGGTAAATGTATTTCAGTGTACGATTTTGGTTTAGAATAACTTTTTTTCATTTGTACTAAAATCGTACTAAAGTCATCTTATAAAATTTGTTTTTTAATTTTTTTAAAATCGTACCTGTAAGCATATTTTTAATTTTTAATCTTTTATAGTCATTATTGGGAGCATATTTTTTATATTTTTTAAATCATGCTTTGTGGCATATTTTGACTTTTTTGTTTTTTTTAAACTCGTGCTTTTTTTGCAATTTAAAAAAATATTTTTTTTATTTTATTTGTGTTTTTTAGACGATTAAAGTTTTAAAAAAAAGTATTTATAATTTATAATTTTATAATTTTGGATTATTTCATCAATTAATGGAATTATTTATGTTATCTAAATACAATTTTGAAAAATTTAATAACAATGGCATTGAAATATATGTTCATATTCTAATAAAATAAATTTGGAACAATATCAATGATAAAAACATTTATTTATCAAATTCATTCTTAAAAGGTAATTTTTTAGTTGTCTTTGTGATATTTAATATGTTTGATGTTGGATAAATGATTGAGGTATATGTATAACTAATGTTTAACTTTGTGATTGAATATCATTATCATTATGTTTGTCTTCATTATTTTCATTTTCTTTATTAAATTTTTGTGAAGACATTATAGGTCGATAACAATTCATACAGGGGTATTATATGTAGAGAGTGGTGTGGTTGTAAAAGTGATAAATATATTATTTGATGGGTTTGAAAAAGTATTTAGCTGGGATGGAAAAATGTTATAGGCATAAGAAACTTGTTGATATGAAGATTGAGGAGACATAGTGTGATGATGACCCATAAATTTGAACATTAGAGATGATTGAAAATTATATTAACCAACATATTGTTGAAATTGGTGAGCATTTGAAGATGATGCAATATGTTGATACTATGGTTGCAAATGGGTTAGGGTTAGGGTTGTTGTGGCTCCTTCGGTGTGTCATGCTATTGAAAAAAATAATGGTTAGTTATATATGAATAAAAAATGCATTATGAAATGTATTAAAAAGTGAACTTACATCATCATCTGGTATTGGTGTTCGTTGAGGTGATATGTATTTGTGAAAACAGGAAAAAACACAAAGGAGGGTTGAATTGTGTTTTAAATTTTTTTGTAACAAAAAGCAGTTTGTCTATCAGGTAAGGCCGAGCAGATGAAGTTTGACTTCAACAGACGCACATAGTCTATTGGTTGAAAAATGTTTTTTTAAAGAAAACTCTTTAAGATTTAATTTCTTCCCTTTTTATTAGCAACTAATGAAGTTAAGATTTAAGGGAAGAGAATACCGAACCTAAATTTTTATGTTGGTTCGTCTGATAGTGCCGACTATGTCCAATTTTCAATCAACATGATTGAGTTCCACTAGCAGACTATTGGTGCAACAACACAAGTATTCTTTGGCTCATAGCCATTTTTGACTAATCCGTCAAGTATTCTTTACCACAAACCACTTATGGCTTAACCAAGTATTGTTTCAACAAGCCATTCCTGGCTTAAACCCAAGTATTGTTTGGGAACGCAACCACTTTGGTTAACCCCTTTTACAAGATATGGAAGAGAGATTAAACTCTAAAAAAAACTAGAAAATCTAGAAGCTTTAATGTCTTAGAGACGAATACAAGATAAGGCTTTCTTCTAGAGTTTTCTATGAAACACTAAGAGTGTTCTTCTAAAGCTTATGAAAGATAGAAGAGAGAAAAGAAGCAAAGTTTTTGCACTTGAAAGATAGAGCACATTCTTGCTTTCTTCTTTGAATTAGACCCTTTTATAGTGCATGCGAGCAACTAGCCGTTACAAATCTGTTTTGACATATTTAGTTTTAGGTTTGTCTTCAACATCTTCTTCTTCTATCACCTGATGAAGACTTCACGTAGATGCATTAAATGCACTTCTTTATGCATTAAATGCATGCTTCTTCTTTTAACACAAAACCTGATAACTTGTTGCAGTTATCCTCTATTAGACAATAAACTTTTCTTCTTTTGGTGAAAGCAGACTTCTATACATGGCAGATTGACTTCAAGAGTTGACAAAGCTTAGATTTCTTTATGCATTAAATGCATGCTTCTTCTTTTAACACAAAACCTGATAACTTGTTGCAGTTATCCTCTATTAGACAATAAACTTTTCTTCTTTTGGTGAAAGCAGACTTCTATACATGGCAGGTTGACTTCAAGAGTTGACAAAGCTTAGATGTGTCGAGAATCTGGTGAGAAAACAACTTTAGCTCTTCTCCTAAGGATGTGTTGTGAGAAGACATGAGATATGTCTTTGTACTTGGTCATTAGATCAACCAGAAGAATGTTTCTGAAAAGCAAGGAATGCACATTTAAGGTTAAGCATTTTTTAAATGCATATCATCTGATAACTCATCATCTGATGAACATAAAAGGTATCTTCTGTCAGACGTACAATTTCTTTTCTTTTATACATTAAATATCTTTAAGTATAAGTTCAAAATAATGGAGTGTTGGACTTTTCCCTAATAGTATTGGACAGTGTGTTGAATGTATCATAGCATATATTGCACAATGTCACGCAAATGGCCATTTCCATAAAACTCATTTCCTTCAATTAGACATCTATGTCTATCATTCCACATTTCTGTCCATTTTTAGTGATATTGTGGCCAATATCTATTTGTTCTTTGGCTCATGTCTTCTTTGGGAAGATGATATAAGAACGAGTCATTAAGATACATTGTTGAAACCTAAGTGTAGTTGAGATCGAGTCATTAACGATGACAATAGTTACATATTCCCCATCAATTTGGAGACCAAATTGCAATACAACATCTTCTATATGGATTCTCTAAGAGGAAAAGGAAAATTAATGTGTTTTTTTTCCTTATCTCTCAACAAATATAGTTACTAAGTGATATGATCCCAAATCATGAAGAACCTAGTTCACCACAAGGAGGAGTTGTTACAAGAAGAGGAAAAGAAGAATTGGCAAAAGAAAAGCTTACAAAAAGATTTGAAGAAAAGGAAGGGAGAAAAACTAGAGGAATGTACAAGAAATTGGAAGCAGACATTAGAAATATCAATAGTTCTTGTAAATTCCTTGTAAATAAAAATAGTTTAGTATCTTTTATGACTTTGTCACAAATAAACACAAGAGGAGGGATGTTTGGACATAAGAATAGCAACTAATGGGAAGGGCCTTGTTTGGGAAGCTTGGGAGCATCTCCTAACATGGCCTAAACCATTCACCTTCCTCCCATGTGCATGAGTGTCGCACTTTCACTCTATAAATAGGTGTTTTCTTTCATTTGTATCATAACTTTGAAGCTTGAATACATTGCTAGAGTAAATTCTCTTTAAAGTTCAAGAGGTATTCCTCATTTTCTTTGGATCTTATCTTGAGTTTTCCTAAATTCAAGTGGTGATTGTCTTTTGCAGTTATCTTTTCTCTTGAAAACTGGCGTGTTCTTCATTCTTATTCTTCTCCATGTTTTTCTATTTCTTGTTCTTGCTTGGTTCATATGTGTTGCACCATTCTTGACTCATTTCCAACATTTGCACCGATTAAATTCAAGTTTCATTCATTCAATGGCTTCCTATGTATGTGTTCTTGATTTTAATCGGTTGAATTGTTTTGTTTTCCAATTTTGAGAAGTTTGGTCCAATTGGAACCCTAACATTTGGGGAAATTTTAGTTTTCATGTTATTCCATGCTAATATACATGTTATTTTGATTTTCTATGCTTCTACTCATGTTTGAGAGATCCTACAACACTTGTAATGTCTTTTAGGCATGCATCATTTGGTATCAGAACTCTAAGGTATCAAACATGATGTGTGGGGATAAAAAACATGAAGAACATGGTGTATAAGGTGCAATTTCTATCTTTCCATAATGCTTGAATGGTTCGTGAGGTGTTCAAAGTTACAAAACTAGTTGAACATTGAAAACCATAACAAGATCCACGGGAAACCTAATTGGTCTCTATTTTCCGTCGCTAATTTTGTGATATCTTGTTTTTCTGTCTCTAATCTTGTAGTTGTGTTTCCATCTCTAATTTTCTATTGCAATTTCCATCTCTAAATCTATTTCTATTTCGGTTTCAAAATTGTTTTGAGTTCTTGAAATTTCTGTGAGTAATTCTTGCTTGTTCCAATCTGGTTCTTGAGTTTTATACATGCTTTTTTGGTTAATCTTGGTTAATGAAGTGATGTTCTTTGAAACCTATTAGGTGTTTGATAAAAGAACATTCATTAATCATTTGATTACCACTTGATGTGTCGTCTTTTTGTTGTTTTTGAGTCATATGTTTGTCAAGTTTTCTTTACCATCAATTCTTGTATTACTTGATTAGTTTAGTTTCAATTTCTCTTTAGGATTTCTTGTGAATTGAATTGATCATTTTGATGCCAAACAATAGGGATAAGTGTTCAAACTTTGTGAGATCAAATCTTGGTGAATGTGTTTAGGCAATGAATACAAAATCACAATTTAAAAAAAAAAGAAATCATAAGGCCGAATTGAAATAAGCCTTGGTCGGATACTTGTGCATCAAAAATAAAAAAGAAACTCAAGTTTCCTTGCCTAGATACATTGATTGATTGATTGATCATTGGTTTGGAAAATTAGTCCTATCGTTTGTGGATGTTAGTGAACTTCTTTTCATTAGAAATCTTGAATAGAACTTGTTCTAAATTTGTAGAGTAATCTTTCCATTTTCTTGGTGCTTTTCTTGTTTTAAGTTGTTCCAAATTGTCACATAATAGTTACTCTTTTGTGTCCTTTTTTTGCTTTTACCCTTTCTAGTTTTTAGTCTTTAAAATTCCTATAATTTTTGTCTTGAAGTTTTCTTGTTTCTTGGAACTCTAAGTGTTTTGGCCAATCATTACATCTTTCACTTGAATAGAATACCAAATTTGGTTATTCAATTTGAAGAAGCATCGCGATTCCTCTTAAGAGATTTGCTTAAAGTGAGAGAGAGTTTTGTAAGCCTAAATATCACCAAGACCGAGACATATAGAGTGCTTTTACTAACCCATACTTGTAGTTTCTTGTTGTTGTCTTGTGTTTGTTCATTTTGTAGGAATGTCTACCTAGCAAGAAACTCCGCCTTTGTCTCCAAGGCATGCACAACTATATGCAAGAGTTGAGGAACTAGTAAGACAAATAGCCCAAACTCAACTCAATTTGCAAGCCTATGAAGGAAGGAGAATAAGAGCTTATCATGAGGAGAGTGATGATGGATCTTATGAAGACCATCATAATCGTAATTATCAAAGAGCTAGGAGAGGAGGAAGAAACTTGTACCACGAAAAGTTAAATAAAAACAATGTAAAATTTCCTAAGTTTTTAGGAGAGAGTGATCTGGACTTCTATTTTGAATGGAAGGCTAAGGTTGAGCAAATTTTAAGTGTGTATTCGTTTGAGGACTTAATTCAAGTCCAACTTATTACTCTTGAGTTTGAACAATATGCCTTGGTTGATGCATGCCTAGGAAGCATTACATGTGTTGTAGGATCTCTCAAACATGTGCAAAAGCATAGGAAATCAAAATAACATGAAGATTAACATGGAAGAACATGAAATCAGATTTTCCCCCAAATGTTAGGGTTCAAATTTGGCCCACACTTAGAAATTGCAAAACAATTCAATTCAACCGATTAAATTCAAGATACATGTCATAAGAGGCCATAGGAAGTGAAAACAAGCATTTTAATCTGTGGAAAATTGATTAAAATGAAGAATGAAGGTGCAACTATGAAGAACACTTAAAAACAAGTAAAGAGAAAACATGGAGAAGACAAGAGAATGAAGAAAACGCCACTTTCATGAAGAAAGATAAGTGCAAAGGACAATCCCCACTTGAATTATGGAAAACTCAATATAAGATTCTAGAAATGAGGCTTACCTCTTGAACTTCAAAATTAGCTCTTGCTCTCAATTAATCTTCAAAGTTCTTTGTAAATTTTTCTTTCATATTTTCATTTTCTTATTTTCTTGTGGTGACTCCTCCTTGCATGGGTTGAGGTTCTTCATGAAATGGGATCACATCATCCCCCCCTCTTGAAAAGAATTCGTCCTTGAATTTGGGGGTACCTACATCACATAAAGATAAGTCACTCACATTGAAACTATTGTTATTATTTACTGTACTGATCCAAGAAAAGATTACAAGTATTATTTTGCAAGAAAAAAAAACTACTAATAGTATTTACATACTTGTTTACCTTTTCGTATTCATGGATCAAATACAAACCAATGCATTCTCAATGTTATGAAATATTTTTTAAAATATTTTGATTTTCCTAAACTTATATTATTTTTACTTAAAAAAATTTCATTTGAATTATAAAGAATGAAGTTTTTATGCAAGCAATTTTTGTGACAATAAAAGCATGTAATTTGCCCATAAAGTCTAGCACACATGGTAGAATGTCCATTAAAGTCCTTATAGTCGTATACAAAAAGATTAGAAACATTTCTACAATTATTTCTTCCATATTTGTGCTTTTTCCTTCTATGATCTCCTCTTTCTCTCCCCATTGTTTTTGTCATTGTTCTTTAATATGCAAATTTTCACTAGGAAACAAAACAATTGAATTTACATGAGTAATAAGTTTAGGAGAAGTAATAGATTCAGAATTAGAAATAGGAGAAGGAATGAAAGTTGTAGAATCTCCCTTTAAAGATTTTTCTTCAACAATTTCTTTGGATGATTGAGAATGTAGTTCCTCCATTTCCTTTTCCTTTCTTTCTTTTTCTTCTCTTTCTTTCTCCTCTTTTTCTTTTCTTTCTTTCTCCTCTTTTTCTTTTCTTTCTTTCTCTTCTTTGGTTTTCTTCTCATGTGCACATTTGCTTTCTTTTTTCTCATGATTTTCAACTCTAGAAACAATAAGCTCACGACTTGCACCTTTATTTTCTTGTTCACTTAATTCTTCATCCCCTTTCAAGACTATGTTCCTTTTGGTACGACATTCAGAAGCAATGTGTCCATGCTCAAAACATTTGTAACATTTAATGGAACTTGATCTTGAAGAAGATGAAGGATTGGAAGGAGTAGATTTAACATTTGAATTGGAGTTGGAATAGGAAGACTTATCTTGGCTCTCGGATTGTTTCCTATTATCATCCTACATTGTTTTACCTTTGTCTTTCCAAGAGCCTTGTGCATTGTTGGAATATAGCTTCCTTTGATTCTTTCTCCTTTGAATTTGTTTCTCCACTTTAGTGGTTTGATGCACTAGTTGTTCCAATGTGTTATACTCTTGTAATTCTATCACATCTTGAATTTCTTTATGGAGACCATTGAGAAATCTAGCCGTTGTAGCCTCCAAGCTTTCTTCAATTTCGACCTTATCCATGGTAGACTCCAAATCCTTGAAGTAGTCTTGAACACTTCTTGTTCCTTGTACAAGCCTTTGGAGCTTAAGATATAATTCTTTCCTATAATAAGAAGGAACAAACCTATCTCTCATACACATTTGAAGGTCATACCATGTGGTAATGGCTAACCTCCTACCACTAAGAACTTCTTTTTTTATTTTGTTCCACCACACTCTAAAGCATATTGTTCAAATTTAAGAGTAATGAGTTTAACTTGTGTAAGATTTTTAAAAGTATAAACACTTAAAAAAATTTCTACTTTAGATTCCAATTCAAAATACAATTCCGGATTACTATCACCAAAAAATTTGGGAAATCTAACATTACTTTTGGCAACTCTCTCTTGATATAAATCTCCTCCTCCTCTTCTTGCTCTATGATAGGTGTGGTGATGATCATCATGGGATTCATCACTCTCTTCATGAGGAGTTCTTTTCCTCTTCTCCTTCCCTCATATGCTTGCAAGTTGAGTTGAGTTTGGGCTATTTGTCTTGTAAGTTCCTCAACTCTTGCATATAAGTGGGCATGTCTTGGAGACAAAGGAGGAGTTTCTTCTTGGGTAGACATTCCTACACAAAAACAATTCACAAAACACAAACTAACAAAGAAAATTTGGTTAGCAACAAAGAATCTCAACTTGAAACTCTCGGTTTTGGCTCTCAAAATCACTCAAAAATTGCTCTCTCACTTGTAGCAATTCACTTCAAAAGTTCTCAAGATAATGTTTCAATTCAAAAATCCACTTAGTTATCTATTCAAGTGAAAGAGGAAATGATTGGCCAAAGCACTTAGAATTTCAAGAAACTTATGACAACTTCAAGACAAAACTTTTGGAATTTTTGAAGACTAAAAACTAGAAAGGGTAAAAACAAGAATAGGACAACAAAAGAGTATGCATCATTGGTATGGTAGAATCAAATTAAAAAATAAGTCTTTAATGGGAGAAGATTAGTCATTACTTCATGGCATGATCTTCAAGTGTGTTTGAGGTATATGTCTATTCCTTCCTTTGATAGGAAAGAATTATACCTAAAACTTCAAAGACTATCCCAAGGCATAGAAGTGTTGAAGAATACTTCATGGATTTGGAATCCACCATGGCAAGGGCGGATATTAAAGAAAGTATAGAGGCCATCATGGCTAAATTTTTCAATAGCCTCCATAGAGAAATTCAAGATGTGCTTGAGTTGCAAGAATATCACTCCATGGAGCAAATGGTCTGCCTTGCCACCAAGGTGGAGAAACAAGTCCAAAGGAGAGGATCATAAAGGAAGACTTACAACACCTCTTGGAAGGATAAGGGAAAAGGTAAGTGGGAAGATAAAAGGCCATCTGAATCCCAAGGTAACTCTTCTTTCCCAAAGCCAAATGAAAAGTCCACTCATATCATTCCTTCTAATTCAAGATCAAGTTCTATAGAGTGTTTTAAATGTTTGGGATATGGTCACATAGCATCTGAATGTCCCTTCAAAAGAAATATGATTTTGAAAGAAGGAAAGTTAATGAGTGAACATACTTCTGAGGAAAGTTCTCCTAATTTTTCATCTCATTTTTCTTCACTTCAATCAAGTGATGATGAATATGATCCTCCAAAAGAGGTTGATTTGTTAGTGATGAGGCGCATGTTGGGCCAAGTGTCCAAAGATTTTGATGAAACACAAAGAGAAAATATTTTCCATATAAGATGACTCATCAATGACAAATTATGTACTCTCACTATTGATGGTGGAAGTTGCACCAATGTGGCTAGTAAGAGGTTAGTAGAAAAACTTGGTTTAACTATTATACCTCATACTAAGCCATATAAATTGCAATGGTTAAGTGAAGAGGGGGAGATTATTTTTGATAAAAAAGTTCTTGTTTCTTTTTGCATTGGAAAGTATAGGGATGAGGTCTTGTGTGACGTGGTTCCTATGGAGGCTAGCCATGTTGACAAAGTCTGTGTCGCGCAAACTTTTCAAAGAATTTTGAACTGACTAATCACTGCTAATGTAGTATAGGAATCAACTCGAGTCAATCCAAGGAGTGTTACACCAAAATATAAATTGAAGAGGTTCATGTTAATAAAATAAAAGGCGGGGTAATTCCAAACGAAGAAAACAAAATGCAAGAGCAGCTTAACCACTGTTATGTGCTGCTCCTTATTCGGACATGAACGAAATTAATAAAACAGAGAATGGAATGAAACCCAATATCAACCTTAAGCTGAACAGCAGGGGATAGAGATAATCAACAAACCAAAGGAAACTATGAATATAGAACATTACTAGTAGTAAACGTGAAATGCAGAGTGCAGAACAGTGAATGTATAATTTCCAGTAAATAGTAAACACCAAAATGCAATGGAACAGTGAACATCAAACCCAGCTGTCTAAACTGCACGCAATTAAGAAGGAAATTTAAGTAGTTCATTCACCATTCCTAAAACAGTAAAACGCAAATCAAAACAAATCCTTAATCTCATCAACTAAATCAAAAAAACTAAAAAGAGCAAACCAGTTAGAGTAATTTCTACTGTAATTTACTAATCGCCCTTGCACCGCTCATGAAGAAGCAAAAGAAAATGCAGCAGCCCCTGTCACGGCAAATTCTGGACTGCTGTTATGAAATTCTGGTGCTGCTGTAATGAAATTCTGGGCTGCTGTAATGAAATTTTGGGCTGCTGTAATGAAATTCTGGTACTGCTGTAAACGTGAAATTCTGGTGCTGCTGTAAACGTGAAATGCAGGTGCTGCAGTAATGAAATTCTGGGCTGCTATAATGAAATTCTGGTGCTGCTGTAAACGTGAAATTCTGTGTGTGCCCCCTCTTCTCTGCACCGCTCACGTAACTTTTTATATCTGCAAAGGCTGACCTAATGCCTTGGTTGGGCCCCGCATTATCAACCAATGGCCTGTGTTGTACTGCTGTGTTGGTAAATTACAGTGTTGTTGCTTTTTTTTTCTTCTCTTTTTACTGTTCACCACTGCTGTATGAGGCTAGCAATTGGGCTACTTTGGTAATTCTCCTTTCTTGTTTTAATTGGGATGAATTCAATGTAATTCACAGCTTGTGCATTTCTCCATCCCATTCCAGGATCAATCCTACCATCAAAAGGGTTCAGCTCAATGTAGACATCTAAGAAAATTAGAATTGGAAAAGCAAGTTAAAGCTAAATCATTTAAATTTTATTTTTTAGCTATAAAATGATAATATAACACCCTATTTTACTTATTTACCTTCATTCATGAAAACTGTAAAATTCAGCTTCAAGTTCCAAGAAAGTGAAATTGAAAACTTCAGGGAGGTGCAATAAGCCACAAGGTATGAGTATAGAAATCAAGTTATCAAATACCCCCACACTTAGACTTTTGCACTCCTGAGCAAAACATAAGTACTGAAAATGCTATGAAGAAAAAATTATCAAC
Organism: Lablab purpureus; assembly: GCA_030347555.1. NCBI lineage: Eukaryota > Viridiplantae > Streptophyta > Magnoliopsida > Fabales > Fabaceae > Lablab > Lablab purpureus. Next base: position 13,807,474 of record CM059261.1, on the reverse strand, counting down.
AACTCTATGAGCAAGGAAAAATTTCCACCCATCACAGCTTATTAGAACTTGCACCTAAAATAACATGTGACATGTAACAAATCAGCAGTGATTTCAACCGGTTCAAAATTACAATCAAAGTGACAAACCTCTCACGACACTGTTTACACACACTCTCCTGTTTGTTGGCTCAAAATTTCACTCAGTCCCTCATGGAAGCATGCATTACCTTGAATTTTGAAAGATCTCTACATTCCATTCCTTGAATTGATTTCAACTCTAGATCAAAAGGACTTTTATTGGCTTGCAATGTGGCTGAGGTGAGGGTAAGGTGGAAAAGGAATTTAGGCTAAACCATTGATGCTGGAAAGATCTTGAGCTAAAGGGCTTAAGAACCAGCATGAGATTCCAAAGGTAGCAACTCTACAGATTTTCAAAGATTGATATATAACATTTATAGCTACAAATTTTCTTCTCTCTCTTTTTTTTTATGATGCTCAATGCAAATTGTGTGCATTTTGAACAAAAATCTCTCAATATTTTAGTTCCTAATTTGCTCAGCTGTACTTTATATTCTTACTGTAGTGAACTGCAAACCTTTATTATAATTCAAACTATTTAAAACTTCTCAACAAGTTCTTACACTTGTTTTTCCAGATTCAATGGTTGGTTAAAGGTAGGCGAGGTTTGATGGGTATTCACAAGGAAAAAGGGTCATAAGGCTCAAAGCTGAGTGCAATGGAAAAATTGGATGAAAGGTAAGTCGTATCGGCTAAGTAGTCGTAATAGAAAAATGGCCTAAATCATTTCAAGAGTATCATCAATCAAGTGTTGTTCAGCAGAGTTAGATCAAATCCTGTAATGCCTTGCAATCATGGGTGTATCACACAACAAAACTATATAGGCTCAAATCTCACCAGGGTTTATGTGTCAAGTTGATTCTCATCTAAACTCTTTTGAAAAAGAATGGCTTAATTCATCACATGCCTATGTTAATTAGAAGGAAGGCTTTTAATCATGATAGGGGAAATCAAAACTGCCCATAAATGAGTCATTGACAATATTCCAAACAGATAAGCACTTAATCTGCAAAACTTCAAAACAACAACGTCTAGTAATGGAACTAGCAAAACAAAACAAAACAGATAAAATAAAAAGAAAAATGAGAATCACTCCCCCCCCACACTTGAAACAAACATTGTCCCCAATGTGAGTGAGAGGAAAGAGAAAGAGAAAACAAACAGTAGGTCCTGCTATGTGGCTGCTGATGGAAGCTCTTCTTCATCCGTGAGTGGTTCCTTTAAAAGCAGAGATGTTGCAGCTGTTGAGTCCTGTTGTGGATGGCTTTCATGAAATATTTTCAGCTGTTGACCATTAACTTTGAATGTTCTACCAGTAGCTTCATCAGAAATTTGCACAGCTCCATGGGGAAAAACCTTAGTAACAATGTAGGGGCCAGCCTATTTGGATCTTAGTTTCCCAGCAATGAATTTCAGTTTGGAATTGAACAACAATACTTTCTGCCCCTCACAGAACTCTTTGCTGGAAATTTGCATATCATGGAATTTCTTCACCTTTTCCTTGTACAATTTTGAATTTTCATAGGCTTGCAGCCTAATTTCCTCCAGTTCTTGGAGTTGCATCTATTTGTGCCAGCTTCATTTAAATTCAAATTGCATTGTTTCACAGCCCAATAAGCTTTGTGTTCAATTTCAACTGGGAGGTGGCAAGCCTTACCAAAAACTACCCTGAAAAGTGACATACCTAAAGGTGTTCTGTAGGATGTTCTTTGGGCCCATAATGCCTCATCCAACAGTTGACTCCAATTTTTTCTGTGGGGGTGGATCAATTTTTTAAGCAGATTCTTCACCTCCCTGTTGAATACTTCAGCTAGCCCATTAGTTTGGGGGTGATAAGGTGTGGAAGTACGATAAGTGACCCCATATCTGTGGAGTAAGCCTGCAATAATTCTGTTGTAGAAATGACTGCCTTGATCACTGATTATAGCTTTAGGTACTCCAAATCTACAGAAAATGTGAGTTCTGAGAAATTCGACCACCACTTTGGCATCATTGGTGCGTGTGGCCTTGGCTTCCACCCATCTAGAGACATAATCTATAACAAGCAGTATGTAGGAGAAACCAGCAGAGTTTGGAAAAGGTCCCATAAAGTCTATTCCCCATACATCAAAGACTTCACAAAAGATAATAGGTTGCTGAGGCATTTCATCCTTCTTTGTTATGTTGCCATGAGCTCACTGGCATTTCTCACAAGAAACAACAAATCTGTGTGCATCTCTAAAAAGTGTAGGGCAGTAGAATCCACAGTCTAGGACTCTTCGTGCTGTTCTGTAAGATCCAGTATGTCCTCCAAAGCTGGTGTCATGACAATGCTGAAGAATGTCTTGAAACTCATTGTCAGGAACACATCTTCTGATGACTTGGTCGCTGCCAAACTTCCACAAGTATGGGTCATCCCAGACATAGTATTTAGCATCTACCTTCAACTTGTGCTGTTGAGCTTTAGATGCGTGTAGGGGTAGAATACCTGAAGCTAGGTAGTTGACCAAGTCTGCATACCAAGGAGTGAGAGAGGAAGAATGTAAGGCATAAAGGAAAGTGTCTGGGAAGTCATCACGTATGGGTATTGGATTATGTTGCCCTGAAATTCTGCTCAAATGATCAGCAACTTGGTTTAATGATCCACTGCGGTCCTTAATGTCTAAATCGAATTCTTGCAGAAGAAGCATCCACCTGATCAATCTTGGCTTTGCATCAGCTTTCTTCAACAAGTATTTCAAAGTAGCATGATCTGTGTATATGGTAATTCTGGATCCTACCAAGTATGACCGAAACTTGTCCAATGCAAAAACAATGGCTAGCAACTCTTTTTTTGTTGTGGTGTAGTTGCTTTGAGCTGTATCAAGAGTTCTGGAAGCATAGGCAATGACATAGGGAAATTTATCCCTCCTTTGTGACAACACGGCACCTAAAGCAAAGTCTGAAGCATCACACATTAGTTCAAAAGGAAATTCCTAGTTTGGGGGCTGCAAAATAGGTGCTGTGGTGAGTTTCTCCTTTAGCTCTTCAAACGCCTTCTTGCAGGATTCAGAGAATTCAAATGGTACATTTTTCTGCAACAAGTTAGACAGTGGCAAAGCAATTTTGCTGAAATCTTTAATGAACTTCCTGTAAAAGCCTGCATGACCAAGAAAGTAGCGAATTTTCCTCACAGAAGAGGGGTTAGGCATAGAAGAAATTACATCAATCTTTACTTTATCAACCTCAATTCCTTTTTCAGATATGAGGTGGCCTAAAACCACTCCTTCATTCACCATAAAATGGCATTTTTCAAAATTCAAAACAAGATTAGATTCAATGCATCTCTTCAAAACTTGCTCTAAATGATGTAAACATTCAACAAAGGGGCATGTAAAAGTTGTTTTATGCTGGTCCTCAGGTGCTATATGTATTTGCATGTAACCAGAAAATCCATCAAGAAAACAGTAATGGGATTTACCTACCAGTCTTTCAAGTACTTGATCAATGAATGGAAGAGGGAAATGATCTTTCTTGGTAGCTTGATTTAGCTTCCTGTAGTCTATGCATACTCTCCATTGATTTGTCATCCTAGTTGGTATCAAGTCATTTTCTCTGTTTTGTATCACTGTGACTCCTGACTTCTTTGGGACTACCTGGACTGGTGAAACCCACGTGCTGTCCGAGATAGGATAGATGATTCCAGCCTTCAGTAGCTTGGTAATCTCTTCCTTCACTACACCAAGTATTGTGGGATTTAGCCTTCTTTATGGCTGCCTCACGAGTTTCAATTCATCATATAACAGTATTCTGTGCATACAAACAGATGAGCTGATCCCAGGAATGTCTGCCAATGACCATCCAATGGCCTTTCTATATTTCCTTAAGAGTTGCAGCAGTTGGCCTTCTTGGTTCTTAGTTAAGTTCTAGGCGACAATTACTGGGTATTGCTGATCTTCATCCAGATATACATATTTCAGAGTGCCTGGAAGAGGTTTGAGTTCAAACTGCTTTGCCTGGAATTTTTCTGCTGCTGCATCTTTTGTGTGTTTAATTGGTGTGTGTAGCAAGCTATCTTCTCTCTCATTCCCTGCAAAAATTACTAGCCAAAGAACTGGTGGTGGCATTTATTTCATGACATGTTGTACAAGTATTATTAGTGCAATCACAATCTATGAAAGTGTCATTATCTACACTAAGGAAGTCCAGGAATTCAGAAAATTTAGTATAAAACTCAAAGTCAAAATTTGTTCCTAGTTTTACTGCTGCATAGGGATGATTTTCCTCTGGTGGCCGTATGGTTTTGTAGACAAAAATTGGATGCTCATACAAGATGGAATGGTTCTCGACTGGTTGCTTCATAGCTTCAAAGATGTTAAATTTAACCATATCTTCTCCAAATTCCATGGTCATGGTACTAGAATAAACATCAATTTTTGTTCTTACAGTCATCAAGAAAGGTCTTCCTAAAATCAGGGTAGATCTGTGTATTGAACTCTCATCCTGCATATCAAGAATGTAAAAGTCAGCTGGAAAAATCAATGTATTTACCTTAACTAACACGTCTTCCAACACGCCCAAGGGATGAGCCACACTTCTATTTGCAAGTTGAATCACCACATTTGTTGGTTTTAGTTCTCCAAGATGCAACATCTTGTAGACTGTGGATGGCATCACATTAATAGAGGCTCCTAAATCCAAGAGGGCATCAGCTATGGTCAACTCCCCAATAGTGCAGGGAATTGTGAAGTGTCCTAAATCCTCACACTTAGGAGGTAATCTGGATTGCAAGAGAGTCAAAACTGTCTGGAAGTGCCTCTCCCTTAGATTTCTCTTGTAAGTGCACAGCTCCTTCAAGAATTTTGCTTATTTGAGAATTTGTTTTATGGCATCCAAAAGTGGAATGTTGATCTCCACCTTCTTAAAGACGTTCATCAAGTCATCATGGTCTTCTGCTCTTTTTTTAGTGGCAGCAGCAGCTCTAGAAGGGAAAGGTAAGGGAGTTGGTTGTACTGGGTGTTGTTGTCCTGTAGATAGATTTGGACGTGGAACTGTTGGACTTGCAATCTGTTGTTTCTGCATCTTCTGATTTCCATCAACCAGTTCCTTGCCACTGCGAAGTGTTATGGCACTGACATTTCCGTGCTGATTCGGTACAGATTGGAAGGTAATTTTCCTTATCTTTGTTGCTTGATCTCATTCATTTCAGTAACAAGTTGCCCCAACTGTGTTTTGAGATCCTGTACCGTGGCTGTGATGTTTTGTTCAATCTGGGCAGCCATTTGTGCAGCCATTCTATCAGCCATTTGTTTGATCATATCTTCTGTAGACAAGTTTGTATTGCCTTGTATTGCTGGACTGACATTCTGTGTGGGTGCAGCTGGATTAGGTTGATTATTTCGCAATGGAGGAGGCACATACCTCTGCTGGAATTGGTTCTGATACTGGTTTGGGGGCTGCTGAAAATTCTGGTGAGGAGGAAAGGGGGCTCGTGGCTGCTGTGACTGAGCTTCACCATATCTCAAATTGGGGTGGTCTCTCCAACCTGGATTGTAAGTCTGAGCATAGGGATTGTACTGCTGGTTGGATTCATTTCTGTAGGAATTTGACTGCAACTGAAAAACCCCACTGTTGTTTGAATCTTGCAACTGTGGGCAAACATCTGTAAAATGATCAGCAACACAGATTCCACATATTTTCTGTTGTCCTGCACTAACTTGTTGTCCCACTGCTAATTGTCGGACCATAGAGGTTAACTTATTCAATTTATTTTCCAACCTCATATTCTCAGCTGCATCTGCTGCACTGGTTTGCAATTCATGCACTGACCTGCTAGTATTTCTCACACCAAACTGCTGGGAATTTGCTGCCATGTTGGATATTAAATAGCGAGCAGCAGTACGAGTTTTATCCATCAACGCGCCCCCACTGGCTGCATCAACCATGCTTCTTTCCATAGGTTGTAGTCCTTCATAGAAATATTGTATCAAGAGTTGTTCAGTGATTTGATGGTTAGGACATGATGAGCATAGCTTGTTGAATCTCTCCCAATATTCATATAATGATTCACCTTGCATTTGGCGTATTCCACTTATCTCTTTTCTCACTGATGCAGTCCTGGATGCAGGAAATTTTTTTTCTAAGAACCTCCTCTTCATAGCTGTCCACGTGGTGATTGGAGTTGGTTGTAAGTACAGCCAATCCTTAGTAGCATCACATAAGGAGAAGGGGAAAGCCTTCATTTTAACCAGCTCTTCAGGCACATCTACTGGCTTCATAGTGGAACAAACAACATGAAATTCCATCAAATGTTGGTGCGGATCCTCTCCAGCTAATCCATGAAATTTAGGCAGTAAATGGATCAATCCAGACTTCAATTCATACCCTACCGCACCATCTGGTAGCTGTGGTAACTGAATGCACAGGGGCTGGTAGCCTATATCAGGATTGGCTAATTCTTTCAAAGTTCTTTCACCAGCCATGTCTTCACGTCTCCTGTATTCAGAATGGGAATTTTCTGTTTCAGAATCTGTCTCTACCTGCTTAGTACATCCTGCACTATGTGATTTCAATAGTTGCCTGTATGTTCGTTCAATCTCAGGATCTGGGGGGTATAAATCTGTTGCTTTGGACCTGGTCATAAACAGTTAGCTGGAAATACATTGCACGCAGTCATCATTCACAACGAAATATCATCAAAGCAAAGGAACCAAACCACATTATAGCTAAGAAAAGAAAAGAAAATTAGAAAAGAAAGAAAAACAAGACAAACAGCAATGAACACGATCAATATATTTAATGGCAAACCAACACTCCCCAGCAACGGTGCCAATTTGACAAAGCCTGTGTCGCACAAACTTTTCAAAGAATTTTGAACTGACTAATCACTGCTAATGTAGTATAGGAATCAACTCAAGTCAATCCAAGGAGTCTTACACCAAAATATAAATTGAAGATGTTCATGTTAATAAAATAAAAGGGGGGGTAATTCCAAACGAAGAAAACAAAATGCAAGAGCAGCTTAACCACTGTTATGTGCTGCTCCTCATTCAGACATGAAAGAAATTAATAAAACAGAAAATGGAATGAAACCCAATATCAACCTTAAGCTGAACAGCAGGGGATAGACATAATCAACAAACCAAAGGAAACTATGAATATAGAACATCACTAGTAGTAAACGTGAAATGCAGAGTGCAGAACAGTGAATGTATAATTTCCAGTAAACAGTAAACACCAAAATGTAATGGAACAGTGAACATCAAACCCAGCTGTCTAAACTGCATGCAATTAAGAAGGAAAATTAAGTAGTTCATTCACCATTCCTAAAACAGTAAAACGCAAATCAAAACAAATCCTTAATCTCATCAACTAAATAAAAAAAACTAAAAAGAGCAAACCAGTTAGAGTAATTTCTACTGTAATTTACTAATCGCCCCTGCAACACTCATGAAGAAGCAAAAGAAAATGCAGCAGCCCCTGTCACGGCAAATTCTGGACTGCTGTTATGAAATTCTGGTGCTGCTGTAATGAAATTCTGGACTGCTGTAATGAAATTCTGGGCTGCTGTAATGAAATTCTGGTGCTGCTGTAAACGTGAAATTCTGGTGCTGCTGTAAACGTGAAATGCAGGTGCTGCTGTATTGAAATTCTGGGCTGCTGTAATGAAATTCTGGTGCTACTGTAAACGTGAAATTCTGTGCGTGCCCCTCTTCTCTGTACCGCTCACGTAACTTTTTATATCTGCAAAGGCTGCCCTAATGCCTTGGTTGAGCCCCGCATTATCAACCAATGGCCTGTGCTGTACTGCTGTGTTGGTAAATTACAGTGCTGTTGCTTTTTTTTTCTTCTCTTTTTACTGTTCATCACTGCTATATGAGGCTAGCAATTGGGCTGGTTTGGTAATTCCCCTTTCTTGCTTTAATTGGGCTGAATTCAATGTAATTCACAGCTTGTGCATTTCTCCATCCCATTCCAGGATCAATCCTACCATCAAAAAGGGTTCAGCTCAATGTAGGCATCTAAGAAAATTAGAATTGGAAAAGCAAGTTAAAGCTAAATCATTTAAATTTTATTTTTCAGCTATAAAATGAAAATATAACACCTTATTTTACTTATTTACCTTCATTCATGAAAACTGTAAAATTCAGCTTAAAGTTCCAAGAAAGTAAAATTGAAAACTTCAAAGAGGTGCAATAAGCCACAAGGTATGAGTATAGAAATCAAGTTATCACATGTACTTTTAGGGAGACCGTTGCAATATGATAGGAAAGTTTATCATGATGGTCTAAGCAACAAATTTACCTTTGAGTACATGGGTAAGAAAATTGTTTTGAAGCCACTTTCACCAAAGGAAGTCCATGAAGACCAAGTCCAAATGAAAAAGAAAAGGGAACAATAGGAAAGGGAGGTTAGTTGTGAGCTTAAAGCTTCAAAATCTTCAAAGAAAAATCCAGCGAAGAAGGAACCAAAGAAAGCTAGCCTCTACATGACTTCCAAAGAGGTTAGGAAGGTAATTAATACTAACAAAGTTTGTTTTTTAATTATGCCTAACATGATTTGTTTTTCTTCATCTTCTTCACCATCTTTTCCTTTAGAAGTGGAAGCTTTAATTGAAGAGTTTGTAGATGTGTTCCAAGACCCTCCAAAGGGGCTTCCATCTTTGAGAGGGATTGAGCATCATATGGACTTGATATCAGGGGCCACTCTTCCTAATAGGCCGACATATAGGAGTAATCCTCAAGAGACCAAAGAAATTCAAAAACAAATTGAGGAGCTCCTTGACAAAGAATGGATAAGGGAAAACATGAGTCCTTGTGCTATGCCCGTCATTTTTGTGCCAAAGAAAAATGGATCATGGAAAATGTGTATTGATTGTAGAGCTATTAACAACATTACCTATTCCACGTTTGGATGATATGCTTGATGAACTTCATGGATCCAAAGTGTTTTCTAAAATTGATTTGAAAAGTGGATATAATCAAATTAGGATTAGGGAAGGAGATGAATGGAAAACTGCTTTTAAAACTAAACATGGACTTTATGAGTGGATGGTTATGCCTTTTGGACTTACTAATGCACCTAGTACTTTCATGATATTGATAAACCATGAGATCTTTCATTGGTAGATTTGTTGTCGTTTATTTTGATGATATTCTCATATATAGTCTTACCATGAATTATCACATTTCTCATCTTAGATTAGTACTTGGAACTTTGAGGAAACATTCACTTTATGCTAACAAAGATAAATGTTCGTTTTGTATGGATAAAATTATATTTCTTGGCTATGTGATTAGTGACAAAGGTGTTCAAGTGGATGAGGAGAAAATCAAGTCAATTCAAGATTGGCCTACTCCTTCCACTATAAATGATGTTAGAAGTTTCCATGGGTTAGAAAGTTTTTATAGGAGATTTGTTCCAAATTTTAATACTATTGCATCTCCTTTGAATTAAATTGTGAAAAAGGATATTGGTTTCAAGTGGGATAGGGAGCAGCAACATGCTTTTGAAAAATTGAAAAATCTTTTAACTCATGCTCCTATTCTTGCTCTTCCTAACTTTTCAAAATTGTTTGAAATTGAATGTGATGCATCAAGCATTGGGATTGGGGTTGTTTTGTTACAAGAAAATCATCTTATTGCTTATTTTAGTGAAAAGTTGAAAGAGGCACATTTGAATTATTCCACTTATGATAAGGAGTTGTATTTCTTGTTAGAGTTTTGCATACATGGCAACATTATTTGCTTCCAAGAGAATTTATCATTCATAGTGATCATGAAGCTTTGAAATATTTGAAAAGCCAAGGCAAACTCAACAAGAGACATGCTAAATGGGTTGAATTCATTAAACAATTTCCTTATATTATAAAACATAAACAAGGAAAAGTCAACATAGTAGCAGATGCTTTGTCAAGAAGATACTCTTTGCTTACTATAGTTGAAACAAAAATTTTGGGATTTGAAATTATAAAAAGTTTTTATGAGAATGATCTTGAGTTTTCTTCTATTTTTCATGAATGTTCTAAGGGTTCTAAAGAGTGATTTTTCATCCATGATGGCTATCTTTTTAGATCTATTTGTTTGTGTATTCCTCAAGGATCTCTAAGAACTTTAATTGTGAAGGAAGCTCATGAAGACGGATTGATAGGGCATTTTGAAAGACAAAAGACTTTGGAGGTGGTGAAGGAACATTTCTATTTGACACATTTGAAGAAGGATGTAGAAAAATTTTGTGAAAAATGTATTATTTGTAAAATGGCCAAGTCCAAAAGTTTGTCTCATAGACTCTATACTCCCCTCCCCATTCCCAATATGCCTTGGACTGATCTTTCTATGAACTTTGTTTTGGGCCTTCCAAAGGCTAAGATAGACAATGATTCTATTTTTGTGGTGGTGGATCGTTTTTAAAAAATGAATCATTTTATTCCATGCCATAAAGTAGATGATGTTTGTCATATTGCTAATTTATTCTTTAAAGAAGTAGTACGCATGCATGGGCTCCCAAAGAGCATTGTTTCTGATAGAGATTCTAAGTTTGTTAGTCACTTATGGAAAACTTTATGGGGAAAGTTGGGTACTAAACTTTTATTTTCTACAAGTTGGGTACCCATAAACTGATGGCCAAACAGAGGTAGTAAATCGAACTTTATCTCAACTACTTTGCTGTTTAATTTCCAGGAATTTGAGAGAGTGGGAGGAATTTCTTCCTCATGTGGAGTTTGCTTATAATAGGATAGTGAACTCTACAACTTACCATTCTCCTTTTGAGGTTGTTTATGGATTCAATCCTTTAACTCCTTTCGACCTATTAGCTCTTCCCAATTTTGATGCTATGATTTGTCATGATGGTTTAGAAAAAGCAATATTTGTGAAAGATTTACATACTAAGATCAAAGCTCAAATTGAGAAGAATGTTGAAAAATATGCAAAGTCAGCAAATAGAGGAAGAAGGAAAGTGACATTTGAACCTAGTGATTGGGTATGGATTCGTTTGAGGAAGGAAAGATTTCCTACTCAAAGAAAATCTAAACTATTGCCAAGGGCGGATAGTCCTTTCCAAGTTCTTGAAAAAATAAATGAAAATGCATACAAAATAGATTTACCTTCCACATATGAAGTAAGCAATAGTTTCAATGTTAATGACTTGTCTTTGTGTGATGTAGGTACCCCAAATTCGAGGACGAATTCTTTTCAAGAGGGGGAGGATGATATGATCCCAAATCATAAAGAACCTAGTTCATCATAAGGAGGAGTTGTTACAAGAAGAGGAAAAGAAGAATTGGCAAAAGGAAAGCTTACAAAAATATTTGAAGAAAAGGAAGGAAGATAAACTAGAGGAATGTACCAGAAATTGGAAGAAGACATTAGAAATATCAATAGTTCTTATAAATTCCTTGAAAATAAAAATAGTTTAGTGTCCTTTATGATTTGTCACAAATAAACACAAGAGGAGTGGTGTTTGGACATAAGGATAGCAACTAATGGGAAGAGCCTTGTTTGGGAACCTTGGGAGCATCTCCAAACATGACCTAAACCCTTCACCTTCCTCCCATGTGCATAAGTATCGCACCTTCACTCTATAAATAGGTGTTTTCTTTCATTTGTATCATAACTTTGAAGCTTGAATATATTGCTAGAGAAAATTCTCTTTGAAGTTCAAGAGGTATTCCTCATTTTCTTTGAATCTTATCTTGAATTTTCCTAAATTCAAGTGGTGATTGTCTTTTGCACTTATCTTTTCTTTTGAAAAGTAGCGTATTCTTCATTTTTATTCTTCTCCATGTTTTTCTATTACTTGTTCTTGCTTTGTTCATATGTGTTGCACCATTCATGAAATCATTTCTAATCATTTGCATTGACTAAATTCAAGTTTCATTCATTCTATGGCTTCCTATGTATGTGTTCTTGATTTTAATCGGTTGAATTGATTTGTATTCCAATTTTGAGAAGTTTGATCGGATTGGAACCCTAAAATTTGGGAAAATTTCAGTTTTCATGTTCTTTCATGCTAATATACATGTTATTTTAATGTCCTATGCTGATACTCACGTTTGAAAGATCCTACAACACTAATAATGTCTCTTAGTGATTATTAATATCAATATTTGTTAATGACAAAAAGTGACCAATCTAACATTGTAAATTAAATTTTGTACTAGTGGGTTAACCATGTCAAAATGTTTTATGACCCAAATTGTCTTACTGGCAAAGCTCCCAAATAAAAAGTATAAGATGGAAGTTGGTCATTTAAAGTCATTAATGTGAGAACTGAATATTAATGAAAAAAATAAAAATTAGTATTAATTTAGTAGAGTATAATGTATCACTATATAATAATTAATAATTAATTTGATAAAAATTATTACTTTTTTAAATGATAAAAATATTTAATAATTATTATTTAACTATATTATTTTTAAGGAAAAAGATCTATTTTTAAAAAAAATTGTCCATACACAATGATGAATAATTTATGAAAATGCGCATGAAGCTCAATTAAAAAAATAACAAAAAATCAAAATCGGAATACAAAGAACCACTTTAGAAAAAATAAATAAATAAATAAATTTAAAAATACATAAGTAAGCATATCTTTAAAAAAAATTGAAAACATGTTTCGTAAAACCATTTTAGTTTAAATAAAAAAAATAACTTAAATAAAAATCGTGCTGTCGAACACAACTTGTTTGAAACCATAAACCATTGTACATCTAAGCATGAATTACTCATTGTCATAAATTTTAACAAATTTGATCAGTTACATAAACGAAAAATCACAACCATTTAGTAAATAAATCACCTTTTTCCCTCAATCTCATTTCTAAATCCAGCCCACTTCCCTCTCAAGATGAGTAGGGCTTTACCATTTCCCTTTCTTGTTGAGTATTCATAGTTTGTTTTCCTGAAAGTAAACAAATCACTCAAAATACTAATTATTTTTACGAATGTTGGAATTTCTTAACAAAATGTTTTTTCAGAAGCAAACATATAAAAATTAAATTCTTCATGACATATTTAAAGAAGTAACCTGTGAAGTATTCCACACCTAATATTGTCATTCATAATTATTGTTTAGCAATACAGTTGAAATGTTTTTTTCTTTTTAAAGCAATTTTGAAGACGTGTCGTTAATGCATGCCCCTACCTTGAATTTAGAGTTATGAAATTCATATTGGAGATTCAACAATAGATTATGTTTATCTCTTTCCTTTTCTAGCTATCTTTTCAATTCAATATCTTATAGCAACCAGCCACGAAGTTTTCAATTCTTTTTGTACAATCATAAAAGGAAATTTCTTTTGTTCATGTTTAGGGTCTGAAAGGTAGAAGTTCAAAATAATTTTTTTAATGAAATATTGTTTTTATTGATAAAGATTTTCTTTAAGTAAAACTAAACTCCTATAAAAAAAAAAAGAAGAAGACAATAATGACTAAATTTATTCCGTCATAATTAGTAATTGGATTTCTGAAGATGACATAAGATAGAAGCATCCTCAAACAATATAAAATTTTTAAAAAATTAATTATCAAATTCTCGTTCAATTCAAAGTGGTAGGTGGTTCTATTTATAGTTTCGCTTCTCTCCTTGCTCCTATGCCACAAAAGATGTGGGACTAAACATGAGAAAGCAAAATTGTGCAACTGCATACTTAGTGTTTTCGATACTCTCAAACTATCCCTAAGGTCATTATAGTTCATACTAAAATCCTTCAAAATTCTTCAAAATACATATTATTTTGATAATAAATTTTAAAGTGAACATCATATCTATATAAAGGATTCTAACGTCATTATAGTTCATTCTAAAATCCTTCAAAATTCACTCTTCTCCATCTACACTCTCTCTTCAGTAACAAAATTTCATATCGATGAAACCTGACCAAATTAGAGGCACAAGGAGTTGGTGAAGCATAGATCTCATCTGTCTAATTAGGATTTGAAATGGGTAAGTGGTTTGATAGATTTTGGTTGATAAATTTTTCTTCTCATTTTCTGATGGGATTAAGAATTAAGAGCAAAATTCTGCCCATTCAATGTGTAGTTTAGACTTACTTAGAGCTAGTAAAGGTGGGAAGATAGCTTGAAGAGTTATACTTCACTCCAGGTAAGGGTAGTTAACTAACTTTTTGTGTGTAGTTGATAGTTGTTGTATTTTTTGTTGTTGATGATGTTCATTTGATTAAACAAGGATGAGAAATCAATTATTGTGATTAAATGTTGATATATGTTGTTATATACACTATTTATGAGCTTAGGATTGTGGAAAATTAGTTTATAGGGGTTGTTTGGAGTTGAAAAACAAGTGAATATATGGTTCAGGGTGACTCTTAGTCCTATTTTCGCTCAAGTGAAGCTTTTCTCACTCAAACGAAAGTGATTCGATGATTTTCGCAATCCAGGCAGCAAAATTTTTGCTCAAGAGAATAATTTTTCACTCAAGCGCAAGTGAGGCGGTGCAATTTTCGCTCAAGCGACAAAATTTGGCACAAGCGAAAATGGCACTGGAACAGAAGTTACTCTCGGCCTCTTTTTCGCTCATGCAAGTCAATCGTTTGGAATTAGGCTTAGTAGTCCACATAAAAGCTGTAGCATTGGATGTTAGCTTTCCAATGGTTTTGGAATTAACTAAAAAGGAGGTCTAGAACTCTAATTATGCTCGTTTTAGTAAGCAAAGGTCAAGTTGTCAGCTAGTTGGAAAATGGTGCAGATTTAAACATGTTTTGATGTGTTGAGAAACTGCTAATGACGATTTTGATCATGTTGTTAGTTGATAAATGATAAATGATGTTTTATAAGATGATGAATATGTTGGTATGTTCATATTTAAGAATGGTGAACCTTATGTTGTATATCTATAAATATTGTTGTTGGATGGTATGTTGTTGATCTTATAAATGTTGTTAGCCTATCAAAGGGGGTAAGTGGTTGCTGATATAACTCAGATTGGAATACAAGGTGTTAGTATTCCTACTAGTGAGTGTTGAAAGCCTTTGATAGGTGCGTTGTTATGATCTTGATGCATGTTGTTGTTGTTATTGGCCCTTCATGAGTGTTGTGTTGGCCCTTCTAGGGTGTAGGTACATTACCCGGGGTAGTATTTTACGATAGGGAGTAGTGGTAAACTTTCTAGTTCATGGATAGAGGCATCCCGACTTCACTGATGTCTAGTCACGTAGACAAGACATCAAATGGTGAGAAGCCAAGGGAGGCTTATGTTAGGATCTCAGAATAGGTGTACACCTGACTCTCGATAGCGAGTGCTTTGTGCCACCTTGAGTCTAGGTACTCCAGCCCAGACCACGTTAGGGATTAAGTGTTAGCCTCTGGTGGGACTTGTTTACCATGAATAGAATCTTCCGGAAGACTCCTTATATTTGGTCATAAGGGAAATGGTGACTGAATATAAGGTTATGTTTGTCTAGTTGAATTATGTTGTTTGATATTATATCTCTCTTATCTGATATGTTGTTTCATTATAATTTGATTGTTGATAATTTATGTTTGTAATAGTTAGCTCACCCTTGTTGTTTGGTGGGTGACACTGTTATGATCGTACATGGTATGTGAGCAAATCTTGTTGCAAGTATGGGTGGGAGCGAGCAGACTTCCTAGAGGGACACAAATTAGATTTATTTCTATTTTATTTTGGTTGAATTTTTAAAAGTCCTTTTATGTCCTATGGTTGTATCAAATATATATATATTGGATGACTGTAATAGAATAGTATATTATTATTACTTGACTAGTATGATAGTTATTTTATGGGATGTTACAGTCCATGTTACTAAGAGCATCTCCATCACAAGGGTCATACTCACAGTGATAAACTTAATACCTAGATCTTACAAGACCTTGTATTGGAGTATACTAATATGACAATGAAACTAAAACATGGATGATAGAATAAAAAAAATATTTGCATTAAACACAATCGTAATGTGAAAGAATTGTTAGAATAATAGGGTAGGTAAAAAACAAACCAAAAGGGGGGGGGGAATTGACTCTTAATAAACATTAAACCTTTTTCAAATTTAATCTTGTTAAAACAGAGTTTAACAAAAACCCCAATATAAATTTAAGTTTTGCTTTTATAAAAATCAAAGTATAACACAAATAAGTAGAATATAAGCTGAATGTAAAGAGAGTAAGGATAGAGAAAAATACACAAAGTATTTATACTGGTTCGGATCAAAGCAGATCCTACGTCCAGTGACTTATCACCTCAACAGAGAGTGATTTCTACTAACTATCTTAATAATAAAGTTTACAAAATTACAATTGTAGCGGAATGAGAAAGATAGCAGGAAGATTAACAAGACACCTCCTTTGTACAAAACAAAGGATGAAACAACACCTCTCTTGAAAATACAAGAGATGAACAACACCTTCCTTGTACAAAACAAAAGATGAAACAACACCTCTCTTGAAAATACAAGACATGAACAACACCTTCCTTGAACACCACAAGGAATGAAAACACCTCCTTTAAATAACCACAAAGGATGAACAACCACTTCCTTGATCTCACAAAGAATGAACACCTCCTTTGAATAACCACAAAGGATGAAAGCACCTCTTTTGAAAACCTCAAAAGATGAACACCTCCTTTGAATAACCACAAAGAACACTAGCAGCAGAGCAACTTTCACTTTGCTCTCTCTAGGTTGATTTTGAAAGCTTTGACCCCTTTTGTATTTATAGGAAAAGAGGGGCGCAAGGTTCTATAGAATATAAAAAGGTTTTCGCAAACATTCAAAGTGCAAATTAATTTCACAAAACAACACGAGATAATCAATTATTTTGAGGGATAATCGATTATTTCACTTATGATAATCGATTATTGCTCGAGATAATCGATTATTTTGATGTTAAATGATTTTTATGAAAAAGAAAAGGTTTTTCAAAGTTTAAGGAGAGTTGTGTGCATGCTATGATCTTCAACAAGATTCCTAACTATTACAATCAAACATATACACAAAATACAAGATTAAAGTTTCCACAAGACTTCAAACATGAAGGTCATCTTCTTCTTTTAGAGTCATCATCATTAAAATAATTATCCTTTAGATATTTCTAAAGATCCTTTTTCATCTTTAGATTAACAAGAATTATTGGGTTAAAGTGTTATATATTACTAAATGGGATCTTATAAGACTCTTGCATTAAAGAAAAATAGATATATTCTTAAAGATAATATAACATGATAAGTTTAAAAAAAATGAATTAAAAATCTATATTATAACCTTTGTATCTAAGATATCTTAATGTTCTTAATTGACATTGAAAATTCTAATATTCAATATAGATAGATGTGTTAGTTAAGACTTAAAGGCAAAAACAATAAATCGTTTTCTATTAGTTGTTAATGGTTAGAACTATTTTTGATTGTTTGTTAAGAATTGATGAATTGTGTTGTGAGTTTGAAAAACTATAAATAGTGAATGTATTCTATGTAATTGACACAATGAGATTGAGTAATAAAGCAAGTGTTTCAGAGCAAATTGTTTTTTCTTGTTCGACTTGTTGTCTATAAGGTGGTATTAGAGCTTTGAGAGAAGTCCGAGTTGCGACCGAGTTTGTCGTGTGAAATGGCCAATCTCATAAACAGTTTGTCGATTCCTAAGTTGACAAAAGATGTCAACTATGAGAATTGGCACCATTAGATGAAGGCGCTCTTTGGATCGCAAGACGTCTAGGAGGTAGTAGACCAGGGCTATGATGAGCCAGAGGAAGATGAGGAGATGTCGAGGGCCAAGCTGGCCGAGCTGCATGGAATAAGGGTGAAGGATAGGACGACTCTGTATTTGATATATCGAGTTGTTGACAAGTTTGACTTTGAGAAGATAGTGAATGCAGAATCTTTAAAAGAAGTGTGGGGTATCTTGGAGAAGGAGTATAAAGGAGATAACCGAGTTAGATAGATAAGGCTTCAAACTCTGAGAGGCGAGCTTGAAACCATGAGCATGAAGGAGGATGAAAAGGTGGTCGACTACGTTTCCCGAGTTCACACCATGGTGAATCAACTAGGCACTAATGGAGAAAACTACTCGCTAGTTGAGTAGTGGAAAAGGTCTTGAGATTGTTAACCGACAACTTTGAGAATGTTGGGTTTAGGGTTTAGGATTTAGGGTTTAGGGTCCAAGGACTTGTCAATGATGTCAGTTGAGGAACTCGCGGGGTCACTAGTGGCGCACGAGCATAGGAAGAAGAAGAAAGCAGAAAATCTCGATCAAGCACTCCAAGCAAAAGCGTCAGCCAAAGACAAGGAGTCCAATGCTCGGAATACACAAGACCGAGGTGGTAGAGGACGAGGTAGTTGTGGCCGAGGAGGAGGCGGCAGAGGTAGAGGCCAAAGAGACGAGGAGCAAATCGACCAACAAAAATGGCGTGGCCGAGGATAAGGAAGCATTAGAGGAAGTTGGTCAAACAACACGAACGTCCAGTGTTTCAACTGTGGCAAGTATGACCACTATTCAAAAGATTGTTACATAGACAATTATTATAATTGCAGAAAGGTCGGACATTTCACAACAGATTGTTGGTCCAAGAAAAGGGAAACCACTTTCCTCATAGAAGACTAGGAGGACAAGGAGGAAGAGGAAATTTTGTTGATGTCGTCGAGGACTGAGCTTAGCCTGAGCTCGTGTGACGAGTTGATGTTAACTCAGGTAGCCCGAGCTCTTCAGACAACTCGACCTGGTATATTGATACGGAAGCGAGCAATCACTTGTGCGGAGACGAGAATCTTTTCAAGGATATCTCGAAAGGGCAGGTCGGGCACATGTTGTTTGGAGACGCATCGAAAGTGGCGGTGAAAGGCCGAGGTATGATCCAATACCTGCAGAAGGACGATCGAGTTGGAAAAATCATAGATGTGTACTATGTACCGAATCTGAAGAACAACATCCTGAGTGTGGAACAGCCGATGGAGAAAGGGTACTCAGTTTTGATGCAGGACTGAGCTCTACAGCTGATGGATAAACTTGGACGCTTGATTGCCCAAATAGAAATGAAAAAGATCAGGATGTATAAGTTGGACCTGAGGATAGTCCGAGGTAGGTGTATAAAGCTGGACGTGAAGGATGAGGCCATGATATGGCATTGTCGGTTTGGTAATCTACATTTTGGTGGACTAACCGAGTTGGTGAAGAATGAGAGGGTGCACAGACTGTCGAGAATGGAGTTTGAGAAGAAAGTTTGTGAAGAGTGTGTACTCGGCAAACATTTGAGGACGTCATTTCTGAGGACTACTGAGTACCGTGCACGAGAACAACTCTGCATGATACATACCGACCTGTGTGGGTCGATTACCCCTAAGTCCTTCAGTGGTAAGAGGTACTTTATTTCCTTTGTAGATGATTTCTCGATAAAAACATGGGTTTATTTCTTGACTGAGAAGTCTGAGGTGTTTGGGGTGTTCAAGAAGTTTAAGGTGATGATCGAGAAGGAGAGGGGCAGGATGATTAAGTTGATACGCTCAGACCGAGGAGGAGAGTGCACGTTAGTCAAATTCTTGAAGTATTGTGAGGAGCACGGAATAGGAGAATTTTGACAGTTCCATATTCTCCTCAGCAAACCGGTGTGGCAAAGAGGAAGAATATGGCCATCAACGACATGGTCCAACCTATGCAGAAAGGCAAGAACATGCCGAAGAAGTTCTGGGCTGAAGTTGTACAGTGTGCGGTGTATGTGCAGAATAGGTGTCCCACATGCAAAGCTCGACAGGAAGACACCTCAAAAGGTATGGAGCGGGAGGAAGCCAAGTGTGTCACACCTCAGAATGTTCAGAACCGTGGCGTATGGGATCGTTCTAGCTCAACAACGAACAAAACTTGATGATCGAAGTAAGAAGTATGTGTTCGTTGGGTACGATGAGAAGTCAAAGGCCTACACGCTATATGACCCAATAAACAAAAAGGTCATAGTAAGTCGAGATGTCCACGTAGATGAAGGGAGTGAATGGAACTAGGACAAATTGACTAAGGAGACTGGTGAAAGAATAAGGTCGGAGATCGTGATTACCCCGACCAGAGAGAATGAGGAGATTATTGAGGACAAGGATGAACCTAGACAGTCGAGGACGAGAAGCATGCAAGACATATACAACTCCACCGAGGAGGTGCATGTTATATGTCTCTTGGCAGACTCTGAAGACTTGAGCTTCGAGGAGGTCGTGCAGGACAAGAAGTGGAAGAAGGCGACGGATGAGGAGATTGGAACGATTGAGCACAACAAGACATGAGAACTGGCCGACTTGCCAGGAGGAGCTCGACCCATTGGACTGAAATGGGTTTATAAAAAGAAGATGAATATGGAGGGAGAGGTCGAGCGCTACAAGGCTCGGCTTGTTTCAAAGGGGTATAAACAGAAGGAAGGAGTTGACTATGAGGAGGTGTTTGCTCCAGTGACGAGGTTAGAGACGATTCAACTCTTGATTTCCCTAATAGCTCAACATAAGTGGGCAATCTACTAAATGGATGTGAAGTCGGCGTTTTTGAATGGAGTTCTGAAAGAGGAGGTGTATGTTGAGCAACCACTCGGGTATGTGAGATGAGGTGAAGAGAAGAAAGTGCTAACGCTGCACAAGGCGTTGTATGACTTGAAACAACCCCTCGAGCATGGAACGAGAGGATTGACGCTTACCTCAAGAAGAATGAGTATAGGAAGTGTTCATATGAGCATGCCTTGTACATAAAGAAAGATATTGGTAACATCATGTTTGTAGCTCTTTTTGTCGACGATCTCATTTTTATGGGAAATGATGTCGAGCTGCTAGAGAAGTTTAAGGGTGTGATGAGGAAGGAATTTGAGATGACCGATCTCGGTGTCATGAGATACTTCCTTGGACTTGAAATAATTCAGGGTGAGGAAGGTATTTTTGTGTGCCAAAAATGGCATGCCAAGGACGTCTTGAAGAAATTCAAGATGACGACTTGTAACCCGGTTTCCACCCCAATGGAACCAGGTTCAAGGTTGTCTAAGTATGATGATGGAGACAGAGTGGAGGCGAGTAAGTATTGAAGCTTGGTCCGAAGTCTTCGGTATCTTACAAACACGAGGCTAGATCTAATGTTTAGTGTTGGAATAGTTAGCAGATTCGTGGAGGAGTCGAGGTATACCCATTGGAAGACAGTGAAGCGCATTTTGAGATACATTAGAGGAACTTAGATAGTGACTAGTGTGGAGATGTTGATGATTGGAAGAGTACGTCGGGGTATGTTTTTTTATGGGAAAGACAGCTTTTACGTGGCTTTCGAAGAAGCAACCTATTGTTACACTATCCACATGTGAGGCCGAGTACGTAGCAGTGTCGTGGTGTGTATGTCATGGTGTTTGGCTCAGGAATATGTTAAGCGAGCTAGAGATGAAGCAGGGCGACAGGACTGTGATTTGTGCAGACAAATTGGCAATCGAGTTGGCCAAGAACTCGGTCAACTACGTGAGAAGTAAACACATCGACATTCGGTTTCACTTCATCCGAGAACATGTGAAGGAAGGGCGTGTGAAACTGAAACACATCAAGAGTCGAGCTCAAGCAGCAGACATTTTTACAAAGGCGTTGGCAAGAAGTGCGCATGAAGACTACAAAAAGATAATCGGGATGTGTGATCGGAAAAGAATTTAAGTCTTAAGGAGGAGTTTTGTTAGTTAAGAATTAATGAGTTATGTTGTGAGTTTGAAAAACTATAAATAGTGAATGTATTTTGTGTAATTGAAACAACGAGATTGAGTAATAAAGCAAGTGTTTCAGAGCAAATTGTTTTTTCTTGTCCAACTTGTTGTCTACAAGATGGAATATAAACTTTACTTCGAAATCAATATTTAAAAGTCTTTATTTTTATCATCTTCTCCTTTCAATTCTTAAATATTTGTTGTCTGGTAAGGTAGTATCGTTAGGGTCAATTACCGCATTTGAGGTATTGTCCGTTTTGGAACTCAGAGTTCCATCACAGTTTTGTCCTTAAAAGGTGCCTCAGAGGGTTAATGGAGGAAAGGGTATATAAACTGTCATTGGTCTCGACTCCTAAGCGATGTGGGACTATTGGATATACCGGAACAAGCCCTCTAGTCGAGGGTTAAAGGAATGAGGTTTCGACTTTGAACCCCTTTTTTTTCTCACAAACGGTGCCAATGTTCCGACCTCAAGTCCATTAAGGTAATATCGTTATGGTCAATCACCACATCCAAGGTATTGTCCATTTTGGAGCTCAGAGTTCCATCACAGTTTTGTTCTTAAAAAGTGCCTCAGAGGGTTAAGGGAGGAAAGGGTATATAAACTGTCCTTGGCCTTGACTCCTAAATGATGTGAGACTATTGCGCGTACCGAAACAAGCCCCCCAGTCAAGGTGATTGCTCCTAACGATATTATCTTAAGGGACTTGAGGTCGAAACATTGGCGTCATCAAGGGGATTCCAAAATTGAACCCTTATTACCTTTAACCCTCGACTGGGGTCCTTGTTCCAATATTACTCAATAGTCTCACATCACTTAGGAGTCGAGGTCAATGGCAGTTTATATACCCCTTCTTCTCTTAACCCTTCGAGACATCCTTTAAGGACAAAACTGTAATAAAGCTCTGAACTTTAAAGTGGACAATACCTCGGATGCGATAATTTATCTTAACAGGACTTGCAATCGGAACATTTATTATTATAAAAATATAAAAAGTTTTATAATTTTGTACTTTATTTCAGACTATATTTTTATATCATTAGATAAAACATCGGTTATATTTAGGAATAAATATTGGACCGTTGTTAAGGAGATTTACTGTAGCCTTCCAATATTGCTAAAACAGAGTTTGAAGGATGAAGGCTTTTAGAGTTAGGTATCCACATGCTCATGCAAAAAATAGGTTTGCTAGATGTAGTACTCATGAAGAGACTTAAAACAAAAAGTAGGTGCACGTCACAATGAAGAGACTAACGGTTGTGAACATTATTACTATAATTATTGATGGACTGATGTCGATATTTTACTGTTATTTTATCAAAATTCCATTACTCCAATCCAATTCTGCCAAATCCTCCCACAGAAACAAGAAAGAAAAGAAACAAACTGGCACTTTCTGTGTTTAGTTTGAAGAATACTTTTTTGGAGAAAAAATAATATAATTAAATTAAGTGTTATTATTAAAAGAGTTAAAATAATAAATTTAAATTAAAATAATATTATTATTAAAAACATATCAGAAGCTGTAAATTTGACCATGGGTTGAAGAGTTGAGATCTCGTCTCAGAGAAGATCCTTCATTGCTACCATTTACCTCTCTTTCTTCTCTTTATTCATTATCTGGGATTAGTTTGAATTTTCATATTTTAATTTGTTCTTTCTTTAAATTTTACTTATTTATATTTTTATCATTTACGTTAAATTTTTTAAAGTACAGTTTTATTCAATGTGAGTTATTCTTGCTTAACATGATTTTTAGTTAAAGTTCTAATATGCAGTGGCATTAAATATTTTAAAAAAATCTGAGTATGATAACAATGGAGAAAACTTGTGACACGATAACAATAAAATTTTGAAGACAAATAAAATATTAGAGAGAAGTATAATAATTTGATAATTTTAAAATATTATAATGAATAAAAACTAATAATAATTTGTATTATTATGGATTAGTATAATGACAACATTTAATTAATAGAGTCAATAATAATTTTAATAATGATAGCAGTTATATGTTATTTTAAAAATTAAAGGAAAATTGTGTTACATATACTTGTGATATGTAATAAAAAGAAATAGTAAAGTTGTATGTGTGTCGATCCATTACTATTTGGATAAATTCATTATCTAATTTAATAAAAGAATTTCAAGTTAAGTGGATTCAGTTTCACCAACTTTTTAATCTCTCCCGCCCTTAATTGAATTAGATTAGATTGGTTTAAGATTTTTTTTTAAATATTATTAAAAATTGCAATTGTAAAAAAATTAAAAAATAAAATTAAAAATGTCACAAATAAATATTAAGTATCAACCTAATTCAAACTTTACACAGTCTAATTAAAAGCTTCAAATTAATGAAGTTAAGTAATAATGTATTTTGTTCAAATTAATATAAGATATGAAAAGAAATATAATTTGTACAAATTATAATAAAAATAAATATATGAGTATAATAATAAATATAATTTAAAATGTGAATTAACAAAAGTTAGAACAATGCATGAAGTATTTTTAAAATATTAAAACATTACACCAATAATAATAAAAATAATTAATAATTAGTAAAACCAAATTTATAAATGAAATGTGTAAAATTTAAAGACAAATCAATTGTGTAACGACCCAAGAAATCGCTACTTTTATTATACTTAGTATGCAAATATAATTTGTATTAACTAATAATAAAACACATTATATATAAAATTTGTATTTGTATTCAATACAAAAGGGAATCTCTACTAGTACAAAATTCTATTATAAGAAATAAAAACATATATAAATATATGCGTATAACTACTATTTCATCTTTCAATATAATGCTGGGACTCCGAAGCATCCCGCTCACCTATTAAAATATCTGCTCCCGTGTAGCAAAACACGATCATCGAATGCCAAATAATCGGCAATTGTAGGGTAAGCTAATCATTCAAAAATATAACAACACAAAATAATAACATCATGTAGTATTCATCATAGAACATACTTAAATGCTTTAAAATTTAATGCATCTTTAATAATTGAAAAGTAACAACACAAACCATATTATCATGTAATACACATACTCACAACATTCTCATTAACACACATAAGTAGATTATGGGCACCAACCCCAGGCTCTACTCGGCCCCACACAAACATATCGGTAGATTATGGGCACCAACCCCAGGCTCTACTCGGCCCCACACACAAACATATCGGTAGATTATGGGCACCAACCCGAGGCTCTACTCGGCCCCACACAAACATATCGGTAGATTATGGGCACCAACCCCAGGCTCTACTCGGCCCCACACACAAACACATCGGTAGATTATGGGCACCAACCCCAGGCTCTACTCGGCCCCACACACAAACATATCGGTAGATTATGGGCACCAACCCCAGGCTCTACTCGGCCCCACACACAAACATATCGGTAGATTATGGGCACCAACCCCAGGCTCTACTCGGCCCCACACACAAACATATCGGTAGATTATGGGCATCAACCCCAGGCTCTACTCGGCCCCACACAAACATATCGGTAGATTATGGGCACCAACCCCAGGCTCTACTCGGCCCCACACACAAACATATCGGTAGATTATGGGCACCAACCCGAGGCTCTACTCGACTAACACACAAACATATCGGTAGATTATGGGCACCAACCCAGGCTCTACTCGACCTAACACACAAACATCATAGGTCATACATAACCAATCAATTTTTCTCAATTTTATTTAGAGATAATAATCTAAATTTATAAACAAGAATAGGATCGAGACCAAAACCCTTTAGGGAAAGAAACTTTCGTTTCTACCCCTCAAACAAATTTTCCATTCCACTGATTTTTAACAAACATCCAAATATCAACTTAAACATCATAAACAATACCAAAAACAAGGTTTTTCACACATTACACTCAATACAACAATAATATACAAAACATACTAATTTTATATATATAACATTAATTTTCTTAATATCAATTTATATATTTTTGAACATTAACTTCCCTAACCTGGATTTTTGTTTATTCCTTGTTCGGATGGAAAAATTGCAATCCTAATCCTTAGCTCATCTTTTATCTCAAAATCCTGGACATCTCCCCATAAAGAGAATTGATTGAGAAAAATCTTCAAAAACCATAAACTTTCCAAAAGAAAATTCTTAAGAATAAACGGACTTAGACTTACCTGTTCACAAAACTAATCGGGTAGAACTCTTTCTTACACTGTTAGCCTCCTATTGCTTCTTCTGGATCTAGAAACCATTAGGATTTCAATATCTAAACCTTAGGGAGAGTGTAGAGAGGGAAAAGAGAGAATAGAAAGAATAGAGGCAGAGAGAATAGAGCTATGTGAAAACAAACTACCCAACTAGCCCCTTTTTATTTTATATTGTATTATCTTTATAATCTGACATCTTTATAATATATAATATATAAAATCGTTATAATCTCATATATGTATAATCAAATATCTTTATAATCCAATATCTTTATAATCTAATATCTTTATAACTGAATATCTTTATAATATAATATCTTTATGATATAATATTTTTATAACATAATATCTTTATAATATAATATTTTTATAACTAAATATCTTTATAATCTAATATTTTTATAACTGAACATCTTTATAATATAATATATTTATGATATAATATTTTTATAACAAAATATCTTTATAATATAATATGTTTGTTTATATTCTAATATCTTTATAATTTAAAATATTGGGGTGTTACAATCTTCCCACCATTAAAAATTTTTGTCCTCGAAAATTGACTTACCAACAAACATAAATGGATATGATTCTCTCATTTGGTTCTCCAGTTCCTAAGTAAATTTACCCATCTGGTCATTCTACACCACCTAACCCATGTCCATTCATTTTCTCTTAGAGTTGCTTCATCTAAAAATTAATCACTTTTACGGCTTGATTTCTATAAACAGGTCTTTTCTAATTTGTACATCGTCTTACTCCAAACTATGGACTAGATCATGCACTTATTTTCTTAATGTTATGTAGATTTTCCAAATGAGGGGACAAAGCCAACTCATAAGCCACTGCACCAATCTTCCAGAGAATTTGATATGGCTCAATGAATTTCATAGTCAATTTCCTAGATTTTATAGTTTGACCAAATCTTATATTAGACTTTACTCTCAGGAAAACATATTCTCCCATATTAAACTCCAAAAGCATTTATCTTCGATTTTTATATGATTTCTTCCTACTCATAGTAGTCACCATTTTCTCCCGAATCTCTTAATTCTTCTTTGTAGTAAGTTGTAACAACTCGAGTCTTACTAACATTTGTTCACCATTATGGTACCAAGATAGAGGTGTCTTGTATTTCTATCCATATAATGCTTTATGTGGTTCTATCCCAATATTGGCATGATAGTTGTTGTTATAAGTGAACTCCATTAAAGGAAGGATTTCATCTCAGCTCCCTAGATGATCCATTGCACAAAATCTCAACAAATTTTCTAGTGATTATAATTTTCTCTCGAATTATCTATTTATCTAAGGATGGTAGGCTGAGCTCAATCTTAACTTGGTACTTAGCACCTCTTGTAGTGTCTACTAAAATCTAAAGATGAACCTAGGATCTCTATCCGAAATGATACTAGACAACACTCCATGCAATCATATTATCTCTTTGATGTACAACGAGGCCAACATAGCCATGGAAATCCTTAAGTTAACTAGCTAAAAGTGAGCCCTCTTCATCAATTTATCTACAATCACCCAAATCAATTATGCCCTATGATTTCCCATGACAGATGGATAACAAAACCCATAGCAATGTTATCCCAATTTCACTCAAGAATCTCCATCTGTTGTAACATCTCACACGATCTCTAATGCTCCACCTTAGCATTCTGCTAGGTTAAACAAGCAACAATATATTGAGCAACATCATTCTTCATGACCAACCTCTAAAAGAACTTCTTTAGACCCTAGTATATCTTAGTCATCTTAGGATGTAAACTAAGACGAGTCTTGTATCCTTCATCCAATACCATTTTCTTTAGTGTTAGATCAACTAGAATGCAAACTTTGTCTCGGGACCTCAACACTCCATCCATCTTCTCTATCTCATGTTCAGTTTCTTCTGATCAATCAAATACTTCAAGCTCTTGTGGTTACTAAACACATCAAACTATACACCATTCATAATAATGTCTCCAGGTCTTCAAGGCAAAGATAATTGCAACTAGTCCCAAATCATGGATAGGGTAATTCTTTTCATACACCTTCAACTAATAAGATCCAAAAGTAATAATTTTCTTCTCTTGCATCAATACACAACCTAATCCCAGATAGGAAGCATCATCCTAATCTCAAAGGGTTTACTCAAATTAAGAATTACTAACATAGGGTTGTGGTCAACCTTTGTTTCAGCTCTATGAAACTCTGCTTACCTATGTTGGTCCATACAAATGGTTGATCCTTTCAGGTCAACTGAGTTAATAGAGCCATGATCTTAGAAAATCCTTTTATAAACATGATGTAATAACCAACCAACCGCATAAGGTTCCTAATCTGTAACATTATCTCGGGCGTTCCCACTTACAACACTTGTCTCAACTTTAGCGGGATCTACAAAATTTATCTCAACTTGAAATTTACAAGTTTCAAGAACTGAACTTCTAACAACCAGAATTTATACTTTGACAATTTATCATACAACTTTCTTTTTCTCAAGATATCCAACATTGTTCTCAGGTATACCTCATGCTCCTTACACGAGCAAAGGTAGTTTGAATCTCATCTATAAACACCACTACAAACTAATCTAGGTATAACCTGGAAATCTTATTCATGTACTCCATGAACACTACAAGGCATAACTACATACTAATAGTGACCATACTTCATCCTAAAAGTTGTCTTATGCACATCTTCAACCTTCACTCTGATATGATGAAAGTCTGATATCAGATCAATCTTAGAGAATACAACTGTTCCATACAACTAATATTACAAATCATCAATGATAACAAATACTTATTCTTTATAGTGAGTTTGTTAAGTTGCTTAATCAATGCACAATCTTAATGACCCATCAGACATAATTAACACCCAATTTTCATATATGTTTATTTCTAGTGCTCTAGGAAAAGATGTGGCTAAATGGTTTTTCATCACTATCACACATCTAACACACATAAAGGACATCATCATCATACCAAATGTTGGTGTAACACCAACAAATCACATTACAACTTCAATGGAAACTACAATTACTTCACACAAGCACATGACACAAGAGAGTGTGTCTCTCCATAATCATACATCATATAATTATTTATGTGATATCCTCACAATTAAGACAGAAATTCATCCTGATTTAGTTATGAGTGTGTACCCTCATTACTTAATCCAGACTCCTTCCTTCCTTAATATGTTCATATCTATTAAAAACAACAATTTCATTCCAATGAAATTGATATTTGGCAAACATCCAGTCAATTTCTCTACATACAACAAACTAGCATGGCAAACCAATCCCCTTAGGTCAATCCTAGGAAAGAACTGCTCTGATACCATTATTGTAACGACCCACGAAATCGCTACTTTTATTATACTCAGTATGCAAATGTAATTTGTATTAACTGATAATAAAACACATTATATATAAAATTTGTATTTGTATTCAATACAAAAGGGAATCTCTACTAGTACAAAATTCTATTATAAGAAATAAAAACATACATAAATATATGCGTATAACTACTATTTCATCTTCCAATATAATCCTGGGACTCCGAAGCATCCCGCTCACCTATTAAAATATCTGCTCCCGTGTAGCAAAACACGATCATCGCAGGCCAAATAATCGGCAATTGTAGGGTAAGCTAATCATTCAAAAATATAACAACACAAAATAATAACATCATGTAGTATTCATCATCATATCATTCTCATGCACATTCATCATAGAACATACTTAAATGCTTTAAAATTTAATGCATCTTTAATAATTGAAAAGTAACAACACAAACCATATTATCATGTAATACACATACTCACAACATTCTCATTAACACACATAAGTAGATTATGGGCACCAACCCCAGACTCTACTCGGCCCAACACACAAACATATCGGTAGATTATGGGCACCAACCCCAGGCTCTACTCGGCCCCACACAAACATATCGGTAGATTATGGGCACCAACACCAGGCTCTACTCGGCCCCACACACAAACATATCGGTAGATTATGGGCACCAACCCCAGGCTCTACTCGGCCCAACACACAAACATATCGGTAGATTATGGGCACCAACCCCAGGCTCTACTCGGCCCCACACACAAACATATCGGTAGATTATGGGCATCAACCCCAGGCTCTACTCGGCCCCACACAAACAGATCGGTAGATTATGGGCACCAACCCCTGGCTCTACTCGGTCCCACACACAAACATATCGGTAGATTATGGGCACCAACCCCAGGCTCTACTCGGCCCAACACACAAACATATCGGTAGATTATGGGCACCAACCCCAGGCTCTACTCGGCCCCACACACAAACATATCGGTAGATTATGGGCACCAACCCCAGGCTCTACTCGGCCCCACACACAAATATATCGGTAGATTATGGGCACCAACCCCAGGCTCTACTCGACCTAACACACAAACATATCGGTAGATTATGGGCACCAACCCCAGGCTCTACTCGACCTAACACACAAACATCATAGGTCATACATAACCAATCAATTTTTCTCAATTTTATTTAGAGATAATAATCTAAATTTATAAACAAGAATAGGATCGAGACCAAAACCCTTTAGGGAAAGAAACTTTCGTTTCTACCCCTCAAACAAATTTTCCATTCCACTGATTTTTAACAAACATCCAAATATCAACTTAAACATCATAAACAATACCAAAAACAAGGTTTTTCACACATTACACTCAATACAACAATAATATACAAAACATACTAATTTTATATATATAACATTAATTTTCTTAATATCAATTTATATATTTTTGAACATTAACTTCCCTAACCTGGATTTTTGTTTATTCCTTGTTCGGATGGAAAAATTGCAATCCTAATCCTTAGCTCATCTTTTATCTCAAAATCCTGGACATCTCCCCATAAAGAGAATTGATTGAGAAAAATCTTCAAAAACCATAAACTTTCCAAAAGAAAATTCTTAAGAATAAACGGACTTAGACTTACCTGTTCACAAAACTAATTGGGTAGAACTCTTTCTTACACTGTTAGCCTCCTATTGCTTCTTCTGGATCTAGAAACCATTAGGATTTCAATATCTAAACCTTAGGGAGAGTGTAGAGAGGGAAAAGAGAGAATAGAAAGAATAGAGGCGAGAGAGAATAGAGCTATGTGAAAACAAACTACCCAACTAGCCCCTTTTATTTTATATTGTATTATCTTTATAATCGACATCTTTATAATATATAATATATAAAATCTTTATAATCAAATATCTTTATAATCCAATATCTTTATAATCTAATATCTTTATAACTGAATATCTTTATAATATAATATCTTTATGATATAATATTTTTATAACATAATATCTTTATAATATAATATTTTTATAACTAAATATCTTTATAATCTAATATTTTTATAACTGAACATCTTTATAATATAATATATTTATGATATAATATTTTTATAACAAAATATCTTTATAATATAATATGTTTGTTTATATTCTAATATCTTTATAATTTAAAATATTGGGGTGTTACAAATTGTACTTTAAAAAAGAGTGATAATAATTTTTAATATTTTATAACCTTACAATAAGTATTAAGAATAACAATATTTAATGTCAAATCATTTAATTTAACCATTTAAACATTTATAACAAAAATACTAATTTTCATGCACATTAAATCAAATGAAAGGTAAAAAAAAGTAATTGTAATTTTTATATCCAATTCAATTTTTTTTTATTTCATGTAATTTAGTTTGCAAATCATTAATATATTTATCATCCCCGTTGAACCAATTTTGAACATAAATCAAGGCTTCTCCATTTGTGAGACTCAAAGAACTACAAAAAAAAGTACATGACCTAATGTACTAAAGGCAAACTTAGATGACGCAAGAGACATGGGAATGTCAATATATTTCTAGTCATGAAAGAAAACACATAATGTTTGGTAGCTCTCATCTTCCACCATGCCAAAAGATCAAATCCAAGATTGTCATTTTCAACATCATCCTCCAAATATCTATCATACTCATTCATTTGCTTATCACCATGTTTTTTCTTTATTTTCATTCTAAAATGATTATCCTAGTCTTCTTCGACAACAAAAATGGAATTTTCATTGCATAGGCAATAAACATTTTCCAAATAAGATCATCCAACTTTTTCATCATCTATTTACTTTTGTCAATAACATATATTTTCTTGAAGCAAAATTGAATAAGTCAAATTTAAAATGTGAATAAAGAAATGTAGCCATAAACAAAAGATAAATAACCTCACCACTCTATGAAAATGTATTAAATTTCAATTGCATTAGTTGTCATCTTTTGTATCATTATATCCTTAATGTGTCTCTATTTATTCAAGGATTTTTAAATTCTATTCAATATCTTAAAGAGGCCATTAGCATGGACGGATAAAGAACCAAATAAAGAAAGTGTTGTTTCATAAAAAACCTTAAAATAAACTCTGAAAAATGTTTTTAATCATCTATATTAGATCATCCTTCTTCAGTGGTAAGGAGATTAAGCACATATGCAACCTCAACATATTCAGGTTGATAAAAAGTTTATTCGTATTTTTCATCAAACTTTAACATCAAATAAGTTCAATTTCACCTAGTTGGCTCATTTAAACACGACATAACCTTAGAATTTACATTAAATTCCTCTACACACTTCTTAAAAGCAGTCAACTTATTTGAGAAGACCTTACAAACTTGCAAGCAACCCTTATTTTGTTAATCGAGGAGTCAGTTTTCCATAACACATCATTCACAATCAAATTAAAACTACGAGCAAAATAACACATATGCATGAAGTCTACATTATTATAGTTTGACCATTATAAATACTTAAAACCTATTCAACTATTAAATGACTACATTGTTAGAACTTGCATTACCAACAACTACACGATAAATTATTTTAATCCATCATTCTTTTTATCAATTTTCTAGTGTTATCTCTATGGTTTCACCTTTATGGTAAAAAATTAAAGAAAACTTCAATATTTTTTTAATATACGGACCACCAATATAATGAGTTGTCACACTCATAACACTCATATAATTCACATTTTGAGTTAATGTTCATGTATTAGTTGTAAGTGAAACCATATGTTTATTTCTAAATAACAAACATTTTAGCTTCATCTTTTCATAATTAAATACAAGCATGCAATATCTAGCAATAATTATATGAGAGAGAATTTTAAAATAGGATTGCTTGCATAAACTTTCAACAAATCTAAAAAAAAATTCATCAACTATTATCATCTTAGCAAGTGCTATTAGGGTTTGTTCTTATTTGAATTCAACATGTTTAAAATTCATGGCATTAGAATCATCCTCGCATCCTTATGTTTCTTATCAACCATTCAAATGTTTAACCAAGTTGGATTTCCATATTTTTTACTATTAGTATTATACGACTTGCCACAATACTTATAAATTGTATTGTCATGTATCCTATCCTATTGAACTCAAACATTTGAATGAGCCTTAACAAGTTTTCTCTTAAGTTCCTAGTGTAGTTTAGATGACTAATTTTTTATGAATATCTAAGACCGATTATAATTCAGTTTCAAATGATATAGAGTGAGTAAAACCTTCAAAGAGTGATATCGCTGGAATAAGACTTGAGACATTCATATTGTATTAAAAAATATATATTTATATCATAGTAATACTTATGACAGTAATAACAATAACAAAAATATAAAATCTCATTAAATGTCAATAAAGTTCGTTCTAATAATAAAAAAGTAAGATATGGAGATTGTGTTGTTTAATTAATCAAAGAAACTATTGTTGCGGGTGGCATCAATTGTCACATGGCGATGACCAGGTGGGCTAGAGGCCATGTGGACTAAATCACAATCGAATTATAATGCTTGGACTGTTACGCTCTTAAGTAGAAAGAGTTGCACCCTAATTAATGGCTATAACTTTTGGTCTAGTGGTAAGTGCTCGATCCAATAATTGGTATTAGAGTCAAGGTCATGAGTTCGATTCCCAGTAGGGCAATTACTAAGGGAGAGATTATTGCAGGTGGCATCAATTGTCCCATGGCAATGGTTAGGTGGCCTTTTGGTCATGTGGGTCAAGTCTTAATCGAATCGTGGCACCTAGGATGTTACACTCTTAAGTAGAAAGAGTTGCGTCCTAACTAATGACTATAACTTTTGATCTAGTGGTAAGCGCTCGATCCAACAATTTTGGTCCAGTGGTAAGCACTCGATCCAACAATTTGTATCAGAGCCAAGGTCACGAGTTTGATTCCCAGCAAGGCAATTGCTAAGGGGGAGATTGGTGCGAGTGGCATCAATTGTTCCATGGTGATGGCCAGGTGGGCTAGAGGCAATTTGGGCCAAGTCACAATTGAATCGTGGTGTTTGGGCTGTTACGCTCTTAAGTAGAAAAAGTACTAATGGCTACAACTTTTGGTCCAGTGATAAGCGCTCAATCCAACAATTGTACATACATACACATCACATAACGCATTCGTTTTTTATTGAATTATGAACTACTAACATAATAACTAAAGCACAATGCATAATATAAATATTTATTATTTTCTATGTTATTATTGTTGATGATTTTCGGATTTGATGATGTTTAACAGGCTTTGATGATGATTTCAGAATGTTGTTGGGTTGTTGATTAATGGTTCTTGATCATACAACTTAATGGAGATGTTAGATTATGTGTTAAAGAGTTAACTAATTGAAATATAATAATCTGTTGTTTTTATTAATCTTCAATTAGTCTGCTAACCCTGTTGCCTTAGTCGACTATTTTCATTAATGTACCAGGAATATGAGTTTAATGAAAATAGCTAACTGTTTTGCTGCTTCAGTCGACTATTTTGTTCCAGACCCCTATTATGCAGAAATTGCAAAACGTGCCTTTAAAGCTTTCAATAGAGGATGACCCATAACTCTTAACTTTTTTTATAAATATAACTCTCAATGACGAATCAAAGTGCGAAAGAATTCAAGAGAATACACTCAAGAGTTGCAAACGTTCAGAGCAAAGGAATCTGCAGAATTTTATTTACTGTTTTTGCTTTTCAAGAAGAATATTTCTTTCACCTTGCTTTGTATTTTTTAATCTCAGGGTAGAGATTTGTAAGAGGGTTTTAGAACCCTGTTGTCTGTGATCGGGGTGATCATAGTGACTCAGAGTGAGTTAGTGGTTTTAGAATTGTTCTATAGTGTTTAGAATAGATTCTTTGAGTTTCTTGTAGTGTTCAAGAAAGAATTGTTGTAAAGATTTCATTTCTGTTAGTGATTAAGATCTGTGGAGTTGCAGATCGCCAACTGGATGTAGTTCTTGCACAAAGAACGAACCAGTATAATCCTTGGTGTTATTTTCTCTTATCCTTCATCATCTGTTAAATTCTGCATTAAGAACTAACCTACTATTTTGTAATAATCAGTCGGCTATTTCTCAGTAAACTGCACCAGTAAAATTTTTTATACGAAAAAGTTTTCATTAAACCCGTATATCAATTCAACTACCCCCTTTCTTGATATACTTCCGTTGCTAACAATTATTATCTCAATGGCTTAGAATTTTTAAAACCAATTATTTATTCAACCATGTCTTCATATTGGTTCCAATAGACTAACATGTATCAAACAAGTTACTTCCTTAAATGAAGAAGAACAACTCACCAGTACAAAAATGGTTTTTTAAGTTTATTATTTTTTATTATTAACGTCTGATCAAGTTCTGACATTAATGTAGGAGACACAAATTTACGTCGAACGCTCTACAACCCATAGCTTTCATAAAAATTATACTCAAACTCTTAATATTCAAATTGATTAACATCAAACACAGAGAAAGAGAAAAAACTCCTAATTTTGTTATTACATTGGTTCGACCTTTTTCAAATATCAATCAACGTTCAATAACAAGAATCTAATCGAGATATTCATACATTATCGTAATTGAAATCTCTAAAAACAACCACGACTTAAATTTCAATAAAAACATGGAGCACTAACCTCAATCACACAATAGAAGTCAAATACATTCATTCATTTGGGGAAAAACATTTAGAACCATAAATTGGCCACAAAAATGCTTTCGTCACAGCTCATTGAGACTGGAAAACTCCCCTAGAGCACTCATTGTCATCGTTGAAACCCTTGGAACAAAGAAACCCTCATGCACGCAAGAAAGACTAAGTTGTTGGGTGGGATTTAAAAAGAATTTTATGTCGGACTCCATATGATCCGGTGTAAAATGTGAAATTTTCGTCAACTAAGATACAAGTTTGACGTAAATTTCACATTTAAGGTTAGACCTCATATGGTCTGACATAAAAAAATCTACTTAATTTAAAAAATGCGATAACATTTTCTTATGTTGGTTTTTTTCTTAATAGATATAAAAAACTACTTTTGCACAAGTAACCATTTTAGCTTTTAAATCATTACAATAATTCTAGCAAACCAAATTGTATGTTATATATATATATATATTATAATATTAAACATCTAAAGTTGTTATTACAAGAATCTAGAAATGTTATATTGTGGTAATAGTGTTAAAAAAATTATTATTACTAAAAAGCATTATTACACCAAGAATTTTTTACCAATGGTGTCAAAGAAGTTGAAATGTGTCACCACTCTCCCACCATAGGACCTTCTTCTTTATATGTATAGATTCATCACCAATAACTAAAAGATTTGGAAGTGTATTTAGCATATCCTAATTCTATGTTTACAAATCTAATCTAACATGAAAAAATCTTAAAGGTGTGGTAACTAACCAAAGCATAAAACATAATAACATAAAATTAGTTGTTAGAAGAATTAAATATGAGGCACGCACACCATTTCCCATATTCCATCTGAAATCACTTGCCCGATCATTATTTCAAACATAATTTCCACCATAAAGGCAATGTTCAAACTAAGTATTCTAATGAATATGTTCAATGCTAGAAATCAAGAAATTTTGTGCATACTAATTATTAATCTAGATGTAGAAATGAAAAAAAAATCACCGAAAATAAGTGTGATGCATGTGAGAACATGATAAAGATGAAGTTATGTGATGCTGGATTAGAGATAGTGAGGCAAATGACGAAAGAGAACAATAGAGGTGAAAATTTTGGGATTGCAAAATTTTATGTGTTTCACATTTAGATAAAAGTATTGAGTTGGGTTAGGTCTCTTGTAACTCATGCCTAACTTATTATCCAACCTATCTAAACGTAAGTCCTTTTAGAATATGTTAGATTTGAACCAATCACTAAGAAATTCCAATTGAGTATATTAAAGTTAGATTGTGTCAAATTAGATAATCGTGCCACTTACTCAACAAACACTCTATAATTATATTGAAAATGATTCTATAATATTATGTTGATTAATTCATATTTTTAAGAAGAATAATTAATTTAATCAATGATTATAAATTTATCAATAATTTATTTCACAGTTTTAGAATTATCTTTATTAATTTTAAATTAGTATTTCCTATTCAAAGTTATTGAAGCTTCTCTTTACATTTAAACGGTAAAAATCAGTCTCATTCTTTCCCCTACAATCATAATAATATTTTCTCTTCCAAACTAATACCCTTCCTTCGTGTTCAAATAAATAACATCAAACAATCAATGTCTAGTGAACCTACAACTCATAACCTTCATAAAAAATATAATCGAACTAATAATATACAAATTGATTAACATCAAATACAAAGAAAGAGAAAATAATCCTAATTTTGTTATTACATTTGTTCAACCTTTTTCAAATATCAATAATCATTCAACAACAACAATGTAATTCAGATATTCATGAATTACAATGATTGAGATCTACAAAAACAACCACGACTTCAATTTCAATAAAAAAAAGTACTAACCTCAATCACACAATAGAAACCCAAATGACTTAATCCATTCGAGGAGAAACGTTTAGAACCACAAATTGGACACAAAAATTCTTTTTTCATAGCTCATTGTAACTGGAAAACACCCCTAGAGCAATTGAAACTCTTGGAACAAAGAAACCCTCGTGCGCAAGAGAAAGACAAAACTGTTGAATGAGATTTAAAAGGAATTTTACGTCGGACTCCATATAATCCAACATAAAAATGTGAAATTTATGTCGATTAAGATACAAGTATGATGTAAATTTCACATTTTATGTTAGACCTCATATTATCCAACATAAAAAAATCACTTAATTTAAAAAATGCTACCACATTTTTATATGTTGCTTACTTTCTTTAAAAGACATAAAAAAAACTATTTTTTCACTAGTGGCCATTTTAGCTTTTAAATCTACAAAGTTTGTTATTACAAGAATCTAGAAATGTTATAGTTTGGTAACTGTTCTAAAAAGACGATTATTCTTGAAGAATTATTGCACCAAGAATTTTTTTACCAATGGTGTCAAAGAAATTGAAACGTATCCACCATAGGACCTTCTTCTCTATATGTATAGATTCATCACCAATAACTAAAGGATTCGGAAGAGTATTTAACATATCCTAATTCTATGTTTACAAATCTAATTGGACACGGAAAAATCTTAAAGGTGTGGCAATTAACCAAAGCATAAAACATAATAATGTAAAATCAGTTGTTTGACTAATTAAATATGAGGCAGGCACACCATTTTCCATATTCCATCATAAATCACTTGTCCAATCATTATTTCAAAAGTAATTTCCACCACAAAGACAATGTTCAAACCAAGTGTTCTAAGGAATATGTTCAATGCTAAAAAGCTAAAAATCAAGAAATTTTGTGCATACTAATTATTAATCTAGATATAGTAATAAAAAAATAACTAAACATAAGTGTGGTACATGTAAGAGAATGACAAAGATCAAATTATGTCATGTCGGAGCAAACATAGTGAGACAAATGATAAAAGGGAACAATAGAGGCGAAAATGTTGAGATTGCTAAATTTTATATGTTTCACCCTGCCAACAAAAAAAAGATATATATACTTGGATAAAAGAATTGAGTTGGATTAGGTATCTTGTAACCCATGTCTAACCTATTATCCAATCCATCTAAAATAAGTTCTTTTATAATATTTTAAATTTTAACCAATCATCAATAAATTTCAATTGAATATATTAAAGTTAGATAGTGTCAAATTAGATAGTTGTGTCATTTATTCAACAAATACTCATTAATTATTATGAAGATGATTCTATAATATTATATTGATTAATTCATATTTTTAAGAAAAATAATTAATTTAATCAAGTAAATTTATCAATAATTTATTTTAGTGTTATAAAATTATCTTTATTAATTTTAAATTAATCTTTTCTATTCGAAGTTATTGATGCTTCTCTTTAAAGTGTCAAAATCAGTCTCACTCTTTTTCCTACAATCATAATAACAGAGAAAATTTTTGCGCCATTACTTTTTAGTATTTATTTGTGTTTTATACAAATGTGTAACTTAAATAAAAAATATTTTGAAAAATATTAATGTATCGTACAGTTACTAAATATATGTTCTAAAAAAGAACTAACAAAATTTCTAAAAAGATCTTTCATTAGCTCCAAGAGTGTAAAAGTATATCACTCTTCAATTCTGTTTTAAACATTGTAGTGTCACTGCGAAGATTTCCCTTCCTATGTTACACAATGAATCCCAACTGCAGCAAAATGAGAACCATTTCTTTTTTCCAGAAAAAAGCAAAACTTGCAAATAACGAAGCACAGGTTTTTGATTTTGAGGGCACTCTGTTACGAGCAATTTCATTGTTCCCTTACTTCATGTTGATTGCTTTTGAAGCTGGTGGGATACTAAGATCTGTTATCCTTTTTCTTTCATACCCCTTGGTGTGGTTGGTGGGTGAAGACCAACTTGGCATGAAGATCATGGTTTTCTTGTGCTTTTTTGGTATCAAAAAGGACACATTCAGAACTGGATCAGCTGTTCTGCCAAAGTTTTTCTTAGAAGATATTACAGAGGAAGGCTTTGAAACTGTAATGTGTTATGAGAAAAAAGTGGCAATTAGTAAGTTGCCTAGGATCATGGTTGAAAATTTCCTGAAGGACTATTTAAGGGTTGAGGCTGTCATGGCAAGAGAGTTGAAGTCCTTCAACGGTTTCTTTTTGGGAGTGTATGAGAAGAACAATTCAACCAAAATCAACAACAGCAACAGCACTGGTGTGGTAGATAGCAACCATATTGAGCTTATTGACCAGGGGAAACTTTACCAACAATTCAAGGTTTGGTCATTTTTCAAATATAAAACAATCAAATCATTCATGTGTCATCATGTCTTTTTATGTTACATAAAACGGTTTAAGTAAACAA
The DNA here is from genome assembly GCA_030347555.1 of Lablab purpureus. Taxonomy (NCBI): domain Eukaryota; kingdom Viridiplantae; phylum Streptophyta; class Magnoliopsida; order Fabales; family Fabaceae; genus Lablab; species Lablab purpureus. The sequence continues at coordinate 13,767,246 of CM059261.1, read as the reverse complement.
CTTCTATAATCTAATTAACGGATTGTTAACTACATCTTTTTTTTCTTTCTGGAGTTACAATGTATTTACATCTAATGTCACTTAATAATTATTTATTAATTGGTTGATAAAATATTATTGATTTATTATATGTGAATGGATTATATATGAAAAGTTGTTAAAATATCATTTCTGATTTCTCTTGCAGGAGGTTTGCCTAGCTGATGAGAAGAGAAATTGGCATGTTCTTTCGAGAGAGAGGTATCCGAAGCCATTGATCTTCCATGATGGAAGATTGGCTTTCAGGCCAACTCTTGCATCTTCTTTGCTCTTGTTCATTTGGTTACCCTTTGGACTATTTCTTTGCTTACTCAGATTTACAATAGGCATAGCATTGCCCCTCAATGTGTCAGCTCCAATATTGGCCCTCTCAGGAACAAGAACCACGGTTTCAAGACCCCAAAGCACTATGTCTTCGGTGCATAGTGAAGAAAATGAAAAGGGTATGCTCTATGTGTGCAATCACAGAACCTTGCTTGACCCACTTTATGTTTCATATGTTTTAGGCAAACCACTTTCTACAGTCACTTATAGCCTAAGTAGGTTAAGTGAAACAGTATCCCCTATCAGAACTATAAGGCTCACAAGGGACAGAGAGAAAGACAGAGAAAAAATGGACAAGTTGCTGAGCCTAGGAAACCTTGTGGTGTGTCCTGAGGGAACCACTTGCAGGGAACCTTATCTGTTAAGGTTTAGTCCTTTGTTTGCTGAGCTTACAGGTAACATTGTTCCCGTGGCTATTGATGTGAAGGTTAGCATGTTTTATGGAACAACAGCAAGCGGGTATAAATGTTTAGACCCTTTTTTTCACTTCATGAATCCAAGTCCTACATATACCATAAAATTTCTGGGGATGTTACCACAATCCCAAACATGTCAAGCTGGCGGAAAATCAAATATTGAAGTGGCCAATTTTGTGCAAAAGGAGATTTGCAAAGCTTTGGGATTTGCATGCACCAACATGACCAGGAAAGACAAGTACTTGATTTTGGCAGGTAACGAGGGTGTGAGCCCTCGCAATGATCGCCACCAGTAGTAGCTACAAGCTTTGTGTGTAACCCTTTCAACAACCGTGGTCGTTGAGAATAAAGTTCCTCATCAAGAAGTGGCATGTTGAGGAGTTTTACTTGATGAATTGTTATGCCTTTTAGTGCCAAATTTGTGACATTATCGTATGCAATTTTCATTTGTACCATACTTTCTCCAACTAATAGATAAGTGAAAAAATGGGTAAACAATTTATGTATAAAAATAATATAATTATTGTTGATTAAAAATTTTGGCAATTTATTTGAAAGTTAATCATCAATTCCAAGATAGAAATATCTTGAGATTTATTTTTCTATCTAATCAATTTTTGACACATAATTAAAATATACAAATGAACAATTTATTTGTATATAATTCTTTTTATTTTACCAATTTGCATTTAAAGTGACCTCTTTATAATTTTTATATGTTTTACTAATAAATTGTTGTCACACAATTAAAATATGCATGTCTTTATTCAATTCACATAATTTCATCATTTTAAACAATTTTAACTTATAAAATTTAAATATTTTTTTATTAATATCTTTTTAATTAAAATTAAAAATGATTAACCTATAATTAAATTTTATGAAAATTAAAAATTAATCACTCATACTTAAAATTTATAGTTATTAATTTGAAAAATTATTTCATTATTAATATATATTATCATCATATTGAAAAAAAAATTAATTAAATAAAAAATAAATTAAATAATATGACTTTTTCTTCGTAATAAATAAATGGGCAAATACTAAAATATATCATCTTTGTTTTTTTTTCTCCTTTTTATCTTATTATATTCCTATTATTTTCATTTGCATAACTTTTTAACTTTTTAATATTTTTATCTTCTACACACATACTCTGAAAGAGAAAGTGGTGTACCACAATCACTTTCATATGGAATACTAAAGTACTTGCTCAATTACACACAATTAGAAACACACATGTATCTATTTTTTTTATATCATAAAAAATGTCTTTATATTTAAAATATAAAATAAAAATAAAAATATAATTATATATACCAGAAAAATAATATATATTTTTGTGATACATAAAATATTTTAGAATAATTTATTTTTAAAAAATTTGTTTTTCTAATTTAATATTATTATTTTTAAAATTACATAATAACATTTGTTATTAAATTATTTTATTAAGTTTTTATATTAATTTGTCATATTTATGTTGTTTTTAGTGTTTGAAAATAATGTTAAAAAATGATAAGATGAGAGAGGAATCATTATGAAATATTTGAAATAGGAATATTAATTTTGTTATATTTAAAATATAATAAGATAAAGAAGAATAAAAGTTAGAAAGTTAACATTAAATACAAATGGGTAAAATGAGAAAAAAATTATGCGTGAGTAGAGAAAGGTGAGACATGTGATTTCTATCCCAATTTTAAACATAGGTAATTCAAAAAACTACTCCTAAATAAAGGATATTCAACATTTGCTTGATCTTGAAGTCTCATTAGCATCATTTTGTATATATATATATAGTTTTTGCATTTAGTACAACATAAAGTTATTGATAAGTTTGATTTATGTTATGTATAATTTGTTGATGAAAAAATGATAAAACTTTAAAATTCTTGTTCAAATAATTGATTGGTCCTCTATTTAATTTAAAGAATCTTCTCTATTCAAACCTTGAAGATTCTCTCTCCTATGAGAATTTTAGCCTATTTTTTTTGCATAAAAGTAGGAGATTGTTGAATAATGACATATACATGAGCAATCTCCATATTTATGTGAAAAGATGGAATCCACATCCAAGCATTAAAATGGTTTAATTTACTAAAATATGTGGAATGAGAATTTCTTAAGAAAATGGTAAAACTCTACACTTTCAAGAAGCATATGGAAAAACTCATAATTATACTTTCAAGAAGCATATAGAATTAGGAATGACAACAGGGTAGGTGAGAATGAGTTTCACTTTCTCATCTCCATCCCTGCAATAAATATCCATTTTCATTATCACAGTAAAAATTCATCCATGTCCCCATCCCCTTACCTAATAAGTATGAAATTTTTGTCTTATCCCCATCTCTATCAGGCATGGGTATAATCATATTTGTCTCTTATTATTTCAAATATTAATTAAATATTTTTTACAAAAAAAAATAAAAATCACAACAAAGAAAACATGATATTATAAAGGATTCAATGTCAAAATGATACACATATTCTTTTCTCCAATGACAAATATCAATAAAAAATTATAATTGCATAAATCTCAAAGGAAAAAAGATTCATAGACCACTCAAAGTCAATGCTACACCCATGTCACACCAACATTGTATTATTTAAAAATAATACATGAAAACTTTTGGGATCACATGAGTATTGGTCAAACTTAGATGTCTTTGTATCACCCTCTAATGTCAAATTAGAGTATCATCAAATAACAATTGAATAAAGGTAAAATAATTATAGAAAAAAATATCAAATGAATGTTCTAGAAATAAATTACAAAACTAAGAATCAAAGAAAAGTTAATATAAATTTTTTAATTACTTAATAAACTAAAAATGTTTTAATAATTTAAAAAAAGGATGTGTATGACGACGGAGAAGGGATATTGGAACAGGTATAGAAACGGAGACGGGGTAGGTATATGTACATCCTCATTCTCATCCTTATCTCTATAATCAATTTAAAAAATCGGGTATTACTCATATTCATACTCATATATTCATACTCATACTCATACCCAATTAATGCGGAGATTTTTCCGTTACACTTATGAAAGTGACATATGTTTGGTTAGAAATTGTTCGTGTGACTTTTCTATATGCTTAAACCATCCTGCATGTGTTTCTTGGTAACTCTTGGATTATAGATTATTCCAAGAAAATTGAGATATATTATATTATTTATAAGAGGTAGTTGAAAGAATCACCACAAGGGAAAATTGTTAGTTTCCCTTCCAATCATTTGAGGGCTCCATGGGTATTGACTTGCAAAATCAACATGGACAAGGAGAACCTTCTACCAGACCCAGATTTGGTATCATCCTCTCACCACCAAAAAAAGTAAAGAGATGTCTTTACAAGGATAGAAAAAAGGAAGAAAGAAGGTCCCTACGTAAGTACAAAAGCATCTTTGTGACCAATGATATTCAACATGCTACAAAAGGACCAATTCTAGTAGTCAATGATTCCACGTACGATCTAGTTGCAACAAGACTTAGAAGAAGACCTCAAAGAATCGAATGAGAAGCACCTTTCATCACACTATCTACCACACCTTCCACAACATATAGGTAACAGAAGTCGATTCTCCTTTAGCTTTTATTTTACCACTATAGAGAATTAGGTATAGGATGAATTCCCTGATGTGTATTTCACATAGGGTTGTGTGTTTATTTATAACGGAGATACAAGAGATGGGCTAGCCCATTACACTAGAATAGGAAACCCTAGATATTCTAACACTCTCCCTCAAGCTGGAGCATATAAATTGTATGAACCAAGTTTGTTACAAATATAATCAATTCTAGGTCCCCGTAATGACTTAGTAAAAAACATCTGCTAATTGATCATTAGAATTAACAAACTCAATCTTAATATCTCCAAATACTATTTTTTCTCTAATGAAATGACAATCAATCTCTATGTGTTTGGTCCTTTCATGAAAGATAGGATTCGAACTGATGTGAAGGGCAGCTTGATTGTCACATATGAGTGTCATTTGAGTAACTTCTCCAAATTGTAACTCCTTAAGTAGTTGTTTAAGCCAAATAAGCTCGCATGTAGCGGATGCCATAGATCTGTATTCTGCTTCTGCACTTGATCTTGTCACAACACTTTGTTTCTTACTCTTCCAGGAGATTAAATTATCACCAATGAAGACACAATATCCAGAGGTGGATCTCCTATCAACAAGAGATCCTGCCCAATCAGCATATGAGTAGGCAACAACTTTAGTATGATTACTGTGTCCATACAACAGACCTTTTTTAGGAGAGCCTTTGATGTATTTCAGTATACGAATGACAACATCCCAATGATCTATGCAAGGAGAGTTAAGAAATTGACTTACCACACTAACAGCAAAAGAAATGTCTGGACGAGTAACTGTAAGGTAGTTCAATTTCCCAACTAATCTTCTATACTTTTCAGGGTCTGAGAAGGGCTCCCCCTGATTGGGTAGAAGCTTGACATTAGGATCCATTGGTGTGTCAGTAGATTTTGAGTTCATCAACCCAGTTTCCTCTAAAATATCCAATGCATACTTTCTTTGAGAGATCACTATCCCATTAGTAGATTGTGCTACTTCAATCCCCAAGAAATATCTGAGTCTGCCAAGATCTTTAGTCTGAAAGTGTTGGCAGAGATGTTGTTTAACTTGTGAGATGCCATGATGATCACTTAGGGTTGTGTGTTTATTTATAACGGAGATACAAGAGATGAGCTGGGCCCATTACACTAGAATAGAAAATCCTAGATATTCTAACAACCACAACCTACCACCTCTATGCAAACTAATGGATTGTCTAACCCTCTTCACCTAAAAGTCCAAATCCTACCTTGCCACTACTGGAAATTAATTGAATATAAATTAATTTAAAGACAAAAAATAATTAATCATTATAGTGACTAAATTAAAAACTATTTTATAAATTAAAAATTATTGGTATCTAACATAGTTTTTATTATAATAAAAACTATATTTTTTTGTGGTTATTGATCTTAAAAAATTATAAAATTGGTTTCTATATACTGATAATTAAATTGGTTTCCAAATTTGTTTCTAACATTAGTTACCAAGATTTTAGTCACTTACTAAATTAGATTCTACATTAGTCTCTAATTCAATTAGTGATCAATTTCATTACTTTATAAGTCACTAAATTCAATTAGTGATCAATTTTATCATTTTATAGATCACTAATATGATTAGTAAAAATAGATTTTTTTTATTGATTTTGACCAATAAGGATAGCGGCAATTAACATGGGTTGTAATTTTGAACAAAGAAATCAATTCATATGATATGAAGTGGAGTTGGTTGATATCTTAAATAAAATAGATAAGAGATATTGGTCAAAATTTGAAGTTATAGAAGATTTTTTAAAGAACTCGATGAGAATAATAACTAAAGAGGAGACCGTTACCACAGTATTTCGACAAAGTCAAGAAACCAAGAGAGAAGTTGCAATGTGTAATGGAGTAGTGGACAATTATAAGAAGAACAAAACCACTTTTACATACACGTTTCTGCTACATTTTGTACATAACTATCGACATACTGGAAGAAAGTATTATGTGTTGTTCATGTTAGGTATGAGTAACCATCTACAAGGGACAGAGACCTTTAATAAGAATCTATAATGTATAGGATTGTTAACAAAATATTTAAAGTGAACTAAAGTAGTACTGAATTGAATTGTATATAAAAACTGAATTATTTTAAATAAAAACTGTATTAAATTGTTTTATTAAATTATTTTTAGAGAAGAATTTTTTTTAACTAAATTAAATTATAACTTATGATATTAAAAAATATACTTCAAAATTAGATATTCACTAACGATAATAAAAATCATTCATATAGTTCAAATAATTTAGAATAGTTTAATTTACTTAAATTATACTAAAATTTAACTTAATTTATTTAAATTATTATATAATTCAATTCTCTCGAATTATTTTTAAAGTTTAGTTGAGAGTTCAATTCATATATTTTGTCCATCCATGTGAATATTTGTATTGTTTGTGGTTTGTTTTATCCATATATTTACGTTGATAGAATTCTTGATGAATAGATTTGGTTTACCAGATTCTAAGTTTGCTTGATTTTTAAGTAAGTTTGGTATAGTTCTCCCACTTATTTGTCTCTTTTTTTGTTAATGCAATTGTGATATGATGCAAATGATAGATACCAACAGTTTTGTTACTTACTTGGAGTCATTGATGGGTATGTATTAATGTTATAGCTCATCCAATGTTTATTAAGAAAATATAAAGCTAAAAGTTGTTGCAAATTAACTGAATCAAAATTTTAAGGTTTGGATCATAAAAACAAAAGAAATGATGGATATACATCAAGTCGTAATCCAACTCCTTCAATATCTTATGGATTGTTCAAAGTTGTATTGAGGGATATTAAACCAGTGGGGAAATTTTGGTTTAACAAAATTGACCTGCATTTATAAGACCTTGAGTATTTCTATAATAAGAATGTTTTTAATAAACCTTTCCTCCTTTCGGACTTCCATAATAAATACCAAGTATTTAAGTCAAAGTTTTGGCTGGCAGAGATTAATTGTTCCGTACCAAGTTACTGGTGATGGCAAGATAAATGTTTGAGGACGAATATGAACGTTTGGGAATCTTCTTCTTTAGTTTGATGCTAGCAGTAGGTAATTTAGTTTCATCTCTAGGCGTGGCAGAGAGTTATGGCGTGATAAGAGCTTACAATTCACTAAGTTAATTAAGAGCTAATTCATCCCATAAATTAGATATAGCAGATCAAAATTACTGAATGTTTATATTAAATTACTTTAAGAGATTCAATATCAATTTCTAATTAGTATTACTTTGTAAAATTAGGATGTTGATACAGTTTTTTTAAGTAATCCTTAACATTCTAGTCTAATCATACTTTGCAAGCTATAACTCTAATAATTGTGAAAAAGAATTATTAATCAAAGTAATTTTTTATTTATTTACCTTCTGGTTTTCAACACAGAGAAAGAAGTATAAGACAAGTTGGTAGAGTGGAACTTAATTGTTGTTCTCCTGATAGTAAAGAAAAATCAATATAGAAGTACTTTGTATTTTTATATCTTTTTGTATTTATGTTAAACATTTCTTTTATGCTACAAGCTTTTTAAACTAAGTAGATACTTAAGAAAAAGTTTTTAAAATTGGCAGAGTTTAACCTTCCTTTCTTATGTTTTATCCTTACATAACCTTAATAACAAAAATATCTAGGTCATTTTATCATTTAATAAATAAGACAATATTTTTGTTTTGCAAGAAAAAAAAAAGCATGCGGTATACCTTTTTATTTTAATCTTTTCTTTACACCCATTGTGTAACCAAACAAAAACATTATCTCTGGTACTCTTCCTCACTTATTCTTTCATTCCATTTTATGATCTACCAAACAAATAATAATCATTATTGAAAGAAAAGAAGAAGAAAATTGTATTTTACTTGACCATTTTATTTTAGACAAATATACTCTTTATGTCAAACAAACATGCACATAGTCTAAAAAGAAGAGTACAAGAGATTATAAACTCTCCTAACCAATGGCAGTAAAAACAGGACACGTTGGTAATGTTGATGCACAATTTCCACAACAATTGCAGCAGCATAATTTCCACAATGTTTACTATGCATACCTTACAAGTGCATACAACAGTAGGTCTATTTGAACATAGCAAGAATTAGACCTCCAAAAGTTCAGAAATATAGAACCCTATATACAGTTTTGCAAAAATTAAATGCATAAAACTGCATTGCCCTTTATTCCCACAGTCAAGCGCTTAAATGCGGATCGTGGTGTATATCTGATGGGTCAGTATAAGTTGCATTCCTCAATAAATAGCACCTAGAGTTACTATAGACAGAAAGAGAGAGCACAAAAAAATAAGAATCAATTTTGTCTAGGGACCTATTAGCCTAAATCGTGTACCTTGCGATAAAGAGGTATGAATTAGACACATATTTAACATATGGTGTAGATTACGTTAATGCTACTTTGTATAACAGGGATCAATTAGCATGAATACAGGTGTAATATTGACAAAAATTTGATAGAACACACTAGCAGTTCAAACCCCAATCATAAGGCTGATATATCACCTTCAACTCAGAAGTGGCTAGTAGGTCCAACAATAATTCTGAGTCGGCAGGATCTAAGTAGCTTGAGACATGCTTCAGGACCTCTACCTCATTCTTACCAAAATCTACACTAAACCTGAGTGTCAATAAGGAGATATATTAGAATCCTCAAAGATCAATTGCACTTCTACTTATTAATTACCAACCATTTCATTTCTTAATCACAATAGGGAATGAATGTACATATATTCAAAGTTTTACGTTAGTATGTAAATGTATATAGTTCAATGGCTATTGCCCGCCAGTTCAAAATGTAAAATCTTAAATACTTTCAACCCAGCTAAGTATAGAATTTGAGAAGTTACCGGTGAGAATGTGCTTGGTAACACGAAATATTCAATGATTTCTTAGTCTAAATTAATTAACCTACAGCACATCAATCATATTCCGAGTCTCTGAAAAAACCTACCACTTAAGGATCTTACTGGCATATGCAACCTTTGCATTAAAATCTATTGAAAGGCCTCCACTTCTTAAGAAATTACGGGCTGCATCCACTAATTCTTTGTCAATGTCCCCGGGAGAATAGCACCGAAGTGAGGGTCCAGATCGAGTACCATATACTAAAGCAAAATGAATAAGAGACTCTGGGAAAGGGAAGGCCACCTAACAAGAGGAGTGAAAAGTGAGCATCAAATCAGTAGCTATGCTAGAGGTAACTTCCCGAGGAAAGCATGTAAACCAAACACCAAAAATTAAAGCATTATATACTCAGACCTACAAATAAATGACCTAGCAAAACCTTTGATGCACACACCCACTTAAAGCCATGGTTAATCAAATTAACAGAAAATAAAACATCAAGTATTGTAGCAGATGGTAATAAGAAACTAAAGCAACATTATTTAAGAAGAGAATTAAGATAGGTCGAAGAAAACTATAAAAAAACGGAGGGCTTCTAGGTTTGGTTAGGAATCTCTTAAATCTAAAGTTATAATATGATGACTCAAAGATGTTGAATAGAAGTTATTAGAATAACATACAGTTCATGTATCACACGCATCACATGTTAAATACTTTTAGTTTTTCATAGGCATTAACCATTAGAAGTGTTAAAGATCTTATATCGACTAGAGATAGGATCAAATTATAGTATATAAATGAGTGTAAATTCTACCTTGTAAGTTGCTTAGTGAAATTGAGCTAAATCTATATTCACTTTCTAGGACAATCTAAGGATAATGTAGTCATATCTCAGAAAAAATATGCTCTAGACATTTTAAAAGAAACAAGTTAGTAAGCCTATGGACATAGCAATGAAACAGAGTGTCAAACTTGTACCTAATCAAGGAAAATTGTATTTTGATCGTGGGAGATACATATTGCTAGTTGGTAAGCTAAATTATCTTAGTGTGACTAATCTTAAAATTGTATTTGTCATGAACATAATAAATCAATTCTTAAACTCTCCTAGTTAAGATTATTTGAATGTAATTGTACAAATCTTTAAGTATATTAAGAATGCTTTTGGCAAAGGCCTTACTTGTGAAGTTAAGGGAAATACTCAAATTGTTGGATATTTTGACACTAATTGAGCAAGGTAACCAAAAGACAGACATTTCACTCTGTGTTCTTGTTGGAGGTAATTTAATATCATAACAAAATAAGAAACAAAATATGGTGGCAGTATCAAGTAAGCAGAATATAGGACAATGACATTAGTCATTTATGAGCTCATATGGCTAAAGCAACTTTTCAAAGAGTTTAAATTTGAGGAAAATTCATGAATGCACCTTATATTTGGCAACCAAACAACACTATACATTGTCACTAATCTTCCATTAGATTATTTCATGAGAGAAAAGTAAGAGTCTCGAGATATTACCACTAAGGACTTTAATTGTCAACATTAGTGAGCAATTGACAAACATATTCACCAAGTCTTTAAGAGGATCAATGATCAATCATATTTACAACAAGCACATATGACTTATACCCTCACATCTTTTACAATAAAAAATATCTTTTACAATCTTTTAGAATAAAAAATATCTAAATTATAAATGTTTTCATTTATTCTTGTATCATATCTTTATTACTAGTGGATATCATATCTCTTTTATTTATTGTATTGTATTAATTTTGTTTTCTCATATTAATAAAGCACTCATGTTGTCTTAGAAATCTACAATTCTTACTCATTGTATCTTCGTTTCCTATAATTTAATAGTATATTAGAGTTTATTTTAGTGAGATTTATTGCATATTGTGCTCCTAATATTGAACCACCCATTGATATTTATTCTCATGTATGAGATGTTTAACCCTCAATGTTGGAGTATGTTCAGATCTCACATCAACTAAAAATATAACAAAATTATAATATAAATAAGTGCAAACCTCATCTTACGAATCGGTTTTGTAGAATTGAGTTAGGTCTAGATTCACTTTCTGAGAAAAAGTACAAGGATATAATTTCCCCATAATGTATGGATATTTATATATATATATATATATGAGCGTGCTATATAACCTATGTACCTCAAAATCAGTCAAATTTTCACTTCAGAAATTCCATCCTTTCTTTCTCTCATCCTATAAATTCAACAAAAATTCCTATTGATACTAGATTTATAAGCATATTATTGAACCTAGCACAATATTTCAAGGTGCAAATCTCAAGCCTGTCTCATTCAAAAACATATTCGTCATGTAACAACTTACTTCAAGGGAAAAAAAATACTTGAGGCACAATAAAATAGAGCTCCTCGATTACTAAGTCACTAAAATTCCAAATAAGTATATAGGAGCTGTGAAGAGAAACAGGAAAAGTTCAGGTCTAAAGCATAAAGAGGATAAACTTGAAGAGACTTTTATGTAGTGCTTATTGTCAGTATAAAGCACATCTAACGCCATGGGAATGGAAACAAAGCTCAATCATAAATGAACATCTTCACTTTAAAGGTTGAACGAATAGAGAACAAGGATATCTTACCCTTAAACGTTTATCTTTTGCACTGAATGGCTTCATAAGGGTATATGGTTGTCGCTGGTTCGCCCTCAAAATGCCATTTTGAATGGCTGAAAGTGAGTAGGTGAATCCACCAATAACATATTTAAAGTCTCCAAACAATTTCCTTCTTTCGAGTGCTCCAGAAGGGTGACCCCATACTAAGATTGCATGGATGGTCATCATATTGTATAAATTAATAAAAAAAGCAAGCTTCTCTTCTCTAGACAAATCCCATACTTCCCCTCTTTGGAGCTCTTCTATTATTCTTAGATATCTAAACCAAAAAAAAAACAGTTGTATTAATAACAGTGTTAATTTTATGAATAGCATCATTAAGTTGCACTTCTAACTAAGCCAAAAGGCAGATGAGAAAAACCTTGCAAACTCCTCACTACCATGCATACTTCTGTAGTCAACATGGCGTCCATCTTCAGAGGCATAGGCTTCAAACATTGCATAGGACAAAAGCCTCAGCCTCGATGCAACTTCTGTCATAGGCTTAGGTTTCACAGTAATTATCCCCCTCGGAATGTTGTAACAAAAAGATGCCACAATTGGATCATCATCCAAAAACCGATACAGGTGATTACCATCCTCGAATAGATTCTCACTAAAGCAAACAAAACAACAATTGAACACGTAAGAATTTTCATTTCTTTTTTTAAAAATAAAATTGAAAGCAGAAACACCAAATGGAGTAGTACTTGGACTCACTCAAAAACATGCTGAAAGAAGAGTTTGCTGGCAAGTTTTCGTGCAAACTCAACAGCCTATACCATCAGACAAGAATAAGATAGAAAACACATTCTGAAGATAGAAATTCTGAAATGGTATTAAATGAGTTGGATAAACAGCGGTGATATATGTTCTCGACCATGTTATCGTTAATGAACGAAGACTAAAATTTCAAAAACAAACATGTGCTCCAGAAAATCTTTTGAACAGGATACACGTCACATATTAAAAAGTGGATTCGTCAATAGTATTCACCCAAAAATCATAATGCATTTGCATCTCTAAACTTCCATATTATATACACACGTCAGTCAAATGGCAACTTATATGAAGACATTGGATCAATTCCAATGGTCAGTTTCTTTGTACTTATTTAAAAAAAATGTTTTCTTTGCAATTATATATATATGTCTAATCTGCTTATTTTGAAATTAAGCTATTTTTTTTAAAATAAGCTATTTTTTCTGATTTTTTAAGAAGCAAATCCTATCTACTTTTAAATAAATTATTTTTTTCATTACTTATTTTAGAAACATTTATTTTAAATATAAAAAACTGCACTTATTTTAAATTTAAACAAACTGACCCAATATTATTAGACTTTAGAAGTCTCAATATACACTCAATAGGTTGCTCAATAGTAAGTAAATATTAATGTAGATAAGCATGCTTAAATGCATACGGAGACCAAGTGCATCATTTAATTTTCACAATAAAGCAGCAGCACCACAGCGCAGACTCAAAGTACAAATTACCTTGTTTTTTACCTTAAGAATTATTCCCCTTCCCATCACAACATGGAATGAAGGAAAAATACAAAAGCATGCCTCCAAAAGAAATGAGCTAAGTTCAAGAAAATAAATTCATTTTAATATTTGTTTTCTTGTATTTTGAATAGATGTGGATCACCAGTAAACTCAAACTAAGAATAAGCTACAAAATCCATAAAAATCACTGAAGCAAAATCAATTATTAAAAGCAACTGCCGCAACCTGAAGGACAAAACATGCAGAAGGAACAGGCTATAAGAAAATAGAACCGACCTGTGCGATAAGGTAGTTCCTTCAAGGAAAGAAAAGACCATGAAAAACTAATGAATTAAAATCATCAAATTATACATCTTATAACCTTCACATAGAAAGAAAACCCATAGATGAGGAAGTATACAATTTGTCTTTTGTTAGTAATATTAACTATTAACAAGAATAATGGGAGGAGAATGTATTAAACAATGGGAAAATAAGAAAGAGAAAAACATTAAGTTTAAACCATGTATTTGAGACACACATTCTCTAGTATTTTTCTTCTATACTTGATCTTGCTACAACATTTTATTTCTTTCACGATATTAAATTACCTCCAACAAGAACATGATACCCTCAAGTGGAGTATCTATAGCTTGGTGACCCTGCCCAATCAATGTCAAAATACCCAACAATTTGACTATATTCCTTATCTTCATAAATGAGGTCTTTGCATGAGCCTTCTTAATATACTTTAGGATTCATATGACTACATCCCAATAGTCTTGACAAAAAGAGTTTAAAAACTGAGTTACTATGCTCACTGCAAAGGCGATGTCAGGACAAATCATAAAATGATAATTTAACTTACCAACTAAGCTCAAGCATCTCTCTAAAACAAAACTACAGTTATCCTTGATCAAGTACAAGTTTGACACTCGGATCCATTAGTGTCTTCACATGCTTAACATTTAACATCTATATTATTTTTAGCATGTCAATAGCATATTTTCTCTAAGATATGACCAATTCATCCTTGAATTGTACAACTACTATACCAAGCAAATTCCTTAGGTGTCCAAGATTTTTTTTTGTCTAAAACCTTTGGATAAGATATTGTTTTAGTCATACAATACCCTCCTTATCACATCTTATGATAACAATGTTGTCCACATATACTATAATACATCCTTAAGAAGAATGACAACAAAATAGAGAATGATCAACATCATTTCATAATATTCCAAACTGTTGGATGACAGTCCAAAAAATACCCAAACAATGCACAAGGTGATTGTTTGAGGCCATATAGGCACTTGTGTAGACAACATGCCATATTAGATGACTCTCCTTGAGCAATAATACCAGAAGGTTGTTTCATTTCGATTTCTTCACTAAGACCACCATGTAGAAATGATTTTTCTATGTCAAGCTAAAACAGAATCTAGTGGTGAATAACTACAATGGAAAACAAAAGTTGAATAGATATTATTTTGGAAACTAGAGGAAAGTGTCAATGTAATATTGGCTATAGATTTGTCTTAATCCTTTGGCAATCATCTAAGATTTATAATGAACAATGTTACTGTTGGATCCTATTTTAAGAATGCATAGTCACCACCAACTAACAATTGATTTGTCAGTTGAAAGAAGAACCAACTTCCAATTACCACTACTTTGAAGAGCTCACATCTCAACAATCATCATTTATCACTACTCTAGGTGAGATAAAGCTTCACTTAAAGACATAGAAATGGAAACAAAAGATAATGAGGGCAAACAAGTATATCATATGACAGAAAGTCGATGATAATTATGCTTTTTTTAGTTGGGAGAAGGGTTAATTTTAGAGGAGATTGAATTTGATATAGGAGATAGCATCGGGGAAGGATCAAACACAACCTCCACTATATCATTATCCGTCGAAGATGGGTCTTGTACTGGAATTTCAATAGGTTGTGAACAACGTTGATATACTTGAAGAGATGCTAGAAAAACATCCCAAGTTATGGCATAGTCATCTGGTGGTAATGAAAGAAGATTGACAATGATAGAAAAGTCAATAGAAGGAATAGGTGTATATATGGAACAAACTCAAAGAAAGAAATGTCATTAGACACAATACCTATGAAGATTAGGAGACATTGATACCTTTTTACAACAATGATATCCCACCAAGATACATTTGAATGACCAGAAGAAAGTTTATCTTAACCATGTGTGAGGTTATGTGCAAAACATATGGTACCAAAAATAAGTGGAGAAAGATGATATAGAGGGAAATGAAGAAAAGGGAAAAAGTGAGGTGCCCGATCATTAAGGACAAATGATGGCACCAGTTAATCAAATAACATGTTGTAAGGACAAAATCCCCTAAAAACAATAAGGAAGATGACAATGAAGAAGAAGTGTTTGAGTAGTTTCAATAAGAAATTTGATTTTACATTCAACTACTCAATTTTGTTGAAGAATATAAAGACATGAAGTTCGATGAAAGATAACATTGAACCCATTAACTGCAGAAATTGGTGAGACAAATATTTATGTGCATTGTTACTATGAAAAACACGTATGGAATGTGTTTTGATTTCATTAAAAAACGTTTGAAATATAAAAAACACTTTTGATCCATTATTCATTAATCAAATCCAAGTTTATCTAGAATAATCATCAATAAAAATAATAAAATAGTTGAAATCATAAAAGGTAGTAGAATGGGAAAGACCCTAGATATCATAGTGAACTAAAGAAAAAAGAGACAAAATTTTTTAGTAAGACTATCAAAACAAAACTAGAGAATATGTATTTCTAATTGACATGACTCACAATTCAAAGTAGACAAATGTTTTAAACTTGACACTATTTTCTGCAATTTCGTCAACTTGTGATATCCTAATAGTGCATACATCATCATTGGAGACTATCGATGCACATAATGATGGTGATAGAGATAAAAAGGACCATGTGACTCACATTTGACATCAATCATCTGACACAATATTTGATTTGTATTTTAAGTGAAAATGAGGATAATATCATGGGATTGGGTCAATCAACTGACACACAATAAATTAAAGTAGGTTAGAAACATAAAGAACAATGTCAACAATAAGGAATGACAGGGGTTGGGTAGTACCAACACCACAAGCTTGTGTTTGTGAACCATTGATAGTAGTTATAAAAAGCAAATTTACAGTAGTGGTAGAGAAGTAGAAAAAGGAATGATTACCACACATATGATCAATTGTACAAGAGTCAACAATCCAAGGACCAAGGGACGGAAACTAAGAGACGCAAGCAGATAAATTACCAATGTAGGCCATTAAAGCAATGTTACTAGTGGATTTACATGTCTCATACCATTTGATAAAGTCTTCATATGTTGCTTGAGCTAAATCAACCAGTAGTGTGGATGTAACAGGTGACTAAACAATGTATGTCTTTGTGTTTACTTTCTAGCAACACACTCTTCTGACAAGTCATACAAGTCCAAGGTCATAAAAAATGTATTGTGGTTCGCAAATTCCTTCTTCATGTCAGCAGATGGTTGAAGGAGCTCATTAAAATAAAATAAACATACACAGGGCCCTAAGACATTGTGGAGAAGTGTTAAGAGATCTTGGTACACATAGTACAACACTATGTGCCATTGGTATAAAGGGACATAGTCTCTCTTCAAATTGATGCACACATCTCATGGAGATGGAAAATAGGAGCAAGATACGAATAGTGTATTTAATAAGACTAAATAGTTAAGCATCAATCTTTATCATTTTTCACATTTTGTAGTAATGAACTCGTCAGTTATAGTGAAATAGTATTTGTAGCCCAACCTACTTGACCATAACTTGATTTCGAAAGCCCAAGTGGGACACAAACCTTGGAGAAAGATTTGCAAATAAATTATCTGGAGAGAGTTGGTCTACCGGGCCAACATAAATTTGAAAATGACACTAGATGTGATGTTAAACTATAGGAAAGAGAGAGAGAGATATTGAACTGAAACCGTGTGTTAAATATAAGAGACTTGATATACTTTAATAATGATATGATATAGGAATAAATAAAAATATTCTTAATAATACATATATAATCCAAATAATCTTGATTATATTTCTATAAGACTATAATTATAACTAAGTGAAGCAGAAAAGCCCAAGAAAAAGCCACTTCATTTTAGACTCATCATAAAAGACTCAAAAGACTCTACATTTTGATTCCTATTCCAAAGATTGTTTACAAATTAGTCCTACCACTTATTAAATAATATCTTCAAACAAAAGATACCAGATACAAGTTACACGTAAAAATTCAGCTAAACCATAGTGTTCGCATTTTCTGTTATTAAAAAGAAATCAAAAGCAATTAGGTTCTCATTTCTCAAACATTGATTCCATTCATCTTAATAACAAAGCTTTAAGAGACACCACATAAAAAAGGACAAACTTTTTAAAGCACTAATTGCATCACTATTCTTGTTTGGGGCAACCAAGTTTTATAGAAGCATCAAACGATTACACTTGGGAGAATATACATCGTTGTTAAAACACACTAGAATGTGATCGAAACTTGAGATCAAGCTTACCTCCTTCCTTTCCAAATATTGATCTTCTGATAAGAAGTCCACAGCTTCAGAAGCAATGAAGCAGTTAGTAAACCTCCGCATTTTGCAAAATCGATCCTTCACAATAATGCATTCTTTCATTTTCCGGACAATTAGAGCCATTTCATCAAGCGCCCCTCTACTGGACATATCATCCTCTCCAGAAAGTGGCGGAACTGGGCATTCAAATGATGGTGCTTCATTAATAAGGTACTCAATCTTCTCATCAAGTTTGCCAGACTCATTTAAGGACTTTAGTAAGCTCAAGCCTCCAATAAGTATTCCATTGAAAAAAACCTTGGGAATAGAAGTCGATCCTGAATTCTTCTCTAGCTCCATCTTCCTACTGGGATACACATCAATGTTGATTTCAACATATCTAAGCCTTTTCATATACAAAAATTTCCTAACCTCTTTACATTCTTGGCACCCTAGTCTCGTGTACACTGTAACCCTTCCTTTCATGACTATGGGTAGTGGTGGACCTTCAGTTATGGGTTTCTCCCTTGGGACGGTTCTATTCTCAGCATCAACATCGGATGACGTTTTAATATAATTTAAGGGGTTCCAAGTTGTTTTCTCCACAGTCTTCTCAGAAACCTCTTTGGTATCACTATCTCTTGATAAATCTGAAATGTCCTTACCCACGTTATCAGAATTACCCACAGTATATTCGTCTCTTTTTCCAGAAAGGTGGCGGAGCACCATGGAGACTGCTATTATACTTTTCTCCCTAACAAAGTCTTTGAGAGATATCGTCTTCCCAACCACAACTAAAGCCTTCGGATTGGTGTCCAAAGTATCCATAGATTTGTTGCAACCGGCTTCAGTTCCAGCAACCTCAGCTCCACCAACTTCAGGCTCCAAATTAGTGTCGTCTGAAGTGTTCTTTGTGTGTTTATTCATTTGTGCAGATTTCATTCTTCTATTGTCATCCTTCTCTACGAACAAACCCTGTTGCACAAAATTATTATCTAGACTTACTTCTTGAATTTTAGGCTCAAAATTTCTATTGCTTTCTCCCTTAACACCAGAACACTCTTGTCCAACAATGCTAACTTCAATTTCAGATTCTATGGAATCACTATCATGCTCCTTCTGAAACAAGTCATCTGGAACAGTACCGCTCTCCAAGTTTTCTTGTTGAGATCCACACTGCAAATCACAATTATCCCCCAACCTCTGAGCCAACAGAGATTCTCCCTCCACATTTTCTTTTCTTTTCTCATGAGTATCCAACTCTACATCTATCACCTCATCCACCCTATCTGGCATATTATCCTGCTCATAATCAAAATCGGGGGCATCATGACCAATATTCTGAATTTTCCCTTCCTTTGATCCCTTCCCATTTTCCTCACTCTGAACGGCAAAACTATTTTCTTCCAGCTTTTCAACATCTTGAGAATATACATTGTACAACACATCTTCTTTATCATTGTCAAACACAGAGAAGTCACAGTCTACATTTTGAGTTTCTAGTCGCACTGGGTGGTTTTCCCTATCTTCTTCACTCGAATCCCCTTCTACCTCTCCAACAGCCAGAGAACTTGGCTCATCAGTCTCCTCTACTTCTTTCTTTTCCATGGTGATGCAGCCAAGAATCACATTTTCCACATGCTACATAATTTAGGTGCCACAACAAAATCAACACCACATAAATTAAGAACACCGCTTCTGACTTGTCTTCTAATGAAACCAACGACGACTGTGTAACACTCAAACAATAATCAAAAGCAAGCCCTGAAAGTTACATGAAATTAAGGAGCCAGAAAGTGAGAGGTAGTAGCATCAGTAAGTTAACCATGAAACAAAATCAGTCTAGGAGTAACAACAAGTCAAAATTTATTACCACAGCAACACAAGGCCTTCCAAATTTAGTTTTACCTTTCCTAATTAAGTCCTTGGTGCATTTCGCCTGTGAAAACTACAAGGAGCAAGGAATTGCAACTCATTCCAAATGTAATTTGCAAACTGCGCAAAATTAACAGCTTGAATAATTTTGATAAGGTTCATTACACATTAGAACTCGGAACACAGGTTTGGTTACCAAACAAAGGGTTTTATGAAGAAAGATTATAACAAATAATGCGGAAAAACAAAATGAGAAAATTGGCTAATGAAAAAGAGAATATGAAAAGGAGGGGGAAGTTACCGATCCGATGAAATTTGTATTGGCGCAGAAAAAAATGACAAGAGAAGGGGTTAGGTTTTTGTTGCATTGCGTTACGTTGAAGGTTTGAGTAGAAAGTCGAAGGTGGAAAGGGAAGGATGATTCAGACAACCAGGAGGAGCGCGAGAAGCGGGCCAAAACTTAAATTCCTACCAAAATACAATTTTAATTTTAATATATATATATATATATATATATATATCAACATATTATATGTGGCAAAAAAAATATACATCCAATTACAAGTTATTTTAAATTAACTACTATACAAATTATTAGTGAATCCAAATATAATAATTTCTAAATCTTTTTAATCATAACATTGATACAGTAATTATAAAATAATAAGAACAATAAATATGAACGGAACTTTAAAAGCACGATAATGATACTTTAAAAACGCGATACAAAATCTTTAACGATGTTTGGATGGTGTGATGTAGTCTAGATTAAGAAATGAAGATGCACAACTATTTATCACTACTCACTACTGATATTTATATTAGGTGATTTGTGAAGAATTGCATAGATAAAAAGTGAGAGAAAGTAGGACGGTGCGCTCTCATTTATAAGATGAAATAGGAAGAAAGACAAATGTCAATGAAATTTTGACACATTTACCACTAAATATTACACAATTTATAACCATCTTATAGGTGAATCAATTGACAAAAATCAAAATTCAAAAAACACAATTGACAAAAATAAAAATATTTTTATAATATTAATATAGATAAATCTATGGACATAATATTTATACTATATGTTTTTCACTAATTTAAAATTGTATTATGTATATATTTAAAAAAAATAAACATTACAAAATTGAAATATTTATTCTAAAGTGTGGTACTAATTATTCTTTTAATTAATTTAACTTGTATATATAATACAATCGTTTGTTTGAAGAATTTTAAAATTATTTAATATTGTAATAAATATATTCATATTGAAGACATAATTTCAAATATTACAAATTATTTAATATATTTTTACGTTTTTATATTTCTTATTGAAAAACTGCAATTATAATAATTATATATATTATATATTAAAATAATTAATATTTTTATTTACATTTATTTTAAATAGATCTTAATTTTCTTTTATTTTAAATTGAAACAGATTAATATTAAATATTAATTTTATATTAGTAATTTTAATTTTATTTTCTTGTAAAATAATATTAAACAATAAAATAAAATTATATAAAAGTATAATACTATATTCAAAATTAAATTATTTTCTAAATTTATTTAATTTTATGAGATGTTATTAACAAAATAAATTTAAATATAGTTTTTAAATTTATGAATAAATTATTTCTTAATTTATAATTTTAAAAAATAACCTAAATATATAATTAATTAATGATAAATTGTAATTAGAATCCATTAATTTGTAATTCACATTTATTAATAGAGCATTTATGATTAAGAAACAAAAATAACTGTATAATCTATTACTCTTCCAAATATAATCCATTATCTCAAGAAACATAATCCATTATGTTGAGAGACGTAATCAATTGTATCAACTATTCATAAATGTAATTAATGAACAATTATAATAGATTTTAAAACATTTTAAACTAACAAGTATTTACATTAAATTTAAATTAAATACATAAAAAAACTAATATAAAAATTAAATACAATTAAAATATGTGACATATATAAATAATTATAATGATAAATTTATATATAAATATATATATTAAAATATTTAATATTTTTATTCAAGGTTATTTTAAATAGTTTTTAATTTTCTTTTTTTAAATTGAAATAAATTAATATTAAATATTAATTTTATACTAGTGATTTTAATTTTAGTTTTTTAAAAGAATATTAAAAAATAAATTAAATTTATATAGAAATATAAATTTATATTAAATTTAATTATTTTTTAAATTCATGTAATTTTTTTGAAATGCTATTTATAAAAGAAATTTAAATATCATTTTAAATTTTACAGATTAATTATTTCTTAATCAATAATTATTCAATTTTAATTCTTATTTATTTTTATCAAAACTAAACTAAGTATATATAATTAATTAAAAAATTAAATAAATTTATCTAAATATTTTTGTCAGTGTATATTAATAATTCATTATAAAATAATTGTATATTATAAAAAAATATATTGTATATCATTCATGATTTAAATTGATTTTAAATTTTTTAATCACTATGTCTAAAAAAACTTTATTCTTTCGTGATTATTAACTATTTATGTTATAAAAGATGACTATTTATGTTATAAAAGATAATTTGTAACATAAAATTGAAGTAATTTTTTAAATTATTTATTAATTTTTGCAAAATGTTTTTTACATAATTTTTAATTAATTATTTAAATATATTAAATTTAAATTATAAATATTATTTTAACATTATTTGAAATTCTATAAAATAAAACTTAATAATTAATTTATTTAATTGATCTTTAGATTTTATTTTCATTTGATAAAAAATTTAAATTTTATTTTCAATTTATTATTTATATACTTATATATATGTATTTAATTAATTAAAAAAATTTTAAAAATATCTTAATATTTTTTTTATTACATGAAAAAATCATTTGAAAGTTATTCATCATTTTAATTTATTTTATACTCATTGTTAATAAAATACAATCAAGGATATATTAGTAATTTATTATATAATACAATTATTTTTAATTTTTTTTCAATCATATCTATTACAAACTTTCCACTCAAATCTACTCTTTTTTCTTTAATTCAAACAATTTCACTTTCTATTTTCTTTCCCTTCCTTTCTTCCCCTTTCCACTCCCACCTCCATCCAAACAAAGCAGAAGTGATTATATAAGATGATAAAAACTAATCATTATAGTGTTGGTTATATTGATTCTTATGTATATCTGGAAAATAAATATGTAAAGTATCATAGTAAGCTTTGTTTGTCTACTAAATATATAAAGTATCCTAGTAAGATATATTTGTGTACCAATTAATAATAGAATATAATTGATAATATATATATATATATATATATATATATAATTTAGATATTTTCTAACATTCAATATATACTTGACATTTTAAGTTTTTATCGACTTGAATGTTGGGAGGATTTTATGTAGGTGGATATCGTCCCTCTGTAGGTTAGTCTCTGATCCTTAAGAGCATTATTCTTTTCATATTTGGAGAACCACGTTCTTTCCTAATAAAAACATTTGATACTCATTGTGTGGTTTGAGTACAACTTTTCTCAAACCACTAAGTTTATGGTACTCACAAAAATAGAACTATTATAATGTCCTCGTCAAATGTTGAGATGGACCCTTTAGTGGTTAATGCTCTCAAGACACACATAGAGAGTCTTTTCTAGAAAAATGAGAAGAAACTCTAAAACATGATAGCGGCATGCAAGAGGAAATTAAACATCAGGTCAAGTTGATGTATATAGTTAGACTCAATTGTGTTATAATATACGCACTATCAAGAAGCTTTTCGTGAAATTGGTTTATAAAAGCTCTTCTTCTTTTATCACAGGTTGATTAATAATATGCAATGAAAGAGTGATAAGGAAAGAAGGAATTACACTTTAAGTTTTTATACTAGTTATCCATAAATAAGGACTATGTCTAGTTCTTGATCAACTAACTTGATCAAATTCCACTAGCAGACTAACATTGGAAGATACACAAAGTATTCTTTGGATCTCAATTACTCCTAGCTAAACAACTCGAATATTGTCTAGATACTCAGCTACTCCTAGCAAAAACCCAAGTATTTTTTAAAACGCATTTACTCTTGAGTATTGTTTAGAATGCAACTACTCCTGGCTAAAAACAACTTTGGTTACAGAAAATGGTGGTTTAAAAAATCACAAAGTTTGTTCACTAGATAAAGAGATTACGTCTTTTGACAGATACAAAAGGTATACACTCTTCTAGGTTTCAGTAAAGAACAAAAACAGTGTTCAAGCTAAAGCTTAAAGTAAGAAGGAATAAAAAAGTATTTTTACTTAGCACTTGATAAGTGTATTTGATAGAATTAACATTAGCAATCTTTCTTCATCTTGAGAACTCATTCATATAGGATTTGAAAATCCTTTTTACGTGTCGAAAGTATTTGAAGATGATCTTCATCTTTAGATGCATTTATCCACATTAGAAGTAGAGATGCATTAAATGATATTCATAAAGTATTAAATGTTTATCTTCTTGTTAAATGATATTATGATGGTTGGCATAACTTATCATATTAAAGTCAAAGAGCTTTTTTCCTAAACTAGAGTAAAGCATGAGATCGTGTGAGGCAGATAGTCCATGAAGAGTTGACATATGAATATGTCATGATTGTCATTGACGTGAACAACTTTAGCACAGTCTTCAGGAGATCTTTTGATTTGACTAAGCTTGTGAGATCCTCTTGCAAAATATGAAGCGAAACATTCTTTGTTGTAGCATAGAATAAGCATATAATATTTTCAATTGTGTTATGTATCCTTGTGACTATGTGTTCTTATCATTTGTCTAAGTAATCACTAAGAAAATGCAGTAAAGGCCACAAGGTACTATTAGATAGACGAGGTACTTGTGTCTGACAGGATCTATTACTTTATGAAATGCATGATTTATGCTTTACTGTATAATAAAAATCCACAAGGGTGTGTTGGACTTTACTCTAACATATATATATGTATATATATATATATATATACACACACACATACACATGAATATAACTCATCTAAGTGTTTATTATCATCAAAATTCTCTTAAAAAGACTATACAAGGGTTAGACCATGTAAGGTCTCAACACCTATGGAGCCTCTTGACACACTTCTTGAATGCTCCAAGAAGGAAAGGGAATGAGCAGCCGCTTAGGAAACTCAACTGAGCAAGCAACAATCTCATAAGAGAAACACAACATGTTTTTTAAAGCTTAAATTAATTTCTACTTCAAAGGTGTATTTTTACATAAAGAAAAAACTTTCTTCTATAACCTTTAGGTGCAACATAGTCCCACCCTAAAAAGAACGTGAGACTTCTTTTAACACATAAGTGAATTTAAGATTTCTTATTCCAACCTAGAATAGTCTATTCTAAAAACCAAATAAGTTATTCTAGCATATGCCTTTTTTCAAGCTATTTTTGTCATGTGTGAGGCATGCTTCTATATTTTATATATTTTAGTACTCTTTGATTTTTTTTCTTCTATTCTTGATAAGTCTTTACTAAGTTCTTATTTAATTGAAGACTTTATTATTTTTGTTCTTATCATCTCTCCTTCTTTGTTGTATTGGGTCTTGAGGTTCATTTCATGCTTTATTCATGTAGACGATGAAGGTTCTGGAAGTTGGTTTTCAAAGTATTGTTTGAAATAGTTATTATTTATTGAACCTGTAGAAGAATGTGTTAGCTATTTTTTATTTACTTTGTTTACCTTTGTTACCTATTTATGGATGGCTAAATGGTTGTTTTTTCTTTCTTGTTTTTCTTTTGGAAGCTCATGGTTGTGGGCTTCCTTTTCTTGCAATCTTTTTCTTTTCATATATTTCTTAGTCTTCATGCATTTCTAATGGAGTTAATGGAGTAAGGGGGTATTTCTTTTCTTGATGATGGAAGGTGAACTTGTTATTGTAGCTATCACATTGAATCCTCTTATCATATTTCCATGGTCAAACAAGAAGCATGTGGCTTGCTTCTATTGGGAGACATCATATATGACCTCATCTTTGTACTTACCTATAGAGAATTTTATAAGACATTGCTTATTTACATATATATATATATATATATATATATATATTTTCATCCCCACGTGGCCATTACAACCTATATGGTTGAGTATAAGTTATAGTGGATAAGCTAAGCTTGTTTGTCATCCTCTTACTTGCCACATTGGTGTAACTACCACCATCAATTATAATTGAACATACTTTATTATTAATTGGAAACCTTGTATGGAAAATGTTTTTTCTTTCGTTGACCTTAAAATCCTTTTGGACACCAAAAGGTGTCTAACTACAAATACGTTAGCATCAGGGACTTTGAACTAATTATCACTTGATGGTTGTGAAGTTGAATGAGAATTTGTGAAGAATATGAAGGTTGAAAAGAGTAATGATGATGATGGGAGGTAGACTTGGTCTTGCTAGGATCCATCTTTTTATGTTTAAAGGAAATGCTGAAGAAGAAGACTTGTAAGAAGAAGAAGAATAAAATTTAGAAGGACTTGGAAGTTCGAGTTCATACCTTTTTTTCATATTCTTTACAAGAATGGGAATGGTAAGGGCTATTGTTAAATTTCAACTTAAAATCAATTGGCAATAGGTGAAGTCGTCTAACATGCATATAAGCTACACTCAAAGCCTTTAACTAGGCAATGTGGGACATTTATTTTCTTTTTCTCAACACTCTCCCTTGGGCTGAGGAATATACATCTCAAGAGCATGAATTTGCAAATGGGTGAGGCCCAAGATACACCCCTTCACACTTAGGATATGTAGTGTAAGTGAGTGACTATGATATCAATTATTGGATTGGACACTTACCACTGGGCCAAAAGTTATAGTTGATAGCCAAGGGACAACTATTTCTACTTAAAAGCATAGTAGCCCAAGTGTCACGATTCAATTGTGACTTGACCCACCTGATCCAAACCAAGCTTTAATACCATGTTAGATTTCAACCTAGCAATCATATAAGCTACATTCAAAGCCTTTCACTAGGCCAGGTAGGGCATTCACTTTCTTTTCCTCAATAGTTATGAACCTTCTTTTTTATTCTTCCAAGGCTTGAGGGAGGGAATGAAATTACCAAGGTTATTATTTGTATAAATAAACTTAAATAAATTTTAAAATATATGTATGGTTGTACTCATCGTCTTATATCTTCTTATTTAAAGATTTTAGCAAATAAACTTAAATAATTTTTTTAAGATATATGTATAATCATGTGCATCATCTTATATCCAATATTCCATTTCTTTCCTAAAAAATATAATTTAAATATAATAAAGGTTACAAAATATTAAACATATTTTCTTCTAAATAAAATCCACATGACAATCTACAATATTAATGTATAGTTTACACTATCTTTACTTAGTATATGATTTGTAAGTGTATCCAATATAGTCGCTCGCACTATCTTACACTCTAAATCACATGAACTATAAAAAAAGGAAAAACCCTCTTAAAATACCAAAAATATTAAAAGTTTAAAACTAAAAAATATTCAACACATATAAATCTTTTTTATGACAAAGAACTACGTAAACCTAATTTTCCATTGTAAACGGAAATATGTAGGAGTAAGGTCAATCCTTGTCAGACCCAAATAAATACTTTCTTAATTTTTTTCTATTTTTAAAAAATAAATAACTAAAATATAGATTATATATGTGTGTTTGATTTTAGGGGGAAATAAATATTTTAAGAATTATATTAACTTTGAACATTTAATTAAAGGTAACCAACCATCTTAGGACAGATGTTGTAGGATGCTAACACCTTCCCTACACGTAACCAACTCCCGAACTCAAATTGGTTTCAAAGACTATTCCCTTTTAAGGATTTTTCTATAGTCTTCATTAATAAACTATAATGACGAATCCTCTATCTTCTTAAACTTGTTTTTCGCTGTCCCATCATGATCCTGGTTGTGACAAGACGATAACTCATTTAATTCAATATTGTGTAGTAGTATATAACTTGGTCCCATCACAATTGCTAACTATGCATTAGTTTTTGTTGAAAATATCATATCCTTTGTCATATAATTTATTTATGCTAAATAAATTACACTTTAGATCATTTACTAAAAGAACATTATCAATATAAGGTAAAAGTTTCAAACTTATTCAACAAAATCTAGTTAGCTTGCCTAGTTTGTTTCCTCTAAATGTTATCATTCCTCCTTTTTTGCTTCTTAAGTCTTGGAATATATACCTTTCTTCTACCATGTATCATGAGTATTCACTGTCTAGGTACCATGACATGTATTTGTTTATTGATGTTAACAACTTCTACACTACTGTGTCTTGGTTGTTCCTTCTTGGAAAAATCACTAGACGACGAAGAATCATTGAACCTATGTTTCATCTTTTCATGAGGCTTTTTTCCTTATAGCCAATCCTTGTTTTATCAATGGTTTTTTTTGAAGTTCTTGTTGACTTAATTCAAGCATAAGTAAAAACTTACTCAGAAGTTTTTGTGAAAAATTAATCTCAATTAAATCATGAAGATTGGAGTTTTGATGATGAAGATATAAAGTTTTATTTCAAACATTAAAGACTTGATTTTATCTCACAAAGGAAGGTTGCATCATGGAAATAAAGGCAAGATATAAAGGAGAATAAATGCTTTCAAGAAAGAAGATTGTTGAAGATTCTCTCAAGTGCTGAAGATACAAGTTTCGAAGTTTTAGTTTTGGGTGATGGATAAAAAGAGTAAGTGATAAATCCCATTCAAGACCATTTCAAACTTGAGAGCAAGTCATATTTTGGCAAAAACCATTTTTTACGCTTTTAATTGATTAGAAATCGAAATAGAATCGATCACATCACTTAAAATTTGAATTAAAAGAGTTTACCAAACAAAATAATCGATTAAGTGTTTTTGATAATCGATTATGTTACTTCAGGGTTTCATATAATCGATCATGGCCTTAATCTAATCGATTATATTAGGAAAAATATGTTTTCCAGCTTTACTCTAATATAATTGATTAAATACGACGTTTTTGTGAATTCAATGTTGAATCAACCTAAGAATGAAAACTTTGAGCTGATTTCAAATTATAAAATGAAAGGCAACGTCTTAGGTTAAGTCACATCTGATTAAACACGAAATTACACTGTTCTTGTGCTAAAGTTTTTGAAAACCGCTTTCTTGCTCTCTCAAGGTTGATCTAACTTCTTGGAAGTGGTGATTGTTTTGTGCTTAAGCTTTCATATCCAGCACTCATCAGGTGTTTTCTTTACTGTTTATTGGTTTATGTAATTCATCCCTTGGATATGTTCTAAAGAGAGGTGTGTTCATCTATTGTGTGTCAAGAGAGGTGGGGATCATCCTTAGTGTGTCTAAGGTGTTACTGTTTATCTTTAATTGTCTTTACATTGTGTCACTAATTAGTGTTTGTAATTGCTTTTAAAGATAGTGGGGTTATCATCACGTGTTTGTGGTGATTGGGAACTGGACGTAGGATTGGCTAAATTCGAACCAGTATAAATCTATGTGTTCAATCTCTCTTACCCTATCTCTCGTTACTCATTTCTTTATTGCAGATTATATTAACAATTGTTATTCCAACTACTCTTATCAAAGGTTAAGGAAAATCCGAATCTTGTTTATAGAAATATTTTTTAAAATCTGGAAAATTATTTTAAAAAAGGAAAAAGTCTTTTAAAAATCCAATTCACCCCCCTCTTGGTTTTTACACTGTCATTATTTCTAACAATTGGTATCAGAGCTGGTTTTTGAAAGTTATTCAAAATCAAAGATCCTTATGGCAGGAAAAAATCCATCTTTTATTGAAGGTGCATCTATTCATAGACCACCACTCTTTACTGGTGAAAACTATCCTTTTTGGAAAAAGAGGATGAAGATTTTCCTTAGGTCTAATGATCAAGGTGTTTGGGATGCAGTTGTTAAAGGTCCATATATTCCTATGACTACTGTTAATGAAGTGCAGATACCCAAAAAAAGAGCAAGATGGTCAAAAGACTAGTATAACGAGCATCAATGTGACATAAGGGCTTGCAATATGATATCATCTGCCTTAACTGTTGATGAGTTTTACATGTTATCTTATTGTACCACAGCAAAGGAGATGCAGGACATTCTTGAAGTCACACATGAAGGCACCGAGGATGTTAAGAGATCAAGGAAAAATACCTTGATTCAAGAGTATGAGATGTTCTGTATGAGCAAGGGAGAAACCATCTATGACGTCCAAAAAAGATTTACTCACATTGTAAATCACCTCAAGGCATTAGGTAAGAAATTTGATACTGAGGAATTAAATGTGAAAATTTTGAAATCTTTGGACAGGACGTGACAACCCAAAGTGACGACTATCACGGAATCAAAGAATCTCACAAACATGAACATGACCACTCTCTTTGGAAAGCTTAGAGAACACGAAATTGAACTAGGACGCTTCAAAGGAGAAGAAGAAGATGTCAAGAGGAAAGGTGTTGCTCTTAAAGCCGATTCCTATAAAGATGAGAGTAGTGATACAGGTGATGATCTTGAATGTAGTGACATCAACATGTTTGTCAAGAAATACAAAAAGTTCATCAAGAACAAAAACAAAGGGAATTTCAAGAAAGGTAAGAAATCTGAAAATTTAAATTCTATTGACAATTATAAATGTTATGGTTGTGGGAAAAGGGGACACTTGAAGTCAGAATGCCCCAACATCAAGAAAGTAGAAGAAAAAGAAAAGAAAAACAAGAAACCTTTTGACAAGAAGAAAAAGAAGGCGTATATTACTTGGGAAGATAATGAAGTGAGCTCTTCTCAAAGTTCAAGTGATTCGGAAGAAGAAACAAATATTTGTCTCATGGCGGCTGATGTTGAATCCACATGTAGCAAAGTAAGTGATTTTGGTCTTCCAAATAATTATGATGAATTACTTGAAGAATTTCTTGATTTATGTGAATAATCTGAAAAACTTACTTCTCTTCATGTTGATAATTTTGATTTGATGATGTTGTTGCAATGTTTGATGATTCAATGATGTTATTGCAGCTTTTAGTTGATGTCAGATTATCTTTTTTTAGTTAGCTTAATTTGATATATTAGTCTGCTATTTTCATTAATACAGGAAATATGTTGGGAATGTGTTTTAATGAATTAAGCTAACTGTTTGATGTTTAGCTAACTATTTTCTTCCAGACTCTTCTAGTAAGACAGAACTGAATATCAGCTGATGGAGTCAGTCTCTCATTCTCTATAAATACAAGCCACTTGGAAGATCCAAAAGATAGAAGAGAGAATCACGAAAAAGATCTCATTCACAAATTCATTGAAGAATTCAGTTTTAGGAAGAATCAAGAAAAGGATCTGCAATAGTGAATTTTGAATTGTGTCTTACATAGTTTGGGATAGTTTAGTAAAATTACCACATCTGTATTTTTGTCATTGGGGTGATCATTGTAGACTTGGACTGAGTCTAGTTTTGATTGAATTCTATAGTGTTTAAGATTTCATCATTTTGGTTTAGATTGTCTTTAGAAGAGGGGTTCTTGTAAAGACTTGTTCAATTAGTGTTATTCTGATTTGTTAGTGTTACAGATTTAAACTGGACGTAACTCTTAAAAAAGGATGAACCAGTATAATTTCTTCTGCAGTCTTTCTCTTCTCTAATCTTCTTTTATAATTTTCTGATATAACTAATCAGTTGTTTTCAGTGATAAGTAAACTAATTTTTTCTTGACAGCAAATGTAAAATCTGATACTTGACAGATTTAGAAGAAAATACGGTATCAATTCATCCCCCTTCTTGATATCTCTCTGATTCTAACAATTGGTATCAAGAGCAGGTTCTTGAAAGGTATTTAACGTTGATCCAAGAAGATGTCTGAAAACAAACTTCCCTTTGCTGAAGGCGCTTCCACCAATAAACCACCACTATTTGTTGGGGCTAATTACCCCTTCTGAAAAGCAAGGATGAAAATTTTCTTCGAATCTGTGGACAGCGGCGTATGGGATGTTGTAGTTAATGGTCCATACATTCCAAAGATAAAAGCAGAGGATGGAACAATATCTGAAAAACCTTGGGAGACATGGACAAAAGCAGAAAACAAGCGTGCACAATTTGATTGTAAGGCCAAAAATATCTTAACTTCTGCATTGAATCTTGATGAATTTTTTAGGATATCTCAGTGTGCTACTGCAAAGGAGATGTGGGACATCTTGTGAGTAACCCATGAAGGCACATCTGAAGTGAAAAGAGCAAGAAAACATACATTGATTCAAGAATACGAAATGTTCAGAATGAAGCCTCGAGAAAGCATCCTAGATGTTCAAAAACGATTCACTCACATTGTGAATCATTTGATAGGACTGGGCAAAAAGTTTGATGATGAAGAATTGAATATCAAGGTCCTAAAATGCCTAAACAGGAGCTGGCAGCCAAAGGTTACTGCAATTGTTGAAACAAAAGATCTCTAAGTCATGAACACAACAACATTATTTGGCAAATTGAGAGAGCATGAACTGGAATTAAATAGACTTGATGAGCTGGAAAGTTCTGACAAGAAGAATAAGAGTCTAGCCTTGAAAGCCAAAGAATGCTTAAACTGTGATGAACAGGAGAACGAAAATGATAGTGAAGAATTTGCCATGCTTGTAAAGAAATTTGGAAAATTTCTAAAGAAAAGAAACAATTCAAGAGACAGATTTCAAGATCATAAGAAAATGTACACAAGAAAAATCTGATTTCAATACTTCTAATTTCTCTTATTTCAATTGTGGGTGTTAGAAATAACAATAGTGTAAAAATCAAGAGGGGGGTGAATTGGATTTTTAAGAAACTTTTTCCCTTTAAAATAATTTTCCAGATTTTAAATAAATTTTCTAAAAACAATATTCGGATTTTCCTTAACCTTTGATAAGCGCAGTTTGACTTGCAATTGTTAGAATGATCTGCAATAAAATAAAGAGATAGGGAAAGAGAGAGAACACAGAGATTTATACTGGTTTGGATTTAGCCAATCCTATGTCCAGTTCCTAATCACCACAAACACGTGATGATCACCCCCACTATCTTTAAATGCAATTACAAACACTAATCCAGTGACAACATGTAAAAACAAATAAAGATAAACGGAAACACCTCCTTAGACACACTAAGGATAAACTCACCTCCTCAGACACACTGAGGATGATTCCCACCTCTCTTGACACACAAGAGATGAACACACCTCCCTTAGAAAAGATCCAAGGGATGAATTATACCCGTTCAGAAAAACAGTAAAAGAAAACACCTGATTGAGTGCTGGATGAAAGCTTAAGCATAATGATCACCACTTCCAAGAACTTAGATCAACCTTGAGAGAGCAAGAAAGCAGTTTTGAAAAACTTTAGTGCAAGAACACGTTGAATATTGTGTTTTAATCAGATGTATTGAACCTAAGACATTTCCTTTCATTTTATAATTCAAAAATACTCCAAAGTTTCCATTCTTAGGTTGATTCAGCATTGAATTCGCAAAAACGTCGTATTTAATCGATTATCTAAAAGGTTTAATCGATTATATTAGAGTTAAAAATTGGAAAACTCATTTTGCCTGATATAATCGATTAGATTAAGGCCATAATCGATTAGATTAAGGCCATAATCGATTATATGAACCCATAATCAATATAATCGATTATCAAAAACACTTAATCGATTATTTTGTTCGTTAAACTATTTTGATTCAAATTTTAAGTGAAATAATCGATTAGACTTCGTATCTTAATCGATTAAAAGCGTAGAAAAAGATTTTTGCGAGAAAACGACTTACTCTCAAGTTTGAAATGGTCTTGAATGGAATTTATGACTTACTCTTTTTATCCTTCACTCAAAATAGAAACTTCTAAACTTTAAACTCCAGCTCTTGAGAAAATCTTCATCAATGTTCTCTCTTGAAAGCTTTAAACATCCTTTATGTCTTGCCTTTTCCATGAAGCAACCTTCCTTTGTGAGATGACACAAGTCTTTAATGTGGTTTAGAGAACTTTAAATCTTCATCATCAAAACTTTTAATCTTCATGATATATTGAGAGGACTTCATCAACACCTGAACTTGAAATATGTCAACAGTGGGCAGCTAGGACATGTGAAAATGGATTGTCCTCTTATTAATCAAAGAAAAGAAAGAAACCCTGAAAGAAAAGAAAGAAAAGCGATGTTAAAAGCGATGTTTGTGAAAGTGTTTTCATTCATAATTGATTAGCTCGTGTTATAATCGATTAAAAGCGCTGAGGAGTGATTTAATCGATTATGTAAAACAGATAATCGATTATTTTTCTGGGTTTTCGTTTTCTGGAAAAGTTTGCAAACAAATAATTGATTACGCTTATTCCATAATCAATTAAATGCGGCGTTCTGTGTTTTTCTGCACACTGTTTTTGAACGTTGGAGCTTTGAATCACGTGATTTTCGTCCTACAACGGCTATATTCCTTCCCCAACGGCTATATTGTCATTAATACAATGGATTGAAGTCAGATTTCATGTCTATAAATACCAAGGTTGAGAATCAAAATGCCACTTTCAGCTTCTCTCACCCTTGCTGTATTTCTGTTTTCAAGCTATCTCTTGTGCGCGATTTTGTTGCTTAATCTGTGTTGTTAGATTCTTTTGTGCTTCTACATTCTTTCTTGCATCAAATGGTTGATCAAAGAAGGAGGAAGATACCCTCAAGGAGAAGAGGCAAGGCACCCATGACCTCCCAACAGCAAGAACAAGAAGATAGACAATCAAACCTTGCTGGCTGGATTTCTGATGAAGATCTTCAAAGGGCTTATATAAATCACTGGAAGGACAGGAAGATTCTCACACCAAAATTCGTATCTTGTGATTTCTTTAGGTCTCATGGTTTTACTTTTCAGGAGATGTTAGTTTCAAGCGGCCTCAAGACCTTTGTAGAGATGGAAGGTCCATACTATCTGGACTTGGTAAGAGTTTTCTCGTACAGGTAATCCAAGCTCTAAGGTAAAAGGAATACGGATTCATCTTGATGAAGATGTGTGGCAAACAGTAGCTGGTTTATCAACAGAAGGAGGCATAAACATCACTTATGGCTTTGAAGGTTTTAACAAGCTTGTTGAATTCAGAAAATTCTGCAAAGATCCCAATCTTCAAGTGAAAAGTCTCTACAAATTTGGTAATGTAAAATTAAATGAAAGAATGCTACATTATGTTATTGTTTGGATTCTTTTCGCTAGGGGAACCAATCATGCTCAACTAACCAAGGAAGATATTTTATTGATGTATGGTTTTTTCATTGGTGTTAGCCTTGATTGGCCAGCTATTATTCTTGATAATATGTTTAAAGCCACAAGATTATCTACCTTTGTTTTATCCTATTCAGTGTTTATTTCTAAGATTTTAGAATACAAAGGGGTAGACCTCACAAGGAAAACAAAGCAAATTTTGCTAAGCAACAGCAAAATAGGAAAAATTGTTCTACACCACAAGGGTCTCATTGAACAAGGTAATAGTTTTAGACAAAGAGGAGAAGAGGTGCCTATGGAAGAAGATGAAGACAATGACTAGCAACCTCAAACAGGTTCCATGGAGGCAAACATCTACTCAAGGATGGACAACATTCTCAATCTCCAAATCCAACACTAAGATGACCTTTGTTCAAAGCTTTCAAGATTAAATAGAAGAGTACATCGCGTAGAACGAAAATTACAAATTGAAGATATCTCTCCAGAAGAAGATAACACTGATTCTTCAAGGGAAAAACAGTCAGCTGAAGATGAAGAAGACGGGGATAGTGAAGACACCGAATAGGATGAAAATTCACTTGTCTCTTAGCTCCTTTTTTTTTTCAGCTGTTATTTTTTTTCTATTTTTCTCTCAATGTTTTCTGTTTTTATTAAATGCTTCGTTGTGTAAATCTCATTTACTGTATTATCTTTTCTATCATGTTAAAAATAAAGGGGGAGAAAAATATATGTTGATTGATAATTGATTAGAAAATATCTAAAATATCTTCAACATTAAGAGTAAAGTTTAAGGGGGAGAATAATGAAATATTTCAAAATAATTGATTAGAATATCTTAAACATTAAAGAGCAAAGTTTAAGTGGCAGATTAAAGAAATATTTCTATGCATTAAATTTTTTTCTATGCATTAAAATCCTTGAAATTTAAATATTTGAAATTCAAATTCAAACTACAAATTAAATGCTATAAGATTGCCTATATTATTTCCTTTGTGGACTAACATTTATGATGGAGATATCCATACAATATTTTCTAAGTTTCTGTTTCAGGATATCAATCACAAGTCTTTAAGTTTCTTTTTATCATCATAAAAAAGGGGGAGATTGTTGACTTAATTCAAGCATGAGTAAAAAGTTACTAAGAAGTTTTGGTGAAGAATTAATCTCAATTAAATCATGAAGATTGGAGTTTTGATGATGAATATATAAAGTTTTATTTCAAACATTAAAGACTTGATTTTATCTCACAAAGGAAGGTTGCATCATGGAAATAAAGGCAAGATATAAAGGAGAATAAATGCTTTCAAGAAAGAAGATTGTTGAAGATTCTCTCAAGTGCTAAAGATACAAGTTTAGAAGTTTCAGTTTTGGGTGATGGATAAAAAGAGTAAGTGATAAATCCCATTCAAGACCATTTCAAACTTGAGAGCAAGTCATATTTTCGCAAAAACCTTTTTCCACGCTTTTAATCGATTAGAAATCGAAATAGAATTGATTATATCACTTAAAATTTGAATTAAAAGATTTTAACGAACAAAATAATCGATTAAGTGTTTTTTATAATCGATTATGTTGCTTCTGGGTTTCATATAATCGATTATGGCCTTAAGCTAATAGATTATATCAGGAAAAATATGTTTTCGAGTTTTACTCTGATATAATCGACTACATCATTTATATAATCTATTAAATACAACGTTTTTGCAAATTCAATGTTGAATCAACCTAAGAATGAAAACTTTGAGTTGATTTCAAATTATAAAATGAAAGGCACCGTCTTAGGTTAAGTCACATCTGATTAAACACGAAATTATAGTTCTTGCTCTCTTAAGGTTGATCTAAGTTCTTGGAAGTGGTGATTGCGTTGTGCTTAAGCTTTCATATCCAGCACTCATCAAGTGTTTTCTTTACTGTTTACTGGTTTATGTAATTCATCCATTAGATCTATTCTAAAGGGAGGTGTGTTCATCTCTTGTATGTCAAGAGAGGTGGAGATCATCCTTAGTGTGTCTAAGGAGATGTTACTGTTTATCTTTAATTGTCTTTACATTGTGTTACTGATTAGTGTTTGTAATTGCTTTTAAAGATAGTGGAGTTATCATTACGTGTTTGTGGTGATTGGAAACTGGACGTAGGATTGACTAATTCGAACCAGTATAAATCTATGTGTTCAATCTCTCTTACCTTATCTCTCGTTACTCATTTCTCTATTGCAGATTATATTAACAATTGTTATTCCAACTCCTCTTATCAAAAGTTAAGAAAAATCTGAATTTTATTTTTAGAAGTATTTTTTAAAATCTAGAAAATTATTTTAAAAAAAAAAGTCTTTTAAAAATTCAATTCATTCTTTTTTTATTTTTACACTTTCGTCAATTCTTATTCTTATTAGAAGTTTAAGTCTTTTATAGCCTATAGAAGTTTTGGAAATAACTTTCTTCAACGTTGCATTTTCAGCCAATAAACTATCTACTCTTTCGTTTGTGTCTACTCATTATCGTCTCTTATCAAAACTTTCATTTTTTAAAAGCAATCCCCTTTTTAATTTTTCAAAGTCTACGTTTTAATTTGCATGGTTTGTACTTCAAACTCTTATTTTTTTCACACATATATTTAAATAGATATATGCTAATATATTTTTATATAAAATAAATGAAAATCATAATATCTATATTAAAAAATATGATTTTTTAAAAAACTATTTCTGAAATAGGGTGTTAGAATTTGAAACTAATAATGTTTGAATAATTTATTATTAATCATTAATAATAAAATTAAAATTAGACTTAGGTTTAATCATATAATTTTTTTTCTAAGATGAGTTTAATAAGGTTAAGTAATTGTTTATTGGTGTATCCGTATACATTTAATCGATTAATTCTTTAATTTTGTATTTGTAAGTTTTCTGTACATAATCTATTATTTTAAGCCCATAATGGATCTTTTATACTGTTATATGACTTCTCACTTTTCTATAATAGTTGTGTGAAGAATTCTGGCCGAATGTGATTATCAATTATTACAATGGTTTGAAATTAATGGATTTTAATATTTTCTGATCGTCCTTCAACTCTTTATTTTTATTAATATTTTACATTTTCTATGTAGGAGGAAAACATATTTAAAAATAATAATTAAAAATTTACTTTAAAATATTTATTATTAATATATCTTGTTAAAGTTGTTTATATTTATATATATTATTAACCAAGTAAAATTAATAGAAAATTAGTCAAAGAAATCTAAATCTAGTTAGGGGACTATATAGAAATAATTTGACAAACTACAACCATATTAAACTCACTGAAGATATTGATATAGAGAGTTATAAGATTGTTGGTATATTATTATTATTATTATTATTATTATTATTATTATTGTTATTATTATTATATTAATAATAATAAAAAAATATATTGTAATTCAACTTAATATTAAAAATTTAAATCATAAAATCGAATCACATAATTTTTTAAAACAATAATTTAAAATAATCTCAAATTTTTTTATCATCAATTAAATTATTTAGATTGATTTTAAATTTTTTTAATTAGTTCAAATTTAAATACTCTAACTTAAAAGTACAATCAAAATTTTTATTTATTTTATAAATTTAACATATTAATAATGTCATTAATAAAATTAGATAATTAACATTTGTAATAATAATGATATACATTAATAAACATAAATGAAATCATTGATAAAATAAAGTAATATATATTAATATACTCATATACAATATATAATATATAATATTCTTATACAAATAGTAGTATAATAAAAGTTATTATTAACCTTTTAGAATATAATTAATTATCATGAAATATTTAAAATAATAAATTTATTTTTTTATTAATGTTATTGTAATTGTATATTTTTTAAATATTTATATAACAATTTCTAACATATATTTTGTAAATTAAAAATAAAATATGAAAACTATAGTGTATAATCTGATAATAGGAAAATAATTATTAAACTAATAAACTTTTAAAAGATAATATTATATATATATATATATATATATACCCTAGGTAGAGGTGTTTATATATATATATAGATATAATTAACAAAACTTTATTAACTTTATACACAAAAATATAACTATTTTCTTATTTTTAAAATACTTCTATTGTTAAAAAATGATGGAAACATTTTTAAAATTTTTTCTAAAAGAGGGTTAAACTTTTAAAAGAATAATTTTTAAATTTTTATTGACATGTATCATTAATTTGTAATTTATAACTATCAATAAGAATATTTTTATTTGTAACCGTTTTATACCATTTTTCAATATATATAATTGATTGCTGATTTTATTATTATTAACACAATTTATTTTATTATTTAAACATATTTACTTCCAATAAATAATAATTATTTTCGTTTATTGTTTATAACTAATTAACAAAGATATTCCTATTTTTAATAAATTTATAACTGTTTTCGTATTATATATTATATACAATTGGTTATTATTTTATCCCTATCAATATAATTTATCTTATTAATTTTAAGAACCTACTTATAATAAGTAATAATTACTTTTATATATTATTTAATTATAACATTAAAAAATTTA
The DNA here is from genome assembly GCA_030347555.1 of Lablab purpureus. Taxonomy (NCBI): domain Eukaryota; kingdom Viridiplantae; phylum Streptophyta; class Magnoliopsida; order Fabales; family Fabaceae; genus Lablab; species Lablab purpureus. The sequence continues at coordinate 13,727,576 of CM059261.1, read as the reverse complement.
ACAAAAATATTTATTTTATAGTTATTACTTTTATAATATTTTTATTTAATAATTATTATAACAATTAATTTTAAAATTATATTTATTTATTATTATATAACAAATAGATATATATATGCATTTCTGTTTTTAATAATTTCTAATATTAGGAAAGAGAGATATTTAAAAAAATACAGATCACATAAGTGATATATATATATATATATATACATATATAGATAGATATATGTATATATACATATATATATATATATATGTATCTATCTATATATAAATATGTATATAGTGTTTCTATAATTTAAATAATTTTAAGAACACAATTAATTTTTAATCTTGAAATGAAGAAAACGTAAACTAAAATTTGTTGATGGAAATTAGTTTTTTGTTTTTAAAGTTAGTACAGTAATTTCATCTTATTTTCAAAAAGTAGTGTCATATATGTATATATATAATATATATATATATATATATATTAATTTAAAATAAAAATACCAATAATCTCTTTTTATATATATTAATTTAAAATAAAAATACCAATAATCTCTTTCTCTTTCTAATTAGATCTTATCTTGCTATATTTACAATTGAAAAGGGGATGTGATTACGAGCTGGTATTTTGCTATTCTTCTGCCATTATGTTCTTCATCTCTTCCTGTTAGGGTTTTTGAAGTTTCACTTCCCCTTCGTTCTTCTCACTTACTACATTTCTTCATGGTCAATTCATTTCCCAAGCCTATAATTAACCTTATCCAATGCAAAACTGCAGTTCCTTTAGCTAATTTGCGAAATCGACGCCATTTGACACGGTAGGAGACACTGTTCTTCGTGAGAAGCTGGAGATGGCGAGGAAAACAAATAACTGTGCCATATGCGATAATTCGAATCAGGCTTCCATTTGTTCCATCTGTGTTAACTACAGGTTTTTTTGTTTTTTCAGTGCAGGTTTTTTTGTTATTCTTTTCTTGTATTTGATTGGTTGATTTGTTTATTTATTTGATTTTGATGCTAATTTTTTTAGGTTGAATGAGTATAATACTTCCTTGAAGTCGCTGAAAGACCGACGAGATTCTTTGTACTCGAAATTGAGCGATGTTCTTGTCCGCAAGGTTTGAATTACGGCTTGTCTTCTAATACACTAAATTATATGATTCTGAGTTAGTACATATTTGAATATGATCCTCTTCAATTTTATTTTAAATGCATAGAGTGCAACAGAGTTTTTAAGCTTAGGGGTATGTGTATATGCAAAATGTAAGATGAAAAAAGGAAAATAAATACATCAAGAAATTATAGGAGACCTAAAATACAATGGTGGCAGTGAAAGGAAGAAAATTCCCAATTATAGGACTTCACTTGAGAGACCATTCCTGCAGGTGGAGTAAGCCCTGGTCTATATAGTATAGGGCTCAAGAATAAGAATCATGATTGATTGTTAGTGATATGTCTGTTTCGAGGTATTACTGTTAGAGTCCCTTTAGTAAAGGAAGGGTATTTGGGGAATGGCTGAATATTTTAGAGGGGACTGGGGTTGGCTATATTTTCCCTTTGTGATTGTTCTGCTCTCTAGAAACTTGCCTTCTTGTCTCTATTCTATTATTTTCATTCTCTGACTGCATGTACCTTTGATACACGACGTATCATTGGTGCTTTCATTGATAGAAGCTTGTCCATTCACATTTTAGTACAAGAATGATGTCACAACGTCTCAGCATCATTGAATTTAATCTCAGAATCTAGTCCCATGGAGCTTCCATCACTACACAATCCACAAGGATGGAATCACACTCATTGAAGCTTGACTCCTTAGGAAATGTTTGGATTGATATTTGCAGACCTCAAAAGGCGTAAATGCTGTGCCATTATGTTTGGATATTTTTTTTCCTGGTTTCATTAAATGTTCGTTTTACCTAAAGCAATAGGTTTGTTACTTTTAAGTTAGGGTGAAGGGGCTCTTGATCTTTCTGAGATTAAAATTATTAATTTCAACAACAGTTTCTTGACCTACTTTTCTAGTTACTAGTATTAAACATTCATAAATTTGGGTATGATAATGGTTTTAAAATTTATTTCTTGATTTGGTTTTACCCTTCTGTCAATCAACATTGAAGATTCATAAATTTAACATTATTTATAATTTAATTTATAATATTATCATCAGTTTTTATTAATAATAATATATTATCAATTTAAATGTATTTTAAAAATAATAAAATAAATAACATTCATATCATATTTTGAAATTAATATCCATTTTAGTAATTGTACATTTAAAAGTACTTTCGGTTAGTATCATCCTAACAAGTTTTCTTTTAGTAAAAGTGTTTTTAAGATAAAATATCCAATCATAAATCAAGTTAACTTAACCCTATTTTAACTAAACTTAAATTTAAAAAATTAAGTTCAACTCAACTTCATTTTTTAACTATAATCCAAACACACACTTAGTTTCCACTGTTGCGTACCTCTCACTCTCCATTCAGACCATTGTTGATGTGATGTGACATGACTCTCAATTATCACTTCCTCTTCAAGCTTTGGAATGCAAGATCACCCCCCCACCCTTGATGAAAATGTGATGGTCAAATGTGTGGACCTTCCTTCGGAGAGGATCCTTTGGGATGACTTGTGAAAGTAGATTTGTACTTCTTCATCTAGAATATGCCTCCAGAAATTGGTGATGCTCCTACTCCTAATTACTCCTGGTGTGAAGGGTTCTTACTTTTGAAAGGTAGATTGGTGCTCCCTGCTAGTTTTACCTTCATTCCCACACTTTTGAAAGGGTGTCACACAATGTTTGTTGGAGGACATTATAGTTTTAATAAGACGTATAAGTGTCTTGTTGCCAGCTTCTTTTGGAAGGGAATGAAACAAGGCATCATGAAACATTTGCCAGTGTGACATTTGTTAGTGTAACAAATATCAGGTGATGTCTCTTGTTGGGTTACTGCAACTTATCCCCATCCCGAATGCTGTTTGGGTAGATGTTTCCCATGATTTTATCACAGGCCTGCCACCTTGGCATTAATTTGAGGTGATACTAGTGGTCATAAGCAGATTGTCCAAATACGTGCATTTTCTTCTTCCCCTAAAGCATCCTTTTTCATTAAGGGATGTTGCATAAGTGTTTGTTCGTGAGGTAGCTCAATTTCATGGTTTTCCCAATTCTATCATCAGTTTAGTGACCCCGTTTTCTTGGGTAACTTTTGTAGTGACTTATTTCACCTCCAAGGAACTGTGTAGCGTTTGCGCACATTCTACCATGGGCAAAACAGACTGACAACAGGAACTGGTGAATTTCCATTTGGAAATTTTCATTGCTTTTCCTTTGAGAAGCCAGCCAAATGGTACATGTGGCTTTCTTGGGCTGAAAAATTCTAGTGTAACACCTCTTCACATATGACTACAAGTTCAACTCTTAAAATTGTCTGTGGCCATTCTCCACCCTCCAGTGGACTTGGTTGATGCTGTTTTGATTGACTGGGATGAGGCACACTTGATTGACTCTCGGTGAAACATCCAGGTTTCAGTCTTGAGGAAAAGGCTAATTTTACTGGGCAGGGTATTGATAAAAAACAATTCCTCTAGGTGGAATAAGCATGTTCTGGTCTATAGTTGACGCAATAATAAGAAGTAGGATTGATTGTTTAGTGGTAATTCTGTTGAGGGGTATTTGTGTATAAGTTTGGTTAGTAAAGGAGGGTTATTTTAGGAATGGCTGATTCTGTTATAGGGAGTGGGGTTGGTTATATTTTCCCTTTGTAAGAATGTTGGGACTATCCTTGGGATCTGTTAGTGGATATTTGGAGCAGGGAGATTCCTCTTTTGCTTGGAAGAGCTCTGCTCTCTGGAAACTTGCCTTATTGTCTCTCAATTATGTTATTTTTATTCTCTGACTGTAGGTACCTCTGATACGCATTGTATCATGAACCCTAGATTGAAATTTAATACCTATTCCTGCTCCCAATCTATTATTAAGTTACTTGCGAGTGGTACATGTTTATTTTCTGTTGGTTGTGCCTTTTGTACTGCATGCTTATGTTGGTACCTTTTTTCTTTCCCCATGAATCTTAGTGCCAGTTTCTTTTATTGCTTTATATAATTGTTGACTTATATGTTGTTTGGAATTTCCCATTAATGGCTAGTGTGCTTTGCTAACCTTATATTTTGGCACAGTACCTAGTGGCATTGGTATTCAGTTGTTCTAATTGTTTTGTTCATAATGTTGATAAGGGAAAGGGAGATGACCAAGCAAATTGGAGAGTGCTTCAAAATGAAAAGCTTGCAAGGTTGAAGGAGAAACTTCGTCGCAGTAAGGAACAAGTTACTCAAGGTTAGAAACCTTTGCATGCCACTATGAATTTCTATAGATGCAAATTTCACTTTGAACCTAAAATAATACTTAACATCACAGGAAGAGCTAAGATAGAGACTGTGTCTGCTGATCTGAAAGTTAAATATGGGTTACTTGAATCTGCCCTTGCTACGGTACTTCAGTTTCTGTTTTTTGACTTTACTATGCCAGTGCAATTGCTATAGTCATGGGTATCATTGGTGTAGTTTAATTTTAATGTATATGAAGATGCTGGATGATTTATTTTTTCTTTACAGTTGGAAAAAAATCGAGTGGAACAACTTGAGAAGTTCTACCCCAATCTTATATGCACCCAGAGCCTAGGGCATGTGAGCACTGTTTTTTATGGTTACTTTCAATATTTGGTATTTTGTTTTTGTGCATAGTACTGGTTTTCCAAGTAAAGTGATATATTTAAAACCTATCAGCTTTTCCTTAAGATTCAATCCCATGTCAAGGTTGAAGATTTATTTTCGTTTGATGATTTCTTTCTAAAATCATACATCAAATATCTGTTTCTTTTCTTGGAAGCTCAAAAATTAACCCTTATAAATTTATTTTGCAGGTGGCAATTACCTCTGAGCGTCTTCATAAGCAGTCTGTGGTTATAAAACAGATATGCAAGTTGTTCCCACAACGGAGGGTAATATAAACCTATGATGATCAATGTTTTGTTGGTTTAACTCTGAATATGAGTTAGATATATGAAGTTCAATTTCCTTGAGATTGTCAGATATTATGCTTACTACTTAGGGGTAGAAATAACGTTGAAATTGGGTTCATTACAATAATCATGTGCATTGTGGATTTGACATTGATAATTGCTTTGGCAACTCAATTTGTTCTTCGAACATTTTTTATACCTATACCATCTTTTCACTTTAGGACAATCAGTGTCATGTCATCATCACATTGGAAGATAGTGTATTTAAGCAGGTTTGGATGAAATGTGTGGCTATTATATGGTCATAGTTTCTTCACTGGCTGAAGTTTGAAGAGATAGAATTATTAATTTAACTTTTCCACACAGTTTTAAAGCTTGGTTAATTGAAATGCATTGCAAATTGTATGACTTTTTGATATTTCTTTTTTTTATTTTTCTTTGGTATATATTTCGCTCAAGGAAACTAATAATGTATGACACTAGAAAAAACATTGTTGAGATTAGTGTTTTGACATAGAAAACAAAGATAAAAAAGATTCGTTTGATGTTCTTAAAATTTAAGAAAAACTCCCTATAGGGGAAACTTGAGACATAGGATCTCTTTTATAATTGGTGAGTTTTTGGTCCGTAATAATAAATTGTTTCACAATCATTTTCTATCTATGTAATACTTAATAAGAATGGAGTAAAGTATAGCGTTATATGCTCTGTGATTATGCCCCTTTCAAACATTCTTATGGTGTTCATGTCCTTCTGGTGTCAGGTGATCATAGAGGGAGAAATAAGGGATGGTTGTAGTGGTCAATATGATCAAATTTGCAATGCACGATTACCCAGAGCACTTGATCCTCACTCTGTTCCATCAGAAGAGCTTTCCGCTTCTTTGGGGTAGGCATTTTTTTCTTTTGTCTAAGGTCTTATCTACATACATAATGAACTTAAGTGAGTCACTGGGTAGACAACACTTTTATTCTCAAAATTGTAATATATATTCATGTCCATATTAAGTACATATTTCATATTCTATTTGAGTTCATCCAGTGGTAAAACTAAAAGAAGTCTTTATTGTTGCTTAAATTAGAAATTAGAATTTTTTTGTTAAATAGTAACCTGTTATTTTCATGTTTGTATCTTGCAAAGCAGATACATGGTGCAACTTTTAAATCTTGTTGTTCACAACTTGGCTGCCCCAGCACTTCATAACTCAGGCTTTGCGGTAAGCAATGTCCAAACTTTATGTAAATGTTAAAATTAAGAATGTATTAAAAATATTCAGGTCAAGCATGGTTGTTTGCCATCATCATTTGATGGCCATTGAATGTTAGAATAGCATTGAAATTCACGTATTGTATGCCGATGTGATTTTTAACTCAAGGCACACTAACAAAACACTTTTTAATGTACTTCTAACATTAATGTCCTCTCTACTATTGGTTAAAAATTATTGGAAAAATTCAAAATCATGAGTAGAACTCATTAAACAAGTGAGACTCGTGTAACATTTGTGATTTCCTTTAATTTTAATTAATAACAATGTTCAAAAGAGTGCTGTTCAAATTTCTCTTATTGCTTTTAATTTATATACACTGTTACTTCTATCTTCATAAAAGTATTCCTTTTTGGACATTATTGATCTTGTTCCAAATGCTGTCTATTTGATGCAACTGTTGAGTTGCTTTTGATGGTTATATGATTTTTAAGATTTCAACTAGCTGAATGTTGACAAAGTCTGGAAAAAGAGAAATTGTTGAAATATTAAGTTGTTTTTGCATGTTTTTTTGATATATTCTATTGAATGTACGTAAGAATAGACTTGATACTTTTGCTAATGTTTAATATTAGTGGGTTTTGATGTATGCAAAATGTGATGAAGTGTTCAAATTGTCTAACATTTCCTTTTCCTTTTATCGTCCAATTTGTATTCTCATTTACATTTTGTATTTTTTGTTTATGGCTGATCCTGCTATATTGTCTTAATGATGCACTTTGTCTTATTTTCCTACGTAACGGAAATTAATAGTGTAAATTTGCAATTGTAATGCATATTTTGTTTCTTTTGTTACCTCAGGGTTCTTGCTCTCGGATATGGCAACGAGATTCTTATTGGGATGCACGTCCATCCTCAAGGAGGTATTTTGGTCGAAAATATATTTGGATTGTTTATCAGGAACTAGATACTTTAACCTGGTATACTTTCTTTTCTTCAGCAATGAATATCCCCTTTTCATACCTCGACAAAATTATTGCTCTACTGCTGGAGAAAACTCATGGTCTACTGACAAAAGCTCAAGCAATTTCGGAGTTGCTTCCATGGAATCTGAGAAGAGAAATCGCCTAGATTCATCTGGGAATAGTAACTTTAACTATTCTTTAGCTTCTTCACATTCTGTTCAAACTCATAAAGATTTGCAGAAAGGAATTTCACTTTTAAAGAAAAGTGTCGCATGCATCACAGCTTACTGTTACAACTCCCTGTGTTTGGATGCCCCATCAGAGGCATCAACGTTTGAATCATTTGCTAAGTTATTGGCTACACTGTCATCATCAAAGGAAGTTCGATCTGTTTTTTCCTTGAAAATGGCTCAATCTAGGTATTGTTATGTTCATTGATGTTTCATAAAATGGACATAACCCATGATATTTATACACTTCGTAGAAATATTAGTAAATATTTCCAAATTGACCATATTTCGTTGTCTTGTGAAGCATTTATGTTTAAATTAATTACCACAAAAATGCAGATGCAGATAGCATTGTGGTTGAACTTTTCTCTTTTCCCTTGATTCAGGACATGCAAGCAAGTTCAACAATTAAACAAATCTGTATGGAATATGAATTCTGCTATTTCATCAACTACTTTACTGGAAAGTGCACATTCTGTGCCCTCAACGGTAGGTTCTCTCATCACTTCTAATTTGCAAGAAAGTGCTGGTAGTGTTAATTGAATGTCTTATGCTTTAGTGCCATTGATTCATCGCTTACCAATTCAAACAAGTGTCTAGATTGGGGATTTCTCAGAATTGCTTGAAAAGGAGTATAAAACTTTCAGGGTGAAATTCTTCCTTCTATTTTTTTTTTCAATAACAGGAATACTTCAACATTCAGTGAATACAAGTTTGTTGTAAATTAATTTTTAAATCCCTTTTAAGAGAGACCTACATTTGTACTTTTGAGTTACATTTCTCTATTTATTTACCTCACGCATCCCCTAACCACATAATCAATATCCTAACTGTGTTAACTAACGCCCTAACTCCAAGTAGTATGCCTTTGTTACATTCATTTCTATTTGTTTGTGAGGAGCTGGGCTGTATTTGTATTTACAATAATCACTGTCCCTAAGATAGTGCTTTTATAAGCAATATTATTACTTACAATACCTAGAATATATGTATCTGGGGACAATAATAACTTTTCATTTCATATAATGGGCATTTTCATTTTTATTATTAATGTCCATTGGATCGAGTTTAGATATTTGTTCATCACTAATGGATTTTATGCTTTATCTATTGCAGAGAATTGAAAATTATCTGCCAAGTTCTACTGCTAGTTTTCTTTACGCCACTGATTTATCTGACGGCAAAAATGAGTGCCTTATTGAAGGGTGGGATATTGTTGAGCATCCCACTTTTCCTCCTCCACCATCGCAAAGTGAGGATGTTGAGCACTGGACTCGAGCCATGTTCATAGATGCTAAAAGAAAGTGATCTTCATCTGCAACAGACTTCTGGATTCTGTATGCTCCTTTCATTTAAATTTTGTTTGCATAGTTCACAAAAATTCACCCATTGATATGGCCTTTTAGTAATCCCACCTTTTTACACAAGTGCATGTTTGGTCAACACTTCTTGAGAAATAATCACTTCGTTTTATTTTTCTTTCAATAGCTCTTGTAGAAATATCTTGCCCCCAAAATAAACTGATTCAAAGTGTTCCTTAGCCTATAGAAAAACACATGAAAGTTTCACGGTTGAGTTCCAAGTGGTAATTTGGTTATAGAATCTGGTTATTGAACTAATTGTTTACTGCTTCATGTCAAACCTCTCGTTAACTATCCTATCGCGTTTTTTCTTTTTTGGGGTAATGTGCATGAAAGAGTTGATATATTGTAAGGATGCAACTGAACTGATGTAAGTTTAACTTTGAAAGGTTCATGGCTAATGGATTCAAATTAATAAAATAAAAGATTGATGTTGGCCTGAGTTTTAGCTTTAGCTGCATATGCAACTGAGCAATTCATTAAATTTTTTAACTCTAGACAGCTTCCAGCTCAGTGTTTTACGAGCATGTATTATGATTCTGAAGTCTTAACACTCATAATTAGCGAATATTTGCTTTGGCATTGAACCTGAATCATTCACAACACTTTTTCTTGTTCGAGTAGTTCTTATTATTCATAATACAATAAAAGCTTATGTTTTCTTTTTTTATTCCCTTGCTAATTATAATTTTTTCTACATGTCAGGTTGAAGGGAATGATTTGACTCTTGTCAGATAGCATGCAGCGAAAGCCAACATAAGATTCTTGAGGATTAATTTGTAAACTAATTGGAATATTTTAGTTGCCCTCTTGTTTGTAAATATGCATTATTATAGACTAAATTATTGTGTAAATATACAGTCAAGGTTTATTAAATTCGCTAAAATCTCATAAATAATAATGGATTCACAATTATAGTCAGTGCTTCATGATTTCACTGGAGTTGGACTCGTAAGTAGTTTTAACTGTTAGTGCTGAATCTACCTAGTAATAATTCATATAGCCTTTTATTGTCTTTTGAAGACCAATCAGTCTGTTATCTTGAAAGTCTCAGGATCGAAGTAGGTCTAAATGCATAATTAAAATCTGAAGATTATCATTCAAGTATTTTAGATAATTTTTTATTCAAACTTCGAGATATAATTTTTTAGTAGGTAAATTTAGTGTTACGTATTTAAATTTGTATGTAAAGACACGATACGTTCAAAATTTTCATATAAGCTCAAATTAATTACCTAAGATTTAAATCTGTACAAAATATTGATGTCCCGAAGCGGGAATCTCTTTGAAGGAAATAACTCATGTATGGACAATAAGATCCATATGTAAACTTAACACGTGTTACATATGAATATTGTAACACTCAATAATATCTAACATAAATGATAATTATATACGATTTTATTACACTAATATAAAATTTATATTTATAATAATATAATCATTTAAGTTATGTAATTTTTCTCTTCTTATGGAAACCTGCTTGCTTCGACTAATATTTGAGACTAATTTTTTTTTCTCAAAGCTTCTCGCTTGAGTGAGATTTCCTCGCTTAAGCAAAAATGCAACTTTCGCTTGAGCGAAAATGGTTCACTTGAGCAAGAAAAACTTTACTCGAGCGAAAATAGGGTTGAGAGTCACCTTGAACAACATATCCACCTATTTTCTCACACCATCAACCTCATACAAAAATTTTACACAACTCGAAACTCATCAACAAAGTATGTAACAACAAATATCAACATTTAGTTTTAATAATTGATTCCTAATTCCTCATTCTCATTAATCAAATTAACATCACCAACAACCAAGACTACAAACAACCATAAACTAAACACAGAGAATTAGTTAGCTTCCCTTACTTGGAGTGAAGTATAACTCTTCAAGCTATCTTTCCATTTCTACTAGCTCCAGGTAAGTCTAAATACACATTGAATGAGCATAATAGAGAGAAGCTAGTTGTTGAGGAGAAGAATCTTGAAAAAGATGAATCGGTTGAAAAAGAGAATGATTATGAGGAGAATGAGGAGAAAAAGAAAAATGAGAAAAAAATAGAGAGAATGAGGAGAAAAAGACAAAATGAGAAAAAAATAGAGAGAAAGAGAGAAAATTGAGGAAGATACAGAGAGAAAAAGAAAAATTTACCAGGTTCAAGGATATTATGAAGAAGCTGTAAATCAATACTTCTTTTACAAAAGCCATGGAACAAATGCCCACATATGAAAATTTTTTGAAGGAGTTATTGACAAAGAAAAGAAAAATTCAAGAAGATGTTCCAATTAAATTAGAAGCTGGATGCAGTGCCATTTTTTCAAAAATCTCTACCTCAAAAATTTAGAGATCCTGGGAGTTTCACAATACCAATAACTATTGGTAATCTCTCAGTGGGGAAGGCACTGTTAGATCTCGGAGCTAGCATTAATCTCATGCCTTTATCTATGTTGAAGAAGATAGGAGAGATAGATGTGAGACCAACTAGAATGACTTTATAGCTGGTAGATAGGTCTATCAAATATCCACATGACATTGTGGAAGATCTATTGGTAAAAGTTGACAAATTTCTTTTTCCAGTAGATTTTGTAGTTATGGATATGGAGGAAGATTCAGAAGTTCCTCTTATTCTTGGGCGTCCTTTCATGAAAACTGCTAAAATTATTATTGACGTAGATGATGGAAAGCTCAAAGTGAGAGCTCAGAATGATGAGGTGAATTTTAATGTTTTTTAGACTTCTCCGCACTCCAATGGTAGAAAAAAATGTTTAAGGATAGATTCACCAGATAAAGCTTTTCCTATAACAAAAAAGAAATTGTCCACTTCGAATATGTTGGAGAAAGCCTTAAATTGTTGTATTCCACAAGTAGTTGAAGAAAAGAAAGAGTCTTTAGTGCATGAATTTGTGGAAACGAAACTCAATGCTAATAAGCTCTCCATATTGTTCAAAGAGGAGGCAGTCAAGGTTCATCATGACAACATTATAAGGAAAAATGAACTTAAACCAGGTCAACCAATTCTATTTGGTAGCTCCAACTCCAAGATGAAATTCCTCCCTAGGAGATTAAAGCCAAAATGGTCAAAATTGTGGATTGTTAAGGAAATCAAGGTTGATGACACCGTGGAAATTGAAAGTCCATATTCTAGGAGAACCAAAATTGTGAGTAGGAAAATGTTGCAACCATATTTGAATCGTGAAGTAGAGACACTCAACCCAAGGACCTACCCACCATGATTAAATCACAGGCGTTGAGCTAAAAAGACGTTAAACAAGCGCTCCTGGGAGGGAACCCAATGTTTTTATGCTTTACTTTGTTTTTCTTGTTATTTAGAATTTATTTTTCATAAATAAAAGTAATGTTTTATTTTGGTGTTAGTAAAAAAAAAATCTTAATAAAAGTTTCTACATGTTCTCTATTCACCATTTTTAAAACCCAACAGGATGGTTAACCCTAGATCAAATTGCTTCTTATATTAATTGGTCTAGGGACAAACCAATTTTTTTTGGAGGGGAGTAGAGCTGCTAATGATGCTGAAGATGACAGAGAAGATGAAGACCTTCACGATCCGCATGATGATATAATTGGTGGAGAGTAATAATTTTTCTTTTTTTCTTTATATATTTTTTTATTTGTGATATACCTAAATAAGACTAAACAATTACCTCAAGTAAATTGATGTACATTTTCTATATGTGCTTAGGAAAACAATTGAGAATGGTAGAGTGAAATCAATTATTACATATTAAATCCAAATAGAGGAAGAGTGTGCATGGACATGAAAAGAAATTATTTTTGAAACTAAGGAATTGACTTTATTAAAGAAGTATATTGAGAGTCAAAGTGAAAGAATTAACTTAGAGAGATTGAATACCATCACTTCATAATAGTAACTGATATTGCTTGATTCTTTACTTATATTACTTGTTAAGAAAAGATTTGAAAATGATAAAGGCACATTTTTGTTGAGTGAGCTAAACCAGAGCCAAATAGCCAACCTTGAGAGAATTAACATTTTTGACCCCTATTTGAGCTTGAATTTTTTAAAAAAATAAACCTTTAGCCATGTAAAAAAATAAATTATCCCAACCTTTACTTGAATATGAGGGTTGAAAAAGTTATAAAAGATAAATATGAATTATGGCTAATTATTGAATGTTGTGATAGTTTCTTACAGGATCATGTATTATGGCTATTGGAACCAGATAAGAATGTTCTTCTGCTGTTTAAAAAAAAAAAAAAGGAATAGCAGAAGAGATAATATGAATGTCAAAGTCATTTTTTTTAAAAAAAGGTTGTGAGAATATTTAGTCAAATTGTAAGTTAAGGTGTTGGAAAAACAAAATCATTCATATTTCTTTAATCCTTCAAATATTTTGTTTATCCAAGAAAAACCAATATTTATTCTTAGCCTCAGTCTCATTACAAGCCTAAAAAGACCTTATTGATTCAAGTGTTGATTAACAAAAGTGATTATTAGTTTAAGATGAATATCAATTTTAGATTGCTTGATTGAAGTGGTTGGTTGAGAGAAACACCTTTTGGTGAGATGAATTCAAATGAGATAGATTACTTCTTTGAGAAAAGTTAATGAATTGTTTCTTTTATAATTTTGGGAAGTTGAAGTGTACACTCACCTTGCTTTTACTTGAAGTGATAAAATTATTTTCTTTTGAATTGGGTTTTGAAAAGAACTTATTTTGTGAATCTTGTGAGAAGTGATTTCTTTCTAACCTTTTGTGTCATACATTACAACCTAGTACAAGATTAAAATTACATCACTTTACTTGAGGACAAGTAAGATTCTAGGTTTGTTGGAGTTGTTAAGTGGTAAAATTTAAATAAAAAATTATATTTATTAGTCACTTAGCAACTAGAAATTCCTAAAAACAAGCAAAGATAACCTCTCCTAATGGAGAAAATTTTGTTTGTATTTGTATGCAGGAGTAGATATCAAAAATAGAAGAAAAAGCAAAAATCAAGGAAAGAAAGAGCAAAAATTGAAAGGAATGGGAAACATAAAAGTCATAAGTAAAATTAGGCCAACAATTGGACTAATTTCATTTAAGTGGGCCATTTTCACTAAAGTGGGCTATTTTCACTTAAGTTGGTTATTCTCACTTAAGCTAAAAATAACCTAATTTTCTCCTATATAAAGGACTCAAAAGCTCTTGTGTTGGCATCCCATCTTGGTGAATATCAAGAGTGTTTAGAAAAGAGTGAAAAGGAGAAGGAAGAGGTCCTAGATCAACTGGAAAGAAGATTCAAGATTAATATCTCATCCCCACATCCATCCAGGTATATAAGCTGCTCATAATCATGAGTGGCTAACTTTCCTTTGTATTGAGATTGAATGTAATTTGTCAAACTCTTCTATTTTACTCTTGATTGATATATATGATGTCTTTTATTTAGTGTTAATGATTTAATTCTGTTCTTAATGCGGAGATGAATTGATCACTCATCTTTTGATTTATGATTTACGGATATATTGGAAAATTGATCTTAAATCCGATTTGAATTAAATCATCTTATATGTTTGAATACTAGGAATAGATTTAAATATATATATGTTGAATTGGTTTTGAACTTAAACAAGGGTTTTATTATGATAATTTGAGGAATCAATTGTTATAATTTAATTCTTAGACATTTTAAATCAAGGGATTGGTTTAGAACGAAATTTGGTAACCTCAATAACATTAAATAATTGATTAAATATATTGATAATCAAAGGATCATAGAAGAGGGAGATAGATGAAATTCAATCTCAATACCTTTGTATTATCATCTTAATATTGCTTTATTGTTATTTGCTTCTTAATTTTATTATTAAAAACAATATAAAAGAAATTTTCTTTTACATATTCAAAATTGAGTTAGAAAAGAGATTATAATTCTTCTTAAATATTACACAAGTCCATGTGGATACGACACTTGTAGATGCTACATTGATTCAGTACACTTGCTGAAAATATATTTTTAAAATTGTTTAACACTAATAAATCTCTATGCCAAGAGTTTGCAGATACTATGAAAGGTGAATTTGAAATGTCCATGATGGGAGAGTTAAATTTTTTCTTAGGATTACAGGTTAAACAAATGTCAAATGGTATATTCATCAACCAAACAAAGTACTGCAATGAGCTATTGAAGAAATTTAATATGGAAAACTACAAAGAAGGCACTACTCCTATGTCTTCTAATTGCTATCTTGACATGGATGAAAAAGGAAAATCTGTTGATGCTACCAAGTACAGAGGATTAATTGGTTCTTTACTATATATAATTGCCAGTAGACCATATATCATGTTTGCTGTATGCTTATGTGCAAGGTTTCAAACCAATCCTAAAGAATCATATTTCACTGCTACAAAACGAATTCTCAAGTATCTCAAAGAAACAACGAATGTTGGCTTATGGTACTCCACTGGTAATCAATTGAATTTAATGGGCAATACAGACTCTATAGAAAGAGCACAAGTGGAACATTCCATCTCTTTGGAAACTGCTTGATATCATGGACTAGCAAGAAGCAGGCCAGTGTTGCATTGTCAACTGCAGAAGCAGAATATATTGCTGTTGGAAGTTGCACTGCTCAAATTCTTTTATTAAAAAAAAAACTATCTAATTTTGATTTACATTTATCTAATGTTCCTATTCTCTGTGATAACACAAGTGCTATAAACCTAACAAAAAATCCCACTCAACACTCTAGAACAAAACATATTGAAATTAGGCATCACTTCATAAGAGATCATATTGAGAAGAAAGATTGTAGAATTGAATTTGTTTCAACAAATGACCAGCTAGCTGATATTTTCACTAAACCATTAGGTTGTGACAAATTTTTCAAATTAAGAAATGAATTAGGAATCTTAAATATTAAGAATCTGTCTTAAAAACTCTACTGCTGCATAATATAGTTTGTTAATTCTTCTGAAATAGCTGACTGATTTCATTTAATTGACATACTTCTATAATTGTTGTCAGTTTAGCTTGTTAATTTCTCTGACTAGTTGACTGTTTTTTTTCTTATACATTTGTTTTTAATTAGATGTTCAAATTAACCACTATAAATCTTCAAATTATGTTTGAACTGAATCTGCTTATCAAAAAAATCGTATTGGGTCCCACTGATAAAGTATAACACTTATAGATATATGTGGGAAAGTTTTATTTCTTTTCCAAAACTGAATTTCCATTCTTTCAATGTATTCCTTTTGTGTTTCTGACATTAGAACAGTTGACTACAACCATTTTCATTGAGTGCATATCTGTTCAAAATCTTCTCACATTTATGATTCTGATTATGCTTTCCTATCAAGTCTATTCAGTCTTCTTTACTAATACACTTCTTCTGCATTATACAAACACACTTCCTCTGCATTACACAAATACAGTTTCTCTGCATCTAACTCTTCTCTACCAAAATGGCTTCAAATGATTTCTTTGTTATTGAGAGTGATGATTATAACACCCCACTGGTAAATGTTGTTGAGAGATTAAGAAAATCTTCAAAAACCAGAATGAAGACTCGTGCTTCCGAATCTCCATCTCACAGGATGCAAACACGCAATAGAGGATCAACATTTGCTTCTCCTGCTCAAGCACACAGGAACTCTGGTTCTACTGTTAAACCACCAAATCCAACGGTGGGACAATCTTCAAAGAGAATAAAAATAAGAGTAAGAATTCCTTCTCCTGTGCATGTTGAAGGCAACCAATCTAACTCTTCTGAAGCATCAGAAGACAATGCATCTGAAAATGAAGAAGAAGAAGAAGCTGTTGAATCTCTGGAACTGAAGATGAAAAGAAAACTTGTTATGATTCCCAATGTTCTCAAGTTCAACTAGTTAAATAAAGAAAATCTTGTGTTTGTGAAAAATACTCTCCAATCTCAAGGTCTGCATCAGTTTCTGGAGTTAGAAGGTAACTTTTATAATGATTTGATTAAAATCTTTTATGCAAATCTGAAAGCTGAGAACAATATACTATATTCAAAAGTAAAAGGTAAGGAAATCAAAATTGATCACTCTTTATGGAGAAGATTGGCTGGACTGAAATATGATGGAGTAAAAATAAGCAAGGGTAACACCTCTTCAGTCCCTGGTTTCAAAAAGGAATCTGTGTTTAAATCTTGCATGTGTAATGTGGAGGAAGTTGTTCAGAAATTTCAAGTTGGAAAAATTAAAAGAGATGATCATCTTCTGGCTTTCATAATTGCTTGGCATCTTACACCTAGGGGGAGCAACCATGCCCAGTTAATGGAAGAAGATTTACCTCTGATTCATTGTATGAAGAATAACATCAAAGTAAAATGGATTTATGTCATTAAGGGACATATGTTCAAAGCTAAACGCCTGAATGACCATAAACTGCCATATGCCATTTTCATCTCCAAAGTTCTGGATCACTTTCACGTTTTCATTGAAGTAGTTACAACTCAAATCATCAACCGCAAACACACATTTGATAACTATTATCTTAGAAAAATGGGTCTGACAAAGGTTGATAATGAATGGAAATTTGAAGCTGGTTCATCCTCTACTGCACCTGGTTCATCTGCTCAAGAAGATATCCCTTCAAGGAACCCTCCTCAGGATTACTCTGGTTATCAAATGGTTCCACACACAGCTCCTCCAGCATATCAAGGGATTCCATTATCTGAGTTTGAGAGAATTCTTATATCTCGTCTTAACATTCTTGGTTCTATGCAGCGCAATACCCATGAAACAATGGTAGCCAGATTTACAAACATTGACTATGAAATTGATCTTATTCAGCAACAACTTGCAGAAATTCAAGTCTCTATTGAAGAATTTGAAGGCACTTCTGGCACTGCTACTGCTATGGATGAGGATGCTGATGAAGATGAAGATAAAGATGATGGTGATGGTGATGATGATGATGATGAGGATGAGGATGAAGATTAAAATTTGTTGCTTTTCAGTCTATAATTTCTTTTTTATGCTGCTTTTTGATAAACATTTGTTGCATTCCTTGGTCTGTAATATTTTCTGCATTTCTACTGAACATTGCCTATTTGCTAATGTCAAAGGGGGAGATAATCTTCCATCTATTTTCCTTGATCTTAACAGGTTCTTGCAGTTGATGCTATTGCCATCATCAAATAGGGGGAGTTTGTTGATAATTTTGATTTGATGATGTTGCTGCAGTTTTTAGTTGATGGAAGATTATCTTTGTTTAGTTAGCTAATTTGAAATATTAGTTTGCTATTTTCATTAATATAGGAAACATGTTTGAAATATGTTTTAATGAATAAAGTCAACTATTTTGTGTTTTAGCTAACTATTTTCTTCCAGATTCTTCCAATAACTCAAAGTCTGAATATTAGCTGTTGGGAGTTAAGTCTCTCATTTTTCAATAAAAGCAAGCCTCTTGGAAGATCCAATACAACATAGAGAAATACGAAAAGGATTTCTGATACAACTTCATTTAAAGAACTAAGTCTTTGGAAGAATCTTGAGGAGAAACTGCATCAGTGAAATCTTTACTGGTTTTTACCCATCTTGGGTTATTTTAGTATATTTCTGACTTTGTATTTGTGATTAGTGTGATCACATTAGACTTAGGGTGATTCTAGTATTGTTGATAGATTTCTATAGGGTGTAGAAGTTTGTCAATCATGTTAGGATAGTCTTTAGAAGAAGAGTTCTTGTAAAGACATTTCTATTTGTGTTTTTGATATTTGTTAGTGTAACAAATTAAACTGGATGTAGCTCTATAAAAAGAGTGAACCAGTATAAATTCTTGTGCCTTCTTCTTCTTCCTTAACAATCTTTCATGATCTGCTGATATAAATAACCAACTGTTTAAATCAATCAGTCAACTAATTTGTTACTGAAAGAAACTGTGAAATTTAGTATTTGATAGATTTTGACGAAAACCAGGTATCAATTCAACCCCCCTTTCTTGATATTTCTCTGTAATTCTAACAAAAATAATGAAATTAATCAGTTCGATTGACTTAGAAATGGCAAAAACGAATCCAGCCCCAAATGCAAGGGTTTCAATAAGTGAGAATCAATTATAACAAGTTTTATGATGTTTCAACCGATTAAAATCAAGATACATGTCATAGGAAGCCATAGGAAGTGAAAACAAGCATTTTAATCGGTGGAAAATGGATTAAAATGAAGAATGAACGTGCATCCATGAAAGGAAACCAAGAACAAATAAAAGGAAAAGATAAACAAGACAAGAAGATGAAGAACACTCCACTTTCATGAAGAAAGATAAGTGCACAAGGACAATCACCACTTGAATTATGGAAAACTCAAGATAAGATTCTAGAAATGAGGCTTACCTGTTGAACTTCAAGAGAATTAGCTCTTGCTCTCAATTAATCTTCAAAGTTATGTTACAAATGAGACTCACACCCTTATATAAAGAGGGAAAACGAAAATACATGCACATGGATGGAATTTTAAAAGGTTAGGCCATGTTTGGAAGATGCTCCAAAGCTTCCCAAACAAGGTCCTTGTTTTTGGTACTATCCATGTGTCTAAACAACTAGCCTCTTATTTCTATTTTAAAGAAACACACTAAACTAACTCTATTTTTATTTACAAGGAAATTAAAAGAGCTATTAATATTTCTAATATCTTCTTCAAGTTTTTGTACATTCCTCTTGTTTTCCTTCCTTCTTTTTTCTTGGAATTTCTTTGTAAGATCTTCTTTCTTATTTTCCTTTCTCATTTTCTTGTGGTGACTCCTGCTTGCATGGGTTGAAGTTCTTTATGAATTAAGATCACATCATCCTCTCCCTCTTGAAAAGAATTCGTCCTTGAATCTGGGAGTACCTACATCACACAAAGATAAGTCACTCATATTGAAACTATTGCTATTATTTACTGTACGTATTAAAGAAAGGACTACATATATTATTTTGCAAGAAGAAAAAATACTAATAGTATTTACATACTTGTTTACCTTTTCATATTCCTGGATCAAATATAAACCAATGCATTCTCAAAGTTATGAGATAATTTTGAAAATCCTTTGATTTTCCTAATCTTCTATTATTTTTACTTAAATTTTTTTCATTTGAATTATGAAGGATGAGGTTTCTATGCAAACAATCTTTACAACAATTAAAGCATGCAATTTGCCCATAAAGATTAGCACACATGGTAGAATGTCCATTCAAGTCCTTAGATTCATATACAAAAATATTAGAAACATTTTAATAGACATTTTCTTCCATGCTTGTGCTTTTATCTTCTATGATCTGCTCTTCCTCTTCCCATTGTTTTTGCCATTGTTCTTTAATATGCAACTCTTTCCTAGGAAATAAAATAAAAGGAGACAAGTTAGTAATTTTTTTAAAGAAGAATTAGAATCAAGAATTGAAGAAGAAAAATATTGTGTAATGCCCTTTTAAGGATTCATTCTCAATCATGTCTGAAAGGGGTGTTATAAGAGACTTTTCCTCTTCTCTAATTTTTTCTAGCATTTCCTTTTGTTCTTTTTCTTTTCTTTCTTTCTCTTTTTCTTTTCTTTCTTTCTCTTTTTCTTTTCTTTCTTTCTCTTTTTCTTTTCTTTCTTTCTCTTTTTCTTTTCTTTCTTTCTCTCTTTTTTCTTTTTCCTCTTTTTTCTATCTTCTCTTCTTCTCTCAATTCTTTCTTTTCTCTCTTTCTCAATTCTTTGTAATAATCCTCCAAATCTTGCTCACTTATTGGTTTCCCATTAGAACATTGATAATGTTGGCATATTTCAAGAACAAGTGTTGATGAAGTCCTCTCAATATTTCATGAAGTTTTAAAGTTTTGATGATGAAGATTTAAAGTTCTCTAAATAACATTAAAGACTTGTGTCATCTCACAAAGGAAGGTTGCTTGATGAAAAAGGCAAGGCATAAAGACTGTTTAAAGCTTTCAAGAGAGAAGATTGATGAAGATTTTCTCAAGACCTGGAGTTTCTGTTAGAATATTTAAGGACCAAGTGTTAATGAAGTCTTCCAGAGTTTTAATGAAGTCTTAAAGTTTTGATGATGAAAATTTAAAGTGATCCAATCAACACTAAAGACCTGTGCCATCTCACAAAGGAAGGTTGCTTGATAGAAAAGGAAAGGCATAAAGAGTGTTTAAAAGCTTTCAAGAGAGAAGATTGATGAAGATTTTCTCAAGAGCTGAAGTTTCAAGTGTAGAAGGTTCTGTTTTGGGTGTTGGATGAAAAGAGTAATTCATAAATTCCATTCAAGACCTTCCCAAACAAGAGAGCAAGTTGTTTTCTCGCAAAAACGTTTTTCTACGCTTTTAATCGATTATGATACGTAGATAATCGATTATTTAACTTAAAATTTGAATTAAAATTGTTTAACGAACTAAATAATCGATTAAGTGTTTTTGATAATCGATTATATTGATTCTGGGTTAATATAATCGATTATGGCCTTAATCTAATCGATTATATCAGACGAAATAAGTTTTCCAGTTTTTAAATATGATATAATCGATTAAGCTTTTTAGATAATCGATTAAATGAGTCGTTTTTGCGAATTCAATGCTAAATCAACCTAAGAATGGAAACTTTGGAGCATTTTCGAATTATAAAATGAAAAAGAATGTCTTAGGTTAAACACATCTGATAAAACACAAAGTATTCAAAGTGTTCTTGTGCCTTAGCTTTTCAAAACCACTTTCTTGCTCTCTCAAGTATGATAAAGTCTTTGGAAGTGGTGATCTTTGTGCTTAAGCTTTCTATCCAGCACTATTATCAGGTGTATTCTTTTACTGTTTTTATAAACGGGAAAATTCATCCCTTGGATCTGTTCTAAGGGAGGTGTGTTCATCTCTTGTGTGTCAAGAGAGGTGGGTTTCATCCTCAATGTGTCTGGGGAGGTGTTTCATCCTTAGTGTGTCTAAGGAGGTGTTTCCTTTATCTTTATTTGTTATTGCATGAATTGGTGTTTGTAATTTCAATTAACGATAGTGGGGTGATCATCACGTATTTGTGGTGGTTGGGAACTGGACGTAGGATTGGCTTAATCCGAACCAGTATAAATCTCTGTGTTCTTTCTCTTTCCCTATCTCTTTTTATTGTGGATCATATTAACGATTGCAACTCAAACTGCATTAATCAAAGGTTAAGAAAAATCCGCATCCTAGTTTTTGAAAATATTTCAAAATCTGGAAATTTATTTTAAAGGAAAAAAGTTTATCAAAAATCCAATTCACCCCCCCTCTTGGTTTTTACACTGCCGTCTTTATTTAACAATTGGTCTCAGAGCTAGTTTTTTGAAAATTACTCAAAAACAAGATCCTTATGGCAGGAAAAAATCAATCTTTTGCTGAAGGTGCATTTATTCATAGACCACCACTCTTTACAGGTGAAAACTATCCTTTTTGGAAAAAGAGGATGGAGATTTTTCTTAGGTCTAATGATGAAGGCGTTTGGGATGCAATTGTAAATGGTCCATATATTCCTATGACTGTTGTTAATGAAGTGCAGGTACCCAAAAGTAAGAGCAAGTTGGACCAAGGATGAATACAACGAATATCAGTGCGACATAAGGGCGTGTAATATGATATCATCTGCCTTAACTGTTGATGAGTTTTACAGGTTGTTTGATTGCACTACTGCAAAGGAGATGTGGGACACTTAAGAAGTCACACATGAAGGAACGGAGGAGGTCAAGAGATCAAGGAAAAATACCTTGATTCAAGAATACGAGATGTTCCGGATGAGCAAAGGGGAAACCATCTATGACGTTCAAAAGAGATTTACTGACATTGTAAATCACCTCAAGGAGTTAGGTAAGAAATTTGACACTGAGGAATTAAATATGAAAGTTTTAAAATCTTTAGACAGGATATGGCAACCCAAAGTGACGGCTATCACAGAATCAAAGAATCTAACAAGCATGAACATGACAACTCTCTTTGGAAAGCTTAGAGAACACGAAATTGAGCTAGGTCGCTTCAACGGGGAAGAAGATGACGTTAAAAGGAAAGGTATTGCTTTAAAGGCTCAATCCATTAAAGAGGAGAGTAGTGACACTGATGATTCAGAAGACGATGATCTCAATGAATTTGTAAAGAAATATAAAAAGTTCATCAAGAAGAAAGGCAACCATAAGAAAGGTAAGAAATTTGAAAATTCAAATTCTAACAATAATTATAAATGTTATGGTTGTGGCAAAAAGGGACACATGAGAGCAGATTGTCCAAATTCCAAGAAATCTGAAGAAAAGGAAAAGAAAGGAAAGAAATTCTTCAAAAAGAAGAAGAAAGCATATATTGCTTGGGACGACAATGAAGTGAGTTCTTCTGAAGGTTCAAGTGATTCAGAAGAAGAAGCAAACATTTGTCTCATGGCAGATGATGATGTGGAATCCACGTGCAGCGAGGTAAGTGATTCTGATCTTCCTAATAATTATGATGAATTGCTTGAAGAATTTCTTAGTCTTTGTGAAAAATCTGAAAAGCTTTCTTCAGTCCATAATAAATTAAAAAATGACTACAAGAGTCTTGAAAAGAAAATTTCTGATTTGGAAGAAGAGAAAAAGGTTTTAAAAGAGGATTTAGAAAAAACGAAAATTCCTTGCAAATGCAAAACAAAAATTCCTATTTGTGAAAATTGTAATGTTCTTGCTAACAAGGTTTCTTATCTTGAAACATCTCTTTCAAACATTACAATGGGAAATAAAAATTTAAATAATGTTTTAAAAGTACAAAAAGGTTTATATGAAAAAGCAGGACTTGGTTATAATTTCAGATATAATCATAAACCTACCAAAACTGTTTTTGTGAAAGGAGAATCATCAAATTCAAGTAAGATTTTCGAAATCCCTAATTTCGTTAATAAACCAAATGTTCCTATAAAGAAGGTTTATAAAAATGCATATTTCTCAAGAAGAAAAAATGTTCCTACTTTTTAGTGTATGCATAAAGGTCATTCTGTTAATAGGTGCAATATTAAACGTTTTAGTGTTCCTAATGGGAAATACAAATGGGTTCCCAAAGAAAAAATTGTTTCTAACTCGTGAGGACCCTAATAAGTGATTTTAGGGAACCAGGATTTTTTTTCTTGTTTGTGTTGTAGGCTGGTTCCAACAAAATTCTCTTTGATGATGAGATAGCAAGTGATCAAGCTTATGAAGGGAGACAAAAACATCAACGAGTTAGCATATTTACCAAACTCTTATCTCAAGTAAGATTTTATGAGCTTAGAAAGGTTCCAGGTAATTGTTGATGATAAATCTGTTGATTGATTGATGTTTATTGTTGTTTTTTATGTTAATTATGTGTTTTACAAAAAATTCCGTATTTAATCGATTAGTTTTCGTGTGTTAATCGATTAAAAGCGCTGTTTTTAAAGATGTTTTACAACATAATCGATTAAATCGCTGGGGAGCAATTTAATCGATTAAGGAATGCACATAATCGATTAAATTTCTGGGTTTTCGTTTTCTGGAAAATTTTGAAGGCAAATAATCGATTACGTTCTTCAAATAATCGATTAAATGCAATGTTCTGTGTTTTTCTGCACACTGTCTTTTTGAACGTTGGGCTTAATTTCACGTGGTTTTCAATCCTAACGGCTATATTTGAATCCTAACGGCTCTATTTACATTAAATCAATGAATTGTGATCAGATTCCTTGCCTATAAATAGTTAGATTGAGAATTAAAGTGCCACTTTCACTCTCTCTCACTCTTGCTGGTTTTTCTGCTGATATACCCTCTGTTGTGCGAATTTCTGGTTCTGTGTTATTCTGTTTCTGTGCTATTTCGTTTGTGTATTTTTCTTTTATCCATTCCCTATCTACATGGCTGATCAAAGGAGGAGAAAGATGCCCTCAAGGAGGAGAAAGATGCCCTCAAGGAGGAGAGGCAAGGATCCCATGACATCCCAACAGCAAGAAAGGAGACCACCCACTCTTGCTGGATGGATTTCTGATGAGGATATGCAGATTGACTTTGTGAATAAATGGAAAGACAGGAAGATTCTAACTCCCAAATATTTATCTTGCCATTTTTTCAGAACTCACGGTTTTACTTTTCAGGATTTTTTAGTTGCAAGTGGATTGCAAAATTTTGTAGAAATGGAAGGAGCCTATTATCCAGACTTAGTCAGAGTTTTCTACATGAATCTGACCTCAAGGACAGCCAGTCCCAGTACAAAGGTGAAGGGAGTTCGAATTCACCTTGATGAAGAAGTATGGAATAATGTTGCTGGATTATCCACCCAAGGAGGCATAAACATCACTTATGGCTTTGAAGACTTCAACAAGCTGGTGGAGTTTCGCAAATTCTGCAAGGATCCAAACTTACAAGTAGAAAACTTGTACAAAGTCGGTAATGTTAAGTTAAATGAGCGCATGTTACATTATGTTATTGTATGGATTCTTGTTGCTAGAGGCACCAATCATGCCCAACTTACTAAGGAAGACATTCTCTTGATGTATGGCTTTCTTAATAATGTTAGTATTGATTGGCCTTCTATTATTTTAGATAATATGTTTAAAGCCACTAGGCTATCATCTTTTGCTTTACCCTATGTTGTGTTCATATCAAAGATATTAGAATATAAAGGTGTAGATCTTGAAGAAGAAAACAAGCAAATTTTGCTTAGCAACAGCAAAATAGGGAAGAATGTTCTAAGGCACATGGGCCTTATTGAACAAGGAAACAGGTTCGGGCAAAGAGATGAGGAAGCTGCAATGGATGAAGATGAAGAACCACCACCTCAACCTCAACCTGGATCAATGGAGGCACATATTCTCTCCAGGATGGACACCATGATGAGTCTCCAAACAACTCATTATGATGACATTTGCTCCAAGCTCTCAAGGCTTAATAGGAGAGTTTATAGAGTTGAAAGGAAGCTGGAAATTGAAGATGTCTCTCCAGAAGAAGATAATGCTAGATCTTCCAGAGGCAAACAGCCAGCAGTAGATGATGAGGAAGATGAAGAAGATGCAGGGGATAGTGAGGAAACTGAATAGGCTACAAGTTCACTAATTCCCTTAGCTTAATTTTAATTTTTCCAGCTGCTGTACTTTATTTTCCCTCTATGTTTTCTGTGTATTTAATTGCTTCTGCTTTATTAATCTCTGAATATGTAATCTTTTTGAAAATGATAAAAATGAAGGGGGAGAAATATATTTGTTTTGATTGATAATATGTCCAGATTTCTAGCTTTTAAGAAAATTAATCTCAGGGGGAGCACTAGGAAATATTTCAAATAATTGCCTAATATATCTTAAACATTTAAGAGCAAAGTTTAAGGGGGAGTTTTTAGAAATAATTTCCAGTCATTAATTTCCTTGAAATCTCTTTTTCAAAATTCAAATTGAAAATTTAAATGCTATATGACTGCCTATTTTATTTCCTTTGTAGACTAATTTTTATGATGCAGATATCCATACATTCTTTTCAAGATTTTCAGGATATCAATCACAAGTCTCTATGTTTCTTTTTATCATCATCAAAAAGGGGGAGATTGTTAGCATATTTCAAGACCAAGTGTTAATGAAGTCTTCCAGAGTTTTAATGAAGTCTTAAAGTTTTGATGAGGAAGATTTAAAGTGATCCAGTCAACATTAAAGACTTGTGCCATCTGACAAAGGAAGGTTGCTTGATAGAAAAGGAAAGGCATAAAGAGTGTTTAAAAGCTTTCAAGAGAGAAGAATGATGAAGATTTTCTCAAGAGCTGAAGTTTCAAGTGTAGAAGGTTCTGTTTTGGGTGTTGGATGAAAAGAGTAAGTCATAAATCCCATTCAAGACCTTCCTAAACAAGAGAGCAAGTTTTTTTCTCGCAAAAACGTTTTTCTACGCTTTTAATCGATCATGATACATAGATAATCGATTATTTAACTTAAAATTTGAATTAAAATTGTTTAACGAACTAAATAATCGATTAAGTGTTTTTGATAATCGATTATATTGATTCTGGGTTAATATAATCGATTATGGCCTTAATCTAATTGATTATATCAGACGAAATAAGTTTTCCAGTTTTTAAATATGATATAATCGATTAAGCTTTTTAGATAATCGATTAAATGAGTCGTTTTTGCGAATTCAATGCTAAATCAACCTAAGAATGGAAACTTTGGAGCATTTTCGAATTATAAAATGAAAGAGAATGTCTTAGGTTAAACACATATGATAAAACACAAAGTATTCAAAGTGTTTTTGTGCCTTAGCTTTTCAAAACCTCTTTCTTGCTCTCTCAAGTTTGATCAAGTCTTTGGAAGTGGTGATCTTTGTGCTTAAGCTTTCTATCCAGCACTATTATCAGGTGTATTCTTTTACTGTTTTTATTAACGGGAAAATTCATCCCTTGGATCTGTTCTAAGGGAGGTGTGTTCATCTCTTGTGTGTCAAGAGAGGTGGGTTTCATCCTCAGTGTGTCTGGGGAGGTGTTTCATCCTTAGTGTGTCTAAGGAGGTGTTTCATCCTTAGTGTGTCTAAGGAGGTGTTTCCTTTATCTTTATTTGTTATTGCATGAATTGGTGTTTGTAATTTCAATTAACGATAGTGGGGTGATCATCACGTATTTGTGGTGGTTGGGAACTGGACGTAGGATTGGCTTAATCTGAACCAGTATAAATCTCTGTGTTCTTTCTCTTTCCCTATCTCTTTTTATTGTGGATCATATTAACGATTGCAACTCAAACTGCATTAATCAAAGGTTAAGAAAAATCCGCATCCTAGTTTTTGAAAATATTTCAAAATCTGGAAATTTATTTTAAAGGAAAAAAGTTTATCAAAATCCAATTCACCCCCCCTCTTGGTTTTTACACTGCCATCTTTATTTAACAGTTTCAAGTTTTGAAGTTTCTGTTTTGGGTGATGGATGAAAAGAGTAAGTCATAAATCCCATTCAAGACCATTCCAAACTTGAGAGCAAGTAGTTTTCTCGCAAAATCGTTTTTTTACGCTTTTAATCGATTATGATACGTAGTCTAATCGATTATTTCACTTAAAATTTGAATTAAAATAGTTTAACAAACAAAATAATCGATTAAGTGTTTTTTATAATCGATTATATTGATTCTGGGTTAATATAATCGATTATGGCCTTAATCTAATCGATTATATCAGACGAAATGAGTTTTCAAGTTTTTAACTCTGATATAATCGATTAAATAAGTTGTTTTTGTGAAATCAATGCTAAATCAACATAAGAATGGAAACTTTGATGCATTTTTCGAATTATAAAATGAAAGAGAATGTCTTAGGTTCAACACATTTGATTAAACATTATATTCAAAGTGTTCTTGCTCTATAGTTTTTCAAAACCACTTTCTTGCTCTCTCAAGGTTGATCAAAGTCTTTGGAAGTGGTGATCTTTGTGCTTAAGCTTTCATTCAACACTCAATTAGGTGTTTTCTTTTACTGTTTTTCTAAACGGGTAAAATTCATCCCTTCGATCTGTTCTAAAGGGAGATGTGTTCATCTCTTGTGTGTCAAGAGAGGTGGGAATCATCCTCAGTGTGTCTGAGGAGGTGTTTTATCCTTAGTGTGTCTAAGGAGGTGTTTCCTTTATCTTTATTTGTTATTGTATGAATTGGTGTTTGTAATTTCAATTAAAGATAGTGGAGTGATCATCACGTATTTGTGGTGGTTGGGAACTGAACGTAGGATTGGCCTAATCCGAACCAATATAAATCTTTGTGTTCTTTCTCTTTCCCTATCTCTTTTTATATTGGATCATATTAACAATTGCAATTCAAACTGCGCTCATCTAAGGTTAAGGATAATCCACATCCTGGTTTTAAAACATTTATTTAAAATCTGGAAAATTATTTTAAAGAGAAAAAGTTTATTAAAAATCCAATTCACGCCCCTCTTGATTTTTACACTGTCGTTTATTTCTAACAATTGGCCTCAGAGCTAGTTTTTGAAAATTACTCAAAATCAAGATCCTTATGGCAGGCAAAAATCAATCTTTTGCTGAAGGTGCATCTATTCATAGACCACCACTCTTTACTGGTGAAAACTATCCTTTTTGGAAAAAGAGGATGGAGATTTTCCTTAGGTCTAATGATCAAGGAGTTTGGGATGCAATTGTAAGTGGTCCATATATTCCTATGACTGTTGTTAATGAAGTGCAGGTACCCAAAGTGAGAGCAAGTTGGACAAAGGATGAGTACAATGAGTATCAATGCGACATAAGGGCATGCAATATGATATCATCTGCCTTAACTGTTGATGAGTTTTACAGGTTGTCTGATTGCACTACAGCAAAGGAGATGTGGGACACTCTTGAAGTCACACATGAAGGAACAGAGGATGTCAAAAGATCAAGGAAAAACACCTTGATTCAAGAATATGAGATGTTCCGGATGAACAAAGGGGAAATCATCTATGATGTTTAGAAAAGATTTACTTACATTGTAAATCACCTCAAGGCGTTAGGTAAGAAATTTGACACTTAGGAATTAAATGTGAAAATTTTAAAATCTTTGGACAGGACATGGCAACCCAAGGTGACGGCTATCACGGAATCCAAGAATCTCACAAGCATGAATATGACAACTCTCTTTGGTAAGCTTAGAGAACACGAAATTCAGCTTGGACGCTTCAAAGGAGAAGAAGAAGACGTCAAGAGGAAAGGTGTTGCTCTTAAAGTCGAATCATACAAGGATGAGAGTAGTGTGTCTAAGGAGGTGTTTCCTTTATCTTTATTTGTTATTGCATGAATTGGTGTTTGTAATTTCAATTAAAGATAGTGGGGTGATCATCACGTATTTGTGGTGGTTGGGAACTGGACGTAGGATTGGCCTAATCCGAACCAGTATAAATCTCTGTGTTCTTTCTCTTTCCCTATCTCTTTTTATTGTGGATCATATTAACAATTGTAATTCAAACTGCGCTCATCTAAGGTTAAGGATAATCCGCATCCTGGTTTTAAAACATTTATTTAAAATCTGGAAAATTATTTTAAAGAGAAAAAGTTTATTAAAAATCCAATTCTCCCCCCCTCTTGATTTTTACACTGCCGTTTATTTCTAACAGATAATAGGTATATCCATATCCTTCACATGTGGAGCATCTAATAGAACTAGTTTTAATCTTGGAGATTGATTTCTCTTTATATTTGTGCTCCTTATCTCCATAACTTTCACAATCTTTTGCAATGTTTGAAGAATTTCTTGAGTACGTTTTCCTATAAGAAGGAACAAACTTATCTCTCATACATGCCATGAAGTAATGGCTAACCTCCTACCACTAAGAACTTCTTTTTTTATTTGGTTCCACCACACTAAAATGTATTGTTCAAATTCAAGAGTAATGAGGTTAACTTGTGTAAGATTTTCAAAAGTATAAACACTTAAAATTTGTTCAACTTGAGATTCCCATTCAAAATATAATTCTAGATTATTATCACCAAGAAATTTTGGAAATCTAAGATCACTTTTGGCAACTCTCTCTTGACATACATCTTTTCCTCCTCTCTTTTTCTTTGTGTGTATGGTAATGATATTCATTTGATCCATCACTTTCAACTTGAGGAGTTCTTCTTCTTTCATATGATTGCCAATTGAGTTCTTCTACCTTTGTAAGTTGGCCTACTTGCCTTGTAAGTTCTTCTACCTTTGCATAAATTTGTGCATACCTTGAAGACATTGTTCGAGAATTTACTTGGTTGGACACAAAAGAAAATTAACAAAACAACAACTAACAAAGAGAATTTGGTTAGACGAGTTAGGTAAAAGAAAACAATTATATGAGCTCTCAATTTTTTTAAGTGTATTTTGCTCTTAATCTTATAAAATTCCTCTCAACTCTTGGCACTCAAGCTCTCATTCCATTCTCAAGGTAATTTATCAAGTCAAAGAATCCACTTAGTCATCAATTCAAGTGAAAGATGAAATGATTGGCCAAAGCACTTAGAATTTCAAGAATATTATGACAACTTCAAGACAAAACTTTAGGAATTTTTGAAGACTAAAAACTAGAAAGGGTAAAGCAAGAATTAGGAGAACAAAAGAATAAACACAATGTGATAATACGGAACAAATATAAAAGAGAAAAGCACCAAATAAAGTTAGAAAGATTACTCAACAAAATTTAGACTAATTCCTAATCAAAATCACTCATGAAAAGAAGTTCAACAACATCCACAATGTTGGGATTAATTTGCCAAACCAATGATCAACAATCAACAATGTATCTAAGCAAGGATAGAGAATCTTTTTCTTAATTTTTCTGTACACAATTGTAAGCCAAAGACTTATATAGATTCATCCATGTACACTTTTTTTTCATGTTTTTTTTGTGCTTTTATGATCCAATGCTTAAACACATATATCAAGAGTTGATCTAACAAAGTTTGAACGCTTAACACCTATTTTTGGAGTCAATTGATCAATTCAATTCACAAGTAATCTCAACAAGAAAAATAGACTAAACTAAATCAAGTAACACAAGAATTTGATGTAAAGAAAACTTAACAAACATATGACTCAAAACAATAAAAGGATGACTCAAACTAGTGGCAACCAAAGATTAATGAATGTCATTTTATCAAACACTTCATATGCCTCAATTAACAAAAATTTATTAACCAAGATTAACCAAGAATTTATGAACAAACAACCACACTAAAAAAACATATTTAGAAACTGCTTTTTTTTTGCTGTAGATTTGATTCATGTAGTTTCAAGTTTTGAACCTCCAAAATTCATCTAATGGCTCTAGAACTTTTAGGACCATACCATAACCATGTGTTCTTCATGTTTTTGACTCAAATATATCATGTTTGAAACCTTAGAGCTTTGATACCAAATGATGCACGCGTAAGTTGCATTAAATTGAAATAGGATCTATCAAACATGATTAGAGACATATGTGAGCACTTTAAACAATTTAAATGTTTTAAATGAAAATGGGGAAAAACATGAACAACCCCTTGTTTATGATTTTGAATAGTGCAAACTAGAGGAAATCAAGTTTTAAGAAGATTCAATCGATTAAATTCAAGATAGAACCCATAGGAAGCCATAGAAGATGAAAACAATGAAATTAATCGGTTCAATTGACTTAGAAATAGAAAAAACAAATCCTATACAAGGGTTTCAATCGGTGAGAATCAATTATAAAAAGTTTTATGATGTTTCAACCGATTAAAATGAAGATACATGTCATAAGAAGCCATAGGAAGTGAAAACAAGCATTTTAATCGATAGAAAATGGATTAAAATGAAGATGTATGGTGCAACTATGAAGAACAAGTAAGAACAATCAAAGAGAAAACATGGAGAATATAAGAGAATGAAGAACACTCCACATTCATGAAGAAAGATAAGTTCACAAGGACAATCACCACTTGAATGGAAAACTCAAGATAAGATTATAGAAATGAGGCTTACCTCTTGAACTTCAAAGAGAATTAGCTCTTGCTCTCAATTAATCTTCAAAATTATGTTACAAATGAAACTCACACCCTCATATATAAAGAGGGAAAATGAAAATACATGCACATGGGTGGAATTCTAAAAGGTTAGGCCATGTTTGGAAGATGCTCCAAAGCTTCCCAAACAAGACCCTTATTTTTGGTACTATCCATGTGTCCAAACAACTAGCCTCTTATTTCTATTTGAAAGAAAGACACTAAACTAACTCTATTTTTATTTATAAGAAAATTACAAGAGCTATTAATATTTCTAATATCTTCTTCAAGCTTCTTGTACATTCCCCTTGTTTTCATTCCTTCTTTTTTCTTGGAATTTCTTTGTAAGATCTTCTTTCTTATTTTCCTTTCTTATTTTCTTGTGGTGACTCCTCCTTGCATGGGTTGAGGTTCTTCATGAGTTGAGATCACATCATTAAATATCTATAATATTTAGAAATGTGTTTATATTTGATTCTAATATTAATTTTGGGAATATTGGAA
The DNA here is from genome assembly GCA_030347555.1 of Lablab purpureus. Classification (NCBI taxonomy): domain Eukaryota; kingdom Viridiplantae; phylum Streptophyta; class Magnoliopsida; order Fabales; family Fabaceae; genus Lablab; species Lablab purpureus. The sequence goes on along the minus strand of CM059261.1, from coordinate 13,694,931 downwards.
GAGAAATACCCTAAATTGCTTTCTCATCACTCACTCTTGAATTTAGCTTAGTGTGTGAGTACTCCATATCTTTTTCCCTTTCTCAATTTAATCTTTAATCTTTATATTTTAACAAGTCTTTTGGGTGAAAACTATTCAATAGGTACATGAACATTTTTAATATCCACTTGGAATGGAAATATCTCTGATGGAAATATTAGTGGCATTGGAATGTCGGTGACCGTTGAAGGGAACTTATACCACTGTGGGTACACTTGTTAGTATATGAACAAAATAAGTGTAAGTTAACTCGTGCCTGACTCCTTTTTTTCATCAGGGTCGAAGACAGGCTAGAAGAAGAATCAGAAAAGGGGACAAAAAGCTACAAAGCGTTATTTATAAAGATTCTATAGAAGTTGCCAAGATAAAAGTGGTAGTTTTTAGGGCAATAAATGTAAACATTCAGAGTTGTATTAGAGCAAAGGCTGAGAACTATCATTCTCAAGTCAGAATGATCATTCTCATGACGAGAACAATCGTTCTCAGTTAAGAACGACCATTCTCAAATGTATGCAATGAAGATGAGAACGACTATTCTCAAGCATATCAAGAACAACCTGTTCTTAGAGTTTTCGTTGTAGGCTCGTTCTCAAGCTGAGAATAGTCATTCTCAGAGGGAGAATGGTTGTTCTACGCCTCTGAAGCACATTTAAATAGTAGTTTTATGCATTGTACAACACACATAAACACACACTGCTCTGAATACTGTTGTACTTTCAAATTATAGCTCTGAATTGTTTTTTTAATAAGGATAAAGCTTGTTTCGGAGGTTTCTTTCTCTTTTCTCTCCACCATCAACCTTGGCCAATTTTAGAAAAACAGTTTGCAGTTGCAGGTGAAAATCAATTCTTTAAAGATTCTTGAAATGCTTATACCAATGTATCATATATCTAATTCAATTAGCAATTCAATTATAAATTACAGAAATTAAAGAAGCAGGGAAAGAAGATCAACACAAAAGATTTATACTGGTTCACCTTCCTATGAAGGCTACATCTAATTTCCTAAACACCCAAATGAAAGCAATTTACTAAATTTCAGTTTTTACATGAACCCTCCATGAAAAACTAAAAACAAAAAACAGAACAATACAATTGATCCTGAACCCTACAAGATCTGTATATCCTTGTAAAACCCTATTACAAGAGCACCTAATCACCCTGATTAAGAAGAAACAAACCCAGTACAAGATTACACAAGATTATGGAACAAATTCACCTGATTTACACTTGCACTATATGAAACATGACAAAATTCAGGTGATGACTTTCTATGGAAAGATTCTCAATTCAATTTGATCTTGGACTCTTTGATTGATTTCACAAATTGATTTAGAACACTTGAAAAATCTTTCTGAACAATGGGTTTCTCTGTAATTGATTCGTTGTCCAGTACTTTAAAACTCAAAGTATTTAGAACAGATCTGGTTTAGTGTTTTAAAACTGTTACTGAAAAAATCAGTTAGTTAAAACACGATTTAGCTAATTGTTTTCATTAAAATGAATTTTCCAGAGAGCATCCAAAATCTGAAAACTGAAAATAGTCAGTTGAAAACACGATTAAGCTGGTGGAAATCATTAAAGAGAAATCTTTAAGTGATTTTAGCTTGTTTAAATGCGAATCAATCAGATTTTTCAGAGAACATGGATTTCTTAATAACAGCTCCAAAATTTTAGTTGATTTAAATTCTGAAAAATGGCTAGCTGAAATCAACTGGAAGTAAAATTTAGAAACAACAGTTCCAGAATTTAAGTTGATTAAAATCTTGAAAATAGTTAGTTGAATTCAACCAGAACAAACTTAAAAACATCAGTTCAAAATATTAGTTAACTGAAATCCATACCAGTTGGTTAAAATGTTTAAGATTGAGTTAGCCACCAAACTAAGAACATTTTAACTGATTGAAAACATATTTTTAATGAGTTGAAAACAGTGAAAACTTCTTTAAAACATTTCAAAACATTTTAAAAAGCAAGATTAAATGAAATGCATCTTACCCCAAATCCTAAGACACTCTAACACTAAGATAAAATCTTCATTCTGCAAATGTCATCATCTTCATCATCAAAGTGGTTGGAGACATCAAATTAACATGAAGCCAATTCTTTAAGTCCAACAGTAAAGACTAAGATTAGCTTTTAAAAAAGCTTTTTTCAAAACATCGGTGGCAACTCCTAGAACCCACTTTTCAAAACCATTAACTTAGGGAAGGTTGGGTTTCCTGACATCTCTAGGTTGATGTGATTATTTTCAAAATGGAAGTCTCAACCATCGATGGTCGGTTTGCGACAGATGATGACTCTACTGGGGAAGCTATGAGGGTTAAGATCATTTAGTGATGATATTAACAATTAGAAATAGTATTTAAGTTTACAACATTGCCTCATTTATTTATTGATTGGCTTTCAATAAATTTCTTATTTAGAGTGGCTTTTATATACTTCTTGTATGTAAAATTGTTTGAAATGAAAACTATACACAACATCCTTTGCACACAACAAAGCCTCTATACTCGGGGCAAGAGTGATGATCCTTAGGAGAGAGGATGACGTACGACTGTCCATAGTTCGAGCCTATTGGCTTCCCACAGGTCATTGTCAGAAATCATCACTCAAGATGATAACCGGTTACTCTAACTGGTGACTAATTAAGACCATGGTGTCTTGAGGTCAATAGCGATAGAGGTACTGGGACCCTATAATGAGGACACCTTGGGGACCTAGCCTTGGTGAAGGAGTCTAGAACAACCATGAACCTATGCACCTTTTTGCAAGGACCCCAACCCATGGATTGATCGTGACTTCTCGTGGGTGTACATGTTTTTGTACATTTGTGTGTGCCTTTGTTTGTGTGTATTTTTTTCATAGAGATGAATTGGAATTAAAACAGATAAACAATTAATTAAGGCCAAATAAAAAATAAGAAAACAATAATTTCCTTTTGTATAAATAAAACTTTTCCTCACTATCTTTAAATACAATTACAAACACTAATCAATGACAATATATAAAAACAAATAAAGATAAACAGAAACACCTCCTTAGACACACTAAGGATGATCCCACCTTTCTTGACATACAAGAGATGAACAAACACCTCCCTTTAGAACAGATCCAAGGGATGAATTACATAAACCAGTAAACAAGAAAGAGAACACCTGATAAATGCTGGATATGAAAGCTTAAGCACAGAACAATCACCACTTCCAAGAACTAAGATCAACCTTGAGAGAGCAAGAAAGCGGCTTTGAAAATATTTGAGCACAAGAACACTATATTTTCGTGTTTGATAAGATGTGTTTCAACCTAAGGCCTTACCATTCATTTTATAATTTGAAATCAGCTTAAAGATTCCATTCTTAGGTTGTTTCAACATTTAATTCGCAAAAACATCATATTTTATCAATTGTATAAAAGCCATAATCGATTATTTCAGAGCAAAACTGGAAAACACATTTTTTGTGATATAATCGATTAGATTAAATCCATAATCAGCCTAGAAAACAATATAATTAATTATCAAAACACTTAATCGATTATTTTGTTCGTTAAACTTGTTTAATTCAAATTTTAAGTGATATAATCAATTCTATTTCGATTTCTAATCAATTAGAAGCGTAGAAAATGCTTTTTACAAAAATATGACTTGCTCTCAAGATTGAAATGGTCTTGGGGAGAAAGTATGACTTACTCTTTTTATCCAACACCCAAAATTGAAACTTCTAAACTTGATTCTTCAGCTGTTGAGCAAATCTTAGAGATCTCCATTCTTGATTACTTTCATTCTCCGTGATTGAGTATTTTATTAGCCTTTATTCTCCATGATGCAGCCTTCCTTTTTGGGATAAAATCAAGTCTTTAATGTTGCAATAATTTCTGTATCTTCATCATCAAAACATCAATCTTTAGCATCCTTTTGAATTTAATTCTTTTACAAAAATCTGCATTTATTCTTGAATTAAATCAACAATCTCCCCCTTTTTTGATGATGATAAAAAACTTAAAAACTTGTGATTAATATCCTAAAAATAATATTAAAAAATATTGTATGGATATCTCCATCATAAGTGTTAGTCCAAAAAGGAATAATATAGGCAATCAATTCTCAATCAACAAATATCAAATTTTCAGAATTTTAAATTTTTTCAAAAAAAATTACTGCATAGAAGAATTTCCCTATTCTCCCCCTTAATATTTGCTTTTAATGCTTAAGATATTTTTGATATTTCCTAAATCAATCCCATATATTTTTCTCCTCCTTTTTGAACAGAAGAAAAAAGTTACAAAAAAAACAGAGTCACACAGAGAAGCACAAAATTTAGCATAATACATTTAGAGAAAAAACATAGAGGCATCAGCTGAAAGCAAGAAAAAAGCAGGAAAAAAATAGTGGAGCAATGGGCCAAGTGATTAATAGTTCTATTCGGTTTCCTCACTGTCCCCATCTTCTTCATCCTCATTGTCTTCAGCTGGTTGTTTTCCTTTTGAGGATCATATATTATCTTCTTCTAGAGATATATCATCAATTTTCAATTTTCTTTCAACTCTATATACTCTCCTATTGAGCCTTGAGAGTCTTGAACATAGATCATCATAGTGTTGAATCTGTAAATTAAGGATGTTGTCCATTCTTGAGTATATATTGGCTTCCATGGATCTAGGTGGTGATTGACCTTCATTTTCTTCATCTTCCTCCATGGGAGCTGTTAGCAGCAGAGTAATATCAAGAAGGGGGGGTTGAATTGATATTAGGCTTTTATGAAAACTTTTTCGTATCAGAAAATTTACTGGTTCAATTTACAGAGAATTAGCTGACTGATAATCGCGAAATAGTGGGTTAGTTCTTACTGTAGAAAATATCAGATGATGAAGGAAAAGAAAATATGACACCAAGAGTTATACTGGTTCGTTCTTTATGCAAGAACTACATCCAGTTGGTGATCTGCAACTCCACAGATCCTAATCACTATCAAAATCGTATTCTTTACAACAAATCCTTTTCTTGAACACTACAAGAAAATCAAAGAACCTATTCTAAACACTATAGAATAGCTCTACACCCACTGACTCACACTGAGTCACTGTGATCACCCCAATCACAGTACGAATCTCTAACCCGAGATCAAAGAATACAAGATACAGTGAAAAGAAAGAAAATAATCTTCTTGGAAGAATACATAGTAAATTTGAAACTCTACAGAAATCTATTCGTCTTAAATGTATGAAGCACTTGAGAGCTTTCTCTTCAATTCTTTCGATAGTTGATGCGTCCTTGAATGTTGTATTTATAGGACAAATGATTTGTAATGGGTCTTATCCTTTGGAAAATACAAAACCCGCGTTTCTGCATAAGGTATGTGCCAGGAACAGAATAGTCGACTGAAGACTCAGACCAGTTTGTTATTTTCATTAAACCTATATACCTGGTACATTTAATGAAAATAGTCGACTAGAGAAGTAGAATTAGTAGACTAACTGATGAACAATAACAACAGACTATTATTATTCAATTGGTTAATCCTTTAAGATAATCTAACATAAGTAATCCTAAATCATTTCAAAAACATTAACCACGCATCCAGCACAATATAAACACAATTAACAAAGCTTTAATAAACATCATCAAATCATAAATCATCAACAGGAGCTTCTTCACCTTTTTGTATGAATCTGTTTCCTTGTTCAATTAAGCCCATATGACATAGGATAATTTTTCCTATTTTGTTGTTACTTAGCAAAATTTGTTTTGTCTCCCTGTCAAATCTACGCCTTTGTATTCCAAGATTTTAGAAATAAATACTGGATAGGGTAAAACAAAAGTAGATAACCTAGTGGCCTTGAACATATTTTCAGTTATGATTGTTGGCCAATCAATATTAACTTTATTGAAAAAATCATACATTAACAAAATATCCTCTTTTGTAAGCTGAGCATGGTTAGTTCCTCTAACAGCTAAAATCCAGACAATAACATAATGAATAACTTGCATTTTAGGTGGTGAGCTATGCTAGAGCGGATTCAATGAGATCCCAGATTCCATTGATAGTCCTGGTCACGTAGACTAAGATGCCAGGTGGTGAGGAGCTGATGGGGGGATGCTGAAGACCTGCTCTGAGGCTACATTGAGGTAGGTCAGGGTCAGAGTAGGGTTGACAGTAGTCCTACCCTGTGGGTAGGGTGATCAGAGTGTTAGTGTGCCGGTACAGTAGCCGACCACAATGTGACCCACAGGTGTTAGTCTCTAAGTTCGGGCATAATAGTCGTGTCTTCCGGAAGATGTTTTCTTTTTAGGACATGTTGAATGTGCATGAGAATGTTGTGAGTATGTGTATTACATGATAATATTATTTGTATTGTTACTTTTGAATTATTAAAGATTTTTTGGATTTTAGGACATTTAAGTATGTTATATGATGAATGTGCATGAGAATGATGTGATGATGAATACTATATGATGTTATTATTTTGTGTCGTTATATTTTTGAATGATTAGCTTACCCTACAATTCTCAATTGTTTGGCCTGATCGTGTTTTGCTACACAGGAGCAGATATCTTAATAGGTGAGCGGGATGTTTCGGAGTCCCAGGATTATATTGGAAGATGAAGTAGTAGTTATACGCATATATTTATATATGTTTTTATTTCTTATAATAGAATTTTGTACTAGTAGAGATTTCCTTTTGTATTGAATACAAATACAAATTTTATATATAATGTGTTTTATTATCAGTTAATACAAGTTATGGTTGCATACTAAGTATGATAATAGCAACGATCTCTTGGGTCGTTACAAAGTTCCTATTAAAAAAAATTGTTCTATTAAGTACTCAAGATATTTATATTTTTTAATTGAATTATTATTTATTTCACCATCAACTAAAGTGACATAAATATATAAGTTTGTTGTCTCAAGCATAACACCACTAAATATTTATTAAATGATTATTATTATTATTTAATTATGAAATTTTTTAAATAATTTTAAAAACTATTTACGAATTTATTAATCAAGTTATTGTAATATTTAATTATTAAAAAATCAAGCTATTTTAAACTTTTACAAAATTATGGATTGTCATATAATTTACATTTTTAATTTTTTTTTGTTAAATAAAATAATAATAATATTATATAACTCTATACATGAATAATAACTCTTTATGCATGAATACAACCACTCTTTATGAAGGCTGATAATTCAACCACTAAACTGGAATGACTTTCATTTAAAACATTACACATATATACATATAAATACATATGCATATATAAATACATACAACTACACATATATATACATGCATACATATGTATATATAAATATATAATTATATATATATGTATATATATATATAAATACATAAATATATAAATACATAAATACATAAATACATAAATACATAAATACATAAATACATAAATACATAAATATATAAATACATAAATAGATAAATACATAAATATATAAATAAATAAATAGATAAATACATAAATAGATAAATACATAAATACATACATACATACATAAATACATAAATAGATAAATACATAAATACATACATAAATACATAAATACATAAATACATAAATACATAAATACATAAATACATAAATACATAAATACATAAATACATAAATACATAAATACATAAATACATAAATACATAAATACATAAATATATACATATATACATATATAAATATATAAATACATAAATACATAAATATATAAATAGTTAAATACATAAATATATATATATATATATAATTATATAAATATTTAAATATATAAATATTTAAATATTTGAATATTTAGATATTTAAATATATAAATGTGTAAATATTTTTAAATTACCGAAAGATTTACCGATAGATTTTATTTCGTACAATATAGCACCAACTTTACCGACAGATTTTACCAATGGAATATTTTACCGACGGATTTTATTTTGCACAATATGACGCGAACTTTACTGACGGAGTGTGATCCGTCGATATTACCGACTCAATTAAATATGTCGGTAAAATCCGTCGATAATTAAAAATTACCGATGAGAAATTTTCCGTTGATAATTTACAATTTTCTTATAGTGAGTTCTTCTACCCAACTCTTGCTTACCTTGCATGACTTTAGGGTTAAGAAATGTTTAGTCTTTTTCCCTTTCATAACAATCTTGAATTGAAGAAAACTATCCTTGTGTTGCCATAAGTGCTTTGTTCCATTTTTTTATTTTCCACCCACAAGTTTCTTATAATAATTGCATTAAGCTTTGTCCTCTCCATTAATTTTAATATTTTTAAAATGTAGACAAATCTTACTTTAAGCCTATTTGTTCTTGATTGTGCAGTTTTATCATGTTCATCATCTTCTGTTGTTGGTGGAACTTCATTTGGTTGATGTGCTTGTGATGTTTCAATATCTTCCATCACAAGAAATAAAATTTCTATAATTACAAGAGTAAAACTATTTATCTATTATGTTTCTCAACAAATAGTTTTTTTCATCATAAAATTTGAATTTTGATAAAGAAAAGTGAAACTCATAAAACATCACACAACAATTATATATTTTACAACATAAGACACTTTTAAAATTTAATTATAAATAAAATGAATAAAGTTAAGAAAATGAAAATAAAATAGAAAATGAAAATAAAATAATACAAAAAAATGAATAAAAATTAAGAAAATAAAAATAGAAATAGGCATACTGAAGCCAATATATAAAAGCAACAAATTTGTACAAAGTTATCCAAAAGGTTATGTATCTAACTATATATGTAATAGATTAGTGATGTATGTCTTTTTACTCTTTATTTTTTTTATCTAAGAACACTTTCTAAGCCATTTGTTCTATTTTCAAACCATGCATTTTGCACGTTTTTATAAAAATAATGACATAATTTAAGTTTAGTAAATTTATTGCAATTTACATATTTTTAACATCAAAACATACATTCATACATTCATATTGCATATATATTTTTTTTCTGGTTGATATTTTTTTTGTAGGAGAAGAAGAACTTGAAGTTATTTTGAGATGAGTCCAAGGTGCTTCGGTGGGAAAAACTTTTTCAATCTTCCAAATTAAATTCCTCGCGCGGCCCATTTATCATGAGACCAACAGAAGAACTTCCTTTCAAATCTGCAATCAAATCGAAGCATTAAATTTATTCTAAAGGAGGAATTATTTCTATTCTTGGCAAAGGATCTCCTAATCAGCAAAATCAAATCCGGAGAAAAAAATATTTGACTTGAATTGTAATTAATTTTCAGATTTTTACTTGTAATAAGACCTTGGCTAATCTCCTATAAATAGGAGATTTAGATGCAAGGCAAGACACTTCACCAGAGCAATAGTCTTTCTTCCTCTCTCTCTTTTTCTCATTATAGTTTTGTTGTTAGTTTGGGATGAAGCTGCAGAAGTTTTAGGAGCTGTTGCTACAATTTTCTGGTTTTGTTTTCTTTCATGTTAATTTATTTAATTTTATTATTTCATATTTTAGCCTTCATTTTATCTAATTCTGGTCAATAATTTAAATTTTGTACGTTTTACTTTCTCACTTTTACTTTCTCACATTCGCATTCACATCCTCACACATATCTATTTATTTTTCAGACTCCAGTAATTTTATTAGCATTTTACTTTTAATTTAAATTCAGTATTTTATAATTCCAGCCTACATTTTAAATTCAGTATTTTACTTATTCATTTTAAATTTTAATAGTCAATTGAATATATTTTCATTTAATTGTTAATTATTTATTTATCTTTATTATAATTTGAATTAACATCAATATATCATTCTAATTATTGCTCTGTCTTAAAATCTATGATTTAACTGTTAATTGTTTATTTATTTTTATTTTTATTAGCATAATAATTTCATTCCAATTATTGCTTTGCCTTTAAATTTGTCTTTTATTTTATTTATTTTAATCATAAAAGCATTTATAAACGTTCTCATTATTAAATTCTTAGCATCGTAATTTAATTCTACATGCATTAGTTTTTTGTATTTAAATAATTTAATTTCCATATTTGTTTTTAATTTCAGTTTCCCTTAATTATTTTATTTATAATTTTCTTTACTATGTGTTTCTAATTTTAGTTTTCATTAATTATTTATTTACAATTATTACTCTGCATTATTAATCTTATCAACTCGACAAAACCCCCTTTATTATTATTATTGTTTATTTTAACTTTTCTTTGGAGAACAATGTTTAACAATGGTTACACTCCTACAATTGTGTCCTTGTGAGATTCGACATGGGTTAGCTATATTACATTAGTTAACTTGTTTTCTTTGATCAGAATTTTGTGCGACCAAAAATCTGTTTGTCAATTAGTCACAAAGAGATTACAAAATGTAACTTAAAAAATCCCTCCAATGAAGTTCTAACCAAAAATCCTAAATTTCATATAATAAAATAGTAATAGATGCTATTAAGATCAATGCATAATATTTAGAAATTGATAAAGCAAAGAATTAATCTTATGCCTTTACCAAATTCATTGAAGGGACTAAGAAAAGTAAATATGTGGAGGATGGGAGAAAGAAAAGAGTGTATTGAAATGGTTGAAGAGATCAAGGATTTTGAAGAAGTAAGTGAAGGGTGGAAGAAAAGAAAAGAGTATGGAATAAAAAAGAAATGGTAGTCCTTTATATGTGAAAAATAAAGAGAGACATTGAGAATAAGGTTAATATTTTAGGATTTACATTTAAATTTAAAGATGTGAGTAGGGATGAGTATGGGGGCAAGGTGGGGAATGCATTACCCTTCCTCGACCCTGATTTCTTAAAGTGAGAAAAATCCAAACTTGATCATGATCCTGATCAACTCGGTTTTTCCCTGTCAAACTCAGGACTGATACAGTTCGATCTTCACAGACGCATATTTAATTACCATCCCTAGCTTTAGGAGCCATGATTATTTAAGTACAACTACAATTTAAGATGTATAATAGAAATATAACAGGTACAATGGAAACATAATTAGGAGTAGAGTTATCAAACACATATCAACTTTAAATGAAAAATATGATAATAAAGTAAATGACATATATTCACGATTTACACAAAATAGAAAGATATAGTTTATAAATGAAATATCTCATCATGTGATTTTTTATTAATTATTCAGACATATTTTTATATCCTTGAAGGGTTGTTAGGATGATTTATACAGACACTCTGAAGGAGGTCTTATATGGAATTAGAATCACTAGCCATATATTATGGATATTATTCATGGTTTGATAAGGGTTGAAGCCATTAGTTGTGAGGCCAAAACGAACATTTCTAGGTTATATAACAAACTCAGGGTAAAGCTGATCAAAACTCTTCCATGCTTTAGCATATCTTGGATGCTTCAACAATCCCTCTGAATTAATGTTTAAAACATGTCATCTCATGGACTTTGCTATTTTGAGACACATGAATATCCTTTGCAACCTTTGTTTCAAGGAAAAGTAATATAAGACCTTTAAAGTAGTTTCTTTTTGCAAGTATGGCCTTTTTTCTTTCCATCTAGATTTATTACAATATTTGCAATTCTCTAATTTTTTTTTCATCTTTTCCCTAGTACAACATGCAATGTCATTTTTTTGCAACTTGTAAATCAGCTTTGCTTCACAAAAGAAAGTAGGAAACTTTGTATATTTAACTGCATATCCAAGTTACTCTAAAATCATTGTCAGAACCTTGTCACACTCATACGACACATACATTTTATATAATACAACTTTAATAGAAAAGACAACTTTTAGTACTTTTGACACCCTTCATACAACTCTTGATTACTATCTCTAAGCAACTCAACATATTATTAATTTGGAATAGTTTCTACAAACTTGTCAGATTTTCATATACATAAGAATCCATATCATGTATCTATTCATCCCAAATGCATCATTTATCATATTTATCACAAAATTTTTATTTTGTAATAACATTTACTATTTTTGCATTTTTTATTCATTATATCATACATTTCCCCATACCAAATCCAAACTTATTTTTTTTAGAAATTGCTTGCAAATAAAATGATTTACTACAACATCTTTAGTTTCATATTTATTATAATGACAACTAGGACATATACATCTTAATGTAGCATTGATAAATTGATTCTTAAATATAAAGTTTAAAAACTTATTTAACCCATCCAAATATTTAGTTATATTTTAGATATATCAATCCATTATTACATTTACCTAGTTGACTTCAAAAGAAAAAAAAACTAGTTGTGAGTAATTAAGTACAAAAAGAGAATATATATATATATATATAGAAAGGAATATATAGAAAAGAATAAATAACTTGCTATTGTGAAAACCAATGATGACAATTGATAAGAAAAAGAGAAACATTTAACATGAGGATGTTGCAGCATACCAAGCAGATCATGGAAACTAGCACTTGCATTAACAATTAGATAGAAATTAATTATAACTTAACTAAGGATCATTCACAAATGAAAGGGCTTCTCATGATTAACTAGATTATGTCAAACATTAAAGGAGAATAATTCATGCTTTTACATAACTGGGCAAAAATATTTCACCTACAATAACAAGTGCGACGGGTACAAAAATGTTCCATATATAATGTAAAAAAAAAATGTAAGAAGTGGTAAGCGTCCAAGTTTTTGTTGACAATGAGTTGCATTCCATTAGCCCAAATGTGAGTGATATTCTGAGAAGGACTTCATATTCGGAGATACTGTCCATGATGTAATTCTCTGCAAACATCCTATTCTCACTTTTTCTTCATTCCTTCTATCAATTATTATTTCTACCATTAAACAACAAAAACAACAGTAATAATAATAACATTTAATTCTCAAGGATACATTAGGTCATGCAGAATATTATATAATTGTAAATTATACAATATTGACCGTCTAAAGCCTAATTCAAGACTCATGCATTGATTTTGCAGAATAATTTTGGATTGGACATGTAAATCAATTTCTATGTAAATAATGAGGAAGCAATTTCCATATAATCTTTTCGCTAATGCAAGCCAAATAACAGAGATTCTGCATTTTAGAAGCTGCTTTGAATTATTGTTTTATTGTTTTATTGTTTTATTATAATTCATCTTTTGTTGAGTCCTCCAATTTCAACAACTTCCACAAAATGTGCTTCATTCAGCAAGGAAACTTACGAAAACAAGGCTTCGCAATAAAGTGGAAGATGGGGTCTCTTGTAGCAATTTATCGATTTCTAATGTAAAGACTAAAACTTAAAATTAAAGCAATTATAAAAACAAAATTTATGAACAATTTGACCTAAAATTTTAAAAACTCTATTCTCATATAAAAATTTCTATAAAGTAAAGTAAAATATGAATATACAGAGGTAAAAAATTTATTCGAACCATAAAAAAAGAATACTCTAATGACATGGTAATAGCACGGACCTCGAAATATTTGAGAATTCGAAATTTCTCAATCTTTTCTCAAAGTCCTCTATATGCGAGCCACTTTCCTGCTATGAACAGTTGAATCCGCCGGAACTACTCGATCTGATCCACTAAAAAGGGCGATTCTTCATGCAGCCCCACCTTTTCTTCCTGCACCCCCAAAAATATTAAAATTCTAAAATTGTCCTTATTTTTTACTTCCGGTTTGTAGAATCCAGAAGTTACTTTTTGGTTTCCGGTTTGTAGAATCTGGAAGTCACTTTTTTGTTTCCGGTTTGTAGAATCCGGAAGTCATTTTTTGACTTCCGATTTCTACAATCCAGAAGTCAATTAATTTTTTGGCTTCCGACTTGTACAGACCGGAAGTCATTTCCGCATCCGGAAATGGCTTCCGGTTTGTACAAGCTGGAAGCCAAAAAAATTTAATTTTTTACTTCCAGCTTGTACAGACCGGAAGCCAATTTTAACTCTTATCCGGAAATGACTTCCGGTCTGTACAAGCCGGAAGTCATTTTCTAAAACCGAAAAACACAAAACCCATGAAATAAACTCCCTCACCTGTGCCGGCGCCGCTTCTCACCACCAAATGCAACAACAATGTTGACGAGAGAGACTCAATGCAAGAAGAAAGAGATGGAGAGGGACCACCGAAACACTGGAAGGAAGGAGTGTTGTGCCGGAAGAGAGCCCAATGCGGAAGGAAGAATTCACGCACAGAAAAAAGAGAAGAAAAAGGGGTGCATCTCATTTAGGGTTGGATGACATTTTTGTCATTTTAATGTGCGCTTGGAGGTGCAGGAAGAAATGTATGGAGGTGCAGGATGAAGCGCTCCACTAAAAATACAAAAGGCCCATTATTGTTTTCCAAAGAATATACATTCTCTGTTTTAAAATGAAGCAATGTGATGCAAAATGGGGAATTTCTTCTTAATGCAGTTTTAATGAATGAAGCTAAAATGTTGTTGAGCTGGTTCGACGTAGTTGGTATCTTGGAGTGGGAGTTGTAGATGAAAATAACTTTGCGTCCAATTCCTGAAATATTAATATGAAAAACATGAAAGACTAGTTTTTATGGATTTCAAAAAGAGTAATTTTAATCTAAATAATTTAGTAATTGATTTCAGAGATTAATTAACAATAAAACGGAAGTTAATTTACTCAGTTTATAATTAGAAAAATGATTATGATTGAGTAGTTTATAATAGAAAAATAATCATGATCGAGTAGAAAAAAAAATTAAACAAACGAGTACTAGATCTAAGTGGATATATAATTGCAAAAAAGCCAAGAGTTCATCGCTTTTATTTTTATTTTTTTCATTTTTTAAATTTTGTTATCATTCTAATTTTTAACTCCAACTTGCTAATGACTAACCTTTTATTGGAGCACACAGTGAGCTTCATTTAGGCAAATGCTATGATCTGGTTCGTTAAGCAATTTTGGCTCATTCTCCTCTCCTTTACTCCTAAAATTAAACAAAGCTTGAAGAGAAATATCTTAGGTAATTGCCATAACTGAGCTACTCTCATAAAACAATCCAATTGCTAATAAAAAGAATTAAGCTTCTCAAGAAACAATCATACCAACATTTTTTTTCCCTTATTACCAATTTAGTCTGAAAAAATCATTTCTTTTTATCACTAGTAAATTATATTTTTCAAAACAAACAACTTAAAATTGCCTAAAGTGTTTTAGTATAATAGATAATCAACATTAATTAATTATCGTTTTAGTAAATTTTTCAAGATAAAGATAAGATTTTTATTAATCGTTGTTAATATTAATTATCTATTGTCGGGAATAATAACTATGTGCATGTCGGAAATCCGGTTGATGTTCTGTTTTATACTTTTCAGTAGAGATTTATGAGTAAAATTTTATACTTTATTACGTTGAACAGATAATAACGTTAATTAACCCAAAACGCGCTCTAATATTGTCACGTGAATGGATACCATTAACTAATTTTTTTGTTAATTATAACGAGCAAATCATTAAATTATATTTTTATTTTTGAAAAATTTTAAAAGGATATGTGAAGCCTATATGAACTTGAGTCCATCTTGGATTTGTCTAAGATAAATTAAAAGGAATAATTAAATATTCAAATGTGAATAAATTTTTTATGAACTCAAAAGATCGTAATAGGCTATTTTAAAATAAATAATTTAGAATAATGAATGGAAGCTTTATAGTTAGAAAATTCTTCGCCATCACAATCAATTCCTTCGGTTTTTAGATAAGAGTCGTTTAAGATTTTTTCACACGTAACAATAAAAATAGTAACTCCTATACTCAGTCTGAGAGTTGTTTAAGGTTTTCTCACACAGACCAATAAAAGTAATAATTCCTATAACTTATAATAAATTTTTAACTTTTTTTTCAATAATACCCTTAAAGAATTAAATGTGACGAAAAAGTAGATGAAAAGATAGAAAATAATAGGTTAATACAAACAACTGGTCTATTAAAGTCTCATAAAAATAATCATTTAATTATTTTTATATTTTTTAAAATAAGGGTATAATTGGTAAAAAACAATTAATTGAAATTTGCAATCGACAGATAAAATGAAACAAAATTTTTCTCCTAAAACAATTCTTATTTAGAAACAAAGAGAATAGCTTATAATAAATTTTTAAATTTTTTTCCAATAATACCCTTAAAGAATTAAATGTGATTTATTGATTGACGAAAAAGTAGATGAAAAGATAGAAAATAATTGGTTAATACAAACAACAACTGGTCCATTAAAGTCTCATAAAAAGAATCATTTAATTATTTTTATATTTTTTAAAATAAGGATATAGTTAGTAAAAAATAATTAATGCATCATTGAAATTTGCAAACGACATATAATATGAAACAAATTTCTTTTCCTAGGAAGACACTTATTCGAAACAGATAGAGTACTATCGATATATATATATATATATATATATATATATATATATATATATATATATATATATATATATATATATATATATATATATATATATATATATATATATATATATATATATATATATATATATATTTGAGTTAGATTCTTACTCTACTGAAAAAAGAAAAACAAAATACTTTACACTGATTGGCAATTTTATACTATTATGAAATCAGAATAATCATTTATATATATATATACATATAACTTTTATAATACTTATGTTAAAAATTATAATAATGATAACTTGAATTAATTTACCATATACATTTTTACAAAAAAATAACTAAACATTTAAATCTCTTAAAGCAATCTGTACTATTAATTTCAAAATTGGTGTGATGAATATATTTTAATGCAGGATGAGACATTTCTTTGAAGAGTGGTAAACAAATTCATATATAACCACTTTTAATCCATAATTTTAAACAATATTCATGAGTCTTTATATTTATATATTATCTGTTTTACCAGCTATTTGTATTTAGTGTGAGACTTGTATCTCACAATGAATTTTTAACATTATTGGCATGCTGTGGATTTGTACACATAACAAGAGGTCTTTTTGCAACAAGTCTTGACCTCGCAGAAGGTCGTGTAGGAGTTTCTGAATCTTTATGCTTTAACATAAATTATATGCAGTATAAATTCTCATATTCTGTGAAGTGTTTGTGTCCCATGCTTGTGCCCAATTACATGTATATAAAGTATATGCATTAAGTATAGGAAAGCAGAGAAACTATATTATAGGTTACTCACATCAGGATAGACAAGGTTGAATAAAAATATGTAGGGACTAACGATTTGGGACTTAGAAAATGGTGGATAACAGTAAGATAAGGAAAGTGTACATTAACCTGCAGGTGAGTAGCAAGTAAATAGAAAGGGTAGATTCACTGATCTGGTAAGTAGGTTGATAATTGAATATCATATATCAGCGACTAACAATCAAAATGGTCTTGATGTGGATGACAATTAAGAGTTATATGATAATCAGAGCAGAAACCAAAATCTTTAAGTAAGGTGGAATGTAATAGGCTGGTATAAATGAGCATATGATGATGAAACAGATCTCGATAGAATCACTAGCTGACTCACCTCGCTTTGGAAATAGTATATGCATCAAGATTGCACATTGGACACGCTGGGGCAGAAAATTCTGAGTTGCATGGTGTACAAGTTCAAAGAAATGTAGGAACTCACATCCACTGGAACTTATAATTAAGAGAGGTCAAGGAGGGATTTAGATAAATCACAAATATTATAAGAACCTGTGTTAGAGGAAAGCTGTTTGAACTAAATTTATGGGTCATATAACTCACAGGATGTAAATATCAGAAATACATGCATGCAGGTTCATCTGCGTGTGAAAACTGTAACAAGGATGTAGATGGAGGCTGCGTGTAGGTAAGTTAGTATGGTCATAGCATACATGCAATTGTAAATCTAGTAAAATCTTGAGTTAAGAAGGTGAACACAATTACCAAGATCAAAATATAGATGCTGAAGACTAGATGCAAGGATGGTGGAAGCGAACTTCAGGAGTTTATACAAATACAACAATGCAATAAAAGCTATGCTAAGCACTGTAAGCTGGAAAATATGTATGGGTTTAAGTTGTTAAGTAATGTGCTCTTATGAGTAGTTAAACGAGAATGAATAATGTGTATTAAAAGTCTATTAATAGTAGTATTCATCACTCTTTATATTTTAAAACTGTTTAGAGTATTGTTATAGAAGTATAAGAGGTATTTTAAATATATTAAAATACCTATAAATATAAGAAAAGTAAAAGAAATTATAAAACAAACAAAGAGAGAGAAAGGAAAGAAATATAATGAATAAAAAGATAATCAAAATATTGCTTTGCTTACACTACTAGCAACACAAGTAGATACCTTTAGATGCAAAAAATAGAAAATTATAGTGTGTAAAGGCATTGTAAATAGTACTCTTTTGTATATTATATTTATACAAATTTCCTATTTGCCGAAGAGATTTATATATGCCTCTGCAGTGGGCTGTTTCTATCCTGCTGTAGAAGAGTTACATATTTACAATAGGCATAGAGAGAATTGTCTCTTTTAACTAGAGCTGGCTATGTTGAGGGATTCCCAATTAAGTCTCCATCCATCCCAATTAATTTATTCTAATTATATTTTGTTTTGCAAAATTTATGAATTAAACGAATCCATTCATACTTACAAATACATATGCATATTTTTTAACATTTATTTATTTTGTATAATAATAATTTATTTAATTTATTTAAACAATACATAAATAAAATAATAGATTTTAAATTAAATTAAAATTGATAATAAACAATAAAAATAAAAATAATTAAATTTTAAATTAGATTAAACTTAATTATAACTAATAAAAAAAGTTATTGATTTTTTCTTCAATTAAATTAGACTTGATGATAAAGTTTCAGGAATCCTACAAAATCTACATATAAAATTTATTTAATCTACCAACTCTACATATTAAATATAAAAAATCTGCATTACAAATTTTTAAAAAAATTACAAATCCGCATTTACACAAACTACATGTTGTATATATGATTCGCTTGTCTGAGGATTTAGGAGGAATAAAGAGAAAAAATTAGAAGGAAAAAAACCAGTATACTAAAATGACAAATACTCTTTGTTAGGAAAGAAAAGATATATGTCTGAAAGCTTAGTCTGTAATTGAATGTTGGTATAAGATTATATGTTAAAATAGTTAAAAATTACAATGACAGCAATAATCATATTTATACGATACTGTATTTAAATTTTTCAATATTGATAAAATATAGTTTGAAGGTATTTTAATTTAAATTTTTCATAAATTTTGAACTCTTATAAAATTTTACTTATAAGAAAATTATTTAATTTTTTATTTTTTATTTTTCACTGTTATATATTTTTTCACATTTTTATTTACTATTAATTTTATATTATATCTTTCAATATTTCTAATCAATTTTTAAAATAAAATAAAATAATATATATATTAACTAGACATCTTAGTCTTATTATGATAATTAGTGTAACGTTTGAAATATCTTCAAGAATGATGATAAAAACAATATAATAATATAGTACTGTGATGGTTAAAATATATAAAACAAGACAAAAATATTTAAAAAATAATAATAATTCTATTATTTGTCAATAGCAATGTTTTAAAGTTTATTATCCTAGATAGTAAAATAAATATTATATTTATATAATATCTAAAATGAACAATGTAATATGAACTTAGCCAAAAATAATAAAATAAACTTATTTTCTAGGTGAAGAGTAAAAATAAGAAAACCTAACTTATGTTAAAAAATATAAAAAATAATAAATTCGTATCTTAGGAGTTGTTGAATATAAAATATATAATAAATCATGTCTTACGTAGAAAAATAAAAGAAAAAAGCTTCGTAAAAATGTTGAAGACAAAAAAGAAGCAAATATAATAAACTAGATTGTGAGATCTTTTAAAAAGGCTACCTGAAGTAGTATTTAAAATAAACTAATTTTTTTTATTAAACACTATAAAGTTAAGCAAAAATTTTAGCTAAAAGAACGTGTTAAAATCCAAAGAAAACGAATGATTGGAAATGAAATGAAAGAGAAATTGTAACAAAATTTGCACCGAAATGAATCCTGAAAAAATAAAATGAAAGGAGTAACCTATTAAGGGAGAATTTTTTAGGTTAAGGACAAGAGATTGAACCTAATCAATGATAACCAATCAAATAAAAACACTAAGGAGGGGATTTTAGGTCAAGGTGAGAGAGAAAAATAAATAATCAATTCAGAATTTTCTTTTTTCTTTTGTCGCTGGAAGAATATTTAGACAAGCTTTTCAGTAAGTAGTTTTACAAAGAAAAAAAAAGTGAAAAAAGTGTTTTTACAAATAAAAATTAATTCTTTCTAGTCATTTGTTAATTTTTTATATAAATTAATTTTTATGTATGGAAAAATCTTTTTCTCTTTTTATTTTTTACTTCGAAACATTTATAAAAATAAAAAGATATTTTTAATAATCATCATTTGACCATCCATTTTGTGTTAAGAAAATCATTTAATCATAAAAAATAATTTTATAATTATATTATTTAAAATCAATCAAAATAACACTTAACTAGTTGTACACTAGTTAAATTGCAAACATGTCTTAGAATTGCACCATTTGTGCTTAGAATAAACTCTCTTTAAACAAACAAAAATGTTAATCACTTGTATGTATGCTACTAGACTTTGCATTTTTAAAACTTTGAATTATTTTTATAGCACATATATATTATTTTATATATAGATATCTCATATTTATTTATTTATTAGATCATATACCCTATAAATTTATTATTTTATTTCTTTTTATAAACGTATAACAAGTGTAAATGAATATTATAGATGTTAGATGAATTATTATTCTATTTTTATTTGAAATGCTCTTTTGCTAAAAGTGTCATTTTCATTGTAGACAACTTACACAGAACATTCATATACTTCAGCATCTCACAAGAGTTTGTTGGTTTGGCTCGTCCGCTAACAAAATCTCTTGGTGTTTAACAAGACTATATGATATGTGCACTATTACCTGTGCGTATAACCTTTGATACGTACTAGTCGTTCTTTGTCTGCGCTAAATAAAAATCTATTTGCTTACAAAAACAAAAACAATATGCAGTCATGCAGAAACAATCCTAAAGATTAATTAGCACAACAGATGCATATAAAACACGAATATTTTCAGTAGGAAATGGATTGCTGAATTTACCTTTAGATTTTTGAGCCAGCTATTCACCTTCTGAAGGCGACACTTCTCGTTCTCTAATCTGTTTATGTGTTCCTTAAAGGAAATATGATGAACAAACAAGCGAGATATAAATTTCTGTGACCGCACGCACACCGCATGAAAGTTGATGAGACATTGAACTAACCTGCTTCTTTGCCCTTGATCTTGCAGCAGATTCCCTGTTCTTAGCCATCCTCCTTTGTCTTCTTTCAATAGCATTTTCCAGCGTCTCATTTGAGTGTTTTCTCTTCCTAGAAAGAGAGCTCTTAGAATCTGAATAGGAAGGAGACATTGGAATGCCCGCTGAATTTTCTGAATAACTAAGTTGGCTATCGTAGAATGACTTAGAAACATTGAAATCTTGACGGTTTCCAAGTAACTGTGGCTCATGATGAGGTTGTTGGTGGATGTTAACAGAAGGAATTTGCAACCAATGTCGTTGATGCATTGAATCAAGTACCATTAGTGGCGGAGTGTGAACGTTAACATTCTCATCAGCTACATTATTCCTATCAGCTACACTGATCACACCTGCATTAGCTAGTAAAAGTTCTAAAGATGATTCCCCTAAAGTAGGTTGTTTCAAGAGGGTGTCTACAGACCTGTTCATGTGTTCTTGGTCAACGACTCCCCTCCAAGCCTCACAAATGCCATTGGTTTCGGTGCCATGCATATCAGCGTTCAAGTTCCCAAGAGTAAATGAATGATGATCAAACGAAGGGTCTTGCACAAGATGCCCACTTTCTGAGATAACACTTTTGTTAAACTCATCCAAGTACATACCATGGATAGGCTTCCCAGTGTTTCCCAACTGGCTCTGAACCTCATCAAAGGTGAGGTTATATAAAGAGCTTTGTCTAATCATAGGTGGGTGCTGTGGACTCCGTGCTCTATTAGGAGAAAAACCCATAATCCTTCTAGCCATTCAGCTCCAGTTCTGCCAGAAAATCATAAAAGAAAAGTTTTGAAGAAAAAAGAGTAAAGAGGAGAAACTAACTTGAAGAAAAGTCAAGAAAACAATGTTCTTACTATAAAAACAGCAACAAATAATAAGTAGGGTTTTACTAAAGAAGAAGGAGGAGGATATTTCAATTTATAGTGTTTGGTTTGAGGGAGTAGGGTTGGAGAGATGAACTCAACAGTTAGTCCCTGAAGCGAAATCTGAGCCGCCACAAAAGATAGAAAAGTGAACAAACCTAACGCTGATTGGTGTTCCCACCTCAACGACTACTCTGATTTATTTGCTAAATTGGTGGATTTAAAGGTTAAATATAAATCAAAGATCCAACTAACCAAGAAATAACATCCAATAATAACCTCCTTTCGTTAGCGCTAGCACCTATTTTAGGTTTCTTTTTTGTCACTTTCCTTTTCTATTGACTTGACTCCTGGAAGAATAGGGTAAGACCAGAGATTGTTTAAACATACTTGTGATGGTACAGGGTCAGTGAATATCACTGTGGTGCCATAAGTAGGGTTTAGGTGTTAATAATCATTAGAAAGATATAAAAATAATTCACTATATATCTTTTAAGAATTAATAATCAAGATTTTAAAGAGTAATTTGTAATGTGTTGTGCTGTTGACATGTATTTTTTTTATTTTTAATTTTAAAATATAATTAATGGTAAAATTAGATTATGAGATATGTATATCAAACTGAATTTTTTTTCTCATTTATATTTATTTTTTAATTTTAAAATATAATTAATGTCAAAACAAGCATAAGATTTATATATGAGAATTCTTCTTGGATAATTTATTTTTATATTTTTAATTTTAAAATATGATTAAAAAAATTGAAATATGAAATGTATATGAAAAATCGTTTTATATGATATATATATTTTTAAATAATACAGTTTTAAAAAAATATAATTTTAAAAGAATGATTTAAATTTTTTTAAAGAGATGTATGTTATATTTAGAGAGAGAGAGTAATTATACAATTACGTGTTTTGTTAAATAAAAAGAATTATTTTTATTATTAAAAGAGAAAATTGTGTAATTAAAAATTATAACAAAAACAGTTAGACAATAAATAATTAATTGTGTGGGAATAAAAGTTGAGAAGTTATTAGGATATTTTAAGTTGAGTGGTTACTTTTAAATTTCCATTTTAATTAAATAAAAATAATTAAGGATAAACAAAAAAATAAATTGTGTAGAATAAAAAGAATCCACATCATATATTATTGATGTACAAGTTATACACTAGTGGATAAGAGATATTCGTAGTCTTAAGTTTATTAAAGATTTTTTTTTAAAAAATAATAATGGTTGCATAAAAGTTACATACTATAAAAAATTTATTAAATATAAATTAATTTAAAAATAAAAAATAATTAGTCTTTATATTAACTGAAATAGAAATTATTTTATAAATTAAAAATTATTGATATATAAAATACTTTTTATTATAATAGAAACTATATTTTTTTGGTATTCATTCATCTTAAAAAATTATAAAATTTGTTAGATAACAGTGACTAAATTAGTTTTTTAATAAGAATCTAAATTAATTTCTAACATCAGTTACCAAGATTTTAGTGACTTCCCAAATTACATTCTAAATTAATATCTAATTTAATTAGTGATCAACTTCATAATTTTATAGATCAATAACATGATTGACAAAAATAATTTTTTTTATAGTGACAATTTTGAAAGATTTTTTTTAAAAATACAATTAAGATAAAATAAAAATATGAAATATGTACACTAAAAATAAAAATTGTCATTATATTAATGTAAATTTATTTTTATTGAAATGTGGACATCAAAAATAAAAATCTTCATTATATATTGTTGTATATTTACTTTTATTTTAAAATATAACTAAATGTAAAATAGAAATATGAAATGTAAACACTAAATCAATATATATTGTTACAAATGTTGTAGATTTAATTTTATTTTAAAATATAACTAAGGGTAAAATAGACGTATAAAATTTGAACACCAAAATTTTTTTTTATTATATATTGTTATTTTTTATTTTAAAATATAATTAAGGTTAAAATAAAAATATGAAATATAGACTTAGAATCTCATTTTATATTATTATAAATATATTTATTATCAAATACCACTGCTACAGGAACCATATTCCACGTCGGTTCTGGGGATATTTTCACGACGGCCCCAAAACCGACGTTGAATAAGACGTCATAAAAAGTAATATTTTCTACGTCGGTTCAAAGTAAATCGACTTTGCATAGTCATGACCAAAGAACGTCGGTTACACAAATAACCGACGTTGTAAGATATACTTTTCTATGTCGATTAGACATATAACCGATGTAGAAAGTCTCCGCCAATTCTAAAATACAGTTTCTATTTTCTCATTTTCCCTAAATTTTAGTACCTTCATATTTTAAATCAAACAAACCTGCAAACAATTTTATATAGCACAACCTGAAGCAATTTCAAAACATTTCAAATCAATTATATTATATATATATATATATATATATATTCAGTTGTTATAATTACATAAAGTTGATCTATTTAAATTTGATCTATTTACATATAATTACAATTGTATAAATAAAATTACAATATAGTCCATTGTTGTTGCCTATTTCTAATGTCTAAAAATTTATGTGCCCATTTTTCTCTGACTTGGTCGATAGACCTTTAGGAAAGGGCTGCGTATCACTGAATACTTGAAACAAAATGAAAGTATGTTAAGTATGATAAAGTAGGAAACTTTACCAATAGAGTTTTGGAGGAATAGGGTTTTGGAGGACTAACCTGTCTCCAAGTATCTCTGATATTCCCAAAAACTATAAGCCACATCCAATACATTACGTAGTAGCCACATTCGTAACTACCCGTTTGTCTATTAACCTATAATCAATTAAACAAATCATTAGTTGTGAAAAATACATATTCAATATTATAATGATATTAGAGAATTAAAAGTAACCTTACTTGTAGGATTTCCCAATGTGTGTTAGTGACTTTGCTGATGTGCATTCACTACTAGAAAATATGAGAATAGTGATTGATATCAGTGACTGAAAATTTTAGTCACTATTAGTCACCGAATCAATGACCAATTTTTATTTCTTAAATGAGTGACTGATTTAGTCCCTGAATTTTCAATCAAAGAAAATCGGTTAGTAAATCGGTGACTCTTCTATTAAAATTTTTATTTTATTAATTAAAATAATAAAAAAAAAATTATTTTCCCCAATTAATTTTCCAAATTTTTCCCTCCCACGAATTTTGGCATTTTGGCACATGAATGCATTTCTCAATTTCATTATCAGATCACACCTTTTCTCATCCTCCTTCTCTTCCATGCCCTTCCATCCAATCCCCACCAAAACCCTAAAATGCTTCTTTCGCAATTCAGAATCGATGGTCGCGTCGACATCCTCCCTAATCACCCGAGTATTTGGTACTAGTATGCGCCTTTCATCACCTGCCTCATCTGCGAAGGCTTTTTCTCACCCACCATCGAGGAAACCACTAGCATCTTCGGCGTGAAGCTAAACCGCCTCACTGTTTTCGTGCGGGTCCGTGAATCCCTCCTCCAGTCCAATGTTGACCTCGAGCTCCTTGCCGCCTTCAAGACCAGCGGTGTCGAGCTCCTCTATGAGATTCGCCTACTCAACACATTACAACAGTCGCGCCTTTCCTTGTGGAGAATCGCTGCAATGGGAAGACTGCACAGGAGTTGGTGTGTTCAATGAGGGCTTTCTTGGGTAGGCGTGGGGAAAAGGAATGGGAGAGCTTTGATTACACTTTTCTTGGAGATTTCTCTCTTTCATGTACTACCAATAGAGTAGGGAGCATAGGAACTCATCGTAGCAGAGGAGTTCGATGTTGGAGTAGTAGCTGGCGTTACGGAGACGGAGAGGGCAAGGAACGCAGTGTTGGAGGAGTAGGAGGGGAATGCTGAGGAGAAGGATAAGGTGGAGGATGGGGAGAAGAATAAGTTGAAGGTAGATTTTACCAACTGCCTTCACTCTAATAATTAGTGCTTAATTATGAGTATTGATGCAGGGATTTGGGGTTTTGGATATTAGAGAATTTTTTTTCTGGTTTCAGTTTAAGTGTCATCTTTATTCCTTGTTTTAGGGGATTTAGTGAATATAGGAGTGAATGCAATGAATATATGACTTTCTTATATGTCTTTGTCTTTCAAAGACAGAAAACGACTGCTAGCACTTATCTTAGGAAACTAACCCTTTCTTCTCTTTATTCCTTCTTTGTCTTTTCTCTTTCTCTCTCTCAACTCCATGCCTCCAGCCAAGCGTAAGCCCGCCCAAGGGCCGTCGACTGTGGTGGCTCCGATAAGGGTCACTCTGCGGCGACTAAACGCTCTGCTTCGACCACCTCGACCCTCTCCGGAAGAGAAGAAAGCCAAGAAGGTCAAGAAGACTAAGGGTAGCAGTGGTGCTGAGCAGAAGAAGAATAAGAAAGAAAGTGCTACTTCTGTTCGAACAAAAGATGTGGTAGAGATAGAGGAAGATGAAGAAGGAGCTTCCAAAACTATCGTGGTTGAGCACTGGTTTGTCCCTTTCTTCTTCTTTTGTTGAAGGGTAAAATAAAAATGTGTTCTTTTTCTTCTGTATTTGGTGAAGAGATGTTTCTCTTGTATTGTGTGCCTTTGTGTGTTTCTATCTATTTTTATTATTTGAAAAGACTTCATTGAAATTTCATTTGTTTGAATAATAACTTAGTAGTTTTTTGGGGTAAATGAGAGGCATGAGAGGAGAATAGGAGGGTTGAATGTTAGAGAAATTTTTTGTTGTTATAATAGCATTGTTCGGTTTGAAAATGTTGTAATGATGTGTAGTTTGTTGCATTTTTCTTCAATTTCAGTATATTTCTTTATTGGTGAACACTTGTGGGTTGTCGTCGAGTACTCTGTTGGTGTTGTTACTTGGTTCATTTGTTGAGGCTAAAGATGTTGGCTGTTGTGTGGGTTGGTAATGTGGTTATGGACACTTTCTATCTAATGTGTTTTGTTGTTATTTGTGTTCCTTAGTAAGCAATGTACCCATTTTTGCAACTTGATGTATTTTTCTAGGTTTGAAGTTATATGGTGTTGTTTCTGTTATATAGTGCAAGGAACAAAAAAAATTTCTCATAAAGGAAAAGCCTTTTGAAGAAAAGATTGAAGTTGACACTTTAATTTTGAAAGTAATTGTTAGCAGTTTTTAGTATATCAATATTCAAACAGAAAAGGTTTGTGTAGACCATATTAATTAGGATAATAGTTGAAATAAAACTTTAGTGGAAATTATTATATACCACTACAAAACAATTAAATTTTCTATCCTAGTAAAATTTTATTTTGTGACCATATTTTTTCCTCTCTTTTTGAACTTCAAAATATATTTTTAAAGCAAGTTTAATATATTTTTAAAGCAGATTTTAAATGATTGAAAAATCTTTACATGAAATCTATTTTTCTAGCATTTTAAGGTTTTATTTAAGACTATATTTTTTCTAACCTTCCCTTTCTTCTAAAAGTTAATAGTATATATAGTATTGAATAAAATTTTTTCATTACCATCATTCATTCAAAATCATTTAACATAGGAGTTTTAAAAATTCAGGTATAACAGCTCCAATTCATATATATATATATATATATAGTCAAAATTTAAAATTAAAATTATAATATAGTTTTTCTTCTTTTAACATGAATGATTTTATATATACATGGACTATGATTTTAAGAAAGATATAGTTTATTTAGAAAG
This sequence comes from Lablab purpureus, assembly GCA_030347555.1. Taxonomy (NCBI): domain Eukaryota; kingdom Viridiplantae; phylum Streptophyta; class Magnoliopsida; order Fabales; family Fabaceae; genus Lablab; species Lablab purpureus. The sequence continues at coordinate 13,667,002 of CM059261.1, read as the reverse complement.
ACATATTTAATTTAATAGTGTATCATAATTTAAAATTTAATTTAATTAAATTATAATGTTTAAAATGACTATTTTTTAATAAAAGTAAAAGTTTAGTACCTTAGATAGTATAAAATTTTATTATATTTTTATCAAGTATATATAGATATATATAAAATGTTAAGAATAAGTCTTTAATTTATAAGAAAATCATGTGTCAATCTTTTAAAAATACTATTCTATAAGAGTAGTTATATCACTAATACTTTTATAAGAATGATTATTAAAATTATTTATAAGAATGATTACTAAAATTTATAATACAAGATTGGACTTAATTAATATGGTTCTCTCATATCAATTATATGAACTTATATTAAGATTATAACTAATTACTAATTTACTATTTAAAAGTTGAATTTAATAAATTTTATGTATTATCACTATAAAGAGTTCTATATTACCAACCAGTAAGAAATCATTCTAAATATAAAATTCAAAATAATTAATATAAAATTTAATACGTTAACTAATCATAGAAATAAATGACGTTTGAAAGTATAGCACTTACTTTTAAAATTGAAATTATGTTTTACCTAAGTGAATGAAAAATATACTATATTAGAAAGAGTTATTATAATTAGGATTATCAACATAGATCCATATTGATTGGTTGCTTTGATTTGGGTTAAAAAATAGTGACATAAGTTTTAGATAGTTAAATGGAAAAGTCTCCTATCTCATTAGAGTTATTTCACCATTCACACCAACGAAAAGACAAAACATAGGTTAATCAAATATTAGTATGTGTAGATATAAGTCACAAATACAATATGTTAATTTGTCCAACATTATTTTTTTTCAAATTATTACTATTTTAATTTTTTTGTTTATAGGATGAGTTTACCCATGTATGGGAAGAAACATCTCATTCACCATTTGTTACAAGAATGTCTCCACCTGATGAATTACAACTTTGGTGTCAAGTTGCTGAAGTTAACAAAGGCAAGGTGTATGAGCTTAGATCTGAGTCCACCAAAGCAATTGGGAGACAGTCTTATCATGATTCCACTTCAACATATCTGTCTAGACCATGAAGAAAGAGATTGAACAATTAAAAAAATTAGTTACAAGCTGTTGAAACTGATAGGGATGATCTTTGTGATACGATGTTAAACAATGTAAAAGAAATTCACTAAAATAGCAAATTGTTGCATATTTTGATTTTTCATTTGTTATGTTTTGAGAATGTTATTATTGAATTTATCTAGTACTTGTTTACATTTGATGAATTTTAAAGAACATTTATAAAAATCTACTCTTATTTTGGTGAATATTGTAGAATATGGTTATTAATGTTACTTAATATCAGGTTTTATTTTTAAAGAATTTCGAAATTAAAAAAATAAAAAGTAGTATATCAGTGACCGATTTAGTGACTGATTTGCATTTTCTAAAATCGGTGACTATATCGGTCACTGAAATCAGTCACAAAAGTAGTAACTCATTTGGTGACTAAATCAGTGATAAAATCGGTGACAATATCGGTGACTAAATCAGTGACAATATCAGTCACTAAATCAGTCAAAGAATCAGTGATAAAATCAGTGATTACATTCGGTGACTAAATCGGTCAGTGTACATTAGTGACCAAGGAAATAGTGACTAACGTGAGTTGGTGACTAAATCAGTCACTCTTTCAATTAGTGACTGATTTTTTTCATTTAGTCACTGATTTTTCAGTCACTATTTCCAGATTTTCTTGTAGTGATTCCATCAATGGTACTGCTCACTTTAATAGCACTGTTGAGAAGTTATTAGTCAATATATGAACATTACTTATATTTGAAAACACAAACTTTAAAATACTTACGTATTCAAAATATTCTTCAAATCAGTATCTCGTTTTTTATTTATAGAACAAAACCAGTATACCGTCTTCTCTGGACGACTGATGAGGAAGAATTGCCAATGATGCCTAGAAAAATAAAATGTTTAGAATATAACTCAATCACAATAAAAACAATAATAAACTTATATTGACTTACTGGAATAAATAAGCTCCAAGATATATCTGCCTTTTGGATGCCTGGATCTAATTTTGGATATATCTTTGGACTTCTTCCCTTTTATTTCCAGCTTGTTGGATTGACTAAGGCTAAAAAAATCCATAAACATCTGAAGCTCCCTGCTCCTCAGCCAATTCATCCATCATCCCAAAAAATGAAAAATAGTAACATTTTATATATTAAATAATGAAATTGAAATTATAAAAATAATAAAAAATAAATATATGTACTTACATTGTCCAAAGTTGTAAAATAGAGATGTTGAGATCCCTATTACCCAATGTGACCTCTGAGATGTCATCATATGAAATGTAGAGAGGGAATCTTGCATTATCTATCACAAATCTCCTAGCATCCCACTGATTCTCAAAGGAGTTGCCATAATATTGTGCAGAGGCATGGATCAACTCAACAATTGGAGTTTTTGGGAGAACTGCTTCTTTTCCTTTAGTATGTTCAGAAGCAGCAACACTTTTAGGCTTCTGAACATCCTACATGTTCAAAACAATACTGATTAGTACACAAATAACATTTTTAGAAGTCATTAACATAAAAAATTACATACATACCTTTTCTGAAAGTTGTCGGACTAAATGTTCGGGCCAAGCAATGAATGTGTGAAGGGCCTGTCCCACTTTCTGTACCTCATCAGTAGGCACAGGGACTCGAGCATCAGCATCTCGAATCTCTTCTACCACCACTCTCAATAAACCAGGTGCCAAAGGCACACTGTGGATGGTAGAAATCCCTTCTTGAACTGAACCAAGGGCCACCAATCTTAGTTCAAGCAACCCATCCTCCACCAATAAGGCGCACTGTTTCTTCTCAAAAGATGGACTTGTGGATGCATGATATATTTCAATTTACATTTGTAATCAAGACATATATGAAAAACAAATAAGGATTTTACCTATCGGTGCAGGTGCAGGTGCAGCAACAGCAACAGGAGAAGCCAGAATAGGAGCAGCATTAGTGGAAGTACTTCCCATTGTGCCAATAGATGGAGGAGATGGCTGAACGTGTTGGTGGGAAGATGCCATCCTAACTGCCAAGTCTGGAAACATGCTAAGTAGCTGCTCCTGAACCTGTGCTGCGATGACCGGTGTCAGCTTCGCTGTGAGCTTATTCTCCAACTCCTCTTCACTAATTGTTGAGCTCTGGGTATTCTTGACTGGTGACCCAAAATATTGTCGAATACCCACACCGGTCCCCACACCCCGAACACGGCCGGGGTGTTCATCTTTACCAATAGCAGTGGTCAGTATATCCTGACGACCACATGGAACGAAAGTTCCCTGTGTACACTGCTCCTCCAAGGAATCCTACAATAAATTTAACACATTATATATATATAAATATACAAGTCTAAGAAATTAATCATATTAGGGTTAAAAAGAATAGTAACTTACAATCCTATCAGCAATCTCTTTAGCCTCCTCAGATGTCATCTCACCGGAAGGCTTTTGACCAGCTCTCTTCCAAGTTTCATGACGTTTAGGAGGAGATGGTGGGGGGAGATCATCCTGGCTTATACCAAAACTGGATAGCTCTTTTTCTCTGAGTGCAGCCTTTTCGTCCATCATTCTCTCGACCAAGAGACCATACCCCCACGAGACGGATGGTGGGGGTCAAATTCTTCTTCCGAATCTCCTTGGCCTTTAATCTTTTCTCCCGCAAAATAATTGATATTAGAATATAATACAATAACTTAATAAATTTAAATTAATTCATAAAAATTAATTCATACCTCCCACTCTGGGTCAGTCCTAATCTCTACAAATTTCTTCCAATCCTCCTCAGATATGCCATATCATTGGCAAGGAGTAAAGTCCCTCACTAACGACATCCTCAGCATAAACCCATCTCGTAGTTAATATGGACTTGAACTACCTCCACATTTTTGCAATGCTGAACATAATCTTCCTCCTAACTGCCTTTGAGTTTTCAATATCAAAATACTTTTGCAAAAATAAAACATAATTAGCATCAAAATTAAAAATCAATATTCAAGAAAAGAAAATTGAATAGATTTAAACTTACCAAAATGTCCTGCCAAATCAAATTCTTCACGGTGCCCTCAACATTATCCCAGTCTAGATGCAAAATAGATACCTAAACATAATCATTAGTTAGATGAAAACAAGAATTATATGTAAATATGTAAAAAAAGTTCAAATATAAGCTTAGAATTACCTTCTCTCGTGCAACAGTACCCAAGTAGCTACTGAACTAGGTATGATGTGGACCAGACACCTTCCCAGTGCGTGGATCAACAGACACACTCATCTTCTCTCCTACCATGTGTCTGGCTGTCAAGCTCACTAATCGTGTAGCTTGCCTGGTCCTCTTTGGTGGAGGAGATGCTGGAGGAGATGAGGGAGTTGGTGAGGGAGGAGGTGGCGGGGGAGGAGCTGAAGGAGATGCCATGTGTCTGTAAGGAAAATATGAAGCAATATAATTTATAAATCTTAAATGTACAAACATAAAAAAAAATACATAAAGAAGTTCAAGTACAAACATACTTAGACAACTAAATTTTCCCATATCCCTTCATCATGATCATTACGAGTTGCATGGACCACATCCTCTTCTACATCTTCAATACTACTAGGCAGTCGTGGTGAATTGGGGATGACAATGAAATCATCTGACTCATCTTCATTTTCATGGTTGACATCAATCCCTTTGCCTAGGAGGACCACAGACCACCTATCATGACATGGGTCGGTCACATAAAAAACTTGTTTTGCTTGATATGCCATGATGAATGGTTCTTCCTTATGACCTACCTTCTTAAGGTCTATCATAGTAAAACTCATTTCATCAAATTGAACACCGGTATTGCTATCAACCCAAACACATTTAAATAGAGGAACTCTAAATTTACTGTAGTCAACCTTCCAAATTTTCTCAATCACTCCAAAGTAACTTATGGATGCCATGATGGTGTTTTGATGTGATCTCAATTCATGAAAAACCTCAACCCATGCAAGGAGGAGTCACCACAACAAAATAAGAAAAGGAAAATATGAAAGAAAAGTTTACAAAGAATTTTGAAGAAAAGGAAGGAAGAAAAACAAGGAGAATGTACAAGAAGCTTGAAGAAGAGAATAAAAATATTAATAGCTCTTGTAATTTCCTTGTAAATAAAAATAGAGTTAGTTCAGTTTCTTTCTTTGAAATAGAAATAAGAGGCTACTTGTTTGGACACATGGATAGTATAAAAAATAAGGGCCTTGTTTGGGAAGCTTTGGAGCATCTTCCAAACATGGCCTAACCTTTTAGAATTCCACCCATGTGCATGCATTTTCGTTTTTCCCTTTCTATATAAGGGTGTGGGTCTCATTTGTAACATAACTTTGAAGATTAATTGAGAGCAAGAGCTAATTCTCTTTGAAGTTCAAGAGGTAAGCCTCATTTCTTGAATCTTATCTTGAGTTTTCCTAAATTCAAGTGGTGATTGTCTTTTGCACTTATCTTTTCTCTTGAAAAGTGGCGTGTTCTTCATCTCTTTCTCTCTTCCATGTTTTCCTTTTCATGTTCTTGTTTTGTTCTTCATGTGCTGCACCTATATGGATCAATTCTAGCCATTTGCACCGATTAAATTCAAGTTTAATTCATTCTATGCCTTCCTATGCATGTGTTCTTCATTTTAATCGGTTGAATTGATTTCTTTTCAAGTTTTAAAGATTTTGCACCGATTGGAACCCTAACATTTGGGGGAATTTCGGTTTTCATGTTCTTCTATGATAATCTTCATGTTATTTTGATTTCCTATGCTTCTACACATGTTTGAGAGATCCTACAACACATACAATGCCTCCTAGGCATGCATCATTTGGTATCAAAGCTCTAAGGCTTTAAACATGATGTATTTGAGTCTAGAACATCAAGAACATGGATCTGATTTTTTCAGAAAAAAAAAATCTGCAGCAAAAAAAAAAAAAAAATAGTTTCTAAATCTGTTTTTTCTTTTTAGTGTGGTTGTTTGTTCACAAATTCTTGGTTAATCTTGATTAATGAATTGTTGTTAATTGATGCACATGAAGTGTTTGATAAAATGACATTCATTAGTCTTTGGTTGCCACTAGTTTGAGTCATCTTTTCTTGTTTTTGAGTCATATGTTTGTTAAGTTTTCTTTATATCAATTCTTGTATTACTTGATTAGTTTAGTTTCAATTTCTCTTTAAGATTTCTTGTGATTTGAATTGATCATTTTGACTCCAAACATTAGGGATTAAGTGTTCAAACTTTGTGAGATCAACTCTTGATGAATGTGTTTGGGCATTGAATACAAAAGCACAAATTAAACCAAAAGAAACTTTAAGGCCAAATTCAAAAAAAATATTGGCTGAATTGTTTGTGCTCTAAATACAAAAAAAAAGAAAAAAAGAAAAATCAAGTTTCCTTGCCTAGATACATGGATTGATTGTTTGGTCATTGGTTTGACAAATTAGTCCTATCTTTTGTGGATGTTAGTGAACTTCTTTTCACTTGAAATCTTGACTAGAATTTGTGCTAAATTTTGTTGAGTAATCTTTCCAATTTTCTTGGTGCTTTTCTTGTTTTAATTTGTTCCAAATTGTCACATGATAGTTACTCTTTTGTTGTCCTATTCTTGTTTTTACCCTTTTTAGTTTTTGGTCCTCAAAAATTCCTAAAGTTTTGTCTTGAAGTTGTCATAATTTTCTTGAAATTCTAAAGTGCTTTGGCCAATCATTTCATCTTTCACTTGAGTAGATAACTAAGTGGATTTTTGAATTGAAGCATTATCTTGAGAACTTTTGAAGTGAATTGCTGCAAGTGAGAGCAATTTTTGAGTGATTTTGAGAGGCAAAACCAAAGGTTTCAAGTTGAGATTCTTTGTTACTAACCAAATTCTCTTTGTTAGTTTTTGTTTTGTTAATTTTCTTTTGTGTCCAGCCAAGTAAATTCTCCAACAATGTCTTCAAGATATGAACAAATTTATGCAAAGGTAGAAGAACTTACAAGGCAAGTAGCCCAACTTACAAAGGTAGAAGAAATCAATTGGCAACCATATGAAAGAAGAAGAAGAACTCCTCAAGTTGAAAGTGATGAAAGAGGAGGAAGAGATGTATATCAAGAAAGAGTTGTAAAAAATAATGTTAGATTTCCCAAATTTGTTGGTGATATTAATCCGGAATTGTATTTTGAGTGGGAATCTCAAGTTGAACAAATTTTAAGTGTTTATACTTTTGAAAATCTTACACAAGTTAAACTCATTACTCTTGAATTTGAACAATATGCTTTAGTGTGGTGGAATCAAATAAAAAAAGAAGTCCTTAGTGGTAGGAGGTTAGCCATTACTTCATGGCATAATCTTCAAATGTGCATGAGAGATAAATTTGTTCCTTCTTATTATAAGAAAGAATTGTATCTTAAGCTTCAAAGGCTTGTACAAGGAACAAGAAGTGTTAAAGACTACTTCAAGGATTTGGAGTCTACCATGGCTAAGGTCAAAATTGAAGAAAGCTTGGAGGCTACAATGGCTAGATTTCTCAATGGTCTCCATGAAGAAATTCAAGATGTGATAGAATTACAAGAGTATAACACATTGGAACAACTAGTGCATCAAGCCACTAAAGTGGAGAAACAAATTCAAAGGAGAGAGAATCAAAGGAAGCTATATTCCAACAATGCACAAGGCTCTTGGAAAGACAAAGGTAAAACAATGTGGGATGATAATAGAAAAAAATCCGAGAGCCAAGGTACGTCTTCCTATTCCAACTCCAATTTAAATGTTAGATCTACTCTTTCCAATCCTTCATCTTCTTCAAGATCAAGTTCCATTAAATGTTACAAATGTTTGGAGCATGGACACATTGCTTCAGAATGTCCTACCAAAAGGAAAATGGTCTTGAAAGGGGATGAAGAATTAAGTGAACAAGAAAATAAAGGTGCAAGTCGTGAGCTTATTGTTTCGAGAGTTGAAAACCGTGAGCAAAAAGAAAGCAAATGTGCACATGAGAAGAAAATCAAAGAAGAGAAAGAAAGAAAAGACAAAGAGGAGAAAGAAAGAAAAGAAAAAGAGGAGAAAGAAAGAAAAGAAAAGAGGAGAAAGAAAGAAAAGAACAAGAGGAGAAAGAAAGACAAGAAAAAGAGGAGAAAGAAAGAGAAGATAAAGAAGAAAAGGAAAGGCTAGAAAAAATTAGAGAAGAGGAAGAGTCTCTTATAACACCCCTTCACACATGATTGAGAATGAATCCTTAAGGGGGATTGCACAACTTTGAACTCTTTTTCTCCTTCATTTCCTGATTCTAATTCTTCTTTAAAAAATTTACTAACTTGTCTCCTTTTGTTTTGTTGCCTAGTGAAGATTTGCATATTAAAGAACAATGGCAAAAACAATGGGGAGAGGAAGAGAAGATAATAGAAGACAAAAGCACAAACATGGAAGAAAATGACTATAGAAATGTTTCTAATATTTTTGTATATTCTAAGGACTTGAATGGACATTCTACCATGTGTGCTAGACTTTATGGGAAAATTGCATGCTTTTATTGTTGTAAAAATGGTTTGCATAGAAACTTTGTCCTTTATAATTCAAATGAAATTTTTTAAGTGAAAATAACAAAAGTTTAGGAAAATCAAAAGATTTTGAAAAATATTTCATAACATTGAGAATGCATTGGTTTGTATTTGATCCAGGAATACTAAAAGGTAAACAAGTATGTAAATACTATTAGTATTTTTTATTCTTGCAAAATAATACTTGTAATATTTTCTTTGCTAGGTATAGTAAGTAATAGCAATAGTTTCAATGTGAATGACTTATCTTTGTATGATGTAGGTACCCCAAAATTCGAGGACGAATTCTTTTCAAGAGGGGAGAATGATGTGATCTCAATTCATGAAAAACCTCAACCCATGCAAGGAGGAGTCACCACAACAAAATAAGAAAAGGAAAATATGAAAGAAAAGTTTACAAAGAATTTTGAAGAAAAGGAAGGAAGAAAAACAAGGAGAATGTACAAGAAGCTTGAAGAAGAGAATAAAAATATTAATAGCTCTTGTAATTTCCTTGTAAATAAAAATAGAGTTAGTCCAGTTTCTTTCTTTGAAATAGAAATAAGAGGCTACTTGTTTGGACACATGGATAGTATAAAAAATAAGGGCCTTGTTTGGGAAGCTTTGGAGCATCTTCCAAACATGGCCTAACCTTTTAGAATTCCACCCATGTGCATGCATTTTCGTTTTTCCCTTTCTATATAAGGGTGTGGGTCTCATTTGTAACATAACTTTGAAGATTAATTGAGAGCAAGAGCTAATTCTCTTTGAAGTTCAAGAGGTAAGCCTCATTTCTAGAATCTTATCTTGAGTTTTCCATAATTCAAGTGGTGATTGTCCTTTGCACTTATCTTTCTTTATGAAAGTGGCGTGTTCTTCATTCTCTTGTCTTCTCCATGTTTTCTCTTTTCATTTTCTTGAATGTTCTTCATAGCTGCACCTTTACTCTTCATTTTAATCAATTTTGCACCGATTAAAATGTTTGTTTTGATCTTCTATGGCTTCCTATGGGTTCTATCTTCAATTTAATCGGTTGAATTGAATTGTTTTGGAATTTTTAAGTGTGGGCCGAATTTGAACCCTAACAATTGGGGAAAAATCTGATTTCATGTTCTTCCATGCACTTATACATGTTATTTTTATTCCATATGCCTATACACATGTTTGATAGATCCTACAACACTTATAATGCCTCCTAGGCATCCATCATGTTTTTATCCTTTGAACTAGAAAAGTGCATGGATGTGGCCTCAATAGATACTCCACTATTTTGAACTGTGCTATTATCATCTTGTGACTTTGTGTAAAAGGAATATCTATTAATGTCGTACCCAGTCCAAGTGATGACGTTATGTTTTGGTCCATGAGCTAGCCATTTCAATGTATCAGATGCATGTTGATCTGAAAAAATTTGGCTTCTAAACCAACTGACAAACTTGTTGTTATGCTCCTTCACCAACAACCGTTCACCCATTTTGGGGTTTTGGGTCCTCAACATTGATTGATGAGCAGATATGTAAGGAAGAACTTCATCTGTATTATTCAAAATATACAAGTGTACCTGACTCAACTCAGTAGTATCCTTTGGTTGAACTTTTATACCACGAGTACCCTTTCCATTTATCCTATCATCATGTCGACTTGTAGGAACACCCACGGCTTGTGCTTTTGCCAAGTATTCTGAACAAAACTCTGTAGCTTCTTCTGCAATATACCTTTCAACTATAGAAGCTTCAGGTCTGTATGGATTCTTAGTATACCCTTTGAAGATCTTCATGTATCGCTCAATTGGGTACATCCACCGCAAATAAATTGGGCCACATAACCGTATCTCTCTTACAAGATGAACAATTAAGTGAACCATAATATCAAAAAATGATGGAGGAAAATACATCTCCAATTGACATAGTATAATTGCTGCCTCATTTTCCAATTGATCTAATGATTTTTCATCAATTACCTTGGCACATATAGAGTTGAAGAAAAAACATAGACGTATAATTGCATTTCTCACATTCTTCGGGAGTATGCCACGTATAGCTACAGGTAAGAGTTGTTGCATCAAAACGTGACAGTCATGTGACTTTAACCCAATTAGTTTAAGATCTTTCATTGACACAAGACTCTTAATATTTGAAGAGTATCCTTGTGGAACTTTAATACTCGAAGACACCGACAAAGACTAGTCTTCTCTTTTTGGACAAAGTGTGACATGCTGGTGGAAGATATGTTCTCTTGCCTTCAGATCTTGGATGCAATTCCGGACGTATTCCCAATTCACAAAGATCTTGACGAGTATTCACTCCATCCTTTGTCTTACCTTTGATGTTCAAAAGTGTGCCAATTAGACTATCACATACATTCTTCTCAACATGCATCACATCAATACAATGACGTACATCTAGATGACACCAATATGGAAGTTAAAAAAAAATTGATTTCTTCTTCCACTTGCTTCTATCAGTTGATTTCTTTTAGGTCTTTCCAAATTCAACATTTATGTTTTTCACTCGATCATAAACTTCCTCACCTGTTAATGGTGACTTAGCAATTTCATCCTCCTGGCAACCGTTAAAAGCTTTCTTCAATCTTCGGTATGGGTAGTTAACTGGAAGGAATTTTATGTGTTTATTATATAAATTGTCTTCTTCCCATGTTTCAATTGCAGATAACTTGTATCTTCTTGACAAATAGGACACGCATGATGACCCTTGACACTGTATCCACTCAAGTTACCATATGCTGGAAAGTCATTTATGGTACAGAATATCATTGCATGTAACTTGAAATTCTCCTGTTGATACGCATCAAACACCTCTACTCATTCCTCCCACAACAATCTTAAGTCATCTATCAAAGGACTTAAATAAACACTAATGTCATTTCCTGGCTGTCTTGGACCTGCAATCATCATAGATAGCATAACATATTTCCGCTTCATGCACAACTAATGTGGAACATTGTAGATCACCAATAAAACTGGCCATGAACTGTGGTTAGTGCTTAAGTTACCAAAAGGATTCATTCCATCTGTAGCTAGTCCAAGTCTAAGGTTTCTTGCATCACTACCAAAACTTGGAAATAGACGGTCAAATTTCTTCCACTGTGGAGAATCAGCTGGATGTCGAAGTTGTCCATCTCGTTTCTTTGCAACTGAATGCCATATGAGATTTTTTGAATCTTCTTCATTACCAAACAATCGCTTAAACCTTGGAATTATTGGAAGATACCATATAACCTTTGCAGGAGGACCCTTTTTATCACTATCTTCACCAAAACCATAACCATCCTTGACTTTGTAACGTGATACACCACATTTTGGACACTTGTAAAGAGATTCAAACTCTTTTCTGTATAAAATACAGTCATTAGGACAAGCGTGTATCTTTTTATATTCTAAACCCATTGGACAAAGTATCTTCTTTGCTTCATACATACAGTTAGACAATGTGTTTTCATCTGGAAGCATCTCTTTCAAAAGTTCTAACAATTCATTGAAACTTTTATCACTCTAACCAAACTTTGCCTTCAAATTCATCAATCTTAATACAGAAGACAATCGTGTGAAAGTTGTACATCCAGGATACAAAGGCGTCTCTGAATCGGTCTTCAATTTATCATATACAGGTGCATGTGCTTGAAGAAAGCTCTCCTGACCCACATCACGAAGCATATCCTCTATTCGATCTTCTATACTGACATCCTCCTCCTCCACAATTTGTGATACTATTGGAATATCAATAAGTTCACTATGCCATGTCCATGTAGTATAATTTTTCATGATCCCCTCACAGATTAGATGTTCTTGTATTATATCTACGGTTTGAACTCTTCCATTAGCACACTTAACACAGGGACAATAAAATTTTTCATTCATCTTTAGACAATTTCGTTCAACAAAACTAAAAAATTGTTCAACTCCATTCTCATACTCTTCTGATATACGACTTGCATTCATCCAACTTCGATTCATTTTCAGATTTTAGACTACAATTAAGAGTTAATAAAAAACTTATCGGTCATCAATGAATTTAATATCATTGATTACTATAATCAAAATTATCAGTAGAGTTTGCTATAACATTATTTAGTAGAGTTTGCTCTATAAGAGAGACATACCCATTCTAATGAAATTTCAGCAGAGTTTCCTCTGTTATTTTACTAAATCCAAATTTTCAAACAACATCAAATAAAGCCCCATGGGCACAGCCAGATTATCAACAACATCTTCTACAGGCATTTCAATAAACTAATCATACAAACACTATTCTACAAAACAAAAGATAAAAAAAAACCCCACTAACCTGGCGGCGGCGGCGGTGAAGGGATGATGGCAAGGGAGCAGCGTTCACAAGCGGCAACAGTGACAGCGACTTGCTCCAGCGGCGGCGACAACCTTCGCGCAAGGAGGAAGACCTTCACGAGCTTCGCGGCGGTGGTTGACGACGGTGAGAGGGAGGGAGGACAGTTATCACAGAGGAGACGGAGACGGAGACTCGCGACGGAGAATGGAGACTCGCAGAGGAGAACGTCGAAGAATAGAAAAAGTGAGGAGGGAAAGGGGGGAATAGGTTTTAAAGGGGTTTCTACGTCGGTTGTAATCTATAACCGACGTCGTAAGTGCAACGCGAAGCGTTCTACGTCGGTTAATGTCTTAAACGACGTAGTCATTTTGACATTGCACGTCGGTTCTGCAAATAACCGACGTGGAATGTCCCGTTCAAAAATTCCACGTCGGTTTATGCATACAACCGACGTAGAATGGTCAATGCAAACTTGTCTACGTCGTTTGTGTTGTAATCGACGTAGAATGCTGATGTTAAATGTTAATTCTGTAGTAATGTACGTATGTTTCACATTTTTAAATTTATATAGTTTATTTTAAAAGTTATTTAAAAATTAAAAATAATAGGCGTACAAGTTATTTTAAATAGAAGAGTTATATTTTAAGAGATAATAAAAGTAGTTAAAAATATGTAAAAACTAAAAATTAGGTTTATGAGTTATTTTAAATGGAAGAGTTATATTTTAAGAGATAATAAAAGTCGTTAAAAATATATCTTCTTTTATTAAGGAATAAAAGCTGTCAAATAAATGAGATACCAAAAACTATTAAAAAAATATATCCTCTTTGTGTAGTGATGATATAAATATTAAATATAGATTAAATAAAAAATAATTATGAATAAAGTAGAAACTTTAAATGTATATATCATTTGAGGACCTCCATTGTATATTTTATATAATATATATTATACATTTAAAATATAATTAAAGATAAAACAGATTTAAAACATAATTAAAGATAAAATAAAAGCATAAATATGTGTAATAAAAAAAAATATTGTTTATATGTTACTAGTTTATGCCCACTTTTTTATTATTATGAAAAATATTTATTTAAAAAAGTAATTGATATAATGATTATTAAAATATATAATAATTATTTTATTAATTTTTATAATATTTTTATTTTTATTATTATAATTAATAAAATTATATTTGTAAGAATAAAAAAATAATAAAAGAATACCTACATAAAATAATAATTACAATAAATTATTTTTATTAATTATATTTATAAAGTTAAAAAAGTGAAAGAAGCTTAAAGACGAATGAAAATAAAGTAGAAAATTATGAAAAAGAAAAATAAAGAGATAAAAAGGAATTCTGACACATCATCAAGGATTGTTTATACGAGTTTATAAAGTATAAGGACGAAATAAGTCCAAAGTTTGCCTCAGGGACGAAACACAATTTTGACAAATAATTCAAGGACTAAAAACATATTTAACCCTTATTAAAAAAAAGAATTGCGACCTTGATATTTATTTAAGTCAGCATTAACTAAGTTGACGTTAATTTTATTTATTTTTCTATTTTTTTAACTTAGTGTAGATTAGGTCAATTCTAATATAATATATATTTAATATCTATTTAACTTAGTGTCAGTTAAGCTTACGCTAATTTTAATGTGCTCTTATGACATAAAATAAGGAATGTAGATAATTTTTAATCTAAGGTTGAAAGCAATTCACAGAAATTGATGAAATATTTGTTTATCACATTTCTTGAACTACTTATTATATGGGTTCCTTTTTTTGTTGTAATCAGAAGTAGAAGCCAATTGAAACTAACACACTAGCACTCTCAAAACCCAAATGTGAAAAACAGGTAAAACACACGAATGGAGAGTTGAATTGTGTTTTAAAAACTTTTTGGAAAACTTCTGAATACCGTGTGTTGAAAAACACTTGACAGATGATACCTAGAATTCAACTAATGAACTAGGTCTGTTGCTCAAAATAACTTTTAAAAACTTTCTTTGTTAGAAACAAAATCTCCCTTTCATGTTAGACAATTTAATAAGATGCAAATGAAAGGAGATTAAGAGATACTACACACAGGTTTTTTATACTAATTCGTCTAAAAATTACAGACTACATCCATTTTTCAATCAACATGATTGGGTTTCACTAAGATGACTCATGCTGCAAAGATATACGTATTCTTTCAGCTCATAGCCACTCTGGCTAACCTGTACAAGTATTTTTTCCACAAGTCACTTTTGGCTTGACTAAGTATTCTTTCAACAACTCACTCCTAGCTCAAACCCGAGTATTTTTTCTAACAAGTCACTCCTAGCTCAAAGATCCTTTATGAAAGGAGTTTTGACTTTACAATGACAAGGTAACTAGTCTAGGAAGTGTTTGTGTCTTAAAGACAAATACAAGATTAAGATCTTCTTCTAGATTTTGCTAAACACCCACGAAGTGTTCTTCTAAGGCTTTATAAAGATGTTAAGACAAAACAACAAAGTTTTTTCACTTTAGCTAAGGATCACAATCTTGTTTTCTTCTTTGAAACAAGACTTTTATATGGAGCTCAAAAACAACTAATCGTTGGAGTCCCATTCAAACATCTTCTAGCTTTAGGTTCGCTTCACAAGCTTGATCTTTTATCGTTCGTAGAGGCTTTATGTAGAATGCATTAAATTTCACTCTTCATACAATAAATGCAGGTCCTTCTTTTGGAAAAATGTCTGATAGTTTATTGCACTTATCCTCTACTGAACAATGAGCTTTACTTTGGTTTTTGTGAAAGCTAACTTCTATACATGGTAGCTGTGCTTCAAGGGTAGACAAACTGTATGTGTAAGGAATTTGGCGAGCTTGAGCAGCTCTAGCTCTTCTTTTGAGTCACAAAATAGCCTTTGTACGTTAAGCTTCTGAACATTTAGAAAAATATTCTTGCACAATAAAGATACTCGTATATGTTAATGTTATGTGTGCATATCATCTTATTAAGAAGCTGTTATTTATTAGATGACATGGAACCAAACAATATGTGCATGATTTAATAAGCGTGTGTATCATCTGTCGACTTTGCATCGTCTGTTAGACTTTGGTTCGTTTATAAAAAACAACATCTTTTACATTTTTGTACTTTATAGTATTTAAGCATATAGTCAAAACTTTAGAGGATGTTTGATTCTTCCTAACACCAAAAGACCTCATTTCAATGGAGTGTTGACCCCATCCTTCCATCCTCCACCTATATGTGGTTTACATGACATCTGGGGAGTCCTAACAATTGCGAAAAAGGAAAAATAGTGAATCTAATTTTTCAAGGGTACAAAAGGAACAAGGAGTATGGATGCATCACACTTTTTGTTGGATGCACAATGGTCTTTATGGAAGTAACTTGTTGAATCTATACTGACTTGTGTGGATGCTTTAGGGGAGGACTCAACATGCTTTGTAATAGAGGAAATTTGCATTGGATAGAGGAGGATGTGTACAAATCTTAAATCAAATCATAAATATAATTTCTTTTTTAGCCTTTAAGCACGTCATTTTGACATAAATGCTTTATTAGTAAAGAATCTAATGCTTGGAATGGTTTTCATCATGATGTTGCTAAGCTGCTGTAGGCTTTTGTTTTGATTCTTTAATTGATCAAGCTTTGGAATACAAAATCAAACTTATAGTAATTATGTACATAATATAATACCTTTTTGTGCCAATAAAATAAACATGAGACTATCCACATAGAGAAAAGAAAAGAAATGTAAAAATGAAAAGAAAAACATACATGGAGGAATGGTCTACATGACACTATTCTACATAGAGTCGATATGACTAAATCTACATAACATTGACATAGAGTAGGTTTGTTTTGTTAGAAATAAACGGCAGTGTAAAAGTCAAGAGGGAGGGTGAATTAGATTTTTAATAAACTTTTTCTCTTTTAAAATAATTTTCCAGATTTTAAATAAATGTTTTAAAACCAGGATGCGGATTATCCTTAACCTTAGATGAACGCAGTTTGACTTGCAATTGTTAATATGATCCACAATAAAAAGAGAATGAACACAGAGATTTATACTGGTTTGGATTAGGCCAATCCTACGTCCAGTTCCCAACCACCACAAATACGTGATGATCACCATACTATCTTTAATTGAAATTACAAACACCAATTCATGCAATAACAAATAAAGATAAAGGAAACACCTCCTTAGACACACTAAGGATGAAACACCTCCTCAGATACACTGAGGATGATCCCACCTCTCTTGACACACAAGAGATGAACACACCTCCCTTTAGAACAGATCCAAGGGATGAATTTTTCCTGTTTAGAAAAACAGTAAAAGAAAACACCTGATTGAGTGTTGAATGAAAGCTTAATCACAAAGATCACCACTTCCAAAGACTTTGATCAACCTTGAGAGAGCAAGAAAGCGGTTTTGAAAAATTGTAGCGCAAGAACACTTTGAATATTGTGTTTTATCAGATGTGTTGAACCTAAGACATTCTCCTTCATTTTATAATTCGAAAATGCATCAAAATTTCCATTTTAGGTTGATTTAGCATTGAATTCGCAAAAACGACTTATTTAATCGATTATCTAAAAAGCTTAATCGATTATATCAGAGTTAAAAGCTGAAAAACTCATTTTTCCTGATATAATCGATTAGATTAAGGCCATAATCGATTATATTAACCCAGAATCAATATAATCGATTATCAAAAACACTTAATCAATTATTTTGTTCATTAAGCAATTTTGATTCAAATTTTAAGTGAAATAATCGATTAGACTACGTATCATAATCGATTAAAAGCGTAGAAAAATGTTTTTGTGAGAAAACTACTTGCTCTCAGGTTTGGAAAGATCTTGAATGGGATTTATAAATTACTCTTTTCATTCATCACCCAAAACAGAACCTTCTAAACTTGAAACTTCAGCACTTGAGAAAATCTTCATCAATCTTCTCTCTTGAAAGCTTTAAACACTCTTTATGCCTTCCTTTTTCATAAAGCACCTTTCCTTTGTGAGAGGACACAAGTCTTTAATGTTGTTTAGAGCACTTTAAATATTCATCACCAAAACTTTGAATCTTCATGAAATATTGAGAGGACTTGATCAACACTTGTTCTTGAAATATGCCAACATGTTTGACGCTACATAGATTCAATTTGGGTGATGGTACAAAGTGTGAGTTGACTTAGTCGATACTATATAGAGTTAACTTACCCGACACTACAAAGATATTGTCACTGATTCAGTTCATTACCAGTGGAGTACCATAGTCCAACATTCACTGTTCCTTTGAGGTATTTGAGAATTTGTTTTGCAGCAGTGAAATGTGATGCTTTTGGATTGGCTTGAAATCTTGCACATAAGCATACAACAAACATGATATCTAGTCTGCTAGCTTTTATATATAACAAGGAACCAATTAATCTTCTGTACATGGTGGCATCAACTGTTTTTCCTTTTTCATCCATGTTAAGATAGCAATTTGAAGACATAGGAGTAGAAGCTTCTTTGCAGCTTTCCATATTAAATTTCTTCGACAACTCATTGTAGTATTTTGTTTGGTTGATGAATGTACCATTTGGCAATTGTTTAACCTGTAGTCTTAAGAAAAAATTTAACTCTCCCATCATAGACATCTCAAATTCACCTTTCATAGTATCTGTAAATTCTTGGCATAGAGATTGATTAGATGAACCAAAAATTATATCATCAACATAAATCTGCACTAATATGACTTCATTATCAACTTTCTTAGTAAAAAGAGTTTTGTCAATAACTCCTCTTTTAAAGCCTTATGATATGAGGAAAATTGTAAGTCTTTCATACCATTGTCTAGGTGCCTGTTTGAGACCATACAAAGTCTTTTTCAGTTTGTATACATGATTTGGAAATGTAAAATCAACAAATCCAGGAGGTTGTTCAACATATACATCTTCATTAATGAAGCCATTTAAGAAAGCACTCTTGACATCCATTTGAAAAAGTTTGAAACCTTTAAGACAAGCAAAAGCAAGTAGTAGTCTTATAGCTTCTAATCTAGCTACAGGAGCATAGGTTTAATCAAAATCAATACCTTCTTCTTGATTCTAGCTTTGTTCCTAGTGATTATCCCGTTCTCATCAAGCTTGTTTCTGAACACCCATTTAGTAACTAATCTAGCACTCTCTCTTTTTGACATAAGAACTCATCAAATACAACATGAATTGATTCTTCAACAGTTAAATACTTTTTGTTGAATACACGATAAGCTTTACTATGCATAGAATATCCTAAGAATATACCATCATCAGCTTTTTCATCAACTAATGAAGACCATTTTCTTGATTCTTTCTAAAACTGAATTCTTTAATGGATTTGTGAGAAAATGGTAGCTTTTTCGTAATTCTCTCTTCTCTGTATTTGGATCTTCCAAGTGGCTTGTATTTATAGAAAATGAGAGACAAACTCCAACAGCTGATATTCAGTTCTGACCTACTGAAAGAGTCTGGAAGAAAAATAGTTAGCTAAACAACAAACAATTAGCTGAATTCATTAAAACACATTCCTAACTTATTTCCTGTATTAATAAAAATAGAAGACTAATATATCAAAATTAGCTAACTAAGAAAAGATAATCTGAGATCAACTCAAAACTGCAGAAACATCATTTAATCATTAACTATTGCAGCAACATCATCAAATAAAAAATTATCAACACATATTGTGAAACTATTATATGAACCTCTATCAGCATTTAGTCAACATGTTATGAAAAAGTTCTCCAAATCATTTTAAGGCTTTATACAAATTTTGCATTTCTAGAGTTAATATCTTATTTTAAAATAAGTTCTTATTTATGAGAAAACTTCATAAACGTAAAAAATTTATAAATATTGTGCACTTACGGCCAAAATGAACCCAAAGAAAAATGAAAGAAATAATGCAATTTTAATTGTAAAACACAATTTATACATTTTTTGCACCTAGGGCCAAAACGGACTCAAAGAGAAATGAAAGAAATAGTGCAATTTTAATTGCAAAACACACCCACAAGAGACGATGAAAAAAAAACACACAAAGTAAGAATCATATTTATTAAGAAAATGAGTTTTACATAAAGGTACTTTGTTGTTACTATCATATACAACATATATTTCACAACAAGTACTACTACTCTTATATAAGGTTATAAAACGACTATATGTTAGTCATGAAAAAAGAACGTTAGCTTTGGGTGGTTTGACTAGAGCTTTAAAATTGTCTTTAAAGATGTTTGCAACAAGGTCGATTAGACTATTATAAGGGGTCATCTAATGATTTTATAAAAGAGTTCATAATAGCTTTCTAAAGCATATTAACAATTATGAAAATAGTCAAAGTACATAATAGAAGAAGATAGAGAACACTTTGATTTTTTACCACTACAATAAATTCATTAAATATAGACTAATTTAAAGACAAAAAATAATTAGTCATCATATTGACTAAATTAGAAACTATTTTATAAACTAAAAAATATTAGTATTTAAAATGGTTTTCATTATTAATAAAATAAATAGAAACCATATTTTTTGTGGATATTGATCTTAATATGAATTGGTTTCTATATAATGGTAACTAAATTGATTTTTTAATCAAAATCTAAATTAGTTTTTGACATTAGCTACAAAGGTTTTAGCTACTTACTAAATTAGTCTCTAATTAAATTAGTGACCAATTTTATCATTTTATAGGTCAATTATATAGTTCTTAAAAGCAATTTCTTTTGTAGTGTACCAGTTCACCTGTAACCTAAGTTACATCCAATTCTTTAATTCCAACAACAAAGGGTTTCATTAAATAATGTTCACAAGTATTCTCATAGTCACTGTTAAATAAAGACGACAGTGTAAAAACCAAGGGGGGGGGGGGGAATTGGATTTTTAATAAACTTTTTTCCTTTAAAATAAATTTCCAGATTTTGAATTATTTTCAAAAACTAGGATGCGGATTTTCTTTAACCTTTGATTAGTGCAGTTTGAGTTGCAATTGTTAATATGATTCACAATAACAAAGATATAGGGAAAGAGAAAGAACACAGAGATTTATGCTAGTTCGGATTAAGCCAATCCTACGTCCAGTTCCCAATCACCACAAATGTGTGATGATCACCCCACTATCTTTAATTGAAATTACAAACACCAATTCATGCAATAACAAATAAAGATAAAGGAAAACACCTCCTTAGACACACTAAGGATGAAACACCTCCCCAGACACACTGAGGATGATTCCCACCTCTCTTGACACACAAGAGATGAACACACCTCCCTTAGAACAGATCCAAGGGATGAATTTTCCCGTTTATAAAAACAGTAAAAAAGAATACACCTGATATAGTGCTGGATGGAAAGCTTAAGCACAAAGATCACCACTTCCAAAGACTTGATCAAACTTGAGAGTGCAAGAAAACTAAAGCGCAAGAACACTTTGAATATTTTGTGTTTTCTTAGATGTATTGAACCTAAGACATTCTCTTTCATTTTATAATTCGAAAACGCTCCAAAGTTTCCATTCTTAGGTTGATTTAGCATTAAATTCGCAAAAACTAGAAGATGAACACAAAATTCCCCTAAAAGGTGGATCACACTCTAACTCTTTCATATGGGTTTCAAAGGATTGCTTCATGTGGATGATCTCTCCTTAGCAAGGAATTTTTGTTTGTGGGTTCACATCTTTTAACGACATCATCTACTAAAGGATCATATGATGCATAAACATTGTTAGGTTTTCTTGTTAGACATATTCTCATCCTTTTTTGTTGCAATCATCAACCTACAATTTAGAAAATGTAGTGTCCACCTCTAATAGTTCCTTATCAAGCTTATGGTTATTGAACCTTACATGAATGTCTTCTTTCACAACTTTGATCTGTGAGTTATAAACTTTGTAGGCCTTAGATGTTTCTAAATAACCAAGTGTGGTTTCTTCATCACTTTTGTAGTCAAATTTTGTAAGATTGCCTTTGGTTTTTAAAATGAAACACTGACAAATGGAAGAATGGAAATAAAATATGTTGGATTTTCTTCTATTCCACAATTCATAAGTAGTCTTTTTCATAATAAGTCTTATGTATATTATGTTTCACAACACATTCATTTCTCTAATGTCAATAACAAACAATTCAACTAAACAAACAATCTTTACAAGTATTCTCACTATCACTTCTTGCTTACAAAATTACACAAAATCTAAGTTATTTGTTAAACTCCATCCAAATTTAAGCATGAGAACACAAGGCCTCTATAGAAAAAGTACATAAAGTTTCTCCAACTTATACAATGAAAAGAATGTTGTTTACATGACTCACACTCAAATGAGTGGATGTTAAATACAAACATTCCTTGTTTTAAGAGATACACTATAAGAAAATCATTATTTGCCGATGGTTTTTTATCGACACATTATCGGTGGAAAATTACCTATGAATATTTTCTAATGAGTAAGAATTGTATTATCAACGAAATTATCTGTCAATAAAGTAAGCGTAAAAAAATTTATGGTTTTTTACTCTTTTGTCAATAATTAAGTATATTACGATTTTTCCCATAATGATTTATATTAGGTATCCGTTGGTAAAATTCGTTGGTAAATGAGGCACCAAGAATAAAGAAAAATATATTTTTCATTTTATTTCTTAACACTATTTGTCAGTAAATCTTGTCGATAAATTTCGTTAGTAGTGTAATATTGTGTTACCGATGGATTTGTATTGACAGAAAAAGAATCCATCAGTTAATCATGAAACTTAGGTTATTTAAAAACTCATCTTCTTCTTTGTGAAAACAAAACTTAGTTCAAGAAATAGTGGCGCATAATCGAAGAACATAAACAAGGCTTTCTTCCCTTTTCCTCTACAATGCTTTTTCATTTTGCGTAAGTGAGTATTCCTTCTCTCTTTCCATTCGCCCTTTTCTCACATTGCTTACTTGCTTCCTTCTTGGCAAAGGTGGAGACATTGTCGCAAAGGATTTTGAAGATGACAATATGGGCCTGAATGGAGATTTTCTTCACGTTGTAAGGAATAAAGCTATTCAACTTGCAAGCCTTGCAATAAGCATATTTCAAGAGCTCTCTAGGGATGAGGTCTTCAAAGCCTCTTCTATAGTGTTAACGTCATATTCAGAGGACCAGTGCGTTCCTTGGTATATGAGTAGAGGATTACATAACAAATTATTTACGAATGACATGAATTCAAGGTAATCAAGTTCTTGCTCATTTTCTCTCATCTTGTATGATTCAATCAAAATCAAAACCCTAAATAAATTATACATGAAAAATGGAATCGTCTCATTTGTAAAATTCAATCAAATCCTATATAAAAAACACACGAAATTTTCGAGTAGTATGAAACTGGGCGTTATCAACAATTTTGCCTCTTAGGTTTACACTTTACAAGATAGGATTTTTGTTTGGGTATTACTTGCTTGATTGGAAATGTTTTAAATTTGTAATGGTTTGGGTGAGTGGAAAAGGAATTTGGATTAAGGTTTTGAATTGTGACTATGACTGTATTTTCATTGTGATACTTGGTATTGTGTACAAATGTTGTCAATGAAGATGTAATTGCAATTGTGATGAGGTTTTTAATTTAATTATGTTAGCTTAATTTTGTTTTAAGATGAGAAATTTGCAACTTGAATGTGTTTATTTATGGAATGGTTTTGGTCCTATAAGAGATTCCTGTCTAACCAGATGGGAACCTTCTACGTTAGCCACTTTTTTCATAATTGCATGTTTATTGGTTTGTGATTGTTGCAAGCATATCCATGATGTTGCTTTATTTCAATCATGCATGCAATTCATTAAATTGTTTAACATGTTAACGTCTTTGAATTTGTCTTTTCCTTTTTACTAGTTGACTAAAATTTTATGCTTTCACTTTCACAATTCTTGTTCTAAGATTTAATTATTAAATATAATTGTATTATTTAAAATTATTGTGGCAGTTAGTTTACATAGTGGATCACATGTTAATGAATATAGGAGTATTTACATATAAGCCAAGTTGACAACTTAAGAAAAAGATGGTAGTACTAATTTGAAAATCCTCAAGGTAAAAAAGTGTTTCTTAAGATACCCTTGTTCTGCAAAGAAACTCAATGGTGAGGGAATAAGAATCTAAAAGGTTCTAATCACTTGTATCCAAAGGGTCTGAGGGGTGTTTTTGTCATTCAGAAAACATGGAAAGCCTTGTGTTCCTTCATACTATATATATACACTATGTTGCTCAATTACTTCTACCTCATAGATATTATTTGCAAACCATTTAAAGCCTCAACACCACCAGTTATCTAATTTGGTCATCTTTATGCATCTTACCTTCTTCCATGCAAGTGAAATCAATATGGTTAAGTTTGCATTTGGTTTTATATATGACTATAAGCATATTTGACATGTCTAGCTCCCTGTATATCATTTTGTAGAGACCACAACGATAGTGATGGCCTTAGCTATTGGCGTGCGAGGATAACATACTTAGTTGAAAATATTAGTTCTTCAATAACATGCTTAACAATTTAGGTTCAAGATTAATATATATTTGAATTATATATTTTGATTTTCTCTTGATATTTTTATTATGTTGCGAGAATGAGAATGTTTGGATATCGTATATAGGTGACATATGTAGGTATATGGATCAATTAGGAACAAATTTGACGCTTGCTAAAATTTCTAAATTATCAACAGATTTTTTTACCGATAAACTCAACTATGTGTTAAATATAGACGGCAGTGTGAAAACCAAGAGGGGGGGTGGTGAATTGGATTTTTAAGAAACTTTTTCCTTTTAAAATAAATTTCCAGATTTTAAATAAATGTTTTAAAACCATGATGTGGATTATCCTTAACCTTAGATTAGCACAGTTTGAATTGCAATTGTTAATATGATCCACAATAAAAAGAGATAAGGAAAGAGAAAGAACACAGAGATTTATACTGGTTCGGATTAAGCCAATCCTACGTCCAGTTCCCAATCACCACAACGCGTGATGATCACCCCACTATCTTTAATTGAAATTACAAACACCAATTCATGCAATAACAAATAAAGATAAAGGAAACACCTCCTTAGACACACTAAGGATGAAACACCTCCCCAGACACACTGAGGATGAAACCCACCTCTCTTGACACACAAGAGATGAACACACCTCCCTTAGAACAGATCCAAGGGATGAATTTTCGCGTTTAGAAAAACAGTAAAAAGAATACACCACTTCCAGAGACTTGATCAAACTTTGAGAGAGCAAGAAAGCGGTTTTGAAAAACTAAGGCGCAAGAACACTTTGAATATTGTGTTTAATCAGATGTGTTGAACCTAAGACATTCTCTTTCATTTTATAATTCGAAAATGTACCGAAGTTTCCATTCTTAGGTTGATTTAGCATTGAATTCGCAAAAACGACTTATTTAATCGATTATCTAAAAAGCTTAATCGATTATATCAGAGTTAAAAACTGGAAAACTCATTTTGCTTGATATAATCGATTAGATTAAGGCCATAATCGATTATATTAACCCAGAATCAATATAATCGATTATCAAAAACACTTAATCGATTATTTAGTTTGTTAAACAATTTTGATTCAAATTTTAAGTGAAATAATCAATTATCTACGTATCATAATCGATTAAAAGCGTAGAAAAACGTTTTTGTGAGAAAACAACTTGCTCTCATGTTTGGAAAGGTCTTGAATGTGATTTATGACTTACTCTTTTCATCCATCACCCAAAACAGAACCTCCTAAACTTGAAACTTCATCTCTTGAGAAAATCTTCATCAATCTTCTCTCATGAAAGCTTTAAACACTCTTTATGCCTTTCCTTTTCCATCTAGCAACCTTCCTTTGTGAGATGACACAAGTCTTTAATGTTGTTTAGAGCACTTTAAATCTTCATCATCAAAACTTTAAATCTTCATTAAATATCTGGAGGACTTCATCAACACTTGTTCTTGAAATATGCTAACAATCTCCCCCTTTTTGATGATGATAAAAAGAACATAGAGACTTGTGATTGATATCCTGAAAAACTTTGAAAATAATGTATGGATATCTCCATCATAAAAATTAGTCCACAAAGGAAATAAAGTAGGCAGTCATATAACATTTAATTTTTCAATTTGAATTTTCAAAATTAAATTTCAGGGAAATAAATGTATAGAAATTATTTCTAAAAACTCTCCCTTAAATTTTGCTCTTAAATGTTTAAGATATACTAGGTAATTATTTGAAATATTTCCTAATACTCCCCTTGAAACTTTAATTTTCTTAAATGCTAGAGATATAGACATATTATCAATCAAAACAAATATTTTTCTCCCCCTTTATTTTTATCATTTTCAAAAAGATTACATATTCAGAGATTAATACAGCAGAAGCAATTAATTACACAGAAAATATAGAGGAAAAAAATAAATACAGCAGCTGGAAAAAAATATTAAGCTAAGGGAATTAGTGAACTTATAGCCTATTTTGTTTCTTCACTATCCCCTGCATCTTCTTCTTCCTCAGCATCTTGTGCTGGCTGTTTGCCTCTTAAAGATATTGTATTGTTTTCTTCTGGAGAGACATCTTCAATCTCCAACTTTCTTTCTACCTGGTAAACTCTCCTGTTGAGTCTTGAGAGCTTGAAGCAAATGTCCTCATAACGAGTTAGTTGAAGACTCATTATGCTGTCCATCCTTGAAACTATATTTACTTCCATTGATCTAGGTTGAGGTTGAGGTGGTGGTTCTTCATCTTAATCCATTGCAGCTTCCTCATCTCTTTGCCTGAACCTGTTCTCTTGTTCAATAAGGTCCATGTGCCTTAGAACATTCTTTCCAATTTTGCTGTTGCTTAGCAAAATCTGCTTGTTTTCTCCATTAAGATCCACACCTTTATATTCTAAAATCTTGGATATAAACACAGCATAGGGTAAAGCAAAAGATAATAGCCTAGTGGCTTTAAACATATTATCTAAAATTATCGCAGACCAATCAATACTAACATTATTAAAGAAGCCATACATCAAAAGAATGTCTTCCTTAGTAAGTTGAGCATGATTAGTTCCTCTAGCAACAAGAATCCAGACAATAACATAATGTAACATACGCTCATTTAATTTTACATTACCGACTTTATACAAGTTCTCCACTTGTAAGTTGGGGTCTTTGCAAAATTTGTGAAACTCCACCAGCTTGTTGAAATCCTCAAAGCCATATGTGATATTGACTCCTCCTTGTGTGGATAGGCCAGCAACATTATTCCACACATCTTCATCAAGGTGAATTTGAACTCCCTTCACCTTGGTACTGGGATTTTCTGTTCTTGATGTTAGATTCATGTAGAAAACTCTAACTAAATCTGGATAGTAAGCACCTTCCAGCTCTACAAAAGTTTGCAAGCCACTTGCAACTAACAAATCCTGAAATGAAAAGCCATGAATTCTGAAAAATTGACAAGATAAAATTTTTGGAGTAAGAATCTTCCTGTCCTTCCAGTGATTAACATATGCAATCTGAAGATCTTCATCAGAAACCCACCCAGCTAGAGTTGGTGGTCTCCTCCTTGAGGGCATCTTTCTTCTTCTTTGATCAACCATGTGAGCAGAGAATTGACAAAAGAAGAACAAACAAACAAAATAACACAGAAACAGCTAACCAAATTCACACAACAGTGATTATATCAGCAGAATATCAGCAAGAGTGAGAGAGAGTGACAGTGGCACTTTAATTCTCAATCTAGGTATTTATAGGCAAAGAATCTGATCACAATTCATTGATTTAATGCAAAAATAGCCGTTAGGATTCGAATATAGCCGTTTGTACTGAAAACCACGTGAATTGAAGGCTCAACGTTCAAAAACCAGTGTGCAGAAAAACACAGAACGTCGCATTTAATCGATTATGTGAAGAACGTAATCGATTATTTGCGTTCAAAATTTTCCAAAAAATGAAAACCCAGAAATTTAATCGATTATGTGCATTCCTTAATCGATTAAATTGCTCCCCAGCGATTTAATCGATTATGTTATGAACTTAATCGATTATGCTTTAAAACATCTTTAAAAAACAACGCTTTTAATCGATTACCACACGAAAACTAATCGATTATATACGAAATTTTTTGTAAAACACACAATTTACATAAAAACTCAACAATAAACATCAATCAATCAACAGATTTATCATCAACAATTACTAAATCTCTTCTAAGCTCATAAAATCTATCTCTAGGCAAAGGTTTGGTGAAGATATCAGCTAATTGATGTTTTGTATCTATGTATTCTATAATGCAATCTCCTTTAGCTATATGATCTCTAATAAAATGATGTCTAATTTCTATATGCTTTGTCTTAGAATGCATGATAGGTTTCTAGTCAAATTAATGGCACTAGTGTTATCACACTTAAGAGGGATATGATCTAGAAAGATATCAAAGTCTTCTAATTGCTGCTTCATCCACAGTATTTGAGCACAACAACTGCCTGTTGCTATATACTCATCCTCTGTGGTTGAAAGAGCAACACTAGCCTGTTTCTTAGAATGCCATGAAACTAAAGAACATCCTAAAAGATGACATGTACCACTAGTACTCTTCCTATCAACTCTACAGTCATCATAATCTGAGTCAGAAAAACCTATAATACTAGGTGAGGCTCCTGAAGGGTACCATAAACCAAAGGTTTTTGTTCCTCTAAGGTACTTAAGGATTCACTTAACAACTTTTAGGTGTGATTCTCTAGGGTTGGATTGAAACCTAGCACAAACACACACACTTTGCATAATATCAGGTCTACTAGCAGTAAGATAAAGTAATGATCCGATCATACCTCGATACTTTGTTTGATCTACTGCCTTACCACTTAAATCTTGATCTAGATAACAAGATGTATCCATGGGAGTTGCAGCTTCCTTGGAACTTTCCATCTCAAATTTATTTAAGATTTCGTTGCAATACTTTGTTTGACATATAAATATGCCTTTCTTCAGTTGTTTGATTTGCAATCCAAGAAAGAAATTTAATTCTCCCATCATAGACATTTCAAACTCTCTCTGCATGTTACTAGCAAACTCTTTGCAAAGATCATCATTAGTTGATCCAAATATGATATCATCAACATAAACTTGAACAATAAGAATATGTTTCTTTGATTTCTTAATGAAAAGAGTAGAATCAACTTTACCTCTTCTAAAACTATTTTCAACCAAGAAGTTACTTAACCTTTCATACCAAGATCTTGGAGCTTGTTTGAGTCCATACAAGGCTTTCTTCAACTTGTAGACATGGTTAGGATTTTTGAAATCTTCAAAGCCTGGAGGTTGTTCTACATAGACTTCTTCCTTGATGTATCTGTTTAGGAAAGCACTTTTTACATCCATTTGAAACAATTTAAATCCCATAATGGAGGCATATGCTAGCAACAAACGAATAGCTTCAAGTCTTGATACTGGAGCATATGTTTCATCATAGTCTATGCCTTCTTTTTGTCTATAACCTTTTGCAACCAGCCTTGCTTTGTTCTTGGTGATATTTCCATCTTCATCAAGCTTATTTTGAAAAACCCATCTGGTGCCTATAACTTGCATTTTGTTAGTTTTAGGAATTAAATCCCATACCTGATTTCTTTCAAACTGATTTAGCTCTTCTTGCATTGCTATACACCAATGTTCATCCGTCAAAGCTTCTTCTACGGTCTTTGGTTCAATCTGTGAAACAAAAGCAACATTCATACAGAAATTATTCATGTTCCTCCTTGTTCTTACACCTTTTGAGATATCTCCAATGACATTGTCCAAAGATATGTCTTTAGGTGGTCTCCATTCTTTTGGTAGACTTTCATCATGAGGAGGATTATCATCCAATTTGATTTCTTCAACAACTTCTTCTAAAGGAGTTTCCTCTTGATATTCTCCTTCATCATCTACAAAGATTCTTTTTGACTCAAAAGGGTTTTCCTCAAGGTCTAGATATTCATCAAAGACAACATGTATAGATTCTTCAACATTTAAAGTCCTTTTATTAAAAACTCTATATGCTTTACTATGCAAAGAATAACCTAAAAATGTAGCTTCTTCGGATTTAGCATCAAATTTCCCAAGGCTATCTTTTCCATTATTTAAAATAAAACATTTGCATCCAAAAATTCTGAAATGAGAAATATTTGGTTTTCTTCCTTTGAAAAGCTCATAAGGTGTTAATTTCAAAATAGGTCTTATTAAAACTCTATTTAAAACATAACAAGCGGTGCTTACGGCATCGGCCCAAAAATATTTAGGTAAATTATTTTCATTCAACATAGTTCTTGCAAGTTCTTCCAAAGATCTATTTTTCCTTTCAACTACACCATTTTGTTGAGGTGTTCTTCGTGCTGAAAAATTATGAGAAATACCTTGTTCTTCACCAAAATTTTCAAAAGAAACATTTTGAAATTCACCGCCATGATCACTTCTTAAAAACTTGATTTTCAAATCCTTTTCATTTTGAATAACCTTGGCAAATTTTCTAAATTCTTTGAAAGCATCACTTTTAGAAGAAAGAAAAAGAGTCCAAGTAAATCTAGAGTAATCATCAACAATCACAAGAGCATAATAATTGCCACCAAAACTTTTTGTTCTAGAGGGACCAAATAAATCCATGTGCAATAATTCTAAAGGTTTAGAAGTGGAAACAACATTTTTAGATTTAAAAGAATTTTTAGTTTGCTTCCCTTTTTAACAAGCTGCACATAGTTTGTTCTTTTCAAAAATCAGTTTTGGCAAACCAATTACTAACTCTTTTGATATGAGTTTACTTAGATGAGGCATATGAATGTGAGCAGCTCTTCTATGCCATAACCATGGATCCTCTTCTTTCGCAACTAAACAAGATAAATTACTATATGTAGATGCACAATCAATATCAATTAAATAAATATTATTATGTCTCTTACCGATGAGGGCGATTTCATTTGAGTCCTTGTGATGAATTTTGCAAAGATCACTATCAAAAGTTACCTTTAAACCTTTATCACAAAGTTGACTAATGCTTAGCAAATTGTGCTTCAATCCATCAACAAGAAGAACATCATGAATCTTTAAAGATTCTCCAATCACTCCACTACCAATGATCTTTCCCTTGTTGTTGTCACCATAGGTTACAAAACCTTGCTCTTTCTTTTTGAAGCTTTTGAATTTGCTTTTATCACCTGTCATGTGTCTTGAACAACAGGGTCGGCTTAAGGGCCAAGCAAGTAAAGCACTCGCTTTAGGCCCCCAAAAAAAAAGGCCCCAAATTTTTTTTTTAATACTAATATATCCTATTAAATTAATTATAAATTATGTTTAAGAATAAAATTTAATTAAAATATTGTGATTTTTGTTAATTATTATTGGTACTAAAAATAATATTTAATGAGTTAAACACTCTTCTCAATAAATCATAATTTTCTTTAAAAAAAAGAGATTTGTTAGTTAATACTAATAACTAAAAAAGATTCAGAACCTTTTTATCTCTATTATCTTACCAACTGGTTTTTATCTTCTTCTTTTCTCTCCATGTGACTTTTCTTTTTCAACCCTAATTTTAGAGAAGCTCTAACTTCTCTCTTCCAAATTTGCAATCTTCAATCATCTTTTTCAAAATCAAAGTCCACAATTGTGATCTAGAGAGGGAGAATAGTATTTCTACCCAATAAACTTCAGTTTCAGGTAAGTGTGTTCTCTCTCCATGTCCTTTCTTTTTCTATTCCTATGTTCTTAAGGGTTAAGCTTGCATATTTAAATTGAATTTATCAGAATATTGTTTGATGTGATGATAATATATATATATATTATATTTGTGTGTAGTGTGTTAAGAACTGTGGTTTATTTTATATTAAATGGTTTATAAATAGTAGAAATTTTATATTATCATGTTACAGTGATTGATCTTTTCAATTATGTTATTGGATCTTGATGGATTGAATTTATTTTCAGAATTAAATATCTTAAAGGAAATTATAGGATTGGAAAATGATAAACCAATTGACATTCTTAATTATATAAAAAGAATAAATTCTTTTCCAAATTCATATATAGCTTATAGAATAATGTTAACAATATCGGTTGCCTCAGCTGAAAGAAGTTTTTCAAAACTAAAGATAATAAAAACTTATTTAAGATAAAAAATGTCTCAATAAAGATTAAACGGATTAGCTTTATTATCTATTGAAAAAGAAATGTTAAATGAAATTAATTATGATAATTTAATAAATAATTTTCCATTGCAAAAAACTCAAAAAATAAATTTTAAATAAAATTATAATACATTTTAACATAAAAAAAATTTAGTAAATAAAAAGGCCTCATTTTTTAAGTTTGCTTTAGGCCTCCTAAGGTCTTGAGCCGCCCCTGTTGAACAACCACTATCAAGGTACCACAATGACCTTCTAGACTTGGGACCAACCTGCATCATAAACAAAAATATTTAGGTCCCCTAATGACGCGAGTCTGCCCAAAAACGGGATGAACGGATCGTTCCGACAAAATTTCTTCAAAATCAAAGATTAAAAATCGAAAATGCGGAAAGGGATTAGGGATGGAGAAGATGCCACAATCATTTCTGATTGATAAGTCCAGTGAGGATTCGCCACTCTGAATTCGAAAATTCATAGATAAGAATCTAAAGTTCTACTCGAGAACCAAGAGAGAATTCACGGAGCCAAAGTCTCAACTCCTTAAAATCTGAATTCTGAGTACAAAGAGTTATGAGAATCCTATTTATACTAATGGACCTAATACAAGGCCCATTAACTAATTAGGCCCAAAACTGGAAAAAGAACAAAAATACAAAGCCCAACCAATAGAGGCCCACAAAGAAAAATTAAATCCAAATTACAAAAATATTAAAAATTAAATTTAGAAATCCTAAAACTACAGTTGTCATCTTCATGCTCATATCATCCTCCCCAGGTTGGAGAGCATTCGTCCACGAATTTAGCTCTTTGTACCTACAAGCAAACTTACAAACATAAGACTAAAAGAATTCAATTTTAACATCATCTAAACAAAGACGAAAAAAAACTATCTAAATGGAGATGTGGAGCTCATGAGAGTCCAATCTCTTATTATCAAAGTGTAGTAAATATCTTCCTCCAGGATCATAAATCAACCTGTAAAACACATCAAACAATAAGAACATCAAACGACTAATCATAAGCATGTCAAATACATCAATCCAATACAAATATATGGTATCTAATGTCCTTTTCAGTTCACGTAACAAGATTAAAGATCTAACATGATTATGCTTAATCTCATCATGAACCTCGCGATAATTCACACACATAGAGAAAGATGATCATGAACATTCAAGTCCACAGGATATGTATGCATCTCGTCATTCAAGGACTTGGCATCACCACCTAAAATAATAGTATGCATATCAAAAGCAACAGACAATTCACAAGGATTTTTAATTTGCTCATTGATGAGTCATTATTTTCCCTTATTTTCTTACCTTTCTGTACTTGTTTTCATCTCTAATTTGTTCTTAGATGTTTATATTTTGTACTAATTTCTATTAGGGCTATATTTGGACCAGAAATTCATATTTTAATTAATTTGAATTTTCTAAGTTTAATTATTCCAATTTTTATTTTCAGGGCAGTTTAAAATTATTTTGGGCTTGGAATTAATTCATGGACTTCAAGAGGAGCTGCCACGTCACAACTTGGACCAGATTTGTTTCTTTGGATTTTGGGCCCAATGGATCTAGGGTTTCGTGCCTATGCAATGCAGCTACAAGTAGGGCAGCTGAGGGAGAGCGGAACACACAGACACAGCGCGGAGAAGACGGCAGCAGTAGTAGGAATTAGGGTTTCTTTTACATTTTTGCTTTCAGCTAGAGAGACAAGTTTACGTTTTGGTTTTTACTTCAGAATTCGTTTACTGTTCCATTGTTTTGCAATTCCAGTTTTCCGTTTTCTATTTCAATTTCGTTTATCAATTTCGTTTATCAATTTCGTTTATCAATTTCGTTTATCAATTTCGTTTATCAATTTCGTTTATCAATTTCGTTTATCAATTTCGTTTTCAATTTCGTTTTCAAATTCAGTTTACGTTTTCTATTTTCGTTTTCTATTGTCTGAATTAATGGAAGGCTAAAATCCCAGGGTGGGGCTCTTGGGCATGTTGCACTCACTGATGGAGGTTTTGTGCGTTTTATGATTTCGTACGTTTGATTCTCCAATGTGAAGTCTCTGTTCTGGAGGATGCTTAATCCCTCGGAGGGAGACCTTACAAGGTTCACATTTGCTTAATTCGTGTAGGGAAGTCTTGGGTTAACTTTCGCTTAGTTGGTTAATCTAGACCGAACAAGGATTAAACGGACTAATAATCTTTTGAGAGCCAAGGATGTCAGAGATGCATTGTGTTCAAGAGTCTTGCCTATTTTAATTATTGAAATCAATTTGTTATTTGTCTGCTATATTTTAATTAACTGTTATCTGTCCAAACCCCCCCATTGCATGATCCAATCTTTTGACAGTGAAAATTGGTCCTTGAGAGACGACCTAGGAGTCACTTCTTATAGTACTACATTTAATTGTTTTTTTTATTTGACCGAGTACGACATCGATCACTCATGATACACATCAGACAATTCCAAAGATGTAGTGGAAGCCCATATGTTCTTCTCTCTAATACTACATGAATCACTTGAAAGCTCATCACTAGTAATTTCCTGCAAAGGAGAATCCACACAAATAATTATAGAGTCAGAATAAGAACAAATATTATCATTATAGTTTCTTCTTCCTTTGCTCTCTTTTCTTTCTCTTCTCTTTCTATCTTTTCTTTCTCCTTTCTTTCTATTATTCTTTTTGCCTTCTCTAACAATTCATCAAATTTTCTACTTCCTTCCTCAGTCTTTTCTTTCAATTCTCTAATCTTTTGATCAAATTTTTCTTTTTCTTCCTTTTCAATTTTCTCCTCTCTTTTGCTAAGAATTTCCTTCACTTTTTCCCCAAACTCTTTCTCTCTTCTTATAAAATCATTTTCACTTTCTACAAATCTTTTTCCCTTTTCCATAAGCTCCCTCATTTGTTCTCTCTCTTCTCTAAGCTCTCTTTCTATCCTCTCTAATTTTTGTAATGCTTTCTTTTCTCTCTCTCGCAACCACTGGTAATAGTCTTTAAGATCTTGATCATTTATGGGTTTTGACTTCCAATTAGGACATTCAAGAGAAACATGCCCATAGCCTTCACATTTGGAGCATCTAATAGAACCTGTTTTGATCCTTGAACTTGATGCGTTGTTACATTTATGCTCCGCCTTCTTTAGCCTTCTATGCTCATAAACTTTTCTTTCCAACTGTTGTACTATTGGAATGAGTCTTGAATTCAAATATTCTATAGTCAACCCCATGACTGCAAGTAAATGTTAGAAACAAAACAAGAAAATCATAAAGAAATGGTTAGCACAATTAACAGAAAATATGGACCTCGCCACTCACTAAGTGTTTGCACTCATTCACTCGTGTATCACTCTTGAAAAACTATTTTCACTCTCTTTACTCAAATTCCTCTTTAGTTCTTAAGGAGAACTTCCAATCAACTTATGAAGAATTGTACATTCAAAGTGAAAGATGTAACAAATCCACATTGAACTCAAGAGGTCAAGAAAATAGAAAACTCTATGACAAAACCAAGGAATTTAGAAAGACAAACTAAAAAGCACAAAATCAAGAAATGAGCTAAACCAAAGGGAAGTAAGATGTGACAAAACTAAGAACGTGACAAAGAGAAAAGCACTTTAAAGACAAGGGTAATCTAAATAGTATATTTAGAATTACCACTAGAAATGTAAAACAAAGCAAGTAAGCTAAACAATTAGAAAAGTCGAGTTGTAAGAAATGAATCAATACTACTTAGATGCATGGAACTAATTCGGACATCCAATAGAGAACTCAATTAAAATTAAATCTAAGTCTCAAGAGAAATATGGAATGTGCACTTTAACAATTTTTTTTTTGGCTTATCACACTTGAGATGAATGAAAGCTAGTTAGGCATCCACCCACTCTTATGCAATTTGTTTACTTTGTGCTTTTAAGTTCCTCAAGACTTAAACTCAAATTTTAAAAGAATGCTCAAAACATAGATGCTACACTTAGTTCCTAATTGTGTAATCTCAAAATTCAATCTCAAACAATCAAGATTTTTCAACAATTCAACTCACAATACTATATTTCACAAACAAGAATCCAAGGAAAATCAAACTCAAAAGAACTTTATAGACATATGACTCAAATCAAAGCTAGAAATAAAAAAAATGACACATGAGAATAGGAATGGTCAAACCAGATTTAAGCACCAGGATGTGCACCATATTAGCAACCAGTATACCTCATTTGGATCAAGCACCAAAACACTAGCTCAATGCACCATTCAATATTTGCCACCCCAAAGCAGTGAATTAACACTAATTATGTAGCAAAACAGTATGCAAACAACACTGAAAAAACTTCATTCACCAACAGTTTCATAAAAGTTTCAACACCAA
Organism: Lablab purpureus; assembly: GCA_030347555.1. Taxonomy (NCBI): domain Eukaryota; kingdom Viridiplantae; phylum Streptophyta; class Magnoliopsida; order Fabales; family Fabaceae; genus Lablab; species Lablab purpureus. Next base: position 13,630,570 of record CM059261.1, on the reverse strand, counting down.
TCTCAACTGCACCAATCCTTTTTTTTTTCAATTGTTTCTTGAAGTTGAAATTCAATTCACCAGGCTAATGAAACTCTCCAGCGGATCCTGATTGCATGCATGGGAATAAGTGGAAATTAAATTGATTCCAAAACCGTGGACCCCACACATTTTCAATTCTCCTTAATTCACATTAAGATCAATTGGATCAAAAGTAACAATTGAGTCCCACGTGTGCACATTCATCCAAGCATCATCAAATCAAATCAACACGGGTCCCGCGAGCATTTAATTTTTGTTTCAACTCAAATCCTACAATTGCTTAAGCACAACGTACATGCATTCAATTCAAACACCCTTTGCCCATGTCGTGGACCCCACTACAAACCAAAGTGCATTTTTTTTCTAGTGTGCAACGACCTCCAGTGCATTCAATTGGCCAATCAATTCCAAATTACACTGTTCAAGCACCATCAATTGAATAAACTGCACCGCCTTTGCTTTGTTAAATTGAAGCATGCACCACCAATGCTACACCAATGCTACTGGTCCCCAAAACAACTTAACTATACATGCTCTCACTGATTTAAAATTATATTGGAAAACAAATCTGAATTGTTTGAATTTGTTTGTGCTGCTTGACAAATTCTAGAGACAGGAAACCAAAGATCAAATGCTTGAGCACCAACTGCTTGAAGATAGTCCAACACCAATTTTGTAGTCTTACGACACCAACTCTGCTCCAACACTTCAAATCTCTACTGATTTCACAGTTTCGATTTCTCCAGTAGATTCATAATTTCATCAAACAGTTGGTGCCCCACCTGAAAAAACATTCTCCTGATTGAAAAAAAATAAAAATAAATCATGCACCGCCTCAAGGATTGCTTGAGATGAACTTAGTGAAGTGGTTCATCAAGGCTGTAGAAAGATTCTCTGCTCAGTCGTTGCAATTGCAACTGCCTCAGTTCAACAACAGTGATGCATTTTCTGTGCCAGTGCTTCTAACGGAGGCCCTTCTACTTGCGAAACTCAACTTCTCTATTTTCGAAAACTGATTGCACCGATCAACACCCAGTTGCTGTTTCCGAGAAACCAAATGATGCGAATCGCAACACAATTTGGAACGGTCACCGAATGATATAATAGACACCAAATGAAATTTCATTTAATCACCAAACTACTTCAATTGCTTCAATCTTCCAGAATGCCCTAACAAAATGCGTATCCTTCTGTTTCAGATCACTGTTTGAAAACGACACACCAAGAACAAATAATTTCCCCCGAAAAATGCTTCACGAAAAGGATTTGGAAGGGAAATGGTGCTTCGAAAAAAACAACTAGCAAAAACAAATTTGCAAAAACCCTTACTGAAACGCTGAAAAAAAACAATGGAAATGTTGTGGAAAAGTCAGAAACCAGCTCTGATTACCAAATGACGCGAGTCTGCCCAAAAACGGGATGAACGGATCGTTCCGACAAAATATCTCCAAAATCAAAGATTAAAAATCGAAAATGCGGAAAGGGATTAGGGATGGAGAAGACGCCACAATCATTTCTGATTGATAAGTCCAGTGATGATTCGCCACTCTGAATTCGAAAATTCACAGATAAGAATCTAAAGTTCTACTCGAGAACCAGGAGAGAATTCACAGAGCCAAAGTCTCAACTCCTTAAAATCTGAATTCTGAGTACAAAGAGTTATGAGAATCCTATTTATACTAATGGACCTAATACAAGGCCCATTAACTAATTAGGCCCAAAACTGGAAAAAGAACAAAAATACAAAGCCCAACCAATAGAGGCCCACAAAGAAAAATTAAATCCAAATTACAAAAATATTAAAAATTAAATTTAGAAATCCTAAAACTACAGTTGTCATCTTCATGCTCGTATCACCTAAAGTCACTTATTAGGATCCTCATGAGTTAGAAACAGTTTTTCCTTTGGGAACCCATTTGTATTTCCCATTAGGAACACTAAAACGCTTAATATTGCATTTATTAACCAAATGACCTTTATGCATACAATAAAAACATGTAGGAACATTTGTTTTTCTTGGAATATATGCATTTTTATAAACTTTCTTTATAGGAACATTTGGTTTATTAAAGAAATTTGTATTTTCGAAAATATTACTTGAATTAGATGATTCTCCTTTCACAAAAACAGTTTTGATAGGTTTATGATTATATATGAAATTATAACCAAGTCCTGCTTTTCATATAAACCTTTTTGCACTTTTAAAACATTATTTAAATTTTTATTTCCCATGGTAATATTTGAAAGAGATGTTTCAAGATAAGATACTTTATTAGCAAGAACACTGCAATTTTCACAAACAGGAATTTTTGTTTTGCATTTGCAAGGAATTTTTGCTTTTTCTAAATCCTCTTTTAAAACCTTTTTCTCTTCTTCCAAATCAGCAATTTTCTTTTCAAGACTTTTGTCGTCATTTTTTAATTTGTTATGAAAAGAAGTGAGTTTTTCAGATTTTTCACATAAATCTAGGAACTCTTCAAGCAATTCTTCATAATTATCTGGAAGACCAAAATCACTTACCTTGCTACATGTGGATTCAGCATCGTCATCCGCCATGAGACAAATGCTTGCTTCTTCTTCTGAATCACTTGCACTTTCAGAAGAGCTCACTTAATTATCTTCCCAAGCAATGTACGCCTTCTTTTTCTTCTTGTCAAAAGGCTTTTTGTGTTTCTTGACCTTTTCTTCATCTTTCTTGATGTTGGGGCAATCCGACTTCAAGTGTCCTCTTTTTCCACAACCATAGCATTTAAAGTTATCAAGAGAATTTAAATTTTCAGCTTTCTTACCTTTCTTGAAATTTCCTTTGTTTTTGTTCTTGATGAACTTCTTGTATTTTTTGACGAACAGGCTGATGTCACTGCATTTAAGATTGTCATTTGAATCACTACTCTCATCCTTGTAGGATTCCGCTTTAAGAGCAACACCTTTCCTCTTGACGTCTTCCTCTTCTCCTTTGAAACGTCCAAGCTCAATTTCGTGTTCTCTAAGCTTTCCAAAGAGAGTTGTCATGTTCATGCTTGTGAGATTCTTCGATTCCGTGATAGCTGTCACTTTGGGTTGCCACGTCCTGTCCAAAGATTTTAAATTTTCACATTTAACTCCTCAGTGTCAAATTTCTTACCTAACGCCTTGAGGTGATTTACAATGTGAGTAAATCTTTTCTGAACGTCGTAGATGGTTTCCCCTTTGCTCATCTGGAACATCTCGTATTCTTAGATCAAGGTATTCTTTCTTGATCTCTTGACATCCTCCGTTCCTTCATGTGTGACTTCTAGAGTGTCCCACATCTCCTTTGTTGTAGTGCAATCAGACAACCTGTAAAACTCATCAACAGTTAAGGCAGATGATATCATATTACACATCCTTATATCGCACTGATGTTCATTGTACTCATCCTTCGTCCAACTTGCTCTCACTTTGGGTACCTGCACTTCATTAACAACAATCACAGGAATATATGGACCATTTACAATTGCATCCCAAACGCCTTGATCATTAGACCTAAGGAAAATCTCCATCCTCTTTTTCCAAAAAGGATAGTTTTCACCTGTAAAGAGTGGTGGTCTATGAATAGATGCACCTTCAGCAAAAGATTGATTTTTGCCTGCCATAAGAATCTTGATTTTGAGTAATTTTCAAAAACCAGCTCTGAGGCCAATTGTTGAATATAGACGGCAGTGTGAAAACCAAGAGGGGGGGTGGTGAATTGGATTTTTAAGAAACTTTTTCCTTTTAAAATAAATTTCCAGATTTTGAATAAATGTTTTAAAATCAGGATGTGGATTATCCTTAACCTTAGATTAGCACAGTTTGAATTGCAATTGTTAATATGATCCACAATAAAAAGAGATAGGGAAAGAGAAAGAACACAAAGATTTATACTGGTTCGGATTAAGCCAATCCTACGTCCAGTTCCCAATCACCACAATGCGTGATGATTACCCCCACTATCTTTAATTGAAATTACAAACACCAATTCATGCAATAACAAATAAAGATAAAAGAAACACCTCCTTAGACACACTAAGGATGAAACCCACCTCTCTTGACACACAAGAGATGAACACACCTCCCTTAGAACAGATCCAAGGGATGAATTTTCCTGTTTAGAAAAACAGTAAAAAGAATACACCTGATAAGTGCTGGATAGAAAGCTTAAGCACAAAGATCACCACTTCCAAAGACTTGATCAAACTTTGAGAGAGCAAGAAAGCGGTTTTGAAAAACTAAGGCGCAAGAACACTTTGAATATTGTGTTTAATCAGATGTGTTGAACCTAAGACATTCTCTTTCATTTTATAATTAGAAAATGTACCAAAGTTTCCATTCTTAGGTTGATTTAGCATTGAATTCGCAAAAACGACTTATTTAATCGATTATCTAAAAAGCTTAATTGATTATATCAGAGTTAAAAACTGGAAAACTCATTTTGCCTGATATAATCGATTATATTAACCCAGAATCAATATAATCGATTATCAAAAACACTTAACCGATTATTTAGTTCGTTAAACAATTTTGATTCAAATTTTAAGTGAAATAATCGATTATCTACATATCATAATCGATTAAAAGCGTAGAAAAACGTTTTTGCGAGAAAACAACTTGCTCTCATGTTTGGAAAGGTCTTGAATGAGATTTATGACTTACTCTTTTCATCCATCACCCAAAACAAAACCTCCTAAACTTGAAACTTCAGCTCTTGAGAAAATCCTCATCAATCTTCTCTCTTGAAAGCTTTAAACACTCTTTATGCCTTTCCTTTTCCATCTAGCAACCTTCCTCTGTGAGATGACACAAGTCTTTAATGTTGTTTAGAGCACTTTAAATCTTCGTCATCAAAACTTTAAATTTTCATTAAATATCTGGAGGACTTCATCAACACTTGTTCTTGAAATATGCTAACACCGTGAATTTCTGAAGAATTCATCCATCCATAAAATATCACCATTAAGTATGTATTGTATCAACAAATATATCTATCCGTAATTACCAAAGGATATGTATGACAAATATAGCATCATTGAAAATAGGGATGACAATAAGGTGGGGTGGGTACTGTAACATATGGGGTGTGATAAGGACGAGTTTCACTTTCTTATCCTCATCCACATAGTAAAAGATCATCCTCATCCTTGTCCCTATACACAACAGGTATGAAATTTTTGTCTCATCCTCATCGAGTACGGGTTATCCTCATTGGGTAAAGGGTATAATTATACTAGAAAAAAATTATTATAGCCTTTCAATTTCAATAGATTCTCTTGGAAAATATTCACCTTTTACTATTCCAAAATATTAATTAAATATTTTTTTTTCAAAAACATAAAAATCACATTAAAAGAAACATGATATTATAAATTATTCAAATTCAAAATGATACACATTTTCTTTTCTCCAATAACAAATATTAATAAAAAAATTAGAATTACATAAATATCAAATTAGAGTATCATCAAATAATAATTGAATAAAAGTCAAATAATTATAAAAAATACAAAAATAACAAATGTATGCTCTAGAAATAAATTACAAAAGTAAAAACTAGAAGAAGTTAATATAAATTTTTTAAATTTTTTAATAAATTAAATGGATTTTAATAATTTAAAAATGAATGAGAGGATGAAGATAAGGTATATCCTCATTCCGTCGGCATATCCAATTTTAAAAATTAAATATTATTATACTCATACTCATACCAAGTTAATGTAAGAATTTTTCGTCAAAATTAAGACGAATTTAAGTAATACCTACTGAAACAAATTCATTTATCATCCATAGCTAAAAAATATAACATTGGTCAAGAAAATTTATCAACAGTCATTTAACCAGCGGATCCTCGAACGTAAATTTTCTGTCAATGTAATTTATATTTACCAACAATTTTTTGGCATTTTTGACGGATTATGTCTGTCATACGTGTGATAACTTCACATACATTAAGAATTTACGAATATGAACTTTCTTTTATAAAGTTTTCTAAATAACTATTTCTCTTAACACTAATGAGCCTTTTAAATGAAAACAATATAAGTATATGCACATTACTTTTATTGTCATCATTAATTTATCAATTTTTCATATGCATGGAAATATAAATATATATATATATATATGTGTGTTTTTTTTTTCAAAAATATTAGTTGTAACTCAATGTTTTGTATTATTTTTTCAACAAAGATGTTTCACTATGATTGACACTTCATTGTAGTACTTTTTCTTTAGTAAAAATACTCTCTTGATCTAAGCAGTTATGTTTACTGTAGACATAGTCAATAAGAAAATATAATATTAAATAATAAATTAATGATAGTTTTATGTTTTCAGAAAATATAGTAAGATCTTTAAATTTATTTCAATTAAATTTAATTTTTTATCAATAAAAGTTATATTTTATATATATATTTTTTTCTTATTCCAACAATTTTTTTTCACTTCTTAATTTATTTTTCTTTTTGTCTTTCTAATACGTCTTTTGACTTTCACACTTAATTTTTATTTTATTTATGTTCTTATATCTAGTTTGTAATTTTTCATTTAATTTCTAATCCAAAAGAAAAATGTAAAATATATTCTTTAATTAATTAATTAATTGCAATATTTTCAATTTATATAACCATATTTTTGCAATACGGATGATATTTGAATTTCTATTACATCTTTTTATGTCAAATAGAATACTAATATGATTAAATTATGATGTAATAAAATAAGTGAGACTATCATAAATAGATAAGATGATTGGCACTTTAACTTTTATATTTATAGAAATAAAAGTTATGAGAATAAATCTTTGCAATAACTAGTCATTTTGTTTAGAATATTAAAAAGTCTATATGAAACTAATTACTTACAAACTTGTATTGTACGGAAGGTTAAAAAAACTTATTCAACTTAAGTTTTGTCAAGAAAGTTATTTGTAATATTAATCATATATTAGTTTGTGATTAAGTATGCTCAAACATCATATATATTTTATAAAGATATTATTGATTGATTTGTCTGTCTAAGAACATTCTTTTCTACCAAAAAATAATCAGTGAGACAATAAACATTGTTTTATCTCCATCTAGAATTATTTTAGGCTAATAAATTAATTAGTTATTAAAGTTACTCTAACCCACATGACAGACACGACTAATTAAGAAGCCAGATGAGATTCTTATAGTGGAGAAATTCTTGTAGGTGGGGTATGAAAAAAAGGCTTAGCAATAGCATTAACTAGTAAATGATCTGGTATCATGCAGCACCACTAAACAAAGTAGTTATGTCTTAATTTACTTTTAACTTTTTCTTTTCATATCTTTAAAGCAAATTTGACGTAATCCAACCTTCCTTGTTCTAGCTGGTACTCATAATGCAATATTAATCATATGCCCTATTTAGGGTTTTATTTCCCTAGGAAGTTTACAACATTATCAAATATGGACACCTTAATATGAATCACTTACCAATTTTTTCATCTCAAATTCAAGAAAAAAAACTTGTTTAGTTTAAAACAGGAATATATTTGGAAGAGATTTTCTGTAGTCTCATCTAAAAAAAAGAACAAAATAAACTTCTATAAATTAAAATTAACTTAGGTCAAAGTTAAACATAAAAACTTGAAGAAATTTACATAAAGAGTAATGGGGTTTGTATTTATAGACACCTCAATTATTATTTTTTTTTAATTTTCACGATGACAATATTAGATCAATGTTAGTGCCTCAAACATATGTCATTTACTATAGTTCTTTGTTTCAAAAAATTTATTTTTAATTAAAAAATTATTGAGAAGAATATATATATATATATATATATATATATATATATATACATATACATATATACATATATATATCAATTTTATGTTTTTTTTAAGTTTTGTGAAACTATTTCCATCCAAAAATTGTTATATGTTTGGGGAAATATTCTCTACAATTTCATTTTAATTAAAGTGGGTGTATTTATATACATGAGAATGATTGAATAGCATTGGAAAATATGGTTAATTCAAAATATGCTTAATCAACTGCTAATTCTTTCAATTATTTGTGAATTTTTAAATAGGTCTTCAATTATGCAATTTTCTTAATTGAATGAATAGAGTCTTTAAAACCCATCATTTTTACGCATAAAAAAGTAATTACAAAAAAATATTTTTTATTTAGAAATTCAATTGGAAAAATAATTTAAAATCCTATTTGAAATTTCTCATAAAGTTTAGCAGCATACTCAGTGATTAAACTGAAAAGAAAAAACTATTTTTTAGGAATATCCTTTTCATTCAAGCACACATTGTTTTCAAAAATATCATTTCTGAGTATCTTATTCCCATAGAATATCATATCATTTACTCATACAAAAATGTTCCCTACCCCTCAACCTAGGTGCAAAAATAAAATAAAGGTTACATTGATAGCTACCAAAGATCCAGGGATCACAAACTTCAAAACTTTTGCAGCAATTGTGTACTGATATATGCAGAATTTAGAGGCAGCAGAGATTAAAAGATTGTGTGGAAGAGATATTTAAATTCACATGAAATAACATGATGCCTTGACCTAATGGTTAGTTGCACTCACATTTTCCTAAGGAATGTGAAAATTTATTGAACAAATGAGAACAATAGTAACACCAACAAGATTAGTCTATGGTGGGGATTGAAACAGGCCATGATACATAGGAAAAGGAAATGCAAATGAGGTATGAGGTTATGTCACAAACAATTGAAGCAAAGGGGAATTATTGGTTAAGTTGAGTTCACTGTAACACTTTTTTGGTGATGAAAAAGAGGTAGAAAAAGAATGAAATAAAGGAGCAGCCTGTTTACTTTAAGTAAATCTCTTATCTTCTTTACAAAAAGCATTTTTGGATGTCGTTTGTGAAGCACAATATACCTTTTCCATGTGAAGTGGAAAGGGACAACTTCACACGAATCTACGGGTTGATCATTTGAGATTGGTGTGATCAACAACACAATTAACTCTACTTTGATTTTATTATCAAATTGTTGAGGTGTAAGGTGCATTGGTATCACTTTTGTTAAACAATTTAATTATCTACTTTCCTTTCATAACCTAACATGATAACCTCCTCAAAAAAACATTTCATCATACATACTATCATTCATTCTTTCTACATATATACCAAAACCTCAATTTTTATTTATTTGTGGTTATTGATTTCCTAGTGAGTACTATTTGCCAGTGGACGGTGGCTTTAACTTAGTCATTATTTATAAATAAAATGAAATATTCTCCTTGATATTACTTATATATAAAAGTTATATACCTAAGATAATAAGTTTAAAATATAGATCTTATAAATATATATCTTTTAAAAAGATTGTAAATTTAAAATTTAAATATTATGATATCTTTATTATATGGGTTATATCTATGATCATAAATTTAAAATTTTAGTTTTTATAAAATGAAATATGCTGATATAAAAATAAAACTTAAGATGTTTAAATCTTAAATGAGACTTTGGTATATAATTTGAAAGTAACAATCCAAATAATAAAATCTTACAAAAATTAAATTAAACTTAATTTTATATCTATATATTTGATTATGCCAAGATGTCATATATTTTAAAGTTTAAAACTTTAAATTATAAAAATTTAAATCATTTCATTTTAAAAGTAAATTTTCTTAAGAAATTCAAAGAAAAATATTATTAAAATGAGAATTTTACATTACTAAAAGTTACAATAAATTTACAATTAATGTGATAGAATTGGACTTAAAAAAATTAAATTAAGAAATTGTGTAGTGAAATTTTGAATGGAGACGTGTTGGTAATTATAAAATATTCCTTTGGTAATAAAAATAAAGTGTGGAAAACTATAGGTGGAATGGGAAAGAGACGCAATCATACACGTTGGTGAAGTTGAGTCTTCCTATGCAGAGAGAAAATATTTTCTAGTGATATTGCCAAGAGAGATTCTTCTTTGACTTAATATGAGTTAATTTTACGAAGTGAGGTACTACTTTATCGTCTGATTGGTATAGAGAAAATTGAAAATTTTGAACGGACCAAAAATGAAAATACAAGATTTTTCTTTTTCTCTTCAATGAAATAAAAGTATATATATTATTAGCCGTATCTTTTTTCGTTGTTTCTCTTATTCTTCTAATCCAAACATATTATTAATTCGATTCTTAGTAGGACCTTAATGCTGTATGCTTCAGAAAATCATTAATTTATGGTATGAAACGAACGTAGAAATAATATCTTCACATCTCACGTTAGTCAAAGTCTCAAAGACCACAATCAACTGAATAAGAAAAGCTGTGAACTTGGTAGTTTCTTCTCTATTTTTTTTCCCTTTTGATTTTTAATGGACTGCTAAATTTTCCTAGACCCTAGTTTTTCTCTTATGGTGGAAACGTAGCTTTACACTAGCAAGTTGACACATCAAAGTAGATTTTCTTACACCTGTAGAAAAAAAAAAGTTGTGTTACACTTAGAGAAGTGATGTTTTGTTTGTTTAGAATTAAATTTTCATCTTTTCTCCTTCAGTTAGTGCGTTGCTTACATAATTTGTTGCCATACAGAAGAATAATGCTAGTGTGTATATAAAATTTCTTGGGGATTCATTTCATTTGGGTCTGTCATGGACTAATACTAAAATTGGTGCTTGCAGATTCTACCAAGCTAGTTTGGGTTTCTGTTCTAAACTGTGTTTGGATTGCCCAGGTTCGATTTCCATTTCAACAATTCAACTTACCTAACCTGAAACTTGTATTGTGTGTTTTCATTTTAGGATTGAACCGCTGATAGTATTACTCAATAAGTCCTCTTTTCTCTGTTTTGCATTTTATTTTTGGTATAGGGAAGAGTAATTAAGCTTCTGATCGAGTTAATGGGGGAATGTTTGACGAGATTAACTTCTAGTAGAGACAAATAACAAAGAAAATAATGAAATTAACTTCTCCATAAGTTAAACAAATTAGAAATTTTAAAGGTTATTGAGAAGATTTTTACAAATTTGCGTATGAAAAAACTACTTTCAACGTATGCAGAAGCTGACTTTGGTTTCTTTTCTCTCAGTGAAAAAATTTAGTCCAAATAAGTTTTAAATTAGATTCTTGCTTTTCATTCAAGTTGGTTTTTCAAGTTAAGTTTTGCTTATAAATGGTATCAAACATGTTTTTTCATTCACTAGTATTGTTTTAGAAGATAATTATTTCCTTTGGACAATCCTAGAGATAACAGAACATTAACCATGGCAAACTTCTCTATCTCGCTGTTCCTGATGTTGAAGTTTCATTCAATTTCATGCAACAAACCCAGCCGTTTTCCAACCACTTGCCTGTTATATAGGGGATGAAGTCTAAATTCCACCATTTTATCTTGTCTACATTGCATTGACTCTCCAATTTGAGATATGAATTTTTCTTTTTCACGATGTATAGTATATGAACTCTTCATCAACTCAACTAGTCCTCGCGAAAAGGATGGGTATATATGATCCATTCCATCAAGTGAACATGTGGGGGGACAACTTTAAAATTGATGGAAGCTTGAATTCAATTGCCACACCAATGTTCATGATGAAGCCTAGCATGCAGAACAAGGTAAATAGCATAGGAATTTCTCTTCTGTTAGTAAGCTAGTATTGTTTTATGGGAATACTTGTTTACAACACTGAAATCCATGTGTTCAGTCTGAATTTACTCCTCATGAATCAAGGGAACCCTCTGGAGATGATCAAGAGACTAATGAGAAAGCTGATAGTAAGGTAATGAATTTAACCAACGTATGTTTCTTTTACGGGCTTCATTTTAATCGTTGTAGATAACTTGGAAGGGTACATGGTTTCTTTCACACATTTGAATGTTCACATGAAACCAAAGTTATTGCCTTGGAGATCTGATATCAAACATGAATGATTTTTTATTGAAGTTTCTGGCTTTGTAGTTAATGAATATTTATGTGTAGGTACTAAGACGTCAAGCTCAAAATCGTGAGGCTGCACGAAAATGTCGGCTGCGGAAGAAGGTGGTAAAAACTGAATTTGTGGGAGGTTAGCCAGTGTTCATAATCTGATTCTTGTTTATGTAATTAATAGGCTTATGTTCAACAATTAGAAACAAGCCGTGTGAAGCTCATGCAACTGGAGTTGGAGATTGAGAAAGCAAAAAAGCAGGTGATCCTAACTGAAAAATCATCATTCTACTTTATGCCTTTTATTTTATAGTATTTGTTCAAGCACTTACTAAAATGTCTACTTGCAGGGTATGTACATACGCAGTGCACCAGATGTTAGTTATATGGGATCATCCGGAACAATTAACCCAGGTTAGAGATTCTTAGTTTCAGTTTTGACTTTTACGTATCCTCAAAATGTTATTTTCCTAGTTATTTTGTGTACTATTTTATTGTGATTTTAGATGAAGTTGCAGTTTGATATGGTTTATGTCTGAGCCTGTATTAGATGAAATCCGTGCCTCTGTTGTTTCCTTTGATGACATTTTTGTCAGGTATTTATGTGATTATTCTTAGTATACCCCTACAGTTCATTTTTCTGCCCTCATCAAATACAGATTTGCTTCAAGTCAATGAAAAATTTTACCACTGCCTCGATCATGGCCCTTCCCTCGTATGGTATCATGCATAGTCTTGACTTTCACATGTTCTGCAAAATAAGTTAAATCTTTTTTCCGAAAACTCAAATTGGTGTTATCTTCATAAAGGAAAGTGTGAATATATTGCCCTTTTGGATGTGTTCCTTGATTTCGTATCCTCTTCTTGATAATTACCCTTCATAAATTCTTTGTTGTTTTTTATGAAGTCCACTAGGTTATACCTTGTCTATGTGATATAATCTGTTTGTTTATTTATGTTACGTTTATATTCGAGATTCATAGAATCTTTATTTCTTAAACTTCGTAGTAGACACATCTAGTGCCCTAAATTAGCATATTGCAATTAATATAGGGTTAGCGTTCTATCAAAATCCTTCTCAGTGATCCAAGTATATGAGAAAATTATGTATTTCTTATTGAACTGCAAGTAGCTTTCATAATATAAATATGCTAATGGTTATCACACTTTGTCTCGTAGAATTCTGAGATGTCATTTTGTTTTGTGATTACATAACTACTTTTTCTAAGTGTCGTAAGCATTAAGTTTATATAGAATTATTTGTAAAGCAGGGATAGCCTTGTTTGAACTTGAATATGGACAATGGATTGAAGAGCTGAATAGACAAAGTGAAGAACTGAGAAATGCATTACAAAGTCGTGAATCTGATATGCAGCTTCATCTACTTGTCGAGAGTTGCTTGAGCCACTACTCAAATCTTTTCAGGATGAAAGCAGAGGCAGCAAAAGCAGATGTCTTTTATATGATCTCTGGTGCATGGAAAGCATCAGTGGAACGCCTTTTTCTTTGGATTGGAGGATCCCGTCCATCACAGCTTCTAAATGTACATCCACGTATTGCAAAATTCTATATCACTTAGGAATCCAGAATAAACTTGGTTTATATACAATTTTTTTCTTTCATCCACTAAAAAATAAAATGTTAAACAGCTTGAGGTTGAAACATTTATTATTGGTTAGACTCCTCACAATTCTTGAGTGGTTTCCTAAAGATTTATGCAATAGCAGAAAAATAAGCACCTGTCACCCATTGTGTGATATGTCTACCAAATGGAGGGGTGAATTCGAACTTGTGTAGATTTCAGTCATACTAAGCCAAACAAGAATGTCAGATTCTATGCACAACTAGAGTTATCCAATACTTTTTTTATATGATACATCTAGTTTCTAAAACAAAATATCTTTTCTATCTTGTGTTCTGGACTCTGTCGCTCATTACATAAACATTGTTTCTTCTGGATGTTACTATTTCTCAATTTTCATAATGCATTTTTGCATCTTGTTAAAATTACTGGACCTTTTCTTTCAGATTATTGTACCACAGCTTGAGCCTTTGACTGATCAACAAATTGTGAGTATTAACAACCTCCGGCTTTCATCTCAGCAAGCTGAAGATGCTCTTTCACTTGGATTGGACAAACTCCAGCAGAGCCTAGTCCACAACATACCATCAGATCCCTTAGCTATAGGACACTACGGGTTTGAGATGGCAGCTGCCATGGACAAAGGGGAAGCACTAGAAGGTTTTGTAAACCAGGTAATGTAGCATCAAATTTTTTACCATGCTTGGAGTTTGTCATTACTCAGTCATATCATGGGAAACATGGGCCATTATGTGTGGTATATATAAAAGCCTTTTGAAATTGCAAACATGGTCTTAAGAAACAGTCCCCACCCAACCAAGATTTTAGTAGTTACCTTGAAGTTCTTTGACAAGCCACAACCTCAATTGCAACTGCATTTGCCCCCAGTGAGTACACTTGTGATCACAACGAGTTAATTACACTTTTGATGCTTTTATTACCACCATTTCTCAAATTTTTCTCACATCTCTTTTTTTATTTTGTAAATGTGTCACTATTTTCATTTTGTAATTTTGTCTTATCTATTAACCTGACGTCCAATATTTAATAGAAATACCTTATGTAATGTGTAGTAGAGTGTCGCATTAACATTTTTATTAAAATTTATGTGATAAGTTAATAGATAAACCAAAATAACAATAATAACAATAAAAAATTAATTTGAAAAAAAAAAGTATGGAAGACCATGTGAGTGTTGGATAAAACAATAGCATCTTTATCTCCTAGAGAATAATCCTTCTAATAGAGAAATAAAATAAATGCAATAAAAATAACCAATACAAGAATATAACGTGAAAACTCTAAAACCGGAGAAAAACCACGACCGTTGTCTAAAGACAATCAAAGAATAACACTACGTGTAAATTTTTACAACGCATAAACTAATCTCCTATACCCTTGACTTACTAGGGACAAAATATGCAGTTAAGTCATTCAAGTACGAAAGAACCTGCATTAGAATAATGAAATTGTGATGTATAAGATGAAACTTTGTGATCCTTGTCCATAGATAGGGAGAGTTCGTACCTAAGGTAATTTAGAGATATCAAATTTAAAACTTCAATTAATGAGTCAAATATGCATTTGATGTCAGATATCCAAGACACTTACTCGAGTCAAGAGTTGGATATTTCCAATATGACTAAATATTTCTGAATATTTTGATGCAATTCTAAACTAAACTTTGATACTGTCTTAGAAGAAAATGGATTTTGCGTCTAGCTCAACTTCATATATTCAGCTTTTAAGTTAAGATTTATATTTAGTGTGATTGCAAATATAAAGCTTCATTATTTTCTTGGTTATTTCCCATGTGAACATTAAAATTTGTATATATAGGAATGCTTTTATTTATTGCTTTGCAGGCAGTAGAACTGTGTAGCTTCTGCATTGTTTTTTTTTGGGCTGAAGCATGCAACAGTGTTAATTTTGAGCTGAAACCTTCGTGAATATGTTCCATTCTTCCACAGGCAGATCACCTTAGGCAGCAAACTCTGCTTTACATGTCAAGGATTCTGACAACTGGCCAAGCTGCTCAAGGTTTGCTGGCTATGGGGGAATACTTCCATCGTCTACGCACTCTCAGTTCTTTATGGAATGCTCATTCATGTGATCCTTCCTTTCCCACTCAGCTCTCAAACTGAGACCTTTTTCTTTGAACCTCAACTGTTATGTGAACAGGTGCTCAAATCATTGTCTTGTTTAATATGTTATGTATATGCTAGTGCTAGTTACTTACTACTGCTGCCCAGTACCATATGAAGGGTGAAGCAAAGTTTATATGATCTAGAGAACACTTTGTACATAAAATATTGTATCAGCTTCCACATGGAATCATGAAAAAAGGATTTAGCTTCACATAAATACTTACAAAAAAGATTAAATAGGTAAACTATATTGAACTTCTTTAATAAATTAAAATAAGTTATACACTTTAAATTTTGAAAAAATTAAATGAATAGAGCTTCTAAAAAAAAATTTCTTCTGTAGTTGCTTATAGCTGATTCGAGCTCAGTTCACTTTATTTTCTTTTTTCTATAGAAGTTTATCTAAATTGGATATTAATTTTCGAGTTAGTTCACACAAAAAAAAACACAAAGTTAATATGATATACCTGATGATGTTTATATTCCATAATTCTAACATTCGGCTTAATTATTGTTTTTGTTAAAATGTTTTTTTCTTTGTTTGACAATTTTTTTATCGATAATATTCTCAAAATCAGATTCCTGATTTACAGTTCATTAGTCTAGTTTGTACAAAATTAGTAATAATTACATATATTTGATAACAATATATTCATTAAATAATATTTAACATAAAATCAAAATATTAAAAAAAAACTGTAGCATTTAAATTTTTACTCCAATAAGTTCAAACATTGAACAAATTATTGTGGCTACTTATAGGCTACTTACAATAAAAAAACTCACATTATAAATCGACCCCAACCTTTTTTCTATAAATACGTTTGATCCCGTAAATGATAATGCTGCTTTTTAATGTGAATAATTAATGATAATGCTATAAGAATCCATTAACAATCTTTTGTCTCTTTTAGTGAGAAACATAGATTTTATTTTGACCCTCTCTATATAAAGTATCATTTTGATATTATTAAGTCAAGAACAACGTTAGAAATAGTAATGGCCAGCAAATTTGTTGAATCCTATGTAATTGTTGTGAGTAATCTCATGGATAATTTTTAATATTACGCAAAATTATGTGATTTTTTTAATAATGTTTAATATACAATATTAAAAGTTAATATGGAATTTGTGATGAGATGCCACATGTTGGTGGACCAACTTTTCAGAATGAGGACGAAGAAAAAATGAGTCAAAAGTTGTAGGCTTTGGAGGTCTTTTTAAGAGGAAGTGATAGTGTGAGTAGTTAAACATTAAACAATCGTACAAACAGACTAAAGTATGTAAATTTTTTGTTGGTCTTCTTTTAGTTTGGGTAAGTTATCCCTACCTTTTTATAAAGATAAGATAAGTAGATAGATTTTTCTAGGAGTTTTATAATTCTAAATAATTAATTAATGTGGGTTACATGTCATATTAATATATTAAAATTGGTTATTTACATTTACATAAATTTAATATAAGTAATTTAGTTTGGAGAGTTTATTATACTATTAACAGAAGAGTGATATGAAATTAATAAGTGAAAATTAATTTAATTCATTAAGAGATCATTTTAGTAGGTTAAAATCTAAATGTTATAATCTTTATCTCAAGGGAGAACCAAAGTTCCATAAATAAAGAACTAACTTGGTTGAAGAAGGTTATAAAACTAATCTTTTTCAGAACGAAGAATGAGAGTTCCATAAATAAGGGGCTAACTTGGTTGAAGAAGGTTATAAAACTAATTGTTGATGTTTGTTAAAGATTTTATTTTCTTTTTAGGTTTTCATACATTTTTTTTGTTAATACTCTGTATCCATGTATTTTTCTCCTTTTTCTCCTAATAATATAATGTAATGTATTTTAGTGTTTATTTAGTATTTTATAAGATTAAATTAATATATCCAACAAGTGATATAAGAACATCCATTACAATTACAATATTAAGATCAAATTGTTTGATTCATATAATATTTAAATTATTTTATTATAATTAGTGACTTTGTTGATTAGGGAGGCAAAATATATAGTGTTGGTGGAGGACACTAAACCAGATATATCGGATGAGTAGGAGGGCACGACGATTGTTGCAAAATTCAGGGCCTGAGCTCGGACAAAGCGGTCGTCGATGCAGATCTTGGTGGTAGTAGCAAATATTCAAATGAGAACTTTGAAGGTTAAAGACACTACTAGAAAACTACGATTTATAGACGAATATTTATCGACGAAAGCTCTTTCGTCGATAAGTATAACTCACCTACGGAAATTACTGACGAAATTGACATTGTCGGCAACTTAACGAAGGAAAATGGTCCGTCCGTAAATATCCATCGATAAATTGTGTGACCAGTTGTGCGAATTAAAATCCGTCAGTAACTTGAGCGACCATTTGTTCGAATTAGCATTTGTCGGTAAATTGTGCGACCTTCTGTGCGAATCAGTATCCATCACTAAATTGCGTGGCCTTTTGTGCGAATCAGTATTCGTCGGTAAATCCGTCGGTATACGTGTGTTCTTTTCACTAAGTAAAATCTGTCGATAATTCGTCAGTATCTGGTACCGACGGAAGTTGTATTATGTATGGTTTAGGGCAAGATTTCGCAAATCACAATTGCACTGCTGCCGACCTCCCTCCTTCCTCCCGTCTGTCGTTCTGTTGCTGTTGTGTCCTTCGTGCTGACCTCCCGTGTCTGGTTCTGCTGCTGCTCTGTCGTGGTGCCGACGTCTCGTGAAGAGGTGCGTTGTCCCCGTTCTGTCGCTGATGTGTCGTGTTCGTGGTGTCGACGTCGTGAAGAGGTGCACCATCCCCGTTCAGTCGCTGCTGTTGCCGACCTACGTGGGTGAAGAGGTTGCGTGTCTCCGTGTTCTGTCGCTGTCCACCGTCTCCCCGTTCCGCCGCTGCTGCCAACCTCTGTAGGTGAGGAAGTGCGGCATCCCCGCTGCTGCCGGTGTTGCGTGAATCACAAAGGTATTAGCTTAGTTGAGTTTGGTAATTTAGGGTTTGGTTTTGGAATTGCAACTCATTATACCGAATTTGGTTTCGTAATTGGTCTGAATTTGATTTCGTAATATGGCAGGATTGATCCAATTGGATTTTGTTGGTTTCCTGGTGTTGTGATTTGGCTTTCCTGTGGTTTGTTTGCGCATTGATTGTCTACAACAGAGGTTGGTTTATTTTTATATTTTTTGTTTTAATTTGATCTAATTACCTGTTGCCTTTCTATGCTTGATTTGTGCATTTGTTGGAAGTATTTGTTTGTTGTGCATTTTGGTCATCTAAGTTTTGTTCAACGTACTGATTTGTGTTCCAACCTCCTAGTGTTATTGGTTATTAGACTTGTTAGTTATTAGCTCTTGTTGAATTGAGCTAGTCTGCTGGTAATGTTTAATGCTTTTTGGTTCCTATTTTGCTTGGTGTTTGGGAGGGCTATGCAGAAGAGTAAGATTTGTGTTACTTGAGGGATTTAAAGTAAGAAAAGTAGTACTCTTAAAACATAAAATGTTCTTTTGAAGCAAAAGGGACCATTGATGGGATTTTTTTTCACACTGCACTTGGCAAGCGGACCAAGTTTCAATGTAGAATTTAAGATATCGTCCTCAGGGAATTGTAATACCAATATTACTATTCAAATGATTTGATTGAGAAATAACATTTAGAGTATGTGTGATTTAACTAAGAACAAGAACACTATTAAAAAGATTACTGACAAAGTAAATGATTGGATTCAATGCACTAACTAACTTACATCCCTCTTGAACAAATATGATCATATTTTATCAGACCTTCTCTCAATCAATAATTTAGTTCAATCCCTCAAACTAAATCCTAAAATACTAACTCATGATCATGATTCCTCACTGATTTAAAATTAGTATTCAACATTAATCACATAACTTGAGAAATAGCAGCTATAGTATCTAGTCTATTCCTAGAACTAGAAACTGTTAGGTGTTGGATTCAGATCAAGATTTTGAAAATGTTTTTCAACAAGATTCAAAAGCTTTCAATCATAACATAGTTGATCAAACCAAGTTAAGCATTAAGTGCAGAATCAAACAAAACTAATGAAAATAGAAATCATATATATATTCAAAAGAGAGTAAATCAGCAGTTACATTGAGTCCAATCAAAGAAAGTTAGCTACTCTTGAAGAGAGCCATTACAGTAATGGAGAAGAAGAAGAAGAAAAGTTACTGGCGGCACCCAAGGAAGGTTTTAGGGATCCACCAATTACAAAACAAGAAGATAAATTGAAGGAGATCTTTGTTCCCAAGCGATCTTCACTCTTGGATTCAACTTCCAGGTCCCTCTCTTCTAAAACTCCCTTTTCGCTTTGTGTGGATTTTCTTTTATATTAATTTGCCGTGAAAGAGAGTATGAGGAGAGAGAGTGATTCGCTGGGCTGATTGGAGAATTCTTCAAGGTGAAGAAACCTTATCCACTGATCAGAAGAATATCCGCTGGGTTGATTGACTCCAGAGTTCCACTAGTCACTACCTTGGATCCGCTGAGCTAATTTAATTTAGCTGAGAGGATCTTTGGTTTCTTTAACTCTTCATTTCTCCATCCTGTAAAACTGAGAGAAATTTACAAAATTAGCTACCAAAGTAAAAACTTGTTGAGGTAATACAAAATTGTTACCTTCTCAATTAATCAATTGTTTGAGCATGCTTTGAAGGTAAAAGGTAACAAAATGAGTCAAGAAATGTCTAATTTCTTATGTAATTTTGACCTCAATTAGACACTTAACAACCATAATCGAGCATGCAGAACATTGTTTATTGGTTTTCTTTTATGGGATTTGTGGTATTTGAGTTGTAATTTAGTAAGAAGTAAGATTTAGAGGAACATTGTGTACTGCTTTTTTGTATTTTCTCATCCCTTTCGTGGAGTGGGGGAGAGAATTCTAGTTTATCACCCTTTGCTGGTCCCCAAGATGAATGTGGTTGGGGAAGTTATTTTTGTCCTCTTAATTTCAGTTTTCTTTTTAGCTTTTATTAAAGGAAACAAACCATGTCATGGCATGTCATGTCATGAACTACCATGTGTTGGCTGCAACAACAGGAAATTATTTGGTGGTAGGATAATTTGTCAAATAAAAGTCCATAGATAACCCTTTTGTCACCCCTTTTATTAGGGATGCAGCCTTGGACACTCCTCCAACAAGAGTGTTTTCTTTCATCTGAAAGTTGAATTGTCTTTTATCTTTTCCTTATTCAAGTGTTTTGAAACCTGACAAATTGTGTTACGATTGATCTTGGTTTCTTCTCTATTACAGAACATGGATGATGTATTTCTCAATCGTCGGTGGATGTATGATAGATGTTATATTGGTAGAAGAGGTTTGAAAGAGTCTTTTGTTATAGGGGTTGAAGAATTTATAAAAAGTGTTCATCAATACAAATATTATGAACGTGATGGAGGAATTAGATGTCCATGCATTAAATGTGTACAAGGATCTTGAAGGATGAAATTTTCAAAGTTCACCTTTACAAAAAGGGGTTCAAACCTAACTACTGGATTTGGACTGATCACGGTGAAAAAATGCCTCATGTAGAAGAAACCTTCAATCCTAATTGTATGGGTGGTTCAAGTACTGTTCAACAGGTGACTGAAGAAGACCAACTTATGTCAATGCAGGAAATGATGTACAATTCTGTTTTCCTACATGAAACATTTGAAGGCTCGGAGGAGTTTAACATGGAAGAGCCTCCAAATGAAGCAACTCAAAAGTTTTATAATTTGTTAGCAAACACAAATAAACCATTATTTGAAGGGGCATTAGATTCAAAATTAAGTATATGTGTTAGGCTTTTAGCTTATAAATCAAATTGGAACATTCCTAACCAATGCTTAGATTTCATGACCCAAATGTTACATGATGTCACACCTGTAAAAAAAGGGGTTGCCAAAGGGGTATTATGATGCTAAGAGATTAGTATCAAAGTTGGGTTTGGAGGCCAAGAGGATTGATTGTTGTGTGAATGGGTGTATGTTGTTCTATGACAATGAGAATGGAAAAAAAGATGCAGCATTCCTGCAATGTAAGTTTTTTCAAAGCCCTAGGTATCATAACAACAACACTGGAAGAAGTCACAAAAATCCAGTTCCAGTTAAGACCATGTTCTATTTGCTAATAATTCCAAGATTACAAAGAATATTTGCATCAATGCAAACTGCTGGAGAAATAACTTGGCATTATGAAAATAGAAGTATTGGACTCTTACGTCATCCATCAGACGGTGAAGCATGGAAACACTTTGATCGAAAACATCCAACATTTGCAGCCGATCCACGGAATGTAAGACTTGGATTGTGTGCTGATGGATTTAACCCATTTACTCAAGCTTCATCTTCACCTTATTCATGTTGGCCTGTGATTGTTACCCCATATAACTTTCCTCCATAAATGTGCATGTCAAAGCCTTATATGTTTTTAACTTGCCTAATACCCGGTCCATCTAATCCAAAGTCTTCAATAGATGTTTATTTAGAACCTTTAATTGATGATTTGAAAATATTGTGGAATAGTGTTCTGACATATGATATTTCAAGGAAGAAAATTTTTATGATGAGGGCAGTTTTGATGTGGACTGTTGATGATTTCCCGGCATATGGGATGCTATCTGGTTGGGGGACTCATGGTAGATTAGCTTGTCCATATTGCATGGAGCATAGAAAATCCTTCACTTTAAATTATGGGCGTAAAACTTCTTGGTTTGACTCGCATCGAAGGTTCTTACCAAATGATCATCCATTCAGAAGAAATGTTAAAGCTTTCCAAAAGGGGGAAGTTGAAGAAGATGGGCCTCCTCCTAGACTAACACCTTCGCAAGTTTGGAGAAGGTAAAGGATTTACCAAAAGTAACAGAAACTGGTGTGACAAGGATAGAGGGATATGGGGAATGAGACAATTGGACAAAGAGAAGCATATTTTGGGATCTCCCATATTGAAAAGATAATTTGTTGAGACATAATCTTAATGTCATGCATATTGAGAAAAATTTCTTTGACAACATATTGAACACTATCATGAACGTTAGTGGAAAGACAAAAGACAATGATAAGGAAAGGAAGGATATAGCTTTGTATTGTAGGTGCAAAGATTTAGAGTTAAAGCCACTACCTAATGGAAAAATGTTAAAGCCTAAAGCAAACTACACGTTAAGTGTTGATGAAGCTAAGTTGGTTTGTCAATGGCTTAAACAACTTAAGATGCCAGATGGTTATTCTTCAAACTTGGCAAGATGTGCCGATGTGGACAAGGGAAAGATTCATGGTATGAAAAGTCATGACTGTCATGTATTCATGGAGTTTACTTCCCATTGCATTTAGTGGACTACTAGTGCATGTTTTAAATCCTCTTATTAAAATCAGTCATTTCTTCAAAGATTTATGCTCTAGAACGTTGAAGGAGGAAGTCTTGAATAAAAATAAAATGGAAGAAAACATTGTGATCATTCTTTGCGAGATGGAGAGAATATTTCCTCTAGAATTCTTTAATTCAATGGAGCATCTTCCTGTTCATCTTGCATATGAAGCATTGCTTGGTGGGCCAGTGCAATATAGGTGGATGTATCCATTTGAAAGGTGAAAAAATCATTGTCCTGCATGTCTTATAAATATCATTTTTAATATAATTATCTTTGATAACATATTTATTTCATTTTGTAGATTTATGGGCGAATGTAAACGATCAATGAGAAATAAGGCAAAAGTTGAAGGATCAATATGTGTAGCCTACTTGCATCGTGAGACAACATACTTTTGTTCTCATTATTTCAACAACTTTATGTTGTCACCACGACAACCTAGAAATGAAATGCAATTCAAAAATGAAAAACAAGGATCAATGTTATTAGTTTTTCAACAAGTTGGTTGTCATTCTGGGAGGGAGTTGACTCATTGGTTAACTGATGATGAGTTCAAGTCGTCTCGTGTTCATGTCTTGATCAATTGCATTGAAGTGAAGCTGTATCTTGAGTATGTTCTATTCCTCATTATTTATTTTTTTATATGAATATGATTAAGTAACACTTCTTATTTTCACATTTTGGCTAGTTCATTCCTCCAATAAGAGAAAATAAGTGAAGCAAATGCTTCGGCTACAATACATGCACATTTTCCTACATGGTTCAAGGAACAAGTATGAATCTTACCAACACAAGGGTTGAAATTTTTGTATAAGTAATAACATCACATATATTGCATGCTATATTTGTAGGTTCACAATCATCCCTTAAGTGTCACAAACCAAGACCTATGGGATTTGTCAAAACAACCTATGAGATGCGTGAAAAAGTGGCACACATACTTTATAAATGGGTATAAGTTTCATACTGATACATGGAGTAAGGGGAAAAAGATAATAAATAGTGGGGTTTACGTTAAGGGTCTTACAGAAGGAGGTGAAGATGATTTTTATGGGGTTATCAAGAAAATATATGAGTTAGAGTATAATTCTTTGACTTATCCTAAAAAAGTAGTGCTTTTTTATTGTGAATGGTTTGATCCATTCAGAAGAGGAACAAAAGTGAATCCTAAATATAATACCGTGGATATTCGAATGGATTTAAGATATTTGCCATTTGATCCATTTATCCTTGCACAAAATGTTAGACAGATGTATTACACCTCATATCCAACATTTAGAATAGACAAATGAGGTTGGTGTGTTGCAATCCAAACAAAACCAAGAGGTTGCATTGAATCACATGATGCGCAAGAGGATGTCCCTTATCAAGTAGATGAAATGTCACATGTTAACGAAGTCATTAAAGTTGAAGGTATAGTCGGATTACATGACTTTGAAGTTGAACCTGAAGAATTGGAAGGTGAAGGGGAAGATGAAAGGGAAGAAGAAGAAGAAGAAGAAGAAGAAGAAGAAGAACAGGAAGAAGAAGAACATGATGATGACGATGACGATGACGATAACGACGACGACGATGATGATGATGATGATGATGATGAAGTAGAAGGTGAAGATGATGACGATGATGATGAGGATGAAGACTCTAGTACATTTTAATGATTGTATAATGTGTTTCCATTATTAATTTTTTTGACAACATATTACTTTTTAATGATTGTATAATGTTACTTTTTTTATATCTAAAATTATATATATGTGTTGCATAAATTCTAGATTATTATATTATTTTTGTATATATAAAATGTCTACAAGAGGTTATGAGCCACCTAAACCCCCATCCTATGGTGGTAATAAAGGAAAGGGGTACCAAAGAAAAGGAAGGTACGCTATGTCATGAAAGCCTTGGCTAAAGACATACCTTCAACATCTAATCCATCCCCATCTACAGACATACCTCCCACACCAGTTGTACCGCCATCCACAGCATCTCCATCCTTAGTTCCTATCCCAACCATGCACATTGCATCAACACCTTCTCCAGCACCTTCCGCAGCTGCGTCTACTGCTGCTGTGACATGTAGATCATCATCTCCTTCATTATCTAGCCCAGCCACACTTTCCCATCCATAGCATCATCCACCACTATAGGATGTGGACGACCTCCTACCCCTATTTTGGCCCCCGGACCATCCTCCTCTATAGGTCAGTCACCACCATCAATCCCATCCCCAGATCTCTTAGTCAGACCTTCAGAACCTAATGTTGATAGTGATTCGGATGAAGAAGAAGATGATCCCGCTTTTCATGACCGCCCAATGATTGAAACTTATGGTCGAGGGTAATATAACATTTCAATTATAATATTATTATATCCCACATGAAAGATTTTTGTTATAAATAATATAGATAACTTTTTGTTGTAATTAGGTTTCTTCCATCCAGGGTTGCATCGCAGGCTATTACAAAGTGTATTAAACATCAAGTTCTTGAGCCATGGACTACATGGGGAATCATACCTAAAGCTAATAAGGAGTCTTACTTTCAACATTTTAAGGTAACTTATAAATTGTGTACATTATGTAAAATTACGTTGTTGTTGGTTACAAATTATTGTCTTATAGTATATTAAATTACATTGTTGTATATTAAATTTGGACCTTTATAGATGAAGGTTTAGTGGAGACCGGAGCACGAAAATCAAATCAAGAAAATTTTTCAGTCCAAAGCCTCCCATAGATTGTCGAAAATGTTTCGAAATGCAAGAATTGTTGGACAAAGGCCAGAATGGATAGGAGAGGAAGTTTGGAACTCATTGTTACAACATTGGAACTCACCCATGTACAGATCCAAATGTGTACAGGCCCAAAAAAATAGGGGGTCTGAAAAGGGTGGGAGTCTACCACTGGTGGCTCCATCACAATGCATGAACACACCTTGCGTATGGTATGTAATATATGCATATTTTTTGTACAAGTTAAATGATTTTTATATAATATATTTTATTAATTTTTTGCAGGCAAAGGAGCTTGGAAGATCTGTTTATGTAGATGAGATATTTCAACAGACCCATATTTGAAAGAACATGGGTGAGTTTGTTGATGAAAGAAGTAGGAAGACACATGTTAGTCACTATAGCTTTACTTTTTTGTATATATATATATTCTTCATGATCTGAGGGACTTTGTACATTTTTTATTATAGGAGGAATTTCAGAGTAAACTTTCACAGGCTAGGTCTTCAGTTGGATCAACTACTGGTGAAGCTGAGTCTACTCCTTCTGACCCAGGGCAGGATGAGATAATAAGATGACGATGTTGGGTTGAAAGTGTTGGTGGGAAGAATAAAGGAAGACTTTATGGGCCTGGACAACTTGCTCATGCTTATCATGGTGTGAATGATATCCTCAAAAGTCAACCTGAAGCATCCACTTCTTCAATGGACTTCCAACAAATTAATCAAGTAAAACAAATATTATCTTCACAACAGGAGGAGATTCGCAGAGCAAGGGAACAAAATCAATGACTTGAAGTGAATTTTGTCAATTTTTTGGTGCAGTCGTGCAATTCTTACCTCTTAGTGCACAAAGCCTTATAGGCCAGCAAAACCAACCACAACAACACCAACAAGTAGGCCAACAACAAGAGCTCAACCAACAAAACGAACAAGTAGGCCAGGGAAACCAACAAGTAGGCCAACAACAAGAGCTCAACCAAGAACAACAGCACAACCAAGAACAACAAGAAGACAACAACCCCGAAGAACGTCATTCTCCAAACTATTTTAACTATTAATTAATAAGCAAATTTTTATTACACATTTTACATTCATAAACATTGATATTAACTTCATAAAATTGTCTAAGTTCTAAATCTTGCTTTCAAGTACTTCAATGGATTTATTCAATTTCAAATATTGTGAATTCTTTATCTAGATAGATTTAATGATAAATTTGAATGATAGTGTTGGATTTCAATGACATTCTGAATTTCCAGGTCTGAATGCGTGCATAATTGTTTA
This sequence comes from Lablab purpureus, assembly GCA_030347555.1. NCBI lineage: Eukaryota > Viridiplantae > Streptophyta > Magnoliopsida > Fabales > Fabaceae > Lablab > Lablab purpureus. The sequence continues at coordinate 13,603,565 of CM059261.1, read as the reverse complement.
TTCTTTACTGTGTATTTCAGGTATTTAAAATCAAAGGTTGTTAAAAATTATAAAATGAATCTAGTAAGCTTATCGACATTACCAACGGACTTTCCGACAGAACAATCCGTCGGTAAATTATCGAACATGGTCGTCCATACAATGTCGGTAATTACCGATGAATTTGACTGTCTATATGACCATTGGTAATTACCGACTGATACCGACGACCATATCCGTCGGCAAGTGTCCGTCAGCAAGTGTCCATCGGTAAATACCTACAGAAGTTTCCGTCGGTAAATACCGACAGAAGTTTTCGTCGGTAATATCCATCGATATTTACTAACGGCCTGACCAAATCTGTATGTAACATTTACTGACAATGGTATTATTGACGGATTTTTGGTCGTCGGTGGGCCGTCAAAAATGTTGTTTTTCCGATGGATTTTGGAGATTACTGACGAATTTTGGTTATCAGTAATCTCAATTTTTCTTTTAGTGAGAGGGAAAATGTTTCATGTGAACGGTACTTGTACATGGGTTAGTCGAGAATGGAATGTGAAATAAGAACTAAAGTTTTCATATTTCAAAGAACAAGCTCTCAATGTCTCTATTTTGTAAGAACTTCTTATTCTTTACTTTTATAAGGCTTTTAAATATCATATTTTATGATTTATTAATTCAATCCTTCAATACTTTCTCTTATGATTTCTTAACTCGATCCTTCAAAACTTGGTATCAGAGTCAAAAGCTCTGAATATTTGGTTTTCTTGTTTTTTTTTTGTGGGGAGTAATATGAATAGACTCTTTGAACCAAAGACTGAAGTTAGTCCTATGTATAGTCAGAATCTAGCCATATAGAATTAACGAAAATATTTAAAGCCCTAAAACATAAATTAATAGAAGTTATAGAATAAAAAGATCAAGATCCTTTGTTATATTTCTAGAAATATTTTGTTTACGTAGCAATATTTCACATCTTCAAGAGAGATTAAAACAAATAGGTAATGTATGTTGCTTAGTTTAAACCATTATATTGTTTAAATTTGTATCTTTAATTCCAAAGCTCTAAAGTCATAAGGATTTTGTCATTCAAAGTCTTTTGGTTTTAGTGTAACACCGAAAGGTGTGTGTACGTTGGTTAGCCTTTAAATCTTGTGGTCATGGTAGTAAAACCCAAAGGAAGTAGTAAATTTGTTGGTGTTAGAAATAACGACAGTGTAAAAATCAAGAGGGGGGTGAATTGGATTTTTAGAAAACTTTTTTTTAAATAATTTTCTAGATTTTAAATAATTATTCTAAAAACAAGATTCGGATTTTCCTTAACCTGTGATAAGCGCAATTTGAATTGTAATTGTTAGTATGATCCACAATAAAATAAAGAGATAGGGAAAGAGAGAAAGAACACAGAGATTTATACTGGTTCGGATTTAACCAATCCTACGTCCAGTTCCCAATCACCACAAACACGTGATGATCACCCCACTATCTTTAATTGAAATTACAAACACCAATTCATGCAATAACAAATAAAGATAAAGGAAACGCCTCCTTAGACACACTAAGGATGAACTCACGTCCTCAGACACACTGAGGATGATTCCCACCTCTCTTGACACACAAGAGATGAACACACCTCCCTTAGAATAGATCCAAAGGATGAATTACACCGATTCAGAAAAACAGTAAAGAAAACACCTGATTAAGTGCTGGATTGAAAGCTTAAGCACAATGATCACCACTTCCAAGAATTTAGATCAACCTTGAGATAGCAAGAAAGCGGTTTGAAAAACTTTAGAGCAAGAACACTTTGAATATTGTGTTTTATTAGATGTGTTGAACCTAAGACTTTGCCTTTCATTTTATAATTCGAAACCAGCCCAAAGTTTCCATTCTTAGGTTGATTCAACATTGAATTCGCAAAAACGTCGTATTTAATCAATTATCTAAAAGGTATAATCAATTATATCAGAGTTAAAAAACTGGAAAACACATTTTGCCTGATATAATCGATTAGATTAAGGCCATAATCGATTATATGAACCCAGAAGCAATATAATCGATTATAAAAAACACTTAATTGATTATTTTGTTCGTTAAACTCTTTTTATTCAAATTTTAAGTGAAATAATCTATTAGAATTTGTAACTTAATCCATTAAAAGTGTAGAAAAACATTTTTACGAGAAAACGACTTGCTCTCAAGTTTGAAATGGTCTTGAATGGGATTTATGACTTACTTTTTTTATCCTTCACCCAAAACAGAAACTTCTAAACTTGAACTCCAGCTCTTGAGAAAATCTTCATCAATCTTCTCTCTTGAAAGCATTTATGTTTCTTTATGTCTTGCATTTTCCATGAAGCAACCTTCCTTTGTGAGATGACACAAGTCTTTAATGTTGTTTAGAGAACTTTAAATCTTCATCATCAAAACTTTAATCTTCATGACTTATTGAGAGAACTTCATCAACACTTAAACTTGAAATATGTCAACAGTTGGTCAGCGAGATTAGAGATAAAGGTGGTCCCGTAACATGGAAACTAAAGAAAGACTAAGAATGCCAAACTTCCTTAAAACCTTAAGTGATTTAGGATTAAGAAATAAAGATTAATAGATAGTGGTAAGAACTCCGCAACAAGAAGCTTCAACCTCTAGATCAGAAAATAGTAAAGATAAAGAATTACAAATAGCAGAGATAGAAAATTCTTTACATAATTGGTTGATACCAATAGTAAAAAATGGAAGTATACAAACAACACAAGTTTTGGTCATTAAACCAAGATCAAATACACATAGTAGAATATAGTTACCCTGGAACAAAAGATAATAAAATTATGAACATTTTGAAACAATCTCTTTTAGATCAACATGTTAAAGATGGGTATAATTTTATTCATCTAGAATTAATACAAGTTGTCGCAAAACCTAATTATAGATTAGGAGTAAATAGTCCTATATTAATGATGTTAAGAGATGTTAGACTAATTTAATGACTCGCTTATAGAAATATTAGAAAGTAATCTTCATGGCCTTGCCTTTTCTAATTGTTACCCTAATTTTTCTATAAATATTAGGAATGAAAAAACTAGTAATACAATAAAATTATATGTACAAATTCCAGAAGAAATTATTGACGAGTTATCAGGCCTAGTACAAATAATTTATATAATTTATTATAATGTAACAAAAATAGATTATAATTATAAAGCTTTAAGATCCTCTCCAAAAGATGAACTATTAGAAGCTAATTTGAGAAAATCATTCATACAAACTACAAAACGACTAAGCCATGAAGAAGTAATAAAAATAATTCCTTCAAAATGGTATTAGAAGATATTATAGAAGAGCCAAAAATTTCCAACACCTATATTAGAGAAATAGTACAGGATGGAACTAATATTAAACTAAGAATGAATAGGCTATCATCTTTAAAAATAAGAGAACCACAAATATTATACAAAGGACAATCCTTTAAACATTCTGTAGATGGATCTACCATAAATTTGAATTTACAAGGATTACACAACATAACTCTTATAGCACTACAAGAAAATAGTAAATTACTAACAGAATTTTACCGACGAAAAATTTTTCGTCAATAATTTTTAATTATCAACGGATTTAGTTCCGTGGGTAATTTACCGACAGATCTTATCCGTCGGTAAAGTTAGCACCATATAATGTGAAATAAAATCTGTCAATAAAATTCGTTAGTAAAGTTCGCGCTATATTTATATATTTATATATTTATATGATTATATATTTATATGTTTATATATTTATATACTTATATTTAATTATATATATATATGTGTATGTATATATGCAGTGGCAGATCTTGACTAAATTTTTAGGGGAGTCATTATGTATTAAATAAATTTAATATTTAAATAATAATTAAATAATATAACATTGTTTTGATTATCTTCATTACTGAAAATGATCTTTCTGGAGTTGTAGTGGAATAAGGAAGAGTCAATATTAAACGAATTACTTGATCAATCAAGTAATATGTATTTTCCTTTCCCGTTTTCGCCAAAGTTTCACATAATTCAGACATAGTTCACAAGTTTTTAAAGTAACAACATCAAGAATAAAGTGTTATAGTTGAAATCTTCTTGGATGTTTATCTCCCGAGAGAGAGGTAATTTTCAAGATGACATTGATATGGACCCCATTTTAAATATGCTCTTCGAATTTCATCTCTTTGATTAACTGGAAATTCTCAAATTTGAAGATGTTTTCCAGGGTCACGTTCTAAAGAATTGACATCAAATTCACTATCTATAATTTTTTGGAATCTTGAAAGGTTGTTCATCCAATGTAACTATTTGCTCATTTGAAGTTGAAAAAATATCACTTTTATTTTTATCAATAATCTACCTCTTGAAAAAAGCATCAACTGTCTTGTTCTCAACCATGAATATTGTACCTATTAAAAAATAATTATTTAATTTAAAAATATATAAAATTATAATAAATGATAATTTACAATCTAATCTACAGACTTCCTAAAAATATAATCTACAATCTAATCTATTTACAGTAGTCACATAAAAGCATAGAAAATAAATGATATTAAATAAAAAAAATTATAATATGAACTGGAATGGAAGAAGTTTTGTAGAATAGAAGATAAATGATGTAGAGGAGAAACAGTAGAAGAGAAAACAATTTATTATATCTTATCATAAAGAAAAGGAAAAAAGAGAAGAATACTAACAGTCTATAGTTAAAAGCAAAAAAGTAAATGTAAAAAGTTGTTATCCATACATTTATATCAAAACTTTAAAAAATATACCTCTTAAAAGAATCTATTAAATATAAAATTTTGTTTTACTAAATTGTGCGAGCCGATATAATAAATTTATATATATAATAAAAATGTTTGGGGGGTCATTGTCCCCACCGGCTCCTATTAAGCTCCGCCTCTATATATATATATGTATGTATATGTATTTATATATATATATATACATACGTGTGTGTGTGTGTGTTAGGCATGGCAACGGCGGGGCGGGGGCGGGTTTCGCCTCCCTACCCCCCGTCCCCGACTCACTTAATTATCCACGTCCCCGCCCCCGATCCTCGTCGGGGATAACAATTTAGTCCCCACACTCATCCCCATCGGGGGTCGGGTTTCCCCGCCCGGCCCCTATCCCTATCCCTATCCCCATCTCATTTTATTTTCTTAAAATATAATTTTAAACTGTTTTAAATAAATCTAAAAATTTAAGCCTAACTATAATATTTATATATATATATCACAAAAATAGACTATTAAAGATAAATTTATAGAGACTAAGTATTTTAATATTAAATATTTTTTCTTTTATATATTATTTTCTTATACATAAATTAATATTATAATATTACAAATTTTAAATTATTTTCTTGATGAAGTATATTTTAGTTTATTATTTTTATATTATAATATGTATGTAAAAAAATATTTGATAATTTGTTTTTTGTTTTATACCTATCAAGTTTAATTTATCAAGCTTCAAAACACATAATATAAAGTTTAAAATCCTTCAAAATGAATATCAAATACATATTAGTAAATAAATAATTTCCAAACTATTAATTGTTCAAAACACACTATGTAAAAGAAATAGATTCCAAACAAACAAATATCAGATCATCTAAATGTGTAGAGGATGAGAGAAAGAGAAGAGTATATTGAACTAGTTGAAGAGATTGAGGAAGTTGAAAGAATGAGTGAAAGGTAGAAGAAAAGAGAAAAGTGTGGAAAAGAGAATATGGTTTTAGAGAAGACACTGTAACCCTTTATGTATGAAAAAGAAAAAAGAAAAACTAAGAAGAAATAAGGTTAGTTTTAGGGTTTAGGTTTAAATTTAAAGACGGGGCGGGGATGGGTACGGGGGCGGGGCGGGGATTGCATTACCCATCCCCGACCCCGAACCCGATTTATTTAAACAGGGAAAACCTGAACCCGGTCAACTCGGTTTTCCCCCGTCAAACTCGGGGCGGGTGCGGTTCGGTCCCCACGGGTGCGGGGCTAATTGTCATCCCTAGTGTGTGTGTATGTGTGTAAAGTGTTAACTGAAAATCAATCCAGCTTAGCAGTTGAAGTATCAGTCTTTAACTCTAATGTGCATATTGGAACCTCTAAAAATAATAATAAATATACTAACAATAGGATAAAAGTATAATTAAATAAAAAATCCAAAAAAATATTTATTTCTTTTAATTTATTTAAAAATTCAATATTACTTTTACTTTTACTAACGGATATTGTCTGTCGATAAAGTCTAGTGTAATTATCGATGGATTTTGACAGTCAGTAAAGTTTGTAAAGTTTTGACAATAGGATGGCGTTTTGACCGTCAATAACATCATTTTACTTATGAATTTTTTACATTACTGACAAATTTTGACCGTCGGTAAAATCAATTTTTCTTGTAGTAGTTACAAAATCTAGATATGAAGAATCTAAGAAATCAGATTCCCCAATATTCACCAACAACATCTCAAATATTAAATACCCTTAGCAAAGAATAATCTTTTAAAATAGATAAGTTATGGATAACAGAAGACTTTGAATCTCAATATAAACAAGATTGAAGATAATGATATTTCATGACATTCGCTAAAAGACAAACTAAAGATTTTAGAATAGATTTTATGACTATTTAAATGAAAATGAAATAAATATTTTTTTTTTACTAGTTTGCAGGATTATAGTAGAAAGAATAATCTAAGATATCCTTTTATTAGAAATAAATCTATATGTCCATTGGATAAGGTAACAAATACTTGTAAAAATAATGAAATTGTAGAATTAAAATGCCCTCCTCAACAAAGTATTATAATACAACCCACTAAGGGAACGGAAATAGAGGTCAGTCCTTATAAAGATATTAAAAATGAAGATAGACAGGTAGAAATAAAATATATTAAAAAATTACATTCTCAACTTAATTATTAAAATACAGTTTTAGAATTAATGATAAGGCAGTTAACTATAATAGAAGTAATAGCTTCTGCAGCTCCAAAGGATATGCCTAGTAGTTCAAAATTACATGTAAAACTAATATATAAGTTATTTAACATTCCACAAAAAGAATTAGAATCATTAAGAATAAAAAGTGATATTGATTTAAAAATAGATGAACTTAAGAAAAAATTAGAACAATTGATAAAACCTCAATAAATACATTAGAAATAAATAAAATTAGAACATATCCAAAACTCATAAATTATTATCCTAGACCTACAGCTACGGATGTGCAGTTTGAAGAAAGAGGAGAGTTAGTTCAAAACTGTGTCTCTGGAAATGAAATTACATAATGGAATCTTAATGGTTTAAGTGAACAAGCCATATTCGATTTCACTTGTCAAATGACCATGACAGCTACTCCTCATAAAACAAAAGGTTATAGTGACAAATCAGCCACTATAGCTATAGTACAAGGATTTACCGATCAATTAAAAGGATGGTGGGATAATTTTTGTATAGAACCAGAAAATTAGCTATACTCAATAGTATTAAGTTAGAAACAAATCAAGAAGATGCAATATCAAAGAACAAACTTTTAAGACCATAGCCTTAATTGACTTTGGAGCAGATGTAAATTCTATACAAGACGGGCTAATACCAACTCAATATTATGAAAAAACCATGGAAAAAAAAGTTACAAGTTAAAATGGTTCTAAAATGTATATTTAATATAAATTATGTAATGCTAAGTTTTGTAAAGATAAAATTTGTTATAATTGTTGGAATTTTTGGGTCATATAAATATATATTACATAATTAAATGTGTTAGGACTATTATTTTATTAGTCAAAATATTTAAGTGGTCTAATTAATTTAAAATTATCGCTAAGGGCATATATGTCATAAAAAGTTAATTGTGTAGATATTATCAGTAATATTTTTAATTTGATGAGGGGCCAAATTGAAAATATTAAACTCTGAAAGTTATAAAAGGGTTATGGTCCCCATTTTGTAGAGCAGAAGACGGAACATACAATTCCTATTTCTTTCTCTTCATCCCCATCAGAAGAGAAACCCTAGAAGGAATCTGAGATGCTCTACATTTGGAAGATCACATACTTGTAGTTATATTCATCATCTTCATTATTCCTAATGGCAAATCCAGGTACGCTTCCGCATTTTATATTCATCATGAATTGATATGAGTTTATAAGGATTAATTTGATTGTACTGTAATTTTGATTCTATATGGATAGAAGTATATGATTAGGCACAATTATTGATTATTATAAATTTCTATCAATAATACATCTTTTGTATTGATTAAATATATGAATATCCCTATAATACTACGAACCCCATTTTTAACCTTATTATATCCTTTTTAAGTAATTGAAACTGGGTTGATAACCCATACTCTACGAAAGGAAAAAAAAAATTGAGTTTATAAAACCACCTAGATCTAGAGAACTAAACTTATTAAAAGAATCATCAATCTCTAAAATAGACATAAAGAACAAATAGATAAATTTTTTCAATAAAGAAATAAAGTTTAAAAAAATAGAATAGCAACTTAAGACTCCTAATATCCAAAGAATTATAAAATCCTACAAAGAAAAAAAGAGAAAAAGAAATTTGTGAAACAATCCCACTGCTTTTTGGCATAGAAAAAAGTATACCATATCCTTACAAATGAACCAACAGTATCCAGAATATTATAAGAAAGAAATACAATAATATTTAGATAAAGGGTTAGTTAGATCATCAACATCCCCTTGAGTTGTATGAGATTTTATCTCATGAAAGCCTCTGAAGTAGAAAGAGGAGCTCCAAGATTGATAATTAATTATTAACCTTTAAATAAAGTTTCAAAATGGATAAGATACCCTTTACAAAATACAAATGATTTAATAAAAAGAGTTTATAATGAAACAATATTCTCAAAGCTTTATTTTAAAATTGGGGTATTATCAAATATCAGGAGATAAATATAAAACAACAATTGTAATATCTTTTGGACACTATGAATGGAACATAATGCCACAAGGATTAAAGAATGCAACTAGTGAATTCCAAAATATAATGAACAATATTATTTATTCCCTATTTAAAAATTTATTTAAATGATGTATTGATATTCTCAAAAAATATATCCGAACATATAGAATATTAAAAAAAATTATCAACGTAACGAAAGGAAATCGGTGAGTAGTATCGACAAAAAGATGAAATTATTCCAAACCCAAGTTAGGTTTTAAGGATATGAAATATTTCAAAATACAATTACTCCATTATAAAGATAATTAGAATTTACTACTAAATTCCCAGATGAAATAAAAGAAAAACAATAGTTACAAAGATTTTTAGGATGTGTAAATTTGATGAGCCCTTGACCACCAATAAAGGAGAGAAGTGTTCTAGGAGGATCACAAGAAGCATGATGAGAAGAGATATTTTCTCCTCACCCTCTTTCTTTAGTCTTTTTAGGATCTCTAGTTTGTCTTAAAATTTCCTAGACTTATGTTTTTTTTCTATTTTTTTTATAGCCCTTTTTTCTACAAGTGAAGCCTTGTTGGGGAAAAAGAAGCACATGCGCTCAAGGCCCATGAGTTAGGACGTCCATGGGAGTGGAGAAGGTCAACATTTGACCTTTTAGAAGGTGCTTGTGAAGGTTTGGAGGCCAAGCTTAGACGTAGTTTCTAGAATTTTGTATCTTGCCCATCAAGAGTGGAATATGCCTAGCATCTTTTCCATTGTAATTCCCTCTAGGTCCCCAACTCTTGCCGATATAAGGAGGCCTCCCCACAACTTATAAAGGGTTTAATTTTGAGTAAAAATTAGAGAGCATTAACTTTGAGCTTGGGTGTGTTCTTGGAAGTGTTCTTCCCCTTCTTGTGTCTTATCTTGAGTCTTGGCTCAAGTGATGACAATCACCACTTATCTTGGGTTAGTTCATCCCCCAAGTGGCGTGAATGCACACCATTCCCCTTCCCCTTTCTATCATCTCTTCTTCCATTACTTTCCATGTTCTTTATATTCTTGTCATTTAATTTTCCAGTACCTATATTCAAGCTTATTACTTGTTTCTTGCTATCTTGCTTACTTTCTTGTCTTCCCTTCTTTCTTGAGCTCATGTGAAGTGAACCTTCACACTTAGATAACCTTCGGGATTATATTCGTGTCCAGTGGGAATTTTCCTTGTTGCTTTTTTCTCTTTGTCTTTCTATCAAACTCCTTATATGCTAACTATTAAAATGAACCCTTATCATTTGGTAATCAAAGCTTTGGTTTAATTTTCATGCTTACAAGGTGTTTGTCTTCTTGTTTCATCCATATTTTATTGGTAGCTTGTGAAAATTGTGAATCCATGACGAAATCTATCCAAAACTGGTTCCATAGCTAATTTTCATAAAAAAAATCTACACCTAATTCGAAAATTGTTGCTTACTGTTTTTTGGTTTTACACGCTTAATTTTCAAGCCAAAATGATCCACCATGAAGTATGTTGAGTGTTTGCATGAATACTAGTCATAGAACTCAAGTTTGGACTAGTTTTGCATGAAAGCTACATGTTTGATCATATGCTTGAGTCAAGCTTAGAGTCTTTCTGCGTTGCTTTCCCTTTACTTGAGTCACATGTCATATAACTTTCCCCTTTGAGTTTTCTTATCTTGTTTCCAATACTTGAACATGTTTGATAAAATGTTTAGCTAAAATTGCATGTAACTTGAATTGATTGGTTGAACCTAAACATAGGAACTAAGTGCTTCATAATCATCTACAATCATTGCAAGTGTGTATGTTAAGTCTAGAATCAATTAAAGAACATTGAGAAGAGCTAAAAAATTATCAAGGTCGTGAGCTATATATGTTGTTTTGAAAATAAAATTGTAAGAAAAAAGTGACCAAGTGCATGATTCTAGAATTTAACTACATGGTTGTATGCTTAAGGATGAGTATGACAAATTAGTACCATCATTTGTAGGATCCTAATCTTCTCAATACGTGTGGTTTGCTGGAAATTTTATTGCATGTTTAAAGTGTTTTCCATTAAGTCTTCCTTCAAGTTTTTCTCTTTTATAATATATTTGTCATTTGTGTTTACCTTAGTGTGCCTCTTTCTTGTTTGAACTTTTCTTTCTTCATAATTAGGAATTTCCTTTTAAAGGCTTTGTCTTTGAAGTTTTCTTTCCTTGTTTCTCTTGAGTGTTGAGGGTCGAACATCTTTCCATTTTGAGCCAAATCAAGTTTCAAGTTTGCTTTAAGGGATTGAACACTCTTGGTTCACAAGAGAGTTGAGTGAATCCCACCTTTAAGCTTGGAGAGCTAGCCAAAACACTTTGAGGGTTGTAATTTTTTTGTTTTGCTAACTTTTTAAAATTCTTGCTTGTATTGTGTTCTTTGTTGAATAGGTAATCATGTCTACCACTTCCTCACCAATCTCCCCTGATGAAGCCAAAAGAGAGAGTGCTCTCTTAGAAAACCAATTAAGAGTCCAAAGTGAGTTGCCCTTAGTAGAACTAATAAGAGAGATAGAACTTTCAAGAAAAGAGAGTGAGAGCTACATGAGGGAAACCATTGAAAGGCTTGAGAGAGAGAGGAGAGAAGAGAGAGTTGAAAGAGAAAAAGAAAGAGAGAGCCAAGAGAGAAAGGGAGAGAAGAAGAAGAACTCACTCCCCATTAAGCCATAATGAAGAAGATGAAAGGTACTATGGAGGAAGGAGAAGAGCTAGGCACAATACTCCTCAACACAAGCCCAACTATTCTCACATCAAGATCCCAAAATTCTATGGAGACAACAATTCAGACATCTACTTGGAATGGGAGGCTAAAGTGGATCAAATTATGAATGTGAACCCTTTCAAGGGGCATAAGCAAGTTGATGTAATAGTTGTAAAGTTTGAGGGATATGCCATGACTTGGTGGCATAAAACTTGTATGAACTATAACCAAGGGCCACCCGCGGCCTCTTGGACGACATTAAGTATTTAATGCATGATAGATTTGTTCCTTCCTACTATATGAGGGAAATCATTTTGAAGCTCCAACGGCTTCAACAAGGAAATATGTGTGTAGATGATTATTATAAACTGCTTGAATCTTTGTTACTTAAGGCCAACTTGAATGAAGAAACAAATGAGGCCAAGGTAGCAAGGTTTATGAGAGGGTTAAGGAGGGATATTCAGGACTTGGTAGAGTTATATGAATACTCCTCAATTGAGAATGTTTTGCACTTGGCCCTCAACATTGAAACACAATTGAAAAGAAAAGAGGGCCCAAGGAGGAGTAGTTCACATAATAACTACTATAGTTCTTCTTGGAAGGATAGAAGCAAAGAAAAACATGATAGGAATCCTTCCAAATCCCACCATGACTCCACTCCTTCGCACCAAACGGTTAGGGACACTCCTAACTCCTCCTCCCACCCCCAAAGGTCAAGTTCAATTAAATGTTTTAAATGTTTGGGGTATGGGCACATTGCTTCTAATTGCCCAACCAAGAGAACCATGACCTTGCGGGAGAATGGAGAAGTTGAGAGTGAACATTCTTCTCCCCCTTCCCGTTCAAGAGGTTAAGCCTTGTGAGGGATATTTGTTGGTAGTGAGGCGCATGCTGGGACAAGTTCAAAAGGAACTTGATAACTCCCAAAGAGAAAATATTTTTCACAGCAGGTGCCTCATTAACAACAACCTTTGCTCACTCATCATCGATGGAGGAAGCTGTGTCAATGTGGCTAGCACAAGGGTGGTAGACAAACTTAGTTTACCTACCACTCCTCATGCCAAGCCCTACAAGCTCTCATGGCTTAATGAGGAGGGTGAGATTGAGGTAAATAAACAAGTCCTTATTAACTTCTCAATAGGGACTTATGAGAATGAGGTACTTTGTGATGTTGTACCTATGGAAGCAACCCACATTCTTCTGGGTAGGCCATGGCAATTTGATAAACAAACCTTCCACGATGGCCTTACCAACAAATTTTCTTTCAGCTTCCATGGTAAGAAGATCACATTCTCCCCTCAAGAAGTTAGTGAGGACCAAAAGAAAATGAAAAAAAAAAGAGAAAAGAAGAAAAGAAGGAAAAAGAAAAGGCAAGCAAGGAGGCCAAGAAGAAGGACATCATGAGCTCCCACAAGGGGGTTAAGAAGGTAATGTTCGCCAATAAACCCATGTATGTAGCTTACCCTACCTTAGGGTCATCTCTATCTTTTCATGAACCCTCAAGTTGTTCTAGGGGATTGGAATTAGTCTTGGATGACTTCAAAGATGATTTTCAAGAGCCTCCTAAGGGGTTACCACCTCTAAGAGGCATTGAACACCAAATTGGTTTCATTCCAGTATCATTCTTGCCTAATAGGCCAACCTATAGAACTAACCCTGAGGAATCTAAGGAGATTCAAAAGCAAGTAGAGGAATTAATGGATGCTGGGCGGGTGCAAAATAGCATGAGTCCATGTGCTATGCCAGTGATTCTTATCCCCAAAAAGGATAGGAGTTGGCGCATGTGCATAGATTGTAGGGCTATAAACAACATAACCATCAAGTATAGGCACCCTATCCCAAGACTTGATGACTTGCTAGATGAGCTACATGGTGCCACCACTTCCCACTTTCCCTGTTGAATGATTTGAAGATTTGATGATGTTTGTTGAAATGTTAAATATGTTTAATTCTGTGCAAGATGTGTGGTTAATGATTGCTTAATTGTTTTTAGATTGTTTGAAGATGATAGATTACTTATATAGATTAATCATATGAATAATGATAAACTGTTGTTTTTATTATTCATCAGTTAGTCTACTTATTCCTCTTGTCTAGTCGACGTTTTTCATTAAATGTACCAGGTATACAGGTTTAATGAAAATAACACACTGATCTGTGTCTTGAGTTGACTATTCTGTTCTTCGCACCTTCCTTATGCAGTAATACATGCAGAACGCGTTTCAGCTCTCTCAAAAAGCAAAGACCCATTACGTTTCGTGGAGCCTATAAATATTACTTTCAAGGACGCTCAGAGCAGCGAAACACATAAAAGAGAAAAACTCCCAAGAAGCTACAACCTTTACGTGCAAGAAGATCTGCATAGAGTTTTTACATTTTCACTTGTTTACGTCAAGAACATTCTCACATCCTTTGTAATCTTGTATTCTTGATCTCGGGTTAGAGATTGTAAGTGGGTTTTAGAACCTGCGACTGTGATTGGGGTGATCACGGAGACTCCGGTAGAGTACGTGGGTGAAAGTCTATTCTATAGTGTTTAGGATAGTTTCTTTTGATTTCTTGTAGAGTTCAAGAAAGGTTTGTGTGTAAAGAATACAATCTTTTATAGTGATTAGGATCTGCAGGTTGCGGATCATAGACTGGACGTAGTTCTTTTACAAAGAACGAACCAGTATAAATTTTGGTGTCACTTTCTCTCTTCCTTCATCATCTGATATATTGTGCAGTAAGAACTAATCTACTATTTCGCGTTCATCAGTCGACTAATTTTCTGTGAATTGAACCAATAGCCTTTCTTTTTCAAAAAGTTTCTATAATAATTGCATATCAATTCAACCCCCCCCCCTTCTTGATATTAATCCGCTGCTAACAATTGGTATCTAGAGCTGGTTCTTGTAAGGTACTCAAGTAGAAATCAAGATGGGAGACAAGCTTCCTTTTGCTAGAAGGTGCCTTTACAAAGCAGACCCCTCTTTTCGTAGGTGCAAACTATTCGTTCTGGAAGGCCAGAATGAAGATCTTTTTCGAATCGATTGACAGAGGTGTGTGGGATGTTGTGGTTAATGGTCCATATATCCCTACCATCAAAGGTGAAGATGGAAAGGCTGGTTGAAAAGCCATGGGAACGAGTGGTGCGAAGCGAGAGAACAAGAAGGCTCAATTCGACGGTAAGGCTAAGAATATATTAGCTTCTGCTCTTAATCTTGATGAATTTTTCAGGGTTTCACAATGCACCACGACCAAAGAAATGTGGGACATCCTTCAAGTAACACACGAAGGCACTGGCTGAAGTGAAAAGGGCAAGAAAGCATACTCTCATACAAGAGTATGAGATGTTTCGAATGCAGCCAGGTGAAACCATTCAAGATGTGCATAAACGATTCACGCACATAGTGAATCATTTGCTTGGATTAGGGAAGAAGT
This sequence comes from Lablab purpureus, assembly GCA_030347555.1. NCBI lineage: Eukaryota > Viridiplantae > Streptophyta > Magnoliopsida > Fabales > Fabaceae > Lablab > Lablab purpureus. The sequence goes on along the minus strand of CM059261.1, from coordinate 13,588,477 downwards.
TCGATGATGAAGAGCTTAATATAAAGGTGCTAAAATGCTTGAGTAGGAATTGGCGGCCAAAGGTTACGACCATTCGGAAACTAAAGATTTGACAGTCATGAGCACTTTGCAACATTGTTCGGAAACTCGAGAGAACATGAGCTGGAGCCGAGCGAGAGTTGGATCAAATCGAAAATACAGAAAAACACAGCAAAAGCTTAGCACTAAAAGCCAAGGAGTCAATTAAGAGTGATGAAGAGAAAGATGATGACAGTACTGAGTTTGCAATGCTGGTCAAAAAGTTTGGTAAATTCCTCAAAAGGAAAGACAGTTCAAAGGACAGATTTCAGAGGAGGTATACCAGAAAACCAGATTTTAATTCCTGTAACTTTTCATGTCTTAATTGTGGACAGCTAGGACATCGCAAGGCAGATTGTCCTCTGTTAAATCAAAGATAAGAAAGAAGTCCAGAAAAGAATGAGAGAAAAGACAAACGGAATCAGTACTACAAGAAAGGGAAGAAAGCTTATATGGCTTGGGATGATAGTGATTCTAGTAAATCTTCAAGTTCAGATTCTGAATCTGCAAATCAAGCCAATCTGTGTCTTGTAGCCAATGAAGATACTGCTAGTCAAGTAAGTTCATGTGATTCTGATATGAGTGAGAATTATGACACTCTGTTTAATGCTTTCATTGAATTTCATGATGAAGCAAAGAAGATGGAATATCAGTATAATCGAATAAAAGGACTAAATAGCTGGCTAGAAAATAAAGTGCGAGGAGCTGGAAGATCAAAATAGTAGGCGAAGGATGAAATCGAGTCAACTAAAAGATAATGTCTTGCAACAAAAAACCGGAAAGATTACGAAAGATCCGTAATTGATAAAAATGAATCTGAGAATTGTGAAAACTGTGTTAACCTTCAAAATAAAGTTGGTTATTTGATCAAAATATTGGCAAAGTTTCAAATTGGTCATAATACCTTAAATCAACTTTTACATTCTCAAATTGGTTTTTCAAATGGAAATGGACTTGGCTATGAAAAATGTTATCATGCTGCAAAGAACAAATCTTATCCAAGGAACAGATTTAAAACATGTTCTTATTGTTTGAAACATGGTCATATATCTAAATTTTGCTATGTCAAGAATTTTGGGATTTCAAGAGGTGAATTCTATTGGAAACCCAAAACATATGTTGATCCTAACTTGAAAGGACCCAAATGGTTTTGGGGACCTAAATTTGTCAATTAAACCTTGTTTTGCAGATCTGTCATGGAGCAAAAAGAACCTTATGGTACCTGGATAGTGGATGCTCCAAACACATGACAGGAGATAAATCAAAATTGATGAATTACAAAGAATGTGAAGCTGAAACTGTGACTTTCGGTGATAACAGCAAAGGAAAAATTTAGGCAACTGGAGATATTGGCAACTGTACTTCCTCACAGATTAAAAATGTACTTTATGTTGAAAGGAAAAACAGGACTCTACAGGAATGTGCAAGGACAATGTTGAGTGAGTCAAAGCTACCAAAGTATTTCTGGGCAGATGATGTATCAACTGCTTGTTATGTACTCAATAGAGTGTTACTTAGACCTATACTAGATAAAACACCATATGAGCTTTTGAATGATAAAATACCTAGTATTGCATATTTTAAAGTCTTTGGATGCAGGTGCTTTATACTCAACAATGGAAAAGCATCATTAGGTAAATTTGATGAGAAAGCTGATGATGGCATTTTTCTTGGTTATTCATTGACTAGCAAAGCATACCGTGTCTTCAACAAGAAGAATTTAACTGTAGAAGAGTCTATCCATGTTGTGTTTGATGAGATTTTATGCCAAAAGAGAGAAAAGGTAACTCTCTTGCGAGGTTCGATGATGAGACGCTGAGGAATCTAAGAAGAATGAAGATGCTTTGCAGAAAAAGCTGCTTGAAGCTGTCGAGACAGGATGAACAAGTCGACTATAATCTCGATTCGATCGACTACCACTGCAGCGAGATATTAAATTATCTAAATCCTAGAGAACACAAAAAGGGCTATCTCTGGACAACATTATTGGGAATGTTGAGGAGGGAGTGACTACTCGTAACTCTTTAAATGAATTCTGCAATCATATGGCCTTTGTTTCTCAAATAGAACCAAAGAATATTAATGATGCATTGTTTGACCATAACTGGATAACTGCTATGAATGAAGAACTGAATCAGTTTGTTAGGAATGATGTTTGGAAACTAGTTCCTAAGAACAATGCAATGAATGTGATAGGAACTAAATGGGTTTTCAAAAATAAGCTAGATGAAAATGGTATTATTACTAGAAACAAAGCTAGACTTGTAGCAAAAGGGTATAATCAGGAGGAAGGCATTGACTATGATGAGACTTATGCATCTGTTGCTAGATTAGAAGCTATTAGGTTATTGCTTGCATTCGCATGTCTTAATTTCTTTAAACTCTATCAAATGGATGTCAAAAGTGCTTTTCTTAATGGTTTTATAAATGAGGATGTATATGTTGAACAACCACCTGGTTTTATTAACTCTAAGCTTCCTAACCATGTCTACAAACTCAAAAAAGCTTTGTATGGTCTTAAGCAGGCACCAAGACAGTGGTATGAAAGACTTACAACCTTTCTCATATCACAAGGCTTTAAAAGAGGAGCTGTGGATAAAACTCTCTTTACCAAGAAAGTTGTTAATGATCTTATGATTGTACAAATTTATGTTGATGACATAATTTTTGGTTCATCTAATCCCTCCTTGTGCAAAGAATTTGCAGAATCCATGCAAGGAGAATTTGAAATGTCTATGATGGGAGAATTGAATTTCTTCCTAGGATTGCAGGTGAAACAAATGGAAAATGGAACCTTCATTAGTCAAGCCAAGTACTGCAATGAATTGCTAAAAAAGTTCAATATGGAAAGCTGTAAAGAAGCAAATACACCAATGTCATCAAGCTGTTATCTTGATGTTGATGAATCGGGAAGGCTATTGATGCAACTATGTACGAGAGGTTGATTGGATCCTTGCTATATATCACAGCTAGCGGACCGATATCATGTTTGTTGTTTGTCTTTGTGCAAGATTCCAAGCTAATCCCAAGGAGTCACATTTCACAGCAGCTAAACGTATCTTAAAATACCTCAAAGGAACTGTGAATGTGGGACTATGGTACTCTACTGGTAATGAGCTAAATCTTGTTGGATATACTGATTCTGATTTTGCAGGTTGCAAATTAGACAGAAAAATCACTAGTGGAACATGTCATTTGCTTGGAAATTGTTTAATTTCGTGGACAAGCAAGAAATAGGCATGTGTTGCACTCTCAACAGCTGAAGCTGAGTACATTGCAGCTGGTAGTTGTGCAGCCACAGATTCTATGGTTGAAACAACGACTAAGTGATTTCAATCTACATCTTTACGATATACCAATCTTGTGTGATAATACCGGTGCAATCAACTTAACTAAAAATCCTATACAGCATTCAAGAACCAAGCACATTCAAATAAGACATCATTTTATAAGAGATCATATTGAAAAGAAGGATTGTAGGATTGAATTTATCTCTACAAATGATCAGCTAGCTGATATATTCACTAAGCCACTTAGTCGTGAAAGATTTTTCAAACTTAGAAATGAATTGGGTATCCTGAATATCAATCATATCTCTTAAAATTCCTTCTGCTGAGATGATTAGTTTGTTAATTGTATGAAATAATGTGCTTATTTCATTAAGCGACAATGTTATCTTCTTGTTGCAGATTTCGAGTGTGTTAATTTCATGAAGCAGATCGATTTATTTCATTAAAGCGACAACGAGGCATTACTTGTTATGAAAATAATGCTGCTTATTTTACGGAAATAACAGGTGTATTTCATTAAATGCTTGTGCAGATGTTGTTTGAATATGAACAAACCTATTAATTACATTGACTAGGCGATTAATTTACGTAACCACAACTTAAATTCAAATTGCGGTTCAAGAAATCGGTGTTTAATCAAATCAATTCGAGTCATTTACGTAAAATGAATGGTTCAATGCATTTTTCATAGCATGAACAGTTATAGCTACATGTGCACTCGCTTTATTGGGTTTCAAATGTGGTTTTCCATTTTTCAATGTATTCTCTGCATTTCTCTGAAGTCTGAGCACCTGTGGTTGAGTCCAAATCTGCTCAAAATATTTTGACCATTAATTCACGGATTGAACATGCATACGTATCTCCTACTTGGTCTATATATGTTGATATTTTTAACAGACTAAACTTGCATTCTCTATACTCTATTTTTCTGCATAATCTCTATCTGTTCGTTCTTCTTTCTCTCCAAATTGAAAATGGCACACCGTGATGACTCTGACGCACCTATTGGAAACTTATTCCAACGATTAAGGAGGTCAATGAGGAACAAAAAATCCTCACGCTACATGACTACTTCATCGGGTAGAAGAACCGGGGATCTACATCAGGGACACAAAGCAGATCCTATTGAGATTCCAGAACAAGCTGATGATCCTTCAGAAAGGAGGTTTTCCAAACGGTATAAAGTGAGGGTGAGACTCGCTCAAAGGATAAATCCTTCACCACCTCCTTCTCCTCCTACGGAGGAAGCAAATGAGGAGACCGAATCGGATGATGTCGATGAAGAACATAACACTGAAGTTGCTGTTTCAGTAGAGCAAAGGATGATGACGAAGCAGATTTTAACTCCAAAGATATTGAAGTTTAGCTGGTTGGAGATGGAAAATCTGAACTTTGTGCGAAACTCACTACAAGCACGAGAATCTTCGATAGTTCGTAGAACTTGAAGGTAACTTTTATGTTGACCTGGTTAAGATTTTCTATGCTAACTTGAAAGTAGAGAATGGTGTTCTTCCGTCCAATGTGAAGGCGGGGAAATTCGCATTGATAATGCCTTATGGAGTGGTATTCGTTGGATTAAGAAATCATGGTTTAAAGATCGGTAAAGGCAAAACAAGTTCATTGCCAAATTTCAACAAAGAAACTGTTTTCAAAGATTGCCTACGGCATTGTGATGAGGCCATGATTATCAAGTACAATGTTGGTCGTATGAAGAGGGATGAAAGATTGCTTGGCCTTCTTTCTTGCATGGCGGCTCATTCCCGGGGAGCAATCATGCACGACTTATGGAGGAGGACTTGGCCTGCTTGCACTTGCTTAAAGAATAGGATCATGGTGAGCCTGGGTCTATGTGATAAAAGGCCACATGTTTAAAGCAAAAGGTTAAATGATCACAAACTTCCCTATGCCATACCGATATCCAGATTTCTTGATTACTTTGATGTTCCAAGCTGTTGGTGAAACTACAATAATTGTCAACCACAAGCACATGTTTGACAATTATTATCTACGGAAGATGGGATTGTCCAAAATCAATGGAGATTGGTCTCACGAAGGCGGCACTTCGTCCGGACATGGAGGCGCTTCTAATGCGGGAACCTCATCAGACACCGAGGCTGATTACACTACATACCGGATGGTTCCCTATTGTGCACCACCTTCATATCGGGAGTCCCTATGTCCGAATTTGAAAGAATGCTTTTGTCTCGTCTTAATGATCTAACATCTATGCGGCATAATACTCACGAAACTATGGTGGCCGGGTTCACCAATATAGATGAAGAAATCGAATTAATCCAACTCCAACTTGCTGAGTTGCAAGTTCTTCTTGAGAACTTTGCTTTGGTACAAATGCGCAAACCACTTCGGAAGCTATGGAAGAGGATGAAGAAGAGGATGAGGACAATGAAGATGAAGAATGATCCTATCTGCTGTTATTTTATGCTTTCTGCATTTTATTTTAGTTTTAAGAACAATCTTTAAGGGTCTGTAATAACTTTCACAAACTATTTTCTGCTTAATCTGCACTTATTTGAATACTATAACTGCTTAACCTGCTAATGTCAAAGGGGGAGATAATCTATCATCTCTTCTCTTTGTGATTGTTTTGTTTTGCAGGTTGACATCATCAAATAGGGGGAGTTTGTTGAATGATTTGAAGATTTGATGATGTTTGTTGAAATGTTAAATATGTTTAATTCTGTGCAAGATGTGTGGTTAATGATTACTTAATTGTTTTTAGATTGTTTGAAGATGATAGATTACTTATATAGATTAATCATATGAATAATGATAAACTGTTGTTTTTATTATTCATCAGTTAGTCTACTTATTCCTCTTGTCTAGTCGACATTTTTCATTAAATGTACCAGGTATACAGGTTTAATGAAAATAACACACTGATCTGTGTCTTGAGTCGACTATTCTGTTCTTCGCACCTTCCTTATGTAGTAATACATGCAGAACGCGTTTCAGCTCTCTCAAAAAGCAAAGACCCATTACGTTTCGTGGAGCCTATAAATATTACTTCCAAGGACGCTCAGAGCAGAGCAGAGAAACACATAAAAGAGAAAAACTCCCAAGAAGCTACAACCTTTACGTGCAAGAAGATCTGCATAGAGTTTTTACATTTTCACTGTTTCTGTCAAGAACATTCTACTGTCACTGTAATCTTGTATTCTTGATCTCGGGTTAGAGATTGTAAGTGGGTTTTAGAACCCTGCGACTGTGTTTAGGATAGTTTCTTTTGATTTCTTGTAGAGTTCAAGAAAGGTTTGTGTGTAAAGAATACAATCTTTTATAGTGATTAGGATCTGCAGGTTGCGGATCATAGACTGCACGTAGTTCTTTTACAAAGAATGAACCAGTATAAATTTTGGTGTCACTTTCTCTCTTCCTTCATCATCTGATATATTGTGCAGTAAGAACTAATCTATTATTTTGCGTTCATCAGTCGACTAATTTTCTGTGAATTGAACCAATAGCCTTTCTTTTTCAAAAAGTTTCTATAATAACTGCATATCAATTCAACCCCCCCTTCTTGATATTAATCCGCTGCTAACACTCCCTTTGAGGTTGTGTATGGGTTCAATCCCTTAACACCTCTTGACCTCCTCCCTCTCCCAACTCATGAGGCATGGACTAGCCAAGATGGGTTGGAAAGATCCAAGGTGATCAAAGACTTGCATGCTCAAGTCAAAACTCAAATTAAGAGGAAGGTTGGTCAATACCAAAAGCCTGCCAATAAGGGAAGGAAGGAAGTCATCTTCCAACCTGGGGATTAGGTATGGCTTCACTTGAGAAAGGAGAGGTTCCCTGCCCGAAGGAAGTCCAAACTCAACCCAAGGGGTGATGGACCTTTCCAAGTTGATAGGAGAATCAATAATAATACATATGAGTTAGATTTACCAATCGAGTATAATGTCAGTACCACATTTAACATTGTTGATCTTACTCCTTGACCACCAATAAAGGAGAGGAGTGTTCTAGGAGGATCACAAGAAGCATGATGAGAAGAGACACTTCCTCCTCACCCTCTTTCTTTAGTCTTTTTAGCATTTCTAGTTTGTCTTAAAATTTCCTAGACTTATGTTTCTTTGCTGTTTTTTTGTAGGATTGCTTTTGGAACACCCTTTTTTCTACAAGTGGAGCCTTGTTGGGGCAAAGGAAGCACATAGGCTCAAGGCCCATGGGGTAGGACGTCCAAGGGAGTGGACAAGGTCAACATTTGACCTTCTAGAAGGTGCTTGTGAGGGTTTGGAGGCCAAGCTTAGACCTAGCTTCTAGAATTTTCTATCTTGTCCACCAAGAGTGGAATATGCCTAGCATCTTTTCTATTGTAATTCTCTCTAGGTCCTCAACCCTTGCCTATATAAGGAGGCCTCCCCACCACTTGTAAAGGGTTGAATTTTGGAGTAAAAATTAGAAAGCATTAGCTTTGAGCTTGTGTGTGTTCTTGGGAGTGTTCTTCCCCTTCTTGTGTCTTATCTTGAGCCTTGGCTCAAGTGGCGGCAATCACCACTTATCTTGGGTTGGTCCATCCCCCAAGTGGCGTGAATGCATTCCATTCCCCTTCCCTTTTTATCATCTCTTCTTCCATTACTTTCCATGTTCTTTACATTCTTGTCATTTAATTTTCCAGCATCTATATTCAAGTTTATTACTTGTTTCTTGTTATCTTGTTTAATTTCTTGTCTTCCCTTCTTCCTTGAGCACTTATCAAGTGAATCTTCACACTTAGATAACCTTTGGGATTATCTTCGTGTCCAGTGGAAATTTTCCTTGTTGCTTTCTTCTCTTTGTCTTTCTATCAAACACCTTATATGCTAAATATTAAAATAAACTTTTATCATAGAATTATTGGAAGTAAAATTAGTAGAAATGAGAAAAAAAATTTATACAAAAAAAATTATAAAAAATTTATAGTCTTAAAATTTTAGATAAAAATAATCTCATAATATCTTATATAAATTTATTGATGAAAATTTTAAATTAGAGGATAAAAATCATCCTTAACATTAACGTTAAAACTAAAAATAACATTTTTAAAAAATTTATACTTATTTTGAATGGTAATCATTGAGTTTAATTTGAAAAAAAAAAGGTAACATCTAGCTTAAATCAAATAAGTTTAAATAATTTTTAAATAGCTTAAATTTTTTTTATTTATAAAATAATAAAATGGTTTATATTTTAAAAGTTTTACTTTTAGAAAACAAGGTTTCTAGTTACAATAAATTTTACAAAGATATCTTTTAGTTAAAAGAAATATATTTAAGAGGTACGCTTAAAAATTAGAATTACATGTTTACCTTAAACATTTTGTGTATATAATAACATTTACGTGTGAATAAACCTCTAAAATATTCCATAAGACATTTTAGTATGAAACTAAATTTCTAATAAGACGTAAATTAGGAAACTATACGTTCAAATTTAATTGGAGAGAAACACCAATAATATGTATAGTATTGTATGCAAATTTTTATCTAATTAAAAAATTTGTTTGTCAATTTTTAACTTTGTAAATCAACTTTTAATTCAGTTTATTTTAGTGCACAATGATGATAACTAAAAAAATAAAAGATATATTAATTATATAAAGGAATTTTAAAATTAGAATTAAACATATTTTTAATTATTAAATTATTTATTAAAATTGTATTTTATCTTTAGAATAAATTTTAGAATTATTTTATCCTCATATTTTATAAATTTATGTAAATTATTTTTGTCATAATTTATTTTATTTTTTTATTTTATAACTATTATTTATTTCTTAAATTTCTTTTATTTTTATTTTTTTTAAAATATATTTTTATTTATCATCTAAATTATTTATATTTATTTATAAAATATTAAATCAAAATAAATTTAAAATTTATTTAAAAAATAAAATATAATTTTAACAAATAATTTTAAAATAAAAATATATTTAACTTTAAAATTAGATAGCTATACCTGTGTCACCTTGGTTTAATATGCTCCTTTGGCGATAACCATCACCTATAATATGTTTTTTATTTTCTTATTATTTTATAAAAATCGAAAGAATGACGAGGACCGAACGTATGATCCAAAGGTTCCAGATGTTATCCCAATCCTAACGTAGTCAAAGGAAGAACCCAACTGGCCCAGAAAAATGTGTCCTTTTGTGACTGGTCAATCCCCACAAAAAGCTGGCTTAGCCCAATGCACTTCCTAAACCCCTAATAAGGGCCCAATTGGCCCACAAAAATGAAGTACAACTTTTTATCTGTAAATGAAAAAGGCGCATAAGAGAAAATTCGAAAAAAATGAAAGCGGAATAGGGGATTGAACCCGACGTGAATCGAACACGCAACCTTCTGATCTGGAGTCAGACGCGCTACCATTGCGCCACGGATCCGCTTATATTGTATCATTCATTTAAAAGTTTAATATTTTGGTAGATTCCCCATTGAATTTCCGGCATGGTTGTTTCAAACCCACTTAATGATATCCTTATTTTTAGGTTTAATTACTTTTTTTCACTATTATTTTTTAATATTTTTTGTTAATTTTATTTTTTAATATAAATTAAATAATATCATTCGTTAAATTTATGGTAATAATGTTATGACATTAAGATATACACTTATATTAATATGGATTTTATTGACAATATAATTTTGCCTGATGACGTATTGTTGACTGTTTACGTCTCATATTACTGTAATAATAATAATAATAATAATAATTTATTATTATTATCATAACAATAATAATAAACCTTAACAACAATAGCAAATTAATAACATTTAAAAATACAAAATTGAAAAAGTTATAAAAAAATATTAGACCTTAATTCTATGCCAATATTTCTTAATCCATGGTTTCTGACGGTTGAATTTTTTGATGAGGATAATTTTCTTTTCTTGCTTAAATTCTCAACAATAATAGAACAAACAATTAACAGAAAAGACATAGTAAATAATGTGATTGTGATCCTAAGAATGGGAGAAGAGATTTCAGTGAAAACAGTAAGAAATTTTCATTCCAAAATATGTTTTTGTTTTAGCTGATGAAACAAAAGGAGTCTTGTCCTAAATCCAAGTATGTGATGAATCCACTATCTTCTACCAACTGGACCTTGTTGGTAGGTTGTTGTTTTTTTATTGAAGTCCCTAGTTTCTACATATGCGGCTGTGACCTGTTGTGTTGTGAATGAATGAGTTGTTATTTAGCATAGACCCGCCGCCAGCTTTACAGTTAAAAGTCATCCAGCCACAGTGCTGTGAATGAGTGCCACAAAGACTTTTAACAATCCATAACATGGGCCTATGCCCTACCCAAATTTCCATTGGGTTTCAATTCTCTGCGCATGCATTGCACATATCAACTGCAAACCATAAACCTACCTATGCTTATTGCCCATCACATTATTTTCTACATTAATTACCCCTTCTCTCAAAACAACCTTCTTCTTCTCTTCCTTCTTTTAAAAAATTATAAATATGTGTAAGTGCAGGCTCCACTTTGAATCAGATTTCGGCTGAAAAAATAATATGCAAGTCTCTTTCATTTATCCGTAGTACTACTGTCGGCTAAGAAAATACTACACAGTAGAGACTGGACCAGCGTACCTCCATTGAAAACCATAAATATCCCTCCTCAAACACTTGAACTCTGCATTTATATGTGTGGTAGATACATGCACCATGCACTTTTATATCATGCTAACACTGTTTACCCAACTTTTCTCTTATTCTTCTCTTTTCCCCTTTCCATTTCAAATTCCATGTCAAATTCAACCAAGCAACTACCTTCATTAACACCTTTGCTCTGTCTAAGGGCTTCATTACACCAACTTAAGTTCAGATATTTACCTTACTGCTGCTGCTAACGACACAGGTTGAGCTTGTGAGAGAAAATTTAAGTTTGATTTTAAGTGTGTCTGAAGCTTTATAAAGATACCTTCAAATCTCACTAAAGCTATCTTTTACAAGAGTTAAACCTAATCAAATTGGATAGAATTATTACAAACTTACTATTAAACTTGAGACTTTAGACTACCTTTGGGAACAATTATCTTTATGAAAAGAAGGCATTAAATTCGAAGATTTTGCCACTATAATCGCGAATCCAAGTACAATAGTCTCATGGCACTTGTCCTTACTCTAGACCCCAAAAAAAGAGTGGTGTTTCACGCTTGTAAAAGCAACATCTTCTTATTACACACTCCTCCTTTCATTCTTTTTTACCTTTAATTTAAGGGGGTTTTTTACACATGAATAAAGAAATACAATATTTTCTTAAAATTTTAATAAAATATTCATACGACTTTTTGTTTTATCATTTTCTGTCTCACACTCAATAGAAATATATAAATTATTTAAAGATTAAAAAGCACATAATATATAAATAATTAATGAATAAAAACAGAACATTTAACCTAAAAAATGCACAAAGTAAAAAAAAAAGTGGGTTGTCCAATAGTAGTAGTAGGGCCAGTCCTTATCAGATCAGATAGAGTGTCATCTATCAAGTTTAGAATGCAAAGTGCAATGCAGCATCTTGATCACAAGACGCGCGCACACACACACATAACACAAGCCTCTTGTACTAGCCACCATCACTCAGAGGCAACCATTAGTTTTGGAGATATGTGGCGTCATCTCATCACCAAGTCACATAATCAATGAGCTAAAGCCTTTCAACATTTATCAGTGTCACAAAAATCATAAAGAAATTTGGGTTCTAATAGTTATGTGATTTGTGTGTAGTGAAAAGTTTGAACAGGCATGATTAGGGGTTATTTTGAAGTTGAAAGGGGGATTGAGATATCAAATCACAATCATGAAAAGGGGGGAGTTGGAACACTCTCCACAGAAAAAGGTTGGCCTAAGATGCCCCATTTATAAAGCCTATGAGCACTAGCATGACATGCATTACCGAAAATGCTTAGTTCATGGTTTGAAGCTTTGGTGCAAATCTATATATATAATTATAGAAGCCTCCCTCTTTAGGGGACGAGAAAAGGACTAAAAGGTGGCAATAGTGGGAAGGAATCCCCAAGTGGAAGAGGATTTTGCTGCCTGCTTCAACCAAAAAGAAAACCCTTCTAAACAACTTCCTCACAAAACAAAAGGAAAACCCTCTCACCATCAATGCACTATTAATTGCTACTCCATTAGGCCAACAAGCCAATTACTTACTCTCCACTGCACTGCTTCTTTCATTCAAAATCATTTTTTATCACTTCTACTCTTCTATTTCAATGGTATTGGCAAGGCTTAATTCTACTCCACTCATCTTATGCTGACTAAACTTTTTCATAATCTACCCAAATTAAGTATATTTTATTTTCCAACTTATCTTATAAATTTGTTACAATACAATTAACACAGGTTGTCTTTACCCAATTGAGGGGATTTAAAATTCTTGTAACAAAAAATTGTGGGTTAACCTACTTCTAGTTTGACTTAAACCTATTTAACTTGTAAGTTAAGTGAGCTCTGTTTATTATTGGATTCATTTTAACTCAAATTTAATAATGAAAAGTTTTTCAACCTCAATCTAACTTAAATAAGCAGTGAAAAGTTAACTCATGAAGTTTGAACCATTTTGATAGCTATGTCTTGTTAATTTCAGCCCTCAAGTCAGTCTTAAACGAATTAAAAATATAAAGATTTTGTTGGAATTAAGAATGTATTGAAAATTAGAGTAAAATTTTTTTAATGATATTTTTAATAAAAAGATATTTATTTCAAGTATGTTTAGATATTTATTAGCATTTATCTTTCTAAATATATAGCTACCCCTGGTATTTTGAAGAGACTAAAAGGTACATAGGGATTAATTGATTATAAAAAAAATGACAATTTTCTCATTTTATTTTCGGTATATTTTCTGTAAAATGTCTATGTTCATTTTCAATTTATCTTATCCACTACCATTCATTTTATTCATTTTAACTTTTTTTCAAAATATTACAATTTCTCGTCCAGAGTCTCATTCTTTACTAAGATGGAAAAATTTGTAGGACGAAACAGATAAAAAAAATTCTTAGAGGACCCACATAATTTGGAAAAAAAAATTATATAGTGAAGGACTATGATTTTTAAAGAATATGGAAATTAAACGAGATCACAAAATCGATGTATAAAGAAATGAAAAGTCTTTAACATACGAAAGGCAAAATGATAGGTATTTTGATAAACTCTTGAATGAGTTGATTATGAACTTGATTCAGACCGTTTAAGAAAGGTAGAGTAATGTAAAAGTAAATGTTAGAAAGAAAGTTGCAAACCCTATGCATATGCAATTACCCTTATTCATTGGTTATGTCGTAATGACCGAAAGCTGAGGCAAAACAGATCCAATTCTGATCATGAGGTCCTTCTTATTGTTGTATATAATAATACAAAAACATGCATGTTTAGTTGTTAAGTGTTGTTGTTAACGAGGGATACCGTAATTAGTTAAGGCTTAAAGATGGAGTTCATGCCTTTTGCTTCTGTTCTGTTGGTGTCTCTCACACTCACGCGTTCTCAAGCACAGAGCCAAAATTAGTCCCACAAACACAAAGGGCCCTTATTCATCAACCTACTTTAGAGGTTTGGAAATTATGGAAACTTAGCCATTTTATTAAGAAGACATGAGAAATATATTCATGGATCATACATAATTGTTTCATTTCCAATTGAAAATATATATATATAGAGAGAGAGAATTACAAACAATTCAACAGACTTTTACTTCAATTTTTGTCTAAAAAACATAGTTTTTGAAGTAGATATTAATTAATAAAAGATTATTTTTATCATTTGAAGAGAACAATGATTTTATTATTGTTGGTATTTTTCATCCTATAAATTAGAGCTGTGAAAATTATTATTTTAATGTCTAATTGAACATAAATGATAGGTTATAGATGTCTTTGGAGATGATAACAACTTTATTACTTAAAAAAATTGTTTTTAATAATTTTATTAGTAATTTATAAAATATTTAAATCGGTTATTAATTAAATTAAAGATTAATATAAAATTTAATTTAATAAGTATTTATTATTAATGTTAGAAATAAATTTAAATTTAAATTTAAAAACTAATTTAGTCATCATTACATCTAAATTAATTTTATAATTTTTTTATAATTAATAATCATTAAAAATATAGTTTTTATGATAAAAATTATTTTAAATATTAATAATTTTTAGTTTATAAAATAACTTTTAATTTAATTATTATAATAACTAATTATTTTTTATCTTTAAATTAATCTATATTCAATAAATTAATTTTATAGTATATTAAATCTAACTATTAACCTATTTGAAATATTATTTTAAAATAAAATCATCAAGTTGGCTTTATAAAATTATATGGATTACCGCATTTTATATAACAAAAATTAACTCTTCAAAAATTAAAAATCATCGTCACATTAGTTCAACAAAATGTTATAAAATTAGCTCTTTGAAAATGTTTTATGTCACCACTAAAATATTTTGGAAAACCAAATAAAGAGATATGTTCAAACCTTTGAAAACTTAATTTAATAATAAAAATTTAGAAAACTAATACGATGACATATAAATTAAAAGTGGATATTTATTGATAAAAGGAATAAGGGATGTGCATCTATATTTTTTTTTATATGGGTGAGCGATAGAGAGAATTGATGGATTTGACAAAAGATAATAATGAAGCTAAGAAGAAAACTGAAATAAAAATGATAAAAAGAGAAATTATACTAATGTATCCCAGTATTAATATATAAGAGAATTCTTGAACTTTTCAATTTCTTTAGATATTATAATATTTAAAATAACAGTTAAGGCATAGGAAAGAGCAGAGAATCGGAATAATTGTACTGCATGATTGGCTGCAGAATATTTATTCTGGTTTCATTAATTTAACCTGTTTTCCAAATGAATAGAAGTAATAAAGAATGATATTAGATGGCCCAGATCAAAAGAAATATTTACTTTAGAAGGTTGAGAATATAATGATATCCAGTTTAGATTTGTGGGTGCCACGTGCCCCCACAGTATTAGCAATATATATATATATTTTAAAATTATAATAATTCATAAAGCTTTATTTATTTTATTTAATCAGTTAAAATATACTATTACCTAATTAAATTATTCTACGTCTAACTTTTATAATATGATTAGTGGACATAAAAATAAAAATATTGAATACAGAAGGACGGAAAAGGTTTTTTAATATATTTTTTAACTACCATAATTATAATCTTTGGTTTCTTCAAAGGACCTCAAGATAATTTTACAAACTTCAGTTATGAAACTATTATTCAGTTTGGAACTTAATCATAAAGGTTCTTCACCTTTACTTGTGTAGTTTTCAATGAATTTTAATCAGTTAATATATCAAAGAATGTGTTAGGAAGTATAGTGTTAATCTCCGATGTGTTTTTTATAATAAAAACACCACTTGATCTTCAAATAATTTGTTTCATTTCTTCTTTTGTTTTAAAATAAGCTCCTCAAATTGGATGAAGTAAATGTCTTTCTTTTCATCTCTGCGTTAAGGTTCACCCGTTATTTGCAAATAGAGTTTACATTAGAGGCAAAGATAATCCTATACTTCAATTCTTAAAACTCATTAACAAAGACAATTTTATGTTTTTCAACAAAGTTCTCGCACTTGTCTCACTTGTAATAACAAGCTATCTACCTTATCCTTTCATAACTAATTATTTTCTCAATAAAAACATTACCTTTCGTATGGACCTGCGACCAAACCAAAAGGTTTCAATGTGACTATGATGGAAGAATGTCAGCATGGTAATAACAGGAACACGAAATTGCAAAGCAAATGAGCAGCAAAAATAATATCCTCAAACTTGAAAGAATATGTAAGGAGCAAAGATATATAGTAGAAAATAGAAATTACAAATGTACAAAACTAGCAGATTTTTAATGTTTTGAAAGCAAGGGTAAAACATTATGGGTCTTTCAGACAAAAATAACTCAACTATGATAAGCAAGAGTTAGAAAAAAGTCTCCAAAGTGCAAAATTAGTGTTCACAAATAATAATCCAAAATAAACCAAACACAGAGCTTACCATTGAGAAACAAAAAAGAAATGAAAATAGAGTTGCTAACACAAAATATGTTTTCTCTCCCTTCAAACTTCAAATCCGGATCCAATAGTTGAAAATCGAAAATTGATAATAGATCTTTTTGAACCTGTTGTCGAAATTTAAGCACAATCCAACCATAAAGGAATCTTCTATTGTGGTTGAATGTTTGGTTGCATGGTGAGAATAATGTAAGGTAGACCGTGACTTTTCCTCTTCTTCCTTCTTTATTTATGCTTTGTCACAAAAATAATAATAATAATTTAACTTTAATATAATCTCTCACTACTTGGTTAAGTGAGACATGCTGAACTTACACTTAAACATTTTCTCCACATAAAAACGAGTAACCTCCCCCCACCCCACAAAAAAAATTAGGATTAATATATCTCATGGTTTTGAAAACTAAAACATCAATTGTCAAAAAATAATTATATATATATATATATATATATATCTAATATTTTATTAAATTTTATAATTTTTGTTATTTTAATATGTCTAAGAATATGCCAAGACCTAAGGATTGGAAAAAGATGCAAAAGAGAATAAAGAGCAGTGTATGATTGTGTGAATAGACCTTCCAACGCCACCACCCTAGCATCAATAGGTGTCATCCTTAAGGTCATTTTGGAATCTAAAAAACGAGTTTGAAGGATGGATGATAGAGGGATAAAGAATATATTAATAGTAGTTTTGTCGATGTGCTTTAATTTTATGAAAATGACCAAAATACTTTTATATTTTTCACACTTTTTATTTTAAATACACTAGGTCACTATTTTTTGTAATATATCCTTTATTTTGTACACAACCAAATAAAGAATAACTTTGCTTCCACCAAGCAATTATTACTAAATTATTTATATTTTGATCTTTCTTTTTCTTTATGGTCACCTTTTTATCTACACCAAATATACCTTGGACACATACATCATACTTTATTTTTCACACCAAACATATGTGTTGTATTTGGCCTTAAAATACTCTTTCTTACTTGTGCTTAAGCAGCTTTACTCCGAAAATCAAAAGGATGGTGTAACCAGAGACAGTTTATGTGCAAGGTTGATGATAACATATAGGCTTTTTATCTGATTTTCTTCAAGCAAATGATTCATGGAAAGGGAAAGGAAAGAACCTCATTGTTGATGATGATGATTTCATGGTGTTACAAGTCAAGCTCTTGTCAGTTGCCAGTTGAGTCTTTTTTCCGTACGGTTTTGGTTTCTAAGTTTTTTTTTTTTTCTTTAGACCTTGACCAGAACAAGAACATTCAAAAGAAGAGAAGAAATCATTAACAATCATTCAAAAAACTGCTTCGCTTGACTTTCTTAGCAAGTGCATGGAAGAAGCTACCACACTTTTTTAATTTTCAGGTGCTTTAAACAAACCCTATTTCCAAGAATTTGCACCATCACCGTAATGCATTGGTCAAAATTCCAATAATATCACCTTAATCATATCCCCTGGAACACAAAAACTCAGAAACCCTTTTAGGGTGTTCTTATTACGGATTGTTCATCATATCTATATAGACTGTTTTTCAATTTATGCTATAGTAGTACATTATAATTTAAAATTATTGACACGATGGATACAGTTGTAAAATATGCTAACTACTTTTACTTCAACTTTAAACTGAATATAATTTAGTTTTTCATGTGTTAATTTAAATTTTACATGTAAAAATTATTAAATAGTTCATATAACTATGAAACTTACTAATTTAACTCATGGTTATTTTTCATGGGAAATGTTGGTGAAAAGCTCTTTTATTACAATTATATTCTTTTTCACAAAATTATTTGAAATTCAAATTTTATTTAAAAGGATTTAGTTTTATTAAACTTGGAGAGTCTAAATACAATTTAATCTAGTTTTGGTTAAATTTAAATATCTATATAGATAGTACCAAATAATAATTTTTATTAATTACAATTTTATTAATCTTATAATCATAAAAGACTAATTACTTAGAAGAAATCATCAAATTCTTTACAAGAAAGATTATGTCAACCTGCTATGCAAATATTACAAAATAAACATAAAAAAAAACATCAAAATAATATGTAAGTACAAGATCAAAATTAAAATCTATTAAATTATCTTATTGAAGTAGAGTTGATACTCATATATCCACGACAATTTTCATACAGTGGTACTCTTTATAGTCAAAGCATGCAAAACCTATATGCTAAAAATCGGATAAACTACAATGAGAAAAAACATGTTCAACAAGCTTACACTACATAAAAATTAAGTGTCACGTAAAGAATGTAAGCATAAATCTACCTATCCTTCATAAAAAACATTCACACATGACACACGATCAATATATCAACATGCAAAATATTTTTAATGGTATGTGTTCTTACCGAAAATGGTCGAGGTCGAATGAGGTCAGTTGAGGTCAGTTTTCGAGTTGTTGTGACTGTTGAAGACCGAATTGGGTGCTTCCTGCAGAAGACACTCTGATGCTCAAGTCAGTAAGAATCTTAAGATAATTGAGAATATGAATAGTAGAATAAGAATGGAGTGAGTACTCCCTATAATATCATAGAGTATTTATAGGATGTCTAGAAGAATAAATCATAAATATTAATAAATGATAATGATTCTATATTAATGTCAATAAAGAGGAATAATTCTACATTAATATTGATAAATATGAATGATTGTGTATTAATATTGATAAATAGGAATGATTTTGTATTAATATAAATAAATAGGAATGATTTGAGCGTTGATATTGTGATATTTGGTTATTATTGCGAGTTATAGTCATTTATGTGTAATAAACTGTAATATGGTATTACCGGTTAGTGCTCAGTTACGGATTGGGGAGGTACACAAGCCCCCCGAGCTCAAGATCCGGAGTCTTGACAGAGGATAGTCGAGCTCTAAAAGAGTTTAAATCGAGTTGTAAGAAGTTTGTTAAGTTGATCTATACATATCCAGATACTTGAGCTATGTATATTTCGTGTTGCTTGTGACTTCGAGGTCAACCAATATTAAGAGAAATGAGTCTATTGAAGGTGGCCGATTTGAGGCTAGCATGGACTTATTTATGCATCCATTAAGGGTGGCCAATTTGAGGGCGTCTTGGATTATTTTGGAAATACCTGAACTCGTCAAAGGTAGCCGGTTTGAGGCCGACCCGGGTTATTTTAGCATTACTTGAATCCATTGTAGGTCGCCAATTTGAGGCCGACCTGGGTTACTTTAGAAATATCTGAACCCATTGTAGGTCGTTGGTATGAGGCCAACCTAGGTTTAAAAGTATCTGAACACATTGTAGGTCATCGGTTTGAGGCCGACCTAAGTTTAAAAGTATTTGAACCCATTGTAGGTTGTCAGTTTGTGGTCAACTTAGGTTAATAAGTATTTGAACCCATTGTAGGTCCCCGGTTTGAGGCCGACCTAGGTTTAAAAGTATCTGAACCCATTGTAGGTCGTCAGTTTGACACTGACTTGGGTTAATAAGTATCTAAACCCATTGTAGGTCACCAGTTTGAGGCCAACCTGGGTTTAAAAGCAGTATATAGTGTAACAAAGTAATTCATTGAATATTTTTATTGAAATCATTGTGTCTCATTAAAACCTTGTTCAACAAAAATCCTCCTTTGGAAAAAAAAAACAAATTAAGGAAAAAGAGTACAACACATGTAGTACATTTTCAAACAGGTGGCATTCCAAGTTCTAGGGATGAGATTGCCACCAAATTCTTGCAACTTGTAGGCTCCATTCTGGAGTGAATCGACTATTCTGTACGGGTTGTCCCAGTTGGCGGCTAGTTTGCTGTCTTATTTATTCTTCCGAGCTTCTCCTACCTTGCGCCATACCAGGTCTCCTTTTTGAAAGGATCATTCTCGATCTTTAGTGTTGTATCTCCGCATGGCTTTTGTTTTGGCTGCCATAGCTCATACACGAGCATCATCTCGTACCTCGCATACGAGGTCAAGTTCTTCCCTCAGGTCGGCATTGTTAACGACTTCGCTAAAGTTTTGCCTCCGCCAAGATGCCTCCCCGAGCTCTACAGGGATCATAGCGTCCACCCCATAGATTAGACGAAAGGGTGTTTCCTGGGTGGAGGATTGTGGGGTGCAGTGATATCCTCAAAGGACTGAGGGCACCTCCTCGGTCCATAAGCCCTTAGCTTGGTCGAGCTTTTTTTTTTCTTTGTGACACCAGTTTTGCCTGTGGAAGGATCGTCGACTTATGGCATATGAAGTCGGGGTCAATGTCGAGCATGTCGGCTGACTCCATGCTACTAGGTCAGCATTTAGCAAAATTACCCGTTCAATGCTTGTCTTGATAGATTGACTTAGTGTACGACCTGCTTCTTGAGGGACGACCTGGTTGGCGAACTCAATGTTGTTACATTGGGTCCCCTTCTTGCACTTCGGGTGGTTCAAATGGTGTGTCATCTTGTGCAGAGGATGTTGTCTCTACCCACTTCACAGAGTATGGTGCTACTTTTAGGCTTTTGACGTAGCACTTTCGGGCCATCTTGCATTCGGCTTGGATTGTTATGATCTCGGCGTTGTCCCCTAGGAACTTCATAGTCATCTGGGGGTTGACACAATGGCGTCGAGCTAGTTCAAGATCTTCCGACCTATGATGACATTGTATGAGGTTCCTAACGCCACAAGAATATACCAAACTGTGATCGTCCGATAGGCTTTGTTGCACTCGAAAGTGGTTAATAGATCGACATATCCTCGGGTGTGTACTCGTTCTCCAAGAAATCCAAGTAGACGCTCGGGATATGACTTGATGCTAGACATCTGAATGTCAAGCTTTAAGAAATTCGACCAATATAAAATTTCTACCGAGCTCCCTTTGTCAACCAGTACTTTTCGTACTTGCCAGTTGGCTATGGTTGCGGTGATTACCATAGGATCATCCGAGTTCGGATCATGTGTGGACAAGTCCTCATTTGTGAAAGTGATGGAAGGCATGGTTCGTGGTATCAAGGTGTCTATATTATTGACACTCCTGAGGTGTCTTCGTCTCGCCGAACTGGTGTTACCCCGCCTCTAAACCCACCAGTAATAATGTTTATGGTACCTCGGACCTCTGCAAGGTTTTGTGTGCTTTCCTGCTCTGGTCTCGGCTCGACTGGTTGGGGGGAGTTCTCT
The DNA here is from genome assembly GCA_030347555.1 of Lablab purpureus. Taxonomy (NCBI): domain Eukaryota; kingdom Viridiplantae; phylum Streptophyta; class Magnoliopsida; order Fabales; family Fabaceae; genus Lablab; species Lablab purpureus. Next base: position 13,566,918 of record CM059261.1, on the reverse strand, counting down.
CTTTCATACTCTCATCCTCGTCCAGGCTGACCAGTCTGGTCTCCTCGGCCTTGGCTGCCACACCATCCATCTCGACCTTTACTGCGACCTCCACCTTGTGCGCCACGGATGAAGTGTGATAGTGCTCTTGATCTCCCCAGCTCCTTGATGAGATCCCTCACCCTCGTACACTGCTCGATAGTGTGGCCGGTATTCTGGTGGTAAACACATTTGTGGACGGGGTCGACATTTCTCGGGGAGGGCATTGGAGGAGGAACAGGTATCAACTCCAGGTTGAATGCCTCTCTCAGGACGACCTCTTTGCTAGCGTTGACGGTTTAATCTAGTTTGGGTTAAATTTAAATATCTCTGTAGATCGTACCAAATAATAGTTTTTATTAATTTACAATTTTATTAATCTTATGACTAGAAAAGACAAATTACCTAGAAGAAATCATCAAACTCTCTACAAGAAAGATTGTGTCAACCTGCTATGCAAATACTACAAAATAGACATAAAAAAACATCAAAATAAAATGTAAATACAAGACCAAAATTAAAATCCATTAAATTATCTTATTGAAGTAGAGTTGATACTCATATATCCACGACAATTTTGATACATTGGTACTCTTTGTTGTCAAAGCATACAAAACCTATATGCTAAAAATCGGATAAACTATAATGAGAAAAAACATGTTCAACAAGCTTACACTACATAAAAATTGAGTGTCACGTAAAGAATGTACACATAAATCTACCTATCCTTCATAAAAAAACATTCACACAACACAGGATCAATATGTCAACATGCGAAATATTTTAATGGCATGTATTAGCAATAACATATATTCATGAAACAACGACAAAATATGTCATATTTTCATGCAAAAATGCTCAAGTACAAAAGAATACCTGAAATGAAACATCTTATTTATAAATGGAGAAATGTTCAAGAACCATTCAAAAAATGAGTAAAGAAAACAAAGTACAACATTTACTAAAGTAACATTTATGAGTTTCTCTTAAAAGTGATATGTGAAAAAAGTTACGATCTTCACAAGTTATAAAAGTGACATATGAAAGAAGTTACAACATTCATATCATGAGTTGCTTAGATACATGAACTTGCTTAACCACCTTAATTACGAGTTAGTTAAGTAAGTTCATGTATTTTTCCATATTTTTATATCTTCTCCAATTAACTTTCTAGAAACTACTAGCACATATAGAAATTTCTATTGAAGTATTTTAAAACCTTTTAAAAAGTTATAATTTATTATGCCTCATAATTTTCTCTTGAATTTTTCTTTTGTAAATCTCCTCTTCTAATTTTTCTTCGTTTCTTCTTTTGTCATGTCTTTTGATGTCCACATCCACTTTTTTTTGTAAATCCTTCATCTAATGAAATTATCTCAAAAGAGAGTATATAGAGAGTTGAAGCTTTGTAATCAAAACAAACTTATACCTTTATTTGTAAGAAAGGAGTGACCGATAGATAATACTCAATGGTGAGTAGGGCATGAAGGAGTTGGAACAAAAGTTGGTGCTCAATAGCAATGTTATCTCTCCCCCTACGCCTCCTCTCCCTCCTCTGATTCTTCCATTCTCAAAAACACCCTCTCCAACTTTTAACCTTTCTACTTCGTCGATTTCTCCCTTGTCCCATCTCTTTAAGACTCCCTCCCCTACCTCTCCCCACAATGTCCTCTCTCTCTCTCCTCAATTCTCCTTCAACATGCTTTACTATGTTGTCCTCACACCTTACTTTCTAATATTCATTCTAATTTCACTTTCAAAGTTAATTTTTCTATACATAAAGAAACATTGTTTGACATGACCTACTCATGATAACTTTGAGATTAGTAATGGACAATCATGTATCCCGTAGGACTAATCTAGGACATTTCCTTTCATTATTATTTCTCTTTTGACTCTAATTTCATTCCATGTTTATATTCTTCCATTTTATAGTGAAATTTTTTTATTCATTGAATAAATATGCCGTGTTATCCTCAAATCATCCATTAAGCTAAATTTTAACAATTCTTTTTCACTTTTGTTCATTTCTCTAACCAAACCTTCAAGTCTAAATTGGGACAACAATTTCTCTTTGTCTTTATATCTCTACTTTATTCACACATTTCAATAACCTTTCCAAAGCCATCTATTATATATAGCCTTTGAGTTTCGCACTTGAACTAGATTTGAAAGATTGAAAGGTATTAGAGCTTCCAATACTCTCTCCAATGCAAAAAATAAATAAAATTGGAGGAATTACAATATTATTTAAAAGAGTTTCTTATAATCTCACTTCATTTATGAGACCAAAGGTTTCTAAAATTTGAGAGATGAAAAAAAAAATCAATTAAACTTAGAATTTCTCAATAAAAAAAAAAGGAAAATATGCTCATAAAAAGGAGAAGAACACTTGAAATCTCATAGATAAAAAAAATCAATTAAAACTTAAAATTTATCAATAAAAAAAGGAAAAATATGCTTATACAAATGGGGAAGGGGAGGGACTCTTTTCACACATTATAATTCTTTTTTAGACGTATGTTGAAATATTTATTTTATTATCTTTTAGACATTTTCTTGACTAACTTGGATTAAATTTTCTTGATAGTACTTCTAAACTTACTTTATATGAAACAAAAATATCTATGCCATCTCATCAAATTCACAACTCATTAGTTATTAGTTAATTTGTTTCAATACAATCTATGCACATTTTGAGAATCTATATTAGGTTTAATTATAAAGAAAGAAACGGAACATATAGGTTGCAAATTAAAGATGAAGCAGTGTTTGGTGGCAGCAAATAAAATGAAAACACATAATAAGGAAGCATTTTAGGTTTGGTTAGCAATACACTTTATAATCGTCCTAACTACTAAACCAAAGTGGGGTTATAAACAAATCTCCCTATCAGAATTTAAGGGGAAGAAGAATGTAAGTAAGTGCTGTCGGTGGTCCCATGGGAACCCAATTAAACTGAGAATTAATATAATAAGCAACGTGTCAAGATTACACTTACCAAACTACATCTTCCTCACACCCCTACCTATTCCCTCACCCACCTTGCTTCATCAATTTAGACCTCATAAATCTAATATGTTATTTCTCCTCACACTTTATTTCTTAAAACAAGTTTTTACTAAATCGTTATGATGAAAGAAATGTATTTTAATATCATGTTTTCTCATATTTGTTTTAAAAATCGATCTACATATTATTTTTCAACTCCTTTTGAAATAAATTTTATGTGTATATCTAGCATGCAATATGGTATTTATTAAGTCATTGAATATTGGAGATCCAAACCTGAGACAGGTAATCATTCTCCAAACAAAGTTATACGAGTAGACTAGAAATATCAACTAGTTTGTCTTTTTGTAAACTCTAAAGTATATATTATTTTATAAATAATATTGATTAAAATATAGGAAATTTTGTTGTTGTGCCAAAAAAACATGTGAGAAATATAAGGACTAAATTCATAAAAAGTAAAGGTGTTTTGTTGTTATTAGATGAGGTTTGATAGAAACTTTATTAGTTAAAATAAAGAAAATATATGTAATAAGATGAGAATGAATAAAGTGGATGGTATAAAAAGAAGATTACATTAAAAATATAAAAGAATATGTGCTGTGCTGTGTGTGTGTGTGTATCTGTTGCTTAACCATGATTCATTTCGTATGATTTTTATCCATGAAAGGTAGGAGCATGTGTAATTAAGAAGGGCATTAAGAAGAAAATGAAAAATTGTTGTGCAGGGAGGTTGTGGGTCCCTCCAAAGAGTTCACTCTCTCAGTCAATGGCATGGTCCTACAAAAAGGTCCCCATCGTACTCAAAAAATATTTCATTGTTCCTTTTAGTTATTTTCATGGAATCCCACATGAATTATCAGACTCTGCTGTTATCCGCACGAGGAAACCGCATCTTTAGTTACCGTGAATCAACCCAAAAACACAGCTACCCCTTCTGACCAAGCAACGTTAATTTTGTTCTTCTTCATGTTTTATTCTTCACACACCACAATCAAAGCTCTGTCATCACTTCATGCCATCTTAGATAAATTAAATGATGTGTACATGGATCCATCGCATTCATTATTTAACCTAGTATAACCTATGCTACACTTTACTGCAAAAATAAACTATGTATACTATATGGTGTCTATTAAGTTAGTTTATTATATTACAAGCATGTACAAAAATTATCAATTAGACTTGCTTCTATCATATTTTAATTTTAAACTCTCATAATATTTAATTTAAAAACAAATTATTTTAATCATAGTTAGTTCACTTTCAATTGTTATCAATTTTTATATTGTTTATCTGTTGTTAATCTTGCTTTATATATTAAAATATTTCTATTCACATTTGAAATTAAGTAAAAGTAATGTTTTTTTACATATACATAAGATATTTACAAAAAGTCAACTAGAGTTAAAATACACAAATAATACAAGAAATATTTAAAATGATGCTTGATATAAAAAAGAGTAAAACAAACAAGAAACTTAATGATTTTTTAAGAACTAATAGAAATAAATATGAAGAAAAAAATTAGAAGCTAACATTTAAAAAAAAAAACTTCTATAAGCGTTTCAGAAAGGGTTACAAATTAGTGCCCAAAATACGTGAACAAGGTACACAAACTTTTCTGCAACTAAAAGAAAAGGTAGAATCTACGTCTCGAACACAGCCTAAACTAAAAAATTAAAAATCTTATGCAAGCTACTTTTCTTTGGTTCGGTCTGATTTGTTTTCTTATTTTTTAAATTGAAAATCAAACCAAATCATTTGGTTATGAAAAAAAAAACTAAAGAAATTTAAAACAAAATTAATTTTGATCCATTATCAGTATTTTTTATTAATTTGATGCTGAAAACCTTTAAATATTATTATATACAGACTCTTTTGGCATCTACCTTAATTTAGAATAAATATTAACCGATGTCAAATTTGATTCACAAAATCAATATAACCATTCATTTGGTTAACCATGTTATTAATTAGTTCATATTATTCATATTCATCTATTTTATTGATGATTAATATTTACTGAAAATCCTAAGTGACTGGCTACCTTTAATAAGATTTTATCTCCCAACAAAACAATTTTTTTCTTTTTATTAAACTCGAACTAATCCTTATTTAATGAGAGCAAATTAATATAACTAGAAGGAAGGACTTTGTTTTTAGACAAAATAGAAAAACTAGTAAATAACTTTTATTATATATTATAAATGTAGGACATTTTAGTTCTTCAGTAAATACCATACTATTTTTTAATAAATAACTAGTGAAAAATAGTTTATATATTATTATATACCTACAAATTAGAAATCTTCGCATCATGATTGATGTAACGACTCTACAAATTGCTATTATTATCGTCCTCAATGCATAGTAATACCTTACATTGACTAAATATAAAATATATGTATTAGAATTGTATTATCTGCTACAAAAAGGAATTTCCACTAGTAAAAATTTCTCCAACTACATAAATACTATTACATGTGATAAATTATCATCTACTTTTGTCGTTCCGAGTCCTCAATCGGATCACCTGACAAAGCATTTGCTCTTATGCATAGACACGATCATCGCAAGTTGCAAGACACGTTAGGGTAAAAATCCATTTAAAAATAATAAAATAATTTAAAAGATAAAGTATCAACAAAAATATCACAACAAACTAAATACAACACCAATCTCATCATATTATACCAACATGTCCATGTATCCATACAACATACATCACATATTATGACTGTCTTCTAGAATACTAGGTTGCTATACCCGAACTCAGAAGCTACCATCTGTGGGTCACATTGTGATCGCCTACTGCACCGGATGCACTGATCGGGCAACTAGGACCCAGACCACCCTACCCATAGTATCGAAGAATCATTAAGAAGAAGAAGAAAACGAAAACAAAAAAACTGTTTCGTTGGAGAAGAAGATGAACAGTGTATACGTGTTTTAGAAAAGTTGCATGTGTTATTTTATTTATGTAAACAGGATATATATATACAAGAAGGAATAAATGGGCCTTAGACCCAAAAGAAAAAACGGAACCTAAAACAGAAAAACCCGGAACCTAAAACAGAAAAACCAGCAAGCAGCAATACCCTCCCTCAAGCTGGGGGATATAAATTTGAAATCCCGAGCTTGCTAACATGCGTTTTGAATATGTTTTTCTCTACTATTAATATCCATGACAACATAACCTTTTATTCCTACCTTAAAACCAAGAAATATGCATTTTCTAGCTCTAGCATCAAGTTTTCTACGTTCGTTTTGAATGGTTGAGGCAAAACAAATGCAACCAAAAATTCTGAGATTAAGCAGATCAGGTTTATTCTTATAAAGCATTTCATAGGAACTTTTAAAACCAATCACAGATGAAGGTAGCCTATTTATTAAGAAAACAGCATGTGATATAGCATAGGACCAAAATATCTTTGGAAGTTTGGATTGAAATAATATGCTCCTTGTTACATTAAGAATATGTTGGTGTTTTCTCTCCACTACAAAATTTTGTTCAGGTGTCTCTATGCAGGATTTTTGATGAATTATTCCAAGTCTTTCATAGAAATCTTTGTAATTAAATTCTTGACCATTGTCGGTTCTAATAATTTTTATGGATCTATTAAATTGATTTTGAACATAAGTAACAAATTTATGCATAAGTTGTCTAATTTCAGATTTAGCTTTCATTAAGTATAACCAAGTGTGTCTGGTATGATCGTCCACCACAGTCAAAAAATAACGATGGCCATGCAAAGATGTGATACTTAAAGGTCCCCATATATCCATATGGACAAGATCAAACATGTGATAAGTAACACTACTGCTTATAGGAAAGGGCATTCTATGTTGTTTCGCAAGATGGCAAGGTTCACATAATCTGTTTTCAGAGTACTTTATATCATGTATGTTTTTACAGATGAGTTTAAGAATCTTATCTGATGGATGGCCAAGTCTACAGTGCCAAATATCTAAATCACGATCTTCATGAGTGAAAAAATTGTTGACTCTTTTCTCATCATGTTTACCATTGTTGAATTCTTGAGATACACAGTATAGCCCTCCCTGAAGATTAGCACGTCCAATCGTCTTCAAGGTATTCAACTCCTGTATCTTGCATGTTCTATGTGAGAAAAGCACTTGACAATTTGAGGAATCAATAAGTTTTTGAGCAGATATAACATTGATCATGAATTCAGGAATAAACAAGACATTGTATAGAGTAAGATGCTTCGTAAGTTTTATCATTCCAGCATAGTTTGCAATAGCATATGTATCATTTGGAAATTTCACATGTATTGGTCTAATTTTATGAAAGCTAATAAAAGAATCTTTTATGTGAGTAACATGATCGGTTGCTCCAGTATCCAAAATCCAAGAGTTTTCAGTGATATTACCTTGTGTGTTTTGCTGAGTATAAGACTCACCGGAAGCCACGTTGATTTGGCTGTTCTTGTTTTCAGAATTATGCAGAATTTTTAATAATTGTCGTATCTGTTCAGAAGATAAAGATTCACCATTTTGATTGTTTTCACCTTGACGATGTTCAGAATTCTTGTCTTCATTGATGCAATATGAATTGTTCTCAATGTCGATCTGATTAATAACATTCTTGCTTCTCTGTTTCATCCAAGGTGGGTATCCGTGTTTGGAATAACACTCATCCACGGTATGATTGGGTTTATGACAATAAGAACATTGCTTACCTCTTCCTCGTCCTCTTCCTTGAAATTTCCATGTATTAGTCTGAGAATTGAATTGAGAATTTTCACGTACTTGCGGTTTCCAGCGTGATTGATTTGTGTTGCTGCTAAGGATCTTGACATCACAATAATTGTTTCCATTGAGCTGTCTTTCTTGTTGAAGAACAAGCGAAAAAACTTTGTTAATCCCAGGTAGCGGCTCCATGAGGAGTATTTGAGTTTTAACATTGCAGTAAGATTCACCAAGACCTTTCAAGAAACACATAACGTACTCCGACTCTCTATAATCTGTAATTGTCTTATTTACATGACAACAACATTTGACATTGCATTTGCACTCTGGTATGGGCCTTAAGAATTCTGTAATATTGCGTTCTCCTTGCTCGATAGAGTTTATTTCTTGAATCAAATCAGAAATACGGAAATGGTCACTTTTTGAGAATCTTTCTCTTAAATCTTCCCATAACTCTTGAGCATTGTCTATGTAAATTGTGCTTTGCCATATTTGTGGTGTTAACGTACGAGTTATCCAAGAAATTACCATCATGTTGCAGCGCTCCCAGGCGTCAAATAAAAAATCACTTTTAGCTGGTTCAGTAATATCTCCATTGATGAATTTCACCTTGTTCTTGGATAAAAGAGCCCGCTTCATTCCTCTACTCCAAGAGTGATAATTCGTACCATTTAAAGGAGGAGTAACAAGTATCATACCAGGATTCTTTCCTTGATGAAGATAGAAGGGGCTCGAAGGATTCTGAGATTGATCGGAATCGTTACTGTTCATTCTGAAAAAGAAAGAAAAAAACAGGGGAGAAGAAAAGAATAATAAAGAGGATAAAAGAATGAAAAAGACACGCAGGGAAGCAGAGCGGGATTATCCCGCTTTGATACCATATCGAAGAATCATTAAGAAGAAGAAGAAAACGAAAACGAAAAAACTGTTTCGCTGGAGAAGAAGATGAACAGTGTATACGTGTTTTAGAAAAGTTGCATGTGTTATTTTATTTACGTAAACAGGATATATATATACAAGAAGGAATAAATGGGCCTTAGACCCAAAAGAAAAAACGGAACCTAAAACAGAAAAACCCGGAACCTAAAACAGAAAAACCAACAAGCAGCAATACATAGAGTAGGATCACTAACCCCCATCAACCCCTCTACCTTCCTCGTAGCCTTGGTAGGTCCGCTAGTGATTCCCCATCGACTCCTCACCAATTGGTATTTTAGTCTACGTGATCGGGACTACTAGTGGAATATGGGACCTCATCGAATACATACTAATATAGCTCACCACACTAAAATAGTGTACCACCCTGGGTACCATACATAACATACATGTATCATATCTCAATCATGCAAATAGTTCATGGAATATTACCCTAGGCTTCCCTCAGCCTACCACATCACTCAATAGATTTTAGACAACAATCACAAGCTCTACTCGGCCTATCACATCACACAGTAGATTTTGGACAACAATCTCAGGCTCTACTTGGTCTATCATATCACACAGTAGATTTTGGACAACTATCTCAGGCTCTACTCGGCCTAATTTATCTTATATACATCAAGAATTAATTAAACATGCATATAAGCATCATTCAACTCACATCATAACCAACAATCATCATCAATTGCTTCTTAGCTTATAAAAACATTTAAATCTGCAACATTATTTAAATAGCTGATAACTTGACCTTTGCTCACTAAAACGAGCATAACTAGAGTTCTAGACCTCCTTTTTAGTTGAATCCAAAGCCATTGGAAAGCTAACATTCAATGTTACAACTTTCATAAAGACCACTTATCCTAATTCCAAAAGCATGTCTCGCTTGAGCGATATTTGCACTGTCTCAATCTCACTTGAGCGAAAATTCCACCGCCTTGAATCTTAACAGCACCGAGTCACTTCACTTAAGCGAGAAAAGCCTTGCTTGAGCGAAAATAGGGTCGCAAGCAAATCTAGAGTCAAAGAAACCATGGTTTCTTCTCTCCAAACATCCAAAAATACATGATATTTACCTCATTTAGCATCATATAAATTAGTCAAAGCATCAGATAACTTATTTACAATAATCTTATCGTTCAAAATCACAAAAAGTGTATATTTTTATTGTTTTCAAATGAAAACTTTCCTAACTTGGATTCCTTTTGCTTCTTAACTTTTCTAGAGAATATCCTTCCACCTTTAGATCCTTTGTCTAATCAAAACCTGGGTAGCATTGCAGCTTACCACTGATTAGTTTCTTGTTCCCAGAAATCCAGAATATGGTTTCCCACCAAAACTTAGAAAACGATCGAAAAAACTTACTTTTTATACAAAATTGATAAGTTATAATCCTTTCTTATGACTTTTGCTCTGACCTGCCTCTTCCCGTTTTGCAATTCGACAGAATCTCAATATAAAACTTAGAAAGAAATGAAGAAGGAATTTGAGAAAGGAATATAGTTTTCTTGTAACAAGTGAACTACCCTTCTCCCTTATTTATAATATTTTTGAGAAATAAAATATTATTATTATTATTATTTTTTCTACTGTTACCATTGATTCGATTTTTTCATTAAAAATATATCCAAATTAAATATAAAAAAAATTATACGCTATTTTATTTGGTTTAGAAAAATAACCAAAACAAATTAATTTGTATAATTTGATTTATATATATTTTTTGTGATTTTTAATTTTAATTTTTTATTAATAATTTTTTTATTTTTTACTGTTAGATTAAAATATATTAACGTAAAATATCTTATTCAAAATATAATGAATAATTAGCTAACAAAATTATAAAATTAGATATTCGATATCATTTAAAGCGAAAGAATGGAGTTGGTGTTATCGTGTAGATAGTTGACAAGCTTAATAATGAAAAGAAATTAAGAAGAAAATCAAATTTGTAAAATAAGACTAAACAATTCTATAACAATATTTAAATTAAAATATATAGTTTATTATTATTATTATTATTATTATGATTGGTAAGACTAAATAATTCTATAAGAATATTTAAATTAAAATATATAATTTATTATTATTATTATCATTACGATGGCGGCCGGATTTGATTTAGATGAATTTTGATAATTTAAATCTTAAATTAAATTGAATTAATTGATTTTTGGAATAAATCTAAGACAATCTAAATTTGTTATTATTGTTTAAGTCAGATCTAATTTTGTTTAATGGGTTTGATTGTTGAAGAGAGATTAATGAAAGGAGTTGATTAAGATGTAAGAAACGTTGGTGAGCGTTATGTATGTGGAAGTCCAAGTTGTGATTGACTTTGGAATGAAATGTTAGAAGACCAACATGCTTTTCTCCGAAAACCCACGAGCAGTGGTGTTAGGGAAACAAATTGTAGCGTTAGAAGGTGTTACATAATTAATCTATCGAGGTTGTTTTGTTTGGTTGGTAATGGTCCCCTATTCCCCACTCTCCCAACTGCCCGAGAGAGAAGAAGAAAGAAGAAGGAGAATCATGAATCGCACACACATCACACTGTACTTTCACAAGAGAATAAAACAAATCAAACTAACGGTATTATATCTTTACACTAAACAACGCTTTTCTGGCCATCATGTAGTTACCCACTAAACACCATCATTCAATTAAAACGCGTTTCTTATGCCATGACACCAGACACACTCACACGTATTCTGGGACCCACCACTCTTCACTACTATTCTGCCTCTACGGCCCAATCACCAACAACCAACCATATACATTTCCAAAACCCTTTTTTTTTTCTTTTACATATTAGAGTTGAAAAAATTTCAAATTCTTTCATATAATTTTTTTTATTTACCAAGTAAGATTAAGTAAACACGCATAATACAACTCTAATAAAAAAGTCATGTTATCTAACATAATTTTTTTAAAATTTATTTAATTTACTTGTATCCTTTTTAAAAATTAAAATCCAATTCTGTAATATAATTTCTTAAATTTTTATAAATAAAATCGTATTACGTAATATAATTTTAATTTAAGATAAAAGAAAAAATAAAAATTAAATAAAAGTTTACTTAACCTCATTTTATAAATAATATATGTATATATATATAATCTTAAAATCCTTTTTCTATCATCTCTTTACATGTAGTCCACATGAGATACTACTATTTACATTCATATTTATTTTTTTATTTTGTCTTATGGAATAATATGTTAGTTTTTTATAGAAATATAAAGAAAAGATTTGAGACAAATTATTATAATCAAATTTATATAATAGATGAACATTTCTCATAAAACAATTAAGATAATAAGTTTATAATTATTTTCTCTATAATATATATTGCTTTTTTTATTATTTTTATATAAGTTGAAGTTCAATTTATATTTGACTTCAACATAATAATATATTATTCTAATGAAACAATATATATTTGTTAAGTGAAATAAATTTACTTGAAATTTAAGTAAAGTATGGAATTGTTATCGACGTAGTTTTGGAATCGACGTAGATAAGAATGGTTGAAGATTTGATAGACGAAGATTGGAAGTACAAGTAAAGGAAAAAGTTTAAAGATCGAGAAAGCTAAAATAATAAAAGATAGTTGGAAATCGACAATGAGATATTTTTTTGAAGACTCTACGCCGGATTTTTAAAGAAAGACACGTGTAGAGATACTAAAGAATTCAAGACGTGGAGAATGTGGGAAAATCGTTTTTTAAACGGTTATTTGTGTAATTCAGTATAAATAAGAAGGGCGGGGAATAGAAAAGAGGTTAGACATACGAGTGAAAAAGCCAGAATCTGACGAGAGCAAAAATGGCAAAACACTACATGCTTCTAACGCTTATTGCTTTGTTTATTGAGTTTGTGCAACGCTTTTGGTTTTATCCCTAGTAATGAATAGATTTCACCCTTCTATTTTCACCTTCCTCTTTATATTTTGCATCTGTTTAATGGGTTACAGGTCATTTATTTTCATAATCACCATTTATGTTTCTTGCATATTATAAAAAAAATTCATATAAAAGGAAAGATTGAAAGTGATTACATTGCTAGCTTAAAAGAATCTGCAAATCACATTTGTGAGTAAATGATCTTTAAGTGTTTAATTAAGTTCGATTCATCGAATTAATTTTCATCGAAAACAGGAATATAAAATATAAAAAATTGAAAAAACTTGAAATACAAAATGTACTTAAAAATAGTAAAACTTATATATGAAACGAAGAAGTCAATTTAAGAAAACTAAACTACCTCAAGAAAAATTGGTTCAAGAGAGATTTGAATGAAAATTTTGACAAAATAATTATTAGATGTTGATATACATTTAGGAGGACATTATCTTTTGCAGAAAAATTGGAACACACATTATTAGCGCTTAAGCAACTCTCATGTGAAGGAGAAGTTATTGAAAGTTTGTTATTTTCAAATATTAACAAAATATTCAGACAATATGAATCAAATGATTTCTTCAATCTTCTACTATTTCTATCTTCTACTTCATCATGTACTTTCTATCTTCTAATTTATCATGGATGAGAAATTTTAATAATTCTAAAAAATTAAAAAAATAAGATATTTAAATTATTTATAATCAAATCCTCTTTAGTTTATAAATGGTTTGTTTGATTTGGATAATGTTATTAAAATATTTTATATTTCAATTTATCTATTTTAATTTTTTATAGATAAAAAACTTATTTTTTAAGATGAAATTTAATTTTAGAATTTTGTAAAATATAAAATTTTAAAATTAAAATTTAAAAATATCAGTCAAATATAAATATTAAAATAATATTTAATAATTTAATTTTTTTAATATATATACGATCAACTTGACATGAGTATGACTCAATTTGACCTAATATACATTCAATTATATTCGGTCTACATGAATTTGACTTGATTCGGTCCAAGATGGATCTGACTTGATTCGACCTAAGTTGGGCCCAACTCCATTTTTTCTGGAGCGGGTCTAGCCCAATTCATTCGAGGCATGACCAACCTGACTCAACCCTAAAGGTCCTGACTTGTTTCGATCACTCTACTCAGTTTTGGGCAAGTCAAACTCAGCTCGACCCAAGGCGACCTCGACTCAACTTGACCTGTTGTGGGCCTGGTTCAACTCATCCTTGGTGGACTAGGTAGACTCAACTCGACTCTGCTTGGTGCAGGCCTGACTTGACTCGAGTCAGGGTTGGACCCGACTCCACTTGACATAGCGACCCGACTCAACTTGGCTTAGGATAGACCAACTCAACTCGACTTGCAGTTGGCCAGGTCAACTCGGTTTGAGGGGGGTTTGACTTGACTTGACCCAGGGTGAGCGCAACTCGACTCTGCCTGCCTAAGCCTGACTTAACTTGGTTCGTGATGGTCCTACCTCTATTCGTTCTGGTTTTGGCCCATTTGAACTTGGTGTGGATTGGGCCCGACTCAATTCAGCCTGAGACAAGAACTTGACTTATCTTAGGCCAAGCACTTGACTCATCCTTGGACGAGCATTTGACTTGGCCTGGGACGAGGTCGACCTGACTCGTCATGGACAAATCTGACTCAACTTGGCTTTGCTCGAACTTGAATCAACTGGGCATGGGGCAGGCTCAACTCAATTGGGTCTAAGTGGACCCAACTTGCTTTCATTGGCTTGATTCGACTCAGTTTTGGATGGGTTCGACTCGATCTGATTGGACTCAAGGTGAGTCAGACCAGACTCGTCCAAGAATGACCTAACCAAATCTAGTACTGAAATTTCAATTTTTTTCCTTTTTTTCCGGATATTTTAAATTCTATTAGTTTAGTTATTTGAAATACTTTCGTAAGATTCTAATTTTTTTTTTAATTTCCTTATTCAAACAAATCAGTTTACTTCAAAACATTTCAAATTACTCAAATAAATGAATTATCCTCTTAAATTATTTAATTCAAAATACATTATTAAAGTTTTCTCTTTTTTACTTTTTTTTTTAATTTCTTACACTTATTTCTACTCATTTCTATTAATACCGTAAGTAAAAGATTATCATAAAATGAAAATGATAAAATATACTTATTATCTATATTTTTAATTAAAGATCAAATTATTCACATTAATATAGATATAGTAATTATATATTTAAACTCATATTCTTTTACAATTTAAAAAATATTTACAAAAAACGATTAAAAGGAAAATCATAAATTAAAAATAATCAAATAGCTAACCATTATTTAGAATCCACGATCAATATCAATCCATATTCAAATGCTACGACTATAATGGAAAGCTTCCCTCTTTGTTTAGTCCTAAAACCAAGCATAGTGGAATGTTAATAATTAATTTAACTAGGTGTGGGTTCAAAGTACTACTTTGTTTGCTGTAGTAGTATATTACGAAACACACAGGTATAAGCAACGTCAGCATTTATGGCTCTTTTTTTTTAATTCTCGTAAATCTAACCACGTAATTATTTCTTTAAAATAAGTTTTAATGAATATGCATAGTCTTAGTCTAAATTTATATGCAATTAGGAAAGGAATAAAATATTTACTAAAAGTATGTTTATTTACAAATCTCACATTAATTATTATTGGATGTCTGGTCCACTAATAATATATTTAAAAAACAATATGGATCGGATGTAACTATTTTTTTAAAAATAGCTAAAATAAATATGTCACGAGTGTTGCTAAATATTTATATTGAAATATTTAATAATTTAATAATAATAATAATAATAATAATAATAATAATAGTAATAATAATAATAATAATAATAATAATAATAATAATAATAGTAGTGATGATGGGAATAATAATAATGATACGATTATTGTTTTCTCCTACGAGTTTTTTATTTGGTGAGTATTGAACCAATTTTTTGTATATGAATTATCTCTTAATGGATTAATTTTTTTATATTATGTTTGACATTTTTATGTTTTGATATTTAAGTTTAAAAGTCTCAATAGTTCTTTATATTTCTAATTTTTTAATAAAATATTAAATAGGTTAATGTAGTTGCCATATCCATTGACCTGTTCAATTATTTAGTTAAAAAACTAAAATAGCCATTTTAAAACCATAAAGTGTTATAAATGATTTTTTTAAACATAAAGTATGATATTGAGACTTTTAAAACTATGAAACAAAAAGTACCATTAAGAGTTTTGAAACTTAATGTACTAAAACTCAAAAGCATCATAATACAAAGGAATAGAAGTAATATGCAATCATTAGTAATACATAGGAATAGAAGTAATATGCAGTCATTGTTTAGATATTTTATAATTATTTTAATAATTAATTTTATCAACTAATTTTTAATTAATTTGAGATAATAAATTAATTAAAAAATAATTTATTCATATATTATATGAGTATTTATTGGATTGAAATTTGATTTAATCTAATCTATTTAGATTATGTTGAGTTTTATTTAGGATTAATTGAAATTGGACCTAATATAATCTAACACATTTTTATTTAAAATTGGATGATGAGTTTAGTATAAGTGATATAAGATCCAATTCGAAACTCACTTTTATATTTGTCTCATAATTACTCATGCCTAGTTGACATAATTTTATATAAATTTAAAACTCTTTCATAGAGGTAATGTGTCTTTCTTGATATTGTCTTCTCTGTTCGTAGCAATGCGTTTTCTTATTTATATCAATCTATTATTATTATTATCTTTATGGTTCATCTCCGCTACATCTCAACCACCACTTTAGACAAACAAACATAAACATTTATAATTTTCTTCTTTACATCAATTTTAACATTTTTACCATTGTTATTTTTATCTACCAATCACCTTTATTATTCTACTACCATTTTATCTCTATTGTTTATTTATATCATTTACCTTTATCTTTTACTTTTTATCATTATTTTTGTGAGACCTTCACAAACACAATTTTGCATTCAATCTACAATTCCAATGTACTTAAAAATTATAAATATCAACCAAAAATAAAAAGATTTAAATTATTAACCTAATTAACTAAACCCAATCTAACTCATTCGGATTGAGTTAAATTTAACCTAAAAAACACAAAAACCCAACACCCTCTAATAATGTTTTTAATAAATTAGTAGTAAACTTTTCGAAATCATACCTAATTAGGCGACATCCATAACATAATTCATCCACTCTCATGTGAACCACGACTCTCTCCTCAATCGAATTATTCAGCCTAAGCACTTTTATCCCCAAATCATCATTTTCGGAAACAACATCGTGATATAAATAATCACTGTAAAAAAAATATTAATTACAATAATAATTGATTTATATCTTCGTCCTAATTACGAAATTTTTGTCATGTTAATTGTATTTTGTAAATCAACAGAGCAGATGAATTATAGAAATATATTTTCTAAATGCAAATTTATCTACTATTTATATCTAACACCCTCTTTTTTTATATAATCAAAACAATTACACTAGAGTATGATGAAAGAAGAGTAGAAGATTCAGTAGGTCGATGATAAGACAGAATCAAGAAAGGAACTATTCTAAAGAAAAGGGTAACTTGCATCAGATTGAAATTTTGAATGCGTTAGGAACAAATGAAAAATGATATTTCGACAATAGAAAAATAAACCTATTTGATAATCTATTTTAATAATATAATAAAAATATATCAATATTTGAAATTAAAAAATATATATAATTAAAATAATAATATAATGAGTTGTGAAGTGGATTTTCTTTTTACAAATATCAAGATATCATCACCTCACCAGACAAAATACCTTGCATGAAAGCCCCATTCTCATTCACCAGCACACTCTTCCACCGGGTATATAAGAGTGTATTTAGTATTTAATTTATTCAATTTTACATTATTTATTAATTAGATAACTATTATAAATATAGTTTTAAAATGATTATTAAAACGTTAGAGATAAGAATGATTCAATCTGACCTGCTTGACTAAAGATTTATTTGGATCAGTTTCGATTTTGAAATTATATCTGATACATTTTTAGACATTTCTCAATTATATTCAGACATTAGCGTATTATATATTTTTAAAACTTATAATTTAAAAAGAAAATGCATTAATAGAAATATTTTTCATTTAATCGATAACATTTCATTTAAATGCTCTTTAGGAAACATTCATTAAAATGATGTTATATTTATGATGTTATTATTTATTTAAATACCTTAACAATGTTGGATCGTAATATAAATTTATTAGTCTTTTATTCTGCAAATTAACAACTATTCATATTATTATAAACGTTAGATTGACATGATGATAACGGGTCATGGATATTTACTCATATTTTAATTACTTTATTATTTTTATTTTTTGAAAATGTTAAACAAAATTATTTGAAAAAATATTTTTAAACATAAAATTAAAAGTATTATCTTAAAAGCATATATAGTCTAAATAAAATTAGATCATAAAATATTAGTATAAACAAAATCAATCTTTCGAAAAACAAATTCAACTAAATATATTATAGATATAAATTTAAATAAAATTAATCTCTTTAAAAACAAGCTTATAAATTTAAATAAAAAACATAAATATCTAAAATTAAATTATAAATATTCTTTTATTACTAAATGTTTTTCTCACAAGTAACATTACATTGATTTCTTGATAAAAGAACAAATAAAAATTATTACACTCGTTCAGTAATTAAAATATATGTATCTATTATTAATTGTATATATTTATTAAAAATATAATATCATCCATGACAATTTTATTGAGGCTGTATGAGAATTAGGAGTATTTTCAACCAAATTAATAAAAAGATAGTTAAAAATTGATTAAAAAATTAATAACGAATGAAATTTTTTTTTTTATTAATTTAATTTTTTAAAAACAATATATTTGATTTACATTTTGACATTTTTAATCCAAACTTAATTGAATTAATCATTTTAATATTATTATATATATATATATATATATACATAAATATTATTTCACTCATACGTATCAGAAATATGTATATGAAATATGAAAAATTAATGTAAATAAATTAGTTTATTTCTATAAATAAGTGAACAATAACTAATGTGATATGTTTTATTTTGAAATATGAAGTGAGAAAAAAGTGTTTTTTATTTTTTTTTCACTTTTACTCTCTTCCACCTACATCATTTTTTCTTTATCTAAATTCTCACTTAACTTTCTTTCTTATTCATTTCTCCTTGTCTTTTTCATATGATAACATTTTGTAATAATTTGATTATCATTTTCATTCAATTAGTTCTTTAATCAAAGTAAGTGCGCTTTTACTCTTAAAAATCCTTTTGATCCTTTTTTCTTATTAGGTTTGATGTTAGTTTTGGTTGGGATAGTTGAAAAAATGATCCTCTCAACTAGTTTAGTCTTTATCTGAAGTGTATTTGTTTTTTGTTCTGTTGTTTAGATCCTTAGATTTTTGGAAGTTTCTCAATTTTTCTTTGTGATTTTTTAAGCTTGAGAAAATTTGAAGGTAAAGGAAACTAACTACCTTTCTTTAAGTAGTTTTGGTTGTTGGTGATGTTGATTTGATTGAATGAATGGTATAAATTTATGTATGGAGTTTATTGGAGCTGGAAAATATATGAATACAGTGGTCAAGGTTGATTTCGGTCCTATTTTTCTTGAAGCGACGAAATTTCACTCAAGCGAAAATAGCCTTGGAACTCAGTCTTATTTTCGATAAAACGAAATATTTTCGTTCAAGCTAAATCTGGATTTTTGCTCAAGCGAATCAGACTTTTAGAATTAGACTTAGTGATCTTCATGAAAGTGGTAGCTTTGGATGTTATATTTCCAATGGTTTTGGAACAATTAAAAAGGAAGTTTAAAACTCTAGTTATGTATATTTTAGTGAGCAAAGGTCAAACTCTTGATTTTTTATTGTTGTTTTTGTAGTTTCTGAACTTTTAAACTTGGTAGATCATTCTTTTTTAACATGAGTGTTAGAATTAAGGGTTGAGTTTAAGAGTGGGTGAATTAAACTCTCAAAAGATTTTCGAAAATGTTGGCCAATTTCAGAAAAACAATCAGGTTTTTGTTCACAGCTGCAACCAAAAATAGTTCTTTAAAGATTCTTGAAATGTTTTGATCAGTGTATCATATATCCAACACATTTAACAATTCAATTATCAATTACAGAAACTAAAAGAGTAGGGAGAAGAAATCAACACCAGAGATTTATACTGATTCACGTTCCCATGAACACTACATCCATTTTCCTAATCACCCAGATAAAAACAATTAACTAATTTTCAGTTTTTATAAGAATCCTACATGAATAACCAAAAACAGGACAAAAACAATTGATCTTGAACCCTACAAGATCTGTCTACCCTTGTAAAACTCTATTACAAGAACTCCTTAATCACCCTTATAAAGAACAATTACATCTAGTACAAAATTATAAAAGATTTTGGAACGAATTCACCTTATTACAATTGTAGTGTGTGAAATAGAACAAATTTCAGGTGATGACTTTCTATGGAACGATTATCAAATCAATTAGATCTTGGACTCTTTGATGAATTTCAAAAATTGATTTAGAACATTAGAAAACTCTTTCTGAACAATGGTTTTTTCTATAATTGATTCATTGCCCAATTCCTGAAATCTTAAACTATTTAAATCAGAATTGGTATCAATGTTTTAAAAAACTGTTATTGAAAAAATTAGTTAGTTAAAATGCAATTTAACTGATTTATTTCATTTAAAATAGATTTTCCAGAGAGCATAAAAAATCTAAAAACTGAAAACAGTTGGTTGAAAATGTGTTTAACATGGTATAAATCATTAAAGGGAAACTTTAAGTGATTTCAGCCTGTTTAAATTGCGAATCAACTAAATTTTCCAGAGAACATGAATTTTACAAAAACAATAGCTCCAGAATTTTAGCTGATTCAAATTTTGAAAATAGTTAGTTGAATCCCGTCATAAGCAAAGTTTAAAAACATCATTTCTAGAATATCAGTTAATTGAAATCTATGCCAATTGGTTAAATTGTTTAAGTTTGACTTGTCCATCAAACAAAGAACATTTTAACTAACTGTAAACATATTTTTAATGAGTTGAAAACAATTAAAACTTCTTTAAAACATTTCAAAACATTTTAAAAAGCAAGATTAAGTCCAAGATTAAATGAGATGTATCTTACCCCAAATCCTAAGACACTCTAACACTAAGACAAAATCTTCATTCTTCAAACATCTTCATCTTCATCATCAAGGTGGTTGGAGACATCTAATTAACATGAAGCCTAGTCTTTAAGTCCAACAAACTCCCCTTATTTGATGATGACAACCACTTGAAGCATCCATTGTCTTTGAAGAATGTAGTAGACCTTAAATGTAAGTGCAAAGCAAAAACATAGCAACATACAACATAGCAAAACCATAGCAACACACAACATATACAATATACATTACTTATTCTCCCTCTTTATAATAATCAAATAGCATGGGGAAGATAAAACCTAATATTGCTTATGCAGAAAAATATAAATTGTCCAACAAATTTGGGCATGAGACCCAATTAAACCAGCAACAAACACAAACAAACAACAAAACAACCATGCAGTACAAAGATAAGCAAAATAAGATGCAAAACACAAAACATATTAAATATGCAGCAGCAACGACACTTTATCAACAACAACATTTTATCAGTAGCAACACTTTAATAGCAATAGCAAATTTCCTCTAACAATAGCAGAAACAACTTAGTAATCATCCTCTCCATCATCATCATCACCTACAGTACCAACATTGATTTGGGCTAGTTAAGCATGTAGATCCTCAATACTTTGATCAATACGCCTTAAACGTTCAATGCAGTATGAATGATGATATAGATGGCGAGATTGAAGAGTATCAAAACGTTGAAGCACAATTTGTTCAAACTGTGACAATGGAGTGCCACAATCAACAGGAGGAACATATTGCACAATGTCTCCCATCATTGAAGACTCTTCAGCAACAACAACACTTGTTCCAACATATCCAAAAGCTTGTTCAGTAGTTCCAACAATTTGTCTAGTAGACCCAATAACCCACTCACCATCATTTTTGTTAAAACCAAACTTGTTCAAAAATCCATTTTCCAACTAATGAAATGTCCTAATATTGATTTTCTGTTCTCCTCTTATGTCCACAAGAGAATACTTAAGAAATTTTGAAATTAGCAAGGTGATAAACAAATTTTTGGTCGCACAAAATTCTGATCAAAGAAAACAAGTTAACTAATGTAATATAGCTAACCCGTGTGTCGAATCTCACAAGGACACAATTGTAGGAGTGTAACCATTGTTAAACATAAAGTTAAAATAAACAATAATAATAATAATAATAATTATAATAAAGGAGGTTTTGTCGAATTGGTAAAATTTACAATGCAGAGTAATAATTGTAAATAAATAATTAATGAAAACTAAAATTAAAAACACATAGTAAAAAAAGTTATAAATAAAATAATTAAGGGAAACTAAAATTAAAAACAAATATGGAAATTAAAATATTTAAATACGGAAAACTAAAGCATGCAGAATTAAATTACTATGCTAAGAATTTAATAATTATATCAATGTTTATAAATGCTTATATGATTAAAATAAATAAATTAAAAGACAAATTTAAAGGCAAAGCAATAATTAGAATGAAATATTGATGCTAATTCAAATTATAATAAAAATAAATAAATAATTAACAATTACATGAAAAATGTATTCAATTAACAATTAAAATTTAAAATGAATAAGCACTTAATATATTGGTCTCCGTGATTAACTTAGAATTTAAAACCAATTAAATTGAAGATGAAACTAGATGAATGTAGGCTGGAATAATTTAAATTAAAAGTAAAATGCTAATAAAATTACTGGAGTGTGAAGAATAAATGGATAAGTGTGAGGGTGTGATTGTGAATATAAGAAAGTAGAGCGTACAAAATTTAAATTATTGACAAGAATTAAATAAAATGAAGACTAAAATATGAAATAATGAAATTAAATAAATTAAAATGAAAGAAAACAAAACTAAGAAATTGTAGCAGGAGCTCCTAAAACTTTCCGCAGCTTCACCCCCAAACTAACAACCAAACTATATGGAGAAAGAGAGAGAGGAAGAAGAAGATAGAATATTGCTCTGGTGAAGTCTATTTTGTCTTGCATCTAAATCTCCTATTTATAGAAAATTAGCCAAGGTCTTATTACAAATAAAAATTTGAAAATTAATTACAATTCAAGTGAAATATTTATCCCCTGAATTTGATTTTGCTGATTAGGAAATGGGTCGCGAAGAATTTAATTTGGAAGATTGAAAAAATTTTCCCCATCGAAACACATTGGGTTCATCTCAAAATAACTTCAAGTTCTTTTTTTCCTAAAAGAAAAGTCTCAACCAGAAAAACAAAAAAATAGAGATATATGCAATATGAATGTATGAATGTGTGTTTTGATGTTAAAAATATGTAAAATGCAATAAATTTACTAAACTTAAATTATGTCATTGTTTTTATGAAAACGTGCAAAATGCATGGTTTAAGAATAGAACAAAATGGCTTAAAAAGTGTTCTTAGATCAAGAAATAAAGAGTAAAATGACATACATCACAAGGCATAAGGAAGGCGATAATCAAATAATATTTTTTATTTGAGCATGTGGTCTTTCAGAATATGAGCCCAATTGGCTTTTACAAATTTTAACAAGATATAAATCATAACTAAATCACCTTCAGTTAAGGTAGCATGGTTACTCCCCCTTGGAGTAAGCATCCAGGTGATTATGAAGGTGATGATTCTAGCTATCAATGTTAGACCTCCAACATGAAATCCCCTTACAGAGCCTTGAGGATCCCATAAGCATTCCCTATAAGTTTGAATCTTATTGAAGTCTTCTAGTGCACCAGAACATCCCCTACTGATAATCACTCCACCAGATTTAATTCTAGCAACTCTTGACCATATTGTTCATGTTATAGCAATGTTCTTTCCTTTGACTTTGGAGGTGAGAGTTGAACCATCAAATTTAAGGTTTGTGTAGAAAATCTTCACTAAATCTAGATAGATGAACCCACTGAGTTCAAGAAATTTTTGTAGCTCTTGAAATTGTAGCATTGTGATGATATCAATCACCCCTTCATCTTCTAGCCACTTGAAACACATAATTTTTGGTGGATTCACTGCTTTCTTGTTGATATGCGTATGATACTTCTCAATTCTTTCATCATCTCCATCAAACCAAGCTTCAATAGAATCAAGTCTATATGAAGATGGTGCTGTAATTTCAAGTTCTTTCTGCTTTGAACTTTTACTTGCAGACCCAATATTCTTTGATCTCTTGTGAGGATTGCTAGAGGAAGCCATTGCAGAGAAAAACAGAAAATAACACAAGGAAAAATATTTGCAGAGAGTTCACACAAGCACAACACAAATAACAGAGCAATTTCTAATTGTTCAGCATATGTATTTAAAACAATTTCAACCAAACAATTTTAGATTACCAAAAATTAATTTAGTACATTGTGTGGTTAAATAAGGAATCATAAATTATATTTGTAGCAGAATGGAACAGGCTTTCTATTCCCAAAACATTTAGTTAGTTAAGCACTTTTTGAATTTGGAGAGAGAAATAAGTTATACGAGAGACAAATACACTAAATGACAAAAGAAGAGTCAATGTTCTTTAACAAGCTATATTTCAAAAGTAACTGACGCAAAACTATCAATCAATCAATTTAAATTTAGCAATTGAATGTAATTAAATTCAATTTATCACCTAATTGATTTTTTCATTTAATTCAGTATTGTTCCATACTAATTCAGTTGGTTGATTTTTGCAAAATAGCTAACTAAAATAGAGAGTCTGATACTAGTTGAAAACCCATTTAATGAAATTAGCTGACTAATTTGATAATGAACTAACCCAACCAGAAAGCTTAGATTTATAGCACAACCACATTTAATGAAATACACCTGTTATTTTGACAATTGAACTAGTTAAACCAGAGACTAAAATTGTTGCAACCCCAAATTAAGTGAAATAAACTGATTATAACACGAAATAACTAATTAAAAAACTGAATATCATTGCAGGTTTAATTCTATATAAGATAAATTGCAAACATAACTACAATCTAACAATATACTTGCAAAATTAAACAATTAAACACACAAAACATCATGTAAGTCAACAAGAATATGTCACACACATGAGTTAAATCACATTAGAAATGTCAAGTATACCTAATTCATTTCTCAATTGAAAAAATTTGTCTTTAGAGAATGGTTTGGTAAAAATATTAGCAAGTTGGTTATTTGTATCAACAAACTCAATTATGCAGTCACCTTTTTTAACATGATCTCTAATGAAATGGTGTCTTATTTCTATATGCTTTGTACAGGAATGTAAAATAGAATTTTAGTTAAATTGAAAGCACTTGTGTTGTCACACTTAATAGGAATGTGATCTAGTTTCAAACCATAATAAAGAAGTTGTTGTTTCAACCATACGGTTTGAGCACAATAACTCCCTACTATAACATACTCAGCTTCAGCTGTGGACAAAATCACACTAGCTTGCTTTTTGCTATGCCATGAGAGTAGACTACTTCCTAATAGATGACAAGTTCCACTTGTGCTTTTCCTATCCAATTTACAACCTGTAAAATCTGCATATGAATAGCCTACTAGATTAAATGATGCACCTTTTAGATACCATAATCCTACATTAATAGTACCTTTTAGATATTTTGGGATTCTTTTAGCTATTGCAAAGTGTGATTCTTTAGGATTAGACTGAAATCTACCACTCATGCATACACTAAACATTATATCTGGCCAACTAGTAGTTAGGTATAAAAAAAACCCTATCAAACCTCTGTATTTAGTGTAATCAAATGATTTACCACTTTCATTAGCATTAAGATAGTTGTTGGTAGTCATAAGAGTGTTTGATTCTTTGCAGTTGTTCATATCATGTTTCTTTAATAGCTCTTTGCAGTATTTTGATTGATTAAGAAATGTTCCATGATCCATGTTTTTGACTTGTAAGCCTAAGAAGAAGTTGAGATCATTGACATTTCAAACTCCCCATGCATAGTTGCCACAAATTCTTCACAAAGCTTCTCATTAGTGGATCCAAAAATTATATCATCAACATAAACCTTCACAAGGATTATGTTGTCCAAAGACTTCCTAATGAACAAATTTTTATCAACATGACCCCTTTCAAAATTATGAGATATAGGATTGTTACTTAACCTCTCATACCATTGTCTTGGAGCCTACTTGAGTCCATAAAGAGCTTTCTTGAGTTTATACACATGATTAGAAAACTTGTCATCAACAAAACCAGATGGTTATGAAAAATAAATTTCCTCATTTATATAACCATTCAAAAATTCACTTTTCACATCCATTTGATGAAGTTTGAATCCAATCATACATGAGAAAGCATGCAACAACCTAACAACTTCTAATCTAGCTACAGGAGCATAGGTTTCTTCATAATCTATCCCTTCCTCTTTATTATAACCTTTAGCCACAAGCTTAACATTATTTCTAGTTATTATTCCTTGATCATTCATCTTGTTTTTAAACACCTATTTTGTTCCAATTATGTTCATTTTAGGTGTGCAAGGGACTAGTTCCCATACCTCATTCCTTTTAAACTAATTAAGTTCATCTTACATAGCTAAAATCCAATTTTCATCAAGTAATGCATCATCAACACATTTAGGCTCAACTTGAGAAACAAATGTAGTAGTTAAACATGTATCATGCATGGATCTTCTAGTAGAAACACCTCGCTGAACATCATCTATAACATTTTTAATTAATAGCTCACGAGGTACCCTCTAGTTTTTGGGTAAATCATTTTCTGCAATTTTCTATTCTAGTGCTAGAATTTCAGCTTGTTATTTTTTATTTTCACAAGCTAAAATTTTGTCTGTTGCAACATTATCATTTTGAGATTGTTCAGCTGATACACCTTCAATTAAGTTTTCTTCATCTGCACTTGCATTACTTACTACACCTTCATTCTGCACATTAGTCTCATAAAAAACAACCTGAATGAATTCCTCAATGATAGCTAATTTTTTGTTATAGACCCTATATGCTTTGTTATTAGAAGAGTAACCTAAAAACAATGCATCATCAACTTTAGCATCAAATTTGCCAAGTTTTTCTTTTCCATTATTTAGCATAAAACACTTGCAGCCAAACACTCTAAGATGTGTTATGTTATGTTTTCTCCCTTTATACAGTTCATAAGGAGTTTTCTTTAAAATAGGTCTTATCAAAACTCTATTTATTACATAACATGCAATATTTACTGCATCTGCCAAAAAATATTTAGGAATATTTGATTCATTAAGCATAGTTGTTGCTAGTTCTTCAAGTGACCTATTTTTCCTCTCAACTATACCATTTTGTTGAGGAGTTCTAGGTGCTGAAAAGTTATGTTTAATTCCATATTTTTCACAAAAATGATTGAACTTTTCATTTTGAAATTCCCCTCCATGATCACTTCTTAAGAGCAATTACGCTGCAGCTGTTTTCAATTTGTAAAACCTTGGCAAGTTTCTTAAAAGCATGAACTACATCATTTTTATTTGTAATGAATAAAGTCCATGTAAATCTAGAATAGTCATCTACAATAACTAAAGCATAATAATTTCCATCAATACTCATAGTTCTAGATGGTCCAAACAAATCTAAATGCAACAATTCTAGAGGTTTTGATGTAGACACATAATTTTTCAGATTGAAAGATACTTTGGTTTGTTTTCCTCTTTGGCATGCATGGCAGAATTTATCCTTTTCAAATTTCAGTTTTGGCAGCCCCAAAACAAGCTCCTTTGGAATAAGTTTTTCTAAATGTTTCATGTTGATATGTGCAACTCTTCTATGCCAAAGCCATGAGTTATCTTCTTTAGACATGAGACATGTAAAATTATTTGCACACATATGATCAAGATGAAGCATGTAGATATTTTTAATTCTTTTTCCTAGCAAACAGATCTTTCCAAACTTTTTCTTAACAATTTGGCAATGGTATGTTTCAAAGGTAATTTTAAAACCTTTATCACACAACTGGCTAATACTAAGAAGATTATGCTTCAAACCTTCAACATATAACACATTTTCAATAAGGATTGAAGAAATATCACCAACATCACCACTTCCAAGTATTTTGCCTTTGTTGTTGTCTCCATATGTGACAAATCCTCCATTCTTCAAGGTGAGTTTGACAAACTTCCTTTTGTCACCACACATGTTTCTTGAACAACCACTATCTAGATACCACAATGATTTTTTGGCCTTCAAGAACACCTACAAAACACAATCAATGGAGAATGTTTGGTACCCACATCAATTTGGGTCCATGAAAATTAGTTACCTTTTTATCACATTTTGGCTTCCAAACATATTTGCCACTAGGAACTCCAAATTTTCTGATATTACAAAATTTTGAAGCATGGCCTTTGTTCATACAATAGAAGCATGTAATGAATGAAGTGCTGGATGGTTTTTCATGTGAAAAGAAATTGCTATAAGGCTTTTGCTTCTTTTGAAAACCATTTCTACATCCAAGTCCAACTATATTTATTACACCTTTTTGAAAACGTAAGAGGACATCCAAATTGACTCTTCCCATAATGAATTTAGCTAGAGCTTTATTCAAACACTTAATTTTATCTTCCAAAAGTTTGCATTTTTTGCAATACATAATCACAATTGCAATTTGAGACTTTATAAATCATTTCAAGATTCTCAAAATCAATTTTTGAATTTTCAAGCTCTTTCTCTAGCTCTTTCACTTTTTTCTCTAACCAATTATTCATACCTTTAAGCTTATTGTTTGAACAAGAAACTTTATTAGCTTCTTCATGCAATTCAAGAAAATTATGCAACAGCTAATCATAATTGGCACCAATTTGAGTGGTTGAGGAACTTACACTACTTGTGGTGTCACAATCAGCCATAAGACAAAGATTGACCTTTTCATCCTCACTTGAAGAAACGCTACTAGAGAAGACATCATTCTCATCCCATGCAATATATGCCTTCTTGGTCTTAAAAGATTTTTCATGTTTTTTTTCTCCATTCTTTTCTTTCTTTTGTGAATATGGATATTCAACCTTAATATGTCCCTATTTACCACAACCAACACAAGTGAAGTTAGGAGAAACTAAATAAGATTTTTTATTGTACCTCTTGTGTTCCTTTGTTCTTGTATTTCAAGAACTTGTTGAACTTTCTCACTAAGAAATTCAGATTTTCTGCATCACTTCCTTCATATGTTTCATCATCACTTATCTCCTCTTTATGAACTAAAGTCTTCAAGGTCAGTCCTTTCTTTTTCTTATCACTTTTCCCTTGTTCAGCAAGCCTATTTAGCTCAAGTTCATGCTCTCTAAGCTTCCCAAACAGTGTAGCAACACTCATTGATGTAAGATCCTTAGATTCAGAAATTATTGTCACTTTAGGTTGCCAATTTCTATTCAAACACTTCAGCACTTTGATATTTAACTCTTCTTTCTCAAAAACTTTGCTAAGACCTATTAGGTGATTTACAATATGAGTAAATCTTATCTGCACATTTGAAATTGATTCTCCTGGCAGCATCCTAAACATTTCATATTCTTGGATAAGGTGTGTTTCCTAGCTCTCTTGACATCAACCATGCTTTCATGTGTAACTTCCAGCACCTCCCACATTTCCTTGGCAGTAGCACACTGTGAAATATGAAAAAATTCATCAAGGTTCAATGCAGAACTTATGATATTTTTTGTTTTACAATCATATTGCACTTTCTTTTGTTCTTCTTGGGTTAAACTATCCCATGGTTTCTCTTCATCCTTATCCTTGTCTTTAGGAATATATGGTCCAATGATTATAGCATTCCAAATAACTTTATCAATTGATTCAATGAAGATATTCATTCTTACTTTCCAAAAATGATAGTTGATACCTGAAAACATTGGTGGTCTGTTTATGGAAGCCCCTTAGATTTTTGAAAATGTTGGTCAATTTTAGAAAAACAATTAGGTTTTTGTTCATAGCTGCAACCAAAAATAATTCTTTAAAGATTCTTAAAATTCTTTGATCAATGTATCATATATCCAGCACATTTAACAATTCAATTATCAATTACATAAACTAAAAGAGTAGGGAGAAGAAATCAACACTAGAGATTTATACTGGTTCACCTTCCCATGAGGACTACATTCAGTTTCCTAATCACCCAGATAAAAATAATTCACTAATTTTCAGTTTTTACATGAACTCTACATGAAAAACTAAAAATAGAACAAAAACAATTGATCTTGAACCCTACAAGATTTGTCTACCCTTCTAAAATCCTATTACAAGATCTCCTTAATCACCCTGATCAAGAACAATTACACCTAGTACAAAATTATAAAAGATTTTGGAACGAATTCACCTTATTACAATTGTAGTGTGTGAAATAGAACAAATTTCAGATGATGACTTTCTATGGAAAGATTATGAAATCAATTAGATCTTGGACTCTTTGATGAATTTCGAAAATTAATTTAGAACACTGGAAAACACTTTTTGAACGATGGGTTTTTTGTAATTGATTTGTTGCCCAATTCTTGAAATCTTAAACTATTTAAATTAGAACTGGTATAGTGTTTAAAACTGTTACTGAGAAAGTCAGTTAGTTAAAACGCGATTTAGCTAGTTTATTTCAGTTAAAATAGATTTTTCAGAGAGCACCAAAAATATGAAAACTAAAAACAGTTGGTTAGAAATGTGTTTAAACTGATGTAAATCATTAAAGAGAAATTTTAAGTGATTTCACCTTGTTTAAATTGCGAACCAACTAGATTTTTCAGAGAACATTAATTTTTCAAAAACAACTCCAAAATTTAAGCTGATTCAAATTTTGAAAATAGTTAGTTACATTCAGCCAAAAGAAAAATTTAAAAACATCAGTTCTAGAATATCAGTTAACTAAAACCTATTCCAGTTGGTTAAATTGTTTAAGTTTGACTTGTCCATCAAACTAAGAACATTTTAACTGATTGTAAACATATTTTTAATGAGTTGAAAACAATTAAAACTTCTTTAAAACATTTCAAAACATTTTAAAAACAAGATTAAGTCCAATATTAAATGAGATGTATCTTCCCCAAATCCTAAGACACTCTAACATTAAGACAAAATCTTCATTCTTCAAACATCTTCATCTTCATCATCAAGGTGGTTGGAGACATCAAATTAACATGAAGCCAAGTCTTCAAGTCCAACAATGAGGTCTTCATAAGAATTGTAGATTATCCTTTTAGTCTTCATAAGAGTTATATTTGAACATGATTGAACGAGTGCAACTCAGTATAAATTGTTATTTTTCAATAGTCATCACTATAACTTATGAACGTTATATGAAAAGGTATGAATTTGAGGTTTCAAATATAGGAGTATTGTGAACCATTGATTGATGTTGTGTATTAAGCAAAGAACTATGTTTAATAGAGATCCCTAACTTCATTAATTGTTTAAGTCACATAAGCTAAGACATTAGATGGTGAGAAGCTAAAGAAAAGTTTATTATATGGTTAGAACTCATGTTGAGGTTTGAAAAGTATATCAGTAACATGCTGAGGTCTGGATATGAATATACTTTAAACTTATCCAAATCTATGAAGCTGACATTTACGTATGGTTCTAGTGATATTCAGTAGTGAATGCTTAATACGGGTCTTTCGAGAGGTACCAATCAATATTCCAATTATGATAATTTGGATAATTTATAGTTATACTAATTAATATATTTGTATTAATGGAATGAGTACGTATTGATAATTGAATTTTGAATGACTTAGTTTGATATAAAAATATGCTATGATAAAATTTATTTGTACAAGTTACCATTATACTTAATGTCTCTGTGATTATATACAATTAGTGTAATGTATGCACGACTAGATGTAGGTGGCAGGTTATAAAGTTGATTAGAAAAGAAATAAAAAACATTTTAGAATATCTTTTCGCATGAGATTATATATATATATATATACACTTTGGTTTTGTTTTAAAATACTAAATGGATCTTATATGCCCTTTATTGTGCTTTTACAAGGGTATTAAAATCCTGATTAATTGTTTGTGTTTGTTAGCCTTAGGTGAAAAAAATGTTGAAAAAGATAAAATCTCACAGAACTAAAGAATGGAAAGAAACTGTTTTAATATTTATATTTTGAATTTTTACAATATTATATAAGATGTATATAAGATTTATTAGATTAACCAAAGTTAAATTCTATAAATTATTTAATATTTACGTCACAATGTTTTTTTATTATTTGTTTATTTTTTATTGTAAAAACATAAATATCTTTTGTGTCTTTATATTTTATTTAGTAATTAAAATAAAATTACTAATATATATATAAAAAATTATTTAATATTATATACAAAGTTAGAAAAAAATAAATATTTAATTATAGTAAAATAGAATAATTTTACAACATAATATAACATTATATCATCGTATACAGAAGAGAATATCTATTAATTAAGAATATATAATAAAATTATAAAAATAAATTTAATTTAATTATTTTTTTATACATTCAAACCAAACTACATAACAAACATATAATTTTCTAACCAAAAATCAAATAAATCTCACTGTATATATATATATTTGTTCTCTCAAATAAAATAAGATAGACTTACTATTTAAATAAAAGATTATTTATATTTGGTGGACATATATTATTTATTTTACATCTTTTTATAGATATTGGACCTTTGTATTTATAGTTTTTATAAATTGATATGTATATATATATATATATATAAAGAAAAAACTTCAATTGTCAATAAAACTTCATAACAATTTGGAAGAAGATAATAACTTAGGAGTAGAATTAGATCAATTTGTCATAAAATATTTTTACACAGACTGTGAGGATTAAATTGGAATTTTTGTTGATGTACTGAAATTTCTGGTGTAGAGAGAGTATAAAATTTATGAGAATAATTTTGAAAAGCTTATGAATTTCTCTGGCCCTTGCAGTGTCCTCTCTTTGTTTGTGATAATTATGTTGAGGAGATGATATGTAGTATATTTGATTTTAAAAAACCTGGAGTGTGTTTGGATTTTGATTTTTACCTGTGTTGGACTGTGGGCATTTAAAGAATGAAAATGGCACATTACCAATCATCCTTTCCCCTCTGCAGGAAACACCCATCATTGCCCCCAACCCAACCCAACCCTGCAATCCCTTTCACCCTTACAAACCTCATTCATTATTCTCTCTTCTTCTTCTTCTTCTTCTTCTCCTTCCTCCTCATCATCAACAACATCATCGTATTCTCTGGTTCCATCCACCATGGAGGCGTGTCCTTCGTCCAACGGGAACACCGTGAGCGGGTTCTACGCGGTGGTGAGCAGGGGCATGGAGGAGCTGGAGCGGACGCTGCTCTCCAACAACAACGCCATCTCCCTCCCCTTCCTCCAGCGCCTCCTCGCTCTCCTCCGATCCTTCCACACGCATCTCACGCTCCTCGTTCACAGCCTCCACCTCCCCCTCGGCGACAAGTGGCTCGACGAGTACATGGACGAAACCTCCAAGCTCTGGGAAACCTCCCACCTTCTCAAAAACGCCCTCTCCAACTTCGAACCCTTCTACTCCGCCGGTTTCTCCCTCGCCTCCTCCCTCGCCTCCTCCCTCCCCCACCTCTCCCCACAGGTCCCCTCTCTTTCTCCCTCTCCTCAATTCACCTTCAACACGCTTTTCTCTGCTGCCCCCACACCTTACTTTCCATAATTCATTTCAATTTCACCTTCAAACCCAATTTTTTATTTTTATTTTTCAAACTCACTCTAGGGTCCAGAATCAATTCGGGTCATACTCAAACATCCACTTACTTCTTAATCTAAATAAAAGAAACTACCTTTCTACTCCTTCATCACCTCACTGTTAAGATTTAATCTGTTTTTTTCTTCTTAAAATTGGTTCTGAGTATTCACTCGTTTCGCTAATTATAATCTCCGCCATGTGATGAAACTTGATTAATCATCATTTTTAGTGAGTTCTTTCCTATTTAATCATGTTTTTTTATGTAATTATGATCTTCGCTGGTATTTTTAATAAGAACTTTTCTTTCAATTATATTTTTTTACGTATATTCATAAGACTCGAGACCTTACTTAGTGGCCTATTTGTATATGGCTTTCTATAATATCAAGAATTGTGACAAAACTACAACTGTTATTTAGAATTTCTGACTAACTATTGATCACAATTTTAAATTGGAGCTGAAGTTGTGGTTTTGTCATCATGAATGGAGAAAAGATTGTATTTTTATTTTGAGCTTTGGATGGTTGATGTTAATGTGATTGTACAAGGTGCATGAGATTTTTGGGGGTTGAAATTGGAGGTTTTTTTTTCATGTGGTGTTTACAGGTAGTGAGGGCAATATCTGGGTGTAGAAGAGAGGCTGTGGGATTGGAGGAGCAGAACCGTTCTTTGATGGAGACGAGGATCCAGACGTTGTGTCTGCGTTTGGACGAGAGAGTGTCCGTGGAGTCGAAGCTGAACGGTTTCAACGGTTTCAGGGGAGTTCTGTATGCAATGAGGAATGTGAGTTCGATGTTGCTAATGATCTTGTTGCATGGGTTGGTGTATTGTTGGCCGGAGACGTCGGAGTTGGTGGTGGGAGGGTACGAGGGGGGACGGTTGTTTCTAGGGTCGGCAGTGATGGTATCAGCGGCGAGGCTACGGCAGAGGGTGGCGGCGGAGATGGGCGGATTGGGGTCGGGGATATTGTTGTACGAGTTCAGGAGGGCAAGGGTGGCGGTGGAGGAGCTGAGAGGGGAGTTGGAGAGGGAGGAGGGTGGTGGCGTTATGCAGAGAGTGGAGAGTGTTAGAATGTGTTTTGGGGTCCTCAAATCTGGCATTGAGAACATCATTTGCCAACTTGATGATTTCTTTGATGAGATTGTCGAGGGTAGGAAGAAGCTTCTGGATTTTTGCAGCCATAGGTAAATGTTAAATAGAACTAAACATTCTCATTTCTTGTTTACTCGGTTAAATAGGGGCATGTGCTTCAAAGATGAAAGCAGTTCTTTTTCTTTGTTCTTCATTTTTTTTATTCACTTGTTACTTTTTAATTTGAGGGCAAGAAATGAAACATGTGATTTCATTGATTTCTTTGACTCCCCGTAAACTCCATTCATGAAATGATCAAATGATGAAATGAGAGTTCATACCTCAAACTTAACCTGTGTAACAAAATATCTAATACACATTAAATATTAGATAATATAAAAAGGTATTATGTTCTGTAAAGAAAAAACTTGATGCATTTGAAAATTAATGCAAAATAACTGAGTTTTTTGGATACCATGGGCTGGAAAAAAAAAATATGTCCTACCTAAACTGAACAACCCAAGTCCAATTTTGGTGAAGCGGAAAGTTAGAGTTGTTGAAAGCAAGGTCATCTTTCTTTTGTATTTCATATTTTTTCAAAGAATAGTATCAATTAAAATGTATGCTTTATGGCAGAAAGCTAATAAAGAAGGAGAACATTTGTTATTTATCTTTCTCATTTTGTTTTTTGAGATTTCTTCATAGGAAAATAACCCACTTTTTTTATATTTTATTAATTAAAATATTTCTTAATAATTGGACTGCCAAGTCAAAGTCTTTGAACTAAAGAGCTCGACTAAGATAAGCGATCATATCTTCAAGATCTCTAATTTTCAGTTATAATATCACCCTAATTCCAATATTCAAGCATAATAATTTTATAATGAATTATAAAAGTTTAAGAAAATGAATTATTTTTCATTTACAGCACACTTCGTGTCCAGAAACTCAACTTCCACTGGGTAACTTCCAAAAACAAAAATTCTTTGTTTTTCTAAAAAATTGGTTTCTTAACTCTCCTCCATTGACAATGATATGCAAAGAGATGTTTTAATCTTGTGGTGTAAGAAGGAAACTACAAAAGATTTAGTTTGGTTAGAAGAATAATTATTGAATGTTCCCTCATGCCTTGGTTGTGATAGCAATATTTGAGCAGAGCAAGTTTGAGAGTAAGGGACAAAAAGTTTGTAATATGCAGACTTGTCTATTTATCTATTAATTTCGAAAGAATCACAAAAGGGTATAATGTAGTGGATATGGTTGTAGGTTACACAGTCCGCAATGAGTCCAATTTACTTCAAAATCTTCAAATTTTTTTTTTAACTCTTAAATTTAGGGATATAAGAGGAAATCAATTTTTTTTTAGTCTGATTTGTTTTCACCTGTATTTCATCCGGAAAAAATTAGTTGGGACGAGCGGACTTGTATAAAAATCGTAGGCTAGAAAATTTAGTTTGATTCAGATAATTGTAGGTTTGTAGTCCTGCGGTGACCCACATAAAATTTTAAATCAATTAAAAAAATATTTTATTTTTTTTATAATTTTAAAATTAAGTATAATATAAAACTAAAAATTGAATATAAAGATAATAATTATAAAATAAAATTTAAAAACTAATTATTTACTATTTATTATAAATAATAAAAAAATATAGTATAAAAAATTTAATATACTATATTAAACTATATTATAAAATAAAATTTAAATTTGTTCATGTAAATATATGATATTGATAGAATAATAAATAAAAATATTTAATTATATTTAATATATATAATATTATATAACAATAAAAAATAAAAAAAATATAGTGTTAACTGCAAGCTATCCAGGAAAAACATGTTCATTAATAAATGTCTATTTTTTAATTAACATAACTCTTTTATCATTATAATTAAAAGAATATTTGTATGTCTAAAAATTCTAAAACATTTTATTTGGTTTGTATTTTGAAGTGTATAAGAAGAAGAGTATAAGTATTCCTTTTGTGAAAATCTTCTTAAAAAATAATTATACAAATTTATTAAAGACAAAACTTAGAAATTTTAAAACAATAAGAAAAAACACAAGAAGATAGAAGTTAAATTGAAAAGATAGACATATGACAAAACTAAAAATATAAAAAAAACTGTTTCAAAAGATAAGGATAAGACTAAGCTATTTAAAGGAAGTAGATAATATCTAAAACTTAAAGTAAGAATATTAAATCAACACATATTACAGATGATTTGCCAAATCAATGAATCAATAATTAATTTTTTAAATCAATATAAATCAACAATTAATTTTCCAAATCAATATGATTCTATAACTGATTATGCCTGAGTTTAAAACAAATTGAATTAACATTTAATTTTATTTCATTTCAATTTTTTTCCTTATTTTTATATGTATTTCTCACGTTATATAGGCTTTTCAAGTTCTTTTCACGTGCTTTTGTAGTTCAAAACTTACATGTGGTATTATTATATGGTTTAAGTAAGAATTAAACACTTGATCTCTAATGTTTTATTGGAAAACATTTAAAAAAAATAAATTAATCAATTATATGAAATGTTTATCAATTAAGATGGATTAAAAACCTTTTAAAAAATCATTTTAGCTTTAAGAAACAATTTTGTTTATGAACTAGACCAAGACACTTTACCTTGTGAATAAAACTCATAAACATATGATGAAAGTTGTAACATATACATCTTATCACTTTCTCATCATCTTCACAGTAAAATATCATCATTAAAATAAAGAAACTGAAATTGGTCTTCTTCTTTAGATATAACAATCTCCCTTTTTTATAATCATCCATATGTAATACATAAAAAACTTGACTTTGCCTTCTTTTTCAAATTCAACAATTATAGTATCTTTATTCATGATGTGTTTTATATGTTATAAAAATTAAAAAAATCATATAAATATTATTATTTTATGTCTTTAACAAATCAAATAAAAATTACAAAAAGCATAATATTTGTTATTTTCTATTGCTAAAAATCACAATAAAATTTACAATAACATTTGTTATTTTTTGCTGCTAACAAATTAATTAAAAAATCACAATATATTATATTTCCAAATATATAACAATGTGACTAACATTTAACAAATCGTTTAACCAAAACATTTTCTTTATATTAATTATATTTCAAGTGGTAACAAATAATACAATAAAAATGTGATCACATTAATTTTTTTTAATTTAGTAATTAAATATTAATTTTTTTAATAAATATTAGAATACTCGTTTGTTTATGGGTAACTTTACATGAATATCTAACAATATTATTCAATGTATGATATAATATCTTTTTACTTTTAAAGAATTATTAGAAAAATAATACATTATTTTCTTCTATTTTTCCAGTGCCAAAGTATGACACCAATGTCAAATTCTAATTAGTTAACTTATCGTTAATGACTTAAGAAAAACATTTTTCTTTATTCTTTCAATTTACCGTGACCAATGTTTTAATTTTATTGTAGGATTCAAAGTTCTTATCTAAAATTAATCTATTCGTTCTTATATAATCATTAGTCGTATAAACATATAATTATATTCAGTAGGTGTACTACATTCGAAATTAAAAGAAAATAATTAACTTTTTAATTAACGTAATAATCTAATGTCAGAAATATGGAGAAAAACAAAAAATTATTATTTAAAATCTAAACGTAAAATCTACTATTAGAGTTTAGAGTAAAAACTGAATAAGATTTTCATAAATCTTATATTCCAGATGGTACAAAAAAAAAAGTCTAAAATTTCAAAATAAAATTTATTATTAAAGATGTTTGTAATATTAATCATTGAAAATTTTATGTGGATCAATTTAATGATCACATTCATATCTATATGTCTAAATTAATAAATAAAATTTATTAATATTTATCCAGTAAATATCATACATTTATTATTATTATCATTATTATTTTTTCATAATAATTATATGATGAAAAGTAACTTAAATTAACATTATAAAAAAATTATATTTTATTATAATAATTTTTAGTATGATAATAAATATTAAATTATGATCAATAGCTTTGTCAAAATAAATATCATAATATAAATAAAATAAAGAAAAAATATTTTATTATAAAAAAAAGGTAAGTAATCAGATTCTGAAAAAGACTCATTTGTTTCTTATTTATTCTCTATATATAACATCCAATGATTAAATATCAAATTCAAGGTTCTTCTTACCAAAAAAGAATGGTGATAAAGACTACCAGTAGAGATAAAATTAAATATAGATATATTAAAAAGTAACAAAGATCAACGAAAATAAATCCTCATAGATAACAATAGAAATGGTTCAGTAAGTACGCTAAAAAAGAGTTATATTTATTTGTTTTTATGAAAATTTTATGTGTACTAGAACACATAAAAAATCATATATATAAAAATATTCAGATAAACATGAATAAAATGTTATATTTATTGATAATAGAAAAAAAATGTATACCTAATATGATACTTGAAAACAATGTTGTATCACAATAACTAACTGAAAAATACACTATAGTTGGTAATAAACAAATATGATTTAGAGACATTGAATAAAGTAATACTCAAATTGGTGCTTAAAAATAAACATATTGTGAGATAAGTTTTATTATATAAATTAACTCTTGAAATATTAATTCATTTGTTTGTTAAATTCTATATTATTTGATATGAAATAATTTATAAATTTTTGAATAAAACGTTCGTATAAATAAATTCTGAAATAATTTATTTACTTCCATATTATAAGTCAGAAAATCTAATTTATGGATCAAATATTAAATAATTACAAAGAACATATATATAAATAAATGAATTTTCAAAGAATTAATTTACAATTTTTTTTAAAAGATGTATTAAATAATCATAAAAAACTTATATAAACAAATGACTTTTTAAATAATCAATTTACACAAAATTTGTAATAAGATACCTATATATCTTATTTCCTTGATAAAGAATAAGTTCAATGGTTAACTAATAGAATGAGTTAAATGATATATTTACTCTGACTTCTCTTTTGATTAATGAGTAATTTAGCAATTTAGTGTAATTTAGCAATTTAGTGTTAAGAACATATTGTTGAGGCTGAAGATAGTATCAATCTATATTTTTCATAAATGTCTAATAGAATGTTTGTACTAGAAATTTTAAAACAATATTTTTATATAAAGAATTTAAAATGCTTTAAATATCTGTGTAAGAAATTTTAAAGGAAATTAAAATTTTAAAACTTTACTAAGTAACTGGATTAGTTAAAATAAAAATAAATAAATTAAATAAAAATTTAAAATTTTACGTAATTTCAAACTTTTATATCCTCTCTTTCTGTTATCTTTCAACTTCTTCATTTGAAGTGAAAGTTATAGATCGTAGACTCGAAATATTATTGAATAATTTTTTTGACTAATGTCAAATAGAAGTTTTTCATTTGCATTAATAGAAATTAATTTTTTAAAATTATTAATATTATTATTGGAATAATTAATTTTTAATTAATGTTAAATCTAATTTTTTATTAATATTAATAGAATAAAAATTATCTTTTAAAAATTATTAATATTATTTTTATTGATAGAGATTAACATTATTTCTAACACGACATTAACTAATTTTTTTATTAATATTAAGTATATTAAATACTTTTTAATGGATAAGAATTTGATTTTTTAATAACATCTTTCATGATTTTGTTTTTTATATATGAGGTGATTAGTTCTTTTTATTATCCAGTGAAAATTATTGTTACACGCTTTTCTCTTAACTTTTTTTCAATAATAAAAATTAAAAGCATATAAAAATTTTATAATTTTTTACTATATATATATTTTTTTATTATGAGTAATTAATTTAATTCGAAAGAATTATTACGTTTGTGATTTTGTAATTCTGAAAAAGTTATTAATTTTAGAATTTTTAAATTTGTTTTTGAAAAAAAATTAATTGAATTTGAAAAAAATTAACAGTTACAAAATAATAATTATAATAAATTATTTTTATAAGGATGAAAGTGAAAAGAAAAAAAAAAATTATTTACCAAATATATAAGTATAAATACAGAAGTAGTTATTGTTTCAATATAGTTACTTATGTTCCCAAGATTACCATATCCATTTTGAGCATAATGGAAAATATTAAGTTGACCAGATTTAAATACAATTTCTAATTTTTTCAAAAGAAGTGATTTTTTTTTCTACACTTTTCTCCTTTTATTATTATATAATATGTTTTAAAAAATAATAAATTAAACTTAATTTTATAAAAACATATTATTAAATATTTTTTATTTATATAAATATATGTTTTAATGTAAAAATAATAAACTAAAATATATTTTATTAATAAAATAATTTAAAATTTATAATATTAAATATATTAATTTATATATATAAAAATAATATATAAAAATGTATATTTAATATTAAAATATTTAGTTTTTATAAATTTATTTTTATATTCTATTTTTAACATATAAAATATTATATATTTATTATAATTTATACCTAAATTTTTAAGTTTATTTAAATATTTTTAAAATTTCTATTTTAAAAATAGTTTTTAAAATTGTATTTAAAAAATAAAATGAGATAAAATAAAACAGGTAAATTCAATCAAAAAAATAATTTTTTTAAATAACTTTTTATAAAAAATAAAATAGAATAAAGATGGGAAAGAGGAAAAAAAAAGCCATCTATATAATAATAGGACTATTTTGACACTCCCAAAAACTTTCATCACAACTTTTTATATTAATATTTTATTCAATCAATCAATTTAGAATTTTGTTGAAATACTTAATTTTATATTTTATTATTATTTGGAATTGTTGCATGTGACCAGTGGTATTAAAATAGTTTTTTCCATATAATAATATAGATGAGATAATTAAATGAATAGGAGAGAAGAGAAAAAAAAAAAAAAACCCTAGCATAACCCAGTTGCCATATTTAAGCTTATCTCACCAAATTAAACTGAGATATTGTTGCTGTAACATATTAAAATTGTACCCATTTATGTTCAAAATAGGTGAATGAATGATCCAAATAAAATGCAAGTTTGGTCTTTGAATTAAATTTCTTTTGCTGATAACTAGATGAAGAAATTAAAAATAATTACCTAAAAATTATAACTACATGAAGTTAATTTGTACACATTTTCTTACATTAACTCAGCAATTATATATTAAGGTCAAACACATATATGATTTATTCAATATTACAAGACCTGGCCACTATCTAAGCTAATTAAACACGCTAACAAGATAATCCTAATCCAAGCGTTTAGAAAAAGAAAATCCCAAAACACATGCATACCAAATTAAAAACCCTAATTTTAAAAATAACAAATCCAAAAACTGCGAACCTTGAACTGTCTCCGCTCTTCGCTCTCCACGATGACGACGTGGATATCAAGGAGTGGCGTCTCAAGAAGATGAAGCATATGTTTAAGGGAAGGAGGAGTAGAAACAGCAGAAGCAGCGACAACAGCGTGTGACGAAGGAGCAGCGGCGAAAAGAGCGGCGTGGAGGGTTAGGTACGGAAGTAGTTGTCTCCATAGAGATGGGTGAAGCGAAGCAAAGCAATGTTGAAAGGAGAATTGAGATAGTGATGAAGAGAAAGGAAAGGGAATAAGAAGAGAAAGGAAAAAGAATAAGGAGAGAAAAGTGGGTTCCAATGGAATCAATGCTTGCTGATTTTTTTTTGTTAAAATGGTTTTGGGAGAATCCGTTTGGTAGAGAGGTAAATAGTTGGTGAATGATGTAATTTAATATGGACTTTATAGTATTAAATAAACTTTTTTTAAATCTGGGCCTGAAGTCTTGAAGGCCCAAACGAAGCCTAGAAAAGACGAAGTCCGAGGTAGAGTTGAAGTTGTTGTTTCTAAATGGCGTCGTCGTTGTCGTTTTGGGAATACGCGGTGCTCTTGTTTCTGCGCCCCCTTTTCGCCATAGTTTTCGTTCTCTTCTTAATATCCTCTGGTATCTCTTTATTTCTCTTGATTTCTCTGTTCATCGTCTTAATTTTGAGTTAAGGGAACACGTGTGTGTGGTGGTGTAGGTTGGTTTGTGGCGTGGAAACTGGTGCTGGTTCACGTGCCTTTGGTGCAAGAGGTTTTCGGCCTTAGAAAGAAACCTGTCCGAGTGAAGCCCCCAATTGGTCGCTTCTCCAAAATTTACAGCACACTTCATGCCCAAAATTCTACTTCCACAAGGTAACTTCTCAGAAAAAGAAACATTTTTGTTTTCCTTAAAAAAGTTGTTTTTTTTAATCTCATCCCATTTGGCAATTATGTGTAACGGGATGCATTTTTGTTGTGTTGTGAAAAGGAAAATACAAAAGGATTTAGTTTCGTAAATTTAGAAAAATTGTTGAGTGCTCCCTTGTGCTGTAGTTGTGATAACAATACTGGCGGACAGAGCAAGTTTGAGAGTGAGGGGGCGATGTTTGTAATTGTGCAGACCTGTCTATTTATCTGTTCATTTGGAAAGAATCACAAAACGGTGGAATGGAGTGGATATTAGGTTGTAGGTTACATTGTTTAAAATAGAGGATGGAATGGAATGTATGCAATGCGGTCCAATTCAATCCTCCTCATTCTATTCTGTTCTATTCAAATTGTCATTGGATATTCAAATTTAGCTCAACTGCATTCACTTGATTGTTTATTCATTGGTGGCATCATTTTGTTTCCTCCGTGGGAAAGGAGGAGAATTTCACTCAGGTTCACCTTGTTTCTTATTAAATTCCAATGTTTGTTAAAAATTTTCTGTTCAGATTTTAGGTATGATATGAGTTATTTGTCTAGAAATCT
Source organism: Lablab purpureus (assembly GCA_030347555.1). Lineage (NCBI taxonomy): Eukaryota > Viridiplantae > Streptophyta > Magnoliopsida > Fabales > Fabaceae > Lablab > Lablab purpureus. Next base: position 13,523,512 of record CM059261.1, on the reverse strand, counting down.
GATTTTCCAAAAGGGCGGGTTTTTCTTTGCATAGAATAGAGGACATGGAAAATTGAGGGTCATTGATGCAATGAAATAGAAAGTGAGAAAAATTTATCCTACTATAGTCTCTTCTGTTAAGTACGTTTGATCCTGCTTTTGTTAGTGTTTCATTCAGTCAAAATTTTGGATCACTGTTAATTTGAGATATTGAAATGATCATGAATTCTGATAGTTCTTGTCATTGCAGATAAAATCAGTAGATTGTGAAGTAACTTCAAACATGGGTCTTGGACAGTAGAACAGGCTGTACAAATGGGAGATTGTGATATTAAAACCTTGTATATAACATGACAAAACAAAGCCATGAATGGTCTTGCTGTGTAACTAGATTTATCCATTTTAAGATGAATTATGATTTTTTTATGATAGCTTTGAAGCGCCAATATTAATATAAGTCTTTATGCAGAATTAATTTTTCTCCAAAATTATCAAATACGTGGTGGGTTTGAGTTTGTATGGTTCTCTCCTCTCCTTTCTAACCAAGGTCTGTGCCAAAACTGAACATTAGTCATGAATGTTCTCCCACCTATTTTCCTACCGAATTCTCCTCTTATGCTATTCTCTCCTCTATCAACCTCTGTTTGGCGAGTAAGCAGACTTGCTACACATTTTGAACTTGGGTGTAGATGTAGATGTAGTTGTTTGTGTCCACAAATACATGGTTAATGCAGATAATTATGAATGCAAGAGTGTTTGACTGTTAACTTCACTGAAGCAAGTGAATTGCTTACTTATGAAAGGCTACCATCAAGTTTTTAGATTCATCTGAGTAAAGAGAACCTTTATTTCTAGAAAATGTGTTATACTAGTATTTGTACCCATGCATCGCACGAGTATTAATTCATCGTTTTAGAAATTATTATATGTTTTTAAGTTAATATATATAAATATCTTTGTAGTTGTTTGAAAGAATATACAAATATAAAGGGATAACAATTTATAATAATGTGTGTATGTTTTGTAATAATATAGAGTACATCATATATGATAAGATATTAATATTAATTTAAAGAATGCATTATATTAATATTAATTTAAAGAATGCATGATATTAATATTAATTTAAAGAATGTATGGTATACTTTATTTACAGTTGTGTCATGACTAATATGTAAATGAGATGTTAGAAACATGTTTAAAGAAGCAAAAGAAGAACCATATTAAAATAAAAAGAAATTGATGTACAATCAAATATTTCAAATTCTAGCAAGTGATAAATTTAGAGTACCATTGCGTAGAAGAATTAAGGAGTGACTTTGAATAGATGATTTGAATTTTTCTTTAAGTATTTGCATTTGATTGGATAATAAGAGATGAAATCAATTTTGATAAGTAATAAATAAGAATTATTGTATGACACAAAGATTAAATTTCACCTAAGCATGTTACATTCGTTATTCTAAAGATTCTAAAAAATTTCTTTGTACACCACATTTTTTGTTGTTGTGGTCATATTTCCATCTTCATTTAGGATAAGAATTTTCAATTCTTTCTTTTATTTGATTTTAGAAATAATAACGTATAACTGTTTATATGTGAATACTAGATGTAGTAGATAAAGGTCAACTTTAGAAAGCGATTGTCCTCACCTCTTATTGATTATCATTGCAAAACAAAGAGATATTGGAAATTGTCTTCTTGAAACTTGAAAGGAATCCTGAATTCGAATGCACCAAATCCATTCTTGGTGTAAAGATTTTATCACCAATATTTTTTCTTGTGATTATAGTAGTAGAAATAACATTTTTTCCTAGATGGCTAACTTGCAATCTTGTGCCATTACAAAGACCATTTGCTTGATCAAGATTTCTTAAAAGCACGATAGGTACATCGACTTTCAATTTAAGTTTATGATTCAGAATATCTGAACATTTAATTTCATTTAAGAAATCTGATGGAAACCACTCACTTTGAATCTCTTGTCTTGATCTGATTGGCAGGAAATGTCTGAACTTAATTAAGTTATCTCTTCACCAGATATTAAAGATAAAATAAAATCATTTACCTCTTGCACAAAATCAGTTGTATAGGACAAAGTATTGCTCCATCATCAAAAGATCCAGGAGACATAATGTTATGCATAAATTCTAGATAAACAAACTCAACCAAAGCCAATAGAGGTGATGCACTATTTTGAATTGGAAGATCATCTGGTATCTGAATATTGGCTTCACCATCTTCATTTAAATCCATGTTACCATCTCGAATGTGAAGAATCTAATCAACAAATTCTTTTATATGTCTTGTGCTTTCAGCAAATTTTGCACTATTCAATCTCATATTTTGCGAAAGCTTTAAAACTTTGCAATCTTTCCACAATTATGAGTAGTTAATTGATGATTTTAGAATATCATATTGTGATCCATTTTTTACAACTGGTAAGATTTGCCTAAAACTACCTCCTAAAACAACAAATTTTCCACCAAATGGTTTTGTGCTATTTTCTTGATTTTGGATTCTTATTATATTTCTAAGTATTTGATCAAATGTTTCAAAACACAATCTATTCATCATAGGTGCCTCGTCCCATATAATCAATTTTGCTTTAATCAAAAGCTTAGCATGAAGACTACTTTTGCTATATTGCAAGTTGATTCTTCGTTTATGACTAATGGTATGCAAAATGTCGAATGGGCTGTCTTATCACCAGGAAGCTATAATGAAGCAATTCTACTGAAAGCTACATTTAAAACAATCATTCACTTAGATCTAAGAGCAGCTAACAATGTTCACCACATGAAAGTTTTTCCTTTGCCACCATAACCAGATAGAAAAAAGAATCTTCCTACTTGTGAAATTATTGCACTCATGATGTCTTCATACACATGTAACTGTTCATCAGTAAGTATTTGCAGAAGTAATGAATGTAATTTTTGCATCTCTTCTTCATTATAATTCAATTCATCAATAATAAGTCTTTTTTGAATAACAAAGAATCTTAAACATTAGGTGATGGAGACCAAGATGAGCCTTCTCCTAGGATGGTGACTAGGAGCATGACTAGAGGGAGTCCTCTTAATAATTCACCTCTGTCTTTATTTTCTATTGCTTTATAATATTTTCATAGGTTGTATTTTTTTTCTCTCTCATAAATTCTTTTCTTTTTGTAGATTGTGTTGGAACCTCACCATAGGAGCTTAGAGTTGGGTTTAGCACTTTCATTTGCTAAAGGAGGCGCATCACATGAAGACTTTTGAAGCACATGGAGTATACTTTGTGTATGACTCTTCTTTTGGCACATGGAGCGCGTCTTTCCTCACTTGGAGCACATTTAGCACATGTTTAATGTGTTTTGTATGCTTGGCGCCTTTTATAACTGATTTGCGCATTTGACATTTCATTTACAGCGCATATGCATTTCATTAGAGGTGGATCTAAGCCTATAAATAGGATCCACCACACTATGTACAGGACTTTTGGATCTTAATAGAATTTGGAGAGGTTTCTTGATTTTGTAGTGTGAGTTTGGCATTGCATTCTCCCTTGTGTGTGTGGAGCAAGAGGCACGAGCAAGAGGTTCTCCTGGGCATGAGAACTCCTCTCTTTCGATTCCAAAGTCATCTTTCATCATTTCAATCGGTGAAATTCTTCCTTTTTACTTGTTTTCATTTCTCCTTTATCTCACGCTTCCACTTCTTGTATTGTTCTTCTATTTTAGCTTGAGTCCTTCCATGAATCGAGACCGTAACATTAGGTTGGGGTAGACAATGATAATAAGTCATGTACCTTTAGAAGACAAAGGTTATGTAGTTCATTTTCACCCATTTGAAGTCCTACAACACAAGAGTCATTATTTTAATTGATAATTAGATTATTAAATTTGAAATTTGGAATTTGAAATATGAAATATTTGAAATATAAAGACATTTCATACTTGGTATATTAAACTCTTTTCTTTTTTGATATAAGATTCCATCTGACAGTAATTTCCATGTAGATTTCCAAACTACATATGATTTTGACATTGTATTCATTACTAATAAAATTACAAATAACCTTCTTTGTTCATTGCCAGATACAATATAACTTGCTTCTTTTATTCCATCAACAAACTCTTTGTCATCTAGAAATAATCTATTCATCATAGGTGCCTCGTCCCATATAATCAATTTTGCTTCAATCAAAAGCCTAGCATGAAGACTTCTTTGTGCTATATTGCAAGTTGATTCTTCGTTTATGACTAATGGAATGCAAAATGTCGAATGGGCTGTCTTATCACCAGGAAGCTATAATGAAACAATTCCACTGAAAGCTACATTTAAAACAATCATTCACTTAGATCTAAGAGCAGCTAACAATGTTCACCACATGAAGGTTTTTCCTTTGCCACCATAACCAGATAGAAAAAAGAATCTTCCTACTTGTGAAATTATTGCACTCATGATGTCTTCATACACATGTAACTGTTCATCAGTAAGTATTTGCAGAAGTGATGAATGTAATTTGTGCATCTCTTCTTCATTATAATTCAATTCATCAATAATAAGTCTTTTTTGAATAACAAAGAATCTTAAACATTAGGTTGGGGTAGACAATGATAATAAGTCATGTACCTTTAGAAGACAAAGGTTATGTAGTTCATTTTCACCCATTTGAAGTCCTACAACACAAGAGTCATTATTTTAATTGATAATTAGATTATTAAATTTGAAATTTGGAATTTGAAATATGAAATATTTGAAATATAAAGACATTTCATACTTGGTATATTAAACTCTTTTTTTTTTATATAAGATTCCATCTGACAGTAATTTGAACTTAGCATCTACCTTCTTTCATGCAAGGTGATTTGAACTTAGCTGCTCCACATAGTCCATGTATCATGTAGCTCAAAAATTCTTTCAACAGTTTTGGATAAAGATCTGGATGTAGTAATTCAAAAGAGATTATCTGATCAATATCCCTTGAATTTTGCAGTTTGTGCTCTCCATCCAACCATAACAATATGTGAGCATGTGGTAATCCTTTTTTTTGAAACTCTATCGTATACATTCCTGTAGATCAAAATATATTTGGTAACAGTTATTTGTATATGAAAATTTCTTAATAGTTAAGGTGCAGGAATGAAAATTTGATACCTGTATTAACAGTGCCAAAGAACTTTTTTTTTTTAAAATCTGTCATCATTTGGTCTAACTTCATTTTGAAGACTCTTCAAACAACATCCGGTCTATCTGAAGTTGTTAAACCTCTTGGCATAACAAAGTCACGAATTTCAACCCAATTCACATCACACGTTATAGTTATGAACAAATATGAATATCCATATCTCTTACAAATAACCATGGCATCTTGAAAGTTGATGAACATATACCTCATGCCACCAGTAAATGAATTAGGTAGAACTACACATTTACCAATTGTTGATGGATCTATCTCTCCCCTATGCAATGCTTCTTGTAATCCATTAAGTATGCCAGAGCGTATTAATTTCTGATTCGCTTTTATAAAAGATAATGTTTGAGCTTCAATCATAGCATAACAATCAACCACAAATTGTTGAAACAACCTGCATGCATTCACTATATTACCAAACTCAACAACTCTTTCTTGAATTCTGAAGGCAATGAATTCCCTTAAGGAAATAAGAATTCTTTTACAACTTTCATTATGATTGCAAGAATCTCTAACATGAATGTTTTCTTGGTAACTATTCTCTCCATAGGCAAACATAAAAGGATATTGCAATGGAATAAATGCAGTGTGTGTTTCATGCAACCTTGTCAACTAACCAAAATGTTTGTTTACAATTATGTCTCTTCCGACATTCATGTTACCAAGATCACCAACTATTAATGCTGCTATCTCATCTACTGTAGGTGTATTGTCGAGTCTAGAATCTTTGAATAGATTTTGAAATAATTTCAATGTGAAATCTGATTTGTCATCCTGATGCACGAAATCTCTTAATCTTCTAAATGATTTAGTAAGCGCATTGTGTTCATAAATCATCTTACTCAAATCAACAACCAAAGATTGATCAAATGTATATTCCTTTGATTTAGACCTACAACAAAATCTATCAAATGAAAATTTTGTTCTTTTGGAAACTAAATCAACAAAAGTATATTAAAACGAATAACATAAAGATAATTGAACTTACCCAAAGTGATTCATTTGGTTAGCAATCTCATTTTATGTATCATAGACATAAAGTTGTGCAAACTTTGGGCTATAACCATTTTTTGGAAACAAATTTCCAATTCGATGATAATTTTGTCCATTTAAAATGAATTGAGGAGTCCTAGATCTGTTATTGATCGAAGAATCAACCTTACCGCCAATGGATGTGAAAGAGAACATACTGTTGTAAGTTCTAATGTTATCTAAAAAATACTTGCTTCTATGATCTCCACCATTTAACAAGTTTGCCAGCAATTTAGGTGGTTCCTATAACAAAGGTAGTTGTACCTTTTCTTTTTGGCAACAAAGAGAAAATTCAACTTCCTTTAATCTTTTTTATTTTTTAGCTCTTTCTTCATACCACAATTCTACTTCACAATGTTGACATTCAATGCAAGATTGTCTCACATCAACAATTTCTTAACCAAAAAAATAATTTCATTATAACTTATACTCCCTATGTTTCAAATTATAAGACGAACTTTGGAGAGAAAAATTGTTTCATAATATAAGGCATTTTAGAATTTCAATAACTTTTTTTTTCTTTTTTTTCCCTTATATACCCCTGTTAATAATTATCAGTGTTAATATAATAGTAGAAAGAGAAATTAAAATCAGGAACTAAGAATTAATTATCTTTTATTAGTCTGACTCTTCGTATTTCATTATCATCTTCTAATATCATCTTCATCTTCAGGAGTACTAATTTAACTTTTACCTTTTCACGTTCATCTTTGTTCATCTCTGTTCATTCATTCAACAGACTTTTTACCTTTCAAGGTAAGTAATCAAATATCATATCTAAATTTATTCGACATTTCTTTCCTCCTCCATTTCATGACTATCAACAATGTTTGTTTCCATTCAAATGAATTAGATTCATCTTCATTATCTCATTATCTGAATGAGGTGGAGTAATATTCAAATTTATATCAACTGACATTTTGAAGTTGTAATACAGAATGAAGTTGCAGTACCTATGTCATTTTAATTCAGTATTTCTATTTGCATTTTGGTGGGAATTGAAAATTTTGAGTGAAATTTTAAAATAAATTTTGAGCATAGTCATTTACAATTTGGTGGGAATTAAAGATTTTGATTGAAATTTTAGTATAATCGTTTGTAGATTGGTGGGAATTAAAAATTTTAATTAAAATATTTAATTTAAAAAAATTAGTAGTTCTGATTTTAAATTATTTAAAAATAATTCTGAAATAAATTTAAAACTATTGAAATTTCAATCTCAATTAATGTACAGTTTTATTAAAAACTTAATTCATTTTATAAAATTTTTGATTCAATTTCAATTAATTTAGTTAATAATAATTAATAAGGGTAAAGATGGAAGATTTATAAAAAATTGAACAAATTAATTGCTTTTATTGGTATGTGAGAATTTGTCAAGTACGCCTTATAATTTGAAACGGAGGGAGTAATTAATTCCAACAATAAAAAATTGGACTAATGTGAAATTGGCTCATGTTTGGATTCGGCTTGTGAATACAGGTTATAGGTAGAAACACTTACAATGTCAACTACAAAATATTAATAACACAAATTTTAAGCTTTAAATTTCACAAAGTTAAATATTTAATACAATCAAGAATATATATATATATATATAAGAAAATGTATGGCTAAGTTGTATGATTTACCCTGGCTTTCTTCTTCTTCAAATCCTTCTTCATAATCTAATGTTTTAGTAATTGACTGGATAATATTCGAAGGATATTTGAGATTATTCTTGTTGCAAACATAGTAAGATCTATTACTATCTTGGGCAGCAAATTGAGCTGAACTTTCCCCTAAGAAAAGAAATTTTTATATTATTCACATATCAATTGAACTTATATAATCATAAAAGTTATTATAAAATATCATCTATAAAATACCTTCAATTGTCTTTGAATAATCATAAGATGAATTGTGTCTTGAGATATGATTAGATGCAACAAAATCCTCACCTATGAAAGAACATTTATAAGAGTCAATATTGTTGAATAATTACACATTGGAATGAGTCGAACATATATATGTTTTTAAAACAGTAATTGATTTTGGATACCTGGTTTGTTGAGGTTGCATTGAGGGTTACGTTGATTGCTAGAGATCATTCCACTTTGAATAAAACTTATTCTAGTATTTTGAGTATTAGCTATTATGATAGATATTTTAGCATGAACTATGTTTTGAAAAAACATTGATATATTAAAGAAAATAACCTACCAAAAGTAATTTCAGAGGACAAATTCAGATTTTGAATGTAATTTCCTCCATTATCAATAGACATAGATTCATTTGCACCTAAAGTACAAATGTTAATATGGTTATTTATTGTAGAACTTGAATTCAAAATAAGACAAAGGAAACTATGACATGTGTATAGGTGAACTGATCATATGGATTACCAATGAGGACATTGTTTTTAAACTTCTTTTTTGGATTATTTTCAATTGATCCACCTATATAAGTACATACATTAATATTAGTTTTAAAGTTCTGAACTAAAACAATATGTATATTGATTCAAATATGTATAGAATAGGCATAAGTACAAAATATATATGCAATTAACTTGCATTTGTACCTGGATACTTATGCTTATTATTCAATTCGGTGAACTTTTGAGAAATTATCATTTTTCTTTTTCTTCTTGCATGCATTGAAGCATTTTTCTGCATATATGATCTAGACAATTTAATATTGAAAATAGAAAAGTAGAACTAAATTTAAGATAATGATAATATGTACTCCATAAAGGTAACAAATGCAATAGAATACTAGTTATGATGTTACTATTGTGAATTGCTGTCTAACCATTTTGATTTCTTATATAGGCAGCTATTTTGGAGAATATAATTGAATGTTACTTTTATGATTTGAATGTTATTATAAGTTTATATTTTTTGTGAACCACACAACTCACCACCAACCAACTCTGCTAATGGTTTCCTATTTCGATTCTTGTGTGCTCCATTCAGAATGTGGCTAGATGTATTTGCATCTAAAGTGCACATTGTAGAAGCATTATTCAATGCAGAATTTGAATGCAAAACATTCTCATAATAATGACACTTGTAATTGTTAAGTATGAGAATAGATATAATTAGATATAAGATGTTAGTTTGCAAAATAGGATATGTTGTGTACCTGTTATGGTCTGATCATTGACCTTCCATTTTGTTGTAATAGTCTGCATGTTATCTAAAGTAAAAGAACATATGGAAATTTGATTGAACTATTTGTGTAATTAAACAACAAAGAAAAAAGAATATACGATTGACCATTTTGAGTACATAATTTCAACGAGAGCTTTAGAGCTGCATGGTCAGTAAAAACAATAACTCTAGCACCAAGAAGATAGGATCTAAACTTATCAAGAGCAAACACAATGGCTAAAAGTTCCTTCTCTATGGTGGTGTAATTTGCTTGAGCAACATCTAAAGTCCTGAAAGCATAGTAAATCACCTTGGGCAATTTGTCAACCTCCTGAGCAAGGACAACCCCTAGTGCAAAATTGGAAGCATCACACATTAATTCAAAGGGAACTGTCCAATCAGGTGCTTGAATGATCGAATTGTAGTCAAAAGTTGCTTGAGACAATCAAAAGCCTCTATGCATCTATCATGAAAATCAAACACCACATCCTTTTGCAATAAGTTGGATAGTGGAAGCTCCTTCTTGCTGAAGTCCTTAATGAACCTCCTGTAGAAACCTGCATGACCAAGAAAAGAATGAACCTCTCGCACGTAAGAGGGGTAAGCCAATTTGGAAATAACCTATATCTTGGCAGGAATCACCTCTATTCCCTTATGGGAAATGATATAGCCTAAGACTATGCCCTGCTCTACCATGAAATGACACTTCTCATAATTCAGAACAAGGTTAGTCTTAATGCATCTATGCAAAACTCTATCCCAGCTATTCAAACATGCGTCAAAAGAAGCTCCATACACTGTGAAATCATCCATAAACACCTTTATGCAACTCTCTAAGAAATCACCAAAAATGCTTAACATATACCACTGGAATGTACCAAGGGCGTAACATAGGCCATAAGGCATCCTCCTATAAGCAGAAGTGCCAAAAGGGCAAGTGAATGTGGTCTTCTCCTGATCCTCCAGAGCAATATAGATTTGGAAATAGCCAGAAAAACCATCAAGAACACAATAATGAGATTTACCTGCCAATCACTCAAGCATTTGATCAATGAAGGGAAAGGGAAAGTGATCCTTCCTAGTTGCCTGATTTAGCCTCCTGTAGTCAATGCAAACTCTCCAGCTATTTTGCACTCTACTAGGAATCAACTCACCTCTCTCATTTTTCACCACTATAATTCCCGTCTTCTTGGGAACTACTTGAATAGGACTCACCCAACAACTGTCAGAGATAGGGTATATGATCCCAACTTTTAAAAGCTTGGTGACCTCCTTGTTCACAACATCAAGAATCACATGGTTGAGTCTCCTCCATGGTTGTGTCACTGGTTTAGGTCCATCTTCCAAGAGTATCCTATGCATTTCACATAAATGGGCTAATACCAAGAATGTCAGCTAAGGTCCAACCAATGGCCTTCTTGTGCTTTTTGAGCACGTGCAACAACTTCTCCTCTTGATCATTAGTATGGGAGGTGGAAATAATTATAGTTAGTTTCTCATCGTCCTCCAAGTAAGCATACTTGAGGTTCTCAGGCAGAGGTTTCAACTCCAATGTAGGTGATGGTTGCACAATGGAGGGAACCAAACTAGTGACTTCTACAGCCTATACCTCAGCAAGTAAGTCAGATTCTTGTGCAAGTCCTGCAACAGGGTTAGTACATTCTGACTCTATAAAATGAACAGGTACATCCATCATATCAGATTTAGCTAGTGCGTCTAAAATATCCAACTCAGACTCAATGGAAGCATATAAAGCAGTCACATGCTCATCAATTAGCTCATCAAGAAATTCAACACGGAAAATAGAATGGTCCTCAGATGGATGTTTCATGGCATCAAGAATGTTAAAGTGGGACCATAATATCACCAAACTCCATAGAAAGTGTCCCAACATGATGGAAAACTCCTCAAGCAGCGGAAGAATCACAAATTTTTTAACTATTCCTAAGTTCATCTAGGGAACTTAGGATTGAGTTCCTCTCTCAAGGAAGGTTCCTTGGAGAAGATCCCATGAGGAGAATACTCCCATTTGGTGACTTTAAAGAATAAGAAGACAAGCAATTTAGCTTTATCAAATTCTCATTCAATTCAAAGTGCTTTTGCAAGAGGCAAGGGACTCTTATATATAGATGCCTTGGCTCCCTTGCACTCTTTGCTACAAAAGATGTGGGACTAAAAGTGAAAACACCAAAGAATGGGCTGAATACTACCTAGGGACGAAAATCCTCTTGGCCAAATAAGGCCCTTCCCATTTTAGCCTAAAATGGCACTAATTTGCTTGATGTGGGACTTGATTCCTTCACACTCTTCCCTTCACTTGTTTGGATGAAAAAGAGTATCCTACCATGCCTTAGTAGCCCCTAGGAAGTGTATTTAGAAAACTTTGGTCAGCCATTGGATGCCTCTTGGTCCGCCCCATGTGCAGCCCAAAATGTGGCCCAATTGGAGCCCAATTAGAGGCCAAATTGGTATCCAATTAGAGGCCCACTTATGCTATTCAAATATAGGTGAACCTATTTTATCTTATACATTTTTCTACAAAAAAAACAAGAAAATAAAACACCTGTACAAATATTTACAAGACTAAGAAGAAAGAAGAAAAATCCTAGTTCTATTCTCCAAAATAGAAGAGTCTTCATATAATATTAAAAATTACAAAAAAATATATCTTATTTTACTAAAAAATAAAACAGTTAAAAAGCTACAAGTAATTACAAAAAAAAATGTAACCTTCATATATATATATATATATACATACGTACATATATTCATATACATATACATATATATATATATATATACATACATATATATATTCATATATATATATATATATACACACACACGCACACACACATATATATATATACACACACACACGTATATATACACACACACATATATATACACACACACATATATATATATTATATACACACACACATATATATATATATATATATTATATACACACACACACACACATATATATATATATATATCAATTAAACATTTTCTAGGAGCACAAATAGAATTATTTGGCACGTGTAGCAATCTAAATGCTATACCAAAAAATTTAGAAAAAAAGATTGAAAAAGGGTTTTACCATAAATATCTATGCAGAGCCACGTGGGTGTTGACACGTGGTTGCTTCTGGATTTGACACCTGTCTACACCACTCACACACTTAAACCCTACACCTTCTGTTTTTTCCCTCTCTTGTGTGCCACTTCAATTTTTTCTTTTTTCCCTCTCTCGCACTATGCTCATTTCACATAGCACAGTTATGTTTGTGTTGCTCTCTTCGTTCTTTCTCTCTCACTGCCTCTCGTACTCTGGTCATTTCACAAAGCATAGGTATGTCTATGTTGCTATTTCCCTCTTTTCCTTCTTTGCCTGTTGCAGCCTCTTACAATATACCTCTCTTGCTGCTTTCTTGGCCATGGTGCATAGCTTTCTAAAAGCATGCTACAACCACCATCATACCCTAAAGAGTCATCGCGCATGCTGGCACGATTTTTTCGTTTCTTGGTTTTACATCCTCTTCAAAGCCTAACCTTTTCATGTTTTTGTTCTGCTCATTTCAGATGTGTGCAAGAAAATGGTGATTTTTTCCTTGTTAAAGCTTCTTTGCCCGGTCAGAGTTTGCCAAAATGGTCTATGTTATGGGTAAAACATGTTTTTGTCCTCTGAAAACATATCATACTTTCTTCTGCATTCATCTATTCCATTTGCCCATGTAGGTTTTCGAATGTTTTCTTCTTTTTGGGTTGATTTCAGACTTCTTCAACATCTTTAGAGTTTGAAAATTTCTAAAAATGTTTTCTTGGATTCTTTTGAATTTTTAGGGTCACGAACATATCATATTTTCTTTTTGCATTCATCTGTACCATCGTTGCGTGCTTTTGCCGCATTTTGAAAAACTAATATTTTGAAATTATGGTTTAGAATAGGGGTATTTCATTCGCGCATGTAGGTTTTGGAATATTTTCATCTTTTGGAGTCGATTTTAGACTTCTTTAACATGTCTAGGGTTTGCAAATTTTTAAAAATATTTTCTTTGAATTTTTTTAATGCTTATGGTTACGAACATTGAATTTCATTTTGGATTTGGGATACTAGGTTTCAAAGTATATATAGGTGTGTCTTGCTGTTAAGTGTTTTTGTACCACTTGCTTTACATCTGAGTTCCTTTATTGTTTATTCTCACTTCTTTGGTTTCATCATGGCGGCTACAAGCAAGAAAATGAACTTCATAGAAGAAGTTAGCCCACAGAAAGAAAATTGGAATGTGGTGGCTTATACGTTTGTGGTTTGTTGTTGACTTCACGAAGCATAAGTTTCCATTCTCCATGGAAATGGTTCTACAAGATGATAAGGTAGCATATAACATTTATGTTCTTTAATCTTTTTAATTGGAAAATTGAAGTGGTTATGAAACTGTGTTATGTTTTTGGGATGATAATGCAGGGTGTTACAATTCATGCGTCTGTCCGCAGGACATTGGTTTACAAGTTTCAAAATGATATAGCAGAAGGTAGTGTATATTCAGTGCTATTTTTTAGCGTGGCGTCCAATGCTAGATGTTACAGAACCACTCATCATCCTTACAAGATTAACTTTCACTTTGGAACAAAGGTATGTTTGGTTGATAGTAACTTTGTTCCAAAGGTGAAGAGCTGATATATATCTATTTCAGACATCAATTGTTCAGGCTTTGACACAGACTACTTAGTGGGTGAGTTTAAATTCGTACTTAGAAAACTTTTCAATGTGATATTGTATCTGAATTTGGTACTTATAGCAAATTAGTTCTTTGTACAGATGTGGGGCTATTGACTGGAGTTGGCACTGAAAGGGAGTTGGTGGAAAAAAATAGGAAAAAGACTAACATGAATGTCATTTCCATATAAGTTGATGGGTAATACAAAAGTTGTTTATCCTTTTCTCATTCTATTTTTAAACATTTTTAACTTAGTTTCATGTTTCCATATAGTTGTCGTATTGAATGTACGTTATTTGGAAATAATGTGGATGAGCTAAATGTTTTTCTATCATGTGGAGAAGTTACAAATGTTGTTGTTAGTATTCATTTTGAAAATTTGAAAGTCTTTCTAGGTATATTTTGCAGTTCTTATTTTGAATGTGCACTTTTCATTCTAAAATATTTACATGTTAATTGAAGAATTTATTGTTTGTAATGTTCAAACAAGGTTTATCTTCAAAACTGCATTGATTGCACAAAGTTAGCTTTCCAATCGGATTGTGAGGAAGCCATTGAATTGAAGAAAAGGTAACCTTGCAAGATTAATTTATTGTCTAAACATTATTGTTGAAGTTTTGTTTCTGCCATGTAGAATGTGCAATAATACTGATTCTCCTTCGCAATTCGTTAACATTAAGTCAACTGTCTGATTCTGGAAAACAGAGCATTGAGGAAGACTTCCTCCAACTTACATCCATAAATACTATTGAAGGATTAAAGGACTGTAAGGAGGTCTGTTTTGGTTTATTACCCTTTATGTTTTATTATTATTTTATTGTCTATTATTTGAGTTTTTGACTTTTTTTATTGCGACAGGAAATGACCTTTGTTGTGCTAGCTATTATTAAGCACATTGTTGATGATGATGAGTGGTGGTATACTGCTTGCATATGTAGCAAAGCTGTATACCCAGATTCAAAGATGTTCTTTTGTGAAAAGTGCAACAAACATGTGTTGAAAGTGTTTCCTAGGTAATAATACTAACATTTGTGCATTAAATGTCTTTCTTATAATGCACTTCATATAATCTTTGGTCTTGTTTCAGGTACAAGTTAAAGGTTCGTGTCATGGATGAAACAAATTCAACGACTTTTGTGCTTTTTGACAGGGATGCCACCACACTATTGAATAGATATTCTTGAAGCTCACAATAAGGTTCATTTTTTCCTGTAAAACTAAATTAAATTTTTGTATTGATTTTTAAGTATAGATATGTTAGTTTAGTCCTGGATGTAATGGAATATCTAATATCTAATTACTTAGTAAATGTTGTTGCAGCAAAATTCTGCTGGTCACTTCCCTATAGAATTTGGAGTTCTCAGGGATAAGACTATTCTATTCAAGGTTGAGTCTAAAAATGGTGGTAGTTTCAGATTTAACAAATCTTTTAGGGTAAAGAGAGTATGTACTGATGAAAATATCATTGAGAAGTTTAATGAGACAAATTTCTAGTCTGTGGTTAGTAGCATTTTTAATGTTTATGGTTTTCCAAATTCCATATATACATTTCATTTATTCCAACACTGTAATAACATTTACTTTTGGTGAAAGGATGGACATTTTGAGAAGACAAAATTGTATTCTAGGAAGAATTTGAAAATTGATTCAGCCACTACTACCATTGCTGAGGTAGTGATTCAGAGTACTAATATATTCATTTCTTTTTATCTTACAATTTGTATTGTCTACATACTTTTCCCAGGATTTGCTGACTAAGTTTTCAAATGCTTCGAATGATGATTATGAAATGGTTGACTTGAGCATTGACGTGGACTTAAGTAATGATGTTGGTCAGATTTCTTTTAAAGGAATTGGTGAACCAGAAGATGATATTCCATTGAAAGCTCTGAGAAAACACATTAAGGTTGAAAAATGATTCCAATTGTTCATTTTGTTATATGTATTAGAAATAACGACAGTTTAAAATAATTTTCCAGATTTTTAAAACAACTTTTTCCCTTTTAAAATAGTTTTCCAAATTTTAAAAAATACTTCTAAAAACAAGATTCGGATTTTCCTTAACCTTTGATAAGAGCAGTTTGAATAAAAATTGTTAATATGATCCACAATAAAAATAAAGAGATAGGGAAAGAGAGATAAAACACAAATATTTATACTGGTTTAGATTTAGCCAATCCTACGTCTAGTTCCCAATCACCACTATCTTTAAATGCAATTACAAACACTAATCTTTAAATGCAATTACAAACACTAATCTAGTGACAACATGTAAAACCAAATAAAGACAAAACAGCAACACCTCCTTAGACACACTAAGGATGATCCCCACCTCTCTTGACACACAAAAGATGAACACACCTCCCTTTAGAACAGATCCAAGGGATGAATTAAAATAATCAATAAACAGTAAAGAAAACACCTGATGAGTGCTGGATATGATAGCTTAAGCGCAATGTAATCACTACTTTCAAGAACTTGGATCAACCTTGAGAGAGCAAGAAAGCGGTTTTGAAAACTTTAGCACAAGAACACTTTTAATTTCGTGTTTGATCAAATGTTGTTTAACCTAAGACGTTGCCTTTCATTTTATAATTTGAAATCAGCTCAAAGTTTCCATTCTTAGGTTGATTCAACATTGAATTCGCAAAAACGTCGTATTTAATCGATTATATAAAAGGTGTAATTGATATTAAAACTGGAAAACATATTTTTCCTGATATAATCGATTAGATTAAGGCCATAATCGATTATATGAAACCTAGAAGGAATATAATCGATTATCAAAAACAATTAATCGATTATTTTGTTCGTTAAACACTTTTAATTCAAATTTTAAGTTAAATAATCGATTCTATTTCGATACCTAATCGATTAAAAGCGTAGAAAACGGTTTTTGCGAAAATATGGCTTGCTCTCAAGTTTGAAATAGCCTTGAATGGGATTTATGACTTACTCTTGTTAGAATATAATGACAGTATAAAAATCAAGAGGGGGGTGAATTGGATTTTTAAACACTTTTTCCCTTTGAAAATAATTTTCCAGATTTTAGATAATTCTTCTAAAAACAAGATTCGGATTTTTCTTAACCTTTGATAAGCGCAGTTTGAATAGAAATTGTTAATATGATCCAAAATAAAATAAAGAGATAGGGAAAGAGAGATAGAACAGAGAGATTTATACTGGTTCGGGTTTAGCCAATCCTATGTCCAGTTCCCAATCACCACAAACACGTGATGATCACCCCACTATCTTTAATTGCAATTACAAACACCAATCCAGTGACCACATGTAAAAACTATTAAAGATAAACGAAAACACCTCCTTAGACACACTAAGGGTGAACACACCTCCTTAGACACACTAAGGATGAAAACACCTCCTTAGACACACTAAGGATGAAAACACCTCCTTAGACACACTAAGGATGAAAACACCTCCTTAGACACACTAAGGATGAAAACACCCCCTTAGACACACTAAGGATGAAAACACCCCCTTAGACACACTAAGGATGATCCCCACCTCTCTTGACAGACAAGAGATGAACAAACACCTGCCTTTAGAACAAATCCAAGGGATGAATTACAACAATCAATAAAATAGTAAAGAAAACACCTGATGAGTGCTGGATATGAAAGCTTAAGCACAATACAATCACCACTTCTAAGAACTTAGATCAACCTTAAGAGAGCAAGAAAACAGCTTTTAAAAACTTTAGTGCAAGAACACTTTTTAATTTCGTGTTTGATCATATGTTGTTTAACCTAAGACGTTTCCTTTCATTATATAATTCGAAATCAGCTCAAAGTTTCCATTCTTAGGTTGATTCAGCATTGAATTCTCAAAAATGTCGTATTTAATTGATTATATAAAAGGTGTAATCAATTATATCAGAGTAAAGCTGAAAAACATATTTTTCCTGATATAATCGATTAGATTAAGGCCACAATCAATTATATGAAACCCAGAAGCAATATAATCGATTATCAAAAACACTTAATCAATTATTTTGTTCGTTAAACTCTTTTAATTCAAATTTTAAGTGAAATAATCAATTCTATTTCGTTACTTAATCGATTAAAAGCGTAGAAAAAGGTTTTTGCGAAAAAATGACTTGTTCTCAAGTTTGAAATGGTCTTGAATGGGATTTATGACTTACTCTTTTTATCCATCAGCCAAAACAGAAACTTCTAAACTTGAAACTTCAGCTCTTGAGAAAATCTTCAACAATCTTCTCCCTTGAAAGCATTTATTCTTCTTTAAGTCTTGCCGTTATTCCGTGAAGCAACCTTCCTTTGTGAGCTAAAATCAAGTCTTTAAAGTTGCACTAAACTCTATATCTTCATCATCAAAACTTCAATCTTCATGACTTATTGAGATAAAAACTTCATCAACACTTATACTTGAAATATGTCAACAACTCTTTTTATCCATCACTCAAAACTGAAACTTCTAAACTTGAATCTTCAGCACTTGAGAGAATCTTCAACAATCTTCTCCCTTGGAAGCATTTATTCTTCTTTATATCTTGCCTTAATTTCCATGAAGCAACCTTCCTTTATGAGATAAAATCAAGTCTTTAATGTTGCAATAAAACTTTATATCTTCATCATGAAGACTCCAATCTTCATGACTTATTGAAATAAAAAACTTCATCAACACTTTCTGTGTAACTTTTTACTCATACTTGAAATATGTCAACAATATGTTATATCTATTTTGTGATATGTAAGCAAAGACATATGTCATGGATTTTATGTGATTGTTCTGAGTAGATTTGGTGGACTATAAGGACAAATAGCTTATTTTGATGTTGTGTCGTGGACACTGATTTATAATATTATTGTGCTATGTTTATTTGTTGTTATGTCCTAACATTGTTATGGATTGTTATTGAATTTCATTTATTATTTAGTGTATGTGATTATATTACTGATCTGACTGTATATGATTGAAAAGTTTTCAATTTTAGAATGGAAAAAATACTACTATATAGGTGATCATTTGTTGGTCATTCTCTAAGTGTTTAGAACAATTTAATGTGCTAAACAAAGAATGTTCCCAGCTAAATCAACTAGGACTGGTTTTTATTTTAAATCTGGAAAACATATCAAATTTCAATACATGAATCATCAACAAATTTTCTGAGAAAGGAAACCTTTTCAAAAATTTTGTATTGTATATATTTTATTCGGTAATTTATTAATACATTGTTCTCTATTTTTTTACTCATAAACTTTAATTATTTTAAAGTTGAATTTCTCATAATGTTTGTCAAACTTCATACTTTTTTTACATACTGTAAAGTTAATAAAATATATGTGAATAAAGCCAAATTTGTATAAAGTATTGTATTGTATGTATATGTCAACCGACTAGGTCAAGTCATAATTGTTGAAAGCAATTTAATGTGTGTCGCAACCGGGATCGTGATGGGATCGGCAAAAAATAAAAACAAAATGGAGTCCCCACCAATATTTATTAGGGAAAACATTAGAAAAAACCATTAAAAAAAGATTGGTCTGTGAAACTAGATTTTTAAGTTCGGGAGTCGATTACGGGTAGGGAAGGTATTAACACCCTACAATGCCCATCATAAAGATGGTTACCCATAATTAATTAATCATATTATCTATATTTTTAAAAAAATATTTATCTCACCCTAAAAATAAAAACTTTAATTTAAACAAAGGTTAATTAATAGTTTATCATTTTTTTTTAAAAATATAACTATTATTGTTATTATTATTATTATGTTAAATATGATATAAGTAAAATATTATTTTTTATATATTTAGCTCGATAGAAGTTGGCTCCTGCTCCTACGTATCTCCACGTGCAATGGAGAATCAAAGTTACGTAGTTCTTGTCTAGAAAAGAAGGGTGATAATTTTTAAAATTTTATTATTTTATAAATCCTAGGATATTTGAATTGTCACAACTCACATATGCCTAGGAGAATTGACAGAGGTATACACCCAAGCCATTTTGTTGAAATATTTTGTTATTCAATTATTATTATTATTATTATTATTATTATTATTAAAAGTAAATTTGAGTTAGAGCAAGACTTTTGAATTACATATTGTAACAACATGTACCCGCCAGTCTTAAAACTAAAAGGATGTCGCATCCAATTAATTCATTCTCTTTCTTCTATATATTTAAAAAAAATATACCAAATATTTAAATTTTAAATTAAAATAAAAACTAAAATTACGTTTTTTTTCTACTAAATGAAAAATTATTTAATTCAAACAATTAATTATTTTTGTCCATATTTATGCTTATACTAAAGATTTTGTTTTTTTTTCTTATATATTAAAAAAGAGTAAGACTTTAAAATAGGCAAGTTGTCACAACTTACATTTTAAGTCCTATAATAAAAAGGATGTTACATCCTATTAATTTATTCTTCACATATAAATCAATATAACTTAAGAAGCGACAAATTTATTAAAAATGTTATTATTAAAAATGTTAACTTAATATAATTTTATTTGCAATAATTAATTATTTTTTTCCATATTTATACTTATATAAAAGAGCTTATTTTTTTCTTATATATTAAAAAGGAGTAGGAGTTTAAAATAGACAAGTTGTCACAACTTGCATTTCAAATCCTAAAATTAAAAAGATGTCACATCATGTTAATTTATTCTCCACATATAAATCAATATAACTTAAGAAGCAATAAATTTATTCAAAATGTTATTATTAAAAATGTTACTCCCTCTGTCTCTAAATAAGTGTCGTTTTAGGAGAAGAAATTTATTTCATATTATCTGTGGTTTGCAAATTTCAATTTTATGAGACTTTAATGGACTAGCTGTTTGTATTAACCAATTATTTTCTATCTTTTCATCTACTTTTTCGTCAATCAATAAATCACATTTAATTCTTTAAGGGTATTATTGGAAAAAATTTTAAAAATTTATTATAAGTTATAGGAGTTACTACTTTTATTGGTCTGTATGAGAAAACCTTAAACGACTCTTATTTAGAAACAGAGGGAGTAACTTAATATAATTTATTTGTCATGATAAAAAAATAAAAATAAAACATTAAATTCTAACAACCCACAGTGTGCAAAAGGAAAACAAAATTAGATTCAAATTAATATGCAGAGAGAAAGGTATACAAAGTACCAATTAATGAAAAAACCAACAGAAACCAAGATCATAAAAGGAAATGATTGTTTCTACAGACAAATTGTAAGAGTTTTTTTGAAATGATAATAAATGCATAAGAAAAAAAACTAGGGTCCATTTTACTTCTTTTTATTTTTATTTTTTTAAGAGAACAAAACAAAACAAAAAAAAGAAGAGAAGCATCTCTAACATCTTGCATTAAAATCTTTCTCAATCATCTCACAAAGACACAAATATGGTATCTACTGGAAAATAAACTTAGGTGCAAGTCTGATTTTAACAGGTCTGATTTTAAAATAAAGAAAGAAAGAACTTTCTCAAATAATTTCACATGTTGGTCATTCCTACCTCGTTCAAGAGATGTTCCTTATGGAGAGTAAGGTGATGAGTGAGTTAAGGAGACTGTGATGATTCATGTAGTGCCATGTGAAGGTTCTCTTTGGGTTCCAGAATTATTACTTTTAACTGTTGTGTTTATTTTTATTTTGCTAAAGATTGTTTTGTAAGTATCCTATGATGACCAGTGTATGATGATTTTTTGATTAAGCAAATGTGATTTATGTGTTAAACTATATATATTGCATCAATCATACAACAACACATTACAACTAAAGATTTAGGTACAAACAAAACTTACCTGTTTGTTGTCCTGATTGTTTCTAGTTCCAACAACTGCTGATTCTTTTCTAAACCCTTCTTTTTTCTATGTTAATCTCTCCTCCTTTTCTATTTCCAACCCCTCTTTTCTCTACTGTAAAGGTATCTATAGAGGAGAAATTTTGAGATTGTTTTTTTTCCAGAGTTTAAAATTTATGTTCAGTTTTACAAGCAAGATGTGCAGAGATCCTGAACTTTGATTGAGGTGACTGAACACTGTGAAGTGCAAGAGGTTAATTCTTAGAGTTCACGTTAAATGAATTATTATGGGCATTTGAGTGTCTGACAGAGAGATATGCACATGGGATAGAGAAACTTAATTGCTATTGTCAGTTTCTTAATATTTTCTTTTTCTTTTTTTTAAAAAAGAAGAAATAAATGGACCAACTAAAATAATTACTATATTTCTTTTTAAAGTTCATTTGAAAGAAAAAATTTAAAATTTCTTAAAATTTAAATTATGAAAAAAAATTACATTTAAAATTATGAAAAAAAATAATTATATATAGAGAAGGACAAAATTAAGTGTTCACAATGTGCTTAACAATTGAGCCACCAGTTACATTAAGTATCATATGCTGTATAATTTGGTATATGTATATGTATATATTATATATAATACATATACTATATAATATATATAATATATAATATGTAATGTAATATCTAATACGTAATATAAACGTAATATTCATATAATATATAATATATAATATATAATATCTAATATGTAATATATGTTTAATATATTTAATATATAATACGTAATATGTTTAATATATTTAATATTTAATATATATATATATATATATTTAATATTTAATATATATATATATTTAATATTTAATATATATATATATTTAATATATTTATATTTGTATTTATTTATTTGTATTTATTATTAATTATTTGTTTATTTGTTTATTATTTATTATATTTATTATTTATTATATTATTATACTTATTTATTATATATTTATTATTTATTACTTAAATTTATTTATTATTTATTATTTAGATTTATTTATATTTATATTTATATTTATTTATATTTATATTTATATATTTATATTTATTTATAGATATATTTACTTTACTTATTTTGGGAAATACAAATAAATATAAAAATAATTTATTATTTAATTTTTAGTCATTCTTATTCTGTATTTAGTATGCATTAAATACAAACCTTTTGTTAGTGAGTTTCAGTGAATCATTATTGTTTACTTAAAGTTCCAAAACATCCTTACCTTCATCACTTTGCGAAACCTTTTGTTGGACTTGGGTCAAAGTTCTTTCCTCTTTATTAGCTTGAGCGTTTCCTTTTGTGAGTTGTCCAAAATCCAAAAAATCAACCATGCAAGGTGCTGAAAAGCATTAAGAAAAACAGTGCAATGCATCATCTTAGAGACAAGGTATATGTTCTTTTTCCTTTCTCTATACTTTTTGAAATGTCAATTTTTTCATTTCTTTTTTATTGTTCTTTGACGAAAAGAAATTTTACTATTAACATTAACATTTTCTATAGTTGTAAGTATTTAAGCGAAAGATTAAATCTTGCATGTGATCGACACAATACATTTTAGGTTTAACTTGCAAGCACTGATTTCTTTTTTTAATATGGTTTCTTTTATGATTTATGTTTCTTTTTAACGAAAAATTGAAGCTTTTTGAAATTCCAGCTATTTATTTTAAACGCATGTGTCATATGGTATATTATGTTTGCATTTCTTATTATTTATATGAAGTTTTTGTCATAATACATTTGATACATGCTTTTTTTCCATTACCGTATATTATTTTGCATTATTAATTATATATGTCAAGGTTGTTATAAAGAAATTCGCATATGTGGACCAAAAATTTGCACTTGCTTACTCGCATGAACTTGGTTCACTGGGGCAACTGGTTGACGACAAAGGTCATGTTAATTGGGTTGATTATAACATGGATTTAGACATTTCAAAGTTATATCATGGGTGGACTGAATTGAGGAAAGTGTATAACCTAGATGGAGACCATATGGTTTTGTTTCACTATATTGGTCAATCAACGTTTCAAATAACTGTGCTAAAAGGATCTTGCTCCGCGAAAGCTATCGACAAGTTCATGCATCGTATTGCTAGATGTTATCCTTTTCTTTATTTCAAGTATACATTGTTCCGTTACCAATCAAAAGCAAGTTATCTGGTATAACACACCTTTCTTTTTTCTGTTGATTACATTTCTTTGAATGACCTTTGTATTTATAAACTGAAATGAGTTCACCACTATATTATTTAACTTTTTTGCAGGATCTATCTATAGATTTCGCAAATTATGTTCGTGAAAATGGATTGCAATATTTGAATCTATATGGACCAGCCAAACATGTCAAATGCAAGCTGCTCATACAAGATTAAAAAAAGAAGTCTACAAAGATCGGCAAGGGATTGAAGGAGTTCTACAAGGAAAATGGATTGAGAGCACGTGACAAGTTGGTCTTCCAGGCACACAAGGAAGAACTGAAAAACAATGTTTATGTTTTTATAGTTTGAATTATTTTTGTTTTATGATATTTTTATGATGGTTTTTGTATTTTAGAAAACAGTCGAATTTGTGTGCAATGTTTCAAACATTTATATTTATTTTATGATTTTTATAATAATTTTGTAATATTTATATTAACGTTTTTCAGATATTTTACAATGGCATATATTATTTGCTAGGGCATTCTATAAGTATTTAGCGCAATTTGATGTGCTAAACAGTGAATATTCCAAACTAAAACAAGTGGAAATGATTTTAATTTTGAATTTGGAAGGCATATTAACTTGATAATTTCTCAATCTACATTGTTTTAAGGTTGAAAGAAATATTTTTCAAAGCATATAGTATTTTTGGAAATTTCTAATAAATATTAATTATTAATTTAGTACACAAAAAATATGCATTTTATAGATATATAACAATAATAACAATGAAGGCGTTTCACATGTTATATTTTCACATTTTATAGACAAGTAAGAGCTATTGGTATGTTAAGAGCAAGTTAATGTACTTAACATTAAAAGACCTCAGCTACATTATTCAAAGTTAATACTAGGTTAGTTTAAGTAAGCATCCATTGTTTATTTATTTATTGTTTTATATTACGTGTTCTAAGTATTTTGTTTTCATACTTTTGTGATTATGAGTTACTTTTACTCTTTCATGTTTGAAAACATTCAATAAGTAAAATTTTCATTGTCATTAACTTCTTCAATATACTTCTAATAAGCATTAATTTACTGTAATTGTTTTAAGATAATTCCGCAACTTAATTTATTTCTTTAACAACTACTTAGTGGTTTGCAGAAGTTGTTCATTGCCCCTAGAAAAACTGAAATGATCATTAGATTTTATAGATAAGTAAGATCTATGTCAATGCTTTGTTAAGAGAAATTTAATGTACTTAACATTCAAACACCTCAACTACATTATTCAAAGTTAATATACTAGGTTAGTTTCAGAATACATTCATTGTTTATTTATTTATTGTTTTATATGACGTGCTCTAAGTATTTTCTTTTCATTCTTTTCTAATTAAGAGTTACTTTTACTATTTTTTGTTTGAAAACATTCAGTAATCAACATTAACATTGTCATTACCTTCTTCAATAGACTTCTAATAAGCATTATTTTATTGTAATTGTTTTCAAATAATTCTGTAAACTTAATTTATTTCTTTAAGAAGTATTTAGTGGTCTACAGAAGCTGTTCATATCCCCTAGAAAAATTGTGAAACAATCATTACATTTTCGTTTCTTATAACATGTTCCAAGGAGTGAATTAATTACAATAGTCTTCATATTTATCGACTTCTTCGGAAGTCTTTTCAAAATGATTAACTTCTTTCAATTCATTTATTTGATTATTTTATTTAATTTAACAAAAATTTAATTATATGAAAACCCCGTTCAGTTCCTTTTGTCGTCTATTTAATGTTAAAGCCTGTTCACTTTCTGAAAGTCTTGTTGGGTTCATATCTTCATTTGTTCTTAAGTTCTTTGTCGAAATTGTGTTCTTCCCTCTTTTACTTATCTTTTATTCACTATTTGCTTTACAACAATGTTGGAGAAAGCCCGAATCATCTTTTAAAGTGAAGCCAAAGGGAAGTTTATTACTATGCATCTCATTGGCAAGGTATGATATATTTAACTTTTTTATATTCTACTATCCACAAATTCATACTTCTTCTTTAAATAAGTTTTGTTCAAAACATTATTTCATGTGAACCGATCTGTTCATTGCTGAAATTTTCTTTAAAGGATTTTGCCTATGTGAACCGATCATTTGCAAATACTTTTTCTGAAGAACTAGGTGAAAAGTGGGAACTGGCTGATAGCAAAGGTAACTTGCATGTTATCAACTACAACATAAACTTAGAGAACCCTTTGATCACCCAAGGCTGGAAAAAGTTAAGAAAGTTTTATAAACTTCGAGGTCAACATGTTTTCCTATTGCGTTACGATGGTCTTTGTTTATTTGAAATTACTTTTTGTGAAACACCATCCCCAGTATCAGAGGTTGAAATTCTACAAGGATAATTCAATCCCAACGCCCTACACTACTTTCAAGTTAACAATGTCAAATTACAACTGCAAATCAAGCTACCTGGTAAATTCTATCTTCTTTCTGTCATGTTCATCTTATATTTTAACCTTTTAGTTCATTTTAGATGAAATATTTGCTTTCGATGTTGTCACCTTTTGTTGCAGGATTTGCCCACTCATTTTATTGACTATGTTCGCAAACATAGATTACGATCTGTTTATCTCCATGGACGCTTAAGCTCCGTCAAATGTAGAATGTTAATAAGGAATAAACCAAAGAAGTCAACAAAGATTGGCAAAGGTTGGAAGGACTTATGTGTCCAAAATGAAGTGCATGAAAACGACATTGTGGAATTCCAAATTCACAATGAGGAGAACCCAAAGAATTTTAGAGTTTTTGTTATTTTTGATTAGTTTAATGTGTTGTAATTTACTTTAATGTGCTAGTTCTTCTGTTTTAAATGCTTTTCGAACAATGTTTATTTTTAATATAAGCAAGAACAATATTTATTACTACTTAATTGATTGGAGTTTAGAATTTCTGTCAAAATTTTAAAGTATTAGATATTCATGTTAACTTTTTGTGTTTATTTAAACATGTATGTAATGAAAGCGTTAGATGAAGTTAAAAATCTTAGTATTTATCACTTATTTATAGATTTATAGATAATAAAAATGTATTATGATAACTTCAACGAAGAGTTTCAATTAGCCTCTATGACACAAAGGTGGTGTTTCGAGATGTGAATTTTAGAGCTACAATTAGGAGTTCAAATGTAAATTACTTTATAACAAGCTTTGTTAGTATTATTATAAATATAAATATATGAATATAAATGAGAAAACCAATACAAATAAACATTTTCGTCCATGAAGCTATCAAGCTATCAAGCTATTTTCTTTCAAAGAAATTTGTCATCGTTGTACAAATTATATATCCATAAAATTGTTTTAATTGGCACGCGTTGCACGAGCAAATAAGTATTGTTGCATATATTACTTTGATAAATAAGTACCACCAACAAAAACTACAGTGCCCAACAAAGAAGTTGTAAACCTATTTTCATGCTTACTTGCAAGTTGAATTTCTCTTTATTTGTGCCTATACAAAGGTCAACGTGCATAGCTAAGACATGTAGTTGCTCGAAATATCAGTCGTGTACTGTAAATTGCATGAAAACAAAATTTGTCATGGCTGTACCAAAAAGATTGCATTGTATAATTCCTTTAATGGGCAAATTTCCATATTATGCACCCTACACCAACCACGTCTGCATTGCTCAGTATCTACAAAGGCATATGTTTTCTACCTCTATCTAGCTAATTTAGCAGTGTGTTATATCAAGTTAATTTACATGAAATCAAAATTAATTAAAATATATACAAGTAACTTTAAACAGAACTAATTTCAACCAATAGAACCACTACTTTGAAGAATCTGCTACGTTCAACTTCACACTTCCAACAAACATTTCTGCAACCAAGGTATTCATTTGCTACGTTCATCTGCAAATTTTCCTTTCACAAGGCATATGTTGATACAATAAGAAAGCATTGATTGTGGATAAAGAAGATTGATAACATCTCAAAGGCTAGACATAATGTTAACTACATCTCTGGTAAAACCAAGAGCTTAATTTTTGTCATCTATGTTTCTGTTATATCAATTATTATGAACTTTGCATTGAATAATTACCATCATACATTTTGAACTTAGGTTGAAATCCATTTAGAAATCCATTTAGTTATATACGTACTGAGGAAAATTTTGTAGTCAAAGCAAATCTGAAGTCACTGCAACTAATATACAACATTCTCTTTATCATACATGGATCGAAAGGATTGTACAGAGGCTAGAAAAAAAAGGAAGATGATTCTGACTCGGATGGTTGAAAGAAAAAATAACCTTAATTCAGGTACGCGCTAATGGTAGTTAAGATGCATCACAACACTTGGAATTTAGCATATGTTTGTAAAGCATATCGTGCTACAACGTACATTTCAAACTTATATTCAATTTTGGAATTAATTATAGCTCCAACAATAGCAAAACAGAATAGTTAAACAAAACATACTGACAAAACCATCATCAAAGGTAATTCATGTATTCATTTTGTTATAAAGATATATAAGGTTTTTTACTTTCAATTTTTGTTGAATTCACTTAAGCAATGCATAGTTTGTATTGTAGTTGGAAATGAGCTTAGTTATATTCGCAATGGAGCTACTAAGAATGAAAATGTTAACCCATTAATTGAGTATACTTCTGGTAAGCTTCTACATAGACTTATTTATGTAGACTTCAACCATAAACCAAGTAATTATGCGAAAATAACAGTTAACATATGACTTTGTCTTTGCACTTCAGATGTAAATCAACTGAGACAAATGGTCAACAAATCTCATGAATCAGGAAGTAGGAAGCCATTAAGTGAGTTGACTTTTGGTATGTATAATTCTAGATAATTTGTTTTTGAAACTAGAATATGTAACATGTATTGACTTCTTAAACATGAATGAAAATCATTTAGTAGAGGCAAGAAGAAAAAGGAGGATGATTATTAATTCAAAGTTGACACGAAAGAGTAATAAGATTTCAGGTACAACTACAACCAAATTTGTCTACATGTATTACTTCTAATACATATCAGAATTTTGCAATCCAAGAAATGACATTGAAAGTAGGAAATTGTTAGGTGAAATACCTTCTCACAACTTACATCAGTTAAGTTATATATGATTTTGTTGAATTTCATGTTTTATTTTTTATGCATTCCAACTACAACTGCTAAATTTAACTTTTTGTATAGGTGAAGGTTCTGATGGATATATTCCAACCTCTTTAACCATTAATCCATGCTCTACAAATCTAGAAGTTATAATTGGTACATTAATGATATTCTCATCCACTAACTAACATTTAAATTTCGAATTTCTATGTAATTTAAAATTCAAATTGCTATGATTCTGCATTTCTGTTATCTGATTAAGTTATGTGGCTTAAATAATAAATGTTTGTTACCAAAATCATCGAAATTGAGACTAATACAAACTGTTGTCATGAACTTGGTGTTGTAGCATAACTAAATGAAGCCAAAAATCAAATTTTGTTTTAGAAAGGCATCATCATGGCAGCTAGACATAGACAATTTAGAACTAATAAAAATTGTGCACATGCAGTACCTACCCTAAGTTAGTAAATATGCCAAACATAAACATTATCATCAATTTTATTAAATGTTTTATTATGTACAATATTCATAAATATTCAACTTTTTGAAAGGTGAAGGTTTGGTTGAATCTGTTCCAATTTCCTTACATTCTTCATCCTTTGAATGGTTCTCATTCATCAACTAACATTTAAATTTGGAATTTCTATGTATTGAAAATTGAAATTGCTATGGTTCTGCATTTCTGTTATCTGATTAACAAGCATTAAGTTTTGTACGTTTTAGGTGAAAGTCATTTGAGTTATATTGAGAAAATGACACCTGACATTCACAGTAACAGTTCATCAAGTGAATCAATGAACAGTAAGTTAGGTACCTTTAATTATAAATGCTTGTTTGAATCCATTACCTTAAATAATATACAGTTTTATTAAGATGGTGCTCCATGTAACTTACTGAACTTTAGGTGGAAGTCAATTTACTTATATTGACAAAACAAGAGATGACATTGAAAATATCACACCGTCAAGTGAAACCAGTTTTTGTAAGTTATGTGGCAGAACCAAATGAAGCCAGAAATCAAAATTTGTTTCATAAAGGCATCATCATGGCAGCTGGACATAGGCAATTCAAAACAAATGAAAATTGTGCAGATGCAGTACCTATCCCAAGTTAGTAAATGTTCCAAACATAAACATGACCATCAATTTTATTAAATGTTTTATTATTTAGAAATATTCATAAATGTTTTATTATTTAACAATATTCATAAATATTTAACTTTTTGAAAGGTGAAGGTTTGCTTGAGTCTATTCCAATTTCCTTATAGACGTCATCCCCTAAATGTTCAGAATTAATTGAAGGTATTATATGTACCACATTTGATAATATACAATTTTGTTTCATTTTCGTGTGAATCACAATATATAATTTTGTTTTATCATGGCAAATTTCTTATGAATCTATTAGAAGATTAATAGCAATTCAATCATCCCATTCTTCTCATGAATCAGGAAATACGAAGCCATTATCTGAGCTGACTTCTGGTAATTATAATTTTAAGTAAAACTAATTTTAACTCAAGAAACTTTAATTCATTTACAAACAATTTGTTTCTTCATTCTAAGAAAACTTTTTTTGAAACTAAAATATGTAAAGTTGATTAGTCAAATGAAAACAAAGGAACATTTTTTAATAAAGTGTGCTTGATAATATCATAATGAGTGATAAAGCATGAACAAACTTCTTAGAAATCAATGAAAATCATTTAGCAGATGCAAGAAGAAAAAGGAAGATGCTTATGAAGACGAATGTTAAATATTCTTTGAACATCATCCAAACAATAAGCAAGACATTGGATTATGATGAACAATTTCAACAACATCAAAATGAAGGTAGAACTTTTTTTTCCTCAATTGTTATCATTGATTGGATGCTTATGTTTATAAAATTTAAACCTCATACATTATGTTCAAAATATGTTTTGCAGTTGACATTCAAGTGGTTTTTACCTATGATCTATACTCAAAAGCTGAAATCCAAGGTCAGTTTGTTTTTTCAATTGTGTATGTTGTGTTATAATAGTTTATTATGATTGGTTATGAATATTATTGTTTGTGGTATAAAAACTGTTGATATTGAACAACCTTGCATAGAATGTCAACATTGTCATGCAGAGTTATGGTATGAAGAAAGAGCTGAGAAATCAAAGAGATTAAAAGAAGTTGACTTCTCAATGTGTTTCCAAAAGGGAAAGGTACAACTGCCTTTGTTACAAAAACCACCAAAATCGTTGGCAGCTTTATTAAGTAGTGAAGATCATAGAAGCAAGAATTTCTTTGATAACATTAGAACTTATAAAACATGTTCTCTTTCACTTCCATTAGTGGGAAGATTAATTCTTCAATTAATGATGAATCTGGCCCTCCTCATATCATTCTTAATGGACAAGATTTTCATCGCATTGGAAGTTTGCTGCCAGAAAATGGATCGACTCCAAAGTTTGCACAACTTTATATTTATGATACGAAGAATGAGATGTCTCATACATTGAGTCACTTTGGGTAAGTATTGTTATTAATTTGAATATATGTTTGCTGATTTAATTGTTCATAAAGATTAAATATTTCTTTTTCTTTTTCCTATAGGACAAAGGTAGAAGAAGCAACATTTGGTAAATCTTTGATTGTTGATTTAACTAAGATGATTGATGAACACAATGTTCTTGATAAATCATTTAGAAGAGTCGGAGATTTGTTACATCATGATTCAAAATCAGATTTCACATTGAGACTGTTTAGAAATCGGTTTAAAGATCCTAGAGTGTATAATACACCTTCATCAGATGAGGTAGTATCATTAATAGTAGGTGATATTGGTAACATGGAAGCAGGAAGAGACACAATTGTAAAAAAAAATTTGGTCAATTGACAAGATTGCATGAAACACATATTGCATTCATTCCACTACAATATTCGTTGATGTTTCCATTTGGAGAGGATGGTTATTAAGAGGACATTCCTATTAGAAACTCTCAAAATGGCAATGAAAATCGTAAGAGAATTAGGATTTCTTTAAGGGAGTTCATTGCTTTCAAAATCCAAGAAAGAGTTTTAGAGTTTGGGAATATAGTTTATGCACGCAGGTTGTTTCAACAATTTGTGGTTGATTGTTATACTATGATTGAAGCTCAAAGATTGTCTTTTATAAGAGCAAATCAGAAATTGATACGATCTGATATTCTTAATGGCTTACAAGAAGTTGTGAATAGAGGAGAGGCAGATCCGTCTTCAATTGGTAAACGTGTGGTTCTACCTACTTCTTTTACTGGCGGTATGAGGTATATGTTTAATAATTGTCAGGATGCTATGACTATCTGTAAGAGATTTGGATATCCAGATTTGTTTATAACTATAACGTGTAATGTGAATTGACTTGAAATTCGTGATTTTCTCATGTCAAAAAGGTTAAAACCTGATATTGTTTATAGAGTCTTCAAAAGGAAGCTAGATGAAATGATGACAAATTTCAAAAAGAAAAAGTTTTTTGGGACAGTTACTACAGGTAAATAAATTTCAATACTTACGTTAAACAACATCAAATTATGATGCTACCAATTTGTCTAAGGAGATTTACTTTTTTTACAGGCATGTATACAATTGAATTCCAAAAAAAAGGTCTACCACATGCCAATATATTGCTATGGTTGGATGGAGAAAATAAACTACAAAATTCAAGAGATATAGATAGAGTAATCTCCGCTAAATTACCTCATCCAGATTTATACCCAAAATTATCAAAAGCTGTTGCAACTTACATGATACGTGGACCATGTGGAGCTGCTAATTTCAAGTCACCTTGCATGAAAGAAGGTAGATGCTCCAAATTTTATCCTAAGAAATTTACATCTACAACTTTTATTGATGAAGATGGTTATCCACATTATAAACTTCGTGATAATGGTCTAATTGTGCAAAAGAATGGAGTTGAACTATGTAACAACAATGTTGTTCCTTACAGTCCACTTCTTTTGATGAGGTATCAAGCTCATATCAATACAGAATATTGCAATAAGTCCAATTCAATTAAATATCTTTTTAAATATGTCAACAAAGGTCCAGATAGAGCTACAATTAAGATTTCTCCTTCTTCTGAAAATTCTACAGAAACAACTATTGTTGATGAAATCAAGAAATACTATGATTGTAGGTACTTATCTCCATGTGAGGCAGTGTGGAGAATTTTTGGTTTTGACATCCGCCAAAGGTGGCCTGCAGTTTAGAGATTAACTTTCCATCTCCCCAATGAACAATTAGTTTTGTTTAAAGATGATGATGAAGAAATTGATGTGATCTTGAGCAACCACCAAAATTTAAATACTATGTTCTTAGCTTGGTTTGAGGCTAATACAATATATGATGAGGGAAAAACATTGACTTATTCTGAATTCCCAAGTAATTTTGTCTGGATGCCTCAACATAAAAAATGGAAACCAAGAAAGCAAGGTTGTAATATTGGAAGACTTACTTTTGTTCCACCTGGATCTGGTGAATTGTATTACATGAGGTTATTATTAACAATTCAAAAAGGTTGCATTGATTATGATAGCATCAAAACGATTAATGGAATAACTTTCAAAACATACCAAGAGGCTTAATGTGCTTTAGGACTTCTTGCATACGATAGATAATTTATTGATACAATCAAAGAAGCAAGCCATGTTGCATCTAGAAATCAACTAAGGTTATTTGTATACTTATTAACCATGAATACAATATCTAAACCAGATGTAGTCCGGGAATCTACTTGGAAATTGTTGTTAGATGGAATCTTACATCAAAAGAGAAAGGAGTTCAATTTACCAGGTATTAAATCCATTCATAACTCTAAGTTAACTATATCATTATAAAATTAAATTATGAATTATGTTTTGTAGGTCTACAAATTGCAGAAGATGAGCTACACAACTTGTATCTTCTAAAGGTGAATGAGTTATTGTTGTCAAATGGTAGGTCCTTAAAAGATTATATTTGCCTACCTTAGCCAGATCGTTCAGATTCATTATTATTTCAAAATATATTTATTATTGATGAATTGAACTATAATGAACAAGAGATGACAACACTTCATTCATCACTTCTGTAGTTGCTCACTGATGAGCAACGACATGTTTGTGAAGAGATCATTATGACAATAGTAATTTCACAAGTAGCAGGACTATTTTTCCTATCTGGTATAGTGGAACAAGAAAAATATTTATATGGAGAACATTGTCAGCTACTATTAGATTAAAGAGAATGATTGTGCTTAATGTTGCTTCAAGTGGAATTGCTTCTTTGTTACTTCCTGGAGGAAAGACATCACATTCCACGTTTTGTATTCCATTGATAATAAATGAAGAATCAACTTGCAACATAGCATAAGGAAGTCTTCGTGCTAAACTATTGATTGAAGCAAAATTGATTATATGGGACAAAGAACCCATAATGAATAGATTTTGCTTTGAAGCATTTGACATGACTTTGAGAGATATAATGAGAGCTCAGAATGAGGAAAATAGCTCAACCTTTCAGTGGAAATGTCATTGTTTTAGGAGGTGATTTTAGGCAAATATTGCCTGTTGTCAAAAAAGGCTCAAGATATGATGTTCTTAAATCATCAATTAATTATTCATATCTTTGAAAAAATTGCAAAGTGTTGAAACTTACCCAAAATACGAGATTGAACATCGCAAAATGTGTGCATACTACAAGAGATATTAAAGAATTTGCATATTGGATCTTACAAATTGGAGATGGAAAAATGGAGTTAAATGAAAATGGTGAAGGCAATCTTGAAATATCACAAGATCTTTTAATTCAAAGTACTTCATCACCTTTACTGTCATTGGTTGAATTTGTTTATCTAGAATTTATGCATAATATGATGTCTCATGGATTTTTTGATGATAGAACAATACTTTGTCCCACCAGTGAATGTATAGAACAAGTAATCATTCTTTTTAAAATACCTAGTTAAGAAATAACTTATTTAAGTTTAGACACACCTTGCAAATCTGATGAAGATAAAGAAATTCAAAGTGAGTGGTTTACATTTGAGTTCTTGAATGATATAAGATGTTCTGGTTAGAGCGGTCAAAATAGGCTTGGCCCGATGGGCTGGCTTGTATAGCCTATGATCCAGGTCAGGTTAGGCTTAAAAAATTGTGGCCTAAATAACAATAGGTCTTTTTTAGCCTGACCCATTTGGCCCGATGCCCATATGGGCCAAGGCCAGGCTGGCCTGTAGGCTAAGGGGTTGGCCTGTTTATTTTTTATATTAAATTTTTGTTCTTAATTATCATGTTGTAATACTAAAGAAAGAAACCCTAGTGTCTCAGAGTCTCTGTTCTCTTCTCCATCTCTTCTCTTCCTTTCTCACAAGCTCTTCCATCTCCTCTATTACAATGCTTCTCTTTCCTTGTATCACCTTTACCACCACAGTTTCACGCTTCCATCATAACTTCTCTGTTTCACATTAGGTTAGGTTCTTCCTTATTTTTTGTTAATTTATATTATCATTTTTTGCATTTCTAATCAAAACTTTATATATGCTTTTGTTTTCCTTGTATTATCATGAGTTTGTGTTATTTTGTTAATATTTGTTGAGTTATAAAGTAAAATTATTATAAGTATTAAATAGGTTTTTATGTTTTTTTATCTCTTACATTGCAGAGTTCTTATTCCCTATGACAATATCAAGTAGTTACTCCTCCAATTACTGATCCATCTTATGATAACAAAAGAAACAATGTTGAACAAAATTGTGGAGAGACCAAGAAAACAAAAGAAATATTGTAATATTTTTTGAATTTTTAATTAGGCTAAAAATGGCCCATTGGCCTAACATAGGGTCAGGCTAGACTAAAAATTGTGGCCCATTTTAAAATATAGGTCAAGTTAGACTATCAGATTTTCTGAACTCAGCCTGTAAGAACAGGTCAGGCTGGGTCGGCCGCCCGTTTTGACAACTCTAGTTCTGGTATCCCAATCATTCATTTAGATTGAAAGTTGGTGTACCTATAATGATTTCAAGAAATCTTGATCAAGCAAATGGTTTGTGTGATGAAACAAGATTGCAAGTCAACAACCTAGGTAAGAATGTAATTTCTGCAGGAAAGAGTGTTTGTGATCAAATTTTTCTAACAAGAATAGATCTTATGCCTTCTGACTCAAGTCTTCCTTTCAAATTCCAAATGAAACAATTTTCCATCTCTTTATGCTTTGCAATAACAATCAATAAAAATCAAAGACAATCACCATCTAAAGTAAGACTTTATTTGCAGCGTCCAAAAGTGAAGTCCAAGAAAAGATTGAAAATCCTCATTTTAAATGAAAACAAAAATTTAGCCACCATGCCAAAAAATATAGTATACAAAGAGATTTTTAAAAAAATTCTTTAAACAAAAAAGTTATTTCAATTAGTAATAATTTAAACTCTTTACTTAATATAATTTTTAATCTTAAACACTGCATTTATTTATTTCTCATCTTATTCTTTTCATTATACTTTAAACAGAATAATAAGCTTTTGTTTTCAACATATCCAATACATAATTTAAAATAGACTTTATCTCATATTACTAATATAAAAAATTATAAACTTTAATATATAGACTTTTTGTTATTGTTTTTTATATTACTCTAAAGTATATACATATTTATATTAATTCTTCTCAAATATATAGTAAATCATGTTTAAAGTGCTCCTTACATTGCACGGGTAAAAAAACATGTGTATATATGTCACATATATATACACACATATATACTCACACGAGCGCTTAAATTCAACACATTTTCAATGACTATGATCGGCATCGCATAGACGCTTAAAGGGAGTTATTTATCTAAAATTTGAAAGTTTTACAATGTCATGTACATTCAAAAACTACAAAAAAACCATTGTCATACTAAAATTAGTAAAGTGAAATTTTAACTTTAGCCATATTAAATTTTTTTCAAGTGAAATACAAGTTCTTACTGGATAGGACCACTTGTGCTGTGTTACTTCTTTACGTAACTCACTTATGCAATGGACGGTAACTTCATCAGAAAAAATGTTAAATTAACGTTATTTAACTTTAATCAACTCACATAAACAACTGAGTTAGATAAGTTCTAAGGGCATTTAAACCAAATTTCAATCAGCGAATCTTAAATCCCATTGTGACACTATCGAAGACGGGGAAAAAGGATCACGTATTTAAAAATATACACACAATATGTCAGATATTAATATCATACAATTGATCGAATATAATGAAGTTAGTTTCATCATTCAAGTTGTAGTAATACCAAACATAAAGATAGCTGGGAAATATTACTTTTACCACAAGGCCAAAACAGTGGACAAATTCCTCTTTACCAACCTGTCTTGATTGCCTGCATGAGAGGCCATCACATATGAGCACAAATTAATTCATACATGAATTTTAGTAGCATAATAACGACGGAGTATCAATAAATCAAACAACAAATCAAGCTACCCATGGTCAGCTATTCAGTAATACAAAGACAGCTATCACTTTGGTAACAAATAAATTCTCATTTTGACAATTGAAGTCAATGCAACTAGAAACTGCATCTTAGACACACAATGAGCCTACACCAGTTCCAGCAATATGATGCATTACACTTAAAAAATTATTTACAAAGGAAAATATTGTTATAAACGGATCTAAAGCCATATTTTCAACTCAGACTCCAAAATGAACCAATTCACAATGATAATGAGTTTGTACTACGCATAACTACTATCATGATCTAAACAAGATGAAATGCCATCATGCTTTCCAGTCAATAATATTTGCAAGTAAGGGATGAATTATGACCAAGATTTGATACATTTGATCAAAATGTTAAGATCCCATGTTTAATATCGAGAAACTGTAAGTAAAGGATGATCCAGCAAAAGCAAACAAAAGAAATATTCATTGAATTCAATTTAAATCTTAACTACTTCAAATATATAACACAATTACTGGGAAATATAAGATCTATGTTATCAATAAATCAAATTGTAAGAGTATTTGAGGAATCATATTACCTAGAACTTCGTCAGAAATCAGAACTACCCTTCCATCATACAACAAGGCATACCTCAACTAGGATTTGAGACAGTTCAATATATGGCAGAGATAAATAATCCATTTCTTCAATACAAACTTTGTCAATAAAAGCACCAATAGCTGATTCTATCATTGGATTAGTGACAAAATTCAATGATATATTAGCATACCTGTACACGTATTTTATCTGCTGCATAACTATTTTCAGAAATAGCACGCCTCAACTGTCTTCAGTTTCTTTGCTGACCCTGCTGCAGCCATCACGTTCCATGTAATCAGCAGCATCTTGTAAATGACTTTCGGCAGGGTGTATGATCTTACCAAATAGCAGAATTGAACCAGAACCAACTCTGGTGTTGCAGTGCCGGGTCCCAGTAAACTCAGTGTCAAAGGAATGTAAACTACTCTGGCTATGTGGTGACAGGTCATCTGATTGAGAACTGCTAATGTTTAGCTCTGTTGAAACAATTCCCAAACTTTGCACAGTATTGTTCCCAAAGGAACTACTACCCATATACAGATAAGAGTTATCGTTTAAAAAGTTAGAAAAACTTGATGGAGAAAATAGATCATGCCTGGCTCCCTGCATGCCAGCAGGAAAAGTATCATAACTCAACAATTTTTTATCCATGTTTCCCATAGTTGAGCTAGGGAAACCTGTCATAGGCAAGAAGGGGTCTCCCTCCCTATCATTTAACAGTCCAGAACCCGGGTCAACTCTAAACCTTTTTGAAGGGGAAAACGCTGTATGGAGTGCAAGTGAGGGGGAAACAAGTTCCACCTGCCAAGGACTGACTCGCTTTGCATTCTGCAAGACTTCGGGTTCATCCCAGTTAACCTATGATATTGAGATCATAAAAAATGGTAAGAAGCCAATAGCAACCATTTGAGATAGATAAGAAATTATAAAACTAAATTTTCTGAGACAACGGTTTCTTATCAATAACAACAGTATGCCATCACAAATCACAAATGAAATGATACTATGATCCGTTGATACGATATTACAGGAGAGAAAGAACTCTAACAATAAAGGGACATAAATGCTATCTGTTTTTAGAAAGAAAAGAAACTACCAATTTAACAAAACAATATCACCCCTCAGAGGCAGAGCTTAATTATAGCTCAATTATTGTGTATTACACCCCAGAGTAGAATATTTGGACACAGAAATGAAAGAAGCAGGTTATAGATTCAAATGCGAAAATTTTACATCTTACCCTAAGTCTTAGCAAAAACACAGATTTGATATATCTTAATAAACTTAGAGCACTACAGGTCTTCCATTTTCTCAGCTCAATCTATTTATGAACAAGGTAAATATAAACTATCCAAACATTTGGTAATATCACGCATCCATTCTCTACTTTCATTAATACTGAACTGCGAATATTTTCTGCATTGCCTCCACAGTAAAACTGTCCTCTTGTGGTCACGAAGCACTATTATTCAGAATCGATCATAAGATAAGATGTGATTTCCTTACCCTCTCTAATCTTTCCCACTTGCATTGAGCGTGAGACTGATCACATGAGGTATAAAGCAAAACAATTAACCCTCTCCAATTTAATTTTATAAAAAAACTCCTAAGTCCATTCCAAACAGTAAGTTATCAAGATCCCAAGATTTCATTATACTTTTATGCTTCATAAACCATAATTACTTCCAGAGCACGTTAAAATATAATTTATTAAATACTATTACGGCTAAAAATAGTGACTATTAAATACTTTCTTATATAATAAACGCATGCTTTTCTAACATAAACTTTCCATTTCTGTTTTCCAAATAAAGACCAGTTGCTAGCATTTGGCAAAACTTCAAGAGTACATTGCATCATCCCACTCTTTCTTTCAGCACAAGAAAGACCCTGTTTGGATCAACTTCTAACTTAAGGAAACTTTTTAATTGAGATAAGTATTTGATTACTAACTTTACAAGTTCACATGAATGAGCTTCCAAAAATGCTCAAGTACCTAAGTTAAATTTAACTCACAAAAACATTTATTCATGACACTTCCTCGATTATTTTATTTGCTTCTCCAACAAATTCATCGAAATTGGCTCATAGACAATGCAATTCCTCAATCACACAACACGATGCAAACAAAGCATACCTGAAGCATGCGCCAAGGTCCATTGTCAGAGGCATAGGCAGAAGTCACGGTCCCTTGAAACCACGTCATTCTAGAAGAATCCTCAGTCTCCATTCCTATCTTCACTCTCATTCCACCAACCCACGCGCACTTCATGGCGTCCTCCACAACCTCAGCACTCACCACGAAATCCGCAAAACCCGCCCTCGGATAATACACCACCTCAAATGGCGCGTTCCGCACCACGGACTCCGCGGCGGCCGCAACCGCCTTTGGCGACACTCTTCCAGTCGCGCTACGCGAAAACCCCTCCCCCTGCACCGGCGGCTGCTCAACATCCACAAGAGAGGTAGAGGAGGAGAACCGCGTCGCACGGCGGATCCCGACTGAGACGTTCCCGTCGGAGTCCTTGACGAACACGACGGAATCGCCGGCGATAAGCTTCTTGTGGTTGACGAACTTGCTCCAGCCAGTGGTGAAGAGGTGCCGACGCGGAGTGCCACGGTAAATGTGGCGGAATCGCCACGCGACGCCGTGGACGTCGGTGACGGAGAGGAGTTGGACGGGAGGATCGGCGCGGAAATCAAGCGGAGGAAAGACGGAGTCAGCACAGAAGCGCGGCACGGAGAAGCCGCCGCCGTTGTTGGCGTCGGAGGGCGTGAGGATTTTGGAGAACGAAACGACGCCGTTTTGGCACTCGCGCTCGTCGTCGTCGTCCTTTTGGCTGTTGCTTTCGTCGTTTTGGTGGTTATGGTGGAAGGGGTGAGGGAGGGGAGTGAGGAGGAGCTTGGCGAAGACCTCGTCGGAGAATGGATCAGCGAGCAAATCGCGGGAGGACACATGGCAGGGAACGAAGGGGATGGAACGGAAGGGAGGGGAGAGCGAATGTGAGGGAGTGGCGTGCTCCATGTGGCCCTGAGGGAAGTAGTAAACCCTAGAATGCAGCTTCGGGATGTGCACAGCAGCGCCGGCGCATGCCCGCCAGATTTTGGGGTCAACCCGGCGAGGTTGCGGTGAAGGCTGCGGTGGAGGCATGTTGAATTGAACTAGAGAGAAAGGAAGGTGGGAGTAGGGTTTATATTTTGAGACATGAGAAGGCGAATGTGAAAGTGAGGGAGTGTGGCACTGCCAGTGCCAATATTGCAACTGTCCGCGCTTTTCTCTCTCAGTTGTTGTCTATGATCGAATTTGGAACGAGCGATTCTCGGTAGTCGGTTATGTTTTCATTTATTAGATAAAAAGTTAAAGTGCCACTATTCTACATTTTATCCCTTTCCTAATTTCCTTCTTTTTACTTTCTTGTATAGTATATACATTAATTTATCTGCAAACAAACTAGATATATTTATTAATGTGAAAAACGTATTTCAAATCTTTCTCAAAAAAATTAACATAGTTAAAAGAATTTAACATATAATTGTTAAAATTATATTGCCTTTGAAATACTTAGAGTTACTACAATTCATGTAAAAATAATACATTTTACCGCACTTATTTGTAAAATAAATATTTAATTGCACATTTTGTTATTGAATCTTGACATTTTGCATCTTTTAGTATTGAAGGTTTTATTTCCTGAGTTTTGGTATTGATGCTTTCAATTTCTAGCACATTTTCCTTAAAAGGTATTTCAAATTTTAATAGTGTAATGACGTGACATGATTGGAAATTGATAAATATTGCACCTTAAAAAAATAATTTGTTGGATTTATAAGACAAAATAATATGGTTGAAGATGAAAAAAATTTAGCCACTGCTGTAGTAAATTTATAAATAAGGTAATTCTTGTTTTCGTTGATTCTCGTTTGAATAAATCTTATCACCGTTATACTGTTAATTAATATAAAAAGTATTTTGTTATATTCAATTTAGAATTTAAAATTGTAAATACTAGTAACCGAATAGATTAAAAAGTTTTTCATAGATTAAAAAGTGAATTTTTCTTTTTTTTAACTTTTTTTTATGTATGTTATTATTCTTTATATTCATATTCTTTTTTTATCATAATAAAATTGTTATAACAAGATAATTGTAAGATTGTTACTATTTACTATTATCATTACTATTATCATCATTATCACAAAATTATTGTTTGGTGGTACCATAACTCCATTATTCACCATCACAAGATTATCATTATGAGAAGTCATTACAAGACTACCATCACAAAAATGTCACTCTAAGACTATTTTACACTTACCATTGTGACTGTGCTAATCATTATCACAATATGCTTGATTTTGGACAATGTAAAAAGGAAAATGAATAAAGACAACATTTTTTTAAATCTAACTTTTGAGGTCAATTATTTTGATTTTTATGTCACATGTATTTATATAATTTTTTAATAGATAGAAAGTCATGATTGTGGCAATAGATGTATTGAAGGAAACAATGTCATTTTACTCAATAAAGTTTTATTTTAGGATAGTAAATGATGTTGATTTGATCTTCTTATGGTTGATTTGACAAATTAATGAGTTATGTTCTTACAAGGTCAAG
This sequence comes from Lablab purpureus, assembly GCA_030347555.1. Taxonomy (NCBI): domain Eukaryota; kingdom Viridiplantae; phylum Streptophyta; class Magnoliopsida; order Fabales; family Fabaceae; genus Lablab; species Lablab purpureus. The sequence goes on along the minus strand of CM059261.1, from coordinate 13,480,705 downwards.
GTAACCTTTTGTAACTCTCTTATCTTTGTGTGCTTGTTCAATTTTGAAGGGTGCTTGCAAAGACTCTCTGAAGCTTAAGTGAGAGAGGTCAGAAATATAAGTAAATGCATAATGAATTGATATCATACCTTGGCATTGTTACCTTTTTATACTACTTTTAATGGGTTTCACATGCATGTCTCTTGAGGATAAGACTATATCCTTTCTAATCTTAGTTTAGGAATTTGCTAATGTAATTACCAGTTTAAGCTTGTACTAATGCATAATTAACAATGTTGATGATGTTAAGTAGGTTTGTGAAAACAGGAAAAAACACAAAAAGTGTGGGTTGAATTGTGTTTCAAAAATTTTCACAAACAAAAACAATTTTTTTGTCAAGTAAAGCTTGAGCAAATGAAGTTTTGACTTCAACACACGCACACACTCTGTTGGTTAAAACGTTTTGTAAATGAAAGCTCATCAAATATAAAATTCTTCCCTTTTCATTAGCAACAATTATAACATGCAATGGAGTTAAAATTTAAGAAAAAAGAATATTTGATGGAGCCTATGGTGCGGCTAGCTCCATGGATGCGTGTGAAGGATGAAAAGATGGCGAAAGCATGAAATTTTGTTCGGTGGAAAGGTGAAGGAAAAGTGTTTTCGGTGGAGCAATGATGTGTTGTGTAGTTTAGAGATCCTAGAAGAGCTAGGAGAAGAACCTAATCACAAGGAAGGTGCCTTGTGAGACTAAGCCAAATGGAGAAGAACCCTAGGAGATTGAAGAGAGTATGCGGCTATGCTAATTGGTAGCATAACATTTCTTATTCTCTAAAGTGTTTTTACATGAGGTATAGTAGTGTATTTATAGGAAAAGTGGACAAACTAGGGTCGGTCATGCTTGTGTGCAATGGGGAGCGCGACACATGCTTTGAAGAAACCCTAGTCACCTCCCGTTGTTGGGCTTAGGTTTCTCAACACACCCCTCTTATCTTTATATACACTTCCTTTTTGTCACTTATACTAATGGGTTAGAATACAACCCCTAACAGATTGCTAGTCACACCTCTATTTTCCTATATACACTTATTTACTATATACACCTCTAGTTTTCTATATACATTACCTTATTGGTCAGCTAAGCTAATGGGCTAAAATACAAGCCCAGAAAAAACAATACTATTTACACCTCTTATTCTTCTATATGTACTTCCTCTAGAATGACCCATGTGAATAAAAGCTTGGGTCGACGTATCTCATTGGAGGCCAAATCTTCTTGTATCCTCCTTGCCATGGCCCTGGTGGTTGGTCCCTTGGTTAGGGTCTTCCATCATCTCCTCCCTCTTGAAGAGGATTTGACCTCAAATCCAAAGTGTTTGTTGCTCCCTCACTATCCCCTACAAAAGGAATTAAATCAGTCACATTAAAAGTAGGATGAACAACATATTCAGCGAGCAAATCTAATCTATAAGCGTTATCATTGATCCTTTGTAGGACCTAAAAGGGACCATCGCCTTAGGGGTTAAGTTTGGATTTCCTAAGTGTAGGAAACCATTCCTTCCTTAGAAGAAGCCAAACCCAATCCCCTTCATTAAATATCATAGCTTGCATTCCCTTATTATTAATTTTGTTGTATTTCACAGTTTGTTGTTGTATCTGAGCTTTAATCTTCTCATGCATTTTCTTGATAAATTCAGATTTAGATGCCCTATCCTTGTGAATAAATTCATGAGGATTAGGAAGATGTCTGTCTTAAATCTAAAGGAGTAAGAGAATTAAACTCATACACAACCTCAAAAGGAGAAATTTTAGTAGTTTTATGAACCACTTTGTTATATGCAAACTCAATATGAGGAAGGTACTCATTCCAGGATTTGTGATTGCCCTTGAGGACCACCCGAAGCATAGTAGATAGAGAACGATTTACTACTTCTATCTGCCCATCAGTTTGGGTATGACAAGTAGTAGAAAACTGTAACTTAGTCCCTAATCTATTCCAGAGTGTCCTCCAAAAATGGCTAATGAACTTAGTATCCCTATCAGATACTATAGTTTGGGGTAACCCATGAAGACAAATCACTTCCCGAAAGAAGAGTTTAGCTATGTTGCTAGCATCATCCACTTTGTGACAGGGTATGAAATGGGCCATTTTACTTAAACGATCCACTACCACAAAGATGGAATCAAAACCTCGTTCGGTCCGAGGTAAAACAAGGACAAAGTCCATGCTAATATCAACCCAGGGTGATGCTGCGATAGGAAGTGGAGTGTAGACTTTATGAGGCATTGCTTTAGACTTGGCCTGTAAACATGAAATACATATAAAACAATGTCTTTGGACGCCCCTCCTCATATGGGGCCAAAAGAATTTTTCTTTAAGCGTGCTTAGGGTCTTTTCAACCTTGAAGTGCCCCATGAGACCTCCTTCGTGGGTCTCCTTTATAAGGAGTTTTCTATGTGATCCTTGAGGTACACACAATTTTCCTTCTTTAAAAAGATACCCCTCAGATACATAAAAATCTTGTTGTGGTTTTTCTAAGAAACTAGCAAAAATAGTAGAAAACTTATAATCATCTTCATACAACTCATGAATGTGGTTAAATCCAAGAATTTGAGCTCCAAGAGTAGTAAGAAGGTTGTGCCTCCTAGACAGGGCATTAACCACAATATTTTTTTGCCCTTCTTATACTTGATCACATAAGGAAATTGATCTAAGAATTCTACCCATTTGCCATGCCGCTTGTTTAACTTACCTTGACCCTTCAAATATTAAGTGACTCATGGTCACTATGAATGACAAACTCCTTGGACACTAAATAGTGTTCCCAGGTTTGAAGAGCCCGAACAAGTGCATAAAGTTCTTTGTCATAGGTGGGGTAGTTGAGAGAGGCACCATGTAACTTTTCACTGAAATATGCAATGGGGTGTCCTCCCCATAACAATACCGCACCTATGCCTACACCAGATGCATCACATTCTAGCTCAAAAGTTCTTGAAAATCAAGAAGAGCTAGAATAGGTGCATTAGTGAGTTTGCTTTTAAGGTTTTCAAAAGATTTTTTATGTTTTTCTCCCCAATAGAACGACACATCTTTCTTCACCAACTCATTGAGAGGTGAAGCTAAACTGGAGAAATTAAGAACAAACCTTCTGTAAAAAGTTGCTAATCCATGGAAGCTCCTAACATCTCCCACATTTTGTGGAGTAAGCCATTCTTGGATGGCCTTGATTTTTTCAGGATCCACATGAACCCCTTTTTGACTCACTATAAATCCTAGAAAAACAACACTATCTACACAAAAGGTACATTTATCTATATTTGCAAAAAATTTATTTGTTCTAAGAACTAACAAGACTTTTCTCAAATGGGATAAATGTTCCTCCAGACCTTACAATACACTAAAATGTCATCAAAATAAAAAACTACAAATTTTCCTATACAATCCCTCAAGACATGATTCACAAGTCGCATGAAGGTGCTTATATAAGCCACTCATATAAGCCAAACTTGGTCTTAAAAGCAGTCTTCCACTCATCTCCCTGTTTAATACGAATGTGGTGATAACCACTTTTTGAGATCAATTTTAGAAAATACAGTGGACCTATGCAACTCATCCACCATGTCATCAAGCCCCATAATTGGGTGTCGGTACTTAATGGTAATGTTATTGATGGCTCTGCAGTCACAACACATTCTCCATTTCCCTTCCTTCTTGGGCATCAACAAGACTGAAAAAACACAAGGACTGAGGCTCTTTTGAACCCAACCCTTCTCCGACAACTCTTGAACTTGAGTCTCTATCTCCTTGGTTTCTTGCGGATTGGTCTTGTAGACTGGCCCTAGGCACAAGATCTATCTGATGTTCGATACCATTGATAGGAGGAAGGCCCACAGGACCTTGAATAGGGAAAACATCATCAACTCTTTTAAAAGATTTTCAACCTCAGGAGATAATGACTGCACTTCATGAGTTGTGGCAGTGCATGTGAGTGCTCCTTTACACAAAAGGAGGTATGGGGTTGTTTGTGCAGGAGAACTTGTGAAATGTTATTTACAAAATCGTCCTTCAAAACAACCGAGTGGGAAGGAGCACCAAGTTCCCATACCTCTTGTCCATCTTTAGCTAAACACTGGAAATTTTGTGGACTTCTTTTAAAGGTTTTTCACTTTCTCTCTTAGCTTTCATTTGTGTTTGATCTACTATCACCTACTAAGGTGTTAAGGGATGAAGCACAAACTTCTTGGTCCCATGGTGGAAGGTAATCTTTGTAGTAACACTGTTAGATTAAGAGATATATCAAGAAGGGGGGATGAATTGATATAGTATTTTCTTGGAAAACTGTCCAGTGTCAAATTTTTCTTTTGTTGTCAAGAACATATTAGTTTACTTATTACAGAAAACAGTCGATTAGTTATATTAGAGAAATATAAAAGAAGCTTAAAGAAGAGAAAGAATGCACAAGAATTTATACTAGTTCACTCTTTTTCAAGAGCTACATCCAGTTTCAATCTGTAACATTAACAGATCACAATAACACTAATTGAACAATTCTTTACAAGAACCACTCTTCTAAAGACTAACAAAACCAAAAAGATGAAATTCTAAACACTATAGAATTCAATCTAAACTAGACTCACACCAAGTCTACAGTGATCACCCCAATCACAGAAATACAGATTTTGTAAATTCACAAAACTATACCAAACCAGGTAAAACAAAATTCAGAATACACTAATGAAAGACCCTTTTCTTGATTCTTTCTAAAACTGAATTCTTTAATGGATTTGTGAGAATGTAATAGCTTTTTCATAATTATCTCTTCTCTGTTCTCTCTTCTTTTGAATCTCCCATGAGAATTGTATTTATAGAGAAAGAGACAAACTCCAATAGCTGATATTCTGTTCTGTCATACTAGAAGAGTCTGGAACAAAATAGTTAGCTAAACAACAAAATAGTTAGCTGAATTCATTAAAACACATTCCTTGTATATTTCCTGTATTAATGAAAATAGCAGACTAATATATCAAAATTAGCTAACTAATTAAAGATAATCTGACATCAAATCAAAATTGTAGAAACACCATTTAATCATCAACTGTTTCAGCAACATCATCAAATCAAATTTATCAACAAACTCCCTCTATTTGATGATGGCAACCTGCAAAACCTGTTGAAATCAAAGAGAATAGATGGAAGATTATCTCCCCCTTTAACATTAGCAAATAGGCAGTGTTTTAATAAACCAGAAATTAGTTGCAGATCGTATTACAGACCATAAATTGTTCATGAAACAACATCATAAAAATGAAAATATTGAAAGGTAATTAAACAAAAGATATTAATCTTCATCTTCATCTTCATCATTCTCGTCGTTATCACCTTCATCATCATCATCCTCATCATCATCTTCATCATCATCATCTTCATCAGCATCCTCATCCATGGCAGCAGCAGTTCCAGAGGTGCCTTCAAAGGCTTCAACAGAAACTTGAATTTATGCAAGTTGTTGCTGTATGAGTTCGATTTCATAATCAATGTTTATGAACCTTGCAACCATGGTTTCATGAGTATTACGCTTCCATCTCAACAAATTGCCACAGGCCTTGAGTTTAAAGAGTGTTCCTGATAAACATCAGATTCTCATTGTGTAACCATGTGAACTTAAGCACTTTGGGAGTTAAAATAAGCTTTCGTTGCATTTTAAGTTCTAGTGATTCAACAGTTTCAGCTTCTTCTTCATTGTCAGACACAGTTTCTTCTCCAGATTGATTTCCTTCATCATGCACAGGAGAAGGAATCCTAACACGAACTTTGATCCTCTTTGAAGGTTTCCCTATAGTTGGGTTTGAAGGTGCAACAGCAAATGCAGAATTTCGGTTGGTTTATGCAGGAGAAGCAGAGGTTGATCCTCTGTTGCGAGTTTGCATTCTGCGAATTGGAGATTTAGATGCATGGGATTTCATTTTGGTTCTTGAGGATCTTCTTAGTCTTTCAACAACATTTACTAAAGGTGTATCTGAATCATCATCACTTTCAATCACGAAATAGTCATTAGAAGACATTTTGTGAAGAATTGCAGAGAAAGTGTGATGCACAGGAAATGTATGTTTAATGTAGATGAAGCAAATTAATAGAGAAGCTTTGAATAGCTTGGTCAAAAGCATAATAACTGTGAGAAGATTTTGAACAGATATGCACTCAAAACAGATGCTAATAGTCAATAGTCAGAAATGCAGAAGGAATATATTGAAAAATGGAAGTTCAGTTTTGGAAAACCAATAAAGCACTCTCACATGTATCTATAAGTGTCTATATTTTGAAAACAGTGGACCCAAGTACGAAATTTTGATATAAGATAGATTTGGTTCAGTTAGAATTGGAAGAATTAAACTAGTTTGTTTGAATAACCAATTGAATCAGTTGCAGTGAAATGAAATCAGTCAACTAGTCAAAGAAATTAATAGGCTAAACTGACAACAATTATAGCAGTGAGTCAATTAAATGAAATAAGTCAGTTATTTAAAAAAAATTAACAAACTATATTATGTAGCAGTATAACATTTTTGTCAGTTAAATGAAATAAGTTAGTTATTTCAAAAAAATTAACAAACTATGTTATGCAGCAGTAGAACATTTTTGTCAGTTAAATGAAATAAGTCAGCTATTTCAAAAGAATTAACAAACTATGTTATGCAGCAGTAGAACATTTAAGACAAATTCTTAATGTTTAAGATTCCTAATTAATTTCTTAATTTGAAAAACCTGTCACGACCTAATGGTTTAGTGAAAATATCAGCTAGTTGGTCATTTGTTGAAATAAATTCAATCCTACAATCTTTCTTTTCAATATGATCTCTTATGAAGTGATGCCTAATTTCAATATGTTTTGTTCTAGAGTGTTGAATGGGATTTTTTTATTAGATTTATAGCACTAGTATTATCACAGAGAATAGGAATATCAGATAAATGCAAATCAAAATCACATAGCTGCTGTTTTAACCAAGGTATTTGTGCAATGCAACTTCTAGCAGCAATGTATTCAGCTTCTGCTGTAGATAATGCAACACATGCTTGTTTCTTGCTGGTCCATGATATCAAGCAATTTCCAAAGAGATGGCATGTTCCACTTGTGCTCTTTCTATCTAATTTGCAACCTGCAAAATCAGAATTAGTATATCCTACTAAATTTAGTTCATTACCAGTGGAGTACCATAGTCCAACATTCACTGTTCCTTTGAGGTATTTGAGAATTCGTTTTGCAGCAGTGAAATGTGATTCTTTTGGATTGGCTTGAAATCTTGCGAATAAGCATACAACAAACATGATATTTGGTCTGCTAGATGTTATATATAGTAAGGAACCAATTAATCCTCTGTACATGGTGGCATCAATTGATTTTCCTTTTTCATCCATGTCAAGAAAGCAATTTGAAGACATAGGAGTAGAGGCTTCTTGCAGCTTTCCATATTAAATTTCTTCAACAACTCATTGCATTATTTTGTTTGGTTGATGAATGTACCATTTTTCAATTGTTTAACCTGTAGCCCTAAGAAAAAATTTAACTCTCCCATCACCGACATCTCAAATTCACCTTTCATAGTATCTGCAAATTCTTGGCATAGAGATTGATTAGATGAACCAAAAATTATATCATCAACATAAATCTGCACTAATATGAGTTCATTACCAACTTTCTTAGTAAAAAGAGTTTTGTCAATAACTCCTCTTTTAAAGCCTTGTGATATGAGGAAAGTTGTAAGTCTTTCATACCATTGTCTAGGTGTTTGTTTGAGACCATACAAAGCCTTTTTCAGTTTGTATACATGATTTAAAATCAACAAATCCAGGAGGTTGTTCAACATATACATCTTCATTAATGAAGCCATTTAAAAAAGCACTCTTGACTTCCATTTGAAAAAATTTGAATCCTTTAAGTCAAGCAAAAGCAAGTAATACTCTTATAGCTTCTAATCTAGCTACAGGAGCATAGGTTTCATCAAAATCAATACATTCTTCTTGATTATAGCCTTTAGCAACTAATCTAGCTTTATTCCTAGTGATTATCCCATTCTCATCAAGCTTATTTCTAAACACCCATTTAGTTCCTATAACATTCATATTGTTATTTCTAGGTACAAGAAACCATACATCATTTCTGATAAACTGATTTAATTCATCATGCATAGCAGAAATCCAATTATCATCAAGCAAGGCATCTTTGATATTCTTGGGTTCAATTTGTGACACAAAAGCCATATGATTACAGAAATCATTTAAAGAATTTCGAGTTGTAACTCCCTTTTCAACGTTTCCTATGATGTTGTCCAGTGATAGTCCTTTTTGAGTTCTCTAGGATTTAGACAGCACATTGTCTGTTGCAGAATAGTCAACTGTTCTAGAGTTATAGATAACTTTTTCAATTTGTCTGTCAGCAGCATCAGATTCTTCTGCATAGTCATTATTATTTTCTGATTTTTCAGACATATCATCATTTGTACCTGCAAGAGAAATACCTTCTCTCTCTTTTTGACATAAGAACTCATCAAATACAACATGAATTGATTCTTCTACAGTCAAATTCTTTTTGTTGAATACAGATAAGCTTTACTTGCATAGAATATCCTAAGAATATACCATCATCAACTTTTTCATCAAACTTACCTAAGGATGCTTTTCCATTGTTTAATATGAAACACCTGCAACCGAAAACTTTAAAATATGCAATGCTAGGAGTTCTACCATTCAATAGTTCATAAGGAGTCTTTTTGAGAATTGGTCTTATCAATACCCTATTAAGCACATAGAAAGCTGTGGAAACAGCATCTGCCAAAAAATACTTAGGAAGCTTGGATTCACTTAACATAGTTCTAGCACATTCTTGAAGAGTTCTATTCTTTCTTTCAACAACTCCATTTTGTTGTGGAGTTCTAGGAGCACAAAAATTGTAAGATATACCATGTTTTGAGCAAAACTTTTCAAATTGAATGTTTTGAAATTTTGTTCCATGATCACTTCTCAAGGAAACAATGTTAAGATCTTTTTCATTTGAAATAATCTTGGCAAATTTCTTAAATGCATAGAAAGTTTCATCTTTAGAAGATAGAAATAATGTCCAAGTGAATCTAGAAAAATCATCAACAATGACAAGAACATAGGAATTGTTACCAAGACTTACAGTTCTTGATGGACCAAAGAGATCAAGATGCAATAGCTCAAGTGGTCTTCTTGTTGAGATGATGTTCTTTGACGCAAAGGAGTTCCTTGATTTCTTTCCCTTTTGATAATATGCACAGACTTTGTCTTTCACGAATTTGACATTTGGAAGTCCTCTAACAAGGTTTTTGCAGCAGATTTTGTTTAATAACTGCATATTAATGTGTCCACATCTTCTATGCCAAAGCCAACCTTCATTCTCTTTGGTTAACAAGCATATATTCTTGAGATTTAAGGATTCAATGTCCAGCATATATACATTGTTTGATCTTCTTCCAATGTGGACAATATCTGCAGATTTACAGTTATATATGACACAAAATTCTGCATCAAAAGTGACCTTCATACCTTTGTCACATAGTTGACTAATATTCAACAGATTGTGTTTCAATCCTTCAACAAATAGAACATCTTTTATCTGTGAGGATGAACAACTTCCAATATCTCCATAACCTTTTATTTTACCCTTGCTATCATCTCCAAATGTAACAGAACCAACTTCATATTCTTTGAAATTGATAAGCTTTGATTTATCACCTGTCATATGTTTAGAGCATCCACTATCTAAATACCATAAAGCTTTCTTTGCTCTTTGACATATCTGCAAAACAAATTTAGTTTAGATATATTGGTGCCCAAAACAAGTTGAGTCCTTTTTATTTAGGAATAGCAGATAATCTTGGTTTCCAACAATATCCACCTCTAGAAATACCAAAATTTTTAATGTAGCAATATTTGGATATATGCCCTGTTTTCATACAATAAAAACATTTTCTTTATTTGAGAAAAATTTATATTTAGCAGCAGGAAAATGTTTGACAGATTTACCATACCCAAGACCAGTTCTGTTTGAATAACCTATTTGAGAGGTTAATAGTTGATCAAGAGTATTTTGTCCCAATTGAAACTTTCCTAAGGTTTTTATCAGATAAGCAACTTTATCTTAAAGATTCTTGCAGTTTTCACAATTAGCAGGGTTGATTTTGTTATTAGTTTCAGATTTTTCAGATTCAATCTAATTTTCCAGTTCCAGTACTCTGTTTTCTAGCCAACTATTTAATCCTTTTAGTCTGTTAATCTGATGATCCTATTTTCTGGCTTCATCATGTAGTTCTTTAAATGCATATAATAAAGTGTCATAATTTTCACTGAGATCAGTGTCACAGTTACTCACCTGATGATGAGCCCTTGACCACCAATAAAGGAGAGGAGTGTTCTAGGAGGATCACAAGAAGCATGATGAGAAGAGACACTTCCTCCTCACCCTCTTTCTTTAGTCTTTTTAGCATTTCTAGTTTGTCTTAAAATTTCCTAGACTTATGTTTCTTTGCTGTTTTTTTGTAGGATTGCTTTTGGAACACCCTTTTTTCTACAAGTGGAGCCTTGTTGGGGCAAAGGAAGCACATGGGCTCAAGGCCCATGAGGTAGGACGTCCAAGGGAGTGGAGAAGGTCAACATTTGACCTTCTAGAAGGTGCTTGTGTGGGTTTGGAGGCCAAGCTTAGACCTAGCTTCTAGAATTTTGTATCTTGCCCATCAAGAGTGGAATATGCCTAGCATCTTTTCTATTGTAATTCCCTCTAGGTCCCCAACCCTTGCCTATATAAGGAGGCCTCCCCACCACTTGTAAAGGGTTGAATCTTGGAGTAAAAATTAGAGAGCATTAGCTTTGAGCTTGTGTGTGTTCTTGGGGGTGTTCTTCCCCTTCTTGTGTCTTATCTTGAGCCTTGGCTCAAGTGGCGACAATCACCACTTATCTTGGGTTGGTCCATCCCCCAAGTGGTGTGAATGCATTCCATTCCCCTTCCCCCTTCTATCATCTCTTCTTCCATTACTTTCCATGTTCTTTACATTCTTGTCATTTAATTTTCCAGCACCTATATTCAAGCTTATTACTTGTTTCTTGTTATCTTGTTTAATTTCTTGTGTTCCCTTCTTCCTTGAGCTCTTGTGAAGTGAACCTTAACACTTAGATAACCTTTGGGATTATCTTCGTGTCCAGTGGGAATCTTCCTTGTTGCTTTCTTCTCTTTGTCTTTCCATCAAACACCTTATATGCTAAATTTAAAATGAACCCTTATCATTTGGTAATCAGAGCTTTGGTTTAATTTTCATGCTTACAAGGTGTTTGGCTTCTTGTTTCATCCATATATTATTGGTAGCTTGTGCAAATTGTGAATCCATGACAAAATCTATCCAAAACTGGTTCCATAGCTAATTTTCGTCAAAAAAAATCTGCACCTAATTCTGGAATTGTTGCTTGCTGTTTTTTGGTATTAGATGCTTAATTTTCATGCCAAAATGATCCACCATGAAGTATGTTGAGTGTGTGCATGAATACTAGTCATAGAACTCAAGTTTGGACTAGTTTTTGCATGAAAGCTACATGTTTGATCATATGCTTGAGTCAAGTTTAGAGTCTTTTTGTGTTGCTTTCCCTTTGCTTTAGTGACATGTCATATAATTTTCCCCTTTGAGTTTTCTTATCCTTGTTTCCAATACTTGAACATGTTTGATAAAATGTTTATCTAAAATTGCATGTAACTTGAATTGATTGGTTGAACCTAAACATAGGATCTAAGTGCTTCATAATCATCTACAACCATTGCAAGTGTGTATGTTAAGTCTAGAATCAATTAAAGAACATTGAGAAGAGCTAAAAATCATCAAGGTCATGAGATATACATGCTGTTTTGAAAAGAAAATTGCAAGAAAAAAAGTGACCAAGTGCATGATTCTAGAATTTAATTACATGGTTGTATGCTTAAGGATGAGTATGACAAATTAGTACCATCATTTGTAGGATCCTAATCTTCTTGATATGTGTGGTTTGCTGGAAATTTTTTATTGCATGTTTTAAGTGTTTTCCATTAAGTCTTCCTTCAAGCTTTTCTCTTTTATAATCTATTTGTCATTTGTGTTTACCTTAGTGTGCCTCTTTCTTGTTTAAACTTTTCTTGCTTTATAATTAGGAATTTCCTTTTAAAGACTTTGTCTTTGAAGTTTTCTTTCCTTGTTTCTCTTGAGTGTTGAGGGCCGAACATCTTTCCATTTTGAGCCAAATCAAGATTCAAGTTTGCTTTAAGGGATTGAACACTCTTGGTTCACAAGAGAGTTGAGTGAATCCCACCTTCAAGCTTGGAGAGCTAGCCAAAACACTTTGAGGGTTGTAATTTTTTTGTTTTGCTAACCTTTTAAAATTCTTGCTTGTATTGTGTTCTTTGTTGAATAGGTAATCATGTCTGCCACTTCCTCACCAATCTCCCCTGATGAAGCCAAAAGAGAGAGTGCTCTCTTAAAAAACCAATTAAGAGTCCAAAGTGAGTTGCCCTTAGTAGAACTAATGAGAGAGATGGAGCTTTCAAGAAAAGAGAGTGAGAACTACATGAGGGAAACCATTGCAAGGATTGAGAGAGAGAGGAGAGAAGAGAGATCCGAAAGAGAAAGAGAAGAGAGAGAGGGAAAGAGAAGAAAGAGCCAAGAGAAAAAGGGAGAGAAGAAGAAGAACACACTCCCCATCGAGCCACAATGAAGAAGATGAAAGGTACTATGGAGGAAGGAGAAGAGCTAGGCGCAATACTCCTCAACACAAGCCCAACTATTCTCACATCAAGATCCCAAAATTCTATGGAGACAACAATCCGGACGTCTACTTGGAATGGGAGGCTAAAGTGGATCAAATTATGAATGTGAACCCTCTCGAGGGGCATGAGCAAGTTGATGTAATAGTTGTAGAGTTTGAGGGATATTCCATGACTTGGTGGCATAAAACTTGTATGGACTATAACCAAGGTCCACCCGCGGCCTCTTGGATGGATATTAAGTATTTAATGCGTGCTAGATTTGTTCCTTCCTACTATAGGAGGGAAATCCTTTTGAAGCTCTAACGGCTTCAACAAGGAAATATGTGTGTGGATGATTATTGTAAACTGCTTGAATCTCTATTGCTTAAGGCCAACTTGAATGAAGAAACAAATGAGGCCAAGGTAGCTAGGTTTGTGAGTGGGTTAAGGAAGGATATTCAGGACTTGGTAGAATTATACGAATACTCCTCAATTGAGAATGTTTTGCACTTGGCCCTCAAAATTGAAACACAATTGAAAAGAAAAGAGGGCCCAAGGAGGAGTAGTTCACATAATGACTACTATAGTTCTTCTTGGAAGGATAAAAGCAAAGAAAAACATGATAGGAAGCCTTCCAAATCCCACCATGACTCCACTCCTAGGGACCAAACGGCTAGGGACACTCCTAACTCCTCCTCCCACCCCCAAAGGTCAAGTTCCATTAAATGTTTTAAATGTTTGGGGTATGGGCACATTGCTTCTAATTGCCCAACCAAGAGAACCATGACCCTGCGGGAGAATGGAGAAGTTGAGAGTGAACATTCTTCTCCCCCTTCCCCTTCAAGAGAGAACTCCTCCCACTCTTCCTCTAGTGATGAAGAGGTTAAGCCTTGTGAGGGAGATTTGTTGATAGTGAGGCGCATGTTGGGATAAGTTCAAAAGGAACTTGATAACTCCCAAAGAGAAAATATTTTCCACACCAGGTGCCTCATTAATAACAACCTTTGCTCACTCATCATCGATGGAGGAAGTTGTGTCAATGTGGCTAGTACAAGGGTGGTAGACAAACTTAGTTTACCTACCATTCCTCATGCCAAGCCCTACAAGCTCTCATGGCTTAGTGAGGAGGGTGAGATTGAGGTAAATAAACAAGTCCTTGTTAACTTCTCAATAGGGACTTATGAGGATGAGGTACTTTGTGATGTTGTACCTATGGAAGCAACCCACATTCTTCTAGGTAGGCCATGGCAATTTGATAAATAAACCTTCCATGATGGCCTTACCAACAAATTTTCTTTTAGCTTCCATGGTAAGAAGACCACATTAGCACCCCTCTCCCCTCAAAAAGTTAGTGAGGACCAAAAGAAAATGAAAAAAAAGAGAAAAGAAGAAAAGAAGGAAAAAGAAAAAGCAAGCAAGGAGGCCAAGAAGAAGGGCATCATGATCTCCCAAAAGGGGGTTAAGAAGGTAATGCTTGCCAATAAACCCATGTATGTAGCTTAACCTACCTTAGGGTCATCTCCATCTTTTCATGAACCCTCAAGTTGTTCTAGGGGATTGGAATTAGTCTTGGATGACTTCAAAGATGATTTTCAAGAGCCTCCTAAGGGGTTACCACCTCTAAGAGGCATTGAACACCAAAATGGGTTTCATTCCGGGGTCATTCTTGCCTAATAGGCCAACCTATAGAACTAACCATGAGGAATCTAAGGAGATTCAAAATCAAGTAGAGGAATTAATGGATAAAGGGTGGGTGCAAAATAGCATGAGTCCATGTGCTATACCAGTGATTCTTGTCCCCAAAAAGGATGGGAGTTGGCGCATGTGCATAGATTGTAGGGCTATAAGCAACATAACCATCAAGTATAGGCACCCTATCCCAATACTTAATGACTTGCTAGATGAGCTACATGGTGCCACCACTTCCCACTCTCCCTTTGAGGTTGTGTACGGGTTCAATCCCTTAACACCTCTTGACCTCCTCCCTCTCCCAACTCATAAGGCATGGACTAGCCAAGATGGGTTGGAAAGATCCAAGGTGATCAAAGACTTGCATGCTCAAGTCAAAACTCAAATTAAGAGGAAGGTTGGTCAATACCAAAAGCCTGTCAATAAGGGAAGGAAGTCATCTTCCAACCTGGGGATTGGGTATGGCTTCACTTGAGAAAGGAGAGGTTCCCTACCCGAAGGAAGTCCAAACCCAACCCAAGGGGTGATGGACCTTTCCAAGTTGATAGGAGAATCAATAATAATACATATGGGTTAGATTTACCAGTCGAGTATAATGTCAGTACCACATTTAACGTTGGTGATCTTACTCCTTTTGATGTTGGTTTTACAAATTCGTGGTCGAATTCTCTCCAAGAGGGGGAGAATGATGAGCCCTTGACCACCAATAAAGGAGAGGAGTGTTCTAGGAGGATCACAAGAAGCATGATGAGAAGAGACATTTCCTCCTCACCCTCTTTCTTTAGTCTTTTTAGCATTTCTAGTTTGTCTTAAAATTTCCTAGACTTACGTTTCTTTGCTGTTTTTTTGTAGGATTGCTTTTGGAACACCCTTTTTTCTACAAGTGGAGCCTTGTTGGGGGCAAAGGAAGCACATGGGCTCAAGGCCCATGAGGTAGGACGTCCAAGGAAGTGGAGAAGGTCAACATTTGACCTTCTAGAAGGTGCTTGTGTGGGTTTGGAGGCCAAGCTTAGACCTAGCTTCTAGAATTTTGTATCTTGCTCACCAAGAGTGGAATATGCCTAGCATTTTTTCTATTGTAATTCCCTCTGGGTCCCCAACCCTTGCCTATATAAGGAGGCCTCCCCACCACTTGTAAAGGGTTGAATCTTGGAGTAAAAATTAGAGAGCATTAGCTTTGAGCTTGTGTGTGTTCTTGGGGGTGTTCTTCCCCTTCTTGTGTCTTATCTTGAGCCTTGGCTCAAGTGGCGACAATCACCACTTATCTTAGGTTGGTCCATCCCCCAAGTGGCGTGAATGCATTCCATTCCCCTTCCCCTTTCTATCATCTCTTCTTCCATTACTTTCCATGTTCCTTACATTCTTGTCATTTAATTTTCCAGCACCTATATTCAAGCTTATTACTTGTTTCTTGTTATCTTGTTATCTTGTTTAATTTCTTGTGTTCCCTTCTTCCTTGAGCTCTTGTGAAGTGAACCTTCACACTTAGATAACCTTTGGGATTATCTTTGTGTCCAGTGGGAATCTTCCTTGTTGCTTTCTTCTCTTTGTCTTTCCATCAAACACCTTATATGCTAAATATTAAAATGAACCTTTATCACCTGACTTGAGGTTTCTGCATTTGCTACAAGACATAGATTTGCTTGATTTTCAGATTCAGAATCTGATGTGGATGACCTGCAAGATTCACTTTCATCTCATACCATATAGGCTTTCTTTCCTTTCTTTAAATGAAGATTTCGTTTTTCAGAGATTTTGTCTTTTCTTTCTTTCCTTTCAAGGCTTCTTTCTTTTCTTTGATTAATGAGAGGACAATCCATCTTCACATGTCCTAGCTACTCATAGTTGAAATAAGAGAATCTGTCTCTTGAATTGTTTCTTTTCTTTAGAAATTTTCCAAACTTCTTTACTGTTAAATAAAGACGGTAGTGTAAAAACCAAGAGGGGGGTGAATTGGATTTTTAATAAACTTTTTCCCTTGAAAATAAATTTCTAGATTTTGAATTGTTTTAAAAAAACTTGGATGCGGATTTTTCTTAATCTTTGATTAATGCAGATTGAGTTGCAATTGTTAATATGATCCACAATAAAAAGAGATAGGTAAAGAGAAAGAACACAGAGATTTATACTGGTTCGGATTAAGCCAATCCTACGTCCAGTTCCCAACCACCACAAATGCGTGATGATCACCCCACTATCTTTAATTGAAATTACAAACACCAATTCATGCAATAACAAATAAAGATAAAGGAAACACCTCTTTAGACACACTAAGGATGAAACACCTCCCAGACACACTAAGGATGAAACCCACCTCTCTTGACACACAAGAGATGAACACACTTCCCTTAGAACATATCCAAGGGATGAATTTTCCCGTTTATAAAAACAGTAAAAAGAATACACCTGATATAGTGCTGGATAGAAAGCTTAAGCACAAAGATAACCACTTCCAAAGACTTGATCAAACTTGAGAGAGCAAGAAAGCGGTTTTGAAAAGCTAAGGTGCAAAAACACTTTGAATGTTTGTGTTTTATCATATGTGTTGAACCTAAGACATTCTCTTTCATTTTATAATTCGAAAATGCTCCAAAGTTTCCATTATTAGGTTGATTTAGCATTGAATTCGCAAAAACAACTCATTTAATCGATTATCTAAAAAGCTTAATCGATTATATCATATTTGTAAACTGGAAAACTCATTTAGCCTGATATAATCGATTAAATTAAGGCCATAATCGATTATATTAACCCAGAATCAATATAATCGATTATCAAAAACACTTAATCGATTATTTAGTTCGTTAAATAATTTTAATTCAAATTTTAAGTTAAATAATCAATTATCTACGTATCATAATCGATTAAAAGCGTAGAAAAATGTTTTTGCGAGAAAACAACTTGCTCTCTTGTTTGGGAAGGTCTTGAATAGGATTTATGACTTACTCTTTTCATCCATCACCCAAAACAGAACCTTCTAAACTTGAAACTTCAGCTCTTGAGAAAATCTTCATTAATCTTCTCTCTTGAAAGCTTTAAACACTCTTTATGCCTTTCCTTTTCTATCTAGCAACCTTCCTTTATGAGATGACACAAGTCTTTAATGTTGATTGGATCACTTTAAATCTTCATCATCAAAACTTTAATACTTCATTAAAACTCTGGAAGACTTCATTAACACTTGGTCTTGAAATATGCTAACATTTACAAGCATGGCGAACTCTGTACTGTCATTTTCGTTTTCCTCTCCATCACTGTTCAAACATTCTTTGGCTTTCAAGGCAAGGCTCTTATTCTTCTTGTCAGAACTTTCCAGTTGATCAAGTCTATTCAATTCCAGTTCATGCTCTCTCAATTTGCCAAACAATGTTGTTGTGTTTATGACAGATAAATCTTTTGTTTCAAGAATGGCAGTAACCTTTGGCTGCCAGCTCTTGTTTAGGCACTTTAGGACCTTGATATTCAGTTCTTCATCATCAAACTTTTTGCCCAGACCTAGTAAATGATTTACAATGTGAGTGAAACGTTTTTGAACATCTTGGATGCTTTCTCCAGGCTGCATTCTGAACATTTCATATTCTTGAATGAGAGAATGTTTTCTTACTCTTTTCACTTCAGATGTGCCTTCATGGGTTACTTGTAAGATGTCCCACATCTCCTTTTGCAGTAGCACACTGAGATATCCTGAAAAATTCATCAAGATTTAAAGCAGAGGTTAAGATGTTTTTGGCCTTACAATCGAATTGAGCGCTCTTGTTTTCTGCATCAGTCCATGTCTCCCAAGGGTTTTCAGATATTGTTCCATCCTCTGCTTTTAATTTTGGAATGTATGGACCATTGATTACAGCATCCCAAACGCCTCTGTCTACAGATTCAAAGAAAATCTTCATCCTTGCTTTCTAGAAGGGGTAGTTTGCTCCAACAAAAAGTGGTGGTCTGTTGGTGGAGGCTCCTTAAGCAAAGGGAAGCTTGTCAGCCATCTTCTTGGATCACCCTTGAATATCTTTCAACTACCTGCTCTGATACCAATTGTTAGATTCAGAGATATATCAAGAAGGGGGGATGAATTGATATAGTATTTTCTTGGAAAACTGTTCAGTATTAGATTTTTCTTTTGTTGTCAAGAATAGATTAGTTTACTTATTACAGAAAACATTCGATTAGTTATATCAAAGAATTATTAAAGAAGATTAAAGAAGAGAAAGAATGCACAAGAATTTATACTGGTTCACTCTTTTTCAAGAGCTACATCCAGTTTCAATCTGTAACACTAACATATAACAATAACACTAATTGAACAAGTCTTTACAAGAACCCCTCTTCTAAAGACTAACAAAAACAAAAACATGAAATTCTAAACACTATAGAATTCAACCTAAACTAGACTCACACCAAGTCTACAGTGATCACCCCAATCACAGAAATACAGATTTTGTAAATTCACAAAACTATACCAAACCAGGTAAAACAAAATTCATAATACACTAATGAAAGACCCTTTTCTTGATTCTTTCTAAAACCAAATTCTTCAATGGATTTGTGAGAATTTAATAGCTTTTTCGTAATTCTCTGTTCTCTCTTCTTTTGAATCTCCCATGAGACTTGTATTTATAGAGAAAGAGACAAACTCCAACAGCTGATATTCTGTTCTGTCATACTAGAAGAGTCTGGAACAAAATAGTTAGCTAAACAACAAAATAGTTAGCTGAATTCATTAAAACACATTCCTGGTATATTTCCTGTATTAATGAAAATAGTAGACTAATATATCAGAATTAGATAACTAATTAGAGATAATCTAACATCAAATCAAAACTGCAGAAACACCATTTAATCATCAATTGTTTCAGCAACATGATCAAATCAAATTTATCAACAAACACCATTATGTATAATCTTTTTATCAAACTTCCATGGTCTTCCTAACAAGATGTGACAAGCATCCATGGGAACTATATCACATAAAACTTCATCATTGTAGTTTCCAATGGAGACTGGTACCTTCACTTGTTTATTCACTGTCATGTCACCATCCTCATTAAGCCAATGTAATTCATAAGGTTTTGGATGAGGCATGACAGTCAATTTTAACTTATCAACTAGCCTAGTGCTGCAACAATTACAACATGACCCACTGTCCACAATGAGAGAACAAGTGTTATTTAGGATATTACAGGATGTGAAAAATATTCTCTCTTTATGACACATGTTGGTCACAAGGTTGGTTGTTTAGGAGTCTTACCATAATAAGATCTCCTTCACAGGGGTAGGTATCCTCACTTTCATATTCTTTCTCACTCTCACCCTCACTTTTACCAGCAGATTCCTCCTGGCTACTATACTGATCAAACCCTGCAAAAGCATGGTCTTTTTGGTAGGGCATTATGCAGCCACATGTCCTTTTCCTAGGCACTTAAAACATTTAATCTCACTGGTGCAAGTGTGTGTAGGTGCCTTGTCCCTGCCCATTCCATCCCTACCATTTGCTAAGTCTTGGGAGGGGTTTTCCTTTGATTTTTCTTTAAACGCATGTCCCTACCTCTTGTAATTTTTCCTAGAGTTAGAATGAGACTGGAAACTATCTCTTTTAAAAGAAGATTTTCACAAATTTTGTTGGTCTATCCTTATGCACAATTGTACCAAATCATTATTTAAATCTTGAAAGGGTAGAAGTTCCACTCTGTCTCTAATTTCTAGATTAAGACCACTCATGAGCCTAGCAATTGTTAGGTTCTTTGATTCCCTTATCCTAACCCTCATCATATATAACTCAATTTTCTACGTATATTCTTCAACACTAAATTTCTTTTGTTGGATTCTTTGGAGCTTATTCATAAGCTCCCGATTATAATAAGAGGGCACATGCCTTCGTCTTAAGGCGCTCTTAAGGTCATTCCAATATTTAACTGGAGGATCATTATGAATGCGCCTTTCCCTTTCAAGGGAAGTCAATACATGGCATAACCTTGGAAGCTAAGGGTATCCAAAGGAACCTTCCTTTCCTCACTTATTTGGTGGCAACCAAAAAGTTGTTCCACCTTCATCTCCCAGTCAAGATAGATCTCTATGTCATCCTTACCATGAAAGTGAGGAAGGTCAACCCGAGTTTCCCTGGGTTGTGGTTCAAACCTAAGTTTCCCAGGGGGAGGTGGTTGATAATATTCATTGACTCTTAAATTCCCTTCAAACTCTCCCTTATGAGTCCCAAAGGACTCACTATCTTGAGTAGAATTACTTCTACCCTTGTGGGATTTTATTTTACTTTTAACTCTTTCTTGTTTTTGTTTTAAAAGTCTAAGCTCCTCCTCTATAATGGCAAGGTTTGCTTCTCTTTCAATCTTTTCTTGTCTTTGCCATAGTTTTAGTGATTGAAGTTCTCTTGCAATTTGAGAAAAACTTTTGGGAGAAGAACTTGAATCACTGTCACTATGTAGAGAAGTGTGTTTAGACATTTAAAAAAAAACATTGTATTGAAATAAACTAATTGAGAAATAATGTCTTCTTAAAAGTTTAATAGTTAGTGCACCAGGTAGTTCCCAGAAAAGAGAGGTGGGTCGCAAATGGTGATAGACTCCTTCTTGTGATTAGATGATGCTCCATGGAGGAAGATGGATGAGACCTCGTGGAAGCTTGGATTGGATGAGATTTGAAGTGGATCAAGGTAAGGAAACCTAGGGAGAGGTTCGACCAACTCTCTAGGAAGAAGTCTAGGAAAGCCTAAGAAGACTAACCTAGGGAGGACTCAAAGTTTATGTCAATGGCAAAAATTTGGTAGCATTTCTATACTCAAACTAAAAGTGGTTTTACAAGAGATGAATGCTCCTATTTATAGAATGGGTGGGCTGAAACTTGAAGCATAGAAAGGAGGGAAATTAGAATTTGAATTCCCTCCAAAAGTGGTCGAAAATTTGAAAAGAAGAGCCACCTAAAACATGAAATTAGAGTTGATTAGTCATAAATTCTTGGTTAATTTTGATTAATGAATTGTTGTTAATTGATGCATATGAAGTGTTTGATAAAATGACATTCATTAATCTTTGGTTGCCACTAGTTTGAGTCATCCTTTTATTGTTTTGAGTCATATGTTTGCTAAGTTTTCTTTACATGAAATTATTGTGTTAATTGATTTAGTTTAGTCTAAATTTCTTTTTGAGATTACTTGTGAATTGAATTGATCAATTGACTCCAAACATAGGGGTTAACTGTTCAAACTTTGTGAGATCAATTCTTGATATATGTGTTTAGGCACTGGATCATAAAAGCACAAAAAAAACATGAAAAAAAGTGTACATGGTTGAATCTATATAAGTCTTTGGCCTAGAATTGTGTGCAGCAAAAATAAGAAAAAATTTCCAGATCCTTTCTTGGATACATTGTTGAGTAATTGATCATTGGTTTGACAAATTAATCCTAACATTGTGGTTGTTGTTGAACTTCTTTTCATGAGTGGTTTTGATTAGGAATTTGTTTAAATTTTGTTGAGTAATCTTTCCAATTTTCTTTGGTGTTTTTCTTGTTTTTATTTGTTCAAAATTATCACATGATAGTTTACTCTTTTCTTGTCTTATTCTTATTTTTAGCCTTTCTAGTTTTTACTCTTCAAAAAATTTCTAAAGTTTTGTCTCGAAGTTGTCAAAATTTTCTTGAAATTCTAAGTACTTTGGCCAATCATTTCCTCCTTCACTTGAATTGATAACTAAGTGGATTTTTTGATTTGATGAATTACCTTGAGAATGGAATGAGAGCTTGAGTGTCGAGAGTTGAGAGGAATTTCATGAGATTGAGAGCAAAATAGACTTGAAAAAAAAAACCAAGAGCTCATATAATTGTTTTCTTTTATCTAACTCATCTAACCAAATTCTCTTTGTTAGTTGTTATTTTGTTAATTTTCTTTTGTGTCCAGCGAAGAAAATTCTCCAACAATGTCTTCAAGGTATGCACAAATTTATGCAAAGGTAAAAGAACTTACAAGGCAAGTAACCCAACTTAACTTGCAAGCATATGACAGAGGAAGAGAAAGAAGAAGAACTACTCAAGTTGAAAGTGATGGATCAAATGAATATCATTACTATACACATAGAGAAAAAAGAGGAGGAAAAGACATGTACCAAGAAAGGCTTAATAAAAGCAATGTGAAATTCCCTAGGACCGTTTGTAATAGCATCCCAAACTCCACGATCAACAGACTTCAAAAATATTTGCATCCTGACTTTCCATAAAGGATAATTTTCTCTAGAAAAAAGAGGAGGTCTGTTAATAGAGGCACCTTCAACAAATGTTTGGTTTTGGCCTGCCATTACTGATCTGTTTTGAAATAAAAATCAAAGAACCAACTCTGATACCAACTATTAGAATAAGGGTAGGTAAAACAAACCAAGAGGGGGGTGAATTGGTTCTTAATAAAAATTAAACCCCTTTTCAAAATTAATCTTTTTAGAACAGAGTTTAACAAAAACTCCAATATAAATTTAAATTTTTCTTTATAGAAATCAGAGTGCAAAATATATAAGTGCAGAATATAAGTTGAATGTAAAGAGAGTAGGGATTGAGAAAAATACACAGAGTATTTAATGGAAGAGGATCCAAACCATGCGCCTCTTCCATGGTGTAGATTGAATGTGCGGAAGCTATTTTATGGATGAGGAAAAATGGTGTGAAGATGGAAGGAGAATGGAGGTGATGTGTGGTTTCTACTCTCTAGATGAACTAGAGAAACTTTGTTGACATATTTCAAGTATGAGTAAAAAGTTACTCAGAAAGTTTTGATGAAGTTTTAGTCTCAATAAGTCATGAAGATTGGAGTTTTGATGATGAAGATATAAAGTTTTATTGCAATATTAAAGACTTGATTTTATCTCATAAAGGAAGGTTGTTGTATGGAAATTAACCCAAGATATAAAGGTGAATAAATGCTTTCAAGGAAAAAGATTGTTGAAGATTCTCTCAAGTGCTGAAGATACAAGTTTAGAAGTTTCAGTTTTGGGTGATGGATAAAAAGAGTAAGTCATAAACCCATTCAAGGCTATTTCAAACTTAAGAGTAAGTCATATTTTCGCAAAAACTTTTTTCTACGCTTTTAATCGATTAGGAATCAAAATATAATCTATTATATAACTTAAAATTTGAATTAAAAGTGTTTAACGAACAAAATAATCGATTAAGTGCTTTGATAATCGATTATATAGCTTCTAGGTTTCATATAATTGATTATGGCCTTAATCTAATCGATTATATCAGGAAAAATATGTTTTCCAGTTTTAGTCTGATATAATCAATTACATCATTTATATAATCAATTAAATATGACATTTTTGCGAATTCAATGCTGAATCAACCTAAGAATGGAAACTTTGAGCTGATTTCAAATTATAAAATGAAAGACAACATCTTAGGTTAAAACACATCTGATAAAACTCGAAAATACAGTGTTCTTGTGCTAAAGTTTTTTAAACCGCTTTCTTGCTCTCTCAAGGTTGATCTAAGTTCTTGGAAGTGGTGATTGCATTGTGCTTAAGCTTTCATATGCAGCACTCATCAGGTGTTTTCTTTCCTGTTTATTGATTGTTGTAATTCATCCCTTTAATCAGTTCTAAAGGGAGGTGTTTGTTCATCTCTTGTCTATCAAGAGAGGTGGGGATCATCCTTAGTGTGTCTAAGGAGGTGTTTCCGTTTATCTTTATTTTTCTTTACATGTTGTCACTGATTAGTGTTTGTAATTGCATTTAAAGATAGTGGGGAATATCATCACGTGTTGTGGTGATTGGACACTGGATGTAGGATTGGCTAAATCTGGACCAGTATAAATCTCTGTGTTCTTTCTCTCTTTCCCTATCTCTTTATTTTATTGTATTCGGATCATATTAACAATTGTTATCCCGATTGCTTTTATCAAAGATTAAGGAGAATCCGAATCTTGAAATTGAATTAAGATTAAGTTTCAGAAAAATATTTTAAAATGGAAAAAAAAATTTCAAAACCCAATTCACCCCCTCTTGGATTTTGCACTATAATCATTTCTAACAAACTCTAGCTACACAAAGAAGGATCCTTGCATGTAAGGCTAGAAGGTTAGAATAAGAGAGACTCAAGAGAGACGGTGGCTGCACAAATTGGCAGCAATTCATTACTCTCATCACAAGCTATTTACAAGAGGGGAGAGGTGTGCTTTTATAGAGAAAAAGGAGGTGAAGGGTTGGCCATCTTGGAGCACAAGGCTCACATGTGGCAGCTCATCACTCAGGATTTCTAGAAACCCTAAAAATCTAACCTAGAAGGCTTCAAGGCCAACCTTGGGAAAAGATGATGAGAGTCACGCCTCTCTCTTCCCATTTAGGCAACATAAATGTGCATCAACATGCCTCACGCCTCTCTCTTCCACTTAGGCACATTAAATGTGCTTTAACATGCCTCTTCCACAAGACTTCAAGACTCCAAAACATCAATCATAAAGGTTCATTTTCTTCTTTTAGAGCCATCATCATCAAAACAATTATCCTTTAGATATTTCTAAAGATCCTCCTTCATTTTTAGATTAACAACCATTTGTGCTTTTAACTGCTTGATTTTAGTATTTAATTCTTGATTCTTGATTATTTTCTTGTAATGCCTCCATCACTTTTTATGTCTAAGCTCTAGTTAAGATGGAGTGTTAAAAGGCCACCTTTTGGGTTGATTTATTAATTAATTTTATACATCTTTTTTGAAATGTAAAAATATGTTATTGTAGATATGAACAAAGAATTTTTAGAGAAGATTATCTTTTTATGGGATATTCATATCTTACAATAAAATTTCTATGTGATCGTAGTTAATGAATGTTTATGTTTTTTCTGTTTTATTTATTTTACACTTGGTTTTCTCTCATCATGGTATGAATGAAAATTTTATTTATACCAAAGGGAATTATTACTATTTTTTTCACACAATCAAATGTACACACAAATTCTCAAACACATGTACACTCATCAACAATTTAAGGTGGCTCTATCTATTTCTCACCAAGGACATACCCCCAAGGTGACCCCATTATAGGGTCCCAATATCTTTATCATCGCCAACTTCTAGACAACAAATGCCTAATCGTTCTCTTAGGCTAGAGTAACCAATTATTACCTTGAGTGCAAATCATTCTTGCCTCTAGGTAAGAAGGATCTGTTGTGTGCAAGGGTATTGTGTATAGTTTTTTATTTCAAACAATGCAGAAATTTAAACAAACATACAATCATTAAAGTCACTAAAATACCAAAAAAAATTGTTATAGAGAATTTATACAAAAAATGGAAATTTTCAAGGTAATTTTTTCCAAACCACCCGAAATGCAGTTCCCTACATAGGTAACTTTTGTACTCCTAACTTTTTTACCTATTTAATTATACATAAAACTCTTTTTTTTTTGGTTAAAAATCTTATCTTGAAATCTTTCTTTCTATTGCAAATGGCATCACTAAATGGGCTTAACCCTTGTGATGTCCTTAGTGGTGTCACCATTTGTCACAAATCGACTTTCAATAGTTGGACTTTCAATTGGAAAATATGTCGCATCAACCTAGAGAGGCCTGATAACCAGAATCTCCCTTGGTTAATGGTTTTGAAAAGGATTCTATGGAGTCACCACCAATGTTTTACTCAAAACATTGGAAAAAGAAAAGGTTTTTAAAAACCAAGTTTTGGCCATTATAACTAAAGTTTATGTTTGGGGGTTGATTATGAGTGAGGAAGGTTTTAGGCACATCACTCGCCCATAATTGGTACCCTATGATGTCTTCACAATGAAAATATTATTTTAAATTACTATTTTTATCCCATAATTATAATGTGAATATTCAATTATTTATCTACATCATTAATATGCTACTCCTATTTTACTCTTCTAGAAAAGATATAAATTAAAACTTAAAAGAGATAAAAGAGAGAAAATAGAGAAATTAGAACCTTTGAAGCAAGATTTTCTTGTTAGACAAAAGAAAATCAGAGATTACATTTGAAGCCATATCCACTCAAATAAATAATTCATATGTAATACTAGGAAGTGGTCCCTAGGTTGTCTCCCAAGAACTGTGGTTAAGGGAGAGGATTGACAATAGTGCAGACAAGGTCAAACAAGATCAAGGGAGGTTTGTATGGATCGTTGAATCAAAATGGAACACAGAATGATTTCACAAAATGTAAACAATTATAAAAAAAACAAATTGATTCCTTGATCCAATTGCAATTTCCCTTACCCCTGGTTACACAAAAAAACGCACTTTATTCATCTTAATCCTCATTCCAACCCAAATCAATTAACTAAGTAAAGATTAACCCAAGAATTCCTTACACAAATTAAGAAAACGTATACATCATCCAATCTTTAATCAATCGCAAAATTAAGCAAAGTGCGAAAATGATATTCATTAAGCACGAATGGAAATATAAGCGTAGAGATTAGAAGATGGAGAATCAAGAAGAACAATTAGCTCTCCATGAGAGTTCAAAACGAAAATGTGAATGGAAAATGTGAATTAAACCTCAAAGTTCATAGCAATCCACTCAGGAAATCAACCTTTGAAAATTAGCTCTCCATGAGAGTTCA
Organism: Lablab purpureus; assembly: GCA_030347555.1. Taxonomy (NCBI): domain Eukaryota; kingdom Viridiplantae; phylum Streptophyta; class Magnoliopsida; order Fabales; family Fabaceae; genus Lablab; species Lablab purpureus. The sequence continues at coordinate 13,453,690 of CM059261.1, read as the reverse complement.
AAACGAAAATCAATAGAGAGAAAAATAAAGACTAAAATCGAAAAACACAGAAAACGAAAGTCGAAAGATGGAAACGTGAGCAGCTACGCGTGAATGTCAATTCTGCCTCCTCTCCTTAGGGTTTTGTAACCCTAGGTTAGTCCCTCTCTCCTAAAATGCCTAAGCCTCATAAAAAAATACTATCTGGCACAAATTATAAAAATATAGGAAACAAAATTAAAATCCTAAGTGGAGGTTGACGTGGCAGAAATTTCTTCAAGTCCAAAATATTTTCCATGCCCAAAAACACCCCAAGATTATTCTGAAAAATAAAACAAACGAATATTAGACAAATAAATTCAAATTAATAAAAATCTGAGTTACTGACCCAATAAAGTCCAAATAATAAAAACGTACCAATAATAGATAATTAGACACAAAATAATAATTAAAATAACTACAAAAAGGTAAGAAAACGTGGATAAATAATGACTCATCAATTACATCTTTCAGTTAATTAGTATATCAAGTGTATATCTAATAATGGTATGTGATGTGATATGTGAGAGCTTCTATTTATAGTATTGGTTTCAAGACGCAGAATGATCGTTATCCCCTTGAGAACGGTCATTCTCATCACCCAGAGTTGAGCACCAATTGTGTTGAAGAGAATTACCATTTTGGCCATGAGAACGGTCACTCTCACTTCCTAAATTATAACTTTGTATTTTCACACTTATTATCCTAAAAGCTACCTAAACTATGTTCGAAACTCTTCAAGATTCTTCATAAATAAGTGTCTCTTGACTTCTTTTCTTTTTCTTCTGATTCTACTAATTCTTCAAAATCTTCTAATTTGAGCTTTACTTTGACCCGAACAAAAATAGGGTTTATATCAGTCCATGATTTAAATTGGAATTTCAAATCAAACTTTGTTAGACCTTCATCAACAAATGGATCATGTAACTAAGAAATGGTTAATATACTAACCAATAAGTTGGAAATAATGTTTAATCCTATTCTATAAAATAGAAATCGAACTTATCAACAACTTTATGGTGTGTTGAATAGAATAAGTGATTTGATAAATGCAAATAGGAAAAATAATGATAATATGGCACTTTGAAACCAAGGAGAGGTTGAACATCTTTTACTTATGAATAGGAACCAAAATTTTCAATGTTTCAGAGTTAAGAGGAAATAGACAATAGAATAATATTGGTGAATATAGGTGTTGGAAAATTAAATGACAAGAATGTAAAGAACATGGAAAGTAATGGAAGAAAAGATGATAGAAAGGGGAAGAGGAATGGTGTGCATTCACGCCACTTGGGGGATGGACCAACCCAAGTAAGTGGTGATTGCCGCCACTTGAGCCAAGGCTCAAGATAAGACACAAGAAGGGAAAGAACACTCCCAAGAACACACACAAGCTCAAAGCTAATGCTCTCTAATTTTTGCTCAAAATTCAACCCTTTACAAGTGGTAAGGAGGCCTCCTTATATAGGCAAGGGTTAGGGACCTAGAGGGAATTACAATGGAAAATATGCTAGGCATATTCCACTCTTGGTGGACAAGATACAAAATTTTAGAAGCTAGGTCTAAGCTTGGCCTCCAAACCCGCACAAGCACCTTCTAGAATGTCAAATGTTGACCTTCTCCACTCCCTTGGACGTCCTAACTCATGGGCCTTGAGCTCGTGTCCTTCCTTTTCCCCAACAAGCCTCCACTTGTAGAAAAAAGGGTGTTCCAAAAGCAATCTTGCATAAAAAACAGCAAAGAAACATAAGTTTAGGAAATTGTAAGACAAACTAGAGATGTTAAAAGACTAAAGAAAGAGAGTGAGAAGGAACTGTCTCTTCTCATCATGTTTCTTGTGATCCTCCTAGAACACTCCTCTCCTTTATTGGTGGTCAAGGGCTCATCACAAGACAACCCCTATCATGGTACTTGGACAAGAGTTACTCAACTCACAAGACAGGAGAAAGGTCAATGTTCCAAGACCTGCAGATGAAGAAGGGTGGTGGAAAGGTAATCTTTGGATGAAACCAACATGGAATAGTGATAGGAATTGGAAAGATATGTTTGTACCCGCTTCCCTCAATTCATAAAGTTCTTTTAGTTGATGGCCTAAAACACAACCTGTTGAGCATAAGTCAATTGTGTGACATTGGTTGTGATGTTGTTATCAACAAAGGCCAATGTATAGTCAACAACAAGGATGAGACTAGATTGTTTACTACGAACAAACATAGAAACTTTTACAAAATTGATATGGATGAGTTATCAACTCAAAATGTCTCTTGCCTCATGACTGTCAAAGAAGATTACTGGATTTCGCATAGAAAATGTGGACATGTTAGCTAAGATTACTATCCAAGCTACAAAAACAAAACCTTGTTCTGAAACAAAAACAAAATATAAACAATGGAGGAAGATGGATAATTGAGGAAGAGAATGAAGGTATTTAAGGAAACCCTAACAGCCACTAATCCCACTAAAATCGTATTCCAAAGTCGAGCTTCCCAAAAGAATTAATTTCCTCTCGAATAGAGAGAAATAAGCCAAAGGTGTTATGTTAGCAAAACTGGCACCCAATGCCATATATTCCACATTGGGCACATGAATGTTGAAGCACAAAATGTGGCTCTCAGTCCAATTGGTGCTCAACACAATTAGTGTGGTGCCTAACACAAATCAACATTGGAGTTGTTATTCTTTCTATAATTATTTCTTCAATCCATAATTATATCATATTTCTATAACATTTTCTTCTTTCTACGTCTCATTTTATCTATTTATTTATAGTATTTTCATGCTATTCACATTAAAAAGTTATGTCATGGGTAGTTATCATAATAAGATGTTTAATATAATATTGAGTTATACCTAAAAATATATGGTTTGAATGAATATTTATTATGAGTATTGTTAGAATTAAAGAGAAGTATCAAGAAAGGGGGGATTGAATTGATACAAGATTTTCGCCAAATTCTGTCAAATATAGAATTTCACAGTTTCTTCTAGTACCAGATTAGTTGACAAATTGATTAGAATAATTGGTTATTTACATCAGCAGAACATTAAAGATTGTTAAGGAAGAAGAAGAAGACTCAAGAATTTATACTGGTTCACTCTTTTTATAGAGCTACATCCAGTTTGATCTGTAACACAAACAGATTTCAAAAACACTAAAAGAATTGTCTTTACAAGAACTCTACATCTAAAGATTATCACAACATGATTAACAAAATTCTACACACTATAGAATCTAATCATTAACACAAGACTCATACTAAATCTAACGTGATAACACTAATCACAAAAACAAAATTCAAAAATACACCAAGATAACCCAAGATGGGTAAAACCAGTAAAGATGTGTATCAAAGATTTCACAAATGCACTTTCTCCTCAAGATTCTTCCAAAGACTTTGTTTTTCAATAGAGTTGTATCTGAAATCCTTTTAGTATGTGTCCAACCTTGAGAGCTTCCAACAGGTTTGCTTATATAGAAGATGAGAAATTAAAATCCCAATAGTTGATATTCAAAATCAGAGATACTGGAAGGATCTGAGAGAAACAGTTAGCTAAAAAGCAAAATAGTTGACTTTATTCATTAAAACAGATTTCCAACCTGTTTCTTATTTTAATGAAAATTGTAGACTAATATTTCAACTTAGTTAACTATACATAGATAATCTGCCATCAACTAAAAACTACAGCAATCAGCCATCGACTAAAAACTTCAGCAATCATCATCAAATTAGAATTATCAACAAACTCCTCCTATTTGATGATGGCAATAGGATAGACTAGAAGAACCTGTTAGAATCAAAGAAAATAGATGGAAGATTATCTCCCCCTTTAACATTAGCAAATAGGAAATATTAAGCAAAAATTCAGAAAACATGATTCAGCCAATATTATAGACCATCAAATATAATAAAAGTTCAGCATAAGGCAACATAAAGAAGATATAATAGACTGAAAATCAAAACATTTAAGAAGCAAATTAACTATTTAATCTTCATCCTCATCATCACCATCATCTTCATCATCATCATCATCCTCATCATCATCATCATCTTCATCAACATCCTCATCCATAGCAGTAGCAGTGCCAGATGTGCCTTCAAATGCTTCAACAGAGACTTGAATTTCTGCAACCTGTTGCTGAATAAGATCAATTTCATAGCCAATGTTTGTAAATCTAGCCACCATTGTTTCATGGGTATTGTGTTGCATAAAATAAAGAAGGTTAAGACGAGATATAAGCATTCTTTCAAACTCTGATAATGGAATTCCTTGGTATGACGGAGGAGCTGTGTATGGAACCATTTGATAACCAGCAGGCCTGCTTCTTGCTAGTCCATGTTATCAAATAGTTTCCAAAGAGGTGACATGCTCCACTTGTGCTCTTTCTATCTAATTTTCAACCGGCAAAATCAGAATCTGTATAGCCAATTAAATTAAATTGATTACCAGTAGAGTACCATAAGTCAACATTCGTTGTTCCTTTGAGATATTTGAGAATTCGTTTTGCAGCAGTGAAATGTGATTCCTTTGGATTGGCTTGAAACCTTGCACACAAGCATACAGCAAACATGATATTTGGTCTACCGGCAGGTATATATAGTAGAGAACCAATTAGTCCTCTATACACGGTAGCATCAACAGATTTTCCATTTTTATCCATGTCAAGATAGCAATTAGAAGACATAGGAGTGGTGGCTTCTTTGCAGTTTTCCATATTAAATTTCTTCAACAGTTCATTGCAGTACTTTGTTTGATTGATGAATGTACCATTTGATATTTGTTTAACCTGTAATCCTAAGAAAAAATTTAACTCTCCCATCATGCACATTTCAAATCCACCTTTCATAGTATCTGCAAACTCTTGGCATAGAGATTGATTAGATGAACCAAAAATTAATTCATCAACATAAATCTGTATTAATATAAGTTCATTATTAACTTTCTTAGTGAAAATAGTTTTGTCAATAACTTTTGTTAGAAATGATGACAGTGCAAAATCCGAGAGGGGGGGTGAATTGGGTTTTCAAAAGCTTTTTCCCCTTTAAAATATTTTTCCAAAACTTAATCTTATTTCAATTTCAAGATTTGGATTCTCCTTAATCTTTGATAAAAGCAATCGGGATAACAATTGTTAATATAATCCGAATATAATAAAATAAAAAGATAAGGAAAGAGAGAATGAACACAGAGATTTATACTGGTTCGGATTCAACCAATCCTACATCCAGTGCCCAATCACCACAACACGTGATGATATTCCCCACTATCTTTAAATGCAATTACAAACACCAATCCAGTGACAACATGTAAAACAAATAAAGATAAACGGAAACACCTCCTTAGACACACAAGGATGAAAACACCTCCTTAGACACACTAAGGATGATCCCCACCTCTCTTGACAGACAAGAGATCAACAAACACCTCTCTTTAGAACGGATCCAAGGGATGAATTACAACAAAAAATAAACAAATAAAACACCTGATGAGTGCTGGATATGAAAGCTTAAGCACAATGCAATAACCACTTCCAAGAACTAAGTTCAACCTTGAGAGAGCAAGAAAGCGGCTTTGAAAAACTTTAGCAATGGAACACTGTATTTTCGTGTTTGATTAGATGTGTTTAACCTAAGATGTTGCCATTCACTTTATAATTTGAAATCAACTCAAAGTTTCCATTCTTAGGTTGATTCAGCATTGAATTCGCAAAAACATCGTATTTAATCGATTATATAAAAGGTGTAATCTATTATATCAGAGTAAAACTAGAAAACATATTTTTCATGATTAAGGCCATAATCGATTATATGAAACCCAGAAGCAATATAATCGATTATCAAATACACTTAATTGATTATTTTGTTCGTTAAACACTTTAATTTCAAATTTTAAGTGATATAATCGATTCTATTTCGATTCCTAATCGATTAAAAGTGTAGAAAAAGGTTTTTGCGAAAATTTGACTTGCTCTCAAGTTTTAAATAGCCTTGAATGGGATTTATGACTTACTCTTTTTATCCATCACCCAAAACTGAAACTTCTAAACTTGTATCTTCAGCAGTTGAGAGAATTTTCAACAATCTTCTTTCTTGAAAGCATTTATACTCCTTTATATCTTGCCTTTCTTTCCATGAAGCAACCTTCCTTTATGAGATAAAATCAAGTCTTTAATGTTGCAATAAAACTTTATATCTTCATCATCAAAACTCCAATCTTCATGAATTATTGAGAATAAAACTTCATCAAAACTTTCTTAGTAACTTTTTACTCATACTTGAAATATGTCAACAATCTCCCCCTTTTTTATGATGATAAAAAGAAACTTAAAGACTTGTGATTGATATCCTGAAACAGAAAATTAGAAAATATTGTATGGATATCTCCATCATAAATGTTAGTCCACAAAGAAAATAATATAGGCAATCTTATAGCATTTAACTTTCAATTTGAATTTGAATTTTAAATAATTAAATTTCAAGGAATTTAATGCACAGAAAAGAATTTAATGCATGGAAATATTTCTTTAAACTCCCCCTTAAACTTTTCTCTTAATGTTTAAGATATTCTTTGATATTCTAATCAATTATTTTGAAATACTTCCTTATTCTCCCCCTTAAACTTTTATTCTCCTCCTTAAATTCTACTCTTAATGCGTGAGATATTTTGGATATTTTCTAGACAATTATCAATCAACATATATTTTCCTCCCCCTTTATTTTTAACATGATCAAAAAGATTATACAGCACATGAGATTTACATAGCAGAACAATTTAATAAATAGAAAAACATGGAGAGAAAATAAAAAACAGCAACTGAAAAAAAAATTGGAGCTAAGGGACAAGTAAATTTTCATCCTATTCGGTGTCTTCACTATCCCCTTCTGCTTCTTCTTCAACATCTTCAGCTAGTTGTTTTTCCCTGGAAGAATCAGTGTTATCTTCTTTAGGAGATATATCTTCAATTTGCAGTTTCCTTTCCACACGATGTACTCTTCTATTCAACCTTGAAAGTCTTGAGCAAAGATCATCATAATGTGAGATTTGGAGGTTTAGAATGTTGTCCATCCTTGAGTATATGTTAGCCTCCATGGAACCTGGTTGGGGTTGTTGTTGGTCATTGTCTTCATCTTCCTCCATTGGCACCTTTTCTCCTCTTTTTATAAAAACATTACCTTGTTCAATGAGGCCCATGTGGCGCAGAACACTTTTGTCTATTTTGTTGTTGCTTAGCAAAATCTGTTTTGTTTCCCCTGTGAGATCTACTCCTTTGTATTCTAAAATCTTAGAAATAAAAACTGAGTAGGGTAAAGCAAAAGTAGATAATCTTGTGGCTCTAAACATATTATCAAGAATAATGGCTGGCCAATCTATGCTAACACCATTAAAAAAACCATACATCAATAAAATATCTTCTTTGGTTAGCTGAGCATGATTTGTGCCCCTAGCAGCAAGAATCCAAACAATAACATAATGAAGCATTCTTTCATTTAATTTAACATTACCAACTTTGTAGAGACTCTCTACTTGGAGGTTGGGATCTTTGCAGAATTTTCTGAATTCAGCAAGTTTGTTAAAACCTTCAAAACCATAAGTGATGTTGATGCCTCCTTCTGTTGATAACCCAGCTACTGTTTGCCATACGTAAGATGAATTCGTACTCCTTTTACCTTGGTGCTTGGATTACCTGTACGCGAGGTTAAATTAAGGTAGAAAACTCTTACCAAGTCCGGATAGTAAGGACCTTCCATCTCTACAAAAGTCTTTAGGCCGCTGGAAACTAACATTTCCTGAAATGTAAAACCGTGAGATCTAAAAAAATCACAAGATAGAAATTTAGGTGTGAGAATTTTCCTATCTTTCCAGTGATTTATGTAAGCCCTTTGCAGATCTTCATCTGAAATCCATCCAGCAAGATTGGATTGCCTTTCTTCATGTTCTTGTTGTTGGGAGGTCATGGGTGTCTTGCCTCTTCTTCTTGAGGGCATCTTTCTCCTTCTTTGATCACCCATTAGATGAAAGAAAGAATGTAGAAGCACAAACAAGTCTAACAACATAAATTTAGCAGAGAATTTGCGCACACAAGATGACTTAGAAGCAGAAAAACAGCAAGAGTGAGAGAAGCTGAAAGTGGCACTTTGATTCTCAATCTTGGTATTTATAGACATGAAATCTGACTTCAATCCACTGAATTTTTGACAATCTAGCCGTTAGGGAAGGAATATAGCCGTTGTAGGATGAAAATCACGTGATTCAAAGCTCCAACATTCAAAAACAGTGTGCAGAAAAACACAGAACGTCACATTTAATTGATTATGGGATAAACGTAATAGATTATTTGCTTGCAAAATTTTCAAGAAAACGAAAACCCAGAAAAATAATCGATTATCTGTTTTACATAATCGATTAAATCACTCCTCAGCGCTTTTAATTGATTATGACACAAGCTAATCGGTTATGAACGAAAACATTTTCACAAACAGCGTTGTTAATCGATTACAATACGAAATCTAATGATTATATACGCAATTAAAACAGATTTTCATAAAAACACATGATTATCATCAAAACTTATCAATAAACACAAATCAATCAAGAGATTTATCATCAACAATACCTGGATCCCTTCTAAGCTCATAAAATCTTACTCGAGGTAAGGGTTTGGTAAATATATCAGCTAGTTGATCTTTTTGTCTCCCGTCATAAGCTTGAACACCCGCTATCACAACACCAAAGAGGCTTTTTGAATTTGGAACCAACCTACAACACAAACAAGAAATATCCTGGTCCCCTAAAAATTACTTATTAGGGTCCTCATGGGTTAGAAACAATTTTTCCTTTGGAAACCCATTTGTATTTCCCATTAGGAACACTAAAACGTCGGATATTGCATCTGTTTACTGTATGGCCTTTATGCATGCAATAAAAACATGTAGGAACATTAGGTTTTCTTGAAAAATTTATTTTTTCAAAAATCTTCTTCGTATTAGACGTTTCACCTTTCACAATTACAGTTTTGGTAGGTCTTTGATTTCCCTTAAAAGTATATCCAAGTCCTGCCTTTTGATACATGCCTTTTTGCACATTTAAAACATTGTTTAAATTTTGGTTTCCCAAGGTGAGTTTTGAAAGAGACATTTCAAGATAAGATACTTTATTAGCAAATACTTTGCATTCTTGCAAATAGGAATTTTTTTATTTGCATTTACATGGAATTTTTTCCTTTTCCAAATCTTCTTTCAAAACTTTTTTCTCTTTTTCTAAATCAACAATTTTCTTTTCAAGACTCTTGTCATCATTTTTTAAAATTTATTATGAAGAGATGTAAGCTTTTCAGATTTTTCACAAAGACTAAGAAATTCTTCAAGCAATTCATCATAATCATTAGGAAGATCAGAATCACTTACCTCGCTGCATGTGGATTCAGCATCATCCGCCATAAGAAAAATATTAGCTTCCTCTTCTGATTCACTTGAACTTTGAGAGGAACTTACTTCATTATCATCCCAAGCAATATATGCTTTCTTCTTCTTTTTGAAGAATTTCTTGCCTTTCTTTTCCCTTTCTTCAGATTTCTTGGGATTTGGACAATCTGATCTCATGTGTCCCTTTTTGCCACAACCATAACATTTATAGATATCATTAGAATTTGAATTGTCAAATTTCTTACCTTTCTTATGGTTGCCTTTCTTCTTGAGGAACTTCTTGTATTTCTTTACAAATTTGTTAAGATCATCACATTCTGAATCATCAGTATCACTACTCTCCTCTTTAATGGATTGAACCTTTAAAGCAATACTTCTCCTTTTTATGTGTTCTTCTTCACCATTGAAGTGACCTAACTCCATCTCATGTTCTCTAAGCTTTCCAAAGAGAGTGGTCATAGTCATGCGTGTAAGATTCTTTGATTCCGTGATCGCTGTGACTTTAGGTTGCCATGTCCTGTCCAAAGATTTCAAAATTTTCACATTTAATTCCTCGGTATCTAATTTCTTACCTAATGCCTTGAGGTGATTTACAATGTGAGTAAATCTTTTCTGGACATCATAAATGGTTTCTCCCTTGCTCAAATGGAACATTTCATACTCTTGAATCAAGGTATTTCTCCTTGATCTCTTAACATGCTCTGTGCCTTCATGTGTGACTTCAAGAGTGTCCTACATCTCCTTTGTTGTGGTGCAGATGATATCATATTGCAAGCCCTTATGTCACATTGATGCTCATTGTATTCTTTTGTCCATCTTGCTCTTTCTTTTGGTACATGCACTTCATTAACAGTGGTCATAGGAATATATGGACCTTTAACATCTGCATCCCAAACGCCTTGATCATTAGACCTAAGGAAAATCTCCATCCTCTCTTTCCAAAAAGGATAGTTTTCACCAGTAAAGAGTGGTGGTCTATAAATAGAGGCACCTTCTGTAAAAGTTTGATTTTGTCCTACCATAAGGATCTTTGATTTTGAATAACTTTCAAAAACCAGCTCTGATACCAATTGTTAGAAATGATGACAGTGCAAAATCCAAGAGGGGGGTGAATTGGGTTTTCAAAAAACTTTTTCCCTTTTAAAATATTTTTCCAAAACTTAATCTTAATTCAATTTCAAGATTCGGATTCCCCTTAATCTTTGATAAAAGCAATCAGGATAACAATTGTCAATATGATTCAAATATAATAAAATAAAGAGATAGGGAAAGAGAAAATGAACACAGATATTTATACTGGTTCGGATTCAACCAATCCTACATCCAGTGCCCAATCACCGCAACACGTGATGATATTCCCCACTATCTTTAAACGCAATTACAAACACCAATCCAGTGACAACATGTAAAAACAAATAAAGATAAATGGAAACATCACCTTAGACACACTAAGGATGAACACACCTCCTTAGACACACTAAGGATGAAAACACCTCCTTAGACACACTAAGGATGATCCCTACCTCTCTTAACAGACAAGAGATGAACAAACACCTCCCTTTAGAATGGATCCAAAGGATGAATTACAGTAAACAATAAACTGTAAAGAAAACACCTGATGAGTGATGGATATGAAAGCTTAAGCATAATGCAATCACCACTTCCAAGAACTAAGTTCAACCTTGAGAGAGCAAGAAAGCGGCTTTGAAAAGCTTAGCATAAGAACAATGTATTTTCTTGTTTGATTAGATGTGTTTAACCTAAGACGTTGCCTTTCATTTTATAATTTGAAATTAGCTCAAAGTTTCCATTCTTAGGTTGATTCAGCATTGAATTCGCAAAAACGTCGTGTTTATCGATTATATAAAAGGTGTAATTGATTATATCAGAGTAAAAGTGGAAAACATATTTTTCCTGACATAATCGATTAGATTAAGGCCATAATCGATTATATGAAACCCAGAAGCAATATAATCGATTATCAAAAACACTTAATCAATTATTTTGTTCGTTAAACACTTTTAATTCAAATTTTAAGTGATATAATCGATTCTATTTTGATTCCTAATCAATTAAAAGCGTAGAAAAAGGTTTTTGTGAAAATATGACTTGCTCTCAAGTTTTAAATAGCCTTGAATGAGATTTATGACTTACTCTTTTTATCCATCACCCAAAACTGAAACTTCTAAACTTGTATCTTCAGCACTTGAGAGAATCTTCAACAATCTTCTTTCCTGAAAGCATTTATACTCCTTTATATCTTGCCTTTATTTCCGTGAAGCAACCTTCCATTATGAGATAAAATCAAGTTTTTAATGTTGCAATAAAACTTTATATCTTCATCATTGAAACTCCAATCTTCATGACTTCTTGAGACTAAAATTTCATCAAAACTTTCTTTGTAACTTTTTACTCATACTTGAAATATGTCAACAACTTCTCTTTCAAATTCTTGTGATATGAGAAATGTTGTAAGTCTTTCATACCATTGTCTGGGAGCCTATTTGAGACCATACAAAGCCTTTTTCAGTTTGTATACATGATTTGGAGATTTAAAATCAATAAATCCAAGAGGTTGTTCAATATATACATCTTCATTAATAAAGCCATTTAAGAAAGAACTCTTGACATCCATTTGAAAAAGTTTGAAACCTTTAAGACAAGCAAAAGCAAGTAATACTCTAATAGCTTCTAATCTAGCTATAGGAGCATTGGTTTCATCAAAATCAATACCTTCTTCTTGATTATAACCTTTAGCAACTAATCTAACTTTATTCCTAGTTGTTAAATAAAGACGGCAGTGTAAAAACCAAGAGGGGGGGTGAATTGGATTTTTAATAAATTTTTCCCTTTTAAATAAATTTCCAGATTTTGAATTACTTTCAAAAACTAGGATGCGGATTTTTCTTAACCTTTGATTAACGCAGTTTGAGTTGCAATTGTTAATATGATTGTTAGCAGCGGAGTAATATCAAGAAGGGGGGGTTGAATTGATATATGGCTTTTATGAAATCTTTTTCGTATCAGAAAATTCACTGGTTCAATTTACAGAAAAATAGTCGACTGATAATTGCGAAATAGTAGGTTAGTTCTTACTGCAGAATATATCAGATGATGAAGGAAAAGAAAATATGACACCAAGGATTATACTGGTTCGTTCTTTGTGCAAGAACTACATCCAGTTGGTGATCTTCAACTCCGCAGATCCTAATCACTATCAAAATCGTATTCTTTACAACAAATCCTTTTCTTGAACACTACAAGAAAATCAAAGAACCTATTCTAAACACTATAGAATAGAACTCCACCCACTGACTCACACTGAGTCACTGTGATCACCCCAATCACAGTCACAGGGTTCTAAAACCCACCTACGAATCTCTAACCCGAGATCAAAGAATACAAAATACAGTGAAAGAAAGAAAATCTTGACAGTATACAGTAAAGACTAAAAACTCTGCAGAATCCTTCTTGCTTCTGAATGTTGTAGCTCTTGAGAGTTTTCTTTTGAATTCTTTCGCACTTTGATGCATCCTCGAATGTTGTATTTATAGGAAAATTGAAATGCAATGGGTCTTCTCCTTTTGAAAATACAAAACCCGTGTTCTTCACGTTTTCTACATAAGGTTGGTGCCAGGAACAGAATAGTCGACTGAAGACTCAGACCAGTTTGTTTTTTTCATTAAACCTGTACACCTGGTACATTTAATGAAAATAGTCGACTAGAGAAGTAGAATTAGTAGACTAACTGATGAATAACAACAACAACAGATTTATTATTATTCAATTGGTTAATCCTTTAAGATAATCTATCATCTCAATTAATCCTAAATCATTTCACAAACATTAACCACGCATCCAGCACAATATAAACACAATTAACAAAGCTTTAATAAACATCATCAAATCACAAATCATCAACAATGATCCACAATAAAAAAGAGACAGGGAAAGAGAAAGAACACAGAAATTTATACTGGTTCGGATTAAGCCAATCCTACGTCCAGTTCCCAACCACCACAAATGCGTGATGATCACCCCACTATCTTTAATTGAAATTACAAACACCAATTCATGCAATAACAAATAAAGATAAAGGAAACACCTCCTTAGACACACTAAGGATGAAACACCTCCCAGACACACTGAGGATGAAACCCACCTCTCTTGACACACAAGAGATGAACACACCTCCCTTAGAATAGATCCAAGGGATGAATTTTCCCGTTAATAAAAATAGTAAAAGAATACACCTGATATAGTGCTAGATAGAAAGCTTAAGCACAAAGATCACCACTTCCAAAGACTTGGTCAAACTTAAGAGAGTAGGAAAGCGGTTTTGAAAAGCTAAGGCGCAAGAACACTTTGAATGTTTGTGTTTAATCATATGTGTTTAACCTAAGACATTCTCTTTCATTTTATAATTCGAAAATGCTCCAAAGTTTCCATTCTTAGGTTGATTTGGTATTGATTTTGCAAAAACGACTCATTTAATCGATTATATAAAAAGCTTAATCGATTATATCATGTTTAAAAACTGGAAAACTAATTTCGTTTGATATAATCGATTAGATTAAGGCCATAATCGATTATATTAACCCAGAATCAATATAATCGATTATCAAAAACATTTAATCGATTATTTAGTTCGTTAAACATTTTTAATTCAAATTTTAAATAATCGATTAAAAGCATAGAAAAATGTTTTTGCGAGAAAACAACTTGCTCTCTTGTTTGGGAAGGTCTTGAATGGGATTTATGACTTACTCTTTTTATCCAACACCCAAAACAGAACCTTCTACTCTTGAAACTTCAGCTCTTGAGAAAATCTTCATCAATCTTCTCTCTTGAAAGCTTTAAACACTCTTTATGCCTTTCCTTTTTCTACCAAGCAACCTTCCTTTGTGAGATGACACAAGTCTTTAATGTTGATTGGATCACTCTAAATCTTCATCATCAAAACTTTAAGACTTCATTAAAAAACTGGAAGACTTCATAAACACTTGGTCTTGAAAAATGCCAACAATCTCCCCTTTTTTGATGATGATAAAAAGAAACATAGAGACTTGTGATTGATATCCTGAAAATCTTGAAAATAATGTATGGATATCTCCATCATAAAAAGTAGTCCACAAAGGAAATAAAGTACGCAGTCATATAGCATTTAAATTTCAATTTGAATTTTGGAAAAGAGATTTCAAGGAAATTAATGCATGGAAATTATTTCTAAAAGCTCCCCCTTAAACTTTGCTCTTAAATGTTTAAGATATATAAGGCAATTATTTGAAATATTTCCTAATGCTCCCCCTGAAATTATTTTTCTTAACTGCTATAAATCTTGACATATTATCAATCAAAACAAATATTTTTCTCCCCCTTTATTTTTATCATTTTCAAAAAGATTACATATTCAGATATTATTACAGTAGAAGCAGTTAAATACACAGAAAAAACATAGAGAAAAAAAAAATACAGCAGCTGAAAAAGTTAAAATTAAGCTAAGGAATAAGTGAACTTTTAGCCTATTCAGTTTCTTCACTATCCCCTGCATCTTCTTCATCTTCCTCATCATCCATTGCTGGTTGTTGGCCTCTTGAGGATCTAGCATAATCTTCTTCTGGAGAGACATCTTCAATCTCCAGTTTCCTTTCAACTCTATGAACTCTTCTATTAAGCCTTGAGAGCCTATGGCAAAAGTCATCATAATGAGTTGTTTGGAGACTCATCATGGTGTCCATCATTGAGAGAAGGTGTGCCTCCATTGATCCAGGTTGAGGTTGAGGTTGAGGTGGTGGTTCTTCATCATCTTCATCCATTGCAGCAACTTCCTCATCTCTTTGCCTGAACCTATTTCCTTGTTCTATAAGGTCCATGTACCTTAGAACATTCTTCCCTATCTTGCTATTGCTAAGCAAGATTTGCTTGTTTTCCCCTTCAAGATCTACACCTTTATATTCTAATATCTTTGAAATGAACACAACATAGGGTAAAGCAAAAGATGAAAGCCTAGTGGCTTTAAACATATTATCTAAAAAAATGGATGGCCAATCAATGCTAACATTATTAAGAAAGCCATACATTAAAAGAATGTCCTCCTTAGTAAGTTGGGCATGATTGGTGCCTCTAGCAACAAGAATCCACACAATGACATAGTGTAACATGCGTTCATTCAACTTAACATTACCAACTTTGTACAAGTTTTCCACTTGTACATTTGGATCCTTGCAGAATTTGCGGAACTCCACTAGCTTATTGAAATCCTCAAAGCCATAAGTAATGTTGATGCCTTGAGTGGATAAGCCAGAAACATTGTTCCATATCTCTTCATCAAGGTGGATCCGAACTCCCTTCACCTTGGTGCTAGGACTAGCTGTCCTTGAAGTTAGATTCATGTAAAACACTCTGACTAAGTCTGGATAATATGCTCCTTCCATTTCTACAAAGTTTTGTAGTCCACTTGCAACTAAACAATCCTGAAAAGTGAAACCATGAGTTCTGAAAAAATTACAAGATAAATATTTAGGGGTGAGGATCTTCCTGTCTTTCCATTTGTTTACAAAACCAATCTGCATATCCTCATCTGAAATCCAACCAGCAAGTGTTGGTGGTCTCCTCTCTTGTTGTTGGGATGTCATGGGCTTTTTGCCTCTCCTCCTTGAGGGCATCTTTCTCCTCCTTTGATCAGCCATGTGTATGTAGAAAAGACAAAGAAAAGAGCACAAATGAGATAACAGAGAAACAGAGTAATCGTAGAACCAGAAATTCGCACAGAAAAGGAATGAATAGCAGAAAATCAGCAAGAGTGAGAGAGAGTGAATGTAGCACTTTTAATTCTCAATCTAGCTATTTATAGGCAAGGAATCCGGTCATAAATCACTGAATTAATGTAAATAGAGCCGTTTGAAACGAATATAGCCGTTAGAATTAAAAAACCACGTGAATTGGAGTCCAACGTTCGAAAAAATAGTGTGTAGAAAAACACAGAACGTTGCATTTAATCGATTATGTGAAGAACGTAATCGATTATTTGCCTTCAAAATTTTCCAGAAAATGAAAACCCAGAAATTTAATCGATTATGTGCATTCCTTAATCGATTAAATTGCTCCCCAGCAATTTAATCGATTATGTTATGAACTTAATCAATTATGTTGTAAAACATCTTTAAAAACAGCGCTTTTAATCGATTAACACACGAAAACTAATCGATTATATACGGAAAATTTCGTAAAACACAAAATTAACATAAAAAACATCAATAAACATCAATCAATCAACAGATTTATCATCAACAATACCTGGAACCTTTCTAAGCTCATAAAATCTTACTTGAGATAAGAGATTTGGTAAATATGCTAACTCGTTGATGTTTTTGCCTCCCTTCATAAGCTTGATCACTTGCTATCTCAACACCAAAGAGGCTTTTTGAAAGAGGAACCAGCCTACAACACAAACAAGAAAAATCCTGGTCCCCTAAAAATACTTTTTAGAGTCCTCATGGGTTAGAAACAATTTTTCCTTTGGGAACCCATTTGTATTTCCCATTAGGAACACTAAAACGTTTAATATTGCATTTATTTACAGAATGACCTTTATGCATACAATAAAAACATGTAGGAACATTTGTTCTTCTTGAGAAATATGCATTTTTATAAACTTTCTTTGTAGAAACATTTGTTTTATTAAAGAAGTTTATATTTTCAAAATCTTTATTTGAATTAGATGATTCTCCTTTCACAAAAATAGTTTTGGTAGGTTTATGATTATATCTGAAATTATAACCAAGTCCTGCTTTTTTATATAAACCTTTTTGTACTTTTAAAACATTGTTTAAATTTTTATTTCCCATTGAAATGTTTGAAAGAGATGTTTCAAGATAAGATACTTTATCTGCAAGATCATTACAATTTTCGCAAACAGGAATTTTTGTTTTGCATTTACAAGGAATTCTTGCCTTTTCCAAATCATCTTTCAAAATCTTTTTCTCTTCTTCTAAATCAGCGATTTTCTTTTCAAGAATCTTGTAATCATTTTTTAATTTATTATGAACCGAAGAAAGCTTTTCAGATTTTTTACAAAGACTAAGAAATTCTTCAAGCAATTCATCATAACTATTAGGAAGATCAGAATCACTTACCTCGCTGCACGTGGATTCCGCATCATCCGCTATGAGACAAATATTAGCTTCCTCTTCTGATTCACTTGAACCTTCCGAAGAACTCACTTCATTATCGTCCCAAGCAATATATGCTTTCTTCTTCTTTTTGAAGAATTTCTTGCCTTTCTTTTCCTTTTCTTCGGATTGCTTGGCATTTGGACAATCTGCTCTCATGTGTCCCTTTTTGCCACAACCATAACATTTATAATTATTGTTAGAATTTGAATTTTCAAATTTCTTACCTTTCTTATGGTTGCCTTTCTTCTTGATGAACTTTTTGTATTTCTTTACAAATTCATTGAGATCATCGTCTTCTGAATCATCAGTATCACTGCTCTCTTCTTTAATGGATTGAGCCATTAAAGCAATACCTTTCCTCTTGACGTCTTCCTCTTCTCCTTTGAAATGTCCAAGCTCCATTTCATGTTCTCTAAGCTTTCCAAAGAGAGTTGTCATGTTCATGCTTGTGAGATTCTTCGATTTCGTGATGGCCGTGACTTTGGGTTGCCATGTCCTGTCCAAAGATTTTAAAATTTTCACATTTAACTCCTCAGTGTCAAATTTCTTACCTAACGCCTTAAGGTGATTTACAATGTGAGTAAATCTCTTTTGAACGTCATAGATGGTTTCCCCTTTGCTCATCCGGAACATCTCGTATTCTTGAATCAAGGTATTTTTCCTTGATCTCTTGACATCCTCCGTTCCTTCATGTGTGACTTCCAAAGTGTCCCACATCTCCTTTGCTGTAGTGCAATCAGAAAACCTGTAAAACTCATCAACAGTTAAAGCAGATGCTATCATATTACACGCCCTTATGTCGCACTGATTTTGATTGTATTCATCCTTGGTCCAACTTGCTCTCACTTTGGGTACCTGCGCATCATTAATAACAGTCATAGGAATATATGGACCATTTACAATTGCGTTCCAAACGCCTTGATCATTAGACCTAAGAAAAATCTCCATCCTCTTTTTCCAAAAAGGATAGTTTTCACCTGTAAAGAGTGGTGGTCTATGAATAGATGCACCTTCAGCAAAAGTTTGATTTTTGTCTACCATAAGGATCTTGTTTGTGAGATGACACAAGTCTTTAATGTTGATTGGATCACTCTAAATCTTCATCATCAAAACTTTAAGACTTCATTAAAAAACTGGAAGACTTCATAAACACTTGGTCTTGAAAAATGCCAACACTAGTGATTATTCCATTCTCATCAAGCTTATTTCTAAACACCCATTTAGTACCAATAACATTCATATTGTTATTTCTAGGTATAAGATACCATACATCGTTTCTGGTAAATTGATTTAATTCATCATGCATAGCAGTAATCCAGTTATCATCAAGCAAGGCATCTTTGATATTCTTAGGTTCAATTTGTGAAACAAAAGTCATATGATTGCAGAGATCATTTAAAGAGTTTCGAGTTGTAACTCCCTTTTTAATATCACCTATTATGTTATCCAGTGATAGTTCTTTCTGAGTTCTCCAAGATTTAGGCAGTACACAATTTGTTGCAGAATTAAAATCAATTGTTCCAAAGTTATAGTTGACTCTTTCAATTTGTCTGTCAGCAGCAATAGATTCTTCTGTACAGTCATTTCTCTTTTCTGAGATATCTGGTATATCATCATTTGTACCTACAGGAAGAATACCTTCTCTCTCTTTTCGACATAAGAACTCATCAAATACAACATGAATTGATTCTTCAACAGTTAAGTTCTTTTTGTTGAAAACACGATAAGCTTTACTATGCAGTGAGTAACCTAAAAAGATTCCATCATTGATGTATGTCATTTTACTCTTTATTTTTTTTATCTAAGAACACTTTTTAAGCCATTTATTCTATTCTTAAACCATGCATTTTGCACGTTTTTATAAAAACAATGACATAATTTAAGTTTAGTAAATTTATTGCATTTTACATATTTTTAACATCAAAACATACATTCATATTGCATATATATATTTTTTTCTGGTTGAGACTTTTCTTGTAGGAGAAAAAGAACTTGAAGTTATTTTGAGAAGCGCCCAAGGTGCTTCGGTGGGGAAAACTTTTTCAATCTTTCAAATTAAATTCCTCGCGGCCCATTTATCATGAAACCAACAAGAGGTGCAACTTAGGTGCATTCAATGTGGCCTAATTCAATGCGTGGGCCAGCTTCATTTCAAAATTTGAAATTCGTGCATAATCAACTCCCCATTTTTAGAATTCCCTTCCTGCAAATTCAAATCCACAATCAAATCGAAGCATTAAATTTATTCTGAAGGAGCAATTATTTCTATTCTTGTCAGAGGATCTCCTAATCAGCAAAACCAAATTCGAGGAAGAAATATTTATTCTGAAGGAGCAATTATTTCTATTCTTGGAAGAGGATCTCCTAATCAGCAAAATCAAATTCGGGGAAAAAAATATTTGACTTGAATTATAATTAATTTTCATATTTTTATTTGTAATAAGACCTTGGCTAATCTCTTATAGATAGGAGATTTAGATGCAAGGCAAAAGAGACTTCACCAGAACAATAGTCTTTCTTCTTCCTCTCTCTTTTTCTCATTATAGTTTTGTTGTTAGTTTGGAGTGAAACTGCAGAAAGTTTTAGGAACTCTTGCTACAATTTCCAGATTTTATTTTCTTTCATGTTAATTTATTTTATTTCATTATTTCATATTTTAGTCTTCATTTTATTTAATTCTGGTCAATAATTTAAATTTTGTACGTTCTACTTTCTCACATTCACATTCACACCCTCACACATATCTATTTATTCTTCAGACTCCAGTAATTTTATTAGCATTTTACTTTTAATTTAAATTCAGTATTTTATAATTCCAAACTACATTTTAAATTCAGTATTTTACTTATTCATTTTAAATTTTAATAGTTAATTGAATACATTTTTTCATTTCATTGTTAATTATTTATTTATTTTTATTATAATTTGAATTAGCATCAATATATCATTCTAATTATTGCTCTGCCTTAAAATCTATGATTTAACTGTTAATTGTTTATTTATTTTTATTTGAATTAGCATAATAATTTCATTCCAATTATTGCTTTGCCTTTAAATTTGTCTTTTAATTTATTTATTTTAATCATATAAGCATTTATAAATGTTCTCATTATTAAATTCTTAGCATCGTAAATTAATTCTGCATGCATTGGTTTTTCGTATTTAAATAATTTAATTTTCATCTTTGTTTTTAATTTTAGTTTCTCTTAATTATTTTATTTATAATTTTCTTTACATGTGTTTTTAATTTTAGTTTTCATTAATTATTTATTTATAATTATTATTCTGCATTGTTAATTTTATCAATTCGACAAAACCCCCTTTATTATTATTATTGTTATTATTATTATTGTTTATTTTAACTTTTCTTTGGATAACGGTGTTTAACAATGGTTACACTCCTACAATTGTGTCCTTGTGAGATTCGACACGGGTTAGCTATATTACATTAGTTAACTTGTTTTCTTTCATCAGAATTTTGTGCGACCAAAAATCTATTTGTCAATCATCAAATTTTTCATCAAACTTTCCCAAGTATACTTTTCCATTGTTTAATATAAAACACCTACAACCAAAAACATTAAAATGTGCAATACTAGGAGTTCTACCATTCAATAGTTCTTAAGGAGTCTTCTTAAGAATAGGTCTAATTAAAATTCTATTAAGCACATAACAGGCTGTAGAAACAGCATCTGCCCAGAAATACTTAGGTAGTTTAGATTCACTTAACATATTTCTAGCACATTCTTGAAGTGTTCTATTCTTTCTTTCAACAACTCCATTTTGTTGTGGAGTTCTTAGAGCAGAAAAATTGTGAAATATACCATGTTTTGAGCAAAAAATTTCAAATAGAGTATTTTGAAATTCTGTCCCATGATCACTTCTCAGTAAAACAATATTAAGATCTTTTTCATTTGTAATAATCTTGGTAAATTTCTTAAATGCACAGAAGGTTTCATCCTTAGAAGATAGAAATAATGTCCAAGTAAATCCTGAAAAATCATAAACAATAACAAGAACATAGGAATTCATACCAAGACTTACAGTTCTTGATGGACCAAAAAGATCAAGATGCAGTAATTCAAGTGGTCTACTTGTTGAGATGATGTTCTTTGAGTTAAAAGAATTCTTTGACTGTTTTCCTTTTTGATAGTATGTACAGATTTTGTCTTTTACAAATTTAACTTGTGGAAGTCCTCAAACAAGGTTTCTGCAGCAGATTTTGTTTAATAACTGCATATTGATGTGTCCATATCTTCTATGCCAAAGCCAACCTTCATTCTCTTTGGTTAGCAAGCAGATATTTTTTGAGATTTGACGATTCAATATCTAACATATACACATTGTTTGATCTTCTTCCAATGTGAACACCTTCTGCATATTTATAGTTATATATAACACAAAATTCTGCATCAAAAGTAACTTTCATACCTTTGTCACATAGTTGACTAATACTCAACAAATTGTGTTTCAATCCTTCAACTAATAGAACATCTTTAATTTGTGAAAATGAAGAACTTCCAATATCTCCAGAACCCATAATATTTCCTTTTCTGTTATCTCCAAATGTAACAGAACCTGCTTCATGTTCTTTAAAATTGATGAACTTAGATTTATCACTTGTCATATCTTTAGAGCATCCACTATCTAAATACCGTAATGCTTTCTTTGCTCTTTGACATATCTACAAAACAAATTTAGTTTAGTCTTATTGGTCCCCAAAGCAAGTTGGGTCCTTCTAAGTTAGAAATAGCATACTGTCTTGGTTTCCAAATATATTCACCTCTTGAAATACCAAAAATTTTAATGTAACAATATTTAGATATATGCCTAGATTTCATACAATAAAAGCATTTTCTTGATTTGCTATTAGATAAAATTTTAGATTTTGTAGTAGAAAACTATTTTACTAATTCATTATAACCAATTCCAATTCTATTTAGAAAACCTTTTTGAGAGCTTAACAATTTATCAAGATTATCTTGACCAATTTGAAATTTTCCTAGAGTCTTTATTAAGTAAGCTACTTTATCTTGAAGGTTTTCGCAATTTTCACAATCAGCAAAATTGTTCTTGTTAACAATTTCACGTTTTTCAGACTCTATTTTTATTTCAATCAGATTTTCCAATTCAAGAACTATGTTTTTTAGCCAGTTGTTTAAACCTTTCAGTTTGTTAATATGATGATCTTGTTTTCTAGCTTCATCATGCAGTTCTTTAAAAGCAACTAGCAAGGTATCATAGTTTTCACTGAGATCAGTATCATTATTACTCACCTGACTTGAGGTATCTACATTAGCTACAAGACATAGATTAGCTTCATTTTCAGATTCAGATTCTGACATATAAGATTTGGATGATTCACTATCATCCCATGCCATGTAAGCTTTCCTTCCTTTCTTTAGGTGATTGTTTCATTTTTCAGAAACTCTATCTTTTCTTTCTTTTCTTTCAGAACTTCTTTCCTTTCTTTGAGTGATAAAGGGACAATCCATATTCACATGTCCTAGCTATCCACAATTGAAACAAGAAAAATTAGAAGTATTAAAATCATATTTTCTTGTGTACCTTTTTTTATTTGAATGATCTTGAAACCTGTCTTTGGCATTGTTTCTTTTCTTTAGAAATTTTCCAAATTTCTTGACAAGCATGGCAAATTCCTCACTTTCTTTTTCTTCATTCTCTTCATCACAGCTTAAACATTCTTTAGCCTTCAAAGCAAGACTTTTATTCTTCTTGTCAGAACTTTCCAGTTGTTCAAGTCTGTTTAATTATAGTTCATGCTCTCTCAATTTACCAAACAGTGTTGTTGTGTTCATGATTGAAGATCTTTGGTTTCAAAAATTGTTGTAACATTAGGCTGCTAGCTTCTGTTCAGACATTTCAGGATTTTGATATTCAATTCTTCATCTTCAAACGTTTTGCCCAATCCTATCAAATGATTCACAATATGGGTGAATCTTTTTTGAACATCTTGAATGCTCTCTCCAGACTGCATTCTGAACATTTCGTATTCTTGAATCAGTGTATGTTTCCTGGCTCTTTTCACTTCAGAAGTACCTTCATGAGTCACTTGCAAAATGTCCCACATCTCCTTGGCAGTAGCACATTAAGATATTCTAAAGAATTCATCAAGATTCAAGGCAGAAGTTAAGATATTTTTAGCCTTACAGTCAAAATGAGCATGCTTGTTTTCAGCTTTTGTCCATGTCTCCCAAGGCTTGTCAGTTGTAGTTCCATCTTCTGCTTTTATCTTTGGAACATATGGCCCATTTATGACAGCATCCCACACGCCTCTATCCACAAATTCGAAAAAACATTTCATCCTAGCCTTCCAAAAAGGTAGTTAATCCCAACAAACAATGATGGCCTATTGGTTGAAGCACCTTCAGCAAAGGGAAGCTCGTTTTCTGACATCTTGTTCTTGGATCAAACTTGAGTAACTTTCAAGAAGCTGCTCTAGATACCAATTGTTAGAATTAAAGAGAAGTATCAAGAAAGGGGGATTGAATTAATACAAGATTTTCGCCAAATTCTGTCAAATATAGAATTTCACAGTTTCTTCCAGTACCAGATTAGTTGACAGATTGATTAGAATAGTTGGTTATTTACATAAGCAAAACATTAAAGATTGTTAAGGAAGAAGAAGAAGACTCAAGAATTTATACTGATTCACTCCTTTTATAGAGCTACATCCAATTTGATATGTAACACAAACAGATTTCAAAAACACTAAAAGAATTGTCTTTACAAGAACTCTACTTTTGAAGATTATCACAACATGATTAACAAAATTCTACACACTATAGAATCCAATCATTAACACAAGACTCACACTAAGTCTAACGTGATAACACTAATCACAAAATCAAATTCAGAAATACACCAAGATAACCCAAGATGGATAAAACCAGTAAAGATGTGTATCAAAGATTTTATAAATGCACTTTCTCCTCAAGATTCTTCCAAAGACTCTATTCTTCAATAGAGCTATATCTGAAATGCTTTTAGTATGTATCCAACCTTGAGAGCTTCCAATAGGTTTGCTTATATAGAAGATGAGAAATTAAAATCCCAACAGCTAATATTCAGAATCTGAGATACTGGAAGGATATGAGAGAAATAGTTAGCTAAAAGCAAAATAGTTGACTTTATTCATTAAAACAGATTTCCAACTTATTTCTTATTTTAATGAAAATAGTAAACTAATATTTCAATTTAGTTAACTATACAAAGATAAACTACCATCAACTAAAAAATGCAGCAATCAGTCATCAACTAGAAACTTCAGCAATCATCATCAAATCATAATTATCAACAAGTATTAAAATTTATATCATTGCTACAATATCTAATGAAAATATCATATGCGTTCTCCATGGAAAATACAAATTTATTGTCCATTAAGTATTTTGGCTTAGTGTTGTTCTAGATTTTAAAAGTATTATTTTTTAATAACACTCTTTTAAACTAAATTGTGTTTAAAAGTTTAGGTCTTTTTAAACTAATTGTCAAAATTTTCTTTTGAAGTAGTTGTCTTTGAAATTAGTGATGTATTTTTGAATTAATTCTCAAAATATTTTATCAATGTATCAAACATTGCTAAATTAAATTCACGTTTATTCACTGATACTTTAATTCAAATGGAATATAGCGAGATTCGAAAGCAAATTACAAGGATGAGTTACTCGAATAAAACCATTCTTGGGGATCACAAATGCGTACACACACAAGCAATTACAAGACAAAAGTAAATGATAAGAACACAAAGAATTTAAGTGGTTCAGTCAAAATGACTTACCTCCATGACTGCACTGGATGATATTTCAAATCGATAAGTTAGGTTTACAATTACATGAGTATTTGTAAAAATAAAAGAGCAAATAAATGGGTCAGGCCTAATAAAGCCTTCAGTCTCTATATACTCAAGAATCTCCCACTTGGAGGTTGATTATATCAACTACAATCCAAAGTAAATCTAGTAAACCTCAAAATTGTAACACCTCCAAACTAGTGTGATTCATTCTCAACAATTAACCATGAAAACCAGTTGAAGCTATGCAAAGCTTCAACTTCTCAGTAGTAACCACCTTGCTCAACATATCTGAAAGATTCTCTGACCCATGGATCTTCTCCAAGAACAAAGTATCAGCATTGATTAACCTTCTAATGAAGTGATATCTCAATTGGATGTGCTTTGTTTTGCATGGAACATGGATTTTTTCGTAAGATGGATGACACTCTGACTATCAGTATAGAGAGCACTGTCAAACTACTTTTAGCCAACTCCTTAAGAAAATTCTTCAACAAAATCATTTCCTTACAAGCTTAGTCATGTACTCTGCTTCTGTGTTGAAAATACAACACTTTTCTAAAATCGAGACATCCAACTAATTGTTATGCCACCAACTGTGAAAACAAATCTTGTAGTACTCTTCCTTGTGTCCGAACAACCTCCCAAATCTCCATCATATCCTTCCAAAATAACATCATTCTTATTGAAACGTAATGTAGTTTTAGAAGTACCTTTCAAGTAGCGTAACGACCACTTAACAACTTCTCAATGCTTCCTTCTTGGATTAGGCATGAGTATGCTAACAACTCCCACTGCATGAGCAATGTCCAGTCTAATTTATACCATTTCATATATTAAGCTACCAACTGTAGATGCTTAAGGAATTTTAGCCATTGTTGTCTTCTCTTCATCTTTCTTAGGAGACTACTCTTTGGTGAGATTAAAGTGAACTCCCAAGAGTGTACTTACAATCCTCTCCTACATAGTGAATTTCTTTAACACTTTCCCAGTATACTTCTCTTGAGATATTATTAAGGAACCATCAGACTTGGTCTTGTTGATGTTCATGCCCAAAATAAGCTTTACAACACCCAAATCCTTCATCTCAAACTTTTTAGACAATTGTGCCTTCAATATATTAATTTCATCCATATTAGAGTTTGCAACTAACATGTCATCAACAACAGTAATAATATGATATAGGATGGACCAAAATCTTTCATATAACACATTGATCCATGGCACATTTCTTGTACCATTTACTACTCATAAAACTATCAAACTTCAAGTATCACTCACTGCCTTGGTGTTTGTTTCAATCCACACAAAATCTTGGTCAACTTGCAAATCAAGTTCTCCTTCCCTATCACTAGTAAACTCTCTAGTTGCACCATGTAGATGTTCTTATCAAGGTAACCATGTAAGAACATTGTCTTAACATCTAACTGCTCTAGATATAGATCCTGTACAACCACAATACTCAATACAAGTCTGTGCAAACCGACATCCAATGGTTAGATCTCCCTTTTGAAAATAAACACATCAACCTATAGATGTTAGATAACCTGATCCTCCCTAGATTAATGGTTTTGAAAAGAAGATTCTTAGGATTAAACTTGAATTTTACTTCCTTTTTGTAATATATAAATATATCAATGACAAACACATAAAGTACTTGTTCTAAAAATAACAAAAATACTATACAAAATGTATATGTGTATAACAAATATATAATTATATGTGTATATATTTAAACTAAAATCACATTTTATAAATATTATTAAAATAAAAAATTATAAATTATTAAAATGCCAGTGTTTTATGATAAACATTTCAATAATAGGTATTAGTAAAAAATATTGTAAAATGTATACGTGACACGCGTTGAAGTAACACGGTATTTTTTGTCGCTCTCGTTTCTTCAAGTTTTGGTATTAAGACTGAGAGGATTCGCCGTCTGTCTGAGTCCGGCGAAGTAAACACCATCTGATCACGGTTTGCTACCGTCAGCCGCCGTGCGCAGTCGTTCGCCCTCGCCCACCACTAACCATCGCCGTTTCGCCTTTCGAAGACAGGGTTCGGTGTGCCTCGAGGAGCGCAACCCAACGTCGCTTGTTGCGTGACTAAACTCCGTCAGACGCGCAGCCACGTGCCGCCGTGCTCTCCATTGCTCTAGGCGTGTGTGCCTTACGCGCCGTTTCTCGTGGTTGGAATCCTTTCAGACCGCCGCCATTCAAATCGCCGGCATCTTCTGAGTACCTTCCCGGCCTTGTGTATGTGTTTCTGTGCTATTTTGGTGAGAGGGTCAAGGTTTCCTTGACGGTTTCTCTGTCTTACCTCACGGTTCTCTCTCCTACAGCCCTAAATCTCACGTTTCAGGGTTTAGTTTTCTCTCTTCTTAGGCCTGGTATCTCTTCTTCCCCTTTGAGATGACTTCAGGTTCTGCTCCTGTCTTTTTGGATACTACAACTATCACAAGTGCAAAACTCAATTGGAAGAATTATTCGGCTTGGGCTGCTTCGGTACAATTATGGTTCCTTGGTGAAGGATATTATGACCACTTAGAAACTGAAATAAACTCTGTTCCTTATGAAAATAGGTCACAGTGGCAAAAGACTGACTTCCAACTATGCGCCGTTTTATGGAAGTCCGTTGAACCTGATATTTTAGAGATGCTCAGTTCTTACAAAACATGTTTCTCTTTTTGGAAGAATGCACAAAACATTTTTGCCAATGATATTCGACGGCTCTTTGATGCAGCTCAAAGAGTAGCTGCTCTCAAACAGACCAACCATGATATGGTCTCTCACATGGCGAAGGCTAGGGCTGCAGTAGAAGAAGTTAAAAGATTTCTTGTGGGAGACTCACTAGATGAAATCAAGAAGAAACTTGATAGATATTATATGGTCTTGATATTGAGGAGCTTACATTCAGATTTTGATAATCTTCGGGATCAAATTCTAGTCAGTGATCAAATTCCTTCTATAGATGGTTTAATTACTAGACTCATCCGTGAGTCTAGTTTGATGAAAGATGAAAATCAAATTGAAGTTATTGAATCCTCTCCAATGGAAATAAGTCATGTCCAAGAAAATAGTTATTCTTTGCATGGTTTACCTGACAAAACTATTAATGTGTGACGAAGAGTACCAGGAGTTTTTGAGATACAAATATGAGAAATCAATTAATCAAGGTCGAGTTAATCAAGGTAAATCTGCAGGCGTAAGTCAATATGTAAAAGGTAATAGTTCATGTATTCTTGATTTAGGTGCTTCAGAATATATATACATGGTAACAATGCTTCATTTTCCTCCATTTCTTATGCAAAAATTATTAAAAAGAAAAGTTGTTGTTAAAGGACCTTATTATAAGTTTGTCAAGTCTAACGAACAACCGACAGACATTCTAAGTAAATTTCTAAAAAGACTAGGGACTCGGTTTATATATTCCAAACTTGGTTCATATATGCTCCAGCGAAGTATATAATTTCTTTTGTATGTATCCAACTTACTTTAGGAATAAGTTAGAGTCTTGCCTTTTTTTTGTAATGCATAAATATGTCAATCAAAATCACAACACATTTTTTCTCCATCTCGTTTATTCAAGCAAAATAACAAAGAAGAATATCTATCCCTGACGATTCCCTGAACACAACATTTCTCTTTCTTTAACTAAATCATCCCCCACCTTATGTATGAGCTGTTTGGTAATAATGGATCTAACTAATCTTTAGACCTATGGGTCCTAGGAAAGAAAACGCTGAACAATAAACAGGTAGGAGCTGAGTGTAGATCTAGAACAAATGATGCAGATCTGGGCAAGCCGTGGACTGGGTTGGGATGGCTTTAGTGGTGAGTCTGTTTGGTCAAGCCGTTTTCTCAACTGTGCCATTACTCATTTCCTGAAGCTATCTGTTCAGAACAAATCTCCTTTCTTCCCCTCTTACTATTTAAGCTAAACCCGTCTCTAACAATATAACCATGTTGCTAATTCTATAGGCTTTTCTATGGAACCGAGATGGGATTAAAAAGTATTTACATAAAAGTTATACATAAAAATTGTTTCCGGAGGGGTGATTTTGCATGGGATAAGAAAGAGGCACTAGTAAAATTGGCACTAGACTCACTGACACAGGTCCATCAGAGCTCGCAAAAGCAGAGATACCACTTTGGTGAGCCAAGGCTGGGGCATAAAAACTAAAAGGTTGGAATCTAAAAAGCTGGCTTCAACTATGGTGGCGGCTCTGTTGCTGCAGCTCTGATGGTCTTGTGTTTACCAGTCGGTGACACCAACTTTGTTGGTGTCTATATTATTCCATACAAAATCACTCATCATTTCTATAAGTAGTTTTATTTTATAATTTTTATATTTTTATAAATACTTCTTTTTCCATCTCGGTTCCATACAAAAGCCAATTCTGTAACTACTTTGTTACTAGTTATATATCTTCTGGGGTCCTATCAACCCACATGTAGCTTAGATTGCATAAAACTGATCAATAAAAAGTGGTCCAAGGACCTCGGCACACCTAGGATGTAAACATGCAACATGTCATCAGTAATATTTATATTAAGTGATGTAGTTCGAACTTCAAATGAAAGGCTGGACCATATCTGGATGGAAACTAGCTCGTTTAGGTTAGTTGAACAAATGTTTTGGACAATAACACCATAGAATGCTGATTAGGAAAAATTCATTTATGCCAGAAGGCTCCTTGATTACACTATTAATTGATTGTATTGAAGCTATATACTTTGTTTTTGAAGATGTATTGTTGCTCTTTAATTTATTGACTGGCATAAATAGGTATACATGCAGAAACTGAGGCCATGGATTCACTTTATTTTCAGGTTTCACATTTTCTGAAATAAATTCTGTACGTGCAAGCACTGGCAAAGTTGTCTGTTGCCATTTCTCGTCTGATGGGAATTTGCTTGCTAGTGGTGGCCATGACAAAAAGGTTAGTTAATACATTATTCTGGGAAATCATTTTATTTATTGCTTTCCCTTTTCAACCGATTACCCTCAAATTTGCTGTTAACGCAGCATTTGATCTGCTTGGAAATTTAAAAACAAAATTACAAATTCCTCTATTACTTAATCTGTTTATATATAGAATGTGACATTTTCTCTTAATTTTCATAATGCAGGCTGTTTTATGGTTCACAGATACTCTAAAACAGAAAGCTACTCTTGAAGAGCATTCTTCTTTAATCACTGATGTCCGTTTCAGTCCTAACATGCCTTGCCTCGCAACATCTTCATTTGATAAAACTGTCAGGGTGTGGGATCTTGATAATGTTAGTTCATAAGGCTTATTTTACTCTAAAATAATACTGCTTTTAAGAATTCCCACCTTCCCCAATAGATTTAATATCTATATTTTGTAAGAATTTGGCTATGCATGTCATATAAATAAGATTTTCTCTGATTCTGAAGCATTGCACTCAGGTGCTCACGAAATGTGTTTGGGTATGTATTCCTGAAAATATTTACTTATTGAAATAATTAAAGTATAAAATTTTGTGCTTGTTTGTTATTAAATTATACTTGAGATTAAATAAATATAATAGAAATGTATTTAGAGGACTTAATTACACCACTCTCATGATCTCATATATGTAGATAGATACAATAGAAGATGAAAAGCCAAAGATCAGAAAAAACTAAACTAAAAACCTAGGTGCAGAGATAGGTACAGCTTATAGGTAATCATAAAAACAACTACATTTAATATTTATTCTAACAATTATAAATACAATTACACTTGAAAAGAGAACATAATACATCAAATTACTCCTGTCCATAGTGAGCTATGGATTTGGTGCACTGTATTACAGCTGAGTTTCTGGGACATGATTTCTTAAACATGGTTCTACTGTAGTATAATGCTACAAGGATGTTGCAATGAAAATGTTTATTCATGGCTCTGGATCTAGGAACCTTAGTTGGCTACAGGTTATCATTAAAACATTGTAGTTATCACTGTGATGAGGACACTATGAATTCATGTTCTTTGTAGAAGCTTAGGAAGTTACAAAGGGAAGTTGTTTAACTTTAATGACAAAATATGATTTTTAAGGTGAAAGCTTAGTGCTTCAGAATCTTAGGAATTTTGGTTTTTGGTGATATTTAGTGTTAGCAGATGTAGCTTGAATTGCACTAAGAATTCTAACATCCCAGTGATCTGTGTACAAATCTATGACTGCTAGATTAATGCTCGTCTATTAAACTTATACGTGTGATCTGGAAAGTTTCTCCTGTTATTGTGAGTAGATCAGAATGGCAGGTCTATGAGCTGGGATGTTGCTTATGATTGCAGAATCAGATAGTTGGTTGCTATATGTTTGGATTTTAATGGATTGCATGCATGTGTGTTTCTCTTTGTTTGTGTTCTGCTTTAGCTGATATGTTATTTCCAATGCAGCCTGGATATTCTCTTCGTACCTTTACAGGTCATTCTTCACCTGTTATGTCACTGGATTTTCACCCTAATAAAGATGATCTTATCTGCTCTTGTGATGTTGATGGGGAAATACGATATTGGAGCATTAACAATGGCAGTTGTGCTAGGGTCTCAAAGGTAGTGTCTTAGCAGATGCATTTGTTTAATTGGTTGTGCATTTTGTTTCATTTCAGTTTACTAAACTGAGAAATCTTCCTTCTGGTTAGGGTGGCACTGCTCAGATGAGATTTCAACCTCGTCTAGGGAGGTACCTAGCTGCAGCAGCTGAGAATGTTGTTTCAATACTTGATGTGGAAACACAAGCATGTCGATATTCATTAAAGGTTGGTTTGAATTTTTTTACCTATTGCCAGAGTTAGCATAAATCCTATCGGTTAGATATGCTCTCATTCCCATGCTCCTCTTACTATCTAGCTGCATTAATTGTTTTTTGATGGAGGAGAGGTCTAGGGAAAGAAACGTTGGTTATTCTTTTTATGAGAATCAAATACTGTGACATAATTTCAAAAACAACTGTGGAGCTTAGATATTTGTTGTAAGTCTGGTCTTATTCAAACTTTACTTATGCATCTTTGATTTTAATATGAATATAGGGACATACAAAATCAATACATTCTGTGTGTTGGGATCCTTCTGGGGAGTTCCTGGCATCTGTCAGTGAGGACTCTGTCAGGGTTTGGACTCTTGGATCAGGGAGTGAAGGGGAGTGTGTTCATGAGCTTAGCTGCAATGGCAATAAGTGTCACTCATGTGTTTTCCATCCGACATATTCTTCGCTGTTGGTAGTTGGTTGTTACCAGGCAAGTATACACCCTTTTCTTATTTTGTTTCCTTATTTTGAAAAGTTTGGAATCACAAATTTTGGGAATGAATTTGATTCATGAGGGGAATTCTGTGTTTGAAATGTTATGAAGTAGAATTGATTTTGAAATCCTTTTGGATTTACCTCGTGTATTTAGATATACACAGATTTGGTTTGATTTGAATCTCATTTGATCTGATTTTACAATTGATACGATGATGTGCAGTCATTGGAGCTCTGGAACATGAGTGAGAACAAGACAATGACTCTATCCGCTCATGGAGGTCTTATTGCCGCATTGGCAGTTTCTACTGTAAATGGTTTGGTTGCTTCAGCTAGTCATGACAAGTTTGTGAAGCTCTGGAAGTGAGTTGGTTGTGTCATCAATACAGGTTGTTTTATGAGTGTTGATATTGATGTTTGTAGTTTGCCCCTTTTTTGTAGTTTGATCAACCACCCCTCACAACATATTGGTAGTTTATGTTCTCTTTTATTTATGTAGCTTGATCATTAGTTTATGTGCCCTTCTTTCATGATGTAGCTTCATCAACCACCCTCCCCCCTTCTGCCGTTTGGTATAATCTGATTTTCTATGTAATCATAGATACTGGGTTTTGTAATATCGTCACCCCTGTTGTACTCTGTTTCATAATTGTTTTACTTAGACATTTCTATTCTTGTGTCATCCATATTGGCTTTGATAATTATGACTGCTAGCACCTCACTTCTGATATTCACCACTGTAATATACTTTACTATCGGTTAATTTTTATTGAAAACTATAATTGAGATGAAGTAATTAAAATATGTTTTACTCTTGAAATTGTGTTTTTTTTTAAATTCTGTTGATTATAAATAAGATGTTTTTCGTTGTGGATTGCAAGAGCATTTCTCTTATTATTAGACTTGACTGTTTTTTTCCGAACTTTTGGTTTTGGTATTTTTAGTCCCTATAAATGTTTATTATTTAGTTTTAGTTTTTATTGAATATTTTTAAATTCATTGTTTCAAAATATAAAAGGATTGAATTTAAAAATAAACAATTTACAGGGTTTGAAACAAAATAACAGGGATCAAACTTGAAAACAAGTTTCACAAAATTCAAAATTCGAGATTACTTTTACGAACTAAAGGAAATGCATTTTTGTGTTTTCCATCCAAAACAAGTTGATCAAGATGACTCACCTTGATCATCTTGGATGATGATAGGTCATAATTGCAGAGATGGAGATTCTTGACTATAATTGTACATGAGAGTAAGTTCTCCTTCTAAGAAAAAAAAAAAAGACCGGTAGATGTTAATGAGTTTGTGATATTAAAGTTGGTCATAATGATGAATGATGAAGTGTATTGTTTTAAAAAAGTATGATTGGTCGTTAAGAGATTTACTCACATCTATAATAATCTTGGTTATAGTGATATTTTTTTTGCAGTTGTCAAAATTATTATTCATTATCAGTTGTTTCGCCAATTGAGTATTAGAAATGCTTTTCTTTCATAGAGCAACTTTTTAAGTTGGTTGTTTAGGGAAAGTTTGGTTTAGTTTGTAAGTTACATGGTTTGAAACAATCTCCACGCTTGTTTAAAAAATTTAGATTCATTGTTTAAACTTTTAATTTGAAATGTAGTGAAACATATTTTGTTTTTTACTGTCACATCTCTTTTACAAAAATGTTTTTTAGATGAATGATATTGAAAGTTTCAAATATTTCTTGAATATTAAAATAATCCAATAAAAAGTGTTGTAATCTCCTAATGAAATGTCTTTTAGATATTTTGAAAGAGACATGCATATTGAATGTATATATATGAATAGTCCTATAAACTCAAATAAAAAATTAATATTAATAATAAATATGGTGAAACTTTCTTTAATCCTGAAAAATACAAAAAATTGACTAAAAAATTTAAAGTTCTTTTCAAAAAACATTATATATACAAAATTTTATTCGATCTATCACTGTTTGATACATGATTCACATATATTTATATATATATATATATATATATATATATATATATATTAATATGACACTTTGCAAATAACAATACAGGGTTTTCATATGAGATAGGGTAAAAAATACAGATTCTTAGCAATTAACATAGTTGCATATGACCACTTTGCATAATTTAGGATTAAGTTTGAATTTTACTTCCTTTTTTAATATATAAATATATCAATGACAAACATAGATAAAAAATTTGTTCTAAAAATAACAAAAATACTATAATATAATATGTAAAACGCTACCATTATTTTACATAAAAAACTGAAAGAAGAAAAGATTTTTTGCAAATCAAGCTTTGGCCTTTATAACTAGAGATTGGATTTGGAAGTCGATTACGAATGAGGAAGGTGTTAGGCACATCACTCACCCATTACTGCTACTCTATAATAACATTCGCAATTAGAAACATTATTTCAAACAATTATTTTTACCCCTTTATTATAGCATACATATTCAATTATTTATCTACATGATTTTTATACTACTTCAAATTTAATCTACTAAAAAAGCTATAAATTAAAGCTTAAAAAGAGAGAGAAGAGAGAAAAGAGATATTGGAACCTCTGAAGGAAGCTTTTACTTATTAGACATAAGTTCAAAGCTACAACTTGATAGTACAAGAGTATTATGTGTGTGTCTAGTACAATACATCAAATAACTATTTATAGGTGTCAGAGGCACAAAACGGTCATTCTCCCTCTGAGAATGTGATATGATCCTAAATCATGAAGAACCTAGTTCATCACAAGGAGTTATTACAAGAAGAGGAAAAGAAGAAATGGACAAAGAAAAGCTTACAAAAATATTTGAAGAAAAGGAAGGAAGAAAAACTAGAGGAATGTACAAGAAATTGGAAGAGGACATTAGAAATATCAATAATTCTTGTAAATTCCTTGAAAATAAAAATAGTTTAGTCTCTTTCATGACTTTGTCACAAATAAACACAAGAGGAGTGGTGTTTGGACATAAGGATAACAATTAGTGGGAAGGGCTTTGTTTGGGAAGCTTGCAAGCATCTCCAAACATGGCCTAAACCATTCACCTTCATCCCATGTGCATGTGCCGCACCTATGGACTCTATAAATAGGTGTGTGCTTCATTTTTATCATAACTTTGAATCTTGAATACATTGCTAGAGCAATTCTCTTTGAAGTTCAAGAGGTATTCCTCATTTCCTTTGAATCTTATCTTGAGTTTTCCTAAATTCAAGTGGTGATTGTCTTTTTCTCTTATCTTTTCTTTGAAAAATGGCGTGTTCTTCATTCCTTTTCCTTCTCCATGTTTTTTATTTCTTGTTCTTGGTATGTTCATATGTGTTGCACATTCTTGATCCAATTCCAAGCATTTGCACTGATTAAATTCAAGTTTCTTTCATTTTATGCCTTCCTATGCATGTGTTCTTGATTTTAATAAGTTCAATTGAATTGTTTTTCAATTTTAAAGAGTTTGCATCGATTGAAACCCTTCTATTTGGGGAAATTTCAGTTTTCATGTTTTTCCTTGCTAATATTCATGTTATTTTGATTTTCTATG
The DNA here is from genome assembly GCA_030347555.1 of Lablab purpureus. Taxonomy (NCBI): domain Eukaryota; kingdom Viridiplantae; phylum Streptophyta; class Magnoliopsida; order Fabales; family Fabaceae; genus Lablab; species Lablab purpureus. The sequence continues at coordinate 13,417,471 of CM059261.1, read as the reverse complement.
CTTCTACACGTGTTTGAGAGATCTTACAACGCATGTAAAGCCTCCTAGGCATGCATCAAAATGGTCATTCTTAATCTAAGAATGAGTCTTTCAAAAAAGCTCCGGGAATGGATCATTCTTAACCTAAGAATGGTCGTTCTCACTGAGAACGAGCGTTCTTAGCTTGAGTACGATGTTCTCAGCCTCGCAACATACCTACAAAAATGATACTGAGAATAGGTCATTCTAAACTTGAGAACAATCATTCTTAGCCACTACTAAATACAACTTTTGAATTTTTACATTTATTATCTTAGAAGCTACCACTTTTGTATTGGAAACTTTGTAAAGAATTTCTATAAATAAGGCTTTGCATCTTTTGTCTCCTTTCTTCTGATTCTTTTATTGTCTTGGCTTCAGCCCAGAAAAAAATAAGGATCTACAAAGTCTAGTGGCAGTCATTTTAACTACAGGAGATAAAATCTCATTATAATCAATACCTTTTTTTCTGGTAAAAGCCTTTCACTACTAACCTTGCCTTGTATCTCTTGTTGTTGTCATGTTCTTCCTTAACTCCAAACACCCACTTATTCTGCAACGCCCTCTTTCATGTTAAAAGGTCAGTCAAACACCAAGTTTTATTCTTCTCAAGTGAGTTCATCTCCTCCTGCATGGCTAACTCTCACTAAGTTGCATCATCCATTTGTAATGCCTCATGATAACACAAAGGCTCCCCATCATCAGTCAACAAGTAATTTGTTAAAGGACAGAATCTGTGAGGAAGCCTAATAACTCTGTTGGATCTCCTCACTTCAACTACTAAGGTGACAGGAGTGGTCTCCTCAACTGTCCTATCTCTCGGACTCCCACTTTTTCCTGCAAGATCATCTTCTGTAATGTCCTCTAACACTGCCTTTTCCTTCTTTGTTAGCTTCCTATCGGCTTTAGTATTTGTCTCAAGTTTTTCCTTGTACACTGTATTTTCATTAAATGTAACATCTCAGCTTCTAATGATCTTTCTATTTTCATCATTTGAGAAGCAATATCTCATATGATCTGCTCCATAGCCAATGAAAATGCACTTTCTTGCTTTCAGATCAAGCTTGTCCCTGTCAGCATCTCTAACACCAACATAAGAAACGCAACCAAATACTTTTAATTGAGAAAGACTTACATCCTTGCCTTGCCATTCCTCCATAGGAATCTTGAATCCTATGGGAACTAAGGGTCCTCAATTAATGAGGTATGTTGTTGTGCTCACTATTTCTGCCTAGAATGTCTTCAGCAATCTTGCATGAATTCTCACACTTTTTATCCTCTCATTCAAGGTCATGTTCATTCTTTCAGCAACACCATTCTACTAAAGTGTCTTAGGAATAGTTTTGAGCACTCTAATTTCATTCTCAACACAATAATTAACAAATATAGAACTACTATATTCACCATCATTATCAAACTTTAAACATTTAATTTTTAACCCTGTCTCATTCTCAACAGCAGCTTTCCACTTCATAAGGGTGTTAAATACTTCTGATTTTTGCTTCAAAAAATAAACCCATACTTTTTTAGTGGAATCGTCAATGAAGATGACATAGTATCGTGATCCTCCTAGTGATGAGACTAAAGTTGGCCTACACACATTTGTATGAACAAGCTCCAACTTCTCAACATTGTGCATACTTCCTATCTTGGTAATCTCTTTTGATTCCCAAACACACATAGTTCATAGAAACCAACTTCTAGCTCTTTCAATTTTGGAATCTTCCCTTTTAAAACTAGAGTCTTCATACCCTTCTCACTCATGTGAACAAGTCTTGCTACCACAAAGTCAAGGGATGACAATCATCATCATTGACTGAATTTACTTCTTCTGCAGGTAATTCTACCATGTAGATGGTTCCTTTCTTCTAGTTGCAAGCAACAACTAGATTACCCTTTACCACCTTCCATTGACCTTCTACAAATATGACTTGATATCCCTGAACATCCAACATGCCCATAGAGATTAACATTCTCTTGAGTCCTGGAACATATTTGATATCCTTCAATTTCCAAACTATACCATCAGAAGTTCTAAGATTTATATCCCTCATACCTGTAATATCTAAAGCTTCATCGTCGGCTAGACAAACTTTGCCAAAGTTCCCAGTTCTGAAATTTTTTATCAAGTCCTTGCAAGGAGAAACATGAAAAAATGCACTAGAATCCATGATCCAGGATTCAGACATGCTCTCAACACAACATATCAACACATCATCAATGTTTCCTTGCGCTTCATTCACTGTGTTGTCATCTATTTTTTCTTTAGTAGTAGCAGGAGAAGTAGCACACTGGGTTTTAAAGTGACTGTTCTGATAACAATTCTAATAGGTAATATCCTTTTGAGTTTTGGACTATGCTCACTTTCTAAACTTTGATCTGCTACGTGCAAAACCTTGCCTTCTTTCAGGCCTCCTACCTCTACCTTTAGTATTTAATAAGGAAACTATTGATTCTCCAACATTCCTTTTATAGACTTCCTTCAAAGGTCCCAGATGTAGTGGCTATTGTTGTGATAGTTCTCTTAACCAACTATCAGGCAACGAAGATAGCAACAACAAGGCCTATTCTTCATCATCAAATTTAATATCCACTAAAACTAATTTTGATGGTAAAGAATTAAATTCGTTCACATGATCTGTAACACTAGCACCTTCTCACATCTCCGTATTAACTAACTGACGAATCAATAATACCTTGTTTGATGCTGACAGTTTCTCATACATGTTTGATAATGCCTTTATCAAACCATATGTCGTCTTCTCGTTGATGATGTTGTAAGAAACATTTTTCGCCAATGTTAATCTGACGATGTCCAAAGTCTTCCTGTCTAGCAACTCCCAATCTACCTGAGACATTGTTTCTGGTTTGTTCTTAGACAAAGGTTGGTACAACTTCTTCTGATACATATAATTTGTAATATGCATCTTCCAAAATCTGAAATCACTTCCGTCAAAGTTGTCAATCTTTACTTTACTGTCTTCTATCATTGCTCCCACTTGCGTAAAATTACAAGATCTTATACGAGTTTTGAGGATCACAACCACACTTGTACACAAACGTGCAATTACAAGACAAAAGTAGATAACAAGAACACAAAGGATTTACATGGTTCAGCCAAAATGACTTACGTCCACAGCGGCATTAGATGTTATTTCAGATTAATAAGTTAGGTTTACAATTACACAAGTATTTATAAAAGGAAAATAGCAAGTAAATGGGTCAGACCCAATAAACCCTTCAGACTCCACATGCCCAACAACCATTCCTATAAACTTAAGTTCAAGGTAAGTTTGTGTAGTTCTATTTTTTGATTATTTTTTATGGTCATTATTTTGTGAGTTTTCTTTTTTTTGTTAAAGATGGACCTAATGTTAATCCTAACCTAACATGTATTAGGACTTTTTTAAGGCTCAAATATTTTTTTAAAGCACTTATAACATGATTGAGTATTCATTTTAGTCTATATGTTTTTTAATTACTCTAAAATTAAAAATTGCAACTTTTGATCCCTAATATCATATGGGATAGGTTAATTGTTATGCATTGAATAAAAGATCAAGTGACCATTTTATTGTTAGACTTGAAGAATAAAGTCAAATCATATTTTTTGGAAAAATAAGAGTTTTGTGATGATGATGATGATGATGATGATTATGATGTTTGATGAAGATGGTGCTAAAGATGTATTGGTTGTTATAGTTTCAATTACATGTATTTCACACAAGGTAGTTCACAAATGTTTTAGCTTGATACATACCTTAAATCATAAAACTTGTTATTAAAACAAACAATAAATAAAAATATTAAAAATGAGTAGAAATAATCAAATGTGTCATAAACTATTTGATTCAATCAAATTAAGGTTTCTATTTCTGAAAATGCAAAACACCTTATTAATGAAACCGCTGGAAAAAAAATGTGTAATAATAGTTGTAGTAAGAAAAAGTATCTTAAAAATTTGAGTAAATTTTATAAATGTTGAATATTTGAGAAAGAATATAGTGAAAGAAAGAAAATAAGGATTACAAAACTAAAAAAAAAAAACAGTAAGAATATTTATTAAGAAAGAAATAAAGAAGGGAATTAGGAACAAAATATATATATATATATATATATATATATATATATATCCTAATCCATGTATCTAATTTAAAAAGTTAAATATTATCTATATTTATACTTGTATTCATTTAATACATAAATTTTTCATTAAAATTGAAATGGGTTTAAAATACCATAGATTATTTCAAAATAAAAAATCAATGTGATATAAGAAAAAATAAGTTGAATTCTTTAATTAAAATTAATAAGATAAAATTTATATATGAAAAATTGATTAAATAAAAGAATTAAGGAAAATACAAATTGAAGAGGAAGACATTCCTAAGAATAATTAAGAAATGGAGAAAAAAGTTGCAAAAATATATTGAAGTAATATATAATGATCAAAAGATTAAAAAAAAATATATAGACATAATTCTCTTACACTTTATAACTTAGTAATCATAATGGAAAAAGACATTCGATCTATGACTGTATGGATAAAAGTCTTGAGTAGGATTTATAGGTGTTAAAAAAGTATGCAATAATGTAAATGTTCTGTATAATTTTGTAAAATCCTTTTTCTATTTTTTTCATTTATTATTATTTATTTATTATGTGTTTTCATTTTAAATTTTAGAATTTTAAATTTGTACTTTTTAATCTACTTTAGAGTGAGTTTTCAAATCTTTATCTTCATATAAATTTAAAATTATGTAAATTTATTTTCAATTTCTTTAATTTTTTTTCATTTTAATTCATTTTTCATATTGATCCGTACTCATTAGTGTCTTTTTCTGAATATTATTTTCTAAAAACCTATACGTTAATTTCATAAAAAAAATTACAAGTTTAGTCTTTTATTTTCATCACTCAAAATAACGTTTTAGTAATTATAAAAATGATTTTATCTTTCTAATAGAAAAATTTTGGCTGAAATGAATTGTTTTATGTAAAACTTATCAATTTTTTATCATCATCCAGATTTAGAATATTAGGATTATAAATCATCTTTATTTTGGTTTAATTAAATTCATAACTTAATTTACACCAAAAATACAAAAAACTAAATGAAATACGTGCTATAATAAAAAATTATTACCTATTATGAAAAAAATTATCACGTAAATGTATGTCACTTACATAATTATATTGATTATTTCGCCAACAATATGTAAATAATTTTTTTATCTATAAAAGCACACTATTATATTTATTTATAGTAATTAAATTTTTTAAGTTTATATTCAGAAAAGATTAACCATTTAATCCATTAAATCTCAAATAAATTTCAATATATTGTGATTTTATAAATTTTAAAAATATTTTTATTAGATTAATTTTTAATAATATAAAAATTATAAATTATAAACTTAATCTTTTCGGTATTTAACAGGCCATACATTCAAGAGAAACAATGGAGTTGCTAGACTGTGTCCTTGGTCGGTAAACAATGAATTGGTAGTGGCCCATTGGAGATTTGGGCAATTTGGTTTGTGTACCATATTTTATCTCTGTAATTTAGTGGGTATCCAGTCTAAGATGGAACACAAGCAGCTATTGCTTCCTACACCTTATAAAACAGTGAAAAATGGAAAAATACCTTTTCATGTGATTTTATAGGAAATATTTTAAATTTAAAATATAAAAAAAATTAAATTGTATCATTTTTTAGTTAAAAAAGTTAGATATTATATTCAAAATTGTACAGTGGAAAGGAAAAAACATGTAAAGTAAATGAAAAATGAAATTATTTAAATTGAGGAAAAATAAGTGGAAGATGAGAAGGAAATGTCTATTAAATTTAATTGATCTGATAGAATAAATTTAGTTATATATAGGAAATAATTTATGAAATAACATACTTCAAATAAAAATATATTAGGATAAGTTATCAAAATTTAAATTAATGAAACTTATTATTTTAATTATTTATTTATTTAACATAAAAAATATATTAAAAAATATTAAATTAATTCTAATTTATTTATTACTTATTTTTATATTTTTATTTTAATTATTGATTTTGTTATAATATAATAAAATATATTTATAAATATTTGATTACTATATATTACATATTAATTTAAAAATATATACTAAAATTTAATTAATTAAATTTAATTTTTTTTACTTGATTAGTTATTAAATATTTTAATATTTTTTATTTTAATTAATTAATTATTTTTAATATTTACAGAATATTAAAATTTAAATAATTTTATTGTTGTTATATTATTTATTTTAATTATTTATTATATTATAACAAAAAATATAAATATTTTATTATATTTATCTATACATAATCGATTATTGTTTTAAATATAATTACTTATGTTAAATTTTTCAACTTTCTTAGCATATCTTTGAAAAATTTGTCTATTTTTTCATAATTTAAGATTTCAAATTTAATATATTTTTTTTTCTTTTCTTTGTTGTCAATGTTTTAGTCCTCGGAAAGAGAGTGAATTGCTTTTGTAAAATTTAGGCTTTGAAAAGTAATCTGAAATTAATTGATATGAAAGTAAAACATTTAATTCTACATTATTTAATATAAAAGTATATTTTAAATTATAGAATTTAGATTGTTAATAATATTATTAAAAAATAATTTTAATTTATACAATTTAAAATACAACACTTAATTAAGTTTGAAATTATAATCTAAAAACTTTTCAAATCATTTAATTTGAAATCTTTTCAATAAAACTGTGTTTAGGAATATTTTTCATTATCATGGAATTATAGGAATGAAATATGGAAGTATAGAAAACAACAACTCCAACTAATAATTTGGGTTGAGGTTTAATCATATCTTAAAACACTATTTAAGCCCAAGTTTATTTATAATTATCTGAAGTTATAGCATGTCTTAACCATGTTTAAAAGATTAATATCTCGAGCTTATAATATGAATTAAAGTAAATTACTTGAAGTTCTATTTTAGTTTAAATTTAGTTGGACTTTAGCACATTCATGGGTTCTTCTGTATACCAATCAAAGACATATAATCAATGAAGATAATACCTTTTCTAATATACTATTTTAATGCACATTCTATTATTGATTAAAAGACCAATTAAAATCTATAAAAATGTCGATCTTTAATAAATTTAAATCAATAAAAAAGTATTTTCATAAACTTTTCTAAATTTTGATAAATTTTCTTTTCACTTTTTACTATTTTTTCTTTAATTCAAATAATCTTAATTTTTATTTTTATTTTTTTTCATTCTTTCAAGTTTATTTTCTAATCCAAACAAAACATAAAAAAAATAAAGTTACAGAAGAAAAAAGAAATTTGTGACAGTTTTTGCTTCATCTGCCACCCATATTTGCTTCCTGCATGCCTATAATTCTCAAAATAACCATTTTACTCTCACAGTCTATTTTAATGATGATTTTTTAAATAAGCTTTCTAGAAAGTTTTTAGATCAAGTTTTCTTGAATATGTTTTCCATAAAAGATTTTCAGAACAAATTTTCCAGTGTATATAATATGTTTTTTTTAATTATCTAATTCAGAACATGTTTCTAAGATTCCCAATTTGAAAACATGTTCCAAAATGAACAATCTACAAAGGTGTTCAAAAATGACTAAAGGACATTACATAAACTCCTTCGAATGTTGAAGCTGAGGAGGGATGGAGGCCAGGGGAGGACAAGAGAGGTACAACAAAAATAGAGCATTTTAGATTTTTTACTGTTAATATGGGTGCAGTTAGTAAATATAGAGTGTAGGAAGCAAAAATCATTTGTAATAATAATCTTGATAAAAAGTTAAAATTAAAGAGGACATAAGTTTTGGTACTTACTGCATTAATAATCTTTAAAAAAAAAAAAAAAAGAGGATGCCACTAAAGAAGTCCATTTCATTTATCATTTTGTATGGTAGAGAACGTTAGAAAAGCTCACAAATAATTAACGACATTTTTAATTTTGTCTTTTCTTAATCATAATTACATAAAAAAGAAGCAAACAGTAAAGAAGTTATTCTCATACTATTAAATTGTTTTAGATATATTTAATATAAAATAAAGTGAAATATTTTTAAAGGATTATATTTTTATCAAATTAAATAATAAATATCTATGTTTTAGATAAAAATATATTTCTTAATCTTTTTATTCCTTTCTTTTTTATTAATTTGTTAGTATTTTTAATTTTATTCATATTTTGTATTTTTTAAAGTGAATTCAACTTTAATTTTTATTTAATAGTTTTTTATGATACAGATAAAATTGGTTTTTGACACCATATGCAATAAAGGATAAAAAAATACTTATTGCCTCAAGGTATACAACCTCAAACATATTAGAGTAATTTTTGTTAGTTTCTCAAAGTGTCACCATTTTTATTTAACTTGTTTTTTTTATTCATTGGGTTATAACAACCTTATTGGCTTTAGGTAGTTTTACAAATTTTTATGTCATTCTTTTATAAATGATCAAGCTTTTCTGTATGGTTTTGACTTAATTTTCATCTATTAATATATTTTTGATATTTTTTTAATTTCTAATATGAAGGCATAACCTTGTTGTTTTAAGAATGATTTGGTTGGTATGTTTTCTTAAGAGTCTCCAATTATATGAAATATTAGATAACTTTTCTTCAGATTTTAACTATTTTGATTATCTAAATTTTGGTTGAGGTTTATCTTTGAAAGGTAGTATATTTGACTCTTATTCCATTTTCTTAGTGTCGTCCACCATAAGATCTACAAAAGACTCGTCCAACTTTAATGTTTCTATATCAAAAATATTATCATTAAACCTCACACATGTGATCTTTTCTATAATTAAGGTTTTAGATTTAAAAACTATATATGCCTTGGATGTTTGTGAATATACAAGGAATGTTAGATTAACCCATCAAGTCATCTTTACCACAAGTCACTTCTTGTTAGATTAATAGCGTAGGCAAAACAAACTAAGAAGGAGCTGAATTAGTTTCTTAATAAGAGTTAAACCTTTTTTGATTTTTGTTTGATTAAAATAGAGTTTAATAAAATCCCCTATATAAATTTAAGTGTTGCTTGATTAAAATCATAATATAAAACAAATAAGCAGAAAGTAAATTGAATATAAAGAGGGTAAAGATAGAGAGAAGAGAACACAAATATTTATACTGGTTTGGATCAAAGCGGATCCTATGTCCAGTGATTTATCACCTCAAAAGAGGATGATAACTACTAATTATCTTAAGTTAAAAATTACAACTTACAATGCAACGGAAGTTTAAGATAGTAGGAAGATTATAAAGACACTTCCTTTGTACATAAATGATGGACAACACCTTCCTTGTCCTTGAAGAGCATAAGGAATGAAAGAAAACCTCCTTTAACAGTCACTGTAAAGGATGAACACCTCCTCTGAATAACACAAATTATGAAAAGCTTAAACTCTACCAGCAACACAACTTTCCTAAGTAATCACTTAAAGAAAATAGACTAGGTTTTTTTCAAGCTTAAAACAAAGCAAAAATATTTATGTTTTATGTGTTTTTAAAAGCACATACCCCTTCTCTATTTATAGACACAAAGGTACCCAAAAGTCTGTAGAATACAAAAGGTTTTTGCAAAATCGACTAGAATAATCGATTATTGCATAAGATAATTGATTATTTCAGAGAGAAAATAGAAGTCTGGAATTTAACTCGTGATAATCGATTATCATATGAGATAATTAATCATTGCACTTATGATAATTGATTATTGCTCGAGATAATCAATTATTTCATAGAGAATTTTTTTAAAAGTTTTTCAAAGCTTTGACGATCGATTCTTGTAAGAGATAATTGATAATTGATTATTATGACGTTAAGTGCTTTTTATGAAAAACAAAACTCTTTTTCAATATTTAGAAAGAGTGGTATGCATGCTAGGATTTTTAACTTGATACCTAACTATTACAAACAAACATATACATGAAATACAAATTTAAAGCTTCCATAAGGCTTCAAGACTCCAAGATTTCAGGTGTGAAGGTCCATCTTCTTCTTCAAGAGTCATCATCATCAAAACACTTATTCTTTAGATTAACACTTCTGGCTTAACCATGTATTGTTCAACAACCCACTTCTGGCTTAACCTTGAGTATTGTTTGGGAATGTAGCCACTCTTGGCTAACCCCTTTAAAGGTGATTAAATACTCACTTGGATAGATAGTTTAAAAGCTTTAACGTCTTACAAATGGATACAAGAGAAAGGTTTTCTTCTAGAGTTTGCTAAGATATCCAAACTGTGTTCTTCTAAAACTTTCTTAAATATTAGGAGAGAAAACAATATATGTTCAACACCTAGTTAATAAATCTTGTTTCTATTGTTTTCTTCCTTGAACTAGGATCTTAAATAGTACTTGAAAGCAACTAGCCATTAGAATCTCATTATGATATCTTCATCTTTAGGATGATTTCAACATGTTTATCTTCATTTGTCTATTTGAGACTTTATGCAGAGTGCATTAAATGCATGCCTCTCTTTTTAGCAATTGTTCTGATAACTTGTAGTACTTATCATTCCTTGGACAGTGAGCTTTACTTCTTTAGTTTAAGCACACTTTCATACATTGTAGGTGTAATACAAGAGTTGATAAACTCTGAACACATAAGGAATTTGGTGTGGAAAAACAACTTTAACTCTTCTTTCAACACATGTTTTGGGAAGACATATCCTTGAACTTATTGCTTAGGATGATCTGAAGGAATGTTCCTGTATTGAAAAATGAATAAACATATAGTTATCATTTGATAAAACATATCATCTGATGACTTATCATTTGATGAACCATAAAAAGTATTGTCTATCAGATAATGCAATCATGATCTGATGTTGGGATCATCTGACGAGGTATATTGTGTATCAAACACAAAATCCTTTACTTTTTATATTTTGATGTTATAAAGCATTGATTCAAAACTTTGAGATGTTGGACTTTTCCCTGATAATATACAATAATAAACATAATAATTGACTAATTATGACTGAGAACCAAAAACATAAACAAGAATAAGAGTTCCAAAATAAAATTTAATAAAAAAATAAATCATTTTCTATTTATTTTTTAAAATTAAAATAGACTACATAAAAAATATAAAATGTAAAATAAATATTTCTTATTTGAATATATTTGTTTAATATTTTTCTTATCATTGTGCATCATTGTACCTTTCTTCACTATAACTATTTTCTAAATTATTTTATTTTCTTCCAATTGCCAATAAGTATTATTTAACTTTTAATAAAAGGATTTTATTTCTATTTTGTTCACTTAATAATGGACAACCACATATTTTAAAACATTGTGAGTAAAAACTTATCGGAATTATAATTATTATATAAAAATATAATTGCATCATAGTTGTTGTATTAAAATTATATTTTTTAAAATTATATATATATATTAACCATTGCGGAGAATATTAAAATTTTTGTGCTCAATTTTTATCTTACATAAATCTTAAAATTGATTAAGAATTACTTTATATAATTGAATTCTAATAAAAAAAAGTTTTAAAATTTGCTCTTGCCATACATTTCAATGATGAAGTAATTTGATTTTCAATATATGATTGAAATGTGTAGAGTAAAGAATCTCCTCAGTCAATTATAAATTTCACGAAATCATATTTTGGAGAATTTGAAATAAAATATGTTCACAATTTTTTTTATTTTGAAATATTATTGTGGAGGTTGAAAATCACATTATAACAGAAACAAATCCAAGCCAAAATGATTTTGTGATGTGATGGCTTTTGAGGTCATTGTAATACATTTTAGTTTTAAATTGACAAAAAGATTAATTAGATTGAATCGTATCTAAATATAAAAGATTAAATTATTATTTTTTAAAATTTGAATCTAACAAAAATAAATAAATAAAACTAAAAATATAATTCCAGTTTAATTAAGGGACACAATGGAAGCCGACAATAGTGAAGAAAATCCAATTTCGTGTAACTCGTTTTATTTGCAGAAAGCCACCAACAAATCCTTCACCTACAAATTGTACAAGTGCGGCTTACGGGTTGTGTTAGGCATCCATCTTTTGAACTATCTAAAAAAATATTTTATTATTGGTTTTATATTCTTTTGGATATTTTCAAAAATATATTTGTAAATTTATTTTATATTCACAAGTACACGTGGATACTCACAGTATCAGTAGTTTGTGGATATTTTTTTTAAAATTTTTTTATTTTAAAATAAGATTATTATTTAAATTATAGATTTAGATAAAAAATTAATTTTTAAAATATAATTTAAAAAAAGTTATTGTGCAAATAAATTTAGTTTTAAAAAAGTAAATTTAAATAAGTTAGATTATAAAATATAAGTTTTAAAAGATTATTTTTTTAAAATAATTTTAATTTTGTGAGAATAAATAAAAATTATACATAAATAAAATTAAATTCTAAATAATTTTTAAAATATGAATATTTTTCTCATCAATAACTTTAATTTGATCACTTAATTTTTTTAAAAATATTTAAATAAAATTTATTAATAATAATTAATCGGTAGTGGTTAGTGGTACCATGATACCTAGTGATGATAATTAAAATATCTGTATCTACCCATGAGTATTAGTTTAAAATATTCATTTAATATAGTTATGGATTTTACCTGCAGATATCTGTATGCATAGTTTTTTTTTTGTCACCCTAATGCGACAATACAAAGAACCCTGTATGGGTTTGAATTAAGAACATATGATTTTTCTTGAATTACATGTATAACTCCATTCAAAGCTTAACACACATCCACATTGTTTGAGCAATAATTTTATTTGAACAATCAGCAATCTCATACAATAACTTGTGTTCATATTGTTTAAGTAACACTTGTTACTTGAACAATATCAAGACTGAGAACACCTTAAGTTTTAAGTCTCTCCTCGCTAGAGTGATTCTATCATTGTCTAAGTGATATTACACCTCGTTATCTGAGTGACATAGTTCTAGTAGAGAAAGTAGCATTAGTCTCTCCCTCGCTTGAGTTATAGTTATCGCTTAAGTGATGAATACTTTCGCTTAAGCAATAAGTTTTTCACTTGAGCAACCCTGAAAGTAATGATTACCCACCATTTGAGCAACTCGTCGCTCAAGTGATACTAGGACCAAGAGTTGTCCTCTTTGAATTCAACCCAACTTATTTTCCAAGTTTCTTCTATCTCCATGGATTCTACACATTTATAGACCCCAATAATGCATTTATCAACCTACAAGAATCTACATTGGCATAATAATATAATATCCACCCCATAGCTTAGATCTCTTAAACAATCATCAATCAATCTAGAGAAAAGATGTTAACTTCCATTACTTATATTAAAGCACCAATCTAATCAAGTTTTTGAAATTCATTTCTAATTTTTAAGTAAACTCCCAATTACACTTTACATAAATAGAATCTCCTCCTAAAATCTAAACAGAAAAAAAAGAAAAACACTTAAAATATCACCGACTTCTCAATATTATGATAAAATTTTATTAGTCAAAATTTTTTATAACATAAAAAATATAAAAAGAGAAAATAAAATTCTAAAACTGATAAATTTTAAAATAAATTAAAAATTAAACATCTAATTTCTATTATTAGTAAATACTTTAAAATTTATTATTAAAATAATTGAATTTTACATAAGATCATCTTTATTATATTATAATGATTATTTCACAAATTTTTATAAGTTAAAGTGTATTGGATTATCTTTAAAATATTTTTATAACTTTTTTAGTATAAAATTTTTATAAAATTCAAATTTTTTATTTTAGAATATTGAATTTTATGTCATTATTTGTATTAGAAATACCCAAATAATTTTCACGTAATTTAAGTTGACACGCAATTATTGGTAAGTTGTTAAAACAAATGAATGAACGAATGAAGGCATTGTTTACATTTCCATTACGAAACTTGGTTTGGTGGAATATCACATCCACAGTGAAGGCGTGATTGACGAAACAAGAGACACCATTTCATAGGAGTTGAAGTTGCATTTCACCTTAGCCTAACAATCTCAACCACTTGTGTCATCACTCCTCCAATTCACCAAATACAGGCTACACTAATTTAGTGAACCTTTTCTTTTTCAAAACCTTCTTTTCTTTTCCAAAGAAAACAACAAACTAGTTTATGAATAAAAAAAATTCCTTAAACTTTACATATTTTTACAAAATATTGAAACTAAAATTTTTATTAAATCTTAAAATAATTAAAAAAATTCTAATTTTAAAAGTGTAAGAATTTCAATATTATTTATATTTTTAAATTTATATATTTTTTAACTTTGATTTTAACTGAGAATTGTCGATTTGATTAAAACTGAGATATGGTTAGATAATTTGATGTATAACAAATTTCTTTTTATATGTGTTGATGAAAGTTATTTTTTTAATTTAAATTGTTAAAAATTATTTTTTTATACCAGTATTATTTTTTCTCAGTATTAATTAAGATGCTTTCTACTATTGGGAGAGAAACTATTTTTGAATGTGAACTTGATTTCTTCTATTCCCATGTATCATTTCAATTAACATTAATTAAGATGAACTATTTCTAATTTTATTGAGCTATAATTAATTGACTCCTGATAGAAGATGATTTAAATTCTAAATATATTTAAGTAATGAAGTTAAAATGAGTATAAATTTGTCCACTAATCTCACTTGCATTATTACATTTGAATTGGATTACACTAAAAGTTAAATAAATTTATAATGGCCCAAAACATTCAATTTGTTTTACCTATTATTTCTTTCACTGGATTGGGGAGTTTGCTTTACCTACTAATCAATCTAAAAAGTTAAAAAAATAATCTATCTAATTAAATGATAATGTTCAATTAAAATTTTAATTTTTTTAGTTTATTACATTAAATACATTATATGAAAACATAGAAAATTTCAAGTTAATGCAAACAAATTGTTTCATAACTTATAAAACTTGAAGTTAGTGAAGATTAAAGAGTGAGTCAGCGTAACATCTTTGATATTTTTATTCATTATAAATTATGAATTATGTGAAATATTTAGTTCTTAATTATAAAGTGTTTATTTATATAAATTAAATATATTATAATATATATATATATATATATATATATATAATAAAAGTTGAGAAAGATTTTCTATGGAAAGGAAAGGGAGAGGAAGGAAGAGAAGAATGATAAAAAGAAAGAAAATAATCTTTTTCCATTGGTCTCTCTGTTTTTCTTTAAATGTTTGGCTATTGGGAGACATAAAGTCAGGTTTTCTATCCCTAACCAAAATTTTCCATTGAACAAACTTTTTTTTCTATTTACAACAATATTTATTTACAAAACAATGGCATGATTTAATGTACATAGTTCAGAATTTACTTTGATTAAGAATAATAAAACATGTTTTGTTAAGAAAAATTAAAATTCGGTTTTTGGAGGATCAAATTTTAACTTTTCACGTTTAATAAAGGAATTTTTATCGGTGTATGTAGTTGAGAAAAACAAAATTCCACAAAGTTAGATGCTATGCTATCCAATTTGTTTCCTTCATGAGAGTTTTCGTGCTTAAACAATTAAACTGATAAATTACTTTAATATATATAAAAAAATATTTATATATATCTAACATTTCAGTGGACATTTTAATCATATCTAGGAAGAGAATGAGAAGAATAAATTTATAGAATATATGAAATGATAAAAGAAAAATTATAGAAATAAAAAAATAAATATTAAATTAATATATATGTCATTACTATTATTCTATTTTCATAGATTAACAGTTTAAAAGCTTTTTAGGAAAAGTGTTGTAATTTCAACCAAATTCAATACTAACTAAGCAAACCATTTTTTTAAAATTTAGTTATTTTATTTATAAATGTCTCAAACCCATCTTCAGATTCTAGCAAAGGTCTTTAGAACTTGAGTTTTATATATATATATATATATATATATATATATAAGAAACTTTCTTTGGAGCATGCTAGTCTTAGAATTAAAATAAAAAATATATATATTTTTCAATATGAGCAATATATGTTCAGCCCACCGAAGAAGAAAACGTCCTAAAATTAAGATGTGGATTTGCTTAAGACTTAAATCTTAAAAATAAATATTTATTTTTTAATATGAATAACACGTGTTCAAACCACCAATTCAAGAAAAAAAATTAGAGTTGAATAACATGTGTTCAAATCATTAATTTGAGAAGAAAATTAATCGTCCAAGTATAACATTATAAAAATATTCAGAAATAATCAAGAACCAACAAAAAATTATAATTTTTGTTTATTTTAAAATATTTTTTGTTATGTTTAAGAATATTAAATTATAATTAATTTATTTTTTATAAGGATACAATATTATTTTTATACAATTATAATATTATTTTTGTTTAATTATAATATTATTTTTGTTTATAATTTTAGAATCCACTAGATTAATATTTAATTAAAAAATTAAACTGTATACAATTGAAGTACAAATAAAAATAAAAATATGAGTCATCTAAGAACTTACCTTTAAAACAAAACAAATCATGAAGTACACTGGATTAGTTAAAGTAGAGTAAGATAACATGATAAAGTTTTATAAACACTTACATTATATATGTTTTTATGTTTAACAACAAATTAAATATTTCTTCCATCCTAAAATGATTGTAGTGTTAACTTTAGAAAAATCAAATTGATTTATATTCTTATTTTTAATGAAATTTTTATTCTGAATTTATTTTTAAATATTTAATGAAGGAATGTTTATATTTATAATACATAAATAACATTATTTAGTCAATTTTTTAAAATAAATAATATTTTTATTATTATCTTTTATAAAAAATCTTTAACTACATCCATTCTTAAAAAACTACTAGATAAATTGTAAATTACATGCTATGATTACTTAAAAAATAGTATGAATTACTTTACGTATAAATTTGGTGAAATGGTAAGAGAAGATCGATAAAGATAGAATTAATAAAAAAATTTAGAGAGGAATGAAAAATGATTTAAAAAAGACAAAAACATATTTTATTATTTTTTATCTATTTTTGAATGATTTTTTCATTTTTTTTTCTATTTATCTTTCATTAAATTATTTTAATTTTTACTTTATTGACTTATTTATATAAAATCTATTCTTTTTTTATTTATCTAAAAAAATACTATTTTTTATTAAAATTATTTATGAATAATATATAAACAAGGTTGATACCATAAAGTTTTATCAATAATGTGTAATCATATAAAACTTCTATAAAAACAATGAAAAAAATTCAAAGAACATAAAAGAACCAAACCAAAATTAATGGAAACAATAAACAACCTAAAAAAAATAAAATCTAAACTTCGAAAGATTAAATGGATTCCTGAAATAGTCAAAATGAACATTCGAACTAAAGAATCAAATTAAAGAAAGTCTAATTCATTAACAAGATCAATGTTAAGAAGACCTTTGAGAGATGAGAAATTTTAAAATCTATATCTTTGTAGATGTTAAGAGCCTTCACAAAATAATATCAATATTTTGGAAAGTATTACAAATCAAAGACGAATCACATTAACTCAAATATATTTATATCTTTAGTGATATTTATTTTAAGGACAATAACCATCAACTCAGTGTAAATGGAGGAATTGATGCCAAGATAAAAGAAAACCCTCCATTATATTTTACTGAAGATGACACCAGCATGACCAAGACATCTTTTAGCAACATCCTTAATATTAACCTTTAACCAGCTTACAGATCAATTTATCTTTCTAACTTTCACACCTTTTAAATTTTTTATCTCAATTTTAAAAAACTTTAAAATATAAAGATCAATTGTATCATTATGTATAGATTTAGAAGATCTTTTGCATGTCATTTAAATATTTCATTAATTTAATATTAAAAAATCCTAATCCGATTATTGGATTAGAATCCCTCACCAATAAAATACCTAAATTATAGAAAAAAATGGTTTTTATAAAAAAATATTGATAATTTGTAATAAAATAATACTCTTACTACCAAGTCATTACTAGCCTTCTAAACAATCTAAATAATAAAGATTATAAGAACAACCTTAATATCACTCAGGACTAACTGTTCAACAGAGGAAAAACAAAATATCATTAATAGAAAAATAATAAAAATTAGGAAAAACAAAATTTAACCATACTCAAAGATTCTAAGCAAAATTATGTTCAAGGAAAAGATGAATTAAATTTTTCTCATGAAGATTGTATCCACTACAACATAAATATAAACAAATATCTCTTATATGAAAATGTTTATGAGACCAAATGATTATGTTACAATTTTCAAAGACCTAGAGATTTAGTTGGTATAAAGTTATTAAACCAAATAATCAAACAAAATACTAATTAACTTTTGAAATACTAATATTTTCGTAAAACATGATTTAAACTATTATTTATTTATAAAGTATTACCATTTTGCTTCGTTCAAATTTCAAATAGTTGACTAATGTCATTCCCATATTTTTTTATACTTTATGTATTCTCATATAAATACCCAGAAATCAGGCTGCTAACACAAGAAGTGCATTCGAAGTTGTAGTACTCCGACATACAAACACAGGCACAAAACCAATCAATATGAAGACTCGTGGTTCTAACAAGATCTCTGCAAAATGGGTTCCAATTTTCTCTGTATTTTCCTTCATTGTTGGAGTGCTCATTACAACCAGGTCACCCTATCTTGATCTCTCTATCTTTTGTCTTTACTCTTTTTATAAGATTCTTCTCTGCTCTCTGGTCCTATTTACTTTATTTTATTTTGTTATACTGAAACTAAAGTTCGAAACTTGGGTCTGTGTGTTGGCACTTTGTTTTTCCTAGTTCACATTTTTATTGATCATGTTGGTGACTGAACTGAACAACGACAACGTTATTAACTTTGTAGGATGTGGGAGCCACCTGAGTCTAACGGGGTGCTTCTGTCAAATCGTCGACGCGAGCAAGAACTTCAAGTGGTGTCAGGGGATTGTGCCACTAAAAAGGCATGTTTTTTATGCTCCACTCCCAGTGATTTCTTCAGTTCCGTTTGCACATGTTTTTGCAATATGTTCTATATATGTTTTTTTAAATTTGTGGGGGTGTTTTGAATACGTGACATGCAACCTGTGCAGGATAAGGATGTGATGAGTGAAGTGCTCAAAACCCATAAAGCCATTCAGTAAGTGCTAAGAGAATAAGGGGAACATGTTTTTGGTTTTGGTTAGATTTGTTTACATTTGCTAGTTGCTATTGAAGTGTTCGTTGAATGATTGGTGTTTACTTTTTTTGGAGGGGTGTCAGGTCTCTAGACAAGCAAGTTTCCTTACTTCAGATGGAGCTAGCAATAGCAAGGAGTACCAGAGCATCTGAGATCTCGGATGGTTTGGTTAACACCTTGGCCTCAAGGTCCTCCACTGAAGGCCTTCCAAGGAAGAAGGTGTTTCTAGTGATTGGTATAAACACTGCTTTCAGTAGCAGGAAGCGGCGTGATTCCGTTAGAGAGACCTGGATGCCTCAAGGTATCTTCTGTTTTGAATGGAAATTGTTTTAATCTAATCTAAATAGTGATGCACTAATTCTGACAAGTTGTGGTTTTGGCTTCCCCTTTTGATCAGGGGAACAACTTCTTCAATTGGAACAAGAGAAGGGAATTGTCATCAGATTCATGATTGGTCACAGGTTATTTCTTGTAAGATTCTGATTGTGCTAGTAAGGTGAAATTATCATCAAAATAAAGTATGGTGTGAATCAGGGGAGAGTTGCAATTTTGCCTAAATGGACTAAGGTCCGCAAATGAATAAATGGCTTTATGCATAAAATGTGAAGCCAAGTTTTCTTTGTTCTGTGAAACACATTTATTTACTATTTGTTGATATGATAGCACTAAAAGATTGTTCCTGTTTTATGTTGCAGAGTTATCTGTATTACACCCTTATTTGACCGGTAGATTCTAAAATGAGTCACAAAATTTATCACGTAGAACTTCATTTTTAACCCTTACCTCGTAGAAGAGTTATCGGTGACAAAATTACAAATTGCAGCAGAATCCTCTATAATCCTTTACTTTATCTACTAAAGTCAATAACTCAATCTCATGCTGAGATGAGATGTCTGCTTGTATCCCATTATTCTAAATGATCAAACTCATCAAAGATTCTTGACATCATATCTCTTTGATGATATCCTTTCCTTTCAAGTTTCATAGCATATTGTTATCACTTGCATTCTTTTTCATTATTATTAACATTCAGTAATGTTAGGGGACCGTGATGTCAAAATCTTGTGTTAATTGGAAATCATTTCGCAAAAGTAAGCTAGGAGTGAGAATATCTGTAGCACTATAATTTTCATGAAATTTCTCCTCGGTGTTGATCTCATCGACCGTGGAGTATATGGAATATTGTTTCTGTATATAATGGGTTCAGAGTGTGATGGTCTAATTCTTTATATTATTACAATGATCCACAGGCAAAGTAACTGAATCCAGGTTTCCATTTTTGCTCCTCGTCATCTCAATATCTTGAATCTGAACACCTCATCAATTTCATACTTAGAATACAATGTCAAGAGTTTGGGTTTGGAAATCTTGGAAGTTAGATATATCTTCACAATACAATGCATAATATGGTTTGTCTTATGAGGTTTCAATTGTTAATAAATTTATGAAGAGATAAATTTCTTCTTGTTTAATCCAAGACTAGAAGAGTAATAATTTGAATTTCAATTTAACCACATGTGTGATGTAGCTCTATGCTGGCTGCAGAAGGGGCTATTTATAGCTTTGCCAAGGAAAATAGAAAATACACGCAAGTAAATTCTGAAGTTACCATATGAGTGTCTTATTTTTTCTCTTAATTATTACTCTAATTGAACCCAACACAACACAGTCTTATAATTACTGATTGAAAATAGATACATGTTTAAAAGGGTGCATAGTTACTCTTAATGGAATTGACATGAATGATATTGTCATGGTTGTCCCAGTGCAACTTCTAACAGCATTCTTGATCGAGCTATTGATTCAGAAGAAGCACAACACAAAGATTTCCTTCGCCTGGTAACTCATCATTGGAATTGTTTGAGATAAAGCCTAATAATCTAACAGGATTATGATATTATTTATTCATCTTGTAGGAACATGTTGAAGGTTATCATGAATTGTCTGCGAAGACAAAAAATTTCTTTTCTACTGCAGTTGCAAAATGGGATGCTGATTTCTACGTCAAAGTGGATGATGATGTCCATGTCAATTTAGGTATAAGCTATCTCAATATTCTTGACTTTTTTCTTGTGTTTCCATGCTATTTTTTCCTCCACCCCAGTCCCCTCACAAGTAAGGTTTGTGCTAACAACTACTGCCATGTAGGTGTACTTGCAACAACTCTTACTCTGCATCGTTCAAAACCCAGAGTCTACATTGGGTGTATGAAATCTGGACCTGTTCTTTCACGAAAGTAATTCCACAGGACTTATATTTTTAGAATGAGGCCATTTCCTTTCAATGCTCCTTATCGGGGATTTGTGTTATCTGATGTTGTTTCTTTTTGTAGGGATGTTAAGTATCATGAACCTGAGTTTTGGAAGTTTGGAGAAGAGGGTAACAAATACTTTAGACATGCAACTGGACAGATATACGCAATCTCTAAGGATCTAGCCACCTACATTTCCATTAACCAGTATGGATATGGTTTTTTCATGCAACACCAAGCTACATTTTAATTGACAGTACAAGAGGGGTTAATCTTAACCATACAACATGGACAAACAGTGATAGATTTAACAAAAATTGACTATTCATGCATGGTTGTATGTTTAAGATTAACTTTTTTCACATTTGACACTCACTAGATTCACCATATACTTGAAACATTTTCCAATGTGAATTAACATCTATTCTAGACTTAGAAAAAGTAAAATATTTTTTCAGTTAGTTAAAGGTGTTTTCTATTCTAGTTCATGGATCAGTCCAAGTTTAAAGGTGATCCTAATTGTGATTGCAGGCCAATATTGCACAAATATGCCAATGAAGATGTCTCACTTGGTGCATGGTTCATAGGTCTAGAAGTTGAGCACATAGATGACCGCAGCATGTGCTGTGGAACTCCTCCAGGTATGGCATATGAAAATTCTTATGGCACCTTGGTGTTTTCCCATGACACTTTATTCCTAACCAAAGGTTTGTGTAGATTGTGAGTGGAAGGCACAAGCAGGTAACATATGTGTTGCATCCTTTGACTGGAGCTGCAGTGGAATCTGCAAGTCAGTGGAGAAGATCAAATATGTGCACTCAAAGTGTGGTGAAGGGGATGGAGCTGTTTGGAGTGCTTTAGTTTAGGTTTTGCATGCACACCTCTCTCAGTCTTGTTTTTGGATGAGGGAAGATATATTAGATGATTAGTACCACTATAGTATACTTGGTACCATGTAACATAGGTGTCTTTTGTTGCGGGTATATTTTTATATTATGTTCCTTTGACCCTTTTGCACAATGCTTTTTAGAGGTAGTTGTGCAAGAGAAGTTTTCAATGTAGCATAATGAAGAGAAATGAAATGAATTATGAAATCACTTTCTTTTTCTTCATTAATATGAAATCACAAAATTTCAAAATCAGTAGTATTTAGGTTAAACTTAATTGCTCCAACTATTTAAAAAGTTTAAATAATTAGCTTCTATTTTTTTAATTATAATTCGTTATATTGTAAAATCAATTTGTACTTTTCTTAAAGACAGTTCCATTTAAAGATGAAATATGTTTTGGAAAAAATGTTTGTAATACACTCTCTTGAACAGGTTTCTCTTATTAGTTGAAATTTATTAGAAATTATCATGTTTTAAAGTTCAATGAATATCTCATAATTTTATCTTTATTTGTCGAAATTTATTAAATCAAATGTTGTAAGTTTAATGCATATCTCATGGTTCGAAAATATTTAAAAATTGTAATAAGAGAGTTCAATAAAAAGATATTGTATTGTTAACATTTTCTATCTCAAATATAAATTTTAAACATGTACGCTTGTTTATTTTTTTTTACATTTTTTAAAATTCTTCCATAGTCGCCTTTTTAGTAATTGTACCATCTTTGGATTTAAGTTACGCCTGTTTAAATAAGATAAGAATGTAATTGTTTATTATGAAAGTTATGTCTATTTAAATTTGAATTAAGTTTTTTAAAATTCAAAATTAAATTTCTAGAAATAATTTTTACATTACACAGGGTGGTGTTGATCTATTTGGGGCCACATTAGGTAAATTGGACCTGAGAAAGCCTGTATCTGGGACCACATTAAGTAGGTTGGGCCTGTGAAAGCCTGCCTTTTATCCCCTCGAACCAAGCCAATTTTAAATTTAAAATGAACTCCAATACATTTAAATAGGAAAGAGTAAAATAATGCTGGTTTTAACTTATACATATATTAACATTTCAAATAAACAATTAGTTTTTATTCTCATTAGATATTGTCACCTAAAAAACCCCTTAAAAATTAAATTAAATTAGTAATAAAAAAAACTATTTACATTACATTACATTACGTGTACACACATAAATTTTAAATATCTAGCAATGTAGTTAAATGTTTATAAATATCTAAAACATAGACTAATTATTGATAAACATTTTTTAAAACAGCATATTTTTTTATTAAATTATATCTTTAAATTGACTAATATCTTGAACACACTTTTCATGTTAAAGATTGGATATTTTGAATGTAAAAAAAAAGGTTTAATAGGTTTTTTAGTTTTAATTTTTTGTGATTTTTTTTCAATATGTTCCTACTATTATTTTTTATTTCAATGTAGTTCTAATTTTGATTAAAATCAATTAATTTGATCATTTCCATTAAATTGGTGTGTACCATTTTAAAAGAGTGATGACACATGTTAGAATATTCTCTTCTCTTCCTCTTTTTCCTCTCTTTCTTTGACACACTTCTTGTGTATACAATACATCCTATCATAACTCACGTCATCACTTTTTTAACAACATCTACACCAATATCAGATAAGAGACCATATTGATTATTCTAATCAAAATTGGAACTACATCGAAAAAATAAATAATATTAAAAACATATTGTAAAAAGTCAAAAAAAAATTAGAACTAAAAATCCTACAAATAAATTATTATTTTTTATTAAAATAGACTTTAATAACATTTTAACTTTTTTAGAAAATGTATTTTAAATTTAATTCAGCCTGGCATAAAACAATATAAAATAAGATTTGTAATCATTTATATAATATAGATTATTTATATTTATAATTGATTAATTTTTTTTATGAGTAAATGTTTTAATTCAAGAAAACTTGATTGATATGGATGAGTTAAATCTTACCCACCACATGAAGAAAATACATATGGTTCTTCTTTGACATACATGAGTGGGTAGTGAATAATGGAACCACCACCTTGTCTCCTTTGGATCATAGTTTGATTCCCTAGATAATGCAAACTATTATTGTTGAAGTTAGATATGGAGCAACAGTATTCAGTAGTCACCACCCAACCACATATATTAACTAATAATGATAATTTATTCATGACTATGGTATGAATGAGGAAGCAGTGGCTGGGCATAATTAACAACCTGCACGTAAGCTTTAGGTTATGGTCACAACATGCCAAAGAGATATCTTTAGCATGCATTGGATCAATCAATTGCATTTGGTACCTTGAATTCCATATCAAGTACGTGTGGCCTAGCAAATCATATGGACCTCTTTTGAGGACAATCTTTGCAAAGAGGACATTCACTTTCACTTGTCCCCATCCCTGTTTAACTTTACTAATAATGTGCTTTTCTATCAATAAATATGTTAATAATTTTCTTTTCCACTTTCCATTTCCCTCCATCATCTTCCCTTTTCTCTTTCAAACTTTTTCATTCCTTTTCTATCTTTTCATCTATCCTTTTGAGTGTTCTTTTACTTCTAATTCCCTTTTAAAATTTATAAATCAGCGCAACTAAAAAAATAACATAAATTAAGTTATCAACTTGAAAATAGAGTTTCTTAAAACTAATATAATAGGAGTATTGATTGGATATATGTCTCTCCTTGTTGAGATGATTTGTATGTACCAAAATATTCATGTTTAATTTTTGTGTATGTAAAAACACGTTGGACCACAAACAATCTCACAAACATGAGTGAGATTAGTTTATATGACCCATCAGGTTAAAGAAAAATACGAGATAGACTAGGAAAAAAACATAATTATTGGTAAAAAAATAAAATTATTTTGTGATAAATCAATTATTCAATTTTATAAAAAAATATATAAATAATTTTATTTTACATACTAACTCTCTACTTTTACAATATGGCATAAAGCATGAGTAATGCTAGGTTTATCTTTGGTTCAATAACTCTAAAATAATGTTATAAAAAAAATGTATGGATGTTGTCTAGGAAATGTCTCGACATTTTATAGGACAAATTATTGCATTGGAATATTTTCCTTTTTTACACAATTTAAC
This sequence comes from Lablab purpureus, assembly GCA_030347555.1. Taxonomy (NCBI): domain Eukaryota; kingdom Viridiplantae; phylum Streptophyta; class Magnoliopsida; order Fabales; family Fabaceae; genus Lablab; species Lablab purpureus. Next base: position 13,391,938 of record CM059261.1, on the reverse strand, counting down.
GAATTTTACAATTGTATTTATGTCTTAATCTATTTTATGGATTTACACTTTGTATACACTTAGAATAGTTTTTTTTTTGTATTTCTATAAATTGAACACATGTTAAGAAGTTTATAACAATTCACGTATCATACCCAACCACCTAACCAAGATATATAAGGACCAATTTATATAAGTTTAAGGAATTTTTTTTAAATAAATGAAGAATAAATATATTATTTAAAAATGTTGTTAATATGAAAAATTAAGTAATTCATTTTTATTTTCACAATAAATCCACCTTTCTTAAACTTATTTTTATTTATTTCTTTTAGAATTATGACAAAACTATTAATTTTTTTTAATTTCACTTGTTTTTCAAAGACAACTAAAATTAGGTTAAGATTATACAATGAAATTTTTTATTAAAATAATTTTTTCTTTTCTCTTCATTTGCATGTATGGGTAGAAGTGTTCGCACTACAATTCAATTTGGCTTTTAGTTACAATTACAATAAAATGGAACATAAAAATTATATATAATCAGTTTAAATATAGAGAAATTTGAACTGAACCAAACCAACCTTTACAATATTGTTTGCATCAACTTTGAAGTTTTATTATATATATATAATTATAATATTTATAGATTGTGGTATAATACTAGATAACTCATAAAATCTACCTCTCATAATCCTAATAAATCTCCTGCATACATCTTTTAGATATATATATATATATATATATATATATAATATTGTACAAAATTAAAAACATAAACATAAAAAATAATTATTATACATTATTTCCTCTTGATAATATTTTATTTTGTTTTAACATTTTTCCAAGACTAATATATAACAGTTACATTAAGGATAACTTTTCTTCCACCTTATTTATATGTTAAACATACAGTGTTACTTATCTATCACATTTATAATCATTAATTAAGTTACACACATTACATTTCTCTCACATACACATATATAGTATATGAGTGAGATAATAAGTAATATGATATTATTTAAATAATTCATTTCGGTTCAATTTGTATTAGTTTTGAAATTTCCAATCGCAATCTGAACTGAAGTGCGTGGTTCTAGGAAAAAATATTCAAATTAATAAAAAAAGATTTAATTTCAATTGGTTATCAATTTTTTGAATTGATTTTCATTTTTTTATTAGTTCGATTTTGAACACCCAATGAATAGGCTAATATTTGTTCTAGCATGTGTGATCTAATAAAAAAATATGAATATAAGTTAGTTTAAGTTCATAATGATATATTTGGCTCCTGGAACAAATTTTCTAAAACTAATTTCGAACTTTCCTAGTCCTTCACTTCTGAGTTTTCTCTTTGAAGAGCATAATGTTTAGAGGTAAGGGAAGTTAAATCAAATTTATAATTAAAATTGATGTGAATTTGTCCATCCTAGATTATATACACATGAATGAACTGAGATGATGTTAGATGTCTTTAATGATGTTGAGTTTTTTTATGGTATACATAAACCCTAGAGTTTTGTATTTTTAAAATATGGAAGTTGAAACTTTAATACTGGAATTTTGTTAATAATGTTGATTTGTACAAGAATATATAATATAATATATAATTACTCGTACTTTTAAAAAATTTACCAACAATGTTTTACATATTATACTTTTACAACAAATTATTCAAATGTACTTGTTGATTATTATGACAAAATTGATTTTGATACCAATTTGTTGTCCATAAGGGAAAACCATAAATAAGGAGAGGTGCAACAAATGGATTATGAGTCAACTACATAAGAGAACATAAAATTACTATTAACCTAAAATCTTTAGACAATATGTTATCTTCTTATATTATTCATAACTGACTCCTGACTCCAATAGTGAATAATTTGGATTTATATAGTTATTTAAGATTGTGGTTATAATTGTGTAAATGAATTATTATTATTATTATTATAAAAATTTAATATTCATTTATTAAAAGAGTTGATTTTTGAAGCCAATTAAATTGAGATAGATATTTTTATTTGAATTGAGGAAGAAATGTTTAGACATAAAGGAAAATTTATATTGGTTCAATTGGAAATCAAACTTAGTTTATATGATTAGGTATGTCACTCAAGTGACAAGATGACCACTTGATTGAGGCTTAAGCTTTGACATTTAATGTAATAATAAAACATTATCACTCAAGCATTTATTTAGTCACTCAAGCCATAACTTATGCTTTGAGAGAGAGGAAAAGACCAACAAATTTTATCTCCTAAAGACTTGAGCCCTTCAGGCAATGAGTGATCCATAGAGAGAGATATGATAAATGAGTGATCCATAGAGGGAGATATGAGAAATCTCTCTCCTTTGAGAGTATAACTTAATTGTCATGAGATTTGCTTCAAAAGTGAAATATGGTGCTTAAGTAAAGATTTCACATATTGTTAGGTGCGGAAATATATCAAGAAGGAGGGGTTGAATTGATATATGAATTTATTTCAAAACTGTTTCGTTTCAGAAATTTACTGATGCAGTTCAGAGCAAAATAGTTGACTGATTATAGTGAAATAGTTGGTTAGTTCAACATACAGATATTAAAGGAAGATGAAGGATAAGAAAGAAAACACAAGGGATTATACTGGTTCGTTCTTTATGCAAGAACTACATCCAGTTACTGATCTGTAACTCAAACAGATCTTAATCACTAACAAATATGAAGTCTTTACAAAAACCTTTTCTAAAGACTACAAGAAAAACAAAGATCCTATTCTAAACCCTATAGAAATTGATCTTTAAAACCTGACTCACACTGAGTCAATGTGATCACCCCAATCACACAAATAGGGTTCACAAACCCACTGAGAAATCTCAACCCAGAGATCAAAAGAATACAGTAAAATGTAAAAACAAGACTCTCTTGAAAAACTGAAACTCTAAAAGAATTTTGCAGACTTTTCTTGTTCTGATCTTTTGCAACTCTGTATGTATTCTCTCGTATTCTTTCGCGCATTGTATCTTGCTTGAGAGTTGTATTTATAGGCAAAGAGAAGAGGTTTGAGTCGTGCTCTGTTGAGAGGCTTAAACTATGTTCTGCTGTTTTCTGCATAAAAGAGAACCTGGAACGAAATAGTTGACTAAACAACAGAACAGTTAGCTATTTTCATTAAAACCATATTCCTGATACTTTAATGAAAATAATCGACTAATGTAACAAAATTAGTAGACTAATTGATGATTAACATAAGCAGCAGGCTATTATATCACAATTAAATCATTCATCAAAGTTCCAGTAACATTCTTAAACATCATCAAATCCAAAATCATCAACACATATTGAGTAAGGAATAGTCTCTCTTCACTAAAGGAATATCACTCAAGAGATATTCCATTGCACAAAGAACAATGTTTTCAAGTGTTTTGAATGCTTACTTTATATATATATATACATATGTATATAAGATATATGATGAGTGGACTGGTTGAGGAAAGACAAATATCACATATTAAAATTTGACGTTGTTAATAAATTGTTGTATTAAATATTAGAACTTGTTATTGAAAAGAGATATCATAATTTTATTAGTAATCTAAATCATATAGATTAAAATTTGAAATAGTGAGAAGTTTATATTCCTATAAAAAAATTGTAAATTATGTGTAAAAAATTACCTTAATTCTATTTAAGTTATGTTCTAACAAAGAGAAATGACGACCCCTACGTTAGAGTACTAGAATTATTTTTCTCTAACTTGACCTAGTTGGCCTTTTCTATATCTGATCACTTTTGATTTTATAATTTCTATACTTGATAACATTATTGGTTGTTTCCTGTAAATTAATAAAACTTAACCAAATTAGTGAAATTTAGAATTATTTATTTGATTTGTGCTTTATTTCTTGATTACGCTTGTCAATTATTAGATATTTATATAATTATATGAATTAAATATCCAATTATTGAAACTTTCTCTAATTGCAAGATTTTATACTCAATATCATAATTTCCTTTAATTAAGTACTGAAATCTTGTTAGATGAGTCGGAAAACTATCCTATGGTACACAGCCCCTCAATCTCGAGCGACAAGGTGAGCAATTAACTAGAAACTAGTCAAAAAAATTTCTATCAATACATAGCCCCTAAGTCTCGAGAGATGAGATGAGCAATGAGACTAGAAACTAAGTTGAAATTTTCGCTATCAATAAACAACCCCCTTAGTCTCGAAGAATGAGGTGAGCAACGAGACTAAAAAATAGGTTGAAATTTTCTTTTTCTCGATTGTTTAATTTTTTATTAACAACAAACTCTTATTTGTAATTAACGTTATGCTTATGTCATTTCCATTTATCTTTGAACTCTTATTTGTTATTGTTGTGCTTAATGTTGAATTTTGGTTGTTGAGTTATGATTTTGCTTGGTACGGTCATTAAATTTGCTACATGTTTGTGATAAATTCGTTGTTTGTCCTAAATTTATGAATTTATACTAAATGATATGGGATAGGAGAGGACGAATTAGATTTTTACCTTAGGATCGCCTTGGCGACCATCCACACAATCCTTATTTCATTTGTCATTTGCCTTCTTGTGATTTGATTCTATTTTGGTTGTAATCAATTTTTTCACAACGGGCTCTGTACAATAGTGTTTGATTAACTTGTTTTTTTTTTATATGTTCGAGTTTTACACAATCGATAACTTATTTTTTCGTTCTTTACACAAATGGAGTTGTTTATTTTTTTATGTCTTTTAACCTGTACATGAACAGATCTGTACAAGAGAGCTTGGTAATTTTTTTTGCCTCAAATATCGACTTTTGGGTGATCGAGTTGCTTATTTAGTCTTTTGTGGTGGCCTTTACACGACTGAAGTCGCTTATTTTGCCTAAAATATCGGCTTTTGGGGAGTTGCTTATTTTTTCTTTCGTGTGGGTCTTTACACGACCAAAGTCACTTATTTTTGCCTCAAATATAAGCTTTTGCATGATCGATTCACTTATTTTTTGTTATGAGTAAGTTAGACCTTCTGGTATATTTAAATATTATTGATTTTGATAAAAACTCTTAACTGCTAATTTTTTGTATATTATCAAATATAGATGTAAAAGAAGTGGAAGAGACACAATTATTTGACGAGCAAATGGGTGAAGGAGATAAGATAATATATCTAAAGAGGTCAATGTATTTGAATTTTTTTCATGTATATTACATAAACCTTTTAACCAATTGGATGTTATCTTTTGCAATAAACAAATCTTGAAGTACTGAAAAATGTTTGACTGTCTTGGAAATGCTTAGTAAATACTCTAAGTTTGTTTTATAAGTTATTCAAATATGAACAATTTTGCACAAAATTTTATGTAAATTTTGTTAAATATTTATATATTATTTATTGTTGATAAAAAAATTATATTATAAATATGTTAATATATTTTCATTTTTTAATTAAGTAAAATATGACCGGTTGGCTTAACACAAGACTAAGCTAGGCTAAAAATTATAGTCCGTTTTAAAATATAAGTCAGACTGGGCTATTAAATTTTTTTATCTTCAGACCCGATTAGGCTGGACCACCTGTTTTGACAGTTTTAATAAAAAAAGGATAAGTTTGCATTGAATGAAAAAAGAGAAAAAATCTTCCCAAAATCATCATTTCAAACTAATTAAAATAATTAAAAAATAAAATATTTTTCACCTACAAATGGATGGAAAAGGTGGGGAAGGGATGAGTGAAAAAAATGAGTTATGGGGAGATAGAAAGTAAGAAAGAAAAGAAAGAGAGGGAAAGTAATAGAAAGAAGAAAGAGAAAAATAGATAGAGAATTCTAAAAACATTTTTGTCTCTATTTCTACTAGATTTCTCCAATCATTAAGGTAAAGGGAGAGTGATGTTAAGTCTTTTTATATTAATCTTAATAAACTTATATGTGTTTTATTAATCTTTTATTTATATTGAATCATACATTGTTTTACTTTCTTATTTCTATGTCTTTGTTTTATTATTTAATTTATCTCCAATTCTGCACGGGTCCTTTTATAAATTTTTATTTATTTATTTATCTCTAGTCTTGCACTCATTCTTTCATTAAAAAATATTTATTTATTTATCTCCATTTCTGCACTGGTCTTTTTATCAATTTATATTCATTTATTTATCTCCAATCGTGTACTGATTGTTTTATTCATTAATAGTTTTTATTTAATTTATCATTATGTTGATATTTTTATTTTTATAATTATCTAATTAATTATTTAAAGTTCTTGTTTTAATTCTTATATTATTTCTTTTTATTTTATATTATTTTGAGATCATAATAAAATCATGAAACTTGAATTAAAGGAAGTTATTTATATGCTTTATCATTATTCTATATTTTCTAAGTATTATGTTGTTAATTGTTGAATTGTCTGTATGGATTAATTATTTGGATTGTGTACATGAGTTATTTGTTGAAAGTCATCAAGTTTCGTGATCTTTGAAAATGTCAAAGAGATTGTTAGTTTGAATTGAGAAAAGTCCTAGATTTTCTTATGATGAGATAGGACTATGTTGACACATGAATGTCTGTGGTTGGGAAGTCACATTTCGGTACACTGCGGGATGAAAGGCAAGGACCATAGTGGGGTCTAAGAAAGTATTACCAAATATGTGAATATCTGGATATTCAAAGTAGTGCCCCATACTAGGATATTTCACAAGCCAAACTCGAGACTATCTGATACCTGCTCAGCATCGCCAAGGTTAGGTAGAGAGTATATATCTCTTTTTGTGGGCTGAAAAATAGCTGAAATTCTCACGAAAAATATTTATGATTGTACCAATGAAAAATACTCAACTACTACCTAATCACTTCCCAAAAAACTTGTGATGATTAAAGTGGATCATCAGAAGTGGAATATAGATCCATATGTTGGTAGTAAATGTCTTATATGTAGAAAAAGTGAGTTTGAGTCTCATGTGATTGGTAAAATATGATTCTTACAATTATAGGTCAAACTTTAAGCCCCATTGTCTGTTATTGTATGTTAAGTTTAATAAGATTGATATTTGAGGTTGATGAATCATTATTTATCTATGTTTTCTTACCTTTTTGTAGTTATTTTAATTATTGTTTTGTGTCTAATTATCCATTATTCACACATTTGTATTATTTGGACTTTATTGGGCCACTAATTCAGATTTTTATTAATTCGAATTTATTTGTCTAATTTTTGTTTGTTTTATTTTTCAGAATAATCTTGGTACGTTTTTGGGCATAGAAAATATCCTGGACTTGAAGAAATTTCTGCCACGTTAGCTTCCACTTAGGATTTTAATTTCGTTTTCCTATATTTTCGTAATTTGGGCCAGACAGTACTTTTTTATGAGGCTCGAGTGTTTTGGGAGAGAGGGGATGACCTAGGGTTACAAAACCCTAAGGAGAGGAGGCAAAATACATTCAGGCACAGTTGCTCACGTTTCCATCTTTCGGCTTCTGTCTCTCGCCCTTTGTTTTTCATCTTTCAGTTTTCATCTTTATTTTTTTCTCTTCATTGATTTTCGTTTTGAACTCTCATGGAGGGTTAATTTTTAGAGGTTGATTTCCCGAGTAGATTGCTATGAACTTTGACGTTTAATTCACGTTTTCCCTTTGTTCTTCTTGATTTTCCATCTTCTAATCTCTGTGCTTATATTTCATTCATGCTTAATGAATATCATTTTCGTAGTTTCCTTAATTATGTGATTAATGAAAGATTGGATGATGTATACGTTTGCTTAATTCGTGTAGGGAATTCTTGGGTTAATCTTTGCTTAGTTGATTGATTTGGGTTGGAATGGGGATTAAGATGAACAAAGTGCATTTTTCTGTATGACCAGGGATAAGGAAAATTGCAATTGAATCAGGGAATCAATCTGTTTTTTATAATTGTTTACATTTTGCGAAATCATTTTGTGTTCCATTTTGATTCAACAATCCATACAACCCCCCCTTGATCTTGTTTGACCTTGTCTGCACCATTGTCAATCATTTTTCTTAACCACGGTCCTTGGGAGACGACCTAGGAATCACTTTCTAGTATTGCATTTTAATTATTTATTTAACTGGATACGACTTCGATTAGAGGCTTACAAAGGCCCCACTCCTTTCAATATTTTCTTTTGTATATGCATGTGATATGAGTAGAAGATGAACTTGCTAAGTAAAAGTTGTTCGTGAAAGTTGCTGAAAAATCTTCTTTGAGTTGTTGACACTAGATTATTTAATTTTAATATCATTAGGGGACATTACATATATAGATAGTCCTCTATTCTTATGTAGAACTCTTAAAATGCTTTTATGATGTACTTTGAATAATTTTAAAGAAGTAAAATGTTGACAGATACATACATACATACATACATACATACATACATACATACATACATACATACATACATACATACATACATACATACATACATACATACATACATACATACATACATACATACATACATACATACATACATACATACATACATACATACATACATACATACATACATACATACATACATACATACATACATACATACATACATACATACATACATACATATATATATACATATATGTGTATATATATATATATGTATGTATATTAATGTATTTATAAAATTATGTAATATATGATCTATAGTGAATTCTTCATGCAAAAAAAAATTACTCCAAATTTTTAAGTAAATAATAAATATCCAGGTGTCGCACCAGTCACTTATTTTACTTTTCGTGTGGGCCTTTGCATGACCAGTAAATAATAAATATTTTTTTAGAAATTGGAGTGTCACACAAGTCACTTATTTTATTTTTCGTGTGGATCTTTACACTACCGAAGTCGCTTATTTTACCTCAAATATTAGCTGTTGGACAATCGAGTCGCTTATTTTTCCTTCCTATAATATTGTATAAAAATAATTATTTTTTCACTTTTTATATTTTTATTTTATTTTTAATATATTTTAAGAAAAAAATTATAATTTATAATAATATATAATTTATAGCAATATATAATAGAATTCTCGTTTTTTATGTTTATATTTAATATTTTTGTTTTATTTTTAATTATATTTTAAAATAAAAATAAATCTATCACAAAATATATAATAAGAATTTTTACTTTTAGTATACATATATTATATTTCTATTTTATTTTTAATTATAATTTAAAATAAAAAATTTATTTAAATATTAAAAATAATTATAAATATTTTAAATATATAACTACTTATTTCTTTTATGTAATTATTGTTTAAATTTTTTTAATAAATTTAAAGGTACAAAAATGTCTTTTCTAACTAATTATAATATAATTTTTACTTTGATGTTCATATTTCATATTTTTATCATTAATATATTTTAAAATAAAAAAAAATTAATAATAACAATATATAATAAGTATAATAATATATAATAAGAATTTTAGACTATATTTCATATTTCTATTTTATACTTAGTTATATTTAAAAATAAAATAAATATATAATAATATATAATAAGATTTTTTCACTTTTAATATACATAATTTACATTTTAATTTTATTTTTAATCATATTTTAAAATAAAAATAAAAAACTATTCAACCTATTTTTTATATAACTATCATCCTTCAAAAATTTATTTAATAAATTTTGGAAATATGAAGGACTTTTTTTAATTATTATATATAAAATAGTCCATTAATTTTTATTTGTTTAAAAAGTTAAAAAAATAGCTTTCAACTGTTAAATGTTTTTTTTAAAAGGTTAAGTATGAAAAAAACAGCAAAAGAAATTGAAAATAAAATTTATATTGCAAAAGCTAAATTTAAGTATAATAATAATAAAAAAGTGAATATTTTATACAATATTTTTTACATTATACGTGGCGCTAATATGCTAATAATCTATTTTTTCATATAATATAAATTTGCCTAAATATATTTTAATTCCTTGTAATTAAGGTTAAATTTTATTATATCTCTCAAATTTTGTATTAGTTTTTTATTTTCATAAATTTTATTTTGTAAATTAATTTTCTTCATTATTTAATATTAACATACTATACATGTCATGAGCGAGGTAAATATGTGGCATGTGATATCATATGTTTAGATGTGTGGCATCAATAAGAAGTGTAGATCATAATTGATATTGTAAATTACATTAAGAAAGAGATTGAGATTACATGGGAAAAAAATAGCATACTTGTCATCTATGTGTTTATCGTTTTCTTTCTTAGAATTTTAAGGAAGAGACAGACCAATAGGTGATGCTAGGGATTATATATATATATTAAAAGGTTTATAATTTAATAGAGTAAACTAAATAAAAAAATTAAAAACATTGTACACATGAAAGGATATAAGATATTTCATACACAAAACAAGATAAAAAAAATACTCTACTTATAAAACAATTTAAATTTATTTTTTTCTACTAGACCCAACTTATATGTATCTTCTTTATTAAACAAAATTTATGATTAACTCATCACTTTGAAAACATAGAAAAATTTATTTATCATCACTCTTATACCATACTTATATATAGAAATAAATATAATAAATAATATCTTTTTCATTAATCTTGTTTACCTTACATTTATTCATTTTCTCTACATTCATATTGTCAATCAATTATTTATTGGTTTATTATTCCTTGAAACAATATTATTCATATCTTTTACTTCCATGATATAACATATTAATATGTATAATTAAAATAAAATAAATTTAAATAAAACATAAAAAAATAAATCACTCTATTATTAGCCTAAAAAAATTCATTTATATTTATATCTCTATTATTTAAGTCTAATATAACTTAATTTATATAATACACGCGTCATCCTATTAGACTATATATATATTTTGATAGACTTAGTTAGAAACTAAATTTTATTATATTACTCTCAATAAAATAAGTTTAGCTGACAAATGTCTCACTTCAAAAGGTTGATAAGTACTTAATTAATGATCTTAATCAAATATAAGAATTAAGAGCTCCTTACAAATTACAATCAATTTCCTCATTAAGTACTTTTGCTAATAAATATATTGGACTTTCATTGTTAATGAAAAGAATGGAAAAGTTGTAACTCTAGTTGAAATTTGAAAAATCAATTGTAGGAGGTGAAAATTCAAACTTAAGTTGTAATATCATGTTTCTGCTGCCCCCTAAAGCATGCTCCATGGCAAGAAAAGGTGAGGTCACACAGTTAAATGAATATGAAATAAAAGAAGGAACTATTCATATAAGCCAACCACAAGATACCAAAATTGTTTGATCACTCGCTTCCCACGTGAAGACAAAGATGGCGTGTCGGCTGCAAAAATTCCTCTATTTCCTAATCTATATTTTCTCTTTACATTTCATACGTTATTTGCATGTGATTGGTTCCCCTTTAGATTTTTCACCAAATTATTTTTCTCTTTTTTGGTAGAATATTTTTACAAATTTCTTAGATGTTGTATTGTATATATCTCATGATGAAAAACGAAAATACTTCAATCCCACATGCGTTTTTAAGATTTAAAAATTGTTGGCTTAATTGTAATTTTGGTGCATGTATTTTTATAAAATTTGTAATTATAACTTATATTTTCTTTCATAATTTCACTCTCATATTTCACATAATTTATGATATTGATGCTAATGATGATGGTATTTCAACTAATTCAATCTCAAAATGAAAATCAAAAAATGATAAAAGTATCGTAAGTAACATATTCTATTTCTACATATAGATGACATCAAATAAATTTACATAATCTTACTAAATATATATAATAAAATAATTATAAAATATTAATTAAATAATATTAAATTTAGAATATGTATTTTGGTAGTATATCTCACTCATAAATTAGTCCAAATAAGACAACTTCTTTAAAACAATAATAAATAGTCATAATAAATATAAATGTTATTTAGATTAAAAGTATTTTTTTTTGACTTTTTATTTAACATAAAATTTAATCAAATTTAGAAGTCCTAATGATTTTTTTTATTTTTTTATATCACCGTATAATGAAAAATATTCATCAAACTTGTTATTGTTCTTATTGAAAATGGTTGAGGTCAGATGGTTATTGTTCTTATAAAAAATAGTTGAGGTCGGATGAGGTTGACTTTCAAACTGTTGTGACTACTGAACACCGAATTGGATGTTTCCTGCATAAGACACTCCCACAATAAGAATTTTAAGAGAATTAAGAATATAAAGAGTAGAATGAGAATTGAGGGAATACTCCTTGAAATATCATAGATTATTTATAGAATCTCTAAAAGAATAAATCATAAATATTAATAAATAATAACGATTCTGTATTAATGTTAATAAATATGAATGATTTTATTAATATCAATAAATAGAAATTATTTGAATGTGATATTCAGTTATTATTGTGAGTTATAATTATTTATGTATAATAAAATGTAATATGATATACCGACTAAGACTCGATTATGAATTGGAGTTGATATAGTTATAATAATTAATCTTTACCAAATATGTATATAACCAATTTTTATGAGACATTTCTTTCTATTTAGTTTTAATCATAAATTTGAGCAAAGACATACCTTCTCCTTCTTTTATAGTTTTATAGTAGGTGTTATTTGACAATCTATCATGTGCACAATTCCTTTGATGGGTAACACACACGTACGTGTGTTTGATCTTGTTAGCTACTATCTAAGTATATAGAGATGTATAGGAGTATTATTTTGCTCCTCTAACATGTGAGGTGATGTACTGCATTTTTTTTGTTTTGTTTGTCTTTTGATTGTCAAAAGATGTTAAATAATGGTACAAAATATGTCTAGAGGGTACTAGAGGGATTCAGATGTTCTATAAACTAGAAATAAGTTTAAATTATATTTAATGTAAACTTTAATACCTTATTTTCTAAATCGGTTTTGAAAGTTTAAGTTAAACTTAAATTTTATTTATATAAAATAATATTTAAAACAATTTAAAATTTATTATAATTAAATATGCTGGATGTACCATATTATTTATTATTGGACTCGTTTTTATATTTTTGGATTTGAGTTAAGTAATAATATAGTTAAATTATAAATTTTATTAATTTTGTTATTAGGACATAAATGTGCGTTAAAGTTCTACATTAAATAAGAATGTAAAAGTTAAATATCATATAAATGAAAAAGACTAATAAATTTATTACTTTAATGTTTTGAATTGAATGTGGTATCATAAACATTGATTTTGGGTTGAAAATGATGTTATAAATACTTATCTAACTGTGTTTAAAATTTTTCAACAAATAATATCAGAATCTAAATTCAAATTGAATACCTAAGTTAGATATCCAAAAATAAAATTACCATTAAAATAAAGTATCTCATAATAAAATTATTAAAAAGGTACTTCTTATTGAAAAAGAAAAATCTATCAATATAGAAGAGATTTATACTTAATCTATTTTCATTCTTACAATTTCCTAAAATTTATAGGATTGTATTAGTTTTTTTTTTGTTTGGTTCGTTTGACTAGCTAATAGATAATATTCATATTTTTTTTGAATGGTTATTCGACCAATCTTTTAGTTATTTTTTATGGGTTTTTCTGTTACTTTTTCACGTTTAAACTATCAATAGCCTTTCTAAACAAAGTTTAATAAATTATGTTCAAGTTATTCAATCAGTGTCTTAATCATAGTATAAGTGATATAATCATAATTTCAACGATAATATTAAGGAATTTGAAATTAGTATATTACTATAAATATGATCACATGAGTCATAACATAAATTTTTCCTGAAGCCATGAAAAGAAAATAAAAGTAGGATAAAAATGGAGTAAATAAAGTTACTTTGAAAGAAGAGTGAGTAGTCTCTTCAAAGACTTGTTATTTATGAAATTTCCAGTAGTGAATAATGCGTGGTAGACAAATTTGAGTGCGCACCAACTCAACATGTGTGTCTATGTTCAATAATTGTAGTAAGATATGTTACCATCGAGCGTGCAGGCGTGACTTAGAGAAAATGTTTGTATTCGTCAATTGTCTGAAAAATTTAGGAAATTTATTTTAGGATGATGTGAAGGGGATAAATTAAAGATTTAATAAATAAAATTACGATTCACTCAATATTATATTGAGAATGTTTTGAAAAATAGACTATAAATTAATTTTAATAAGAAACTTTTTTTTCCTTTTATTTTAATTAATTTTAGGTTGAAATTTAAGATAATATTAAATTTACTCATTTATACCACTTATAAAAAGAGTGTAAATTGTAAAAAATTTATCTTGTACATCCATCCGTGTGTACCCATTAATAATAATAAAAATATTAAAATAGTAATAAAAGAAAATTAAATAAATTATAAATAACAAACAATAAACTAATCAAAAGAAATTTATAACTTATAATAAACTAGAAAAGTATTTGATAAAATACTTTTATATTAATCAAATCAATATATAAATGAAACATTTTTATATTTATTAAATTAATATATAAATTGGTTAAATAAGTGATTGATTAATTTATTAATTTCACCATATGCATACTCTTAAACCACTATAATTAGACGGTTTTATCTTTAGGGAAACTTTCTTTTCTATTTAGGGCATGATAACATGAGAGCTTTGAATGAAGTATTGTGTGTTTAGCATGATTAATATATGAAATAATAATTTTTTTTATTAAAGATATGCTAATTAAAGAAGAGTAGGACATAAAAGACAAACACAGTAACCATGATTAATTATAGTTTAGGAAACTTCACTTGATGCAAAGTACAAAAACCTGTTATAAAATATTGGCTTCTTGGTGAACGTGGCTCTACGTCATAATATGTTTGCCACTATTGAGATTATTTCTTTTGAATCTCTAACTCAGAACTATTTTCAGAAATTTTATTGCAAACATTGGTATTCATAATTACTGGTCTTGAGTATGGTTGGTTGAATAGAAAAATTGCACCAGTTGTGGACAAAAGAAATGCAGCAGTAACATGAGTATTTTAATTTTTTGGAATGTCCCACAAGAACAGAGATTAAGGGAATATAAAGGATAGTACTTCTTGAGGTCTGGAAGACTAAAGAGAAACCCTAGAATGCATAATTAGACTAATTATGGAACTATTTTTTTTATTGGATGTGAATGAGTCAAAGTTCAAAAGTTCAATAATCCTCTCTTGATAAATATTATTTGGTCCAATTTTTTATTATGTACTAATTACTTATTATTATTATTAGTTAATTTACCTTATCAGACATTTTGATTGTAGTTAGACACTCCAACACATCAAAGATTATGTTTAATTAAACTCATGAGTTGACACATTTGTCTCTTTAGAATTTTTGTTGTTAGAATCATATCTGTGTCTTGCCAAAACCTCGCAAAACTTGCAATAACTAGAGATAAGGAAGTTTTTTTTTTCACTTTTAATTTTTCTTACTCTTTTACTCATTAATTTTTTTGGTGTTTTCATTTACTAACCTTCATGTGTCTGGAATCAGATAAAGAATTATATAAAACTCTACAATTTATCTTGAAAAATTAATCAGCCTTCAAACCCAATTCATTGCGAATTGTGTGATATTAACGAGGGATTATACACGATTTTCTAAATAGTCATTAATATTCTTCAACCTTATTTAAAGGTTTCATGATCACTTTCTACAAGTACTTCACCCCTTGGTTCACACCCTCTTGAGCACCCTCACCACCTTTATTACATCTAGACACTACTTTTTTACCACCAGTTCCTAAGTCAACGGCGACTTCCACCACCCCTCACCACTCTTTCATTTGAAGCTTTACTTTCGTTCCAAAACCTTTACACCATACTCACACTAGCACCCTTCCATACCTTTTCCCTTTCCTTCCATATTCTCACAACATTCACAACTCCCTAAACTTTATCTAGCCTTCTTCATGGATCTCAATAATTGAGTTCTCCTCTTTAAATTCATCAATATTTTTACTTTTACTTCCTCTATTTCTAAATAAGAGAGT
The DNA here is from genome assembly GCA_030347555.1 of Lablab purpureus. Classification (NCBI taxonomy): domain Eukaryota; kingdom Viridiplantae; phylum Streptophyta; class Magnoliopsida; order Fabales; family Fabaceae; genus Lablab; species Lablab purpureus. The sequence continues at coordinate 13,375,977 of CM059261.1, read as the reverse complement.
CGTTTTAGAAAAATATTTTTATTTCTTTTTATCTATAGTTTGTAGAGTTTAAGATTATATGAATTACTTTTTACCAATAATACCCTTATTTTTGAAAATATCAATAACAATTAAATTCTTTCTTTTATGATACTTTAAGTAGCCTGCTACTTATATCAACCAAAGTAATTTATTGTTTCCACCTTTTCATCTACCTTCTCTTTAATCAATAAAATGTATTTAATTTAAAAAAAGAAGAAGATGTTAGAGTGAAATTATAAAGGAAATAGAAAGAGAAGTTGGTACTTACACAGAAAAATGAAGACAGAAGTTGACAATTATATCATAGAGAGAGTTGAAGACTCCTTTGATAACACAGAAGAGGATATTAACAGAGTAGTTGAAGATTCTCTTGAAGTGGATCAAGATGTTGAATCCTTAGAAGTATTTCATGAAGAGAAAAACAAGATTACAAAAGATTTTGATTTAAATGAGAAGGCTAACTGTGGATTTGATTTAAATAAGTTTCTAGAAGAAACTAGTGAAGAAGAAGCCAGTCAAGAAGAAGAAGATAATGACAATTGTTTCAAATTTATCTTCCAAAATTTTATTAAGAATTTTGTACTTTGAATTTTAAGTGAATTTTGAATGGTTTTTCATTTTTAGAGTTTAAGATTCTAATTTTCATCTTTATCCCATCTTTATTTTATTGTTACTGCATTTATATTTTTTATTTTATATTTTATTAAGGCACAATTTATACTAACCTAACTATAAGAATTGGGAAAGGTAAATCAGAAGAAAGAAGATATAATTTCTGTATAACCCCACAAGATGTACACTAACGTAGCCAACACATTACAATACATAGATATCAATCAATGTTTAAATAATACAGGATTGCACTTCATTTGAATGGGTAATTCTCCATCTCTTTCTAGTCTCTCTTTATTAATATGTGGTATTTTATATTTATTAGAACCTTTACTTTTCATTATCTCCATTATACATAACTGCTAAGTTATAAATATGCGATTGGATTTCACTGAAGAGAAATCTTCAAATGATTTCGCCACTGCTCCAACGAGTTCATCAATACTTTTAGGCGATTCCTTATGTTGTAATGACTGTATAACACTAAAAAATCCAAGATCTAAAACATTTAAATCTGGAGAATTTGCTGGTTGACACATTAAACGAATGTCAAATTCATCTTTTGAAGCTGCTTCAAGGAACTCAATATCATTATGATTAATACGAGTTCTTGCATTATCTTGCTGGATAAATATTGGAGACTTTAAATCCTCTCTTGGCCACTTTTCTCGAATAGCTGGAAGAACTTTGTCAATAAGAAATGATTTTATAACTTCTCTCGTTATTGAAGTCATTGCTTTCGTTTCCATTGTACCTGCAACTCTATTAACACTTGTCCGTTTGGCTGGTTCTTGAGTAACAAATGGAAAAATACCAATTTTTCCAGAAAAAATCTCATTTCCTAGTAAATCAAATCTTGATCGAGTTATAGCAACCAAAAACATAACTTTTGCAATAAAACTTTTGCTTTTATAGGTACGATGTGGGTCATCTTCATCAGGTAACAAATAATAATTCTCAGATTTTTTTGTCATATAAAACCACTTTTCGTCAATATGAATTATGTTATGCATACTTTTAAAAGTAGGATCATGTGGTATACCTTCAATCATTGATAAGCAAAACTCCAGTCGAGATCTTTTATTATCTTCCTTCAACAGTGGCTTTATGGCATTTGAATGACGTCGTATATTTTCTGATCTTAGAAGCCTAAAGATTGTACTTGGACTTGTATTCAAAGCACAAGCTAAAGATCGAAGATTTTTCCGTCGACCCAAAGGAACTTCACGAACTTGAGCAAGATCAATTTCAATTTTCTTACGGCCACAATTTTTTACCTTTCTTGAAGACACATCATGCATCTCATTTTCTCTTGCTCGTTTCCATATACGTTGAACAGTTTTGATAGAAATTGAAAATAGTGAAGCCACCATACTTGTTGCTCCTTTTTGTAATTTTCCATCAATGCTTTTTTGTAACAGAGCGTGATAAATAGTTTTACGCTCTTCATTGTTCAAGATTTGTACTTTTTTTTCTTGTTCAATATTTTTCTCGTTTCCAATATTATTTCCTAACATTAGAAACAAAATAAAATTACTACTGATACTAAAATATAAATATTAAAATTGCAAAAGATAAAAATAAACAAATAAAACAAGTAAAAGAAATTGGAATTCAAGTAAATAAACAAGTGAAAATAATCCTTGTTAAAAATAAAAATAAAACAAATAAACAAGCAAAAGATACAAACAAATAAAACAAATAAACAAATAAAACAAGCAAAAGATTAGAATTCAACAAATAAAAAGTAAAACAAGTAAAAAGTTAAAAAAATTAGAATTCAACCAAATGAGTAAAATAAATATTTTTAAAATAAATATAGTAATATCATACCAATATCAATGTTGGTCTCTTCAATCTCATCATCCTTGTTATCTGCCTCTATGTTTAAATCAAACAAAAGCAGATTTTGAGTAAAGTTTGGAGAATCTGGAACAATATTGAGATCAAAAGCAAAATGATCCTCTACACCAATATTCAAGTCTAGCAATTGTCTTGTTGAAATAATTTCAGCATCTTCACTCTCAATTCCTGAATTTGTCATTTGAACATTTAAATCTATATCACACATTGAGAATCTATCTCCAATACTCATATTTGTAGAATGATAATTTTTTTAAAGTTTAGATTCAATATATATATATAGTGAAACTAAGAGTGATATGAAATTTTTTGGTGGGAACAAAAATATTCTTCAAATTTTTAAATCAAAATTTCTGGTGGTGAAAATTTTCAGATTAAAAGTTATAGAGGGAAACTTATTTTCATGGAGATGAGAAAAAAATGTTTCATACAGAGATACTGTATTGTTGAGAATTGAAAGGTTTTTTTTAAGTGGAGAGAGAATACATTGAGTACTCTTTATTATACTTTATTATAGAGAGAAAAAATACACTCTTTAATGACAAGGGTATTACTGGAAAAAAAATAAAAAATTTATTGCAAATACTAAAAGTTATTGTTTTTATTGGTTTGTGTACCAAAACCTTAAACGACTCTTATTTAGAAACAAATGGAGTATTATATTTTTTTGGGACTCTCAACCTCAAACAACAATTTTCTACATGAAAGAAGAAATACTTAGCTAATTTAAGTGGATATATCACAACTAACAATTAATTTACCATTGTCTTTTAGTTGGATTTTAAAACTTTATTTTGCACTTTTTACTTATGTCAAACACTAGAGTTATTTAAACTTCATTAACAAGAATGGCTAAATATTAAACAACTTTTTAAAATTATGACATCAACTCATCAAATTTACCTTTGAAATTATCCTAAATTGTTTTATATATGACCTCATTCCAAAAATCCCACATGAATTAGTCATCAATAAACAAATAAATTTATATTTAATTAATAAAATTTGTACAGCATAAAATAAAGTGGAAAAATGTAAAAAAAAAGTAGTCTAAATTTCAAAACTAGTCTAAATTTCAAAACTATTATCCAAGCAAAATAGATGCAGGATACCCTACAGGTATTGGTGTGAGAAACTCATTGATGGTGTGGTGTTAGGAGTGACTAACATATTAGACTTCATTTGTACTTTCTTTATGCTTGAGGCAAAGGGTAGATCTTTGGAAGAGATTTCGGATGAGCAAGAAAAAGTTGAAGCAACCAAAACATAATAATGCATTGTATTTGTTTAGGTTATATGTAGCAACATAATAATGCATTGTCTTTGTTTAGGTTATGAACGTTTTGTAACTTACCAAAGTTGTGCGTTCAATTTGGGTAGGGATGTTATCAAAATATTTTTTTCTACCTTTTTATCTTTCTATTTGTTTTTATCATATTGTAAAAGTAATGCTTATACCAAGATTAATAATACATCAATAATGAAAAAATGTAAAAGAAAAGTAGTATAAATTTTGTATTGAAAATTAATGAAATAATTCAAATGTTATTTTCTATTTTTAGCTTTAATAATTGATTATATATAGAATTGAACACTTAAATACCACATGATCTAGTTTAATCTTGTCGTATTTAACAATGCAAGAAGAATTCGAAGCAACCAAAACATAATAACAATGATTGTCATCCAACATGCAGCAACATAATAATGCATTGTCTTTATTTAGGTTATGAAAATTTCATAACTAAACAAAGTCATGCCTTCAATTTGGTTAGAAGTGTTAACAAAACTTTCTTTCCCTACATGTTTTCTATTTCCTCTAGCTTTATCGTATTGTAAAAGTAGTGTTTATACCATGTTTAATAATGTGTCATTAATACAAAATTATACAAAAAAAAAAATTATTCCAAAGTTTATATTCAAAATTCATGAAATACTTCACTTGTCCTTTTTATTTTTAGCTTCAATATTTGATTATATATAGAATTGAAATCTTAAATATCACATAATTTAGTTAGGAGTAACCAAATCTTCTGGTATTTATAAGAAGAAGTTGAAACAACCAAATCATAATGACAATGTTTTCGAGTGCAACATGCAACAACATAATAATACATTGTCTTTGTTTAGGGTATAAAAATTTTATAACTTAACAAATTTGTGCCTTCAATTTGGGTAGGGATGTTACCAAAACATTCTTTTCCTATCTGTTTGCTCTTTAAATTCGCTTTATCATATTGTAAAAGCAGTGCTTATACCAAGATTAATAATGCAATAGTAATGACAAAAAGAAGAAGTAAACTGGTGTAAATTTTACATTAAAATTCATGAAATACTTCACATGTTTTTTTTATATTTAGCTTCAATGATAGAAGTATATATACAATTTAACTTTTAAATACTATAGGATTTAGTTAGAAGTAACTAAATCCTGTGACATTATACAATGTGAGAAGAAGAAGTTGAAGCAACTAAAGCATAATAACAATGTTTTCCATTTCAACACGCAATAACATAATAATGTATTGTTTTTCTTTAGGTTATGAATGTTTACTCTTTCCATTAGCTTTATTGTATTGTAAGAGTGGTGTTTATACCAAGATTAGCAATGCATCACAAATGGAAAAATGTAAAAAAGAAGAAGTCTAAATATTATATTCAAAATTCATGAAATACTTTACATATTTTTTTTTTAACTTAAATAATTGATGATATATATAATTGAACTCTTAAAAAAGACATGATTTAGTTAAGAGTAACCAAATCTCGTGGTCTTTAACAATACAAGAAAAAGAAGTTCAAGCAACCAAAGTATAATAACTATGTTTGTCATTGCAACATGCAACAACATAATAATGCATTGGGTTTGTTTAGATTATGAAAATTTCATAACTAAACAAAGTAACGCGTTCAATTTGGATAGGAATGTTACCAAAATTTTCTTTCCCTACCTATCTACTCTTTCTATTCGCTTTATCGTATTGTAAAGGTAATGTTTACTCCAAGATTAATAATGCATCAATATTGGAAAAATATAAAAAAAAGTAGTTTAAATTTTCTATTCAAAATTCATGAAGTACTTCACATGTTCTATATTTATAGATTCAATAATTTATTATATATAGAATTGAACTTGTAAATACCACATCCTATGATATCTAACAATGCAAGGAAAAGAAGTTGAAGCAACCAAAGCATAATAACCATGTTTTCCATTGCAACATATAGGAACATAGTAATCCATTAGCTTTGTTTACATTACAAAATATTTGAAAACAAAAAACAGTTGTGCCTTCAATTTGGGTAGGTATGTTTCCAAAACTTTTTGTCCCTACATATTTGTTTTTTCCATTCGCTTTATTGTATTGTAAAAGTAGTGGTTATAACAAGATTAATAATGCATCAATAATGGAAAAATGCAAAGAAAAGCAATTTATATTTGATATTCAAAGTTCATTAAATGTTTCACATGTTAATTTCTATTTTTATCTTCAATGATTGGTTATATTTAGAACAAAATTCTTAAATAAGATAGGATGTAGTTAGAAGAAACTAAATCTTGGAGTATTTAAAAGAAGAAAAAGTTAAAGCAACTACGGCATAATAACAATGTTTGTCATTATAGCATGCAACAACATAATAATGCACAGTCTTTGTTTAGGTTATGAAAATTTTGTAACTAAACAAAATTGTGTCTTCAATTTGAGTAGAGATGTTAACAAAACTTTTTTTTTCTTACATGTTTGCTCTTTCCATTCGCTTTATCGTATTTTAAAAGTAGTGCTTATATAAAGATTAATCATGCATCAATAATGAAAAAATGTAAGAAAAAGAAGTATAAATTTATATTCACAACTCATGAAATACTTCATATGTTCTTATTCTTTTAGCTTCAATGATTAATTATAAATAAAATTGAACTATTAAATACCACATGATTTAGTTAACTAAATTATGTGGTATTTAACAATGCAAGAAAAAGAAGGTGAAACAACCAAAACATAATAAAAATATTTGCCATTTTCATAACTAAACGATGTCATGAATTTCAATTTGAGTAAGAATGTTACCAAAACTTTCTTTTCCTACTTGTTTGTTCTTTCTATTCGTCGTACTGTAAAAGGAATGCTTAAACCAAGATTAATAATGAATCAATAATGGAAAACTGTAAAATAAAAATACTCTAAATTTTATATGCAAAATTCATGAAATACTTCACATGTTCTTTTTTATTTTTAAATTCAATGATTGATTATATATAGAATTTAACTATTAAATAGCACATGATTTAGTTAGAAGGAACAAAATTCTGTTGTATTTAACAGTGCAAGAAGAAGAACTTGAAGCAACTACAATATAATAAAAATGTTTCCCATTACAGCATGGAACATCATAATAATGCATTGTTTTTGTTTAGACTATGATAATTTTGTAACTAAACAAAGTGATATCTTCAATTTGAGTATAGATGTTACTAAAACTTTCTTTACCTACATGTTTGCTCTTTTCATTTGCTTTATTATATTATAAAAGTAACGTTTATACCAAGATTAATAATGTATCAATAATGAAAAAAAATGTGAAAACAAAATCTAAATCTTATATACAAAATTTATAAAATACTTCACATATTTTATTTAACTTCACGATTGATTATATATAAAATTGAACTCTTAAATTCCATATAATTTAGTTAGAGTAACTAAACCTTTATCTTTTTACTAAATTTTTAGGTTTAGGTTAATTATTTATTTATGCATAACATTTCTAGAAACTTTTCTTCACCCAATATAAAGAAATTAGGCTTAAAACATGAAAGTTAATTCATATTCAGTATAAATTAATCATCATAGTAGATAAAATTAAAAAAGTGAAAATTTATTATTAAATTAATATTTAATATATTATAAATTAATAAAATGTTAAACTAATTGTAATATGATATTTTACTATCAAATTGCCATTTAATACAAATAGATTTTAATATAAAATATTAAACATAATATAATATTGATCCATGAAATTATTATTTAATATAAAATATATAAAAAAATTCTTAAAAAATATGTTTAAGTTTTTATTTTTCTGTTTCCAAATTACAATACAATATTAAATAATTGAATACTTTAAATTGAAATCAACAAAGTTTAACTACATTATGTTAATGTTAATATTTTCTTTATACTATTATTAAAGTATTATTTAATGTAAATATATTATCAATTTTTTTTAACAAAGTATTATTTAATGTAAATATATTGTCAATTTTTTTTTGACAAAGTATTATTTAATGTAAATATATTTTCAAACAAAATTTAACTAGTGATATTTTACTATATAATTATCATTTAATATAATACAAATTAATAAAATAAGTATCATAATATAATAATTTATTATTAATTTTTATAGAAATAAAAGAGTGATAAATAATAAAGGGAAGAGGAGAGATAATATTGTAAGAGGACAATGAAATATGGAGAAAATATGCTTGTTATGATTTTTTTCTTTTCTTTTATTTTTATACTTCTAATGTGTTCTTGATAAAGTGGCTTCTCTATTATTCTTTCTCAGCAGATTCAATTCTTCTCTTTCACATCTGCAGGTTCATAAACTTGTTCTTTTTCATTCTTTACATACCATTTGTCTTTTATTCCTTCAATCCTTCTATTATCTCATCACATTCTTATGCATGCACTATGTGGGATGATTATCTACACTTCAGTTCTAAATATTTTTCTTTTTCATTCACATGTTTGTTTAAGGGGATGCATATCTTTTCTTTGATTATCTTAATATGTATAACGTAAATGACTCAATATGATACGATTTGAATTGATATGCAAATATTAGCATGGATGCATGTTTTGTTTTGTATTTATGCTCTTGATGCAATACAAGTTTAACTTTACACGTTGCAGTGGTTTCACTTTTACAAAAGGGAAGTAAAGATATTTGGAGTAAGAGTAAAAGCTTGGTAGGTATGAAAAATGATCAGGATTAGGTTCAGGTTCTAAATGCCCTACACACGTAAAAAAATACATTGGTATCATTTCAAAGTAATCTTTGTTCCAGGAATAGTTTTTTATCTATGCCTATGATCTGTTTTGTATATGACTTGTCACAAAGCTCCTTAGTCACATATACTACCACGTTGATGGGGCTGCAAAGCTTGAATCATTGCCTCGAAGTGTGTCAATTGCTATTAATTATGTAGCTTTTGTTGAAACATTTTCTAGGCAGCTCTTCTTTGGGAGGCTATGGGACAAAATGGGTCGAGAAAAGGTTTATGGCATGATACTCAAGCTCATGGTAATAGCCTCTATCGCTTCCAAAATACCTCACCACAGTTTTATTTGTATCCTCACTTTTGTTCTGAAACCTTTACACCATAGTTACCACTTGTACCCTCCCACCCATTTTCTCATTTCCTCCTATATTCTCACAACATGTTCACATGCCCCAAAACTTCAACTAGCATTTTTCAATGGTTCTAAACCATTAGTTGACCTTTTCAAGCTCATCAATAGTTTTACTTTTATCATGTTCTTTGGGACTCTCAACTGTTGATTTAATTCAAGAAAGAGTGCAAATTTACTTAAAAGATTTGTTGATGAATTAGATCCAAAATGAATCTTGAAGATTGGTATTTTGATGATGAAGATACAGAGAATATTACAACATTAAAGATTTGATTTTATCTAAAAAAAGGAAGGTTTCATCATAAAGATTAAAGGAAAAATCAAATATTCAATCACGGAGATATAAAGTAATCAAGGATGGAAATCTTAAAGATTTGCTCAACTTCTGAAGAATCATGTTTAGAAGTTTCAGTTTTGGGTGTTGGATAAAAAGAGTAAGTCATACTTTTCCCCCAAGACCATTTCAATCTTGACAGCAAGTCATATTTTTGCAAAAAGTATTTTCTATCCTTTTAATCGATTAGAAATCGAATAGAATCAATTATATAATTTAAAATTTGAATTAATCTAGTTTAACGAATAAAATAATCGATTAAGTGTTTTGATAATCGATTATATCTCTTCTGGGTTTATATATAATCGATTATATCCTAATTTAATCAATTATATAAGGAAAAATATGTTTTCCAGTTTTGCTCTGAAATAATCGATTATGGCTTTTATACAATTGATTAAATACGATGTTTTTATGAATTAAAAGTTGAATCAACCTAAGAATGAAAAATTTAAGCTGATTTTGAATTATAAAATGAATGGCAAGGTCATAGGTTTATACACAACAGATCAAACACAAAAATACAGTGTTCTTGCACTCAAATATTTTCAAAGTCGCTTTCTTGCTCTCTCAAGGTTGATCTTAGTTATTGGAAGTGGTGATTGTATTGTGCTTAAGCTTTCATATCCATCACACATCAGGTGAATTCTTTCTTGGTTATTGATTGATGTAAATTCATCTCTTGGATCAGTTCTAAAGGGAGGTGTTTGTTCATCTCTTTTCTGTCAAGAGAGGTGAGATCATCCTTAGTGTGTCTAAGGAGGTGTTATCATCCTTAGTGTGTCTAAGGAGGTGTGTTCATCCTTAGTGTGTCTAAGGAGGTGTTTCCTTTTATCTTTATTTGTTTTCACATGTTGTCATTGGATTGGTGTTTGTAATTGCATTTAAAGATAGTGGGGTATATCATCACGTGTTGTGGTGATTGGACATTGGATGTAGAATTGGCTAAATCCGAACCAGTATAAATCTCTGTGTTTATTCTCTCTTTCCCTCTCTCTTTATTTTATTATATTTGGATTATATTAACTATTGCTATCTTGATTGCTTCTATCAAAGATTAAGGAATATCCGAATCTTGAAATTGGAATTGAGATTAAAATATGGAAAATTATTTTAAAACAGAAAAAGTTTGTGAAAACCCAATTCACCCCCTCTCTTGGATTTGACACTGTCATTATTGCTAACATCAACTTTGCATAACAGTTTTGTATGTGAAAGAGAAAACACTTAGATAGTTTAAGTGGATGTATCAAAACCAACAATTAATTTACTGATTGTCTTTTAGTCAGACTTTGAAACTTCATTTTTCACATTTTACTTATGCCAAACACCAAATAAAGTTTTTTAAACTTCATCAACATGAATCAGTAGTTGAATATTAAACAACTTTAAAAGAAATATATAATCAAGTCATCAAATTTATCCTTGAGATGATCCTAAATTGCTTTAGATACAGCCTCATTCCAAAAATCTTACATGAATTAGCCTTTTTACAACCCCATTCTATCCTTTATAAGCTCATTGTCATGATAAACTTTCAAAGAAACTAAGTCCCCTTATATTTATGCAATAATAGGGCTAACCTAAGTTGAATCCTCAAGGGCAAACATCATGCATGTTCATTGCTTCATGCTTCTTCCTTAACAATTTAAAATCGAGGGATACTTGGACTTAGAAATCAAAAGTGATATGTAAATTGGGTAGAGAAACTAAGAATAATCTATGCAATTAAATGCAACACTAATGGAATTGAAACAACATGTTCCAGTGATTGAGTTAACTAATTAACCGAATTGATTACTAACTAACACAATTGAAACTAAATCAACAATTGAAAATTACAACAAACATTAACACCAAACTAAACTAACTAAGACAAAGATATACTATTGCAATAAACTAAACTAACAAATCATATCAACTAAAAATGGAAACTAACATGTAACAACTAAAATAACAGAAGATGAAATGAAACAACAATCAATAATATGACTCAAAGCAAAAATAGATAGAAGTAAGGAAATAACAACACTAAGACATTAACTAACTACTAAAAATGAAAAATGGGAAAATGATGGGAACAATTATAACAAAAATTAGCGTTGGTAGTTGAAATTGAAATGGAAACTAAAAACAAGTTTGAGAAGAATTTTGGAAAGAACAATTGACATGGAAATCAACAAAGAAAATAATAGCAACCTAAAAGAATTGAAACAATTATCAAAGCAGTAATGAAGAAAGATTTTAACCAATAGAAACAGTAAATGTGTTCTTTTATATTGAAAATGAAATGAGTTTTGATTTCAAGAAAAGTAAGAACACTAGTTAGGATTGTTTTTATTGATTTTTCCTACTGAGTGCAAGAAAATCAAACAATCATTTAATTCTCTTACATTAAGGATGAAAGTAGAATTCAATTGAATTATACATGCATAACCATACAAATCTTATCAAGAAAATTGATCTTTAAGACTACAAAAACGAAAACAAACTCACAACAATCCAATTAGTTTATACATTCCATGTTTTATGTTTCTTACAATCCAATAACTTGTCTAATCTTTTATGGAACCACGATTAGTGTAACAGGAAAGCTAAGCATTGCAGAATTGTAAAGGCCAAAGAAATGTAAATTGAGAAAAAAGGGGAATTGGAAAATGAAACTATTCATAAAACTGGAAAAAAAAAACCAAAAACTGAATAATGTCCTCGTTCTTTATGAGTTACTTTGGCACCTATATAGTAATATTACATGAAGAAAACAAATGGCCTTGGTTCTAGCCTATTTAGGCCCAACAAAACTCACTTACAAAATGTTAACCCTTATGCAAAATACAATATGTTCTAGCCTAAACTTTTAGAAATTATTAAAAATGGCTCCATACTCCAAATTTCATATTTTGGGGTCTATATTGAAGCCCCAAAAGTGTAAAATCCAAAACAAAAAGAATTGTTAGATTCAGAGATATATCAAGAAGGGGGGGATGAATTGATATAGGATTTTCTTCGAAAACTGTTGAGTATCAGATTTTTCTGATGCTGTCAAGAAGAGATTAGTTTACTAATTTCAGAAAATAGTCGATTAGTTATATCAGAAACTTATTAAAGAAGATTAAAGAAGAGAAATAATGCACAAGAATTTATACTGGTTCACTCTTTTTCAAGAGCTACATCCAGTTTTGATCTGTAACACTAACATATCTCAATACACTAAATGATCAAGTCTTTACAAGAACCCTTCTTCTAAAGACTAACAAAACCAAAATGATGAAATTCTAAACACTATAGAATTCAATCTAACCCAAACTCACACCAAGTCTACAGTGATCACCCCAATCACCAAAATACAGGTTTTATAATTCAACAAAACAATCTCAAACCAGAGAACAATACAATTCAGACTACATTAATGAAAATCCTCTTCTTGATTCTTTCTAAAGCTGAATTCTTCAAAAGATTTGTGAGAAAGCTTTTCGTGATTCACTCTTATCTGTTCTCTCTCTGTTCTTTCGCTACTTTGAATCTCCCATGAGACTTGTATTTATAGAGAAAGAGATAAGCTTCAATCAGACATTATTATGTTTCTGTCATACTGGAAGGCCTGGAACAAAATAGTCAGCTAAACAGCAAAACAGTTAGCTTATTTCATTAAAAACACATTCCTGACATATTAATGAAAATAGTCGACTAATATATCAGAATTAGCTGACTAATTAAAGATTAATGAAAACAGCAGACTAATATATCAGAATTAGGTAACTAATAACAGATAATCTAACAGCTATTCAAAACTGCATAAACACCAATTAATCACCAACGTTCCAGCAACATCATCAAATCAAATTCATCAACAAGAATAAGCTCAAAAAGGTATCTACACAAAAAGTTATAAGCAAAACAATGAGCAATGGTTAGATTAAAAAAATGAAAAATACAATAGAAAAATATAGTATAAGAACATATTTATAAAAAATCCTATTTACTACGAAAAATACAAATATGTGTTAAATGTAAATAAGGAAAGAAGAAATACTTAGGAGATGCAATAAGACTATAAATGTGTGTACAAAATATTAATCATCAATCCCCAAGCTTTAAGCCTAACCAAACTTGTTGAATCCAAAATTAACAACTCTAGAATCATGTTTTCTCACAAGCAATATCACCTATCCCACCATCCTAACACCATATTCCACTTTCCAAACCAACCAATGCCACCCCATCTACCTCTAACTTGAGGAGTGTCTCTTTGTGTGTTTAGGAGTAAGAATATATCAAACAAGATTTCTATTTAATTGTGAACCATCAAGAACCAAGCTTAATTGGTCAAAACAAGATAGCAACAAAATATAAGATGTTTGAACCGATTAAAATGAAGAAATTGAATTTATGTAATAGAAATAAAAAACAAAAAAGTCAAAACAAGATAACAACAAAATATAAGATGTTTGAACCAATTAAAATGAAGAAGAAATTGAATCTATGTAATAGAAATAAAAAAACAATAAAGTCAAAACAATATAGCAACAAGATATAAGATGTTTGAACCGATTAAAATGAAGAAGAAATTGAATCTATGTAATAGAAATAAAAAACAATCAATTCAACTGGTTAAAATTAATTAGAGCGCATGAATTTTTTATTCAAATGTCTTGACAATGAGATAAAAATGTAAGAACAATCAAAATAAATCAAGAACAACAAAATACAAAAGATGGAAGAGGTAGAAGATGAAGAACATGTCACTCTCATAATGAAGATAAGTGCAAAATAAAAATCACCGCTTGATTTTAAAAAACTGAAGATAAGATTCATAAAAAGGGGAGCTAAGACTTATTTTGTTGGTACTTCTATCTTTTCAAGCAAGACCTTTACATGGAATATGAAAAGCTTTTCAAATAAGACTTTTACATGGAATATGAAAAGACTAGGCCTTATTTGGTTAGAACACATTTTTATCCAATCAAGGTATTGATTTTAAGAGTTAGCCTTATGCCTAAACTAAGTGTCTTGGAATTTTTTTCTATATAAAAAAATATTTTCTAGATTTTTATTTACAAGAAAATTACAAGAAGTATTAAGATATATATTTTTAATGTTTTCTTCTAATTTCTTGCGCATTTCTCTTGTATATCTTTCTCCATAGTCTTGAAACTATATTGTAAGCTTTATACTTTGTATCTTCTCTTTTGAACTTTTGTAGTGATCCCTCCTCTTTATGATATAGAATCTTCTTGAGTTGAGCTCACATCATAGTGGAAGGCAAAGGAGTTGTGGATGTTGAGACTTCATCAGGTACAAAATATTTCAGATGTTCTTTTTATATTTGAGTTGAGCCCGTGTTTGTTGAGTGTGGGTTAGATGATAGATAAAAAAGACTTTCTAGTTTATGAAATATGAAGTGTAAAATATTTTATCCATCTAGAAGTGAATTTACAAAAATTTAGGTGAAGGATAAAAGTTTTTAAGCTAAATTGAAGAAAAAAGAGGAGCAAGGCTTAAAAAGAGAAAGGTAGACAATCCATATTTATGGCACAAGAGATTTGGTCACACAAACTATTTCATTCTGAAATAGATAAGCTCAAGAAAAATTGTTGAAAATATGCACAAAATTATTGATAATATTGATGTTTGTGATGTATGTCAATATGGAAAACATAGCACATTCATGTAGAAACCTGGAGAATAAAAGAAAATTTGCAACTCATTCCTACAAACATTTGTAGACCTTTGCGCATGACCTCCTTGAGTGGCAGTAGATACTTCATACAAATCATTGATGATCATTAAAAATTTTAAAACCCTTTTTTTGTGTTTGTTATTGTCACACCTTCACTAATCTCATACAGTTGTAATAACTTGCTAATTAATTATTACACTCCAATACTAATTAAATGAAAACATCCAAGATTATTTAACATTTGTAACACCATGTTTTTATTTTTTTTATTTTTTCGACAATTATTTTTTAATTTGATCGAGTTGTTAGCTGAATTGGTCGACTTGTTGGTCGAGCTATGGATTAGCAAGTGGCTGAGTTGGTTGAATTATTGGTCGAGTTCTAGATTGGCCAAGTTGGCCGAGCTCTTGGGAAAGCTGGTTGAGTTATTGGCTGAGTTGTTGTGTGAGCTAGTTGAGTTGTCGGTCGAGCTGGCCGAATTGTTTGTCGACCAGATAACAGCCAAGGTAGAAGACAGAACTTACTCGTGTAGTTTATTTACGTCATATTATTTAGCACAGAGGTTGAAATAAAATATTTTTGTTACCTCAAGTTCCTTCTTTATTTCTATAATAATTACATATTTATCTAATTTATACATATTCACATATGGTTACATAAATATATACACATGTTGGCGAGTGGGTCTTCATCTCCATCTAGTATTTTGTTCAAACAACTACTCCAATGGCATGGTATAAAAAGGATTGATGTGGGTTGTGGTGGCAGGGATAGTGAAAATGACTATGATTGGACCGATCAACAATATGGTGCCTGGGAGGGTTATGAGTGAAGTTCCCTGACCCTTGAAGGTTACAGAGTTGTTCTGTTTATCCACACTCCACTGAAGCCCAGGAAAAGTAGCTTGGATAATTGTAGAGAATTGGCCAATGTAAAGTGAAGACATCTATTGATATTATAATCATAAAAAAATAGAATTACAAAGGAAGTGAGAACAAATACCAGCTAAATGAGTTTCATAAATCAGGGGAAAAGTACTTGGAGCATATATAGTTCAGATGTTTTCATATAATAACAAATTAATTCTATTTAAGAAGATCAAATAACAATTATATTTGTAGTGACTAGTCAGGATAAATGGACTTCATCATGACCGAACTCTATGTCCAAGCTTCATCAACAGACCACAAGATTAATTTATCTTAAGTAACATCTACTCATTTAAATCCCCAAGGTCTAACCTCTAGCTACAATATAATTTGTTTGAACTTACTTCTTAAAAATAGAATTAATATATAGAGAGTTATAAAATAATTGGATCTTAAATAAAAGAGATGGTGAGGTTAGGGACACCACACTCAGTAAAATAAATTAGAAAATAATAGTAAAGCTAGAGGTCTCCTTCCCTTACCTTGGTGAATGGAAAGTTGTGTAGTCACACTCTTTTACTGCTTTAGTTTCCGTTGTTAATTGAGTTCCTTCACTCTTCTATTTATACTACTTCCATAATAATTGCTTAGATTCCTTTTCTGTACTTTCAGGTTAGTTGATATCTACAACTTGGTTTTTAGATAAGATATAATAGATATCTATTAAATACCATTAAGTGTAAGGGTGGTAAAATTTATCCACAAATTTGTGACGTCATTGTAAAGTTTGATTTAGTTTTATCTTAGTGTGACATCATTGAATAGACTTTGTTAATTCAAACTGTTTTCCTTCATCCTGGTCAAGTACCAGGTTATCATTGACCAAGCTCCTAGTGACTGAGCTCTTCATGGACAAACTATTTGTGGTCGAGCTCTCCATAGCCAAGCTACGTTGCCGAGTATTGAGCTCTCCACCGTCGAGCTCTTTATTGCTGAGTTATTCGTTGTCGAGTTACATGGCTAAGTATTGAGCTCTCTATGGCCAAGCTCTCCATCGTTGAGCTCTTCACAACTAAGCTCATCATTGCCGAGCTACGCGACTGAGCATCAAGTTCTCCATGGACAAGCTCTCTATCATCGAGCTCTTTACTATCGAGTTTATTGTTGTCGAGCTACGTGGCTGAGCATCGAGTTCTCCATGGTCGAGATTTGTGGCCGAGTTCTTCGTTGTCGAGCTACGTGGCTGAGTATTGACCAAGCTTTATGGCTGAGTATCGAGCTCCCCATCATCGAGCTCTTTATTGCCAAGTTTGGTGGTCGAGCTCCCTAGTAAAGCTCTGTGGTTGAGTTTCGTGGTTAAGTTTTGTAGTTGAGTATCAAGTTTTCCATTGTCGAGCTTCATGGCCGAGCTCTCTCTAGTAAAGCTTCGTGGTTGAGTATCGAGCTTTCCCTTGTTGAGCTTTGTGGCCAAGCTCTGTGACCAAGCTCTTTGTGGCCGAGCTCTCGCTCTATGGTTTAGTATTGAGCTTTCGCTTGCCGAGCTCTTTGGCCGAGCTCCGTGGCCAAGCTCTTTGTGGTAGAGCTCTCTCTGGCCGAGCTCCGTGGCTGAGCTTCGTGCCGAGTTGAGTATCAATCTCTCCATCGTCAAGCTCTTTATTGTCGAGCTTCATGGTTGAGCTCTCTGGTAAAGCTCCATGGTTGAGTATCGAGCTTTCCCTTACTGAGCTCCGTGGCCAAGCTCTCTATGGCCGAGCTTTATGTGGCCGAGCTCTTTGTTTATTTAGTTATGTTATTAATCATAACATTTAAAATCATTCATAACACAGCTCAATACATTAAATTTAAAAAATATTATATGTAGTTTGGAATGTTACAGTTATGCCCTTATTCCAAGTGCAAAAAGAGAAAAGTTTGATCATAAGTCAGAAATTTGCAATATTTTTGGGGGTATAGTAGAGAGTCTAAAGAATATTGTTTGTACAAACTCTAGGTACACAAAATCCTCATTAGTATGGTTGTGAAGTTTGATGAGCTATCCAACTGGAATTGGCATCAAATGTAAGCAAAGGGACCAAGCTAAAGTCTATCAAATGTTGAAAGACTAAACACTGAAGGTCCAAATGGAGATATATCAGACAAGGATTTTGGAATCCATTTTAGAAGCACCAAGTCATTAAAAGATATTTATGTTAGATGCAACAGAGCTTTTTTAAAACATTTTAACTATGTTGAAGCTGCTGAAAGTAAAGAGTGGAAGACTACCATGTAGGAGAAGATATGTATGATTTAAAAAAATAATACAAGGCATATCATGAATAGACCAAAACATAAAAATGTGATTGTGTAAAGTGGATTTACAAAACCAAACTAAATTATGGTGCATCTGTAAGCAAACTCAAGCCAAATTGGTGGTTAAAACATAATTTCAACAACATGAGTATATTATTTTAATAGCTCGCTCCAATGCCTAAGCATGATAATATAAGGTTGTTGATAGGCTTAATTGCAAAAATAGGTCGAAAAATATTTCATTTTGATGTTAAGTCAACTTTTCTAAAGGAGCTATTTGAGGAAGAAATTTTTTTTGAACAACCAGAGGGATCTACAAACTTCATTAAACTTTATATGGTCTGAAACAGGCTCCAAGAGCATGGAATGCCAAAATTGATGAGCAAGGATTTACACCGAGTAAGAGTGGAGTTACTTTGTATGTTAAATGTGAAAATCAAAAGGTAAAACTCATTATTTCCTCTTGTGTTGATCTCTTGAATTTTAGGAGTGACTTTGTCACTCTAAACCAATTTTAAAATTAATATGGAGCAAGAGCTTGAAATGCCAGACCTTAGTCTAATGAATTATTTTCTTGGGATGAAGATACTTTTATTATCTAATGAGATCTTTATATCTAGAAAGAAGTATACCAATGATATTTTGAAGAAGTTTCACATGGAGAATTGAAAATATGTTGCACTCCATTGGTGGTAAATGAAAAATTATGCATGAACGAAGATGAGTCCAAAGGAGATGCATTTGTATATATAAATATGATTGGAAGTCTATTGTATTGGTTTAACGTCTACTGTGAGCTTGTTATCTAAATTCATGTATTCTCCAAGTCAAATTCATATGGGGGTAGCAGAACAAGTTTCGAGATATATTAAAGTCACAATTGATCTTGGTCTTTGGTTCTTGAAGAAGAAGAGTGAAAATCTTCAAGGCTACTTTAATAATGATTAGATAAGAAGCTCAGATGATGCAAAAGGTACAACATGGTATTATTTTCATTTGGGAGCACGGTTTTTTGTTGGTACTCAGCAAGATGTGGTTGTTCAATCTATAGTTGAAGTTAAAAATGTTTTAGCAACAATTGCAAAAAATCAAGTCATTTAGCTTAGAAAATTTTTGTCAGATGTTAGTCAAGAGCAAGATGAAGCAGTTGTTTTAAGATTTGATAATAAGTTTGTTATGAAAATTGCAAAGAATTCGAATTAATATGGAAGAATCAAGGTTAAATATCATACAATTTGAAATATCTCAAAGAGAAATGTTAGAATTTGATATGTTTAATTTGGATTGGTCACCTTCTCATATGTTTTTTAATCATTTATTACTTTTTAAAATTCAAATAAATTGTTTGTTTATGATAACATATGTTTTTTTATCATTTATTGCTTTTTGAAATTAAAATATGTTAATCTAAAGATGAGGAAGGATCTTCAGAAATATCTAAAGGATAATTGTTTTGATGGTGATGACTCTAAAAGAAGAAGATGGACCTTCATGATTGAAGTTTTGAAGTCTTGTGGAAGTTTTAATCTTGTATTTTGTGTATATGTTTGTTTGTAATAGTTGGGAATCATGTTAAAGATCATAGCATGCACAAAACTCTCCCTTAAACTTTGTAAAAGCCTTTTGTTTTTCGTAAAAAACAATTAACGTGTCAAAATAATCAATTATCTCCTGGAATAATCGATTATCATACTTAAAAATAAACGATTATCTTGCGAAATAATCGACTATTATCAACAAACTTTTATTTTTCAATTACTCACTGAAATAATCGATTATCCCAAGCAATAATCGATTATTCTAAACGTTTTTAGAAAAACATTTTCATATTCTACAGAACCTAGTGCCCGTCTTTGCTTATAAATACATAAGGGGTCTAAGCTTTCAAAAGTAACCTAGAGATATCAAAGTGAAAGTTGTTATGCTCCTAGTGTTCAATCTTGCTTCATCCTTTGTGGTTATTCAAAGGAGGTGTTCATCTTTTGAGGTTTTCAAAAGAGGTATTGTTCGTTCTTTTGATTATTCAAAGGAGGTCGTTCTTCCTTTGTGGTTATTCAGAGGAGGTGTCTTCATTCCTTGTGGTGTTGAAGGAAGGTGTTGTTTCATCCTTTGTTTTGTACAAAGGAGGTATCTTGTAAATCTTCCTGCTATCTTTCTTATTCCGCTGCACTGTAAGTTTGTAAACTTATTAGTTGTTGTTGTCACTCTCATTTGAGGTGATATAATCACTGGAAGTAGGATCTCCTTTGATCTAAACTAGTATAAATACTTTGTGTATTTTTTCTATCTCTTATATTTCGCTCTTATATATTTTGTACTCTAATTACTATAAAACATAACTTAAATTTATATTTGAGATTTTTGTTAAACTCTGTTTTAACAAAATTAATTTATAAAAATTAATTTTTATTAAGAATCAATTCATCTCCTCTTGATTTTTTTTACCTATCCTTTTAATCTAACAAAATAAATTGTTTGTTTATGATAACATAAGAAAAAATGTAAATTTTATTATGAGTAATGATATTTGACAATCTATCTTTTAAATACAATCACTTAATAACTTCATTTTACTCATCATTTCTTTGTTTTCATTATTATATTATTTTATTAGAATGGTGAAATGGATGTATTAATTGTCAAAAAACATTTTTCTTTTATTATATCACTATGTCAATGTAATCCCTTCTTAAAATCTAAAAAAGGAATTTTTGGAGTTTATTTGTATACATGAGTTTTTCTAACGAATACCCAATCAGAATTTATTTCATATTCATATTAATTATGATCATCCCTTCCATAGTTCACACTTAAATAAAAGTTTATTTCGTATTTATTATTATAATCTCCTCACTTTAATTAGGTAGTAGTCTACTTCATTTCCTTTGGTGAGGACAATTCATACACTTGCTATGAATTTCTTCCCCTGGAATAGTGATACAATTCTTTCTTGCATTATCAACAAAATTCCCTTTCACGCGGTTTACGATCGTCATCTGCCAACTATCCCATACTACATTGTCGGCGTCACTAAACTCATCACTGCAAGACCGCACCCAGATTCTTCATCAACAGAGAATGGCTACGACTACCAACAAATGCTTGATATATTATGTCAGTCTCTCAACTCTTCAAACACTTAGTTTGAAAAACGTTAACATTTGTCATCTGATTGGATGAAAAGTGTGAACATGGTTAATCACAAGTTCAATTCAATACACAAATTTTAAATGATGATAATAAAATTATCTGAGATTACATGCTCTTCAAAATAATATATGATAAAGTGGAAAATATGCACCATCAAGTGATTAACTAAAGTGGACCCTTTCGGAGACAAGGGGTTGTTCAACCTATGATTTAACCACTACTAGCGTGTATACTTTAGCATGATCAATTGGTTAGGATTTTGATTTTGATCTCTCCGCTTAGTCACGGACCCAGACACACACTACATTCTAATCAAACTCATTAGTACTTTCCTCTCCTAAATTTGTATTTAAGAGCTTAATCACGTAAACAAATTCTTATCCATGTTAAACTCCAGATAAAATCAAAATAATGGTCCAAAACTGTCCTGGTTCTCTTCGTTTGTTGTGTGCATCAGTCTTTGATGAGGCTCCCTCTCTGCAATGATTTCTTCTATTTCACTTTGTCATCTTGTTAATTGTTATTTATCTCTTTACTCTAGAGGACCAAGTAAAAGAAAGGGTCACAAAATTACATAGTCCTCTTGTATATTTGGCAATCTCAAAGTCACAAATTTAACCACCCAAAACACTTTGCAAGTCCATTCACATCTCAGCAAATCCATTCATATCTTTTCTCTACCCTATATCACCTAAGAAACATGAGCAGTGAAAATCATCACCATCCCCATCATTACTTTTACCATCAGAACCTGCACATCCATCACAGAAGCACATTCCTGCCAATGCTATGTTCAAGGCCATCCATCAAAGATGTGAGTCTTCCACAGTGGAGAGACCAACCAAGATCCTTCTCCAATGACCCTTTGTCCCCGAGAATTGGTTGCATGGGTCAGGTGAAGAGGCACAACAAAATCGTCGGACTCCTCACCACCACCAACATCATCTCCCCTAGTGTTAAGTATGCCAAGCTTAAAAAACTCTTCTCTGGCAAAAACTTAGGCACCAGCACGACCAATGCTACGGCTCCTATTGCCTCCAGCTGTGGAAGTAGGCCAAGGGCAACTGTAAATAGTGCAAATGTAGCCAGGAACCACAAGCTCAGGTGTAAGAGGAATGAGAATGTTGTTCCCATAAGCATTGAAAATATGGATCCTCCTCTACCTGTGATCAAGAGAGTGCAGAAGCCTGAAGAAGAGAGACAAGTGGATAGTATTTGGAAAAGAAGGTCAGGTGGGGCTGCATTGAAAAGTTTACAACTTCAACAGATTCACCATTCAAGACATCATCCTCAACTTACAAGTGTTTGATGGGTGATCAGATAAGAGAGATGCAAAATTCTTCCTCTTTTTTTTCCTTTTTCCTTTTTCCTTTTCACCTGAAAATTTTTCATTTGATATAATCTAAATGGCATGTGTTTAGTTTTCATGTTGTTTGATTTCCTAGTGTATCTCACATGAAGGTGGTACATAATATCCTAGTTATGTTGTATACTATATACCGTGAATAGATCATAGATCTAGACTTTTGTGTGTTCCGAGATCAACCAAAAGAACCTACAATTAAGGTTTCTATGTAAAAGTTGCATGATCTGTGCAGAGAAATTGGCAAAATAGATTTTGGTTTGTGAACTGGAAAACACCATAAGTGGCATCACATATGCATAGCTTAACATGAAGCACATAATTGATCACATTTCGTGCATCACTGTCTCAAAGGAAAATCCTTGTTCATTAATGATTTATTATGATCACTCCAGACATACAAGTTAACAACATCATGTAGGGGTAAGAACAATATTTACTGTAGATTAACCAATGGAAATGAAGCAACAAAATGCTGCCGAATTGATTCAATTTATAATTCAGGAACAAAAAGCAACTATATCAAGCAGGGAAATAGTTTCTCTCAATGTTCACTCCCAGAAGTAACTCAATCAGAATATTGCTTGAATGTCTCCAGTCCCACGACCACAATATTGTTTTGTAAGAATTTGGGCTTACAAGTTACTTCCTTGCTCAATTCCACAAAATCTGACTTACAAGTTGAGGATTGTTCTATATTTCTACTCAATGAAAGGTCTATATATTGTTCAGTGAAACATGAAATTCATCAATGAAAATTATGGATTTTCATTTTCAGTTCTGGTTCTAAAGTTTATGCGCTGGAGCAATGCAAATCCCAGTATACAACTTATATCAGTGAACACGCCATCAGTTCCCCTTGCTAGGTATGATATATGATGCTAAAAACTTCAGCTAATTACCACTAAAATATATGGAAGGGCATGTGATGTTGGATGAACCCAAGGTCAAGGAAATACATGTGATGTAGTTCAACTATAACAGTTACAACCACCAATCCCAAGAATAACCTTCCTATAAATACTAGTTTTATTTATTATGCCTAGTATGTGCAAGAGGCATTTAATATTAGCAATTAAGAAAGAAGTACACAAGATGTTTATCATCAAGTTTAGTTAATTGGATTCAAAAGGAAGATTTGAGTGATAATGGAGATGCAGTGTAGCAATAAACAAAAATTGTGGAAGATGGAACTTTACACAACTTATTTGATGAATAATATTCATCTGATGCTGAGTACAATTTATTTGGTATTTCACAAAATATACAGAAAAAACAGGTCATACACTAATTTTGTTGCCTTTTACAACTTACAACAAGTAATGCCTTAATTCCATTCTTCCAAGAGTGTTAAATAAAACGGAATACAAATAAAAAATAAGCGAATGCATATGCACTGACTAGACAGCATATGTAACATGAATAAAAGACTCAAGAATTTAAAATATCACAAAAAAGAAAACCTTTCTTCACATCTTAGATTTATACAAACTCTACAAACTCTGAAACGAGAGTCAAATCATCCAACTTCAACAATAGTAACAGACAAATAATGCAAATAAAGAATTTAAGAACCTATCTGTTTTAGATAAAGAATTTCTATTAAATTTTCTTCTCATTATTACCATTAATCAGCATGCACTTTGTACATAACTAAAAACGCATTCAGTCTTATATTCACCTAAAAGCACCTGAGAATTGGTGGAACAGTGAACATGAAGACACGAAAATATTTTAGGTAAGATCAAATCTTCAGTTGGCATCAAAATTTATCATAATAATTAATGATATGTAATCCTTCATAACAAATCCCACATCCTGTTGTAAAATATTATTATCCTATATAAACAAAAAAATTATTTTTCTGCCATAAACACAATTAGAACTTTAATTTGCCTTGTGCTTTGAGCTAGGCTTTTAAAAATAAGCTTTGTGATGGATGAAAATGTGCCCATAAATTGCATTCAACATAAATATTTAACTGATATCAAATTCAACATCTGTTCCATTCAAAATGAGAATTGTCTTTTGATAATAATATCTTCTTCGTAATCATATTTTCCACAGGGAACATTAGTTGTCATTAAAGGAAAATAAAAGTGGTATATGTTATTATAATAATGGTAATTAAAATTCATTTTATTATTTCCGTTAAAATCAAAATATTTTGTATATTAAAATATTTATTTAAAGGTATGTCTTATCCATTTCCATTTATTTGTTGGTAGCTTTTATGTCTCATAACCTTCAAAATGAATTTATACGTCAAAAAATTATTAGCCATTCAATTGCGATGCACGTTGGTGGTATTTTCATTACCACAAATGTTGAATTGTAGCCACTCAAATACATTGATTCTGATACTGAAAATTGAAAGCTGTTTTTAATGCATGCAACAGAACAATCTTCTCCCATTATGTATAGGAAAACAACACGAGTCTAGGGACAATGTTAAAATATATGTTCCACCAACAAGGGGTGATTGAATAAATGCTATTTCAAAACTTAAAAACTTCTATCCTAATATCACCTTTTCAAAAGAAAACTTTGTTAAACTTCCAATATTTCTTAAATGACTTGATTTTCAAGTTTGGATTTAGTAGTAGTTAAGAAATGTTTAAGGAAAACTATATCAGTCTAATGCAATTATAGTTAAGCAATTAAATATTTAAAAGAAGAGTGAAATATTAGAGAAGAAAAATAATACAAGCTTTTCCACTAAAAATTACTTTGAATTTTCTAGAATGGGGTTAGATTAAAGGATTACAAAAACAAGATTCTACTGACCTTGACCTTATCCACATTAGATCAAGAAGATTCTCTAATGTCTCTAACTTCCAACCACACAATTAGATTCCAAGTTTATAATCTCCCTATCTGAAACTCTAGAATCACTTCTGATTCCAAACATAATTGAATTCAGAAAACAAGAAACATTAAATCAACAATAATTTTAACACTTTCTTTATCAAAGATTTTATATCATTGAAAAACTTTCTTTTGTTTTAACAATAATCTCATGCATAAAATTAATAATAAAAAAATATATATTTCTCATTTAAACTAAAATTATCTTCTTACAAAACACTACTTTTATTAAATTATTTAAAAATATTATTTAGTAAAATCTTACGTGTCTTTAAATTTTCTAATAAAAAAGTAAAAAAAAAAGTGCACAGGACCAAAAATATAGAAAAGAAACCAAACGCTATTTACTCACCCAGAACCAACAAAAACACCCACCTTTGAGAAATAGTTGCTTCAATAATCATTTATTTACTGGTTCCGTAGAAAAACTACATCGTATTACTAAATGCAGTGGTGTGATATAATGATTTTATTGCTTACACAGCCTACCATAAATTCAATTCTAAGAACTGACTGATTCATTACATTTTCTAACTATCAAATCAAGTAATTAAAAATTACAACTAATTTTAATGCTATGTTAGCATTCCAACTTCAAGTGAGCATATACGCAAGTTAGCACTTTACACTAACTGTAGCATATCTTTGAGCTCCATATTAACTTTTCAGCACATCAACCATGCCAATATTTTCCTCAATATATTGAATATCAAACTGATGAAACCGCTAAAATGCAACATTACTGAACGTAAGAATGTCAAATCTTAAATGCATTCATCTATCTAAATGATACTAAAAAATGACAACTAATATGATGTAACATAAAGAAAATTAACAAGATAATAAGCAATATCGATGTATTTGTAATTTATGAGCGTCCAAATATTAGCACTCAAAGTTAGAGTAAACAGTATTTAAAAAATTGAACAAGTCATCAGTTGGAATATTACTAAACTCCATTACTTTAAGTAAGATAGCATTGTGAATGAACATTTTAAATAACATTTTATGTTACAACTCTGTGAATAAAACTAGAGAAGGAAATCTTGTTACTGACAAAAAAAATTGTATGAGTTTATATTTGATGTTAACATCAAAGTAAAAACATTACCCAAACTCATTTTCTTTGGTGACCGCTGGTATATTTCAAAATCAGTATGGATAATTTCTTTTAGAAGCATTTTTAAGAGAAAAAAATTAAGAAAAATAAGTAATATAATTTTTTTCCTAACTAAAATTAACTCATACATAAACTAGTAAAGAAACAATATTAAAAATCCATTAAACTTTGTGTATTAATCAACGGCTACTTCAAAAACCTCATTTCAAGTTTTTGTTTTCCTTGTACTAAAGCCGCATTTGAAGTTATAAACATTATTTTAACTCAAAAATATACTCATGTCTCTTACAGACTATTTCTGACATGCTTCTACAATTCTTTTATTGAAACTACGCACTTACATTAACATGCTTGTCATTTAAAATTATGACAAACTTTGATGTAAAATAATATCTTGTAAGTGTTTGTTATTTACCCATTCACACCAAGTGGAGGTTATGCAGTTTATTGTGTCGATTCTTCTAAAATAGAGGCAACAACATTCAGACTTAAAAGTACAAAAGAAATATTGGACAGAGAACAATTAAGAGTGTAAACATTCTATTTTCCACCTGGATATCATTTATGTTATTTTTACCAATGATCGTGAATCACAACAAGAAAGTGAACCCGGATATCCCAAAAAAGACATCTAAAATTAATCATATCAGCATGCTCTAAAATTAAAATAAAATTTTGATTTCCTTTTTGTAAAATTGAACAATAACAGCATAAAAACTTTATCATGTAGAATCAAACCCTCATGGAAAGAAAAGAAACGGATCAAAATGCCCCAAAAGATGCAATGGCCTAGCATCTTCCACTGCAGACAAAATAGCCCCTACCCTACCAACCCTATAACCTTTAACCAAAAAACAAAAGAGAAAAAAAAAATAACCTGTTAAACAGGCAGGATTGAGGCACCTGTAACTTATTGCAATATTTGCAAAATGCAGGGTTCTAATAAAAAACCCACCCCTCTTCTTTCACTCTCAAATCATTAGCATTCAGAACAAAAGGAATGGAACTAATCATCTGCCATCAAAAATATGAAACTTGGATCTAACTATATGATTAAAGAAACAGTGTGTCAAGCTTCAGATCCGGGATCAGTAGAGCTCAATTCAGCAGAAGATCCATGCAAGTTAGATGCATAAGATTCGAACAACTTGGACAACTTTGGCTGCATGCCCTGGCATAGCTTGAATGTAGTTGGGTCCAAGTTCTTGCACTGGAAAACAAAAGCCAATGAAAAGTAAGAAAACAAACCCAATTCGGTCACAGCATGTTGCATTAAAATTTAATTTCACGCGGCAAGAAAAAAAATCGATAGCAGAAGAGTTCACTCAAGCATGAATTCAACAAATCATCCACAAAATGAAATTTAAACTCATTCTGTTTACAAAACAAGGACTTAAATTTACAAGGGATCAAAAGTTCACATAATACATTCATTATATTGATGCATGATAAAACTAAAAGCAGATTAAAATTGTAATTATCATAAACAATACAAAACTATATCGAGATATCATTACCTCCTGATAGAAAGCATTGATTTCCTCTTCTGTAAGGCCTTCATCCTCATCTGAGTTCTCCTCCCAGCCAAGAGAACGAAGGAACGCAGCTTCTTCCTCATCTGGATATCTTGTAGCACAGGGAGTTGATTCTTTCTCTTCATTATTAGAAAGTCTTTGAACCTCTTCATGAGCATGGGCATTACCATTGCTAGTCAGCTCAGTACCATTTCCAAGAGACTGGGGACTTGCAGATTCGTGAACAATTTCCCTGTTTACTTCATCAGATTTCTCCATCATGGGAGATGAAACCATGGGGCCAGAATCTGGAAGAACTGCAGAAGAGTTCATCAATGTTTTCTTCTTAATGAGATTGAAGAAATCATTCCGGCTCTGCACTTGAGAGATGGAATGCTTCTTATCCAAAGTTGAACCTAATTTCAGATCCAAAGAAACTGATTTCCGTTCTGTGGAGGATTTTAGGTTATTGGGGTTTCTCAAAGGAGCAGAAGCAGCTCCTGAAGCAACAGCATGTTGATTTCCTGGTTTGCTGTTAGAATAATTTGTTGAATGTGATACATCCTTGGAGGTAGGGGAAGCACCATTTTCCCACACAACGGATTTCAGATCAGTAAACTTTCCAGATGTCTTTGGTGCGTCAACTTTGGCATTTACACTGCGAACAGATTGGCTTGCAATTTGCAATGCAGAGGGTTGCTGTGGCCCACTCTTAGTAACTACATTTATATCAGCATTTCTGATAGCTGTTTTGGGCTTTGATTTCTCAGAACTAAGAACCTGAAAAGAAAATTACACTAGATCCTTAAATACTTTATTGAATAACGTATAATATTTTATCTTTAATGAGATATCTTTTATTGAATACAAGAAAGTAGATATACACATGATGCTAGAAATATAAACTTCGAAAGTTTTGAAATGCCTCGAACAGGAAACATCCAATTTTGATATTGTTGAAAAAATGCATCCTATACACAACTGTCATTTCCTCCACAGATTTCTATTAAGAAATGGAAACAAATGGAGCAAACATAAAACAATAACAAAGTTTACACAATCAATTTTACATACAAAAGCGACATCCAAAAGCCCATCTCATCCACAGTGAACTAAGCATAGAACCATGTAAAACAATGTAAGATTGCAGGAATGGAAGGTAGTAAAAAAAGTGAAAAAATGGTGGATTACATTTGAAAGGGGCATGAAAATACTTATCACTAAAGCAGGTAACAAACAGCTTATCATGGCATACACAATATGGTTAGAGTTATACACAGAAATGTCTCCCATGCATTTCTTTAGATACCTTTACAGATATATTTAAAAAATTATGAGATTTTGCCCATCATAAAAAAATTAAAAGGTTTTAAAGTAAGAGATTGAATATCAAATCATGACAGATTGTTATTCCAAGTAACCACATAATCCCAGTACACAGGTTCCTTGTACACCACCTAGTAGATGGTGGAGGAGAGATACGCAGTCCAGAGCAGTGTTATCCTTGATGGATGGCAGAAGGCCAAAATTTGACCATATACTCACAGTATTGTGGCCTATGGTGCCGCCATAGTGGGCCTCCCTTCATAAATTGTCTATGGCAGTTGGCAAAAGATCTGCCAAACCATCCCACCATAGTGCCATTTAACAATATTGGTCCAGAGTCCAGACAACAAGAACAGGGAAATTATTGGGAACTCATGGTGAAACAGTACCCCAAGGACTTAAACACTAGATCAAAGAACAGTTGATGACATTTTCAGATTTAGGTCCAAGCATTATTTGTTAAATGAAATATTTGTCATATCAATCTAGTGCACAA
Organism: Lablab purpureus; assembly: GCA_030347555.1. Taxonomy (NCBI): domain Eukaryota; kingdom Viridiplantae; phylum Streptophyta; class Magnoliopsida; order Fabales; family Fabaceae; genus Lablab; species Lablab purpureus. The sequence continues at coordinate 13,346,050 of CM059261.1, read as the reverse complement.
GGAGCATAAAGATATCACTAATCAGAAACCACTACAAAAGGATAATTCTTAGAAAATAAACTTTAAGTCTAATTAAACCTCTCTACCGACCTGCAATATGAGATTTGTACCTATTTATATATTAAAATTTAGTTACATCTCTAGCCAATATGAGATTTCCAATAGCCTCTTCATGCCCAAGACAGGAGATAGCGGGAGGCATAATAAACCCAAAAAACCTTGCTAGAATAGATTATGATACCATCTTTGAAAGTAGACTCAATCCTACAAAATTAGCTTGTATGGTTAGGTTGTACCTATTTACATACTATAATTTGATATATCTTCAGTATGTGGAATTTTCAACAATAATGACATGCTTCATAACTCAAATTCAGGCAAGAAAACCATGTTTAGAAGAGACAAAAAGAAAACCAAAATGCAACATTCTTTATTTGACCATATTAATCATTCCTAATGATAGTTCATAACAAAATTCATTATTACTTGAGAACTCATTGCTACCAGTATCTTTTCAAACTTCCGTGAGTATAAAAAGAGTGTAGTTTCCTAAAGAAATTTGAACGGACTTCAAATGAGGCTTGCCTGGATATCTGCATATATATTATAAAAAGAAAAAGACTAAACCACTACGTGAGGTCAGCTAATGGATCACACACAATCATTTGGCTCTGTAGAGGAAGCTCAGCTGAGAGAGCCTGAGATGAGATGATAACCAAAACAACATGTGGCTTCCATAAACACCACCCTTGTTATAAATTCACACATTGAATTACAAGGAGTAAAACAAATAGAAAAACAGATCAGAAAGTGAAGCACCAATTCCTGTTGGAATTTCACATACAAAGCCAGAACAAAAGCTGATGAATAAACATTAAAATAAGCCTAGAAAATGATAAAGAAGTGAAGCATTTGTTCAATACTTACATTTTCACAGAAATAGAAACAGAAGAAAGCCAAGTATAGCCTCAAAGTAAAAGCTACCACAAAGGTTTCAAATGATTAAAGTAATAATTATTCTAGAAATTCTGGTTTCTATGATATTAAATCATGATAGAAGAGTGACAAGACTGCAATAATTAGTTTGCAATTAATCACCATATCACACCACTAGAACATACGACCATCACTAAATAATACAACAAAACATGGTGCAAAAGGATTTTAACAAAAAAAATTCTATCTACTTGTTCACTTATATGATGTCTTATTCCTATATACATCTTCATAAAGATACCTGGCCACATTAAATGACACAAGTAATTCTATGAACAAACAGAAAAGCTAAAGATCACCTAGTCATTTCATCAATACTATTTCTAATCTGATAACGTGTTACACCACACCCTTAACCATCAAAAGAATTCCAGGCCATTCAAAACACGTTTCAAATTGTCAACCTCAACTCAGTCTTTTACCACTAAATAGCACTCCAACAACAACAATAAATCGTTATCCTGCGCAAATAGCACTCCAATGCAAACAAAAATAAACAAAACAGTCAAAGTACAAATCTAGCTTCAAATGTTACCGTACAGCCTAGTTATGCATGTATACTAATTAAAACTACCAGAAAGAAAAAACTAATATAAAAAATATCAATTAAAAGAACAGCTACGTATAGATATAGATTAATTGTCAGAAATAAAATCCTGCTATGCAATCTATAACAGAATACAGCTCGAAAAAACAAACTATAAAAGTATTTCACAATCTCTTACCGAAGCTTTAGCAATTGAGGGTGTTACTGGAATCAACTGTCTCGACTGCTTGATAGCCAGTTCCTCGAGTCTTTGGGTTTTGACCAGCACCTACAATTGTATAGGTCTTATTAATTGATCATGGATATAAATAAAATCACTAAACTGGAAGAAAAGAATAAGAATAAAGAAGCTAGCAACACCGATAACTAGTTCAACTACCTGGGGAGTAGAGCGAGCTCGGGATGGAGTCTGTGCCAATGCCTCAGCCATATTTAGACTAGCTGTGTTAATTGATGCCACAGACCCAGAATTTGTATTAACAGTGTGCTGCGCTGATAGAGATCCAGTACTGCTGCTCCCAATTATGGTAGGTACCTCAGCTAGTGCAGATGTCCATCCCTCCCCTCCAATCAAAGTGGAACTTCCAACAGGCAGACTCTGACTAGCAGTGCCACCCAAACCAGGAGATGAAACCCTCACCACTTCAGCTGTTCCCTGCCTTTCTTCAGTACCAAGTGATGGAAAATCCTTGTCAAATACAGCTTTCTGAATGCTACTACTAACATTACTACCAGAAAGTATTCCATTGCTATTGGTCTGATGGCTATTGCCACTAGATTTAGTATCAACTGCAATTCTACGGGGTATAACCTCACTCTGTTTCCTGGAAACCATTGAATGAGAACGGCGCAGTGTATCCCTCTCCATCCTCCCAGAAAAGAGATTGGCCAATGGGTCAGAACCATCACAATCCCAGTTATCTCCAAAACTGGATCTCTCTCTCTCTCTGTCACGGTCTTTGTCACGATGACTTCTGTTGAAACTACTATAGGCATGCTTGGCAGAACCATTTATAGAACTCCTCCGAGAATTTGATGATGATGTTCGTTCGAGAAACAGAGAACGCGTACTGTCAAAATCACCAGCATTCTTAGAAGACTTATTCCTTGTATGATGAGCCACAGAAGAAGAATCTACACAACAATGTCAAGCCAGTTAGTATTTTCCCCCTATTCAATGGATAAAACATATTAATAAACTTAATACCCAAGTTTTAAATAGTGCAAATAGCAGACAAATGCAGCCACAACTGCAGTCATAAAATCCAAAACATTGACACAACTCCAGTCAGTGAGAGTCACTAAGACATTATTCATCTTATGAAGCAACTATCGACAATTTTCTTTTAAAAGCGTGTACATTTTTGTTTTGTGTGCTTCAAGAAACAAGATTCTTAAGTGCGAGACATGACATTCTGAATTAAATCAAACAAAAGCATTGAAAATGTAAACAATTAAAAAGTCTAAATTACCAGCGTGATTAGATGAGGAGGGAAAATGCTGGGTTGAACTTCCAGCCCCGGCAACACTTGCAGCACTTCTCAACCATTCTGGAACTAATGTGGGTTCACTTCTTTCCATAACTAGAACTGAACATCATCAGAAATAACAAAAGCCGTCGTGTACACCTCTTCACCAACTCCACCCACAAGTAGCCCTATCACACTTGTTCTTATCACGTACAAATTTTCCTTCTCTACCTTGCACCACTCATCACTATCCTAAAACCCAACCTAATCATGAGAAACCCATTCCAAAAAGATAGAAATATCAGCACTTGCACAGCAAAATTCAATAAGGCCACAATTCACAATCCTTGAACAGTTACCAAACCTTCACAACCAAACAATCCAATTCTCAATCTACAAATAACCGCAGTCTAACCTCATCCAAAACAAAGATGCTAACAAGAAACCTGGGTCTTGAAACACAAGACAATGTTGCGAAGGAGGAGCTTCTCAAAGCTAAGCCTCCATCGTTAATCAAAACACGGATTCCCACTCTAGACCACCATTCAAAATGTTTCACCTCCCAACCAAAATTCAAGAACCGATAATTGGGAAAATCCAAGCACCACTGCGACAACGATGGCAGAACTCACTGCATTGCAAACCCAACATCCATGACATCGGAAATTGAAAAAAAAAAATAAAAAAAATTACAATATTCAGTGTCGATAATAAATAGATAATGGAAAGGCAGAGGAGAATAAAATGCACGTGATTAATTGGTGGATGTACCTAAAATCTCTTCCGGTACCTAGGGTTACAGAGAAAACATGGATGTTTGATTGCGAGAGCGAAAAGGAAAACCACGGAAAAGGAAGCAACTAACCCTAAAGGTCAGGCAGTGATTGACGATGGAAGAGTGAAACGTCGTTTGAGTGATAACAACCAAGCCTTACCGCTTAATGCTTATAGAGAGAAGAAAAAAAAAGAGGAGTTGGTTTGGTTTAGGTTCAAAGTCAGAGAATGAATGAGCAAATAGCCAGAGAGAGTGTGTGTGGAAATAGGGTTTTGTTTGTTTTTGTTTAGTGCGTGTGAATTTTTGAGAAGAGAAACAAGGTATAATTTTCTGTTAGTTTCGGACACTCAGAAGCATGCCTATGAGTTACGACGAACACTTTCTCTTTCTTTTTTCTTTTTTTCTTTTTTTTTTCTTCTTTATTTAATAATTTTTGTTGTGAGCCCATTTTCTCTACATGTGTTTTATTTTTTTTGTTACGTATTCTCTCTTAGCCTCTCAATTTTTTATATTGTTAGGACTTTTCAAACAAAGAAAACCAGTGTTTTATTTTGTCTTTTTTTTTTATGAACAACATTTACGTGAACATGCAATTACACAACAAACTATAGGATGACAACTGACAAATTCTAAATAAAAAACCTATGAATCCTTAGTAAAAAGAAAATAACTGAATACTGTCACACATTTCTTGAATTGGGTACTCTTTTCCACAAGTTCATTCAACCAAATATATTTGTAATTGTAGAATATTTATTTGTTTCATTTCAACATGCTGTTAGTATTAATATTTTTACCATTTGATACCTAAAAATCAACGCATATGCATATGAATTCAGGGGTGGCAAAACGGGCCAGCCCGGCCCGTTTAGGCCCGTCCCGCCATGAACCCGCCAAAAACGGGGCGGGGCGGGCCAGCCCGCCATGCAGTGATACGGGCCAAAATTTCTAACCCGTCCCATCATAAGACGGGTTGGCGGGCTGGCCCGCCTATATTTTTTGTTTTTCATTTTTTTGAAAATCTATTTTTTGGGTTTTTTATTTTATTTTTTGATCTTTGATTTTAAATTGGACTTTTTTTTTTCTTTGCAACTATTTTGTTTGTGTCCAATTTAAATGAATTTTTGTAATTACAACAATATATTAAAGATGTATATGGTGACATGACATTTAAAAAGTGCAAGCTAAAAGACATAATGTTTATTACAAAAGAAATTACAATCAGTGAGGTGTTGAAGGAACCCTAGGTATAGCTACTTTCCCAAATTTAAAGAGAATGAGTGAGAGTGAATGAGGTGTTGTATTTTTTATGCGGGCGGTCAGGCTCGCCACTCGCTCCGCCCCGGCCGACGGGTTGGCGGGCTAGACGAGCCAGGCGATATGGGTTGGCGGGTTGAAAATGCTAGCCCGCCCGCCTATATCTTGGCGGGTCGATGGGCCGACCAGCGAGCCTAACCCACTTTGCCACCCCTATATGAATTATAATGAAGGAAATTTGATTGGGGTGAGCTATACTATCTTTGAGTGCCTTTAGATACATGAAGACTAACAAAATATATATAAACATAGAAACTAAGTTAACAAATTTATTTAATTTTATTTTGATTAAATCATTTATAAAATTATTTCATATTTTCTAGCTTTTTTCAATTTTATTAATATATGTTATGTTATTTTTAGACTTTGCTATTTTGGATTTGTGACGTGTCATCCTTTAATTTGTTATGGATAACGTGATTAGGTTATTTTTTAAGGATTTTTTTTACTTTTTAGCTTTTTATTATGTTTATCATATTTTTGTTACTGATTTTTTACTATAATGACATCTAAATATATTGATTTGTCTCCTTATAATACATTGTTATGGACAGAAAAATATTGTGAAGAAGATTGTTAATAATAATATTAGGATATTCTTATTCTAATTGATTCATACATCAATTTAATTTATTTAAATTTAAAATTAATTATTGCTTAAAGTAGATATTTTGAATAGATTTAAGAGATTAAATAAATTATGACTAGCAAAATTCAATCTTAGATAAAAAAAATTGTGATTTGTTTTAAATGTAAAACAAGTGACATTGGTTTTAGTGAAGAAATTATTATCTTTAACTTTATTAATCAAAATTTGAAATGTGGTTAAAAAATATTTTAGTAATGATTTTTAATTAATTTATATCATAAAAAAAGATATTTGGGATAAAGAAAAAAATGTACTAGTCAATATTAAAAGTGTAATATTTGAAAATTTAATAATTTGTTAAAGTTTAAGAGTAATAATAAAGGTTAAAGTTATCTTTCTATTGAATTTAAGGTAGAATTCTTATAGTTCACAATCTTTAAGGAATAGGTTTTCTATCTCTTTGATATATTTTAAGGAAATGCTCAAACTCATAATAAATGATAGAGTATGTTCTTCTAGTTCAAGTAACATGATTTCAATAGAGAAAAGATAGGTCTCATTCACACCTTCTTGCCATAAATTGACATAATTTGTTTGTTCTAGAGACATGATATCTTGACCTTATACTAAGTAGGAAAGACATCAATCTGAACAGAGTATTTGTCAAGGTTGTCTCTACAACACTTTCATCCATATCCTTAATTATGTGTAGAATTTTGAGCAACACTGACTTTTCTTTTTATTAGCCAAGAGAGGTCTTGACCAATAAATGATGATGATAATGAAGATGAAGAAGAATGTGGAGCAATAAATGGTTGAGGGTTAAAGACAAAAGGTGAGTATGGAAAGAGTAGTTTCCAATGACGGTGGTAAAAAAAGATGAGGTGGATAAGGTTCAAGGTCAAATGATAAATTAGGAAATGAGAGATTAGGAAGATAAGATTGAAGAAGGTTTTTATCTATGTTGAATGTGGGTACAAGTGAATCTGACATATATGCGATCAAAGATAGAGAGAAGAATATCTTTATCTAACTTCTTAAACATCTTATCAATTGAAATAGGTTGAAACTATGTCCAAGCTCCAAGATATGTTTTTAGAAGAATCACTACAAAAAATCATGTAATATGTGGTGGATATTTTGGTAAGATGTGGCAGTTTTAACCGTCACAAAATACGTGTGTGACGGGTACCCATACCGTCATAATTCTGGCCGCCACAAAGTAATAAATGGAGGTTTTAGTTGAACCGTTGCTACAAGCACCATTTATTACAATGTATTAAATGGCGATTTCATTATGTAAAATGCGGCAGTTCGAAAATGTAAAAAATGACAACGACAAATGACCACTCAGCATATAAAATATGGCGGTTAGAATTGTCATTTCTTACAGCGATATATGGCGATTCTATATGTCATGCTAAACTAATCTAATGTAGAAATTTGTGGCAGTTTGAACTACCGTAATGTCTATAATATTTAGATATTATTTTTATTTTATATTAATATTTGTTGGTGATATTTAATATTTTGATTTAAATATTTATAAATTGTTAATATAAATTGATTTAAATTTGATATAGTTAATATAAATTGTTCAAAAGCATTAAGCAAGTCATACATATTTAATTGTTCTTATAAAATGAAAAAAGTACAACATTACAAAACAAAGTAAAAAACAGTCTTATTGTTATCCTTGCCCATTGCTTGCTTTGGATGAATGTTTTATGTTAGGCGATGGAGCACCACTTGCATTTTATGCCTGAATAAAATAAAGTTATATAATTATTTTCAATACATTTGGAAAATTATTAAACTCATAAATATTTTATGTACGGTTTCATACCTGATTAATAGAAGTATTAACTGTTCCAGCAGCCATTGCAGCCAAATCTTCTGGAATATTTCTCCCAGATGCAATGAAGGCTAGAAGTGTTTGCATTTGTCCCTTCACAGTTGCAAGTTCATTTTCCATCTTCAAAACTTTTTGTTCCATTTCTGGTGTACTACTTGCACGTGATGAACCTAGGTTGATACCACTCAGTCTTGTGCCCGAGTTCTTAAAAACAAGTGTTGGACAAGCTTCCAGTGACAATCCTCTAACCCGACCTGGATGCTCTTTACCAAAGATCACACCAATTGGGTCATTTGGAGATATATCAGATGAAGTTTCCGGATTTTCCAATAATAGCTTATCAATTTTGTCCTGCAAATATAAACCGATTCCTCACATTTTTTATACAACCACAACCAATATATTCTACACAAGACAATGTTGTATTTCTATTAATTAACAATTGTCATAGTTCAAGACATATTAAGATACCATACACATACGTGATGTAATTTTTAATAACTCATTACATCACACTTTTATGAGCCATTATACAATGCTCTTTGTATAAAATAAAATTGTACTAGTCTTTTGCTTCCACTCCTGAAAACAAAAGCTATGTATATGACTAAAGTCTATATATGTATTGATGTCACTACGCTTAAGTACAACCAAAGTGCATATGAAATTATTAATGATTGAGCTAAGTTCATATGTCTAATAGTTTCATTACAAAATCAGTTTCAAAATACTTTAGCTTTACAGAAGTAGTTCCAGAGTAGCCAATATATCTAACACAAACTCAAGCAGTTAGAAATTACCCCTATTTCCATAGCCTCATCATTAGAATCTCATTAAAACAAATTTTGACAGCTAGTGTGAGTTATTTTATAAAAAGGAAACAAAAAATGCTAAAAAGTCTACTACAAATAGCTTCTAGTATGCTCTTACTTTTTCCCATCTAAACACACTTTTTATCGATAAATTGTTCTCTATCTAAGAAGTCAACAAATTAGGCTCCTGAGAACCGTCACTTTTAACTAAATATAAAAATCATATGTTCTTTGCTCCATAAAATCAATATTAAATAAATTATAAAATAAAATTCCACATAGCAAGGGCTATATTGTGGATAGTAACACAGCTAGCTCCTCATCAGACACTTTAACTTCAGCATATGATCCCAAAGATGCAGCGAGTCTTGCAGCTAATTGATGTTTACACTGGAACACACACATAAACAATGCACATTGTATATTCGAGCATTAGAATAACATTAATGTTTATAATCAACTAAAGATGATGAAACATGTATATGGCCTTACACAAAGTTGCTCCCCTCTATTGACAACATCGTAGAAGAAAGAATAACAAGCACAAAAGTTCTCAGCAAAACAGAGATATTGTTTTTTTTTTCGGGATTCTCCTGTTACCTAAACAAGGGGAGAACGGATGCATGACCCATATCAAACAAATGAATGATTATTTAGATTCAAAAAGTCAAAACATTCATTATTTGACATAAAATAATTGATACTATCCAATTCTCTCTCTTTTACTTTTTATCTTTTTCATATACATGTATCTCAAAAATATTTTCAAAGAATCAAACAGGACAACTCCACTTTAGTTGTACAACAACCATTTCCCCATTAAGTCCCAATATTTTCATGCAAACACTAAAATTTTTATATATATTTAAAATATTCAAAATTCGAAAGTCATATTTATATACATTGATATGTGTGTGTATGTATGTATATATTGTTTTGCTAACTAATAACTTCTACAATCATCTCAATTCTATTTTTTCAAATCTCAAATGTTACAACCACCTTACATCTTTTTATATTTCTATCTTCCCTTATAATAACATCACTCATCAGATTTATCAATTTTTTCTCTTCCCTTCCTATCTCTTTCTTTCCTGCTAGCCTGTGGGAGAGTGAAAATACTTATTTTTAAAATCATATATCTGAACTTTAAGCCAAATTTCACCCATTCAATGCAATGGAAGAGGAGGTGGGAAGGTGAAACCTGAAAGATAAACCTTCCACTGGGTTGAGAAGATATCTTGCTAACACCTCTTTGGTCAACAATTCTAGTGGCTCCCTCAAAATTCTTGCCAAACAAGAAATGCAAACTGGTTTCATCATACATGGAAACCAAAAACACAACTTCAATAGAAACACAATGCAAGACAATAATGATTTGAAAAAAACACAAGGGAATGGTGAGCAATTGACTAACGTCCAAAGTTGATCATCATTCACTGCAACATGAAAATAAGAGGGTCTTGAGTCACAAGTCAATAATTCAAAGCAGGGGAATTGGTGAACAGCCAGCTTTGAGGCAGTGACCGAATGACCTAGGAAAACCAGAATAACCAGAATCTCTCCAACATTAACATTAATAAAAAACGAAAACTATCAGTGAAAAGGAGTTCTTGCGAAATCATCAATACAGCCAATGTAATCTTCTAAAATCCTCACATGTACAAAATTAACGGATGAAATTTGACCTACCTTTATCGTCAGAGCAGTGAAGAACAGGGCAGATGGTGAGGTTGTGAATATAGTAGGGAAAAGGGACGAATGAGACGAATCCAGTGGGGGCAAAGAGAGATATTAAGGTTTGTGATTGTGAATGGAAATAGAACGAGATTAAGAACAAGATTAGGGTTACAGATTGGGAATGGGATTACCGTGAGAAGGAGATGGGGAACGCGAGAACCTGGAGATGAGGGTTGGAGATTGGGAATGGGAATGGAATCCAAAGGCGAGGACCTGGAGATGAAAGCAATGGAGGAGGATTCTGGTTTTCGAGAGAGATTTTGAACACGAAATGGAGATGAGGGCTGGAGAACAAAATGAAGCACTGGTTTTCGAGAGAGATTGGGAGCACAAAATAGAAATGAGTTTCAATTTTTTTATTTTAAATTAATTTTATTTTCTAATTAATTGAAATTGGGGACATTATCATGGAGGGAACGAAACTTAAGAGACTGGGAGTTGCGGGAGAAAAAATACTGGCAGTTGTAAACGCCATATTTTGAATGCAAATTATGGCGGTTACAAAAACACCATATTATGAAGTAAATTATGACAGTGTTTTAGAACCGCCATATTATAACCGCCACCTTTAACATGATTTTTTGTAGTGAATCTAGAACGCCTTTGGATATAGAATAAGACCATCCTTAAGAAATATGTTATCATTTGTGTGATAATTTTCTTTAGGTTTATGAAAGATACCAAAGCATGTGATTTAACCATGATTACACCGTTTGTCTAATTATCCATCTGTTGAGACTTATCAAACAATCGTGTAGCTTTACTGGTTGGAGATTCTCATCAACTAAGTTTTTTGACTCATAAATGATGTTGTATTATGTGTGTTTGAACCTTTCTTTGGTTAACATTATATCAGAGAGTGATGGAGCTCATTCTTTTAGTAGTTTGTTTTGTCCTAAGGGTTCAAGTAGACTTATGGGTAGGCTTAAGATTCATTTATGGAGGTCTAAAAGGTGATGGAGTACTTTTTGTGGCTTGCCTTGTGTTTGAGTTGAAGTTGAGGCTTTAACAAGATGGATATCATCTTCTAATTGTCCAATTGTTATCACATTTGAACCTTCTTCTTCAACTAGTTTTGATTGAATTTCCATAATCGTCCTCATTGTCTCTACACTATTCATTTTTTAAATGGTTACATTAATGAGTAGGGTTCCTCCTCCTTAGTTGGGGAACTTCTTCACATCAACAAAGACATCCCTTAGATTTAGGAGAACAACATAGAGTATGTTAATGGGGTTTTAGTCCTCTTGCAAAAAATATCTCTCCTTGAAGGCAATAGATAAGGTAAGGAAAATTTACATTCTTTCCAAAGAAAATGTAAGAGATACATAATCAATTCTTCTCATAGACGTGATCTCTAACACCACTTATGGATAACACAAAATGATATATTTGAATCAATCTATCCAAAGGAACAAGGTTTTAAAACTTTAAAAAAAACCCTAACTTTAGTAGCTTTAACATTGTTAAGTCTCTTCTTGCCATATAATAGAAGATCAATCGTTTTTTGGGAGACATCTTTCTCCCAATACTATTCAAATATCTTCTCTTCATGGAGCATCCAAATGTTGTGGTGATGGTGAAAAAAGATATTTCAACATCTTTTACATAATGGCTCCAAAGCCATTTTCTGTGTATATAGAGAACCCCCATAATATCCAAAAATTTTCATGTGATTAGATGTTGTTCTAGTTTAGAAACTTGTTCCACCTAGAAGAGTTTAAGCATTTTTCAACGTCAAAGCTCTTATATTTCAAACTTTTTAAGCTTATCCATATTTTAGGTAGAAATTGCTTTACTTGAAATTTGGTTATGCTTAATAAATGGTTTTTATCTCAAGGAAGGAAGTGAATATTTGTTTCTTATGTGTCATTTTTTGCAACAAAGGAGAGGACTAGAGTTAAAAAAGCTTTAAGAAAATAATATGAAACGTTTTCTTAGGGAATAGAAAAAGTAAAATAAGCTTCTTTATTGAAGTTTTTCCTTTTTATAAGAGTAGCCAAATGGTTTTGTTTCTTCCTCTTATGAATTTGAAATCACTATTAAGATATTGATGTTTTGAGCTTGTATAATGTCCATGAAATGGTTTGTATGCTGCTTGAGTGAGTTAGATTTTTTTTAATTATAAAAGTTATATTAGTATATTGAAGATGGTTGATTTTTCCCTTGTATGTCTATTTATACTCATAAGCTTATTAGTTTTATCAAATGATGATATTGTCCTTCGTTCATCCTTTATTTTGAAAACTCAATCATATTCAAATATTACATAATAAAACGAAAAAGATTCCTAATGAAAAGGTTTGTAAAAATGTGATGAGGACCTCAAAAGCGCTATAAACATCATGGAATATGAAAAACAAGAAGAATAAGAGTTAGGAAGAATAAATAAGAAATACAAGGGTGAACTTGTTAGATCTATGGCTTAAGTATTTGATAAGTCAAACTATTCTTTTGAAGATTTGAAGACTTGAAGATTATTTTATTCATAAAGACTTACTTGTGTCTTAAGATATTTATTACTATATAGAAATATCAATGCAAGTTTTTCTCTTCATTAATTTGATCTCATGTTGGAAGAAGAAAGTTTTCCCAAATTCATCAGAGTTTATCTTGCTGATAAGCAATTTTTTAATTGATTAAAAGACGATTTTAATATGTTACTAGTCTAGAATGATTGTAAGAAACATTTTAATTGATTAGATTATCGTTTTAATATGTTGAAATAACTTAAAACCATAAACAATTATGTGCCTTTTGTTTCCATTTGTCAAAATAAGGTTTTAATGGATTAAAATCACTTAAACTCAATGTGCATATGTTAAAACGATGAATTAATTCCTTAATTTCACTAACAAGTGGTATTAATATATTAAAATGTAGTTTTAATCCACTAAGACTCAACTGGCTTTCTTTGAAGCCTTTATTTTAATGGATTATGTTAGGAATTTTTTGGGTCATATAAATATATATTACATAATTAAATGTGTTGGGTCATTATTTTATTAGCCAAAATATTTAAGTGATCTAATTAATTTAAAATTATGACTAAGGGCTTATATGTCATGAAAGACTAATTGCGTAGATACCATGAGTAATATTTTTAATTTGATGAGGGGCCAAATTAAAAATATTAAACTTTGAAAGTTATAAAAGGGTTATAGTTCCCATTTTGTAGAGTAGAAGACAGAACGTATCATTCCTATTCCTTTCTCTTCATCCTCATCAGAAGAGAAACCCAAGAGGGAATCTAAGATGCTCTATATTTGGAAGATCACATACTCGTGGTTATTCTCATCACCTTTATTATTCACAATGACAAATCCAGGTACGCTTCCGCATTTTATATTCATCATGAATTGAGGTATGGGCATGAGGATTAATTTTGATTGTGCTGTAATTTTGATTCTATATGGATAGAAGTATGTGATTAGGTACAATTATTGATTATTATAAAATTCTATCAATTGGTATCAGAGCCACCCATATTTGATTTGTGTATGATTTAGGAAATTTTGTAATTAGGATTTCAAATTGAGATTTTTTTTTTGGGTTTCAATTCAGAGTTATGCATTTAATTATTATTATTATTATTATTATTATTATTATATATATATATATATGATGCGTTTATTTTAATTGAAATCCGCAAATGTTTAAGATTGGATTGCAGTACGTGCACAATGTAATCCATATTACAATCGAATGATTGCATGTTTCTCATGGCTAGTTTTTTTTTAATCATATTTATTCGTGCACTGTTTTTGTTTTGTTTTTATCTTTAGATTGCAAATTACAATTTTATTTTCAATGCATATTGCAATTTGATTTTCCATGCTTGTTTCAAATCATATTTGCAATTCAATTTCTATTGAATTAATTTAATTTGCTATATGCTATCAACATGCTACATATATGATACCATACATAAATTATTTATTTATTTATTTATTTTTAAATATGGAATATCAATATTCAAATTTCGGTTATTACTTGTATTTTTTAATACAAAATTCAGCATTTAAATGATCTAATTGAATCAAGATATCGTCAAAGTGATCTCTCTTGTGTAGATTGTTCATAATAAATATTAAATATTTGTGTGTATATTTATCCATGCGAGTACTAATCAACCTAAAGGTAGGTCAATTCTTGGCCGGATTGCATACACACCTGTGATGGTAAACATGTGATAATTATGATTTTTGCTTGTGAATGATAAATCAATCCAAAGAGAGGTTTATTATTTGACATGTTTTATTATCAATGTCTGATCATTACAACAAGTGTACCACTAGCAATTAATATTATTGTCCAAAGACTTAATATTGATGATGCACTAGGTATCTTGAGATGGGTTATGCCATTATTTGAATATATTGATTTTTTTTATTATTTTGTGAGCATATATTTAAAATTATTTGTTTTATTCTCCTTTCAGCTATTATTACTTCAATATCTGCTAATCTGAATTCGGTTCCAGTTCTTAATGGAACAAATTTTAAGGATTGGAGAGAGAACATGGAAATTGTTCTTGGCTGCATGGATCTTGACCTTGCATTAAGGATTGAGCAACCCACTTCTCTTACATACTCTAGTACCTCTGAAGAGAGGAAAGATTATGAGAAGTGGGATCGCTCAAATCGCATGAGTCTTATGATCATTAAGCGCGACATTTCTGAGGTCTTTAGGGGTGCTATCTCTGAAGAAATAACAAGTGCTAAAGATTTCCTTTCTAAAATTGAAAAGCACTTTGCAAAAAGTGATAAGGTGGAAACAAGTGCTCTTCTTTAGAGCTTGATTTCCATGAAGTATCAAAGAAAAGGAAATTTGAGGGAATACATTATGGGAATGTCCAATATTGCTTCAAAACTTAAGGCACTAAAGCTTGAGTTGTCGGAAGACTTGCTCATACATTTAGTATTAATTTATCTTCCTTCATATTTTGGTCAGTTTAAGATATCTTATAACTGTCAAAAGGAGAAATGGTCTCGTAATGAGCTCATCTCATACTGTGTGCAAGAAGAAGAGAGGTTGAAGCAAGAAAGGACAGAAAGTGCTCATGTTGTAAGTACTTCCAAAGATAAGGGAAAAAGGAAGAGAATTGAGGATCCCAAGAATGAAGCTGCTAAGGGACCTACACAAAAGAAACAAAATCAGGGTGACATTTGTTTATTTTGTAATAAGCTTGGACATGTAAAGAAGAAATGTACCAAATGTCATGCTTGGCATGCAAAGAAAGGTATTTTTTTACTTTGGTCTTTCTGAGGTCAATTTAGCTTCAGTACCTAGAAACACCTGGTGGTTAGATTCTGGTGCCACTACTAACATCAGTGTTTCAATGCAGGGTTGCCTACGCTACCGGAAACCAATTGATTTTGAAAGATGGATATATGTTGGAGATAGCAAATTGATGGAAGTGGAAGCTATAGGGCATTTTAGATTATTATTATGCACTGGTTTTTATTTGGATTTGAAAGACACTTTTGTTGTACCGTCATTTAGATGGAATTTGGTTTCAGTTTCTTATTTGGACAAATTGAGTTATTTATGTTCATTTGAAAACAATATGTTCAATCTGTCTTTTAATTCAAATGTTGTTGGAACTGATTCACTTTTGGTTCATGATAATTTATATATGCTTGACATTGTTGCTTCCTATAGTTTATCCTTAAATACGGAATCATGCGGTACTAAGCGTAAAATTGAAAATACTAACTCAGGAGCATTATGGCACAAGCGTCTAGGTCACATCTCTAAAAATAGAGTTGAACGACTTGTGTCACATGAGATCTTGGATTCCATTGACTTCACAAACTTTGATGCTTGTGTTGAATGCGTTAAAGGTAAACAGATAAAAACAAAGAACTTAGGTGCATATAGAGCTACAGACGTCTTAGAGTTGATACATACGGATATTTGTGGACCATTTCCTACACCTTCATGGAATGGTCTACAATATTTTATATCACTCATAGACGATTACTTGAGATATGCATACTTGTTTCTTATACATGAAAAGTCACAATCTCTGGATGTGTTCAAAACATTTAAAGTTGAAGTTGAAAATCAACTCAATAAAAGAATTAAGAGTGTCAGATCTGACCATGGTGATGAATACTATGGTAGATATGACAGTTCAGGTGAACAACGTCCGGGGTTTTTTGCCAAGTACCTAGAGGAATGTGGAATCGTCCCACACTACACCATGCTGGGATCACCTAACATGAATGGTGTGGCTGAGAGAAGAAATAGAACTCTTAAGGATATGGTAAGAAGCATGATTTGTCATTCTAACTTACCAGAGTCACTTTGGGGAGAGACACTAAAGACTGCAGCTTACATTCTAAATAGAGTGCCAACTAAGGCAACTGCCAAAACACCTAATGAGCTTTGGGTTGGGCGAAAGCCTAGTTTAAAACATTTTCATGTATGGGGATGTCCAGCTGAGGCAAGGCCTTATAAGCCAATTGAAAGGAAATTAGACTCTCAAACAGTGAGCAGTTACTTTATTGGTTATTCTGAAATATCCAGGGGCTACAAATTTTATGATCCCAAATTAAAGACAATTTTTTAGACGGGAATTGCCACATTCTTCGAGGATATTGAGTTTGGGGGGAAGAATAAGGTTAGAGACTTTGTCTTAGAGGAAGAATCGGTAACCATTCCAGATCTGATTCATACAGTTACTTTTGATAAAGCAAGTTTAGAACCTCTACAAGATATTGTTATTGAATCTCCCACTCAAGATAACTTGGTCGTTCATGAAGAACAAACTCAAAATCCTCAAGAACCTCAAAATCCTCAAGAACCTATGCTTCATGAGCCAGTACCTTTGTGGATATCCACGAGAGAAAGGAGAAGTGTTATTCCATATGATTATGTGGTATTTCTCCAAGAAAATGAGGAAAATAATGGTATAAAAGAAGATGACCCAGTCAACTTCCATCAAGTCATCCAAGATTCCAACTCAGATAAATGGATTGAAGCAATGAATGAGGAGTATAAGTCCATGCAAGACAATAAGGTTTGGGAACTTGTCCCATTACCAGATAGGTGTGAAACCCATTGGTTGTACATGGATATTTAAGACCAAACGGGATTCCAAAGGTAATGTGGAGAGGTATAAGGCTCGTCTTGTGGCAAAGGGCTATACCCAAAAGGAAGGGATTGACTTTATAGAGACTTTCTCTCTAGTCTCATCGAAACACTCTTTTAGGACAGTCATGGATCTTGTTGCACATTATGATTTGGAGCTTCATCAAATGGATGTCAAGACAACGTTTCTCAAAGGCAACATTGACGAGACAATTTATATGGTGCAACTAGAAAACTTTGTTTTGGGAGACTTAAAGAATATGGTTTGCAAACTGACAAAATCCATTTATGGGCTAAAACAGGCATCTCGTCAATGGTACCATAAATTTCATCAAGTAATTCTCTCATTTGGTTTCAAGATGAATCTTGTTGATGATTGTATGTATCAGAAATTCAGTGGGAGCAAGTACATTTTCCTAGTTTTATATGTTGATGACATACTGCTTGCCACCAATAATATAGACATGTTGCACGAAACAAAGAGAGTTGCTAAGGGAGACAATTTCAGTCTCAAGCAGTGCCCAAAAAGAAATTTGGAAATTCAGGCTATGCATCAGCTGTAGGGAGTTTGATGTATGCCCAAGTTTGTACGCATCCAGATATAACATACATAGTTGGGGTATTAGGAAGATATTTAAGCAATCTAGGAATGGATCATTGGAAAGTAGCCAAAAGATTTATGAGGTATTTGAAGAGAACAAAGGATTATATGCTCACATACAAAAGGTCAGACCAGTTGGAGATCACTGGGCAGATTTTGCAGGATGCCAAGATAGTTTGAGATCCACTTCGGGTTACATTTTCATGTTAGCTAGTGGTGCGGTTTCTTGGCGCAATGCCAAGCAAACCCTTACTGCTTCATCCACTATGGCAACAGAATTTGTAGCATGCTATGAGGCATCAAATCATGGAATATGACTGAGAAATTTTGTCACAGGGATGCAAATTGTGGAAGGAATTGAAAGACCACTTAAGTTATATTGTGACAACAGATCAACTGTATTGTATTCTAACAACAATAGGAGCTCAACCAAGTCAAAGCACATTGACATCAAGTTCCTAGTTGTTAAGGAAAGGATACAAAGTGGACAAATTTCCATAGAACACTTAGGGACAAACTCCACTATAGCAGATCCTCTTACTAAGGGACTTCCACCCATGGTCTTTCATGAGCATGTTGCACACATGGGTGTTTTACTGTTTGAGGAATCTTTGGTTTAGTGGGAGTTAGTCACTTTTATGTATTTTAGGTTCTATGTTTGATTTTATGTATGCATACATTGAATTTTGGACATATTTGGTTATATATATGTTTTATTATTCAGATGTTACACTTTGTACATTAAGGTTATTAAATGATCTCATTGAGGTAGAGTAGGACTAGTTGAAAATAGGCGTGTACAGACCACCTTCACGTAATTTTCATGCTACACATTTCATGATGAGTCTATGTCATTTGATCCTGTCAGCATTAGTGATCATTGATGAGTTTAGTTGTGATTGATACAATGAAAATTGTCTTGATTCTATGTGCGGATATAATCAATGGACAAGATTTTTGGAATATGCTCAAGAAATATAATGGCAAATTTTGAGCTCATAAAGTCTAACACATTTATAAGGATTGTAAGGATATATATATATATATATATATATATATATATATATATTTGTGACCAGTGGGAGATTGTTAGGAATTTTTTGGGTCATATAAATATATATATTACATAATTAAATATGTTAGGGTCATTATTTTATTAACCAAAATATTTAAGTGGTCTAATTAACTTAAAATTATGGGATAAGGTCATATATGTCATGAAAGACTAATTGTGCAGATACCATGAGTAATATTTTTAATTTGATGAGGGGCCAAATTGAAAATATTAAACTTTGAAAGTTATAAAAGGGTTATGGTCCCCATTTTGTAGAGTAAAAGACAGAATGTATCATTCCTATTCCTTTCTCTTCATCCCCATCAGAAGAGAAACCCTAGAGGGAATCTAAGGTGCTCTACATTTGAAAGATCACATACCCGTGGTTATTCTCATCACCTTCATTATTCCCAATGGAAAATCCAGGTATGCTTTCGCATTTTATATTCATCATGAATTGAGGTATGAGTTCATAAGGATTAATTTTGATTATGCTGTAATTTTGATTCTATATGGATAGAAGTATGTCATTAAGCACAATTATTGATTATTATAAAATTCTATCATATCAAAGTTGGGTTTAATATGTCTTTTTGTTCTAATTTTTATGAGTTTTTGAAATATGTTCCCACTATTATTTTTTTTAATGTAGTTCCAATTTTGATTAAAATCGATCAAAATGATCCCTTATGTTAAATTGGTTTGGATGATGTTAAAAAAAAGTGATGATGTGACACATGACAAGACACATGTCACATATCAGAATATTCTCTCCCTATCATATCATATGTTATGTCATCACTCTTTTAACGTAGTCCACACCAATTTAATAGAATAAAACACATTAATTAATTTTAACCAAAATTAAAAAATTAATGAATTAACTAAACCTAACATATTCAACTTATACACTTATTGTCAACTTTATCCCTAATATAGTTTGCATTATTGCAAGATCCTATTAATATAAAATCTTTAATTTTTTTTCTATAATACAGGTTAATGGAAGAATGTAACAAAAAGATGTTACACAAAGATAAAAGTTATACAAAATTATATGCAGTATTAATTTTGATAGATTGTTTGATTTACACTTTTACATTATTCAATTTTTATTGAAAAATTGAAAAAACAAAGTTTAATATAAAAAAGAATGATGCTGAAATGAAATTATATGTATACTAATTAATTGAATTCAATACATTTTGTTCAAGAAATTAACAATTATTTGTCAGTAATTTTTAAAATATTTTTCCTTTACAGTTTATATTTTTAAAATTATAATATTAATATTCTTTCTCTTAATTATTTATGGTAATTTTCAGGTTGCATTTATCTTTGGAATTTAGTTAATTTACTTTGGCCAACAATGTAAAAATATTATATGTAAAAAAATTAAGTTCACACGTATTAAGAAATTTAGTTAATTCGCATTAAATTTTACTATTCTCTTAATATTTTAAAATATCCTTTTATAAAACGAAAAATACATATTTTGCTGATATTAATGAAATGAAAGTATTACAATTTGCTTATATTTCAAACAAGAAAAATATTTTTTTTTCTTAAAAATTAAAATGGAAATAGTATTAGACGTTCATTTCTTGCATTATTCTAAATAATATTCTATCAAATTTGGAGTAAGTCAAAGTCTAAAAGACCAATTTGTTAGATTATTTTTTAAAGACCTTATTAAGATATTCTTGCATTTTACTTCATGATAATATCCTACAATATTTCAAGTTACATATATTACGATTATAATTTCATATTTATATTATTATGACATAATTGTATCATCTTTTAACATTATGATTAAGGTTCCTAAGAAATTAATTGTTAAAAAACTTGCTAAACGAATAAACCGAATAGTTATATTTAAATATCCTTTAATATTAATTTTTTTTACTCATAAACTATTAATTAATCAATAAAAGTACTATTTTTTATATATCATACTTATTGTGTTATGAATATTAAATATTTAATTTACTAAACTTATAATTTAATAATCAAATAATAATTAAATTTAAAAATGCTTACATTTTAGGTATAAATATTACTGATAATATATTGGATTAAAGTAAATCTATAAACAATATTCATTTCCCCTAAAATAATTACTACTCCTTCCGTTTCAAATTATAAAGCCTACTTGACAAAATCTCATATACCAATAAAAGTAATTAATTTGTTAAATATTTTATAAATCTTTCATTTTCACCCTTATTAATTACTATTAAATGAATTAATTAAAATTTAACCAGAAGTATTTATAAATAAATTAATTTTTAATAAAATTATAAATTGATTGAAATTAAAATTTCTAAAGTTTTAAAATCATTTAAGAATTATTTCTAAATAATTTAAAATCAAAACTACTAATTATTTTAAATAAATATTTCAATCAAAATTTTTAATTCTCACCAAATGACTATATTCAAATTTTATTTTAAAAATTTTATTTTAAAAATTTTAATTCTCACTAAATTGCAAATGATTTAAATTTTATTTTCAAAATTTCAATCAAAATTTTTCAATTCTCACCAAATTACAAATAGAAATACTAAAATAAAATTATTTATTACTACAATTTTAATAAAAAAATAAAATATAATATTAATAAATGATAGTAAAAGATGAAGAATCAAACTAATAAAAAAAATTAATTCTTAATTTCTCATATTTAATTTCTCTTTCTACTATTTAATGTCAATACAAATAATAATATTATTAATAAAAGTATATAAAAAAAAGAAATAAAACTATTGAAATTTTAAAATATCTTTTATTACAAAACAAGATTTTTTCTTTATAATTTAAAACGGAAGAAGAAATTTTATTATATTTTATTTAAATTTAAATTGTAACGATTGGTAACATCACTAATTAAAAACAGTTTTTAAGGCTCCACATCGTCATTATTTGTAACAGTAACAATGTTAATCATATTTAATCTAAAGGGGTAAATTTGAAAATTTAAATAATGGAAATCAAATTACATAAATATAAAGTGAGGAAAACAAATCATACTATTTATTAGTAATTGAGCAAAATTAACAGAACAAAAAATGAAACTAAAAAAAGTAATTAAGCCAATTGAAAATAAACTTTTAATTTCCTTTTTCTTGTAAAATTGACCAAAAACAGCATAAAAACTTTATCATGTAGAATCAAACCCTCATGAAAGAAAAGAAACGGATCAAAATGCCCCAAAAAGATGCAATGGCCTAGCATCTTCCACAGCAGACAAAATAGCCCCTACCCTACCAACCCTATAACCTTGTAACCAAAAAACAAAAGAGAAAAAAAAAATACCCTGTTAAACAGGCAGGATTGAGGCACCTGTAACTTATTGCAATATTTGCAAAATGCAGGGTTCTAATCAAAACCCACCCCTCTTCTTTCACTCTCAAATCATTGGCCTTCAGAACAAAAGGAATGGAACTAATCATCTGCCATCAAAAATACGAAACTTGGATCTAACTATGATTAAAGGAACAGTGTGTCAAGCTTCAGATCCGGGATCAGTAGAGCTCAATTCAGCAGAAGATCCATGCAAGTTAGATGCATAAGATTCGAACAACTTGGACAGCTTTGGCTGTATTCCCTGGCATAGCTTGAATGTAGTTGGGTCCAAGTTCTTGCACTGGAAAACAAAAGCCAATGTAAAGTAAGAAAACAAACCCAATTCGGTCACAGCACGTTTCATTAAAAAATGTAATTTGGTGCGGCAAGAAAAAACCGATAGCACTCAAGCATGAATTTCAACAAATCATCCACAAAATGAAATTTAAAACTCATTCTGTTTACAAAACAAGGACTTTAACTTTACAAGGGATCAAAAGTTCACATAATACATTCATTATATTGATGCATGATAAAACTAATCAGATTTATATTGTAATTATCATAAACAATACAAAACTAGATCGAGATATCATTACCTCCTGATAGAAAGCATTGATTTCCTCTTCTGTAAGGCCTTCATCCTCGTCTGAGTTCTCCTCCCAGCCAAGAGAACGAAGGAACGCAGCTTCTTCCTCATCTGGATATCTTGTAGCACAGGGAGTTGATTCTTTCTCTTCATTATTAGAAAGTCTTTGAACCTCTTCATGAGCATGGGCATTACCATTGCTAGTCAGTTCAGTACCATTTCCAAGAGACTGGGGACTTGCAGATTCATGAACTATTTCCCTACTTACTTCATCAGATTTCTCCATCATGGGAGATGAAACCATCTGGCCAGAATCTGGAAGAACTGCAGAAGAGTTCATCAATGTTTTCTTCTTAATGAGATTGAAGAAATCATTCCGGCTCTGCACTTGAGAGATGGAATGTTTCTTATCCAAAGTTGAACCTAATTTCAGATCCGGGGAAGCTGATTTCCTTTCTGTGGAAGATTTTAGGTTATTGGGGTTTCTCAAAGGAGCAGAAGCAGCAGCATGTTGATTCCCTGATTTGCTGTTAGAATAATTTGTTGGATGTGATGCATCCTTGGAGGTAGGGGAAGCACCATTTTCCCACACAACGGATTTCAGATCAGTAAATTTTCCAGACGTCTTTGGAGCGTCAACTTTGGCATTTACACTGCGAACAGATTGGCTTGCAATGTGCAATGCAGAGGGTTGCTGTGGCACACTCTTGGTAACTACATTCATCTCGGAATTTCTAATAGCTGTTTTGGGCTTTGATTTCTCAGAATTCAGAACCTGAAATGCAAATTACACTAAATCATCAAAGACTAAGAGAAAAGAAAATAAACATACTATTTTATCTTTTAATGAAGTATCCTTTATTGAATACAAGAAAGTAAATATACACATGATGCTAGAAATATAAACTTCCAGAGTTTTGAAAGTATGCCTTAAACAAGGAAACATCCAATTTTGATATCGTTGAAAAAAATGCATCCTATGCACACATTATTTCCTCCATAGATTTCTATAAAAACATGCAATCACATGAAGCATATAACGATAACACAATTTACACTCTAAGTATCCTCTAAGGAAATCCCAACTTTCATGCATAATAGAGACATCCACAAACCCATCCGAGGCAAACTAAACTTAGAAGCATGGAAAACAATGTAAGATTGCAGGAACAGGGAGATAATAAAAGTGAAAACCTGGTGGGTTATATGTTAAAGGGGCGTGGAAATGTTTATAATTGGAGCAGGTAAGAACAAGCTTATCATGACATAAACAATGCAATCACAGTTAAACATAGAAATGTCTCTCATACATTTCTTTAGAAACCTTCTACAGATTTATTTAAAAGATTATGACAACCATATTAAGCCCACCAAAAAGAATTAAACGGTTTTAAGTATGCGATTGGAATATGAAATCAAGACATATTGTTATTCAAATGAACCACATAATTCCAGCACACAGGTTCCTTATACATCGCATACAAGAAGTAGGTAGTCCAGAGCAGAGTTATCAATGATGGATGAAAAAATATGGCAAAAGGCCAAAATTCAACATCCACACAGCATTGCGGAATATGGTGCCACCATAGTAGGCCTCCCTGCACAAATTTCCCATGCGGTTGGCAGAAAATCTGCCACACCATTCCACCATGGTACTGCCATTTAATAATATATTGGTCTAGTGTCCATACCACATGCACAGGGAAATTCTTGGGTACTCATAGTGAACCAGTATTAAGGACTTACACACGAGATCAATGTAACCAGATTTAAAGAGTAGACCAAGGTAGTCAAAATCAAGATTATGGATGACTACACTGGAGTAGACAGTTTATGACATTTTCAAATTTAGGTCCCATCATGTTGTAGTCATAAAATGAAATATTAGTCATATCGATCCAGTGGACAAGGAGCACAAAATATCACTAATTAATAAGAAACCACTACTTGGATAATGATATTACTTCAAGGCTCAAATTCAGGCTACAAAGCCATGGTTAAAACAGACAAACAGAAAAAAAACAATATTATTAATCATTCCTAATTCCTAATGCTAGTACCAAACAAAATGCATACTTAAGGACTCAAAATCATTTCAAATCTAGATGAGGATAGAAAGACTCTAGTTTCATAAAACGATTTAAACAGACTTCAAATGAGGCTAGCCTGGATATCTGCACACATATTATACCTAAACCACTAACTGAGGTCACCTAATGATCCACACATCTTCATGTGAGATAGGATCATAACTAAGCAACTTGTGGCTTCCATAAACACCACTCTTGTTATAAATTCACGCATTACATAACAAGGAGCAAAATAAAATAGAAAACAAAAATCAGTAAGAGAAGCCCCAATTCCTGTTTGAACTTCTCATACAAAACAAGAATAAAAAACTAATAAACACTCATTAAAATAAGCCAAGAAAATAATGGAGAAGTTAAGCATCTGTTTAATACTTAGATCTATATTCCTTTTATTTCACTGAAATATAAATAGAAGAGAGAGGAATAGAGCCTCGAGATAATAGATAGAACACAAGTCTGATAGGATTAAAAGTAAAAATTATTCTACAAATTCTCGCTAGTTGTAATATTAAAACTTAAAATAGCAGAGTGACATGATTACAAGAATTCAGGTCTGTTCCATTCCAAATGAAGGAAAATTGTCATTTCTAAAAATAATAAATTAATTAATTAAAATTAAGTAATTGTACAATTACAAAAGTTACACATATATTAATTAATTCATGTTTTATGAATGAAATAACTTTTTAATTTAACACCTTCAACTTAATATTTCATTTTTGTCTAATATCTTTATACTTTGGTGTATAATTGTAAAATACTTTTTATTAAAAATTATAAATTTTTCTAAAATATTTAACCTACTTAAATTAAAAAAAAAATATTACTTTAAAAGAATGTGATCTAACCCTGTCTTGGAGAGGTAATATTGGAAAATAGTTTCTTTCTTCTACACTTTCCACTTTTTTCTCGTCATATCTAAATGAAAATAAAACATGTGGGACCCAATAGAAAGTGATATCTTTATTATTACTTTCTTTGCTACCGAACAATGCACAACTGCTTTCTTTCTGCTCATTGCCCTGCTCCAGTCACTTTCCACTCTAGACTTTCCTTTCAAAAGAACAAACCCTTAATTTCATTTGTAATAAATCCTTATACCACATCACTACAACTTATGATCATCACTAAATGATACAACAAAATATAGTGCAAAAGGATTTTAACAAAAAACTTATCTACCAACTTGTTCAATTATATGATGTCTTATGTCTATATTATCTTCATAAAGATAATGTACCTGGCCATCATTAAATGAAACAAATGACAAATAATACTATGAACAGCAAAGAGAAAAAAAACAAAGATAACCTTTCTAAATCTGATAGTGTGCTCGACTACACCTTCAACCATCAAAAGACTCCAGGCTATTCAAAACACTTTACAAATTGTCAACCCAAACTCAGTTCACTAAAAAGCACTCCAAAAACAACAAATCCTAATCCTACCACTAGATGGCACTTCATAATGGAAAACAAAAATAAACTAAACTGCCAAAATACAAATTTGACTTCACATGTTACAGTACAACTTAGTTATGAGCTTATGCTAATTAAAATTACCACAATTAAAAATTACGCACATTATATCAATTAAAAGATAAGATAATATGGATATAGATTAATTCTAAGAATTAAAATCATGTAATGCAATATAAAACAAAATAAAGCTTGCAAAAACAAAAACTACAACAGTATTTCACAAGGTGATTCTCTTACCGAAGCTTTAGGCATTGAGGGTGTCACTGGAATCAACTGTCTTGACTGCTTGATAGCCAGTTCCTCGAGCCTTTGGGTTTTCACCAGCACCTGTAGTCGATCATGGACATATACATAATCACTATAATTGAAATTAAAAGAGCAAGAATAAAGCAGCAAGAGACACAGGTACTGGCTCAATTACCTGGGGAGCAGAGCGAGCTCGAGATGGCGTCTGTGCCAATGCCTCAGCCATATTAAGACTAGCTGTTGTGCTTGATGCCACAGACCCAGAAGTGGTATTAACAGTGTGCTGCGCTGATAGGGATCCAGCACTGCTGCTCCCAATTATAGTAGGGACCTCTGCCAGTGCAGATGTCCATCCCTCCCCTCCAATCAAAGCGGAACTACCAACAGGCAGGCTCTGACTAACAGCACCACCCAAACCAGGGGATGAAACCCTCACTACTTCAACTGTTCCCTGCTTTTCTTCAGTACCAAGTGATGGAAAATCCTTGTCAAATACAGCTTTCTGAATGCTACTACTAACATTACTCCCAGAAAGAATCCCATTGCTATTGCTCTGATGGCTATTGGCACCAGATTTATTATCAACTGTGACTCTACGGGGTATAACCTCACTCTGTTTCCTGGAAACCATTGAATGAGAACGGCGCAATGTATCCCTCTCCATCCTTCCAGAAAAGAAGTTGGCCAATGGGTCAGAACCATCACTATCCCAGATATCTCCAAAAGTTGATCTATCTTTCTCTCTATCACGGTCTTTGTCACGATGGCTTCTGTTGAAACTACTATAGGCATGCTTGGAAGAACCATTTATAGAATTCCTCCGGGAATTTGATGAGGATGTTCGTTCAAGAAACAGAGAACGAGCACTATCAAAATCACTACCATTCTTAGAAGACCTATTCCTTGCGTGATGGGCTACAGAAGGAGAATCTACACAACAATGCCTCAACAGTTAGTATTTTTTTCCCCTTTTCAATTGTAAAACACATAAATAAACTCAATACCAAAAGGTTTTAAATTGTGCAAATTGCAGACAAATGCAGCCACAATTGCGGTGACACAGAGAAAAAGAACATTGCCACAACTGCAATCATGGAGAGTCAAAATACATGGATGTTACGAAATAACAGTCACAACCGTATCCTTCTAAACCTTGTTAATACCTACTTTTTCACACGTACCTACTTGTTCACACGGGTAACACATGGCCATAAAGAAACAATATTCATACATATGCAAACATGGCTTTCTGAATTAAATAAAACAAAAGAATTACAAAAGTACATAATTCAGATAGAATATCTAAATTACCATTGTGAGTAGACGAGGGTGGAAACTGTTGGACTGAATTGCCAGCCCCGGCAACACTTCCAGCACTTCTCAACCATTCTGGAACTAATGTGGGTTCACTTCTTTCCATAACTAAGACTGAACATCATCAGAAACAACAAAAAATAAATTGGGGCACCTCTTCACCAGGTCTACCCCCCAAGTAGCACTGTCACACTTGTTTGTATAGTGTACAGATCCCCTTCTCTACCTTGCACCACTCATGACTCTTCCAAAAACCCAACCTAATGAAGAAAACCCACCTAGCGCAAAACCCTTCCCAAACAACAAGAAATAAACCACGGTCTTCAACAGTGAAATTCAATTAAAATAAAGAACCACAGCGGTAACTGGTCCAAAACAAGACAATATGTTCCCCTAACAAGAAACCTGAGTATTGAAACACATGACAATGCTGCGAAGGGGGCCAGCTTCTCAAAGCTAAACCTCCATTTCCAATCAGAACACGGATTTCCACTATAAATCACTCACAGATGTTTCACCTCTCAGACAATTCAAAAAAATCAAGAATTGGGAAAATCGACGCACGACTACAGCAACAATGGCAGCACTCAGCGCATTGCAAACCCATCCATGTCTCCAAAATGAAAAAACAAAGCCCTAGAGGGCAACGATATATTCAGTGCAGAAAGAAAATAGGTAATGAGAAAAGAACAGAAAACCAGAGAGAGAATAATAGGCACACACGTGATTAATTGATGGGGTTAAAAAGGCTCCTCCAGAACCTAGGGTTACGGAGGAAACTTCCCTCAACGTTTGATTGCGAGAGCCAAAAGGGAAACACGAAAAGGGAACCAACTAACCCTAGAGACAAGGCAGCAGCGATTGAGGATGGGAGTGAAACGTCGACGTTTGAGTGATAACCGCCAGACCTTATCATATAATGCGAATAAAGAGAAGAAAAAAGGAAGAGAAGTTTGGTTTGGTTTAGGTTTTGAGTTGGAGAATGAATGAGCAGAGAGTGAAAGAGAATGGAAGAGAGTCTTTGTGTTAGAAATAGGAAATAGGGTTTTGTTTTTGTGCAGTGAGATGTGTTTGTGTGAAATTGAAATGAGGAGAGAGAGAGAGAGACAATGTATAATTTTTCTGTTAGTTTTTGATACTCTGAAGCAAACCTATGAGTTATGACGATCACTCTCTCATCTATTCTTCACTTTTTTCTCTTTTAATACAGTAATAGCAAAATCAAAATAATAATAATGATAATAATATTTTTTTAGACTATTTTCTCTATATGTGTTTTATTTTTGTTCCCATTCCTTTCTCAGTCTCTCAATTTTTTTTATATTGTTATTTTATTCAATTTTTAAAAAAGGTTCGAGTTTTATTTTTGTCATATTTGATTACTTTCAGTTTTTATTATATTTGTGATATTTTTCCACTGTTGATTATTGACCATAACCATTAGCTTGCGTGTCATCCAAACGTGGCTGGTCACACTCCAGTACAATATTTTACATGGTTAGAGAAAATGATTTTTTTTCAAAATGATATTATTGAGATAAGTTTACAGTTTTTTTTTTCAAATTAATTGTGAATACAGTTTAATTGGTTCAAATTTAAAGTAAATTGATTTTTTTTAAAGGAAATATATTGGGTGATTTGTGTAGATAAATTAACACTTTTAAAATTCAAATCTAAACTGAAAATTTGTTATTATTCTTTTCTTTAAACATTTATGATTTATAATAATATAATGAAAATTCTTTATATCATATTTTTATTTTATTTTTAATTATATTCTAAAATAAAATTTATAATAATATATAATAAAATTCTGTTTATAAGTATATATTTCATATTTTTATTTTATTCTTAATTATATTTTAAAACAAAAATAACAATAAAATATTATTTAAATATGAAAAGTAATTTCAATATTTCTGTAATTATTTTATGTTTGGATTAACATTTTAAGAGAAAAGTTTGAGTTAAGAAGTATTATATCATTAAGTTTTGTTATTGTTTTCTTAATTAAATTAAATGAATTTTGTGCTCAAACCTAAATTTTATTTCAAAAAGTATGTTGTTCTCAAATTAACTTAAAGTTAATATCAATGGTGTTTTATATTTTGAAATTAAAATTAATAATTTGTACAAGAGTTTCTTAATATATTATTCTAGCTATTATCATTCAAGATTTAAAAATTTAAATATAATTATAATTTTAAAATTTATTATTTTAAATTAATATTATTATTAAAATATTTTAATATATTTATAATATTATGTAATCATTTTTATTAATAATAATATATTATTAATTTAAATATATTTTAAAAATAATAAAAATAATAATATTTATATTATATTGTGAAATTATATATATTTTAATAATTGTATAAAAGTACTTACTTTTAATAAAAATATTTTTTAAAATAAAAATATAAAGTTAACTTAACCAACGTTCAACTAATTTAACTTTCAACTGAACATTTTTACATATTAAAAAATAATATTTTAATATAATATATTAAATAATTATACATTTAAATACATATTAAAAATAATTACACATTTATTAAAAATAAATATTTTTAAAATATTATTATTAATTTTTTAAAATATATATATATATATATATATATATATATATATATATATATATATATATGACACGAAGTACATTACATCTATTAATTTATTAAAAAAATTTGGATTTGTTAAACTCACACAAAAATTAAGTTATGATGGTTAATGTTCTAAAAAAATATTTCTTAAAAAAATTTTAGCTAAGAAAATTCATGAATTTTTTTAATGGAATCATATATTTAAGATAAAATTGAAATAAAAATTACTGTTTTCATTTTCTTTAAGACCAATCAGATATCTGCGGGCGTAAATGAATAAAAAAAAGTACAAATTAACAATAAAAAACTAATAAAAAAAAGTGAGGTGTAATTTTGGTGGCTAAACTTTGTTGGCAAAATTATCAGAATTTGCGATAATTTACAAATACTAATTAATTATGTAATATTAGTAATTGGTTATCATACGTAATTCACTGATATTTCTCTCTATATAAAATTTATAATTTCATTATATTTTAATTAATTAATTATTTTAATATAATTAATTATTATTATTATTATTATTATTTATAATTTTTATTATAATATAAATAACTAAAGTTAAAAAATTAAAATTTTACAATTAATTATATTATAACATAAATAAAAATTATAAGAAAATATTTTTAAACAATTATATAACAATAATGGTAATATAAATAAATTTATATAATAATATTAATAATAAAATAAAAAATTAATAATAAATAATTATATTATATAATAAAAATTATAAAAATGTTTAAAAAATTATTTTAAAGAAAAATTTAATAATAAAAATAAGTTTATATAATAATAATAAATATCAAGTAAATAATAATAATAATAATAACATAAATAAATTTATATATTATGATAAAATAAAAATTAATAATAGTAAATAATAATAAGTAAATAATTATATTATAAATTTTTATCTAATATATCAATCAAATCATTCATAAAATTTCATAAATTTTTTCTTTATTTTTCATTATCCTTTTTTAAAATAAATAATTTTCTTTTTAAATCTGTCATTTTTTTTCTCTCAAATTTATCTTTCTAAAATAAGAAAGCATATAAGTGAATATCATATAGTTATGATTATTAATTAAAAAGCCATTTATTATAATTGTAATTAATTTTAGATTATGTTAAATGTGTTTTTATATATTTTTGTAACATCCTTACAAAAACATAATTATATTATATAATCCAACAAATGACATCTACAATTCGCAT
This sequence comes from Lablab purpureus, assembly GCA_030347555.1. Lineage (NCBI taxonomy): Eukaryota > Viridiplantae > Streptophyta > Magnoliopsida > Fabales > Fabaceae > Lablab > Lablab purpureus. The sequence continues at coordinate 13,314,302 of CM059261.1, read as the reverse complement.
AGTAGATTAACATAAATTTGAAATATATATATATATATATATAAATTTATAGTAAAATGAAATTTTTAAACTATCTTTAACTCTTTTTCTAATATGTTTTAAATTTACACTTATCTTTGTTCATACATATAGTATAATAGTTACAAATTATTATGCAAACAACAAATGTAAGAGTAAGTTAATGAAATTTTTATCATGACATAACTTTATATCATATATGAACATTGTAATTATTCATTCACAATCAATTCAATACATACTCATTTCGTTAACATAAACATATCAACCAACACCTGACACCTTCTGAATGACTCATTAAACCTTTACTACTAGAGACTAGCACCTGACTCATTTTAGTACCTTAATTATGCAAATCTCTATTATATGAATCAGAGTAAGTTTAAAATATATCTATATCCAGACCTCAACATGTGTTTTAATTTACTTTTCAAACCTTAACATGCATTCTAATGATACAATAAACTTTCTTTCAACTTCTCACCACCTAATGTCTTAGCCTACGTGACTTAGACAATTAGTGAAGTTAAGGATCTTTGCTACAACATAGTTTTTTGCTTAATACACAACATCAAACAGTGGTTCACGATCATCTTAAATCTTTTATCTCAAATTCATATGATAAGTTCATTACACAATAGGTTGTGCATCAAAGTCATGTCACGGTGCGCAAGAACTTCCCCCTATGCTTCTCAATTCCATACACTCCACATCTTTAACAACATCTTATTCTATATAACATAAATTAGTAGAACAAAAGCACCAAAACAATTGAATGTACCATTTAATCCTCAATTCACATTTTCATATAACATTCACTCATAAGACACAATTCATTATATGACAACTATTGAAGATAATAATTTATGTTGAGATACACTCATTCAATCGTGTTCAAATATAGCTCATAAGAAAGATAAAAGAATAATATACAACTCTTATGAAAACCTCATGTTCAAAAAGAAAAATCTACTAAGATTAAAAATTTAGAAACTACAAAAACTAAAATTGGTAGTTTGACATTTGTTCACCAAAACAACTATAACTAAAGTTCTATAACTCCTTTTTAATCGATTCCAAAGTCATTTGAAAGGTGACATCCAAGACTATAACTTTTATGAAGACACTAACCTTGTGTTTGGATGGGGAATTTCAACAATTCCAAGCAATTGAAATACTTGAAATTGAATTCTCTTCATTCTTTAAATGGTTTGTTTGGATAAGGTAATTAAAATACCTTACATTTCAATTATTTTGTTTGGATGAAGTGTTCAGGAAAAGTCAACACTCCATAATTTTGAATAATGCTAAAAACAATTAAATGTCAAGTCAGACGATTAATCTTCCAGACGAAACAACTCCTCAGAATAAATCACTTATGTATGTATCGTCTGACAGATAATACCTAAAAGGGTAATCAGATGATACTTTTTTGTCTTAACTAATGATTGAAAGTTTGTTTTTGAAGCTTTTAGAGATATTCTTCACGACAGTCTGATGAATAAGTACAAGAGCAGCTCTCACGTCACATCAATGCCTTCCTTATGAAAAGTAAAATTTGTTTTCTCACCAAATTCTTGACGCGCCTAAAGCTTTTTCTTCTCTCAAAGTACGTCTGCCATGTACGGAGGTGTTTTTTTCTTCAAAAGAGGCAAAGCTTATTGTCCAATGAAGGATATGTATTACAAGTTATCAGGATTTGTGTGAAGTTTGGAGGCTCACATTTATTGCATAAAGAAGAGCATTTAATACATCAACGTAAAGCCCTCATCAGATGCAATAAGAAGTTTGCTCAAGACCAATCTAAAGCTGAAGATGTCATAATGGATCTCTAACGACTAGTTGTTTATGCACTATAAAATGGAGCATTTACATCTTGAATAGATACACAACAAGATATAGAACACAAGTTAAGAAAACGTGTTGTTGCAAGGAAATTCTCTATGTTTTTTCTTTCTCTTCAAAACAAGCTTTTAGAAGAACATTGCTAGTGTTTCCATAGCTACATCTAGAAGCTATGCCTAATATCTTGTTTGTCTGTAAGACGTAACTCTTCTAGTATAGCTTAAAACCTTGTGACACAAACTCTTTTAATATACCGTTGTTTGAAGCCAGGAGTGGCTTTGTATTAAAGAATACTTGTTGAAGGCAGAAGTGGATTTTGTGTGAAAGAATACTTGAAAGGGTTAGCTAGAAGTGGCAACGAGCCAAAAGAATACTTGTAAGTTGCAGTGGTAGTCTGCTAGTGGAACTCAATCCTGAGGATTGAAGAACTGGACATAGTTTGTGGTTTCAGACAAACCAATATTAAATTTTAAAATAAAACATTACAAAAAATATCAATCAAATTTAAATATTAAAATAATATTTAATAATTTCATTTTTCAATATATACATACAATTTAGTTTGGCGTGAGTTTGACCCAACTCGACTTGATATAAGTCTGATTATACTCGACTTGATGTAGGTTTGACTCGATTTGGCCTAAGACAGACCCGACTCGACTTGGTCTAGGTTAGGCCTAACACGATTTAGCCCAGGTTGCGTCCAACTCAATTATGTCCACAACGGGCATAAAATAAATCATTTGGGGTGGGCCTAACTTGACTCGACTTAGGATGGGTTCGGCTCAAGTCGACCCATGTCGACTCGTCCTAGGGCAAGCCTGGATCGACTTGACCTAAGGTACGCCTGGGTCGACTTGGCCCATGGTTGGACTATCTCGACTCGACTTGGGGTGGACCTAACTTGACTTGGCTCGGGTTTGGCTCAACTCAACTCGGCTCGCCCTGGCTCGATTTGGTTCGGTGGAGGGCCTAGCTCGAATCATGTCTAGGGAAGGCTCGGCTAAACTCAGGTTGGTAGAGGGCCAGTTCGAATCGGGTCAGTCAGGGGTGTGCTTAACTCGACTTGTCCTGGTGCGGGCCCGACTCGACTCATCCCAGGATGGGTCCAACTTAACTCGTCTTAGGATGGGTCCAGCTCGACTCGGCCCTAGGTCCGACTCGACTCGATCTTGGTCGAGCCCGACACACGTCGACCCTAGTCTGTCCCAACTTAAGTTAACCCTTGTCAAGCCCGACACAAGTGGACCCGGATCGGGCTCGCTGGATTTGGTTTAGGGCTGGCCGTGTTCGAATTAGTCTACTACGGGTTCGACTTGACCCAGGGCAGGTTCAACTTAATTAAACCTAGGTTTTGATTTGCCCCGATGTAGGGTTGACTCAATTCGTCCTCAGGCCTGACTCTACTATGGTTAGGTTCAACTTGGTTTAGGGTGGACCTGACTCAACTCTACCAACAATGGGCTTAGCTTGATTCGGCCCGGGTCAGACCCTGCTTGACTCATCCCGACCTAGCTTGGCTCAGGTTGAGTCAGGGTGACCTAGCTCAACTCGTCCGAGGGCAGACCCAACTTGACTTTGACGGGTCAGGCTCGACTTAACTTCGCCTTGGACGAGCCCAACTCGACTTAGGTTAAGGTAAGCTTGACAAGACTTGTCTTTGGGCAAGCTCAAAACTACCAGCCTAGGGTGGGTCTGGCTTAACTCAACTTAGGAGTATTTCAATTCCCTTCTTTTTTTGTGGGTATTTCAAATTCTATTGTTTTAGTTATTTGAAATACCTTCTCAAAATTCCTAAATTTTAATTTCTTTCAAATTTCCTTATCCAAACATGTCTTTTTACTCCAAAGTATTTCAAATCCCTCAAATAAATTAATTAGCCTCTTAAATTATCTCATCCAAACACAATAGAAGCCTAATTGCAAAAGGCATTGATTCACCTAGTGAGAGTTATCTCGCCCAATAGAAAAGCTCTTTAATTTTCAATTAAATGAATATTGTCCAGCAAAATAATGACTCGCCCTACAATCAAATCATTGGGAAATTGAATTAAAAAGCTCGTCCAATGAGAAGTAGGCTCATCCAACTAGAAGTAGGCTCGTCTAACTACCAAAACTCTCAAGTTTCAACTAATTGAATTTTGCTCAATGAAAGTTTTTCTTGTCCAGCAGCTTTGCATAATTCAAAAACTATGGAGGATGATACAGTTGCTCTAACATGGTTCAAGCTAAACTATTACCATATGCCCTATGCTAAAATGAATATATTGTTTCAAAATGACAATGACTTGAAATAATTTGACCCAATTGTAGTATTCTAACATATAATTGATAAACATACAACATAACTCATTCAATATAAAAATACAAATCACATCCCTGTGCAGTAACTATTAGAATAAATGACTGAATTTAAGAGGGAGGGTGAAGTAAACTCTCAAAGAATTTTCAAAAACCTTGGCCAATTTCAGAAAAATAGTTTACAGTTGCAGCTAAAAATCAATTCCTTAAATATTCTTGAAATGCTTATACCAATGTATCATATTATCCAATTCAATTATCAATTACAGAAACTAAAGAAGCAGGGAAAGGAGATCAACATAAGAGATTTATATTGGCTCACCTTCCTATGTTGGCTACATCTAGTTTCCTAAACACCCAAATAAAAGCAATTCACTAAATTTCAGTTTTTACATGAACCCTACATGAAAAACTAAAAAACAGAACAATACAATTGATCTTGAACCCTACAAGATCTGTATACCCTTGTAAAACCCTATTACAAGAACACCTTAATCATTCTGATTAAGAAGAAACAAACCCAGTACAAGATTACAAACAGGACAAAATTCAGGTGATAACTTTCTATGGAAAGATTCTCAATTCAATTTGATCTTAGACTCTTTGATTGATTTCGCAAATTGATTTAGAACACTTGAAAACTCTTTCTGAACAATGGGTTTCTCTGTAATTGATTCGTTGCCCAATTCTTTAAAATTCAAAGTATTTAAAACAAATTTGGTTCAATGTTTTAAAACTATTACTAACAAAATTAGTTAGTTGAAATGTGATTTAGCTAGTTGTTTTCATTAAAATGGATTTTCCAAAAAACACCCAAAATCTAAAAATTGAAAATAGTCAGTTGAAAACGCGATTAAACTGGTGGAAAACATTAAAGAGAAATCTTTAAGTGATTTTAGCCTGTTTAAATGCGAATCAACTAGATTTTCCAGAGAGCGTTGATTTCTTAAGAACAACTCCAGGATTTTAGCTAATTTAAGTTATGAAAAATAACTAGATAAAATCAACTAGAAGTAAAATTCAGAAATAACAGTTCCAGAATTTAAGCTGATTAGAATCTTGAAAATGGTTAGTTGAATTCAGCCAGAAAAAAACTTAAAAACACCAGTTCAGAATATTAGTTAACTAAAATTCATACCAGTTGGTTAAAATGTTTAAGATTAACTTAGCAATCAAACTAAGAACATTTTAACTGACTGAAAACATATTTTTAATGAGTTGAAAATAGTTAAAACTTCATTAAAACATTTTAAAAAACAAGATTAAGTCCAATATTAAATGAAATGCATCTTACCCCAAATCATAAGACACTCTAACACTAATATAAAATCTTCATTCTTCAAACATCATCATTTTCATCATCAAAGTGGTTGGAGACATCAAATTAACATGAAGTCAAGTCTTCAAGTCCAACAGTAACGTCGTTACCTTCACATCTAGATCATTTATCCATAATCTACCCTGAGGTACTATCAAAACATAAATAACTTTTCTTACTTGTAACTCCTTATATTCAAAAAATTCCTAGTTCAAGCAAGAGAACCGCTAAAAATCAAGAGATTTAACTAAGCTTTAGATTAAGGCTATTATTTTCATAAATATATATAAAAAAATTAGTATTTTAATTTTAAATATTTTTTAATATAAATATAAATTATTTTAAGTATTTAATTGTATTGATATTATGTTCATAAGTATCTTATATTTTTTTCCATGTTGATTATTAAAATGTGTCTGATCAAGCTCTCAGTACAATATTTAACAATGATTGGAGAAAAAGATTTTCAAAATGATACTATTAAGGTAAGATTACAATTTCAAATTAATTGTGAATACAATTTATTTATTTTGTCCACATTTAAAGTACATTCAATTTGTTTAAAGGAAATACTTTGAGTGGTTTGTATAGATAAACTAAAATGATTAACACTTTTAAAATTCAAATCTAGAAGAGAATTGTTATTTGTTCTTCTTTTCAACATATCTATTAAAATTGGGTTTAATGAAATAGATTATTCTGTCACAGAAAAATTAGGTTCTGGTTGTTAGTGTTAGAAGAAATATTTATTTGAAAAAATGTAGCTTGCATAATGAGATTGATGAAACCCCTTCTTCTGTGTGAATAATATATGTAATAAAAAAATTAAAATAAAAATTACTTTCTATTTATTTTTTTAATAGTGAATAGTATATGTATAATATAATTATAATGATCATTAATTAAAAAAACAGATATTATAACTATAATTAATTTTAGATTTGTTTAAACATATTTTTTAATTTTATAATAAATTTAAATTGTTTATTTTCTTATATTATAATGTTTTGTAGTGTTATTTAATTTTTAAAATGTAAACTGTAGTGTTTAAATTGAAGATATCATATGTAATGATTAATTTATTATGAGTATGTTATCACTGTATAATATGTTTGTTTTAAGATGGATGAAAGTTATACAATATATATGTTAAAGTTAAAATTTAAAAACTACTGTTTTGATATGTGTTACATCATTTATAATTAAGTGATGAATGAGGTAACGGATAAGGTGAAACAAAACAAGAATAAATGTTTAATTTTAAAGGTCGATTCTAGAGACTACGTCGCTAAGGTGGGACTTCTTATATTATATAGTGAAAAAGATTGGAGTTTTACTATAAGTGGGTGAAATGGATAAAAGAATGTCTCGAATCTATAACAATTTCCATTCTTGTAAATAGTAATCCCACACAGAAATTTATCTTTCCAAAGGTCTCACTTAAGGAGAAGCTCTTGGTCGTTCTTATTCTTGATAGTTGTTGAGGGGTTTGCCTGATTAGTTAGACAAACAACAAATCTTAAGGAGTTGGAAGAGGTTAAGGTTGACATAAGGAAAATAGAAGTTAATATGATGCAATATACTGATAATCTTGAAATGTATTTTAAGATGTTTTTAAGTGGTATCAGGTTTATGGGTGAATTTTTGTAAGAGCAAATTACGAGGGTTAGATGTGAAAAACATGATTTTAAAGAGATATGCGACTATATTGAATTGCTCCTTGATGAAGATTATGTTCATCTATCTTGGAATCCCTATAGCAGTTAATACTAGAAGAGTGAATATGTTGGAACCCAAGTTAGCTAAAATTAGGAAAAGATTGTCGAGATGGAAACACAAACATTTATCCTTGTTGTTATACAAAAACAAGATATAGAGGGTGAATAGATCCTTCAAAGAATTAACTTATTGAAAATACAGTTTTTGGGAGGATAGGTGGAATGGGGGACTCCTATATGCTGATAAATTCCCTACATTATACAATATATTCACCTATAAGAAAGCAATAGTTTCAAAGAAGGGATGATGGAATAATAATACATGGGAGTGGAATATGACCTGGAGGAGGAACTTGTTTGAATGTGAAAAAGCTTTTCTCAATGCTCTTATTCTTGAAATTGAACAAAATAACTAGATTCGTGCATAGCAAGATGTTAGGAAAAAGTTCAACACTCCATAATTTTGAATCAATGCTTAAAAAAACAATAATGTTAAATCTTGATAGATGAAGAGTCTTAATAGACAACAAATCTTGACAGACGATGAATCTTGTCAAAAGAAGAAGTCTTGACAAACTGTTTCTCATCAAATCATGCTTGTATATGTTAGAAATAATGACAATGAAAAATCCAAGAGGGGAACTGAATTGAGTTTTCAAAAACTTTTTAGGATTAAAATGATTTTCCAGATTTTAACTTCAATTTCAATTTTGAGATAAAAACCAAGATTCAGATTTCCCTTAAGCTATGATAAACATTGTTGAGATAACAATTTGTAAATATAATCCGAATGCAATAAAATAAAGAGAAAGGGAAAGAGATAGATGAACACAGATGATTTATATTGGTTCAGAGTTAGCCAATCCTACATCTAGTGCCCGATCACCACAACATATGATGATTTATCCCACTATTTTTAAATGCAATTACAAACACCAATATAGTGACAACATGTAAAAACAAATAAATATGAACATAAACACATCCTTAGACACACTAAGGATGATCTCACCTCTCTTGACCCACAAGAGATGAACAAACACCTCCTTTTAGAACTGATCCAAGGGATGAATTACAAAAATCGGTAACCAAGAAAGAAAACACCTGATGTGTGATTGATATAAAAGCTTAAGCATAAGACAATCACCACTTTCGAGAACCAAAATCAATCCTAAGAGAGCAAGAAAATGACTTTGAAAAGATTTGAGCACAAAACATTGTAATTTTCATGTTTTATTTGTTGTGTATTAACCTAAGACCTTACCATTCAATTTATAATTCAAAATCAACTTAGGGTTTATGTTCTTAGGTTGATTCAACATTAAATTTTCAAATATGTTGTATTTAATCGATTGTATAATAGTCATAATCGATTATTCTAGAAAGGAGTAGAAAAACATTTTCACTCTGAAATAATCAATTAATTTAGGACATAATTGATTATTTATAAACCCAGGAAAATATAATTGATTATCAAGTCCAGATAATCGATTATCTTGTTCGTTAAACCAATTTACTTGGATTTTAAGTGATATAATCGATTCTATTACGATCCCTAATCGATTAAAAGCGTAGAAAATGCTTTTCGTGAAAACTTGTCTTGCTCTCAAGGTTGAATAGGTCTTTGGGGGAAAGTATGACTTACTCTTTTTATCCAACACCCAAAACTAAACCTTCTAAACAGGATTCTTCAGAGGCTGAACAAATCTTCTAGATTTCCATCCTTGATTACTTTAACTCTTCATGATTGAATATTTGATTTGCCTTTAATATTCATGATGCAACCTTCCATTTTGAGATAAAATCAAGTCTTTAGTGTTGTAATATACTTTATATCTTCATCATCAAAACACCAATCTTCAATATTCTTTTTGAATTTAATTTTTCAACAAATCTTCTAAGTAAATCTACACTCTTTCTTGAATTAAATCAAGAGTATCGTCTTATGATACCTCAAACAATCATCATATGATAAGTCACCCAATGATATATGTTGTCTTGACTAACATCAAAAGTTTGTTCCTTAGTTTTCCAGAGACATTCTACTAATCAATTTGATGATCAAGTACATAGACGATTTTCACGTCCTATCACAACTCCTTCTCTATGAAAAGTGAAAGCTGCTTTATTCACCAAAGTCTTGATGCTCCTAAGTTATGTAAACTCTCAAAGTACACTTGCTATGTACAGAAGTGCAACTTTCACTAAAAGAAGTAAAAACTCACTGTCCAATGGAGGATAAGTGCAACAAGCTATTAGGTTTTGTGCGAAATAAGTAGCATTCATTTATTGCATGAATAAGTGCATTTAATACATCTACATGAAAGCTTCATCAAATGCTACAAGAAGAAGTGTTCAAACATCAACCTAAAGCTGAAGATGTCAAAACGGATCTTTAACAACTAGTTGTGGATGCACTAATAAGGGATCAAGTTCATCTTGAAGAGACAAGAAAAACGCGATATTAAAAAAAGTTGGGTAAAAACTTTGTTTGCTTAAATCCCTTCCCTAAGCTTTAGAAGAACACAATTTGTGTTTCCTAGCTATTTCTGGAAGCCAAATCTTTTATCTTTTTTGTCTTTCAGACGTAAATCTTCTAAATTAGCTCAAAAGTTTTGTGACCTTAAATAACAACCTTTTTTCAAATTCTTTTGTTGTTGAGCCAGAACTGGCTTTGTAAGAAAGAATACTTGGTTGAGCTAGAAGTGGCTTTGTAAGAAAGAATACTTATATAGGTTAGTCAGAAGTGGGTACGAGTTGAAAGAATACTTGTAGTTTGCAGCGTTAGTCTACTAGTGAAACTCAATCTAGTTGATTAAGAACTGGACATAGTCTCTAGTTTTAGATGAACCGATATAAAAATCTAGCTAATTTCTCTCCCCACCTTATCTCCTTCAATTCCATATTAATGTTTGTGCCTAACTTTAAAAATGGGAGATTTTTGACAAAATATTTGTTTGCAAAATTAATCTTGAAGCAACAAACTATATTGATCTATTAATCAAATCTATTGTTTGACAGGCCCTGCATCTTCAGATGATATTTTGAAAAACTGCGAAAAAGTTTTTAAAACACAATTTAACTCCCCTTCTTGTGTTTTTTCTGCTTTTCACACAAGACACTTAGGTATGGAAGAATGAAGAACTTAGTAAGTATTACATTAAATCTGCATATAATTTGTTGCACTGTAGTTTAGATGGGAAATTTAATGCATTCTTACAGTGTATTTGGGATATCAAAGTGATCCCAATATTGTTCACTTTGCTTGGAAGTTGGGTTTGAATAGTGTAGCCACCAAAGATAATCTTATGCATAGAGGTGTGCATATTCCTTGCAACTTTTGTATATTATGTGTTGAACATGAAGAACTGGTCCATTATTTTTTGAATGTAAATTTTTCAATCAAGTATGGAACAAGTACAACAAATGGATAAGGGTAAGTAATGTCAGTCATAATAATGTTATCCAAAATTTTCACCATTTTTGTTACCTAGCCCTAACCACTTGAGGGTTTGGGAAGTCATGTGGGTGGTGATTGTAAATTGCATTTAAGATAAAAGAAATGGTTTGTTTTTTAGAAATAGTAAAGTGGATTAGGGGAGAAAATATTCAGGAATTCACGATTAAAGGTGCAGTTGTGGATAAAAAAAAAACCCAAGTCATCCTTTATCTATTCTGATTGGTGTATGAGCCTATGTACTTGCTTCATAGGATTATAAATGCCTCTTCTCAGTGTGCAAGGATATCTCTTTGTGGATAAATCAACGTGCATGGATATGAAGCTAAAAGAGCATTAAGATCCTCATATGTTGTGTCTTTGGTTGATTAGAGGTTGTTTCCCCTTAGATGTGTCTTTAGGTAGTTTCATCCTTCTTCAATTTAGGTTTTGTGTGCTAAGGTTTTTAATCGGCTGTGTGTTAATTCCCTCACTGCAGTTATATTGGGCTAGAAAATTCCTTTTTCTTATGCTAACATTAATTGACAAAGGTTAAGTTTATCTTGTTGGTACTTTTGTGGTCTTGTTTTTCATATGCAGATTTGCAGGTTTTTTACTGTGATTGGTATAGTGAAAAATCTAGTTATTGTTATAAGGAGATGGTGGAGCTGATTACAAGATGAACATTTTGGTTATTTATCTACTGCCTATCTTGTCCAATATGATCATTCTCGTTCCTCTTAACCATAACTGAAAATCATTGTCCTACTATCATAATTGTGTGGAACAAGATACTTCGAAGGATCCCAACATGAAGTCAATACTTATATTGAGTCCATTTAGATTTTGATGGTCTAGCTGGATCAAGCTAGATTTTTCGAAGGAAGTTGTGGTATGTCTATGTTTATACAGGGTGGGATGGAGGTATATGTACTTGATTTTTTTTCATTCTAAATGGTTTCCTGCTGTCATGTATCTTAAGTTTTATAGTACTTTTAGGCTTAACTGCTAGCTTATATTTATGGATTTTGAAGTTTGTTGCATTTATGTATAAGTGAATTATCTTATTAGACTTGAAGAATGCAAGAATCATTTTCATGGCCATGTATATCTAAAGGTGATAAACTATTGACCCATCTTGAACTTTTTTCATAAATTTTTCTCAAATGTGGATAGCTTTAGGGTTTTAGGAAGCCATTGCTTTAGGAAAAGATTTGTACAAGTTTGCTTTTAATTCCAAGGAGGATGTAACGAGGGTTTAATGTGGGAACATGGAATATGAAACATGTTGTTTTGACTATTTCTACATGGACAAAAGATTTCCTCCCACCCAGGGTGACGCGAATCTGCCCAAACCTTGGATCAACGGATCGTTCCGACAAATTTCCCTCAAACCAAAGATCAAAAATCGAAAATGCGGAAAGGGATTAGGGATGGAGAAGACGCCACAATCATTTCTGATTGATAAGTCCAGTGAGGATTCGCCACTCTGAATTCGAAAATTCACAGATAAGAATCTAAAGTTCTACTCGAGAACCAAGAGAGAATTCACAGAGCCAAAGTCTCAACTCCTTAAAATCTGAATTCTGAGTACAAAGAGTTATGAGAATCCTATTTATACTAATGGACCTAAGACAAGACCCATTAACTAATTAGGCCCAAAATTGGAAAAAGAACAAAAATACAAAGCCCAATAAAGGCCCACAAAGAAAATTAAATCCAAATTACAAAATATTAAAAAATTAAATTTAGAAATCCAAAAACTACAGTTGTCATCTTCATGCTCGTATCATCCTCCCCAGGTTGGAGAGAATTCATCCACGAATTTAGCTCTTTGTACCTACAAGCAAACTTACAAACATAAGACTAAAAGAACTCAATTTTAACATCATCTAAACAAAAATGAGAAAAACTATCTAAATGGAGATGTGGAGCTCATGAGAGTCCAATCTCTTATTATCAAAGTGTAGTAAATATCTTCCTCCAGGATCATAAACCAACCTGTAAAACACATCAAACAATAAGAACATCAAACGACTAATCATAAGCATGTCAAATACATCAATCCAATACAAATATATGGTATCTAATGTCCTTTTCAGTTCACGTAACAAGATTAAAGATCTAACATGATTATGCTTAATCTCATCATCAACCTGCTGATAATTCACACACATAGAGAAAAGATGATCATGAACATTCAAGTCCACAGGATATGTATGCATCTCATCATTCAAGGACTTGGCATCACCACCTAAAACAATAGTATGCATATCAAAAGCAACAGACAATTCACAAGGATTTTTAATTTGCTCATGATACACATTAGACAATTCCAAAGATGTAGTGGAAGCCCATATGTTCTTCTCTCTAATACTGTATGAATCACTTGAAAGCTCATCACTAGTAATTTCTTGCAAAGGAGAATCCACACAAATAATTATAGAGTCGAGTAAGAACAAATATTATCATTAGTCTCTTCTTCCTTTGCTCTCTTTTCTTTCTCTTCTCTTTCTATATTTTCTTTCTCCTTTCTTCCTATTATTCTTTTTGCCTTCTCTAACAATTCATCAAATTTTCTACTTCCTTCCTCGGTCTTTTCTTTCAATTCTCTAATCTTTTGATCAAACTTTTCTTTTTCTTCCTTTTCAATTTTCTCCTCTCTTTTCCTAAGAATTTCATTCACTTTTTCCCCAAACTCTTTCTCTCTTCTTGTAAAATCATTTTCACTTTCTACAAATCTTTTTCCCTTTTCCATAAGCTCCCTCATTTGTTCTCTCTCTTCTCTAAGCTCTCTTTCTATCCTCTCTAATTTTTGTAATGCTTTCTTTCTCTCTCTCGCAACCACTGGTAATAGTCTTTAAGATCTTCATCATTTATGGGTTTTGACTTCCAATTAGGACATTCAAGAGAAACATGCCCATAGCCTTCACATTTGGAACATCTAATAGAACTTATTTTTATCCTTGAACTTGAGGTGTTGTTACATTTACGCTCCGCCTTCTTTAGCCTTTTATGCTCATAAACTTTTCTTTCCAACTGTTGTACTATTGGAATGAGTCTTGAATTCAAATATTCTATAGTCAACCCCATGACTGCAAGTAAATGTTAGAAACAAAACAAGAAAATCATAAAGAAATGGTTAGCACAATTAACGAAAAAATATGGACCTCATCACTCACTAAGTGTTTGCACTCAGCCACTCGTGTATCACTCTTGAAAAACTATTTTCACTCTCTTCACTCAAATTCCTCTTTAGTTCTTAAGGAGAACTTCCAGTCAATTTATCAAGAATTGTACATTCAAAGTGAAAGATGTAACAAATCCACATTGAACTCAAGAGGTCAAGAAAATAGAAAACTCTATGACAAAACCAAGGAATTTAGAAAGACAAACTAAAAAGCACAAAATCAAGAAATGAGCTAAACCAAAGGGAGTAAGATGCAACAAAACTAAGAACGTGACAAAGAGAAAAGCACTTTAAAGACAAGGGTAATCTAAATAGTATATTTGGAATTACCACTAGAAACGTAAAACAAAGCAAGTAAGCTAAACAATTAGAAAATCAAGTTGTAAGAAATGAATCAAGACTACCTAGATAAATGGAACTAATTTGGACATCCAATAGAGAACTCAATTAAAATTAAATCCAAGTCTCAAGAGAAATATGAAATGTGCACTTTAACACTTTTTGGCTTATCACACTTGAGATGAATGAAAGCTAGTTAGGCATCCACCCACTCTTATGCAATTTTCATACGTTGTGCTTATAAGTTTCTCAAGACTTAAACTCAAGTTTTAAAAGAATGCTCAAAACATAGATGCTACACTTAGCTCCTAATTGTGTAATCTCAAAATTCAATCTCAAACAATCAAGAGTTTCCAACAATTCAACTCACAACACTATATTTCACAAACAAGAATCCAACCAAGATCAAACTCAAGGAAGTTTATAGACATATGACTCAAATCAAAGTTAGGAATAAAAAAAATGACACAAGAGAATAGAAATGGCCAAACCAGATTTAGACACCAAGTGCTGCACCAGATTAACAACCATAATACCACATAAAAGCACCAGATTTTGCAGCTTCTAATTGACACCCATAAAAGTTTTCAACCAAATTTCAGCACCAATGCTAACTGCAGCAATCCCTTCTTTTTTCAATTGTTTCAATTCACCAAAGTAGTCAAACTCACCAGCGGGTCCCAATTTCATTCACATACATTAATTTTTTTTTTCAAAACCGTGGACCCCACATATCTCTCCACCAATTCAATTCACGTAAGTGATAAGCGCACCCCAATGCATTCCAATTCACCAAATTCACCCACCCATGGGCCCACATGCATTTAATGCTCCATAATTCATGTAAGTGAATAATTAGATCAAAGTTAACAGCGGGTCCCACAAAGAAAAAGAGAAAGTTTTCAAATGTAGAAATTGAAATGCAAGCTAGCCCATGTCACGGATCCCCCACTGCAAACCAAAGTGCCAATTTCTCTTATTATACGACCTCCAGATGCATTCAATTGGCCAATCAATTCCAAATTACACTGTTCAAGCACCATCAATTGAATAAACTGCACCGCCTTTGCTTCGTTAAATTGAAACATGCACCACCAATGCTACTAGTCCCCAAAACAACTTAACTATACATGCTCTCACTGATTTAAAATCATATTGGAAAACAAATCTGCATTGTGTGAATCTGTTTGTGCTGCTTGATAAATTCTAGAGACAGGAAACCAAGGATCAAATGCTTGAGCACCAACTGCCTGAAGATAGTCCAACACTAATTTTGCACTCTTACCGCATCAATTCTGCACCAACGCTTCAAATCTTCAATTGATTTCACAGTTCCAATTCCTCTTTGTAATTTCATCAAACACGTTGATCGCAGCCTTCACCCATCGAGTGCCCCATCGAATCACCAAATCAACCAACAACCGTTATTCTATCCAATTCAAGATATAACAACTTCAATTGGATTATCGATTGCACACCAATTGTTTGAGGAAATCAACCATTTCCAGAAGCGCCAAAAATAGAATCACCCAAAAGTTGTATTTCGAAACGTTGTTGGCAATAGAGCTCTCCAATTTCGAATACAACCACCACAGTGAATGCACTATTCCGATCAACCTCAACTTCACCATTCAATACCGAAACAAGGACACACTGAACGAAACTGGAAACAAAGTGGAAAACATTACGCAAATTCCAGTTCAATTAGATTTTCACCATCAGAGACTGTGCCACTGTAGAAATCTTCATCGGTGAGGAATGACACAATTGATTCAATTGAACCAATTGAAAAAGTTAATTGCAACCGTAGAATGCTGAAAGGATGCGTTGCGGAGTTTTCGTAAATCTCCCAAAAATTTTCTGAAACCCTTACAGAGAACAAATTATGGAAATTGTTGCGGAAATGCTTTGCAAAAAGGCGGAAATCAGCTCTGATTACCAAATGACGCGAATCTGCCCAAACCTTGGATCAACGGATCGTTCCGACAAATTTCCCTCAAACCAAAGATCAAAAATCGAAAATGCGGAAAGGGATTAGGGATGGAGAAGACGCCACAATCATTTCTGATTGATAAGTCCAGTGAGGATTCGCCACTCTGTATTCGAAAATTCACAGATAAGAATCTAAAGTTCTACTCGAGAACCAAGAGAGAATTCACAGAGCCAAAGTCTCAACTCCTTAAAATCTGAATTCTGAGTACAAAGAGTTATGAGAATCCTATTTATACTAATGGACCTAAGACAAGGCCCATTAACTAATTAGGCCCAAAATTGGAAAAAGAACAAAAATACAAAGCCCAATAAAGGCCCACAAAGAAAATTAAATCCAAATTACAAAATATTAAAAAATTAAATTTAGAAATCCTAAAACTACAGTTGTCATCTTCATGCTCGTATCACAGGGTGAATCAGACGAAAACTCAATGTTGGAAAAAATTGAAAGGCTTGACAACAAGAAAACAAACATCTATGTTTTCTAGAGTTTGGAGAATTGGTATACCATTGTCTTTGGATGACTATACTACGGCCAAAACAAGAGGATTTTATGCTAGAGTTCTGATTGATGTGAATTGTTAATTTGATTTACCTAGGTAGGTGATGGTGGAAGGGAAAGAGTTTGTCCCGATACTAGATCTAGAGTATGAGAAAGTTCCATCATATTTTTCCTAGTGTAAGATGATTGGACATACCTTGGTGAATTGCAAAGGGAGTTTCTAGAAATAGGTAAAAGGAATGTGGTTCCTAAAACATAACAATCACAATAAGTGTTTGTTATAAAGAATAAATATTTGGAACAAAACAATTTTAATGACAAGGATGAATCGCATAGGGTAAAACTTTGATTGTTAATCAAGGTTCTCTTTACAAGGATTGAATTCTTAGTCTTTGTATAGTGCTAAGAAAGGTCATCTAGATATGACATGTTTGTAGGTGATTTGAGTTTGGCCAGGAAATCTAATCACTAGACAAGGAGGTTTGAGATGAGAAATGAAAGGTTTGAAATAAGGTCTTATGAGATTAGTGAAATTTAGAATGATGATGTTAGAAATGAGGGTCATATCTATTAGTAAAACATTGATTACCCTTTTATGCACAATGTTAACATGGAAGAAGGATAAATGTAGTATAAGAAGAGTAGTAATCTTTTTGGTATTTCTGACAATGAAGATAATGTGTTGCAGTATCATGAAGAGGATGGTGGTGCTTTAAAAGTTAAGGAGGTACTTAAAATGCAAAATCTTGAGACTGCTCGAAATTATTAAGGAAGTAAGTATATGTTATTTTGGAAGTGAGAATCCTCATATGCAGGGGGTTTCTTTGAGAAAAAGTTTCAACATCTCTAAAAAATCAAATAAATACTTTAAATGATGTTGAATTTAGATATTAACTAGTTTGTTTGAATAACTTCTAGTAATAATTCTAGTGTAGTGTTTATATTACTATTGTCTTTGAAAGTGATTTTTTTTGTTCTATTCTTAACTTTGTCACATTTACTCTTTTGGTTTAACTACTTATTTCTTTTGTGCTTTATTGATTCTCAAAATCTTTTGAGTTTTGTCCTTAATAAGTTTGTATCTTTCATCGTTTTAAATGTGTAGTAAGTTTCTCTTCTATAATATGATACTTGGATTTAAAATATAGATTCTTGGAAAACTAAGTTTCTTTGTTACAAAGATTAAGTGAACTGTGGGCACATTTGAGTACCTTCATTAAAGTAGTCAATGGTATACACTTAAAGATTGACACCTAGCCTTGTTTATTTTGGTTTACTATTATTTTTCGTGATTGGTAGGTATAAAAAAATGTCAACAGTATCATCATCATATCCAATATCTTCAAATACAGCAAAAGTCATGATGGAATTATAAGCTTCCGAAAAGGAGAGATATAGACAAATAGGAAAATATAAGGTTGATGATGAAAATATTACTTAAAATTGAGGAGTCACAAAAGAAAAGTGAAAATGAAACAATGAGAAAACCAATGAGAAATTCAAGAACATCTTCCTTTTATGGAAGTCAAGATGAAGAGGAATGTAGAAGGCAAGGATGGCATGGAACCTATCCACTAAAGATCACAAAGTTAAACAAATATCTTTCAAAATTATATGATACAAATGATTGAGAAAAGTATCTTGTTTCCCTCTTTAAAGTATAAAGATGAAATAAGTCTAAATTTTGTCTAGTAACGAAACACAATTTTGACAAATAGTTCAGGGAGTAAAAACATCTTTAACCCTTCTAGGAATTATAAGCATTTCACACATTTTATTTTCATTTCTCCTTCTCCTTCTCCTTCTCCTAACACTAGTTTATTAAATATTTTAAATGCTTATTATGGACATATTATATTTCATTGTATTATAAAAACTCCAATATTAAAAGAGAAAGGACATGTGTAGCATAATATTCTTCTTCTTTCCTAAATTTTTCATCTTCTATTTCTTCTATTGATAAATTGTCTTTTATATCTATATGTATTAAAGAATCACCATGTAAGATTCAAAAAAAGACATTGAGTATTTTGGCAAAAAATTCAAAATATCTCACAAAATATTAAAGTTTCCCAACTTTTAACTTTTGTAAAGATTAAAAGAATATAAGAGATGATAAAAATAAAAAGAGTACTAATTTGTTTTTTTTTAAATTGATGATAATAAGAATTATCTACAACTAAGTTTATTATTTACGTAAATTATTTGAGATTTTTTTTAAAAAGGGTTTATATAAAAAGTAAATTCTCATGAATATATTCTTATTAAAATAATTATAAATTATTATTATTAGTATTTTCTATTAATTTAAATATTAATTACAAAATAAAATATTTATATTATAAAAAGTAATTTCTAATATTCTTAAACTTTATGTGTTTTTTAAAATGATTAAAAGTGTATTAAATATGATTTTTTAATAGTATTTATATATATTTTTATATGATATAAAAATTACCAATTTTTAAATTTTTTAATTAAATATGTTCAATTTTTAAAATTTATATTTACATATTACTATTGTACAGTATTAGTTAAGAAGGTCTCTCAAGATGACCTCGACATGTGTAGCACAAGGATAATAAGCACAAAAACGTCTCCAATGAAGTGATACAATCGAGTAAGTCAACTAGGACTACCTCAATTCATTTAATTAGTCTAAATTTAATACATAAGTATAAGTATGAATAATCTCAACCTTAATCTATGATTAGTACCAGGAACACGTAGGCATGACAACAAGTGGGGTAGAGGCGGGTTTTGCTTCCCCTGTCTCCCGTTTTCGACTCACTTAATTATGCTCGCCTCTGATCTCGATCGGAGATAGAAATTTAGTCCTCACACCTATCCTATTGGGGTCAGATTTTCCTGTCCCGTTCCATTTTAGTTTTTGTAAATTTTAAAAATTATTTATTTAAAATATAAATTTTAAAAAATATCTAAAAATTTGAACATGACTTATAATATATATATATATATATATATATATATATATATCACAAAAATAGAGTACTAAAGATAATTTTATAGAGATTAAATATTTTAATATTAAATATCTTTTTCTTTTATATATTATTTTCTTATACTCAAATTAATATTTCTAATGTTACAAATTTTAAATTATTTTACTGATAAAGTATATTTTAGTTTATTATTTTTATATTATAAATGTATGTTAAAAAGTGTTTGATAATATATTTTTTTTATACATATTAAATATTATTTATCAATTTTCGAAACATATAATATAAAGTCTAAAATCCTTCCAAATGCATATCAAATGCATATTTAAAAACACTAATAAATACATAATTTCCAACTATTAATCCTTTAAAAGACACTATATAAAAGAAAAAAATTCCAAACAAATAAATATCAAATAATGTAATAATCATCTTCCAAATGAGAAGTAATGTCATTATCCATCAGTTCACCTACATAACTCAAAATAAAATGTATCACTGAAAAAGAAAATAAATAAAAGTACTTTCATGAGAGTAAACAAACAAATAAAGCAATATTCAAAGCAATTGAACAAACAAATGATTAGTACCTTCATCACTAGACTCCATTTTGTTGTATAAAGCAACATAGTCATCAACTAATTGAGAATTCACAACCCAAAAATAAAAAATGAAAAGGACATAAAACATACATTTAAAGAAGTATTTAAAGTATTACCATTATTTTCAGAACTTCATAACCAACTTCTAGCACACATCAAAGTCTCTAAAGTAGTATAATGAAGTCGACTAGGACGAGGACTTAATATTCAACCACCAGTGCTAAATGCAGATTGAGAAGCTAAAGCAGAGACAAGAATTGTTGGCATATTTCAAGTTCAAGTGTTGATGAAGTTCTCTCAATATATCATGAAGATTAAAGTTTTGATGATGAAGATTTAAAGTGCTCTAAACAACATTAAAGACTTGTGTCATCTCACAAAGGAAGGTTGCTTGATGGAAAAGGCAAGGCATAAAGGATGTTGAATGCTTTCAAGAGAGAAGATTGATGAATATTTTCTTAAGAGCTGGAGTTTCAAGTTTAGAAGTTTCTGTTTTGAGTAAGGATAAAAAGAGTAAGTCATAAATCCCATTCAAGACCATTTCAAACTTGAGAGCAAGTCGTTTTCTTGCAAAAACGTTTTTCTACGCTTTTAATCGATTAAGATACGAAGTCTAATTGGTTATTTCACTTAAAATTTGAATCAAAATTGTTTAACGAACAAAATAATCGATTAAGTGTTTTTGATAATCGATTATATTGATTATGGGTTAATATAATCGGTTATAGCCTTAATCTAGTCGATTATATCAGGCAAAATGAGTTTTCCAGTTTTTAACTCTGATATAATCGATTAAACCTTTTAGATAATCGATTAAATACGACGTTTTTGCGAATTCAATGCTGAATCAACCTAAGAATGGAAACTTTGAAGTATTTTCGAATTATAAAATGAAAGAGAATGTCTTAGGTTCAACACATATGATTAAACACAATATTCAAAGTGTTCTTGCTCTTTCAAGGTTGATCTAAGTCTTTGGAAGTGGTGATTCTGCTTAAGCTTTCAATCCAACACTCAATCAGGTGTTTTCTTTTACTATTTTTCTGAACGGGTATAATTCATCCCTTGGATCTGTTCTAAGGGAGGTGTGTTCATCTCTTGTGTGTCAAGAGAGGTGGGTATCATCCTCAGTGTGTCTGAGGAGGTGAGTTCATCCTTAGTGTGTCTAAGGAGGTGTTTCCTTTATCTTTATTTGTTATTGCATGAATTGGTGTTTGTAATTTCAATTAAAGATAGTGGGGGTGATCATCACGTGTTTATGGTGATTGGGAACTGGACGTAGGATTGACTAAATCCGAACCAGTATAAATCTCTGTGTTCTTTCTCTTTCCCTATCTTTTTATTTTATTGTGGATCATTCTATCAATTGCAATTCAAATTGCACTTATCACAGGTTAAGGAAAATCCCAATCTTGTTTTTAGAACAATTATTTAAAATCTGGAAAATTATTTTACATTGAAAAAGTTTATTAAAAATCCAATTCACTCCCCCTCTTGATTTTTACACTGTCATTATTTCTAACAAGAATAACTAATATATCTTTAGAAATTGATTGAAATTTTGGATTTTTGACTCCATTCAACTTCCACCACATTAGAATATCAAAATCAACTTTTCTTTGCAAAACCTCTTCCTCTGTATAATGATTTAACTCTGTTTTAACATAAGTACTTCTTGCTCTTTTCTTCCTCAAAATATACCTATCATACTCAATTAATGCATCACCAACAACATTAGTACTATCTCTTATTAGAGACTCATCACTAATGTCTTTATGCATTTTTTTTATATTCATTAACCAAGTCATAACACAACTGACGAATCATTATAACTTGAGCAAAAAATTCATGATCATACCAATTTTCATAATAATATTCAAGTAACTTCATTTTGTATCTAGGATCCAAAATAGTAGCAACTTCCATACTAGTATGAATGGCATTTCAATATTTATCAAATTTAAACAACATCTTCTCTGTTAGAATAATAGAACAGGTAAAACAAACCCAGAGGGAAGTGAACTGGTTCTTAATAAAAATTAAATCTTTTTCGAACTTAATCTTGTTAAAATAGAGTTTAACAAAAACCTCAATATAAATTTAAGTTTTTCTTGATTAAAACCAGAGTATAAAACAAATAAGTAGAATGTAAATGACAGTAGGGATAAAGAAAAATACACAAAGTATTTATACTGGTTCAGATAAAAGCAGATTCTACATCCAGTGATTTATCATCTCAAAAGAGAGTGATCTCTACTAACTATCTTAAAATAAATTTTACAACTTATAATGCAGCAGAATAAGTAAGATAGCAGGAAGAGTTACAAAGTCACCTCCTTTATGCAGAACAAAGGATGGACAATCACCTCTCTTGAACACATAAGAGATGAACAAACACCTTCCTTGAACACCACAGGGAATGAAGACACTGTTAATTAAAGACGGTAGTGTAAAAACCAAGAGGGGGGGTGAATTGGATTTTTAATAAACTTTTCTCTTTTAAATAAATTTCCAGATTTTGAAATTCTTTCAAAAACTAGGATGCGGATTTTTCTTAACCTTTGATTATTGCGGTTTGAATTTGCAATTGTTAATATGATCCACAATAAAAAGAGATAGGGAAAGAGAAAGAACACAAAGATTTATACTGGTTCGGATTAAGACAATCCTACGTCCAGTTCCCAACCACCACAAATGCGTGATGATCACCCCACTATCTTTAAATGAAATTACAAACACCAATTCATGCAATAACAAATAAAGATAAAGGAACACCTCCTTAGACACACTAAGGATGAAACATCTCCCCAGACACACTGAGGATGAGACCCACCTCTCTTGACACACAAGAGATGATCACACCTCCCTTAGAACAGATCCAAGGGATGAATTTTCCCATTTAATAAAAATAGTAAAAGAATACACCTGATAATAGTGCTGGATAGAAAGCTTAAGCACAATGATCACCACTTCCAAAGACTTGATCAAACTGAAGAGAGCAGGAAAGCGGTTTTGAAAAGCTAAGGCGCAGAAACACTTTGAATATTTTGTGTTTAATCAGATGTGTTTAACCTAAGACATTCTCTTTCATTTTATAATTCGAAAATGCTCCAAAGTTTCCATTCTGAGGTTGATTTGGTATTGATTTCGCAGAAACGACTCATTTAATCGATTATATAAAAAGCTTAATCAATTATATCATGTTTAAAAACTGGAAAACTAATTTCGTCTGATATAATCGATTAGATTAAGGTCATAATCGATTATATTAACCCAGAATCAATATAATCGATTATCAAAAACACTTAATCGATTATTTAGATTGTTAAACATATTTAATTCAAATTTTAAGTTAAATAATCGATTATCTACGTATCATAATCGATTAAAAGCGTAGAAAAACGTTTTTGCGAGAAAACACCTTGCTCTCTTGTTTGGGAAGGTCTTGAATGGGATTTATGACTTACTCTTTTTATCCAACACCCAAAACAGAATCTTCTACTCTTGATCCTTCAGCTCTTGAGAAAAATCTTCATCAATCTTCTCTCTTGAAAGCTTTGAATGCTCTTTATGCCTTTCCTTTTCTACCAAGCAACCTTCCTTTGTGAGATGGCACAAGTCTTTAATGTTGATTGAAACACTCTAAATCTTCATCATCAAAACTTTACGACTTCATAAAAGATCTGGAGAACTTCATTTACTCTTGGTCTTGAATTATGCCAACAGACACCTCCTTCGAATAACCACAAAGGATAAACACCTCCTTTGAATAACCACAAAGGATGAACAACACCTCTTTTGAAAACCTCAAAATATGAACACCTCCTTTGAATAACCACAAAGGATAAAACAAGTTTGAATATTAGCAGCAAAGCAACTTTCAATTTGATCTCTCTAGGTTCTTTTTGAAAGCTCAGACCCCTTATGTATTCATAGACAAAGAGGGGCGCAAGGTTTTGTAGAATAGGAAAAGGTTTTCTAAAAATTATTCAAACTAATCGATTATTTCTTAGGATAATCGATTATTCTAGAGAGAAAATTGAGTTCACAGAACAACATGAGATAATTGATTATTTAACTTATGCTAATCAATTATTGGTCAAGATAATAAATTATTTTGACGTTAGATGATTTTTACGAAAAACAAAAGCTTTTTGACAGTTTAAGAGAGAGTTGCGTGAATGATATGATCTTTAACATGATTCCTAACTATTACAAGCAAAAATATACACAGAATACAAGTTTAAAGCTTTTCACAAGACTCTAGGACTTGAACACTTCAATCATAGAGGTCCATCTTCCTATTTTAAAGCAACCATCATAAACAAACTTATCCTTTATATATATTTAAAGATCCCCATCTTTAGATTAACATTCTCTTCCATTTTTTTCAATCAATTCATTAGGAGAGACAATACCTTGAGTCAATGCCAATTTGATCTCAGATATATTATGAAAATATACATTAGCAGTTGGATGTTTAGTGGCAGAAAATAATTCAGTAATAGAATTGAACAATTTCAACTTTTCATAAAACATCCTTTGTGAATTGCCATTGTAAATTAGTTGGCAAAGAAGTATATTGAGAATCTCATTGCTTTAATAGACTAAATACATCCTCATATATTATGGCAGTTTCAAGCATTTTGTATATTAAATTCCATCTAGTTGGACAATCTAAAATCAAGTTCTTATTACAAGATATCCTCAATTGTTTTGATGTTTCCTCAAACTTTTCCTATCTTTTAGGTGTTACAATCCAATATGCTACACTGCTTTGAATCTTTTATACTCTATCCTTCACCACTTCCTGTTGACATATTTCAAGTTTAAGTGTTGATGAAGTTCTCTCAATAAGTCATTAAGATTAAAGTTTTGATGATGAAGATTTAAAGTTCTCAAACAAACATTAAAGACTTGTTTCTACCTCACAAAGGAAGGTTGCTTCATGGAAAAGGCAAGACATAAAGGATATTAAATGCTTTCAAGAGAGAAGATTGATGAAGATTTTCTCAAGAGCTGGAATTTCAAGTCTAAAACTTTATGTTTTGGGTGAAGGATAAAAAGAGTAAGTAATAAATCCCATTCAAGACCATTTCAAACTTGAGAGCAAGTCATTTTCTTATAAAAACGTTTTTCTACGCTTTTAATCGATTAAGATATGAAATCTGATCGATTATTTCACTTAAAATTTGAATCAAAAGAGTTTAACGAACAAAATAATCGATTAAGTGTTTTTGATAATCGATTATATTGCTTCTGGGTTCATATAATTGATTATGACCTTAATCTAATCGATTATATCAGGCAAAATGTGTTTTCCAGTTTTTTACTCTGATATAATCGATTACGCCTTTTAGATAATCGATTAAATACGACATTTTTGCGAATTCAATGTTGAATGAACCTAAGAAAGGAAACATTAAGCTATTTTCAAATTATAAAATGAAAGGCAACGTCTTAGGTTCAACACATCTGATCAAACACAATATTCAAAGTGTTCTTGTGCTAAAGTTTTTCAAAACCGCTTTCTTGCTCTCTCAAGGTTGATCTAAGTTCTTGAAAGTGGTGATCATTGTGCTTAAGATTTCAATCCAACACTCATCCGATGTTTTCTTTACTGTTTTTCTGAATTGGTAAATTCGTCCCTTGGATCTGTTCTAAGGGAGGTGTGTTCATCTCTTGTGTGTCAAGAGAGGTGGGAATCATCCTCAGTGTGTCTGAGGAGGTGTGTTCTTCCTTAGTGTGTCTAAGGAGGTGTTTTTGTTTATCTTTATTTGTTATTGCATGAATTGGTGTTTGTAATTTCAATTAAAGATAGTGGGGTGATCATCACGTGTTTGTGGTGAATAGGAACTGGACGTAGGATTGACTAAATCTGAACCAGTATAAATCTCTGTGTTCTTTCTCTCTTTCCTTATCTCTTTATTTTATTGTGGATCATATTAACAATTGCAATTCAAACTGCGCTTATTACAGGTTAAGGAAAATCCGAATCTTGTTTTAAGAACATTTATTTAAAATCTGGAAAATTATTTTAAAGGGAAAAAGTTTTCTAAAAATCCAATTCTCCCCCCCTCTTGATTTTTATACTGTCGTTATTTCTAACACTTCCAACCCATCTTTAACTATCAAATTCAATACATGTGCACAACAACACATATGTAGTAAATCTACATCCTTTAATAAAGTGTGTAATTGTAATTTATCTTTAATTTTGTTAATCATGGCATCATTTATGGTACAATTATCTAAGGTGATAGTGGACAACTTTGTGTCAATGTTCTAAACCATTAAACATTCAACTAATGCATTACAGAGTATATCACTTGTATGAGGAGCTAGAACATAGATGAACCTAACGATAATAAAATTCATATAAGATTCAATCATTTTATCATATGAAAATAAAATAAAATATGATTAGAAGAAATATTCGATAGCTTAAAAAGTGACTTTGTTAATTCCAAGAGTCATCAATGTAATCAGCAGTAACAACCATATACCCTATTCATTACTAAAAGTCCACATGTTTGATGTAATAACTACTTTTCCTTCAAAGTTATCTAATAACTGCAAAGTTATTGATCTCACAAAGTTATAGGTTTTGAATATTTCCTTTGTAATTGTATTTCTAGAAGAAACTTGAAATATTGGTTGAAGATCATATGAGTATCTCTTGAAACCAACATGATCCACAATTGAAAGTGGATATTCATGCAAAATAATTGCATATGCAAGCTCTTTTCTTGCATGCTCTGCATCATAAGTTAATGTGTCCAACTCTTGGTTACCTTGCATGACCTTAGGAGTAAGAAATGTTTGGTCTTTATTCCCTTCCATAATAATCTTTAATTGAAGACAACTATCCTTGTGCTGTCATAAATGCTTTGTTCGATTTTTTTTATTTTCCACCAAAAAGCTTCTCACGATAATTACATTGAGCCTTATCCTATCCTTTAATTTTAATCTTTTTAAAATATAGTCAAATCTTAATTTTAAGCCTATTTGATCCTAATTGTGTAGTTTCATCATGCTCATTTTCTTCTGCTGGTGGTGAACTTTATTTGGTGTAGTAGTAGGACCATTGATTAAAGGGTCCGAATTCTCTTTTGGCATTGGTTGATGTACTTGGATGTTCTAATATCTTCCATAACAAGAATTAAAATTTCTGCAATTACAAAAATAAAACGATTTATCTATCATGTTTCTCAATAATAACTTTTTTTAATTACCATAAAATTTCAATTTTAATAAAGAATAGTGAAACCCATAAAACGTGACATAACAAAACCTGAAAAGATAGACCCAAAACTAATAAAAAATCACAACAATGATACAATTTACAATGAAAACACTTTTAAAATTTAATTATGAAAAAAATCAAAATTAAGAAGATAAAAATAAGGTTTAATAGGCATTTTGGTCCCAAAATTTTGTGAAAATTTGCAATGTTTTCCCTCATTTATTTTTTTTCTCAATTGAGTCCTATATTTTATTAAAATCTGTCAATGTGATCCTTTCCATTAGATTAATGTGAATGGCGTTAACTGTGTGAGGACATGGCACATATTGTTGGCATGTGAATAATGAGAAAGTTGTACGAATTCGAACATGTCACCTCCATCCCCTTTTGACCCTTTTATATGTTAGGTTTGTTTCCCCTTTGTCATTCGTTCATGTGTTTCCTGCATTGTTATGTGTTGTCATCTTGCTGCGTTGTTGTGTGTGCTCCTTCTGATATTGTGTTGTTGTTGTAGGTTTGGATCTGGCCTTAAGTCATTTTGAATGGGTCGTTGCCAATCATCTTCTTCTGGTTGCAGCTTTAATGGAAACCCCAATGGTTGGGGTTTGGAAAAGCAATGCAGTTTTTGTCAAGGACGTGGGAGCAGGTTTGTGGATGCACCTATTTGTCATTGTGGAGATTTTGCAATAATGAGAATAGCTAGAACCCTGAAGAATGGTGGGAAGCATTTTTGGGGTTGTCCTAATTTCAAGGTTAGGTTTTTGTTTTGTTAAATTTAAATTTTTTTGTGTAATTTTGTATGATTCATTTTTATGAAGTTGAAAGTAGACTGGCATTGATGAAGTTCACGTATGCAATTTTTTCCAATGGTGCTTTGAAGATGGTGGAGATGAAAGAGAGGCAATTATATCAAGACAAAGGAAGGAGATATATACTCTAGAGAAATCTCTAAAGGAGTCCAGAAAATGGTTGTAGTTTTTGTATATAGTGGGTTCTTTTATTGTTGTAATTAACGTAATTATTGTGGTAGTGTTAGTGAAATTACCATAACTTTGTAATGGGGTTATGTTTGTATTTGATGAATAGTAGAGTGTTTTTGTATGTAATGGGTTCTTTTATTGTTGTAATTAATGTAATTATTGTGGTAGTGTTGGTAAAATTACCATAACTTTGTGGCTGGAGTTATGTTTGTATTTGATGAATAGTAGAGAAAACATGTATTGTGGTGGGTTATGTTCGTTGGCTTATGTTCGTATTTGATGTTTAGGGTAGAAGATGTGTAATATGTATTTTTGAAATGTAATTTTGAATGTTCAACTGATGCAATGAAGAGGAGATTGTTTATAATATTGCATCGTATGTACTTATTCAATATATGATGAAAAAATGACTTATAATTTTGTAATCAGGAATCACCAATGACCATAATACAACACTGCATAAAAGAAGAATGACTTATAATTTTATAATGAACAACACCAATGATGATGATACAACAATGTGCATAAAAGAAGACTCAATTATAATTTTGTAAGAAGTAATCAACACTGACCATGTATAGATAATAATTTTGTTTTTCAAAATACATTTGAATGATGTACGTACATCTGACTAATACATCAATATGCAACTGACTAATGCACATAATACATACATGTGATTTAATTATACTACAAAACATTGTTTTTCAAAAAGTGACAAAACATGAACGAATTTCATGGCTTCCAAATGGCAACCCTCCTATTGGGTCTAATTAGTCTTGTTCTTGTCGAGAAACATATTTTCCTTGCTGGTGCATTTTGAGATTGTTGAGAACATTGGGTTGGTTGAGGTGGTTCGGTTGGGCAGGGTGAGCTTGATGGTTGAGATGGTTGTGTTGATTAAGGTAGCGGACGTGGACTAGTTGAGCTCGATGGTTGAGATGATTGAGGTGGTTCAGGTGCAATTGAGCTTGATGGTTGAGATGGCTGGTCTGGTTCATCTGATTGAGGGGCTTCATGGGCTTTTTTTGGTGGGAGTTGTGGGCATCATTTCCTGTTGTGGCCAATCCCTTTACAAATGCCACATGTTTTGCATATACCCCTGCTGCTTAATTGTGTGTCATGCCTCTTTAATTCCCAAGGTTCCATCTTTCTCTTCTTTTTAGGTCTTCCAGGCATTCTCTTCCTAATTGGTGGCAGTACATCAGGGTATGTCGTTTTGCCCCACAGATGTGCACCATTAACTGGATAAATGATTGGGGCATAGGCGACTTCATATGTCTTCTTCTTGAAGCAATCAGGGATGTAGTTAGCTCCATTGATACCGAAAAACTTCATAGCAGACAATGCATGGCAGTAACCATCCGTTTTCTGCAGCTGCACTCCTTTGGGTCTAAGTTCACAACAAATTTGTCACCAAACATACTGGCATGCCTAACTTCAAACAATTTTTCACCAAACCAACTGTTACAAAAACAGGTCATGCATAAGTACATTTAGACATCTCAAAACAATATTTAAAAGAAATTGTAGTACTTTGGTATCCAAAATCTTGAGTCATGTGATTCCTTTTGCAGTCTAGTATTTAATTTTTGGGCAGATGGAACCTTCAAATGAGGATATCTTCAATCTATTCTTTGCCCATCTCTCCATCATGTAAACTCTAATTTCCTCTAGCATAGTTATGATGGGTTTGGCCCTGGCATTGACAATCACACTATTGAATGCCTCACTCATGTTGTTCACAACTGTGTCAGACATAAGATTACAATTAAAGCTGCATCTTGACCAATACTTGATTGAATAAGAAGGAAACATAATAAATACAATAACAAAAGCATGTACTGTAAAAGCATGAAGAATCTTAGTTATGAATACATGCCTAGGAGAAATTGTTCTTAGGTGTTCGAATGCGTCAACATTGACCTCTTTAATTTGCAGCATGACCCTTTCCCATACTTGTGGATACGTGCTTGTTGTTGCCTTCCACATTAGACTTTTAAGTTTTTTTCCTGGAAATTTCTTTTTGAAGTTGGAATACAAATGGCGAACACAGAACCGTTGATCAGCTCCAAGTAAAAGTTCTTGTATTGCCGACAACAAACCCTTACACATAAGTTGACAACATATAAGACATTATATAAGACATCATATCAGTGCATAGAAAATAATAAAAAATGCAGTACATACCTTTTGTTGGTCAGACATAAATGTGTATGAGGCACAAAGTGAAGCACCCACCAAGTCTTTAATTAATAGTTCTAAGAACCATGACCATGATTCCTTGTTCTCTCCCTCAACAAAAGCATAAGCTACTGGAAGCATTTGCTCATTAGGATCCCTTGCCACTGCAGTTAAAATTTTCCCTCCATACATCCCTTTACAAAAACAACCATCCAAGCCAATAATAGGTCGACATGACTTAAAACTGTCTTTGTAGGCTTTCAAACAAACATAGAATCGTTTGAATATTGTCAGACCATCAGCATCATCCACTTTAACTTTGACCGTTGATCCAGGATTTGATCTCAATAACTCATGTGCGTAATCTTAAATTCTTTTGTATTGGTCTTCAAATGAACCTTGCACACGTTTTGATGCTATTAGCATTGCTCTATGTGCCTTAGATGTGGTAATACTTGTGTTCCATTTCTTCATACATTTGTTATGTATGTCACCAATCTTGACATTCAGATTTTGTCTTAGAGTATACTCCAACCTGCCACTTAACCATTTAGTACTAAGCAAATGAAGTTTGAATTCTCTACTACAAATATGTATATCCACCAGTTTCCTTAGTTGCCAACTATTGGTTGATGGCAATTTCCCACAATAGGCAAACCAATTACAACTCCCCTGACCCCTATTGCACCTCACCCTTACTCTCCTACTATCATTCTTGACCATTTTCAAGTTCCTACCAGAATGAACAGCGTAGGTTCTTATGGCATCATTGAAATGTTCCTTATCAATAAAAAATGTTCCCACTTCCCACTTAAAATCTGCCATATTGTTTGGCATTTTAAAAGTACTAAAACTATCAGTACTTGCTTGCCTTTGGTCATCTTCATCAATGTCTTCCCCACTATACCAATCATCAGAATTCCAATCACTATCTGACAGTCCTCTGTCATTAATGTCATGACTAGAGATATCATCATCACCCAATGATTGCAAATGATTTTCAAGATCTGGTTCAAAATTTTCCACGGGTGCTTCAGGTGCCTTTCTTGTTCTTTTCCTCTTTCTCTTGTAACTATTACTTTCCTCATTCACATCTTCTTCAAAGACCACATCAACTCCCACACTACCTTCATTACTGAGTTCATTTTCAACATCATATTCCATAGCCACATCCACAAGTTCTTCAGAATTTGAATCTTCATTAGGGTCTCCTAACCAAGAACAATCTTCAGAAACATCCTTAACCTCACCATCCTTCCCATTATGAGTCTGCCCATCAGTCTCAACACCGTTCTCATTCTCAGCCTCACCCTGACTCTTAACCTTAGCATCCTTCCCACTCTCACCCTCAACCTGATCCTCACAATCCTTTTCACTCTGAACCTCATGTTAGAAATAACGACAGTGTAAAAATCAAGAGGGGAGGGGTGATCACTTCTTGAAAACTTGATTTTCAAATCCTTTTCATTTTGAATAACCTTGGCAAATTTTCTAAATTCTTTGAAAGCATCACTTTTAGATGAAAGAAAAAGAGTCCAAGTAAATCTAGAGTAATCATCAACAATCACAAGAGCATAATAATTGCTACCAAAACTTTTTGTTCTAGAGGGACCAAATAAATCCATGTGCAATAATTCTAAAGGTTTAGAAGTGGAAACAACATTTTTAGATTTAAAAGAATTTTTGGTTTGCTTCCCTTTTTGACAAGCTGCACATATTTTGTTCTTTTCAAAAATCAGTTTTGGAAATCCAATTACTAACTCTTTTGATATGAGTTTACTTAGATGAGGCATATGAATGTGAGCAGCTCTTTTATGCCATAACCATAGATCTTCCTCTTTAGTAACTAAACAAGATAAATTACTAGATGTAGATGCACAATCAATATCAATTAAATAAATATTATTATGTCTCTTACCAATGAGGGCGATTTCATTTGAGTCCTTGTGATGAATTTTGCAAAGATCACTATCAAAAGTTACCTTTAAACCTTTATCACAAAGTTGACTAATGCTTAACAAATTGTGCTTCAACCCATCAACAAGAAGAACTTCATGAATCTTTAAAGACTCTCCAATAAATCCACTACCAATGATCTTTCCCTTGTTGTTGTCTCCATAGGTTACAAAACCTTCTTTTTTCTTTTTGAAGCTTTTGAATTTGCTTTTATCACCCGTCGTGTGTCTTGAACAACCACTATCAAGATACCATAAAGACTTCCTAGACTTGGGACCAACCTGCATCATAAACAAAAATATTTAGGTCCCCTAAAATCACTTATTAGGGTCCTCATGGGTTAGAAACAATTTTTCCTTTGGGAACCCATTTGTATTTCCCATTAGGAACACTAAAACGTCTAATATTGCATTTATTTACCGAATGACCTTTATGCATACAATAAAAAAATGTAGGAACATTTGTTTTTCTTGAGAAATATGCATTTTTAGAAACCTTCTTTGTAGGAACATTGGTTTTCTTTGGGTAAATTATATTTTCAAAAACCTTATTTGGGTTAGACGTTTCTCCTTTTACAAAAACAGTTTTGGAAGGTTTATGATTAAATCTGAAATTATAGCCAAGTCCTTCTTTTTGATATAAACCTTTTTGCACATTTAAAACTTCATTTAAATTTTTATTTCCCATGGTAATTTTTGAAAGAGATGTTTCAAGATAAGATACTTTATTTGCAAGAACATTACAATTTTCGCAAATAGGAATTTTTGTTTTGCATTTGCAAGGAATTTTTGCTTTTTCTAAATCTTCTTTCAAAACCTTTTTTACTTTTTCCAAATCAATGATTTTCTTTTCAAGACTCTTATAGTCATTTTTTAATTTATTATGAAAAGAAGTAAGTTTTTCAGATTTTTCACATAAATCACGAAACTCTTCAAGTAATTCATCATAATTATTTGGAAGACCGAAATCACTTACCTTGCTACATGTGGATTCAGCATCATCATCCGCCATGAGAAAAATGTTTGCTTCTTCTTCCGAGTCACTTGCATTTTCAGAAGAACTCGCTTCATTATCTTCCCAAGTAATTTATGCCTTCTTTTTCTTCTTGTCAAAAGCCTTTTTGTGTTTCTTTGCTTTTTCTTCATCTTTCTTGATGTTGGGACAATCCGACTTCAAGTGTCCCCTTTTTCCACAACCATAACATTTAAAGTTATCAAGAGAATTTAGATTTTCAACTTTCTTACCTTTCCTGAAGTTCCCTTTGTTTTTGCTTTTGATGAACTTCTTGTATTTCTTGACAAACAAGTTGATATCACTACATTCAAGGTTGTCATCTGAATCACTACTCTCATCATTGTAGGATTCAGCTTTAAGAGCAACACCTTTCCTCTTGACGTCTTCTTCTTCTCCTTTGAAGCGTCTAAGCTCAATTTCATGTTCTCTAAGCTTTCCAAAGAGAGTTTTCATGTTCATGCTTATGAGATTTTTGGATTCAGTGATAGCCATTACCTTGGGTTGCCATGTCCTGTCCAAAGATTTTAATATTTTCACATTTAATTCCTCGATGTCAAATTTCTTACCTAACGCCTTGAGGTGATTTACAATGTGAGTAAATCTTTTCTGAACGTCATAGATGGTTTCCCCTTTGCTAATACAGAACATCTCATACTCTTGAATCAAGGTGTTTTTCCTTGATCTTTTGACATCCTCTGTTCCTTCATGTGTGACTTCAAGAGTGTCCCACATCTCCTTTGCTATAGTGCAATCAGACAACCTGTAAAACTCATCAACAGTTAAAGCAGATGATATCATATTGCATGCCCTTATATCGCATTGATACTCGTTGTACTCATCCTTCGTCCAACTTGCTCTCACTTTGGGTACCTGCACTTCATTAACAACAGTCATAGGAATATATGGACCATTTACAACTGCATCCCAAACGCCTTGATCATTAGACCTAAGGAAAATCTCCATCCTCTTTTTTCAAAAAGAATAATTTTCACTAGTAAAGAGTGGTGGTCTATGAATAGATGCACCTTTAGTAAAAGATTGATTTTTGCCTGTCATAAGGATCTTGATTTTGAGTAATTTTCAAAAACCAGCTCTGAGGCCAATTGTTAGAAATAACGACAGTGTCAAAATCAAGAGGGGGGTTGAATTGGATTTTTAAGAAACTTTTTCCTTTTAAAATAATTTTCCAAATTTTAAATAAATGTTCAAAAAACAAGATTCGAATTTTCCTTAACCTGTGATAAGCGCAGTTTGATTTGCAATTGATAGAATGATCCGCAAAAAATAAAGAGATAGGGAAAGAGAAAGAACACAGAGATTTATACTGGTTCGGATTTAGCCAATCCTACGTCCAGTTCCCAATCACCACAAACACGTGATGATCTCCCCACTATCTTTAATTGAAATTACAAACACCAATTCATGGAATAACAAATAAAGATAAAGGAAACACCTCCTTAGACACACTAAGGATGAACCACCTCCTCAGACACACTGAGAATGATTCCCACCTCTCTTGACACACAAGAGATGAACACACCTCCCTTAGAACATATCCAAGGGATGAATTATACCCGTTCAGAAAAAACAGTAAAAGAAAACACCTGATTGAGTGTTGGATTGAAAGCTTAAGCACAAAGATCACCACTTCCAAGAACTTAGATCAACCTTGAGAGAGCAAGAAAGCGGTTTTGAAATCTTTAGCGCAAGAACACTTTGAATATTGTGTTTTATCAGATGTGTTGAACCTAAGACATTCTCTTTCATTTTATAATTCGAAAATACTCCAAAGTTTCCATTCTTAGGTTGATTCAGCATTGAATTCTCAAAAACGTCGTATTTAATCGATTATCTAAAAGGTTTAATCGGTTATATCAGAGTTAAAAACTGGAAAACTCATTTTGCCTGATATAATCGATTAGATTAAGGCCATAATATCGATTATATGAACCCAGAAGCGATATAATCGATTACCAAAAACACTTAATCTATTATTTTGTTCGTTAAACTATTTTGATTCAAATTTTAAGTGAAATAATCGATTAGACTTCGTATCTTAATCGATTAAAAGCGTAGAAAAACATTTTTGCGAGAAAATGACTTGCTCTCAAGTTTGAAATGGTCTTGAATGGGATTTATGACTTACTCTTTTTATCCTTCACTCAAAATAGAAACTTTTAAACTTGAAACTCTAGCTCTTGAGAAAATCTTCATCAATCTTCTCTCTTGAAAGCTTTTAACATCCTTTATGTCTTTCCTTTTCCATCAAGCAACCTTCCTTTGTGAGATGACACAAGTCTTTAGTGTTGTTTAGAGAACTTTAAATCTTCATCATCAAAACTTTAATCTTCATGACTTATTGAGAGACCTTCATCAACACTTTAACTTGAAATATGCCAACACCTCATCCTCACTCTTAGTACCCTTCCCACTCTAGCCCTCAGCGTAATACTCACAATCCTTTCCACTCTCAATATTAGCCTCACTCTGAGTACCCTTCCCACTCTTACCCTCAGCTTGATCCTCATAATCCTTTTCACTCTCAACCTCAGCCTCACTCTCAGTACCCTTCCTACTCTTACCCTCTACCTCAGCCTCCTCAGACCCATTACCCTCCTTAGCCACATTACCCTCCTCAGACCCATTACCCTCCTCAGCCACATTACCCTCGTAGAAATCAGGTTCAGAAATCATGTGTACCACAAATAAATGTACTTGACCATGTATTTTTGCAATATTGGTCATATCAATGGCACCCTTGTCATCAACCAAGACATTCAACTTATCTTGCAATCCACCAGTAGAGTACCACAATTCCTTCATTGTAATATACCCCATGTCATTAAGAATACCTAAAATCTCGAAATAACTCCATCTATCTGGGTCACATGACCATATGGATGACTCCCCAACATATTTAACTTCCCTAACATTTACAAACTCTCCCCCATGGTGGACCATTGTTTCAAAGAAACCCTCGTACATAGCTAACAATGCATAAATATTAATAGCAACCTGTCAAATATAGATATACAAACATAAACAACTAAAATTACAAAACAGTCCACCATACACTGAAAACAACTTTGGTACCACAAAAAAAGCAATTTTTGGACCACAGAGAGAACAAATAGTTCGACATGGTGGGACACCTAAACCCTAATAAAGTCACAAAGTGCATTCAAAGTACCGAATCAAAATCTTAAAGGCACAAAAACCCTAATAAAACAATACTTTCATACACCCATTAACCCCCCACACCAAACTCGACAACAACAATCAGATAATCATAAAAGGGCCATCAACACTAACCTTACAGACGAAAGAATGATCACCATACAATGAAAACAACTTTGGGACCACACAAAAAGCAATTTTGGACCACAAAGAGAACAAATAGTTCGACACGATGGGACACCCAAACCCTAATAAAGTCACAAAGTGCATTCAAAGTACCAAATCAAAATCTTAAAGGCACAAAAATCCTAATAAAACAACACTTTCATACAACCATTAACCCCCACACCAAACTCGAAAACAACAATCAGATAATCATAAAGGGGCCAGCGACACTAACCTTACAGACGAAAGAACGATTCACTGTCTACCTCTACTGACGAATGAACAACTGCTCTCTAACTACACCCACTACAGCAAATCGATCTCTAAAAATTCGACAACGGCGTCACCAACTCCACGGGCTGCGTTACGTCTAACCCTCTCTCTAACTCCATTGCTCACCTTCGACTCATATGAATGAATATCCAACGTTTTATTCTTCTTCTAATATAATATATAACATAATTATAATTATAATTATTAATCTTTTGGAAAAAACTAATTACTTTGACACGTCACTATATCAATACAAAAAAAAAAATCCAACTAATTACAAAATGACACATGTGTGCCACGTCCTCACATAGTTAACGTCGTTCACATTAATCTAACGGAAAGAATCACATTGACAAATTTTAATAAAATATGGGACTCAATTCAAAAAAAAAATAAACGAGGGAAAACATTGCAAAATTTCATAAAATTTTGGGACCAAAATGCCTATTAAACCTAAAAATAAAATAGAAAAATAAAAATAAAATAGTACTAGAAAATGAAAATAAAATAGAAACAAAAATAAGCATACATAAACTAGTATACAAAAGCAAGAAATTTGTGCAAAATTATGCAAAAAGTTATGTATCTAACCATAAATGTAATAAATTAGTCACAAAAAGATTGCAAATTATACCAAAACTTGGTAAAGATAGACTATAAAATTAATAAAAAATTACAACAATTATACAGTTTACAACGAAGACACTTTTAGAAATTATGAAGAAAATCAAAGGTAAGAAGATGAAAAAAACAAAATATAAATAAAATAATATTAGAAAATGAATAAAAGTTAAGAAAATGAAAATAAAATAGAAATAAAAATAGGCATACTCAAACTAGTATACAAATGTAACAAATATGTGCAAAATTGTGCAAAGGGTTATGTATCTAACCATAAATGTAATAGATTAACCAGAAAAAAATAAATCCCTCCAATGAAGTCCTAACCAAACATCCTAAATTTCAGATAATAAAATAGTGATAAATGTTATTAAGATCAATGCACAATATTAAAAAATTGATAAAGATGCAAAGAACTAACCTTATGTGTTTGCCAAATTGGTTGAGGGGGACTAAGAAAAGTAAATGTGTGGAGGACTGGAAAAAGAGAAGAGTATATTGAACTGGTTGAAAAGATTGAGGAAGTTGAAGGACTGAGTGAAAGGTGGAAAAAAAGAGAAGAGTGTGGAACAAATATTAAGAATAGGGTTACAGAGAAGACACGATAACCCTTTGTTATGAAAAGTAAAAAGAAACACTAAGAAAGAATAGAATTAGTTTTAGGGTTTAGATTTAAATTTAAAGATAGGGCGGGGATGGGTATGAAGGCATGGTGGGATTGCATTACCCATCCTCGATCTCAAACTCGACTTTTTTAAATTGGAAAACCCGAACCAAAACCCGGTTAACTCAGTTTTTTCACGTGAAACTCGGGACAGGTACAGTTCGGTCCCCACGGGTGCGGGTTTAATTGTCATCCCTAGGAACACACCAGTACTACCCAAATCCAAACCTAAGAAAGGGCCCAAACTGGTGAGAAGCTTATCATAGGTAATATAAATAGACACATATTCCAAGGTGTGCACTATTTATTAATTACATTGATTCTTAATTGTGATGTTTTTTTTACTTCAAAGTCAAACTGTAATTTGCAGGCACCCTTTGTATGCTCAGATCAATACTAGAGAGGATCTTGGTTGAAGCTTAAGAAGACTCCATCTATAGTTCATAATGATAAAATTGTTTTATATCTATTGTCTCAGTTCCTTGTAAGAACATTTTTGGTTCTCATTGTGGGGTTGAGTTCAATGTCATGACAAGATGGTTTCAACTCGAAATATGATTAATATTGAGAAACAAGCTATAGAGACCCATGAAGCTAAAATAAGATAGTTAACATTGTTGTTGGAGCTTAGAAAGGAAATAAAGACTTTAAAAATAAAGAATGAGGAGGACATGAAGGCTTTAAGGGAAGAGAATGCTCAAATTCGTCAAAGGTTAGAAGAAACTCGTATGACCTTTAACCCGAGGTCAGAGGATAGCAAAAGGACAAAGGAGACCTTTGAAGCATTACATTTACCATTAACTTCCAGGGTACATGAGCTCAATAATAGCCGGAAGAACAACACCTGGTGCCATGCTTCGACACATTCTTCTAAAGGAGCACACACCTTACGCATGCACTCTTTTGTGGAGGGTATGTATTCGATAATGTGTCGAGTTTCTCTAACATCCTTGAAAGGCACGACTCTTTGCTAATTCACGCAGTTGCCTCCCAATTTGATTGATTGTTTGGATACCTTGATAGCTAAGTTTGCAGTGTAGTTCGCCATAAGCTGACCTCACCATTTGACTTTAATTGTGTTAATTAACATACAACAAGAGAAAAAGAAATCTCTCATAGACATTAATGGAGCATTTTGGAAAGGTAACTATTAATATCCAGAATGTCAAATTTGAGGTCGCCTTTGATCACTTGGTTACAACCCTTAAGCTTAGGTATTTTTCTAATTGCTCATGTAAGAAACCGAGAAATGACTTGGATGAGTTAATGAGGAGGAAGGTGAAATTCACATAACTAAAAGAGTTGATAGATTTTGTAATCAAGCTAAAGCAAAAGGACAAGCTGATAAGAGAAGTTCCAATAAGATAAGATCCCAAAGTATCAATACTCTTGATAAAAAGAGTCACATGGGGTCCCTAATTCTTTCAATACACCCCCTCAATGGAAATAGATCAACAATCATGGAGGAGGCCTTGAATATAGAGCTTATTTCAGCAATAAGAAAGGTTCGTACTGCCCCAAACGCGTACAACAGCAAGCACTGCCGATACCATAGGAATTATGTGTTGAAATGCAGAAACAAGATCTAAATGGGGGGGGGAGGGGAGGGTGAATAAATCTTTCATTTCCAAATTTGATATATTGAACAATGATGCAGATTGCAAAACCCAAAATTCAATGCAGTGTAGAACTAAAAATAGAGAGGTGCACAAATAATTTATATTGGTTCACTCTTTTTGCAAGAGCTACATCCAGTTACCCAACCACAAATTAACTTCCACTAATCACAAAGTATTTTTACAAGTAATTACAACCCTAGTAATGCCTAAGAAACGCCAAGATCTTAAGTCTTGAACCCTACAAGGCTTGATTCTCAACCACTACAAAACCCTACTGCAGATATCATGGATAACCCTAATCCAAAAGAAAAACAAACAAGAAAAACAAGGATTGACATCACCTAAACAGATTACAATCAAAGACAAATTCAGAATCAATGGTTGATTTCTTATGCTACTCTCACAACACAATTTAATGATCAAAATTCACAGTTCTTGGATTGCCCACAAAGATCTTCTTGCTCAGAAATACTCTCTCTCAATTCGTCTTTCAAAAAGTATGAAAAAAGATTGTTTTAATTTTCATAGTTAAAACTATTTAAATGAGAGAGGTTTTTAATAAAATTGATAATTTTAACAGATTAAGAACTCAACTTAATCTGTTAATTTTACTTAACAGTAAAATTAATGTATTAGTTCAAATTTTTAATATACTAAAACTTATCAAGACAATTTTCAAGCTAAGCCAATGTTAATTAATCTATTGAAAATTATTCTCAACATATTAATAAATTTGTCTAAAAAGTATTCAACATGTTAAGCATTTTTAACACATTAAACTGATGTTTTAATCAATTAAAAATACAGCTAAAGTCAATTCTGATACTTTAGACGCATTTTAACATATTAACGTGATCTTTTAATCTATTAAAATCATACAAATGATCAAGATAATTTCTGAGATAGTTTGTATCAAGAAATCCAAGACAATGAAATGATCATGTAATTGACTAAATTAGAGATGCTTACATAGCAAACTAGAACAAAAAAATACAGATTCTCAAGTCTTCATAGGCTTCAAGCGTCATCACCAAGGAGGTTGACTTCATCAAATCTTCAAAAGCTTTGACAAGAAAGCTCCAATCTCATCAATCTCCCCCTCTTTGATGAAGGCAACTGAACACAACCCTCTGGGATGCTATCCCATGTAGGGCTTGAAATAACAAGAATATAAGGCAACTACATACATCATTATGTCAAATTGCAACAACAAAACACTGGATATTATAGCATCACAAAACACTGCATACTGTAGCATCACAAAACACCTAATCGCATAGGCATACACAATACAAGTTTAGTGCCAATAACAGTATAATAAAGCATATAAAATTATGAGAACACAACCCCGTAATAACAACAATAGCAGTACCGAATAACAACAATACCTACAAGACAACAACATAAAAAAATAAAAACAACATAACACGCAATTGTCCCCCTTTGACTTCATCAAATGGAAAGATATACTTGAGAAAACATATAGTACTAACACATTAAAAACACAGAGTAATAAATTAAAGTTGTTCAATACATAGCCAAATATAAGTCAAATTTAAAAGCTTCGAAAATGAAATTAAAAATAGATGCAATGTAGATTAATGAAAATGCATTATGCTTATGCTTATGCATATGCATCTGCTCCAGGAAAGTGAAATGACTCTAGTTTGTCGTAGAGCTCTTCAAGTTGGTTATCAACATGTTGAAACCGAGCAACACAAACTTCATGATGCATCTTCTGATCTTAAGAAAGCTTGTCCATTTGAGTGATCAACAACTTTTCAAATGGAGATAGAGGAATGCCACAGTCAATAGGAGGAACATATGGAATTAGTGCATAATTTTTAGTCTCTGTTGTAGCATCTGTATTGTTTAAACATGCTCCATCAGCTCCAGATTAAGCTTTTTCAACCTTAAAGGACCACTTATTATTCACCTTTAAGAAGCCCATCTTTTGGAGTGTTGAGTTAGAAATTTCATCGGTTCCCATGACCGATTCAGAAAGTTCACTTTCCAGGTCAACCCCAGAATGTACAAGAATCTTAGAAAGCATAATAGCATAGGAAAACTTATAATCTAGTAGGCATGCTGATTTCTACATATGCTTCTTCAAAACAAGAATCCAATTACTTTTTAATTTGTTAATAATGCAGTACATTAGAACAAGGTTATCTTTTGTCAATAGAGCATGATTACTCTCCTTGGGAGTGATCTGCCACACTAAAATAAGGGCCAACAACCTTTCCTCTATCTTCTTCCTCCAGCATGAGGTGTCTTCGCATTAGCTGTAGGGTTCCTTAAACAAATCGTATAAAATTGAATCTTGTTAAAATTTTCTGCAGCACTTGTGTTTACCTTTGCCAACAACATCCCATCATTTTTCAGACTCGCAATTTGTTTCCATTGAGAGGGAGTTTTCTCAATACTCACTCCCTTTATCTCAGATTTCAAAACAACAACATTAAAGTCCAAGTTAGTGTAAACTACCTTTACAGAATCTGGATAGATTGAACCATTCAGCTCTAAGCATGTTTAAAGATGCAGATGCAGATGCTTTACCAGCTTCCTTAACCCTTCAAACTTTTCTTCTTTCAACCAAGAAAACTTAAGCATCTTCGAAATGTTCACATGCTTTCTACTCATTTCTTTCAAACAACTATATTAGCTCCTCATTCCTACTCTTCAGTCAAAATTGAATTGATATAGTCAAATATACAAAACACTCTTCAGTCAATAGGAAACAATCACATGTTCAATTTAAAACAAACATTTACATTGGTAAAACCTCATTCACTATGTAGTAACAAAGTGTAATCTAAAATGAGTACTGACAGTACAAAGAAAATTAACCTATTATTTCGATAAAAGAACAGATTAAAAACTGAGAACAACAAACAACTAAACAAATTTAACATCCTGAAAACACAAAATAACAAACTA
Source organism: Lablab purpureus (assembly GCA_030347555.1). Taxonomy (NCBI): domain Eukaryota; kingdom Viridiplantae; phylum Streptophyta; class Magnoliopsida; order Fabales; family Fabaceae; genus Lablab; species Lablab purpureus. The sequence goes on along the minus strand of CM059261.1, from coordinate 13,271,240 downwards.
AAAACTACATAATAGAGAATAATGCAGATTATACAATGTTAGACACATCCAAAATGCCTAATGCAGTTCTTAAAAAAATTAAATTTGTCTCTGGATAAAGGTTTTGTAAACAAATAAGACAGTTGATTGTTAGTGGCAATAAATTTAATTTCACAGTCATCTTTTAAAATATGGTCCCTCATAAAGTTATGTCTAATTTCAATGTTTTTGGTTTTAGAATGTTGGATTGGATTCTTTGTCAAATTAATTGCATGTGTATTATCACACCTCAAGGGTACTTGACCAATATTAACACCATAATCTTGCAGCTACTGCTTGAGCCAAATGATTTGTACTCATCCACTTCCAATATTTATGTATTCAGCTTCTACAGTGGATAAAGCAACACATGTTTGCTTCTTGTAGCTTTAAGATACAAGACTACTTCCAAGCATGTGACATGTTCCATTGGTGCTTTTCCTGTCTAATTTGCACCCTGCAAAAGAAGAATTAGAAAATCCAACCAAAGACATAGCAGTGATACTTCCTTTCAAGTATTTCAAGATTCTCTTGGTAGCAGTGAAGTGTGATTCCTTTGGGCATGATTTAAATGTAACACATAAGCACACACTAAACATAATGTGAGGCCTACTAGTTATCAAATAAAGAAGATAACTAATTAACCCTTTGAATTTTGTAGGATCCACATTAGATCTTTTCTCATCTGCATCAAGGTAGCAATTTGTGAATGTTGGTGTTGCAACTTCCTTGCGATTCTTTATCTCAAACCTCTTAAGTAAATCAACACAATACTTTGATTGATATAAGAATATTCCCCTACTCATTTTCTTAATCTGCAACCTCAAGAAGAATGATAGTCCCCCATCATAGGCATCTCAAATTCACCTTGCATGGCTAACACAAACGCTAGACACAAATTGTCATCAGTAGATCCAAAAATGATGTCATCAATAGACACTTGAATTAGAATAACATCATTATTAAACACTTTTAAGAAAAGATTTTTATCAACCTTGCCACATTCAAAGCCTTTAAAGAGAAGAAAATTACTTAACCTCTCATACCATTGCCTAGGTGCTTGCTTGAGTCCATAGAGAACCTTTTTTAACTTGAATACATGGTCTGGTGGCTGTGAGACAAACACCTCTTCCTCAATGTAGCCATTCAAGAATTCACTCTTAACATCTATTTGAAAGAGCTTGAAGCCACACATGGAAGCATATGCAAGTAATAGTCTAACAACTTCCAATCTTGCCACTGATGCGTAGGTTTCTCAAAATCAATCCCTTCCTCATGATTGTATCAGTTTGCATCAAACCTTGCCTTGCTTCTTGTGATGATTCCATGTTCATCCATTTTATTCTTTGAAACCCACTTTGTTCCAATGACATTCATATGTTCAGTTTTAGGAACAATAATCCTAACCTTATTTCTAACAAACTTGTTCAGCTCCTCATGCATTGTTGAAATCCAGCTTTCATCCAACAAGGCCTCATCAATGCTTTTGGGTTCAACCTGTGAAACAAAAGTCATTGTATTACAAAAATTATTCAAAGAGTGTCTAGTAGTTATCCCCTTTGTTCAATTGACCAATCATATTATCAATGGAAAGATATTTGGGTATCCTCCACTCCTCAGGAAGTTGATTTTCATCTTCTTCTTTTGTACCAGCACATTGGTTATTTAACAGGTTATCTAGTTCATTTAGCAGATTATCCTAACGATTTAGCATATCATCAAAACCATTTATCAAACTAGAATTCTGCTGATTGGGCAGAATTGGTTGATCATCATCACGTGTAAAAAACTTATGCAATGTACAACCACCGGATTAGCTTCATCAAATACCACATGCACAAATTCTTCAACAGTTAAATGCTTTTTATTGTAGATCCTATTTTCATGGTTATTTGTTGAATATCTTAGAAAAATACCTTCATCAGCCATAGGATCAAACTTACCAATGTTCTCTTTGCCATTTATTAAAACAAAACACCTGCATCCAAAAACCTTAGATGACTTATGTTAGGTTTTCGACCCTTAAACAATTCATAAGGAGTTCTTTTTAAAATAGGTTTAATGAGCACTATATTAAGAATATAACAAGTTGTATTAACCGCATCGACCCAAAAATAATTTGGAATAGAGGATTCATTTAACATGGTTCTAGCTAACTCCTCTATGACCTATTCTTTCTCTATACCACTCCATTTTGTTGTGGAGTCCTAGGTGTAGAAAAATCATGTTTAATGCCATGTTTAACAAAAAGAGTCAAATTTCTCATTACGAAATTCCACACCATGATCACTCCTAATGGAACTAATGCAAACATTTTCCCCATTTTGTAAAACATTGGCAAGTCTTTTAAAGGCTAAATAGGCATCATTCTTAGATACCAAGAATAGAGTCCATGTAAACATAGAGAAATCATCTATAGTGATAAATTTATAATAATTTTCACCAAGGCTTGTAGTTCGAGAAGGACCAAAGAGATCCAGGAGAAGATATTCAAAGGTTCTAGAAGTAAACACAAAAATTTTCATTTTAAAAGATGTCTTGACTTGCTTACTCATTTGACATACATCACATATTCTATCCTTTTCAAACTTAAGCTTTGGTAGTCCAACAATAAGTTCTTTTGCAACAAGTTTGTTAAGATGTTGCATATGAATATGTGCAAACCTTTTATGCCATAGCCAAGGATCTTCATCTTTTGCAAGGAAACAATCAATCCTAGAATAAGCATTGTCTAGATAAACCATATAAATGTTTTCGGTGCTATTACCAACCAGCAAAGTTTTTCCAGATTTGGCATCACAAATAAGGTAATGTTTTGACTCAAATCTTTTAAACCTTTATCACAAAGCTAACTTATGCTAAGAAAATTACGCATAAAACCATCAACTAAAAGTACATCATTAACCATGATTGAGTAGTCTCCTCTAATGCTTTCACTCCTAAGAATTTTCCCTTTATTATTGTCACCGTATGTGACATGTCCAACAACCTTTAATTGCAACTTTTCAAACTTTCCTTTATCACCAATCATGTGCTTAGAACACCCACTATCAAGGTACCAAACTAGCTTTCTTGAGTTCATAACCACCTGCAAAACAAATCAAAAGAGAGAGTGCAGTACCCTTATTAATTTGGGTCCAAGGGGGTTATCTTTCTCACATTTGGCACCCATTTCTTTTTACCATAAGGAATATCATACTTTTTAACTTTATAAGTTCTCGCACTATATCCCTTTTGCATGCAATAAAAGCAAGTGATGAAAGGGGTGCAATTCTAGTTTTTATATGTAAAAGAGTTTTGGAACTTCTTTTGTTTTCAAAACCAACACAATATCCTAAACCATCTTTATCAATTACATATCTTTGAGAACCTAAGATTGCATCTGGATTAGCCTTTTCCATAGTCAATTTTGAGCATGTTTTTATAAAATAATGATTTTTCTTTGTACCATAATACAATTATCACAATTCTTATTTAAATCATGCTTATTTTTAGATGCATTTATCAGTTTTTCAAAATCAGATTTAGTCTGTTCCTGTTGTTTTTCCAATTCTGCAACTTTGTTTTCTAACCAGTTATTTAGACCTTTTAATCTATTATTTTTTCGTGCGAAGTTATTAGCTTCTTCATGCATTTCATTAAAAGCATCTAATAACTGATCATAGATTTCTTAAATCTGAAAACTAGTGGAACTTACATTGCTTGATTATTCATATTCAACCATTGAGCACAAATTTACTTCTTCATCTTCCTTTGATGATGAGCTAGATGAGGAATGTCTTACCAAGCAACATATGCTTTTCTGATTTTTTCTATTTTTTGTGGTTTCCAGACATTGGATTTGTCTTTGTTTTGAATGTTTGGACATTCATCTCTGATATGGTTGTGTTCACCATATCCAAAACATGTAAAATTAGGAGAATTGGAATAATATTTTTTTTAGTACCTTCTTTGTGAGAAGTTTTTTTTTCCTTTTACTTCTTTTTGAGAAATTTGTCAAACTTTCTCACAAGTAGATTCAAATTTTCACAGTCACTTGTTTCATCCAATTCCTCTTTACTGGAATCAATTTTATGAACTGTAGCTTTCAGGGTGGCAATGCTCTTTTTCTTCCTATCATTGCTCTCCAGTTCATTTAACCTATTAATTTCCAATTCATGTTCCCTTAATTTTCTAAACAAGGAGGCTACTAACATAACTGTCAAATCTTTAGATTCTGTAATTGTTATGACTTTAGGTTGTCATCTTCTATTAAGACATTTTAGTACCTTTATAAAGTCAATTATGATACTTTAGAAGTATTTTAACATATTAACACGATCTTTTAATCTATTAAAATCATACAAATGATCAAGATAATTTCTAAAATAGTTTGTATCAAGAAATCCAAGACAATGAAATGATCATATAATTGGCTAAATGAGAGATACTTACATAGCAACCTAGAACAAAATATTACAGACTCTTAAGTCTTCATAGCTTCATCACCAAGGAGGTTGACTTCATCAAATAAGCTTTGACCAAAAAGCTCCGATCTCATCACTATAATCATAATATTGAAGTTTGTGCAATGCTAAAGGATAAAATTGAAGAGTTGATTCAATTCAGAAAGCACGAAAATATGTCCAAAAAGAAGAGTCTAGAAAAGAATACCACCTGAGGAGGTGTGATAGTCGAGAACAAAATTGTGATTGCATGGATGAACGACCATGGGATAATAATAGAGGAAGAACTAAGAATCGCAAGTAGTCCCTTAGGGGAGTTATCAACATTATAGCCAGAGGATTTACAAGGGGTGGGCAATCTAGCTCAGCTCAAAGACGTTACTTATAATCGGTGAGTACAGTAGTATCTTGTCCAATGTTGAAAATGCCACCAATAACCTTCACTCATGCATATTTTAAAGTAATAGATCCACACCAGGACGATTTGATGGCCATTACCATTGAAGTCATTAACTATGTCGTCATGAAGACATTGGTAGATCAAGGGAGCTCAGTAGACATGTTGTACTGGAAGACTTTTAGAAAACTCTAATTAGTAGAATCGACCATGTCACCATATGAAGAACAAATTATTGGATTTTCAGGAGAGCGTCTTGATGTCAAATGATACATAGACCAATATACGAAGTTTGGAGAAGGAAATACAAAATGTCAGATAGTTAAAATAAGATATTTAGTCCTACAATGTTCTCCTTAGTAGACCTTTTTGAGCGCCTTAAGGGTAATTGTCTCCATGCTAAATCTTACTATTAATTTCCTTCTACTATAGGGAAAATAGTGACAATCCATGTTGACCAAAGAACAACTTGAGAATGTTATGCCGCTAGCCTTAGTATATAACCTGTGACTTATGTTGGGTAAGAGTGAACTGCAAAGGTAGAGGCATTCATGGTGATGGTAATGGCGCTTGACCCGAGATCCAATGATGAGGAAAGGGTAGAGCCTCAGGAAGCAACGGTACCACTGCAACTCGAGAAGGAAAAAGGTCATGTTACAAAGATAAGGACCTCATTGTTAGCTGAGGAGATGACCTCATTAAAAGGTTGTTGTTAGAGAATTCAAATTCGTGAGCATGAATGACAACTAATGTGTTAGGGATTGATCTCCGAGAATCATTTTCCACAAACTCTCTATTTGTATGAAGGCGAAGTCGGTGGCAAAAAAGAAACAAAAGTTAGGATAAGAGAGAAGGTTGACTGCAATGGTGGAAATCCAGAAACTTTTGGATACTAGTTTTATATGAGAGGTTCACTATACGACTTGGTTGGCTAATGTAGTGCTTGTCCAGAAGGCAAATGACAATTGGTGCATGTGCACAAATTACTTGGGCTGTAACAAGGCTTGTCTAAAGGACACCTACCCTGCTTTCGAGTATAGATAGATTGGTCGTTGGAGTAGCCTAGTACCTGGTTCTCAAATATCAGTAGTTAAAACACAAATGTTCCAAAAGTAGTGGTCCTAACTCATGCCCCCACCATCATATATAAAGATTTTGAAACCAACGCGCCAAATGTCACGAACACACGACTGTCAAATCACGATTATCTAATGATTGTGATTAAACAACCCTTCGTGTCCACTATGACATCGAACTACTATAGAAAGCTACTCAAGAAAAAACCAATAAATGATTACACTATTCTAGACTCTTCATTACCCACATCATTCGAGCCTGGGGAGCTAGGGAGTATTACTTGATTGAATACATCTTCATATGTTACCAAAGAAATGGATTTTTCTTTTTCATAAACCCTTTGTTTATTAGCTATCCTTGCACTTGGGAAGCATGTGTACGGTATCAGCCGAGAAGGTCAGCCGGGATGACCTTGGCATGTGTAGCACATGCTAGTATAACTAGGGCGGAAATGGCCTCCAGTGAAGTGATACAACCAAGTAAGTCAACTAAGATTACCCCAATTCGTTTAATTAGTTTAAACATAACATGTAAGCACAACTACGAATAATCTCAACCTTAATCTAGATTAACACTAAGAACACATCAACATTGCCCAAATCCAAACATAGGAAAAGGCCTAAAATGGTAAGAATAGGCATGACAACATCCCCCACCCCTCGATTCTTGCTAGGGATAAAAATTTAGTCTCCACACCCATCCCATCGGAGGTTAGGTTTTTCCGACTCACCCCAATCCCATCCCATTTTATTTTTTTAAATATAATTATAAAAATTATTTTTGAAAATTATTTAAATAAATTTAAAAATTTAAGCATGACTATAATATATATATGTCACAAAAATAAACTATTAAAGATAAATTTATAGAAAATAAATATTTTAATATTAAATATCTTTTTCTTTTATATATTGTTTTCTTATACATAAATTAATATTTTTAATGTTACAAATTTTAAATTATTTTATTGATGAAATATATTTTAGTTTATTATTTTCATATTATAATATGTATGTTAAAAAAATGCTTGATAATGTTTCTTTTTATATATATCAAGTTTAATTTATCAATTTTCAAAACATATAATATAAAGTCTAACAATCCTTCAAAATGAATATCAAATACATTTTTAAAACACTAATAAATAAGTAATTTCTAACTATTAATCCTTCAAAACATATTATATAAAAGAAACAAATTCCAAATAAACAAATATCAAATAATCATCTTTCTAATTAAAAACAATGTCACTCTCGATCAGTTCACCAACACAATTCAAAATAAAATAAAATGTATCATTAAAAAAGAAACAAATAACTGACCTTGTTCATTTACCAAATTGGTTGGAGGGATTAAAAAAAGTAAATGTGTGGAGGATGGGATAAAGAGAATAATATATTGAATTGGCTGAAGAGATCAAGAAAGTTAAAAGAATAAGTGAAAAGTGAAAGAAAAGAGAAAAGTGTGGAACAAATACTAAGAATAGAGTTCTAGAAAAGATAGGATAGACCTTTATGTGTGAAAAAACCATTAAGAATATGGTTAATTTTAAGATTTAGTTTTAAATTTAAAAATGGAGTAAGGATGAGTAGGAAATAGGATGGTGATCGCATTATCCATCCTTGATCTTCAACCTAATTTCTTAAAACGGAAAAAATTTGAATTTGGTCAACTTAATTTTTTTTTATCAAACTCAAGATGAGTATGATTCAATTCCCATAAATACATGTTTAATTGCTATCCCCAGATAAATTCCAAAAATGTACTATTCATTAATTCATTAATTATACTTATTACTTATCTCACATTACATTTTATTGATTTGAGTATAGAAGTGCGAATTTCCAGGCATTCCGAACTCGAATAATTATCTAAAGAAATCTTAGTTGATGGAGAAGAAACTCTACCCATAATTGAGTGTGTGCAAATTTACAGGCATCCAAACTCGAATAGTTGTCGAAAAAAATCTTAGTTGATGCAGAAGAAACTCTACCTATAATTGGTAGTGATCATATTGTCTTATGTCTCGATTCCTTGTAAGAATAATTATATTAAATCTTTTAAAATTAAAAAAAATAGAAATCCGCTTATGAAGAGTTGATTTTCACAGGGCGAATGTAAAAGAAGTTTCAACATTAAATCTAAGAAATATCTTGTGTGTTTCTTAGTGCTCTTTAATGTGTAACGAGGATGAATAATAATTATCTATTGAAAAAATTGAAAATAAAGATTTTTTATTTCATTTTTTATATGCACCAGCAACTCATGACGCAGGAATGAATTTAGAATGTGACAGGATTTAAGGCGGCCAGAGAAGGTGGAAAACAATGTTAACACAGAAGAAAGCGGAAAAGCTAGTCGAGTTGGACAATCCGAGTCACGTGTAAGTGATCCACCTGGCACCGCGTTTTCTGTCCCTCTTCACATCGGCGTTTACCCGCTCTTATCTTACGCTCCCTTTTTTTCTTTCTCTTTTACATAACTATTCATTTTCTTTTATTTCTCCACTGGGAAAGGCTAAACACACTCAACACCGCATTTCCCCAGTCCGACGACGTTTTAGATGGATTTGGCGAGCCATGAATCACCTACCTCGACTATTCGGCAATAGAAACAAACCTCCAAACATGGATCCCAGGAAGAGCAAGACGCGAGCCAAGAAGCAGCAGCCTAAGCTCGAGCGCCGCAACGCCGCCAAGCACTTCGAATACGACGCCGGATCGCCGTCCTCATCGCGCGGTGACTCCGCCTCCGCCTCGACGTCGTCTTCCTCGTTGTCTTCGCTCTACACGCGCTCCATGGACTTGTATGACCGCACGAGCTTCCGAATCGAGGGCGTGGAGGGCGAGTTCGACCGGATTTGCCGCAGGCTCGGCCTGTCCGGTCCGGAGGATTTCTCCATTCCGGCCGCCGCCTGGGAGGCCATGAAACTCCGCTCCTCCTCCGACTTCCCGTCGCTCCGGAACCACGACGGTATGGAGTTCGACGAGGGGGCCAAGGAGAAGAAGAAAATTGAAGCGGTGGAGAGCGAGGATCGGGCTAGGGTTTTGGATGAGTGTGTTATTCCTGCTGACAGTAGTGGTTGCTGCACCACTGGCGGCGGCGGCGGCAGCGGAATTAAGGGTTTTCGGCCTCCGATGCTCAAGCCGCCGCCGGGGGTTAGAGTTTTGGTGGTTGACGAAACGTGTTCCACGTGGGATTTGTTGCGGGATTTTGCGCCAAAAGGGGAGGGAGGGAAGGAGAGTTACGTGGAGTTGAGTGCTTCTGATGATGATAAAGACGAGGACCGAGATGAAAAAGAAGAGGAGGATGAGGAAGAAGGGGAAGTTGGTGGAGTGAGGGTGGAGAGAGAAGAGGATGAAAACGCGGGGGAGATTGTGGATGAGTTTTCTGGGTTTTCTACTTCGAATGAAGATGATTCTTCTAGCACTACCACGGGTCCTAATTCTAATAATATATCTCCCAATGGGAGAATCAAGCGTGTTATTACTGCGGGTAACTGGCAGAAGGGTGATCTTTTAGGGCGTGGCTCGTTTGGCTCTGTGTATGAAGGGATTTCTGAGTAAGTGCTTTCGCACCCTTCACTTTACTTATTGTTAGAAATGAAAGATAAGCCTTCCTTTTTATTTAATTTTTGACTGTGGTGTTGGAGTTAGAGAATAGGAATCCAGATGGTTTGCTGGTAGTAAGTAACATTACAATGTTGTGTTCAGAGAAAGAGAAACAATTATTGTAGGGCGCATAACAGTTTTAGGGATTCGGTTCATCTATTTATTCGTGTCTCTCTTCTGAAATCTTTATAGGAGATAATGTTATAGAATGTTAGTTTTAGAAATAGGAGATTGGGAAGGTTAGTTATAGAATACTACTGGGTAGATTTGGATATGAGAATATGTCGGAGAAGTATCCGGTCGTCTATGAATGTTAATTTGTATATCTGATTGAAGAGGATGGAGAATGTTTTTGTTCATCTTTTACAAACAGTTATTGTTTCCAATTTTGTTGTCAACATAAATAGTAACTACTCGTTATGGTGGGTAGTTTAGGAAATGGAATGAGCCTGTTGAATTCGTTTGGCCAATGTTTCATCATCGTTTCAGCTTGTCTACTGAAGCATATCGATCATTCCTTTCTTTTCAAAGCAGTGTAATTTTTTGTCAGTGGTGGAGTATAGGGTTTATTGAGATGAAAGGAAAAATGGTTTCTTGTGTTTTGCTGAATGATTTCAATTAAGACTTGATATATGATAAAACGGGCTTAAGAGATTAATTATATCTTTGTTGATCAATTACATCTGTAATACTTGGAGTATACAAGAAAAGACTATATCTAGGTAAATAATACTAATAAGAAAAATAACATTTTAGGACATACTATTTAACCTATCTAAGTATACAAGAAAAAGATTATATCTAGGTAAATAATACTAATAAGAAAAACAGCATTTTAGGAAAGACTGTTTAACCTATCTAAACAAGTTAAGTTATATAACCAAGATAAATTATTTTAACACTCCCTCTCAAGTTGGAACATATAGATTATATGTGCCAAACTTGGAACATATAAATTGAATTTGAGGTCTTCTTAGGGATTTTGTTAACACATATTCAAGTTGATCATTGGATCCAACAAACACAGTACAAACTTCTTTCGACAACTATATTTTGTTTCTTACTTTTCCAAGAAATAATGTTGCCTCCCATGAAAACACAATACCTTCTAGTGGAGTGACTATCCACAGGAGATCTTGCCCAATCAACATCATAATACCTAGAAATTTGGGTGTCCCCTTTATCTTAGTACAACAAACCTTGTCTTGGAGCCTTTTCGAGGTATCTTAAGATGTGAATGATAGCATTCCAATGATCAATATAAGGATTTTTCACAAACTTGAAAAAAGTAGATCATGTCTAGTAATGGTGAGATAAATAAGCTTCCCAACAAGTCTTCTATATCTCTTTAGGTAAGAGAGAGGTTCACTCTGATCTACCCTTACTCTTTGATTTGGATTCATAGGATAGGACTATCTATTGGTGTACTGTCATTCATGCTTATTCTTCCAAGATATGTAAAGCATATGTCCTTTTAGAAATTGCAATGCTTTCCTTTGATTGAGCAACTCCAATGCCTAGAAATTATTTGAGACATCCAAGGTCTTTTGGTTCAAAAGTGATTGCATAAGTGTTCCTTTAGTTGCGAGATTCTAGTAGTATCATTCCTTGTAATGACTATGTCATCAGTATACACAATTAAGTAAACACATTTTTCAAGAGGAACAACAATAAAAAAGTGAATGATTTGTCTCATTGGTTTCATCCCAAAGATTTGAACAACGTAATTGAATTTTCCAAATCAAGCATGAGGAAGTTGCTTGAGACCATAGACTGATGTAATTTACAAACCAAGCCAGACTTCCTCTGATCAACAAATTCAAAAGGTTGCTCCATAATCTCCTCTTTTAGATCACCTTGAAGGAAAACATTTTTGATATCCAATTGATGGAGACCAATGACGTATGGTTGCCATGGCAAAGAAGAGGTGCATAGTAGTCATTTTGGCTACGGAAGAAAAAATATCACCTTAATCAAGGCCATAGATCTAAGTATGTCCTTTGACCGCCCATCTAGCTTTGAGGCAATCAATTTCACCATTTGGTCCAACTTTAATGGTGTAAACCCAACAAAACCAACAACCAACAACCTTCAGAAAAGAAGACCAAATATGTTTCCTATTTGACATGACTCACATTCTAAGACTTGGAGTTTGCTAAGTTTAAGAATCATCCTTTTTAATTTTGATATGTAGATGACCCAAGTGATCATGTAAAAGCTTAGGAGATGGGGATGCTAAATAAGACATTGATGGTCTAGTGCTAAGATAGAAAAGTCCTCTAGTTTCGTGTCCTCACTAATAAGTTAACATGTACTGCACTCTTGTATAACAAAAGAATTTGCATCAAAGGTTATGTAACAATTTAAAGATTTAGTTAATTGACTTAAGGAAATTAGATTAAAAGGACAATTAAGGACAAAAAAGACATGCTTTAGGTTCAAAGAGAGAGAAAGGGAGATTTGAACAACTCACTAAGAAGTAACTTTGGATTGATTGGCTACAGTAACATAAGGAATTTTAGGATGAGAAATGGAAAAAAATAAGGAAACATTACTAGAAATGTAATCAGAAGCACCTGAATCAATTATCCATGGACTTTGACACTCCTAGGTTTGAGAAATGCAAGCTTTTGACAAACTAGATTGAGTGAAAGATAGTGCTTGGCTGTTGGACTTTAACTTGAGATATATTCTTGATACACTTCATGAGTAACTTGTGGTTCATCCTTATTAGACTAAAGAATGTTCGCTATCTTGTTAGGAAAACCATCTAAGGAGAAACATTTATTGAGTGTGGCCAATTTTCCTACAAAAGAAGCATTGCGGACGTTTGTATCCACTTTTGAGTGAAGGAGGGCACATTGAAAGAAGAATCCACCAATAATAAGAATTATAGTAACCTATAGGGTTCAAATTAACACCCAAATCAACAAGCCAACACATTGATAACAACCCAATATCCAATACCAACACACAAAGGAGCAAACCAATAACTACTTGCAATTTGAATCTCTATCAAAATACAATGAGAATACTCTACACCGCACAACCAATGCCAATTGTGTGAAAGACAACAAACAGTGGTAGAGGAAGAGTATGAGAGAGAGGAGGTGAAGCCGAGAGGAGAGAGGAACCTCTCAACCAAAGTTGAAACTAGTTAAACAAGTGTCGAAATAGAGATACCGACAAGCCTTGTGGACAACATGCGGAGTTGCTCAGGTGAGGGGAAGGGGCGCATGGCCTTCACACGCCAAGCTATAATGAGTGGAGAGGCGACCCGCGATGGAGAATTAAAGGATGTGACCAGGTGGGTTGGATGTCGCATGGCGAGAGGCACCTGATCAAGGGGTCGTTGGAGAAAAAGGTGGTGGTTTGCAGTGGATGACGACAAATCGCGCTAGATTCACTCTCTCAAGAGACAAACTAGTCTAGGTGTTCGTTGTAAAGAAGTATGACTAGGGAGAGACAACTACATCAGAGGATGATGGTGGATGACGGTGGACAGTTGCAAAACCACTAGAGTGAGATTGACCTGTTCTGAAACCAACTTAGGACTGAAAATATGATAAAAAGGGCTTAAGATATTAATTCTCTCTTAGCTGATCCATGTTATTTATGGAAGAAAGTTACATAAAAAATATCAAGAGTGTACAAGAAAAAGGCTATATCTAGGTAATTAATCCAAATAAGCAAAACAACTTTTTAGGATAGACTACTTCTACAAAGCTATCTAAGGAATTATTCTAACAATTTCTACAAATTAATATGACTAAGCTATCTAAGGAAACTAAATAAATTAAGAAAATAAGGAAACTTGTAAATAGAATCAGGATAATATCTGGACATATATTAACAAAACTTTTGAACCCTTTTGTATTTTTGGTGAACAATCTACTGAAAGAGACTATGATTAGTGCATCCCTTTGTAGCATGTGTTGGTTCATACCATTACACCCTGGGCTGTTGATTTTTAAGCAAGGGAAATAAGAGTTACTATTGGTATTAACTTTTTTCCTTGCCAAATGTTCTAGATTCTATTCTTTTATGTATGGTGCTTTTATGGTTTGGGTTTTCCTCTAATATGAGGCCCTATTTGGGCTTTCCCAAACTGTTATAGCTCTTTGATGCTAAAATATATTTGTTCTGTTGCTCTTCTGGATTGCAAAATGCACGTAAGCATTATACAAGTGATCTTGGTCATAGATGGTGAATTTAGGTTCATCTGGCCACTTTGTTAAAGTATCATCTACTATCATATCTTGTATTTAAAATGCTTCATCATATGGATTGGTTTCTCTATAAAGCCCCTGGAGCAAAGCTCTAAATGAATTGAAGTTTAGAGGGTTTGATATTTGAGCCTGTTATGCTTTTTGCTAACTGCAAGTGCTTTCCTTTTGTTAATTTTTTTATATCTTCTGATTTCCACTGTAGAGATGGATTCTTTTTTGCTGTAAAACAAGTTTCGCTACTTGATCAAGGGAATCAGGGAAGGCAAAGTGTATATCAACTCGAACAGGTGAGATGGGATAACTCTCTCTGTTGCTTTGGTTTGAGAAAAAAGCTTTCGTGTTTTTGTTTGCTGCTTTCACTTTCAATTACAAAGTAACACCTTGTTTTCATTTTTTTTCTTATTTATAAGAAAGTGTAAGGAACTTTTTGTTGCTATATGTTTCCACTGTTTCCTGTACAAATTTTGAAAACAAGAAAGAAAATAAAGCATAAAACATTTTGTTGAACCCAATGGCCTCAAAATCATTTTCCATTAATGAAATCCTTTAATGAAAAGAAAAATGTTCTCTTACCCAAATATAATGCTACATTTTGAAGTGTCGTACAATATAGTTTTGGAAGTTGATTAACTGTATCAGTTTATTTACCTTATGGTCAAAATTTTCCCCTCTAGATTTTCTTTCTCTACTTACTTATTCGTTCTGCTCAGGAAATTGCACTTTTGAGTCAATTTGAACACGAGAATATAGTTCAATACTTTGGCACTGAAATGGTACTTCTCTTACCCTTTACATTGTGTTCAGTTTGATATTTTCTTGTCAAGTATCATTGTCAAATCGATGCTGATAGTTTCCATCACAACTTGTATTAAATGTTTAACATATCAGTACATTTTACTGGTTGCTTTAAGTTTAGTAGGCAAAATTGTTCTGGAATAGAATATATGCTTGACAGTTTCTATCCCTCTGAATGAAAATTAGAGTATTTATATTACTGAGGATCCACAAAACTGTAGTAACGAAGAATGAGTTTGACTAGTGCAAACTTCTCCATAGGCACTTATAGTAGGTGAGAAAAAAAAGAGAGGAGCTTGGAGAAGTTTGCTGTAATTATAGGAATAAGGTGTAGATCCTTTATAATAAGGAATATCTAGATTATAAATATTATGAAAATTTTTATTTATTCCTATATTATATCTTTGTTATTGGAGGATTTTAAATCTTCTCTATTTATTGTATTCATTTTGTTTTCTGAATATAAATAAATAACTCATGCTGTTTTAGGAGCACTTTTTCAGCTCATTTTCTTTCCTATATTTTAACAAAGTTAATAGGAATTAACTTTTACAAATTAGCTCATATATAAAATTATTTTAATTTAAGGAGAAAGTGATCTAATTTTACCTTATTTTTCTCTTCTAAAAGTGTTATCAGCAAAATTTTTCCAAACAGATCTAATGTAAAAAAATTGACCCCCTAACAGTCCGGAAGTAAATCATATTTGTAATATTATGGGCTTTTCCAATGATAAGATTAAGATCATTGTAAACTTTTTATTTTGGGTTAGTGAGGTTTATCATCTTTATATTACTAGAGCATATAATTGAAACTAAGACTTTTCTTGGATTTGGTTCAACTACCACCAGGGTCTTGTGGGCCTGTGTACAATGTAAAGTGATAAATAACTGAACTGGGGTGTGTTAGATTTCAATTTATTTATTTTTGTTCAAAACTACTTTATTACAATTTTTAACACTAGGATTATTTATTTAAAAACAATCCCATAATTACTAGGATTTGTTTCCTTAGTTTTTTATATTTCCTAAAATAACTAACATATGTCATGTATTTATAGGTCCAATAATCTTATTATTGAGATATCAGAAAATAATATTATTCCTTCTTAATTTAAGATGTTTTTTTTTTTACATAATGAGCTACATGTTTTTGAACAATTTTAAATAAAAAATTCAGAACAATATTTGTTTTTTTGTTGCATGCGAAAACTTTGGATACTGTGGATCCCATCAATTATTTTCATTAGTTATGCTGCAATATTTTCACTGTATTCAGATTTTGTCAGCTATAAACAAGTTTAGCTCTTATCGATCTATTGCTTTTGTGGACTTATAATTTCATGCTGTATTGTAACTGATGCATAGTAAAATATGTATTCCATTGCGTGTTGTTTATTGCAGGATGCATCAAATTTGTATATCTTTATCGAGTTTGTAACTAAAGGTTCCCTTAGAAACCTCTACCAGAGATATACTCTTAGAGATTCTCAAGTATCTGCATATACAAGGCAGATTTTGCATGGTTTAAAGTATCTCCACGATCGAAACATTGTTCACAGGTGATAAATTTATTTATTTACTTTTCTTTCCTCTGTAATATAGACCACTTCTGGTTTTCTGATAGTCTCATACAAGAATGAAGTTTTTGGCTCTTGCTTATCTTACATAGGAGTGTTAGAATAAGTATTAAATGTAGGTAGATACTGGTTGCTTTTAATGTTGTATCTATGAGTTGTACCTATCTCTGTGTCTAGGTTTTCTAGTTCAGACTTTTGATCTTTGGTCTTCCATCGTTCATTGTATCAGAATCTATATATATGAGATCATGAGTGGTGTGATTAAGCCTTCTAAATACATTTATTATCTCTTTGTTTAATCTTAAGTAGGAGAAACTTCCATTTGCTGTCTTATAATTTTTATATAAATATTAAAAGGACTTCTGTTGTATTTGTGTTTCTTTTTCTTGTTCTTAGACTCTTGTTCTGGTCATAATTGTTACTACATCATGTTTTTCACGTTATAAGGCTGTGCTGAAATTTCAATTGAGGGGATCATTTCCCTGTTTAGAACTTGGAGTGAGTCCATATATTGGGCAATAGAATAGACCTAGAGAGGAGTGGAAGAAAAGTATACAATGGAGAAATTGATTTTCTCACCCACTTATCATCACTGCAATCCTTTTCTTGTCTCAACTAAACAACACCCTTTAGACCCATGTGGAGGCGCATGGAATGAATTTTCAGTTATTTATTATGTCAGAATTGTTGGATGCAACTTTAATCGATATTGGACTAGCTTAAGATTGAGAGGTTAAATGATTCACTAAATCCAAAAGGAAAGTTGAGAATTACCCCATGAAAAGTAGTACTTGCGTTCTAGATGTAGAGTATGCTGAACATTTCCTTTTGCTTTGGTACTGAAACTGGAATTGGGACTGCAGAAGCCATATCCTTGTGTTTGTTTTGATGGAATGATTTTGGATGGAGTGATTATTTGTGCAACTACAGTTGTTTGTTTGTGTAGAAATGAGAGTGAGGTGTCTGAAAATTTGTGGGTTCCACCAAAATACAGTCACACCATGTTCTGTCAGTTGGACCTTTGCCCTTGTAACAGTTTTCTTTCTATTAAAACTAGTTTCAGCTCATATTAGTTGTTTTCCATTTGGCAGTATTAATCATGCTATGCTTCATAAATTGTATGATTTTTTAATATAATCTTCACTAGAAATAAATTTAACATAAATAATATATTATAATATATATCATATGTAAATAAATTTTTAAAAAAGTATAAAGTTGTCTTTTATCATTATCTCTTTGTAGCCTTTTACTTGCTCATTTAACCAAACAACTGAAAATAAATAAATAACTGTATTTCATTTCTTTTAAATTCTATTAATCCAAGCAATACAAATTCCTACTAAAAAATCGCACATTTCTTCTTTCTATTTATTTTCTTCTAATTTCAATTCTCATCCAAACAAAGTTTACAGGGTCTAGTGTTGGAAAGTATTTTCTTTTGAGGTTGTGCAGTATGCTCATAATTTCTTTAACATTGTTTTGTGTATTTCTGTTTAATTAATGTAATGTCATGAAAAAAAATCTTGGTATATATTACCTAATTATTTCCAGTCAATTATAGGGATATTAAATGTGCAAATATATTGGTGGATGCAAATGGATCTGTTAAGCTTTCAGATTTTGGATTGGCAAAGGTGACTCTTAGTTTATTATGTCTTGTTTTTGTTCCTGTCAAACTTTTATTTCTGAACAATCTTTAGTTTATATTTTTTCATCTTCTAATATTGCCTTATTTTGATTGTTCTGCAGGCAATCAAATTGAATGATGTTAAATCATGCAAGGGAACAGCATTCTGGATGGCTCCAGAGGTTTGTCTTCAATTTTCTCTTCTAAAGTTATTGAAAAATGGGTATGGGTCATCGTCATATGTATCATTGGAGGGTAGACATGGTTATTTGTAATTAATATTTAAAATTAAGTTTGTTTCTGGATCCATGATTCTAGATTGAGTGTATACTTTCTTCAGCCATGTACCTGACACCTATTAAATGAAAGTGCTTTGTCATACATCTACCAAAAGCAGTAGGAATTTAAAATCTTACCAGGCTAAATGCTTGCTTCTTATTTTGTAAAGTTATTAGCTGTCCGGCTTAGGATATAAGGTTATTATTGGTTCATCTGGAAATCCTACCATACAAGAGGGATTATGAAACGTTATGTTATGTTCATTTTTTAAGTAGGGTTTTTAATGAGACCCAACCTGAGGATCAGAGAAATGGACCAAAAGTTCGGAGAGTCTGCAGTTTGGGGAAATAAATAAATGAATTAGGAAGGGACATGACTTTTTGTTTTATGTTTTCCTTTCTTCTGCATGGTTGTTAATATATAAAAGGGTTGTGGTTATGGGAGGGAGGTGTAAAAGGAGAGGCACCTCTTGGTATTCTCATCGTTCTTCTCTTTTTAGGATAGGCTTTGGGCAGAGGGTTTCTTCTCTATTGAACATTTGCTCTATAAGGGGAGGCTATATATAGTTCTCTCTTATTTCCCTTTGTTCAATAGTACAATTTGCACATTCTATCCATGGTTTATTGTCTGACTTGCCAATGTCTACAACTTCAGCCTCACAGACAGGGCTGTCTTTTTAGCGGATGACAATGATAAGGCCCAAATTGTAGATTGGGGAAATAGGCCTAAGGTAGAGTCTTCTACTCTAGGGGAAATATGATGGTAATTTGGTAAATAACGTATGAAGGGAGTGCATAACGTATTCTGTTATGTCTTTTTCATGCTTGATTAGAAAAGGGTGGGAGGTATTAATATTAAGAGGCATGAGAAGTACCTCTTGGCATTCTCTTTGTTTTTATCTTTTGGTTTAGGTTTGGGCAGAGTTCCTGCTCTTGAGCATTTGTTGTTACTCGTAGTAATTCTGTCTTATTTCTCTATTTTTCGTGAATACAAGTTACATGTTTCTGATACTTGGCTTCTATTATAATACAATGTTCTTCGTATAGTGGCAAAGCAGATATTGATAAACATCAAGTTTCTGAATTATTGGGCCATCTTCTAGGTCAGCCTAAACTATTGGCGTTAAAACTGAACACCTTTTATTTTTTCCATTTTCACCGTAAAACTTGATCAATGCAATAAATTGACGGATATAAGTAGTGTGTGAAACTTGGATATAATTTACATGAGTGAATTATTCAAATATATTTAGAGATCAGAATCAAATCCCTTAAGTTTTGGGATTGAAATCAGCGACAGCCTCAACTATTTAAAGAAACCATGTGAACACATGAAAGAACGACAAATCAACAAGTAATTACAATTAATGCAATCAACTGTAGTTAGTTATGCCTATGCCTGTCTTTAAGAATTCATTGCTGCTTCATGAATTGAAAGAATTTGAAACTAGAAACTTTGCCCTTGAGTTTGGATGGGGAGTTCTAAGAGAATACTTCATTCTTTTGTGAATTTAAAATTTTATTTGGATAGAAATTTAGAAAGAAATTGAAATTTTAAAAATTTATAGAAATATTTTGATTACTTGAAATTGTAGAATTTCAAATTCCACGAAAGAAAGTTTGAAATTCTTCACGTCCTCTCTTTTTTACCTTTATGCCCTGTCTCTTTTCTCTCTCCTCTCTTTGTTCTCTCTTATTCTCATATCTTTCCATCTCACTCTTTTTTCTTTTCTTCCTATCAATATTGATGTAAAAATATCTATATTATTATTTGAATAATTAAATATTATATAATATTATTTTTTTGTGTTATTAAACATTAATGATTTTTTCCATAAATTTTAATATTAAAATTTCAATTTGTAAAGATATGTTAAAAAATTAATTTTAGCGTATAATAAAAATTAAATTGTCCTATCCAAATTCAAAATTTGAAATTTATGAAACTTAAATTGATTTATCTAAACAACATTTAAACAGGGAAAGTAATTTGAATGAAAGGCATTTGTTGGAAATCCCACATCGACTAGAGATAAAGTCAATCTAGTCTATATAAATGGGTGCAAACCTCACCTTAAAAGCCGGTTTTGTGGGGTTGAGTTAGGCTTAAAGTCCACTTCTTAATATGGTATCAGAGCTATATAAGTCCATCCTAAGGTGTTGGGCCACCCGCTATCAGACCGTTATTGGACCACCCATAAATCTATAGTCTCACGCTCGAGATGTCCAGTCCTCGGCATGAGGGGTGTGTTGGAAATCCCACATCGACTAGAGATAAAGTCAATCTAGTCTATATAAGTGGGTGCAAACCTCACCTTACAAGTCGGTTTTGTGGGGTTGAGTTAGGCTTAAAGTCCACTTTTTAATAGCATTCAAATTTCTTCAAGTTCTAAAATTCCTCATCCAAACAACCTGAGCTTACGGGACTTCATCTGCCTTCTTAGTACCCAATATATAGAAAAAAAAAGAAACTTTGCAATCGCAAAGAATCCATATTTTTTGGATATATATTCTGATTTTAATGGCATAGTTAGATGTTATTAAGCTGTATTGCTCTGACATGCAGGTTGTGAAAGGTAAACAAAAAGGCTATGGGCTTCCAGCCGATATATGGAGTCTGGGATGTACTGTGTTAGAGATGTTAACGGGCCAATTTCCATACTCTCACTTTGAATGTGTATGTATTACTACTACTTTCATTATCACCATTTCCTGTATAACCCAACTTTGTTTCTTCATTTTATCACGTATACCTGTCAAGTTTTTGTCAGTTTTCACAAATTTTCAGATTTTAATGCCAACTCTCTCTCTAAATGAGAGGACATTATTTTATGAGTATATAGAATAAATAATTGACAGTTAAATCTTATTGTGAATAGTGAAGATTAAAATACATAGTAATGTGCCTTTTTAAAAAGTCATTTTATCAAGCAACCCTATAAATTTAATTTTTTGTAATCTTGATCATTCATGTATGGTTGTAAAGCTTAAATTTGTTTCTCATCCTTACATAAAATTTACTTTCTCATTAATACATCCTTTATATTTGTGTCTGAGTGTCATTGCATTTCTGCTGGTTTTGACTTTTGAGTTTTGATGAATCTTTCCGGACAACAGATGCAGGCATTGTTTAGAATTGGAAGAGGTGAGCCCCCTATTGTTCCAGATTCCCTATCAAGAGATGCAAAGGATTTTATCCAGCAATGTCTCAAAGTTAATCCAGATGAACGTCCCAATGCTGCTAAACTCTTAAATCATACCTTTGTCCAAAGGCCGCTACATTCCCAGTCCTCTGGGTCTGCATCTCCTTATATTTGAAGGGTTTAAAATTGTCACCTCCAACTGTGAAACATAATGAAGGTACCTATTGTTTCATAACATACCATCTCATTTTTTTTCCCATGTTTATCTTAGTTTACCTTGCTACGCGAAAATCGTTGATAACCATCGCCAGGGTTGTCTATCGTTTCATTAGGCCTGTTTGGTATAGAAAAGAGAAATGGAGTGAATGAAAATAAAAATGACAAATGGAAATAGGTGGAAATAAAGTAAAAGGTAAAGGTGTTTGGTTAAAAGAAATAGAGAAGAAATTATATGAGATAGAGATAGGGAGAAGAGTGGAAATTGGTAAAAACAAGGTAAAAAAGAATAGGTGTGACTCACTTATTTTTTATTCTCTTCCCTCTCTTTCTTCTTGTTAGAAATAAGTTATTATTGTGGTAGGTAGTTGTTGAGATATTAATTAAAAGTTGTGCTTCTCATTAGTTCCTACTCCCTTGGAGTATAGAGTTTTTTTTTTCATATTCTGTAACCATTGTAATATCTCCTATAAATTAATGGAACAGTCAAGAGGCTAATATACTCTTGAGCTCTTTTATCATTTTTTCTAGCTTGAACTTGGTATCAGAGCGGGTTGATCGCGCTCTATTTGTCCCTGTATTTTGGCAACGTCCTCTATTGTCCGCTATCTGCTGTCCGCTATCCGCTGTCTGCTATCCACTGTCTGTTACTGTCGGCCATGTCAACTGTCTGCTGTTGCCACTGTCAGCTGTCTGCCGCGCTGCTGCTGCCTCCCCTCGTGCTGTCCATCATGCTGCCCATAGCGCTGCTGCCGCTGCCCGACGCGCTGCTGCAACTGTCCAGTTTTGACAGCCAAACGTACAAGTTTGGTTGCTGGAGTCCTCCACATGCAAGCCACATGCAGCCTCTTCATCACTGGATCGTTTACTTCCTTTTTCTTACTTCTCTCTCGGGTTTCCTTCAAGATGTCTTTAGGTTTGGTCACCTCTTTTTCCGTTGATCAAAATTTTCAGATGAGGAATATGCGGAATACCTTAGCCTAAAGTCCAGTAATCAACTACAATTTTATTCTCAGACAAGTTTTTCAACTGCATGCATTTCTCAAATTATGGAAAGTCAAAGTTCATGGATTATTGATTCAGGTGCCTTATTCTCATCCATTTCCTCTCCTAAAGTTTCTCAGTTCATTACATTAGCCAATGGGTCTAAAGTTTCTTCTAAAGGAATTGGTCAAATCTCCCTTTCTCCATCTTTAAATTGAAAATCTGTTCTCCTTGTTCCTTGTCCTTTTAACATACTTTCTCTAAGTCAATTAACTAAATCTCTTAATTGTTTTATAACCTTCAATGGTAATTCTTTTATTACACAAGAGCATGGTAGAGTTGACGGATTGGTAAAGGGTATGAATTTAGAGGATTATACTATCTTGGTTCTAGATCATCTTTGTCTTGTCTTGCATCTCCTTCTCCTAAATTATTACATGATCGCTTAGGTCATCCATACCTATCCAAACTTAAAAGGATGGTTCCTGAGCTTATCAAAATTCATGTCCTAGATTGTGAGTCATGTCAATTAGGGAAGCATGTTAGATCTTCTTTTCTGAAGAGAATTGAAACACGTTTCAATTTTGTTTTTTCAACAATCATTCTGATATTTGAGGATCAAGTCGAGTCACATCTTTTGGTTTTCGATATTTTGTTTACTTTATTGACGAGTATTCTTGTTGCACTTGGGTCTATTTAATGAAAGACCGGTCTGAACTTTTTCATATTTGTGTGTTTTTTTTAATGAAATAAAAAATCAGTTTGGCCAAGTTATCAAAGGTCTTTTAGGAGTGATAATGCCAAAGAATATTTTTCTTCTAGTTTCTTTACTCTAAATTCACATGGCATCTTACACCAGTCCACATATCCTCATATACCTCAGCAAAATGGTATTGCGGAAAGAAAAAATAGATACTTAGTTGAAACTGCCCATACCTTATTGCTTGGTGCCAATGTGCCTGTCCATCATTGGGGTGATGTTATTTTTACTGCATGTTATCTTATCAATCGCATGCCGTCTTCTTCCTTGGAAAATAAAGTGTCGTACTCCATTTTGTTTCCAAATGAACCTCTTTTTCACATTTCTCCTCGTGTTTTTGGTTGTGTATGTTTTGTACATGATGTGTCTCCTAGTTTGGACAAACTCTCAGCCCGCGCTGCTGCCACTGTCCAATTTTGACGGCCAATCGTACTAGTCTGGTCGCTGGAATATTCCACACGCAAGCCATGTGCCGCCGCTCCATTATTGGAAAGTTTTCTTCCTTTTCCTTACTTCTCTCTCGGGTTTCTTTCAAGATGTCTTTAGGTCTAGTCACCTCTGTTTTCGTTCTATCAAAATTTTCAAATGAGGAATATGCAGAATATCTTAAGCCTAAAGTTGAGTAGTCAACTACAATTTTATTCTCGGACAAATTTTTCAACTGCATGCATTTCTCAAATTATGAAAAGTCAAATTTCATGTATTATTGATTTAGGTTCCCTGGCAACGTCAATGTTCCTCATGGTGATGTTGACATTGACGTTGACGTTCCTCTTGGATAGCGCCTCTCGTTGTGCCTCTTCAGTAGTGCTCTTGTGTGTCTCCTCGCGAGTATTTTGTTGTGTTGCTTGTTTGGATAGAAAACCTTGTTGGTTAGTGTAGAGGAGCCTAGCTCTTGGCAATAGGAATCTTCGTCCTCGTGTATTTCTTTTTCTACAAAATCTCATTTATTATTATCTTCTATTCCTTCAATTTCTTTTTTTGCTTAATTTGTGGTGTGGACCTGAATTACATAGCCTATTTAATATAATCAAATCATGTCTCTGGGATAAACAACTCATCTCTAATTCCCTTAACTCATCTAACACCCTTCAATCTCCACCCTTAGCCCAAGGTACAATATGTGAGCTTAACCAATATTGTCCCAACTCACATCACACTACATTTTTTCAGTCACAATTATTGGACCCAAATCTTCACACGACCGCCTATTCTCACGGGCAACTTCATACAATTTTTAAGGACCTTGAGGACAAGGTCCAATGTGAATGAGTGTGTAATGATAGGATGGGCCAAAAGAGGCCCGAAAGAAAGAAAATTAAGGAGCATAAAGATTTTATATTATGGTCTTATGATTTTAAAAATAATATTTATAACATTATTAGTTTATATTTTTATTCCCTAAAGTAAGATGATGACACTTGTGGTCATCATTTAGTTGTTGGCATATTTTAGGTTATATGAGCGTATTCCTTCATACCTATTATCATGAATGAGAAATGTCAATGTTTATTTTTATCTTCTTTATAACTTTAATGATATATTTTAGGTATTTTACAGTACCTTATTTTGCTTCTTATCACATTCTTATTTGGGGAACAAATTTTCATGCAAATAATTAATTTGTGAAATAAGATAAGGGGGAATAGAAGCAAAACCTTTCTTACCTTACCGGTTTCTGAAATGGAAAATCTCGTCTATGCAAGTCATTGTAGCCTGGTTTGATTTTTCTACACTGGCTTATTTAGTTCTTTTCTTTTGAAGACAGATCTGTCGTTCATTGGATATAAGATATCTCCAACTTTTCAGTCTTCAAGTTGCTAGAGTTGGTCTGGGGTGCATTGCTGTAACAATAGTTGGTTTTGTATTATGCCTTCGGAATTTGGAGTTTGCTGCTTGTATTTTCACTCAATTTTTTCGGCGCTGCTTTAGATCTAGCAATTGACATGACACTCCAGAGAGATAATTTTACCTTTGGCTTGAAGAAATACCATATTTCAGAATTATGGTCCACGTGTTATATAATTACTGTGATGATTTGTCTGTTTTATAAGTCTAAAATATGAACGTCAAGCTGTAAAAGGTTGTCCGAGTCTAACCCTTTTGTTTAGTTAGCTAATGAAAGAATTCTTAGGCTAAACCTCCGGGAGCATTACTTGCAAGGATTGGATACCATGCTATTTTGTACATATCACCTCTATAGTAATTAATTGTTTTTGTGTACATCTTTATTTTGTTCCCAAAATTATTCCCATTTTCATCTGTTTCTTTTATACTTTCACGTGTAACATTCTGTTTCGTATTTAAATCTTATACTAGAGATGTTATAATTGGGGTGTTTTTTTTTCCTATTATTTATGGCATAAGTTATGTAGTGGATAGTGTGGAGTATTACAATTTGCAAGGACACGGGTTTATTATTCTCTGGTACAATTTATCTTTAATCGAACCCAATCGATATTGGATATCCACTTTTCTTCTCGTAACAATGTTTTATTTAAAGCTTTTTGTACTTAAATGAATGATTTAAAAATCTGATAGAAATTTTAATCAAGGAATACATTGATGTGAACTTAGAAATTTTATATGCATTTTTAGGTATTTGATGAAGTTGCTTTATTATTTTTACATGGAAGTGTATTGTTTTAAGACAAAGAAAACCAAGATAGAAAGAAAATAAATTTTGTGAAATTAACATTTTATTAGTTGTTAACAGTAAAACAGAGAACCTCAATTAGAGCATTAAACTTTCTTAAGTTTATTGACATATAGTTGAACATGAAAATTATTTGTCCCTTAAAATTGTATATGTTAGGGATAATAGAAAAGTACAATGTGACTTGTATAATTTAAATAGAATTAATTAGGGATTTTGGAAAATTAGAGGATGTTTTAAAAAATGACTGTGGTGTAAAATATAAAACTGTTTATAATTATGAATGTATAACTAAATTGGTTAGTATTTTTCTTTTGAATTGCAATATTTCGGATTAGTTAGAATTTGAAATGAATTAGAAATAAGTTTATTAGTTCTGAACTTTTAGCAAATTAAAGGTTGTTCTTGATATACTAACTTGGACAACTTTGTGCGGGTGCAATTTGCTTAATATCTATAATTGTTAATGTATAATTTATTATTTTTTTAGTATTTCTTCCTTGAACTTTGATTTGGTGTTACTCCTAAATGGTTTTTAGAGATTTAATGGCGAGCTTTTACATTTCAGTGGCGCCTTATTGGAAAATACTACAAGACAAAATTGACGTATGAGTTTTTTTTATAGTTGTCTATTTTTAATTAATACAAAATTATAATTTTTTATTAATATTTGATTAAATTAAAAATAATTAGTAATTATAAATGTTGAAATTCAATCTCTCTAATCTTCACATATATCTTAAATAATAATAGTAAATACCAAATGCGAATGCTAATTCACACTAAATTCACACATATATAATATATCTTTAATGCAAGCTGTAGAAAAACATTTTGCATAATATAATTTGTAATAACAAATATTTTATAAGATAAAGTAAATTAAGGAATTATTATAATGCGATATCTTGAACACTTTGAATAATTAATAGAAAATGTTTTTATAGAAAAAATTGTTAATATGAAATATAAGAATGAGAATAATAGAAATGCACAAGGATTTAATATATTGTTTTTACTATATATGTTTGAATTTTTAATTGAAAAGGAAAAAAATTAGCATATCAAAGCTTTTTTTTTATTAGACCTTACTGGC
The DNA here is from genome assembly GCA_030347555.1 of Lablab purpureus. Lineage (NCBI taxonomy): Eukaryota > Viridiplantae > Streptophyta > Magnoliopsida > Fabales > Fabaceae > Lablab > Lablab purpureus. The sequence goes on along the minus strand of CM059261.1, from coordinate 13,244,326 downwards.
AACATTTGTAAAGCATGAATCATGATCTTGATTTATTAGATTAAAAAAAACCATATCAAATACTAAATCCTAAACCTTAAACTATCATTTTGAATATCCTATATAAATGATTCAAATTGAAGATGAAGAACACAATTGTTCATACATATTTTTAATATTTATAAGTTGCTTAGTATTTTTTATGGGTTGGTTATTTCTTCATGTTATGAAGTAATCTTGAGAGTTTAAATTGTCCTATACCTAAGAGTTCTTTATTTCTTATTGCTGAGGTCTTAGTTTTAGGGAAGATTAAAATGTCATAACTTGATTTGTGTATTTATTGTAACTATGAGTAATTGGTGTACTTGTTTATAATTACTGAGTGATTATTGAAATCTCTAAGAACTCATTTTAAGGGAGAATTTGGAGTAACCTATGTGGCTCGTTGAAGAGTATAAATTGCTTTATTGGTTTTGTTTGTTCGCTAGATGGAGGTATAGTCTAGTTGTTTACGAGAAGAGTCTAAGACTCTATTCAACCCTCTTTTAGAACCAACTATTCCAATAAGAATTATTGAGAATGATTTTTGATGAATTAATTATGAAATTTTTTAAAACTTGTCCTTTACTGTCCAACTTATTTAAATTTAATTTTTAGAAAGACTAAATTTATTTGCATTAATATATGCAATTTTATTTAAGATTATACTTTAAAATTAATTTTAAAGAATTTCTTTTAAAAAGTTATTTGAAATTAAAAAAAATAGCTGTGAGTATAAAATAATTCGTGGATATTTTTAGAGGATACCCAATTAGTAGTGAGACAAATTTTTTTAGATAGGATAGATAATGGGTAAGTACTACCCAAGCCTCGCCTTATTGTCATCCCTAGTTCTCCCACCTAATGTTGAGAGAAAAGAATCCTTAATAATGCATAAAGTTTTTCACTTAGTGGTTTTTTTATTCTTCAAAAATATATGCAACTCAAAGAGTATAGAAAATCTAGATCAAATCGTGCGTTATTATATTGTATGGGGTAAAAGAGGGTTTTGACATGCAACAAAGAGACTTCAAGTTCCCCAAACGCCACTTCCAAGGTTCTTGATGTTTTGAAACATTTAAAGAAATTTTATAATTTCTGCTAAGTGACACGTGCTTTGCAAAGTTACTCCTTTTTAGAGGTCAAGCCAAAGCAAAACGCTATTCACTTAATGGCTTGAGCCTAAAGGGCTTGTGTCTTTTGAAGGAGGATACGCAAGGGGAAACAACACCAATGAATCATGAGTCAACCCTCATAAGGGAATTGACCCTACATCCAACCCAAAACCTTAATAGTGTGTTTGAATTAGGTAATTTAGGAAGTTAATTCATTTATTTGAGGAATTTGAAATACTTTGGAGTAAAATGACATGTTTGGATAAGGAAATTAGAAAGACATTCAAATTTAGGAATTTTGAGAAGGTATTTCAAATAACTAAAACAATAGAATTTGAAATATCCTATAAAGATAAGGGAATTGAAATTCCACTATTGGATCAAGGCAAGTCATCTCAGGTTGAGTCGATTTAAACCCACCATAGGCCAAGTAGTGTCGGGCTTGCCCCAACCCAAGTCGAGTTGCGCCCACCCCAGACCTAGCTAAGCTGGCTCGCCCCGAGGGAGATTGTTGATTATCCAAGTGAGTTTGAGTCCCATATTGGGTAGAAATAAGTGTGTTGAGAAACATATTAGAAAAAGGACCCACAAACCCATTGACTTAAGGTTTTGTGGTTGGAGGTGGTTTAATTCACTTATGTGGGTTGACTCATGGCTCATTGATGTCGTCTCCCTTGGTGTATCTCCCCTCGAAAGACCCAATAATGGTATCAGAACCGATGATTAGTGGGCTAAGATGAGTACAATATAGACTGGGTGAAATGGTCCTTATATCAAAAGTCTTTCTAGTAGAGGTTTCTGGCAAGCATGTCTGGTTGATGAACGATGGTACAATGTTTGTTAAGTTTTCTTTACATCAAATTTTTGTGTTACTTGATTTAGTTTAGTCTAAATTTCTTTTTGAGATTACTTGTGAATTGAATTGATCAATTGACTCCAAACATAGGGGTTAAGTGTTCAAACTTTGTGAGATCAATTCTTGATATATGTATTTAGGCATTGGATCATAAAAGCACAAAAAAATATGAAAAAAAGTGTACATGGCTGAATCTATATAAGTCTTTGGCCTAGAATTGTGTGCAGCAAAAATAAGAAAAAATTCTAAATCCTTGCCTAGATACATTGTTGAGTGATTGATCATTGGTTTTGCAAATTAATCCTAACATTGTGGTTGTTGTTGAACTTCTTTTCATGACTGGTTTTGATTAGGAATTTGTCTAAATTTTGTTGAGTAATCTTTCCAATTTTCTTTGGTGCTTTTCTTGTTTTAATTTGTTCCAAATTGTCACATGATAGTTACTCTTTTATTGTCCTATTCTTGTTTTTACCCTTTTTGTTTTAGTCTTCAAAAATTCCTAAAGTTTTGTCTTGAAGTTGTCACAATTTTTCTTGAAATTCTAAGTGCTTTGGCCAATCATTTCATCTTTCACTTGAATTGATAACTAAGTGGATTCTTTGAATTGAAGCACCATCTTGAGCATTCAAAGAGGTAATTGCTGCAAGTGAGAGAAATACTTTAGTGAGTTAAGAGGTTTCAAACCGAGAGTTTCAAGTTGTGATTCTTTGTTGCTAACCAAAATTTTCTTTGTTAGTTTTTGTGTATTGTGAATTGTTTTCTTGTGTAGATATGTCTAGTCATGAAGAATCTCTTCCTTTGTCTCCAAAATATGCATGCATATATGCAAGGGTAGAAGAGCTTACAAGACAAGTAGCTCAACATCAAATCAATTTTCAAGTAAGTGAAGAAAGGAGAGAAAGAAGAAGAGCTCAACAACAAGAGAGTGATGCATCATACAATGATCATCACCGCACCTATCATAGAACAAGAAGAGACATGTACCAAGAAAGGCATAATAAGATCAATGTTAAATTCCCTAAATTCTTTGGAGATAGTAATCCCAATTTGTAGTTTGAATGGAAAACAAAAGTTGAACAAATTTTGAGTGTGTATACTTTTGAAGATTTAATTCAAGTGCAACTTATTACTCTTGAATTTGAACAATATGCTTTAGTGTGGTGGAACCAAATTAAAAAGGAAGTTGTTAATGGTAGAAGGTTAGACATCACTACATGGCATGAACTCCAAATGTGCATGAGAGATAAATTTGTTCCTTCTTATTACAGGAAAGAGTTGTATCTTAAGCTTCAAAGGCTTAATCAAGGAACAAGGAGTGTTGAAGACTACTTCAAGGATTTGGAATCTACCATGGCTAAAGCCAAAATTAAAGAAATCTTGGAGGCAAAAATGACTAGATTTCTCAATGGCCTCCATAAAGAAATTCAAGATGTAGATAGAACTACAAGAGTATCACACCATGGAGCAAATGGTACATCAAGCCACCAAGGTGGAAAAACAACTTTAAAGGAGAGGAGCTCAAAAGAAGACATATACTCCTAGCTCTTGGAAGGATACAAATAAAAACAAATGGGAGGATAATAAGAAGCAACCAAGAGCCAAGGTAAGTCTTCTTATTCTAAAGCAAATGAAAAACTTAATACTCCAACTTCTTCAAGATCAAGTTCTACAAAATGTTTTAAATGTTTGGGATATGAACATATTGCATCCGAATGTCCATCTAAAAGGAACATGATCTTGAAAGGAGGAAAAATATTTAGTGAACATACTTCTCAAGAGTCTTTTCCTAAGTCTTTATCTCGTTCTTCTTCACTTAAGTCTAGTGATGATGAGTGTACTCCTCCAAGTGAGGAAGATTTGTCAGCTATGAGGCGTATGTTGGGTCAAGTATCCAAAGATTTTGATGATACTCAAAGAGAAAATATTTTTCATACTAGGTGCCTCATAAGGGATAAATTGTGTACTCTTATCATTGATGGAGGAAGTTGTACAAATGTGGTTAGTAAGAGATTAGTGGAAAAACTTTGTTTAACCATTATATCTCATGCTAGACCATATAAACTACAATGGTTAAGTGGAGAAGGGGAGATAGTTGTTGATAAACAAGCTCTTGTTTCTTTTTGTATTGGGAAGTATCAATATGAGGTCCTTTGTGATGTGGTTCCCATGGAGGCTAGTCACATACTTTTGGGAAGGCCATGGAAATATGATAGGAAAGTGTATCATGATGGCCTAAACAATAAGTTTTCATTTGAACACATGGGAAAGAAAATTGTTTTGAAACCACTCACACAAAGGGAGGTTCATGAGGATCAAATCAAAATGAGAAAGAAAAGAGAACAACAAGAAAAGAAAGAATTGATAGAAAAAGAGAAGAAAGAAAAGAAAAAGCCTATAGAGACAAAGATAAGATAGAAAAAGAGGAAAAGGAGGAACTACATTCCAAATCATCCAAAGAGATTGTTGAAGAAAAATCTTTAAAGGGAGATTCTACAACTTTCATTCCTTCTCCCATTTCTAATTTTGAATCTATTACTTCTCCTAAACTTATTACTCATGTAAATTCAATTGTTTTGTTTCCTAGTGAAGTTTTGCATATTAAAGAAAAATGACAAAAACAATGGGGAGAAGAAGAGGAGATCATAGAAGACAAAAACACAAACATGGAAGAAAATGATTGTAGAAATGTTTCTAATATTTTTGTATATGACTCTAAGGACTTGAATGGACATTCTACCATGTGTTCTAATCTTTATGGACAAATTGCATGCTTTTATTGTTGTAAAGATTGTTTGCGTAGAAACTTCATCCTTCTTAATTCAAATGAAAAAAATTTAAGTAAAAATAATAGAAGTTTGGAAATATCAAAAGATTTTGAAAAATATTTCATAATGTTGAGAATGCATTGGTTTGTATTTGATCCAGGAAAATGAAAAGGTAAACAAGTATGTAAATACCATTAATAGTTTTTCTTCTTAAAAAATAATACTTGTAATCTTTTCTTTGGTAGGTACGTTAAATAATAACAATAATTTCAATGTGAGTGACTTATCTTTGTGTGATGTAGGTACTCCAAAATTCGAGGACGAATTCTTTTCAAGAGGGGGAGAATGATGTGATCTCAATTCATGAAAAACATCAACCCATGCAAGGAGGAGTCACCACAAGAAAACAAGAAAAAGGAAATAAGCAAAAAGAGCTTAAAAAGAATTTTGAAGAAAAGGAAAGAAGAAAAACAAGGAGAATGTACAAGAAACTTGAAGAAGAGATTAGAAATATTAATAGCTCTTGTAATTTTCTTGTAAATAAAAATAGAGTTAGTTTAGTGTCTTTCTTTGAAATAGAAATACGAGGCTAGTTGTTTGGACACATGGATAGTATAAAAAACAAGGGCCTTGTTTGGGAAGCTTTGGAGCATCTTCCAAACATGGCCTAACCTTTTAGAATTCCACTTATGTGCATGTATTTTCGTTTTCCTTTTCTATATAAGGGTGTAAGTCTCATTTGTAACATAAATTTGAAGATTAATTGAGAGCAAGAGCTAATTCTCTTTGAAGTTCAAGAGGTAAGCCTCATTTCTAGAATCTTATCTTGAGTTTTCCATAATTCAAGTGGTGATTGTCCTTTGCACTTATCTTTCTTCATGAAAGTGACATGTTCTTCATTCTCTTGTCTTCTCCATGTTTTCTATTTCTTGTTCTTATTTTGTTCCATATGTGTTGCACCATATATGATCATTTCCAAGTGTTTGCTCCGATTAAATTCATCAACAAGGGGTTGGTTTCATTTTTTGTCATTTCTAAGTCAATTGAACTGATTAATTTCATTGTTTTCATCTTCTATGGCTTCCTATGGGTTCTATCTTGAATTTAATCGGTTAAATTGAATTGTTTTGCAATTTTTAAGTGTGGGCCGAATTTGAACCCTAACATTTGGGGAAAAATCTGATTTCATGTTCTTTCATGCAATATTACATGTTATTTTGATTCCATATGCTTATACACATGTTTGATAGATCCTACATCACTTGTAGTGCCTCTTAGGCATGCATCAGTGTCCTCCTTGCAATAAAATTGCACCTATACCAACTCCTGATGCATCACATTCTAGCTCAAATGTTTTAGAAAAGTTAGGAAGGGCTAGAACAGGTGCATTAGAAAGTTGCTTTTTAAGCCTTTGGATGGCTTCTTCATGTTTTTGGGTCCAACAGAATGTGACATCTTTCTTCACCAACTCATTGAGAGGTGAAGCTAGACTAGAGAAGTTAGGCACAAATCTTATATAAAAACTTGCCAGCCCATGAAAACCCCTAACATCTCCCACATTATGTGGAGTTGGCCACTCCTGAATGACTTTTATTTTCTCGGGGTCCACATGAACCCCATTTTTATTTACAACAAAACCAAGAAAAATAACATTATCTACACAAAAGGTACATTTATCAACATTTGCAAAAAGCTCATTTTTCCTAAGAACTAACAAGACTTCTCGCAAATGTGTTAAATGCTCCTCTAGACTTTGACTATAAACTACAATATCATCAAAATAAACAACTACAAATATACCTATACAATCCCTTAGAACATGATTCATAAGTCGCATGAAGGTGCTTGGAGCATTAGTGAGACCAAAATGCATCACTAGCCACTCGTATAAACCAAACTTGGTCTTAAAAGTAATTTTCCACTCATAACCTTCTTTTATCCGAATTCGGTGATAACCACTCTTAAGATCAATTTCGAAAAATATAGTGGATCCATGCAACTCATCCAACATATCATCAAGCCTAGGGATTGGATGCCTGTATTTGACAGTTATGTTGTTAATTGCACGACAATCACAACACATCCGCCATTTACCATCTTTCTTGGGCACCAACAAAACTGGTATGGCACAAGGACTAAGGCTCTTTTGAACCCAACCCTTTTCCAAAAACTCCTAAACTTGAGACTCAATCTCCTTAGTCTCTTGTGGATTAGTCCTATAAGCTGGTCTATTAGGAAGACTAGCTCCAGGAACTAAATCAATTTGATGCTCTATTCCCCTGAAAGGTGGAAGTACCACTGGGCCTTCTTTGGGAAATAGATCATCAAATTCTCTTAAAAGGTTTTGGACTTTAGGAGGTAAAACCTTGGGTTCAGTTGATGTGGCAGTGCACGCAAGTGTTCCTTTACAAAGAAGGAGGTATGGAGGTTATTTAGTAAAGAAGACTTTTTTTATTAATTTAGTTGACAAAATATCTTCTTTTTGAATGACCTCGGGAGAAGGAACACTAATCTCTCCCACCTCAGACTCATTTTTATGGACTATTTTAGAATTTTTTTGACTTTTTCTTTCACTTTCTATTTTTTTTAAAGTTGAACTTGATCCTCCAACACCTAGGAAGGTGTCAAAGGATGAAGTACAAACTTCTTTTCCTTGTGAGTGAAGGTAATCTCATTGGTGATTACATTATGCATGGATTTCTTGTCAAATTGCCATGACCTTCCCAACAAGACGTGACAAGCATCCATTGGTACTACATCACATAAAACATTATCATTATAGTTTCCAATGGATAACTTGACCTTCACTTTTTGATTTACTGTCATATCCCCATCTTCATTCAGCCAATGAAGTTTATAAGGTTTGGAATGAGGAATGACAGAGAAATTCAGCTTCTCTACCAACCTAGTGCTGCAAAAGTTGCAACATGAACCACTATCCATAATGAGAGAACATGTATCTTTTTTAAATTTTACATCTTATATGAAAGATGTTCTCTCTTTGTGACAGTTGTGGACTGGGTTGGTTGTTGAGAACCCTTCTAACCATCAGAAGGTCCCCATCACAAGGAAATGCATCCTCACCTTCATGCATGCTCTTAGATTCACTCTCACTAGAAGTTTCATCTTGGCTGCTATAAATGTCAGTGCCCCTCAAGATCATGGTCTTTTTGGTGGGACACTGAGATGCAATGTGACCTCTACCAAGACATTTAAAACATTTGATATCACTAGTACGAGTGTTTGAGGTGTGCACTTCCTTTTTGTCTCTAGCTAGGTTCTGGGGAGGGTTTTCTTTTTCTTTACCCTTATGAGATTCTCCCTCCCTCTTGTACTCTTTCTTATAATAAGGTTTAGAGTTTGAACTCTCCTTATGACTGGTCCCTTTTCTTAAATCCTGATATGGGAGAAGTTCAACTTTATCCCTTATCTCAAGAGTGAGTCCACTCATGAACCTAGATATGGTGGTATTTTCCTCTTCCCTAATGCCATCCCTCATCATGTATAACTCCATCTTCTACCTATATTCTTCTACTGTCATATTTCTTTGATGGAGTCTTTGGAGCTTATCCATAAGCTCTCTGTTATAATAAGAAGGGACATGGCGTCGCCTCATGTCACCTTTAAGATCATTCCAGTATTCAACTGGATGTTCATTATGGAGGCGCCTTTCTCTCTTCAGGGAAGTCCACCAATACATGGCATGACCTTGAAAGCTTAAAGTAGCCAAAGGTACTTTTCTGACCTCACGAACTTGATGACATAAAAATAGCTAATCAAGGTAAGCTTCTACATCATCCCTTCTGTGAAAGTGAGGTAGATCAACCCTGGCTTCTCTCTGCTTAGGCTCTCAATCTCTATGCCTTCTAGGAGGAGGAGGTTGATAAAAATCATACACTCTACGAATATCCTCCTCAAACTCAATTTCTCTAGATTTAGAGCTTCTAGATGAATGAGTTTTTATTGATTTTGTATTTTTTTCTTCTTTTTGTCTAAGAATTCTAAGTTCCTCCTCAAGAATAGCAAGTTGGGCTTCTCTTTTAATCTTTTCTTTTTCTTTTAAAATAGACTCTTTTTGTCTCCACAATTGAAGTGATTTTAACTCCTTAGTCATTTTAGAAATTCTTTTAGGAGAAGGACTAGAATCACTTTCAATGTGTAGAGAAGTTCTCTTAGACATCCTTAGTTTTGATATTTGTACGAGATTTGCTTCCTTAAAGAGATTATAAGATAGTACTGCAGGTAGTCTCCAGGAAAGAGAGGTGAGTCACAATGGACAAACTTAAGTACCAAATATTTCCTAGCCAAGACTTTCCTTAGACAAGCACTACACGAATTTTCCCTTTAAGAAAATTTTCAAACATAAATATTGTTTTTTTTTTCTTTTTAAAAGAAAAAAAATATGAAAATGCACAACTACGAATGCAATAAAAGATTAAAACTAAGAAGAAAATAAACTAGGCGAATTCCTATGTGAAAGTCTAAGTGGCACCTTGGACCCCTTAGCAGACTTCCACAAGTCTAAAGCGCAACTATTACAAGGTTCAACTTAGGAGATGGGATTGCACCAAAGGAATTTTCTCAAGACACCAAAAAAAGCAACACAAGTACAAGAAAATTCAAAAAGTACAAAATACAACTCAAATCCGTGACAAAAACACAAGTAAAATACAATTGAGGTATTTTTTGTATCCTTTGATGTGTCACGTGAATTTTTTTCACTCCAGCCCCTCCTCTCAAGTGTTTTCACTCAATAGCCAAGCCTTCCTTGCCTTCAAAGTTTCCTTAAGAGTAGCCTCCTTATGAAGCTTGCAACAACACCTAAAATGCTACCTTAAGAGAGTTAAGTTCTTTCAAGGAATCAAAGGAATAGTTTTATGAGTCTTCAACACTTAAGAATTTTATAGAAAATCTAAAAAGGAACAATTAGAATTGGACAACATCAAATGATAGATTTTATGACAAAATTTCAAGAGAGAATTACAAGAAAAGAAAAGCAAAAATTAAGGCAAATTTCAAAGGAAGCCTATGAAATGGTCTAGAATGGAGTGGAAAAACTAAAATCAAAACTCAAGTTGAATTAGATGATACGTATCATGCAAAGCTGCAGCAAATACATTCCAAAATATTCACTCAAAGATACACTCCAAATATCTAAATCCATACAATTCATAGATCATTAAAACATGGATCTAAGGGTGTGTGAGACGGCTCTTTCTTTGCTTTTTTCTTTGTTTTTTTGCTTGCAGAATTTTTTTTTCAGAAATTTTCTCCTCTTGTTTTCATCTTTTTCATATTCCAAACTCACAAAAATTCCAAAATTAATTCATTACAATCCAACTAGTCAACAACTAGTGCATGATTCATGTGTATTTAAGCATTTCAACTTGAAACAAAGAGATATGAATGGATGAAGGCTGCAGTATGTATGTATATGTTGCTGGAAATTTTTTTCAGAACTTAGCTAATGATCTAATAGCTAAGTACGAACTCAAACAAAGCAAAAGAAATCATATGATTTTTGGTTTACGTGCTAGAAAAGTGTAAAAAAAATTGGACTACTTCTAGAAAATTTATGACATGTTAAGGAACTAAACAAGACTCTAAAAACCTAAGGAGATTCAAAAATAAAATCTAAGACACACCTAGGCTTAATATCAAACACATAGAAGACATAAGAACATATAACATGAATTAGGAAACCTAACACAATTGATTCAAGAATAGAACAAGTAAATGAATCAATTCAAGAAAAGTTTCAGCATTATAACACTACTTCTAATTCTAAGGAAAGCTCTAAAAAATAAAATTATGAACAAGACTAGAAAACTAAACAAGACAAGAAAGGAAAGAAGAGGACTTATCTCTTGAAGACCTCCAAACCTAGATCTTGATGCCAAATGATAGACTCCTTCTTGTGATTAGATGATGCTCCATGGAGGAAGATGGATGAGACCTTGCGGAAGCATGGATGTGGATGAGATTTGAAGTGGATCAAGGTAAGGAAACTTAGGGAGAGGTGAGGTGAACTCTCTACAAAGAAGTCTAGGAAAGCCTAAGAAGAAGACTAACCTAGGAAGGACTCAAAGTTTAAGTGAATGGCCAAAATTGGACAACATTTCTATACTCAAACTCAAAGTGTTTTTACAAGAGATGAGAGGTCCTATTTATAGATTGGGTGGACTGAAACTTGAAGCAAAGAAAGGAGGGAAATTCAAGTTTGAATTCCCTCTAAAAGTGGCCGAAAATTTGAAAAGAAGAGCCACCTAAGCTCACATGCTTTCCACACTTCACTCATGCACAAAATATGAGCTTCATGTGGGAAGTGTGAGCCTTGGGCGTCCCTTGCCTTCCCATTTTCGTCCAACCATTGCTCTTGCTACCTTATTCTACTATCTACACCTCTTGGCCCAAATACAAGCCATACACTACACTACAAGGTAAAATACAAGCCCAAAATCTACACTACTTGGCCTAGATACAAACCCAAAATCTACACTACTTGGTCCAAATACAAGGCCCAATTATTCTACACTACTAAGACCTCAAAGAAGCCCAAAGAAACATATTCTACTCTATACAATATTTATAGATTAGAGCCTAGTCCATGTATATAAAAGCTTGGGCCTATCCAGCTCAGTTGAGGCCCAGTCTTCTTGAATTCTCTTAGACATAGCTCTTGTGGTTGGTCCCTTGGAAACGGGGTTGCTATCACCTACAGTTATTCGAGACAATCTGTGACTGTTTTAAGTGTGTATCTTGGGAATTCTCTCATATCCTGAAAATCAAAAGAAGTAAGGAACAACATCAAAGAGTTCTTGTGAAGTTGAATACAAGGCAATAGCCACTGTTACATGTGAAATTCAGTGACTAACTTATCTTCTTCAAGACAACTTCAAAGTCTCTTTTGAGCAACCATCTCATTTATACTATGACAATGATTTAACAAGATACATTGAAACTAGTCCAGTGTTTCATGAACACATGAAACATAGAAGAAATAGACTATTATACTTTTAGGGAAAAATTGAAGAAGGGTCTCATCCATTTGCTTCCCATTTCCACCACAAAGCAACTGGAAGACATCTATACCAAAGCCTTAAGTCCTCAATCTTTCGAGAGTATTTGTTCCAAGCTAGTTCTCATCAATATTTTCTCTCCATCTTGCGGGGTATCAAAGGATATGGATACAAGACCTCTAAAAGGAAGCTAATACTAATTTTATTATTTTTTCTTTTATGAAAATCAAATTGTGATTTTTATTGTTTCTAGTTATTTCTTAATGGAGCCTATGGTGTAGTTTGCTCCAAATCCTCCACAGAAGATGGCAAAAATGGTGGAAGCTTGGATTTAAACGTGCAAATGGAGGAGAAAACAATTTGGGTTCGGTGAAAAGGAGAGGAAACTGAAAATGATTTGGTGGAGAAGAAGATGAAGATTTTTTTTGGTGGAGTTATGGTGATGTTGTGCAGTTTAGTGATTCTAGAAGAGCTACGGAAAAAGCCTAATCACAAGGAAGGTTTCTTGTGAGACTAAGCTTAAGGGAGAAAAACCCTAGAGAGGACTCAAGAGTGATGTGCAACACAAATTTGGCATGATTTCATTATACACTCTAAAGTATATTACAAGAGGTGGGAGATGTGTATTTATAGACTAGAAGGATGAAGGGGTGAGGCGACTAGGGTTTTGAGGGAGAGAGGCTCTCCTTGGTGCAGTGCGTGAGGGTTTGAAACCTTACTTGGTCATTGATGACCGGCCTTGGGAAGGTGCACGCCCTTTTGCACCATGTGTGCACACGTGCCAAGTTTCTAGAGTGTTAAAAACCTTATGCGGCAAAGGGGTGTATACTTGGCCTAGGTTGCCCAATGTCAACCCCTTTTTCTCTATAAAAACCTAATTATTGTCACATATACTAATGGTCAAAAATACAAGCCCAAACAGATTGGTGTACACACCTCTATTTTTCTATATACACTTCTTTACTATGCACACCTATATTTTCCTATATACACTTCTTTATTGGACAACTAAGCTAATGGGCCAAAATACAAGCCCAAGAAAAATTATTATTTACACTTCTTATTCTTCTATCTACACTTCCTGTATGATGACCCATGTGAATAATAACTTGTTGGTCCTCCTGATCTCGTTGGAGGCCCAGTCTTCTTGTATCTTCCTAGTCATGGCCCTAGTGATTGGTCCCTTGCTTAGGGGTCTTCCATCATCCCATCCCTCTTGAAGAGGATCAAATCCAAAGTGTCTGCTTCATCTTCATGGTACCCTATAAAAGGAATTAAATCAGTTACATTAAAAGTATGATGAACACCATATTTTGTTGACAGATCTAATCTATAAGCATTGTCATTGATCTTCTGTAAGAACTGAAAGGGACCATCTCCTCGTGGCTTAAGTTTGGATTTCCTAAGTGTAGGAAATTGTTCCTTCCTTAGATGAAGCAAAATTGAATCCCCTTCATTAAATATCATAATTCGCCTCCCTTTATTATTATTTTTGTTGTATTTTTCAATTTGTTGTTGTATCTAGGCTTTAATCTTCTCATGCATTTTCTTGATAAATTCAGATTTAGATATCCCATTATTGTGAATAAATTCATGAGGACTAGGAAGAGGTATTAAATCCAAAGGAGTAAGTGATAGACTCCTTCTTGTGATTTGATGATGTTCCATGGAGGAAGATGGATGAGACCTTGTGGAAGCTTGGATGTGGATGAGATTTGAAGTGGATCAAGGTAATGAAACCTAGGAGAGGTGCTTCCAACTCTCTAGGAAGAAGTCTAGGAAAGCCTAAGAAGAAGACTAACCTAGGAAGGACTCAAAGTTTAAGTGAATGGCCAAAATTGGGAACATTTCTATACTCAAACTCAAAGTGATTTTACAGGAGATGAATGCTCCTATCTATAGAATGGGTGGGCTGAAACTTGAAGCAAAAAAAGGAGGGAAATTCAAGTTTGAATTCCCTCCAAAAGTGGCCAAAAGTTTGAAAAGAAGAGCCACCTAAGCTCACATGCTTTCCACACTTCACTCATGCACAAAATGTGAGCTTCATGTGAGAAGTGTGAGCCTTGGATGTTCCTTGCCTCTCCATTTTCTAACAGATATAATTAAAAATTAAAAATAACTATTTATTAATTTATCTTTGTCGTGAAAAGTTATATAGATTTTTTTTAACAATGTAAAATTCTTTCAAACTCATACGATTATATTTTTATAAAGTTTTATAGTAAGTGTTCTATACTCCCATGTGAATACCAAATTAATTATATTTATTGGCCCGTGATACAAAAGTAAGAGTAAATATGAATCCTTAAATAGAAAAAGCAATTAAAAATATAATGCGGAAGCTTACTTCTGCTCCCTGTCATGATTATTACAACAAAGAATAGACACAAAATTTCACACTAAGGTGAGAGGGTCATTCTTTTAGCACCTCCATATCTTCCACGAGTACCCTATACTACACATTAAGAGATCAAAATATCCTATACCCTATTTGAATTTCATTTATGCATTAGCTTTCACTTCTGCATTTGACTTCTTCCTTTACTTCTGTGTTTCGCATCTTCGTGCTCCCATCTCACGGAGTTAGCTTTGTTCCCTTCAGTTGTATCTCTTGCAGCAGTTCGTCCAAGCAAGGTGTGTCTATGGTTGTCAACATGGGGATCGCAACATATTCTAAGAAGAAAAAGTAGGCTTCCGTTCACCTCGTTGGTTTTCCATTTTCTAGATTTAAAACTTAATTTTTTTTCTCCTTCCATTGAACTTGTAAACCAGTTTGTTAACTTTTTTAATTTTTAATTTTTATTTTAATATATATGCAATTTTAAAACATATTTAATTACATAAATAATTTTTTAAATTTTAATTAATTAATTAATCTTTTTAATTAGATGAATTAAAATAATTATTTTTTAGATGTTAAATTATTCTGTTATAATTAATAATTAAAACTTAACTTTAAATATTAATTATTTAAATTATAATATTATTATATATTTATATATTTATATTTTTTAAATAATATAATAAAATTTTAAATTATTATTTTTAATTGAGAAAAAAGAGTGAATAAAGTGAAATGATGAGTTAAAAAAGCAAACTCATCTCACTAAATTTTGAGAGATTGACAACACCCCAGTAAATAAAGAAAATAGATATATGCTACTCTCAGATTTTTCTAAACGATTTTTTAATAGAAGACAAGGGACCTCTTCATAAAATTTAGAAACATAATGGTCCCTTATTTAGTTTCTTCGTCGGAAGTCACTAACACAAATTAAAATTCTATGTATGGGGCCTATTTTTTTGGCGTAAAGATAATCTAAGGGGTATGTGTATTGTATGCAATGGGGATTAAAGAGTGTTTCAAAATTTTTTGCACTTTCAAAACAATTTCGTTTATAAGCTTAGCTTTCAAAAACCTTTTCAAAAGTAGAAAGCCGAAGTCAAACAAAATGTTTTTATACTATTCTCATCTACCATTTAAATTATGTATAGTTTTTAACAAATATACTAAGTTCCATTATTTACTCAAATTGAGTCAACAAATTTACATGGTAACTTTTAATGTATATTATCACTAATACAAAAATATCTTTTACGATGATTATTGTAAGATCGTAGGGGAAAAAATGTGATGACATTTAAAATTTATTTAAAGTTAGATTTAATAGGTATTTTGGTTCTAAAATTTTGTGAGAATTTGTAGTATCTTATTGGTATTCGTGTTCTTTTGTCATTATTTATGTGCCACGGATTAACTTAGATGCGTCATACAGTTAACATTGTTAATATTAGTCTAACAGAAAAAATCACATTGATAGAGTTTAATAAAATTTGGAATTCAATTGAAAAAATAAAAATAAATATAAAAAAACATTATAAATTCTAATAAAATACTAAAACCAAAATGTCTTTTAAACTTTTAAAGTTATTGATAACTCACAATGACTTTGTATAAAAGGTGTCATTGTTTCTCTCATTTAAATTTTGTATAAATAATTATTATTGTATGTTTTTTCAACGACAATTATTTATATAATTGTTATTATATCTTTTAAATTTAGACGCACAACATTCCTTTTCTCTAGACACTAACAATTTCTCTTCTCTTCTGCTTTACACAGCCTGCTTCTTCCATTGTTGCCACTTGCGCCATTGCTTCATTGCCTCTGTTGCGCCACTGATTTGTTATTGTCATTGCATAGATTCATTCTTATAATTGATTCATTACTCCATTGCTGCTGCCATTAAGCCTCATTTGTTGTCACCATCCTTTTCTCTTGTCAACAGTATTTGTAAAATAATTAATTTTTATTTTTTTATATTTGTATTACATTTCTTATATTATTTATTGTTTACATATATATGATTAGGAATTTTAGTTTATAGGGTTAAGAATAATTAGGTTATGTAGGTATTTGATGGGAGGTTAATGAATATGACATGTATAGTGGTATGTAATATAGAGTTATTTGATAATGGTGTGTGAAAATACAAAAAAAATACATAAATTTTTTTTTAAATTATATATTTAAAATTTTAAAATATTTTTAAAATATTAAGATTTATTGATACATACTTAGATGCAATTTATGCTTCACATGTGTATTGATAATAGATTTTCCAAAATTTTGTTTTTGAAAGATTGTTATTTTTATCAAGTGTACTTCAATAACATATAATATGAAAAAGATAATATATAGAAAGATTTATTCTATGGATTTTATATCGGTTTATTTATTAATTAATGAAAAAGATAAGATATAGAAGGATTTATTCTATGTATTTTATATTGGTTTATTTATTAATTAAGATTACATTTAGTTCTTTCATCGACTAGATCAAGTTGTACTAAACAAACTATCACTGCAAAATATAAAATGAGTATTCTTTAAATTTCAATCACTTATAACTAAACAAACAAGTATTTTTGGATTGCAAGCATTTCTAGCTAAACACACTTGAGTATTCTTTGGAACGCAACTACTCTTGGATAAAGAAGGGTTACAAATAAAGTGATATAAAATATCACATGTTTGCTCTCTAAAAGAGCCTTAATGTCCTTAGACAAATATAAAGAATAGCAAATGAACACAAACAATGTTCTTATTTTCAACTAGGTCATAAGGATTCTTAAGATCGAAAGAGTCTAAAAGCATTAATGTAGTCATCAACAATCATCAACCAGTCTTCTTCAACATATCTTCTATTTATGGAGGTTTAGAAGAAAGAGTCATTGATTATCCTTTCTAGTCATTGAGATCTTCAGAGAAGGTCTTCTTCATCTTCACGTGTCTACTCAAGTTCAAGCTTGGAAATGCATTAAATGTTCTTTATGCAACATTAAACATAATAGTCTTTGTAGAGTTGACATGCAATCAAATCAGAAGAGTTATTGGCATGGAGCAACTTTAATGTAGAGAGGTGTTCATGAGATCCTCTTGTAAGAATGAAGAAACAAACATTCTTTGTATACATATAATAAATATTTATAATATTTGAATTGTACCATGATGTGAAAACATGTGAAATAAATAAGAAGAAATGGTTGAATTTTGTATTAAAAACTTTTATCGTTTTTCTCAAACTCAACATCCAATAGTATATAACATAATTTTCTTTAACAAATTCACTGCCAAATCTTTTCATAAATTTAGTTTATAAAAACTCTCATTTTGTTAGCGGTAGTTTAAATAATATGCAATAACAAAGAGATATAGAGAAGAGAGACTTACATTGTAGTTTTTATACTGGTTAGTCCGCTAACAAGGACTACGTCTTGTTCTTGGTCAACTTAATCAAGTTTCACTAGCAAACTAATGTTGCAAGTTACAATTGAGTACTATTTGGACATTAGTCGCTCCTAGCTAAACAACCCAATAATTCTTTAGACACCCAGTCACTTCTAGCTAGCAACCCAAATATTCTTTGGACAACAACCACTTTTGGTTAAAACCAAGTATTTTTTGGAACTAAATCACTCTTCACTAACAACCCAAGTATTCTAGGGACAATAATCACTCCTGACTAAAACTCAATTTTTTGGAACTTAGTCACTCCTATATAAAATACTTTTGGTTTAAAAAGGAGGGTGTGATATAAAAGGTCATTGGGTCTGCTTACTAGAGAGAGATAATGTTTGTTTGCTAGAGGAGCATGAAGCTTGCTAAATTTGAAAATTACAACCGATCCAACTACAAGTTTGCTTTCGGATCCTTTCAAAAAGCATTTCTCACAAGTTCAAAAACTGAATAAAGATCTCATTTATCTTGTTTATCAAAGGTTTAGTTGGCATCTATTCTAAAGAGAAAAGAGTTGCTGAAAAATTTGCAATGTTTTCTATAAATATGGTATTTCTTAAATTTAACCAAGTTCCTTCTTATAAAGGCTAACTAAGAGAAAAATCTTTTTCTAAGTAAGTTTTAGCTCGAATTTGAATGAGCTAAATATCTTAGTATTTTTTAGAAGTTGTAAAAGTGTTTTTCTTTAGAAAACAAGTTTTTTAACTTAGACTTTTAATATGTTAAAATTGATGTAAGTGATTTTTTTTATTAAAAAAAAGAAAATAACTAATTTTGCACTAATTATTTTTAGTGCCTTTTTAAAACACATTTTCAAAAACTAAAAGTTAATTAATAGAAAACAAAAGATTTTTCAATATAACTGTCTGAAAACAAGTGTGAAATCTTCAAGAATTTTACAACAGAGTATCTTTCTAAAAAGTGCAGGGCTAATATTCTTTTAGGAAGTTCTTCTTCACCTCTCTTTCTTTTCTCTAAAAAATTTTATGTGATTGTAATTTGTGTGAAGCATAAGACATTCTATATTTTTCTATTTTGTTTCTGTTCATCTTGAACTAGGTATTTAAGAACAAAATCTTGTGATAGGGTGTCACAAGTTCAAATTTTATTCTAGTAGGGTTCAAGAAGTCAAAATTTGATTGTATGTTTTTTCTTGTTTTACTTGTGCTTGTAAAAACTTGAAGTATAGGAGAATGTTAACCTCTATGGTTTGAAACTAGGTATAGCTCCTAGTGGAGTAAACCAGTATAAATTATCATTGTCTTGTTCCTTCCTTTTCTTTATCTTTTAAAAGCTTTGATTTTCAAATTCTCACAATTAAATATGTTTTAAATGGATTAAAATGTGAGCTAAAATTTTTCTAATACTTTGGTAATAAATTGGTATTGTGAAAATTCTGAAATTGATAAAAAGTTTGAATAAAATTGCATTGATTCAATTCATCCCCTTTTGAATTTATTCTCGGTCTTTACAATGTCCTAAGATGAATATAAAGAAAAAGTAGATTTTTCTAGTTTGTTGATGAAAACAATAGTGTTCTTTTCAAGCTCAAAGCACTAAAAGATTATGAAGGACTCATAGCTTTGGTATCAAATGTTGTCAACCTTTCTTCAACTTGAAAATCTCCTTTATATAGGCTCAAAGAAAGTAGCCATCAGAAATCCTTCCTTCCCATTAAAAAGTTTGAGATCTTCATTTATTCACGTTATATGTAAAGATGCATTAAATTATCTTCATGCAACATTATGTTGATTTAATTCAAGAATGAGTGCATATTTAATTAGAAAATTTTTTAATTTTTAATTTTTAAATATTTATAAATACTTATCCGCGATGTATCGCGCAAGCCCCCCAAGTACAACAGGAACTTCTCGGGTGGTATATCGAGGATAGGGATGGCAAATGCACCCGCCCCCATGGGTATTACCCGAACCCGTCCCGATTTTGATAGGAAATCCGCGTATTGATTGGGTATGAGTATGGGTAATACCCGATTTTTTAAATTGGGTATGGGTATGAGTAATACCCGATTTTTTAAATTGGGTATGGGGATGGGGATGTACATACCCGCCCCATCCTCGCTCCCATACTCGTTCCAATTCCCAATATTTATTCCTATTTTAAATTACTAAAACACATTTAGTTTATTAAGTGATTTTAAAAATTTATATTAATTTTTCTGTGGTTCTTAGTTTTGTAATTTACTTCTATACATATATTTGATAATTTTTTTACTTTTTTATAATTATTTGACCTTTATTTAATTATTATTTGATGATACTTTAATTTGAGATTTATGCAATTATAATTTTTTATTGATGTTTATTATTGGGAAAAAGAATATATGTATCATTTTGACTTTGATTCATTTTTAATATCATGTTTCTTTTGTTATGATTTTTATTTTTTTGTAAAATAATTATTTAATTAATATTTGGAATAACAAAAGACAAATACGATTATATCTGTTACCCGGTGGGGATAACCCGTACCCGGTGGGGATGGGGATGAGACAAAATTTTCATACCCACTAGGTATGAGGACGGGGATGAGGATGAATTTTTATTGTAGGAATGAGGATGGGAAAGTGAAACCCGTCCCCACCCCACCCCGTCGTCATCCCTAACCGAGGATCTCAGAACCTAGAGAAGAGAGAAGAGGAGAGGGGCGAGTTGTGGTGTGTCTTGGAGAGGAGCTAAGGCGTTTATTTATAGGGACTGGAGCCCTCTCACGATCCCTCAAATGAAGGAGAGACTTGCAAAAAATCTCCATGTTGAGGAGAATGTGCAAGGCTGCTTGGAGACCAAGTCTCCAACGTTCAGAAACTACATGCAACGTGCAAGCTCCAACATCTAGAATCTACCTTCTGGAAGGCTAAAAAATAGAAATTTCGGATAAGGCTCCAATGGCAAAATAAAAAATAAATAAACCAAGTGCCAAAAAGAACTTGCACATCCTTACCGGGGGGAAATCAAAAGGAGATTTGAACTGAAACATGAACAAATAAGTCCATGAAAAGCCCAATTTGAGTCCAAGCTTTGTGCACGCAAGGGCCCATCTCCTTGCTACCCACTTTAACTATGCAAAATGTGTGTTAGTATATAAACCCTTTAAAAAGATGAGTTTTAGACAATGTGGGACTTATGCCTTTTGTATTATCCAGAAGCCCAATTTGAGCACAAGCTTGGTGCACGCGAGGGTCCATCTCCTTGCTACCCACTTTACCCATGCAAAGTGTGTATTGGTACATAAACCTTTTGGAAGGGTGAGTTTTAGACAATATGTGACTTATGCCTTTTGTAATATCCACAAAATGCAACATAAACATCTCTTTACATTAATTTAGGATTTTATAAAACTTATCTATTCTAAATACATAAAGATTATTTTACATAATTCATACTTTTTCTAAATTGTTCTCATAATTATACGTGTTGTTACTTTTAATAGTTTTTAAGATATTTTAAAAAGTTTTAAGATTTTTTTTAAACTTTTTAAAATATTCTAAAACTTCCTTAAAAAAATTTAACTTTCTAAAAATTTGCATCACAATAATTTAATAAATATCATTACAATTTTGTAGATTGAATTGATTCTTTATCCAAACAAACGCAAGAATGTCGTTCCTACCACATATATGTACATATATGTCAGATGACATATTATAGAATAAACATCATAATAGATTAGGATTAATTAAAAAAGTTGCTATCTCTAAAAATAGTTGAAAAAGAACTCTCCAAGAAAAATGACAATTGAGGACCATATAGGGTATAACTGGGACATTTCCTTGTGGACCATCTTGCTTATCGTTGAACTTCTAAAATGTCTTCGTTCTCGTGCTTTATCTTTTTCTCCACACGCAAATGCTTCGCAAGAATCGGAATATCAAAATTCAAACAGATATTTTACATCATGCATTACGCCTTCGTATGGGCTCAAGAGATAGAGAAAATGGACATAAAGAAGAAAGAAAAAAGGTAACTGTAGTCCTTTGAACAACAATTGAAACTTAGGAGCAATCGAATAACACATGGCAAACTAGTGAACTTTTTTCCTTTATGTTCTCAAATATGCAATATATTGAAAGAAAGAAAACCAAGTAACTTTAATCACCATAAAGGAACAAATACCAAATATTTTGGAGTGAAATCCACTTCAGGCACGCTTGCCTTTGTTGCATGTAATGTAGTGACCTATATATATCATTGACAGAGTTGATTAATCTCCTTCATAATGGCCTATCATTTTTATTCATTGAAATCTATACAATTCTTTTTTTACATCAATTGATTCAACACACTCACCCGACGGGAATGACATGTGAACATGCTTGGCCACAGAAGCAACACATCGAATAGGAAAAAATATCTCACGCTTATATACAGTGATAAAGATTAATTGGTCTTGTGTTATTCGGTTTTCAAATTCTAAAGTAATGAAATTGACTTTGAATATTGATTGGTACATTGAATAATCCAATCACATCAAACTATATTAATTTAATTCATTTTATATTTTATGAAGATATAATTTGACTGTACTTTTGTGAAAATAAATTGAGTTTGAAGACGACAGTATCTCGTAATAATAATTAATGAAAAATAATTTAAAATTTAAATTAATAGTGACTATTATAATTTAAAATATAATAACATAAAATTTTAATTTAAATATAAAAATAATCTATATTTATTATATTTAAAATTAAAAATATGAAACCTTAAAACTATTACCACTGTAGGGATTTTTAAATATAGAAGGAAAAAAATCAGTTAACTGTGAGAGTGAGAGGAAAGAGATTTTCAGTCTCCTGGGTACTCAAGTTTACAATGAAAGAATACGTTATATATTGTTTAGATATATTATTTTGTTGTACGAAAAATATTAAGACATGCCTCCATTTAACACACAGTAATTAAAAAAATTAAAAAAAGAAAATTACAAAAGTTAAAAAAATTGAAAAAAAAAATTAAGGTATTTGGTGACGGTCATCTCCATTCATCATATTCCTATTTACAAACACCAACTCTATTTCTTAACATCTTTCAGGGGTGACTTAAAGACCAAGCAAGTAAAACACTCGCTTTAGGTTCCAAAAAAAAAGGCTTCAAAATTTTTTTTAGTACTAATATACCCTACTAAATTAATTATAAAATTATGTTTAAGAATAAAATTTAATTAAAATATTGTGATTTTTTGTTAATTTTTATTGAAACTAAAAATAATATTTAATGAGATAAACACTCTTTTCAATAAATCATAATTTTCTTTAAAAAAAAGAGATTTGTTAGTTAATACTAATAACTAAAAAAGATTTAGAACTTTTTTATCTCTATTATCTTACCAATTCGTTTATATCTTCTTCTTTTTTCTTCCTGTGACTTTTCATTTCCAACCCTAATTTTAGAGAACTCTAATTTCTTTCTTCCAAATTTGCAATCTTCAATCATCTTTTTCAAAATCAAAGTCCACAACTGTGATCTAGAGAGGGAGAAGAGTATTTTTACACAATAAACTTCAATTTCAGGTAAGTTTTGTCTCTCTCAATGTCCTTTCTTTTTCTATTTCTCTGTTTTTAAGGGTTAAGCTTGTATGTTTGAATTGAATTTATGAGAATATTATTTAATGTAATGATAATATATATATATATATATATTATGTGTGTGTAGTGTGTTAAGAATTGTGGTTTATTTTATATTAAATGGTTTATAAATAGTAGAAATTTTATATTATCATGTTACAGTGATTGATCTTTTCAATTGTGTTACTAATACTAATGATTAATCTCAAAATAAACTGTGCAGGTTTATGAAAATGTTAAAATTTGGAAATTAAATTTGAACACTTACTAAAGAAGAGAAAGAGACTTGAGTCTTCAAAATACTACGAAAATACTACGAATCTACGCTCAAGCTATTTTCTTGACAACTAGAACCAGGTTTTATTGTTTTAACTCATTCTATTCTATATACTTACTTATCTTTAGTAGTGTTTTATATATTATATTTTTTGTTTCATATAAAAATATATAGACATGTCATATATAACTTATAAAATAATGTTAACAATTCCAGTATCAATTGCCTCAGCTGAAAGGAGTTTTTCAAAACTAAAGATAATAAAAACTTATTTAAGATAAAAAATGTTTCAACAAAGATTAAACGGATTAGCCTTATTATCTATTGAAAAAGAAATGTTAAATGAAATTAATTATGATAATTTAATAAATAATTTTGCATCGCAAAAAACTCGAAAAATAAATTTTAAATAAAATTATAATATATTTTAGCATAAATTTTTTTAATAAATAAAAAGGCCTCATTTTTTAAGTTTGTTTTAGGTCTCCTAAGATCTTGAGTCGTCCCTGACATCTTTTATAACCATTTTTTAAAATTTTCATTACATCAAATATCTTACCCCAATACATTCTTTGTCCCTTCCTGTGTCTTTTATGGAAAAGAAATAGTACAGATATTTTTTAAGAGAGCAAACGTCTAAATTCATTTTGATTTCCTTCCAATTCATAAATAAAAATCCTAAAAATGAACAAAAATTAAAATGAACCAATTTCCCGTAACAAGAGTCCACTTGGATGATTTCATTACAAATTTAAGATGCCATTTATCATCCACATGTGATAATAAGTAAGATAAATTCGGAAAGTATGAAAGATTTTTATGTAAGTTTATAAATTAAATTAAATAAAAAAATAAATACTATAACAGTTACAATTATATTTATTATAGTAAAAATTTAATTTGAAAAACACATAAAACATAAGTGTTTTAAAATTTTTTGATGAATTTTGAAAATTCTATCCAAAGATATACTTAGCAGAGTCAATTTGAGTTCAACAAATGTGCAATGTCAATTGATAAACAATAACTTTCTAAAAAAATAAATATATTTAATATATTCAATTTTTTCTTATAATTTCACGAATAATATGTAATTAAACAGAGATTAAGAAAAAAAATATTAAATCCAGATTAGTATACTAGTTTGTTTAATAATACTAGACTACGTCTAATTTTCAATTAATAGATTGAATTTTACTAACATCTATTGTAATATAGAAATATTGTTTTGACTCGTAACTATTTTTAGCTAACACATTCAAATATTCTTTTAACAAGTCACTTTTAACTTAACTAAGTATTCTTTCGACAAGTCACTCTTAGCTTAAACTCAAGTATTCTTTGGAAATGTAGCTACTCTTGGCTAATCCCTTTAAGAAAAGAGAGAATGATTAAAAAATCACAAGGTATTTAGTTTATAAGGGTAATGTCTTATAGATGCATACAAATGATAAGTTTCTTTTAGAGTTTGTTAATAAACACAAAAGTGTTCTTCTAAAGCTTTAAGAGAATGACAATAGAAAACAACACAGATTCAACACTTTAGCAAAGTTCATGTTCTTTGTTTGCTTCCTTGAACATGACTCTTATATAGTGCTTGAAAGAAACTAGTCATTAGAGTCTCATTCTAAAATCTTCAACTTTAAGTTGACTTCAACAACTTGACACAAAATCTGATAACTTCTGGCACTTATTCTACATTGGACAATGAACTTTACTTCTTTTAGAATAAGCAGACTTCCGTACATAATATGTGTACTCCAAGAGTTGACAAAGTTGGGCATGTCAGGAATTTAGTGTGATATAGCAGCTTTAGGTGTTCTTTCAAAGCTTGTTTGAGAAAATGTGAGATTTCCTTAGACATTACGTTTAGGAAGATTTGAAGAATGTTCCTATACTTCAAAGGAATAATCATTAATGTTAACGTCGTTGAAGCATTTCATCTTATGATCATTTGATGGATTAAAAGGGTATCATCTGTCGGATGATAAAAGCATGATCCAATATAAGGGATCGTCTGACGAGATGCATTGTCTGACGCAAATTTCTTTGCTTTTTATACTTTAATGTTCTTAAGCATTGATTCAAAACCTTAAAGTGTTGGACTTTTCTCTAACAAAAGTTTTCATTAAATTGAAAAACAATGTTTAATATGATCCTTCATGGTTTATAGATTTTTTTTCATGTCAAGTACACATTTCAAGAATACTTGAACAAGGAATTAAAGTTGAAAGAGGTCGCTAAAGTTACATAAATTTTCTATTTGAACTCAATTAATTAGTATTAGTACAAATGAAATATTTTCATTCAATAATTCATAAATTAAAGAGTTTAAGTAGAAAATAAAAAGATTACTTGAATCCTTTAACTCAATTGTGAAATTAGTCTTAACAATACTTACTATATTTATATAAATTTTATCTCTTATCTATAAATACGAAGGAACTATTCTATTTATTATCAACTTATTATGGTTAAAGTGGTCGAATCTAAAAAATCATATGATGTCACTAAATTTTTAAAAGAAGTCAAAATCTTTATCATCCTTATTTTTATTTTTGATAAATATGTCAAAATAAATTCAAATTGTGAGCTAATCTAAGTTTTATATATATATCTAAATTAGATTTAAAAAAAGTAATTTCTTTTAAT
The DNA here is from genome assembly GCA_030347555.1 of Lablab purpureus. Taxonomy (NCBI): domain Eukaryota; kingdom Viridiplantae; phylum Streptophyta; class Magnoliopsida; order Fabales; family Fabaceae; genus Lablab; species Lablab purpureus. Next base: position 13,218,239 of record CM059261.1, on the reverse strand, counting down.
ACGAAACAAAATGAAATCGATCTTATTAATATTTAATTAAAATAAGTTCAAAACAAATTAAAAATAAGTTAATTTAACCTTTTTAATATATAAATTTTGAATTACTCACTCAAATCGACTAATACTTTTTAATAATAATAAATTAATTAATTAATCAAGTCTAATCCGTTTATAAATAAAATTAATTAAAATAAGAAAGTAGATACTATAACACTCACAATTATACTTATTATGGTAAAAATTATAATTAACAAAAGAAGTTTCCATTGAGTTAAAATATAATTTTTATAGTCAAAAACAAAATTTGAAACATAATTGTATCAGAGAACATAGAACTTGACCATCTTGTTCTCCACACCAATGTAAAGTTTCACGGTATAAAAACATTTTTTTTAGTGCAGGTTCTTAGAATGATCCTTAAACAAGGAATTAAAGTTAAAGAAGTAGCCAAAAGTTGCAAACATAACTGAGTGAACCCTATTTAGCTCACTAACTTATAATAACTTAACTCATTGTAAAATAAATCGAATTAAATGGATCGCTTTTAACTCAATCTAAATAAGTTCTCCCTAGTGCATCTCGTGAATAAAGAAGATAAGAGATTGAAAAACGTTTTACATCCTTGCACGGCTGAATTTCCACCTTTATACAAATTATTTACTACATTCCAACAGACGCCGCATCAGAGACCAAATTCAAGGAACCCGTAACTATTGGTTAAATTATTATAGATTAATTAATAACTATTTTAAAGCATTTTGAATGTCATAAATTATATTTCAATTCAGTTTAAACAGCTTTATTGAGGAAGAATTCAATTTTTTTTAAAAATAATTAATTTTATTTTTTATGAAATTGAATTGGAAATAGGAATTTTGATTTAGTTGAATTGTTTTAGAAGGGGCACAAGTGTGTGTAAGGGAAAAAGTTTGTGGTGAAGAAAAAGTTTGGGGAGAGAAGGAAAATAGAAAGGGTAGAAGGCTAGAAAACAAAAGGAGAAAAAGTGAGTGACAGAGAGAGAGAGAGAGGGGGGAAGGAAGGGAAAGAGGCAGCACCACACATACCAAGGTGACTCCAGGGTTCACCTAAGAGCCAACCTTGCATATGAATCCCATCACTAACCAAGTTGCCTCCCCCAGTTGGTTATTGTGTCTTCCCTTTTTTTTCCAAATTGTTGCCAAATTGTAAACCACAACCTACCTACCTCACTTGGTTTGGCTTGGGTTCTTGGCTATTGGTGGCACCGATGCGCCACTTCGCACTGCAAAATTGCCCCTAACTATCTTCAACTGCTTCTTCTCCAACAACCTGCTATTATTCAGCCCGGTTCTTTTTCCCACTTTTTTCAATCCTCTTTTCCACTTTTACCATTGCTTCTCCATTAGTGCCCAATTACATTTATGCATTTACTAATAAATTATTGGTCTTTGAAGCAGTCAACTCAATTTTCTTAAAGGAAATTTTGAATTCAAATCTTATAAATGAAAAAAAAATCAAGAGATTCTATTAAGATTTTGTACCATAAATTATCATATAATTATAATTTCATATTTTTAAAAATAATTAAATATTTAGTTTCTTTTTTTTATTGTTATATTTTTTTAGTTGGAGAAATCATTTTATTTAAGATACATGAGTATTAATCAAATTAATTGATTTTTGTTTATTTTCATAAATTTAGTTTTTGTTTATTTATTAATTTAAACTACAATTACATAGAAATCTTTTTTTCACAATTTTTGATTATATGTAATTTTCAAATAATAAGATATTAGTTACTTTAACTTATAATATTAGTTTTAATTTAATTTAAATTACATAAAAAATTAAAAAATAACTAATTAATATTTTAAAATAATATAATCATTAATTGTCTTTGTAAATTTAACCATAAATAATAGATTAAAATTAAGAATTATAAAAAACATATTAAAATATAAAAAATAGTAATAAAACATAAATATCAATTGTTTAATATCTTTTAATGAGAAACATTAATGGCAAAATATTTTAAGAATTTATATTTAAATTAAATATAAAAATAAATTTTATTATAGGAGTTATACACAATATCGTAAAATTAAACTTAAAACTTATGAAATATTCTTATTGGAATATGCTCACATCATATAAAATTTAAAACTGATAATTTTATTTAAGATTATTCTAGGTCACAAAAACAAAAGATTATTTTATTTTAAAAATATATATTTATTCAACAATAAATAAAACATTAATTAAAATATAGATTTTATAAAATTCTTGTAATTGAAATAAAAATAAAAATAATACAATATAATAAAATTCAAAAAAAAAATCGTATTGTGACCCAATGAAAATTTCCTATAATACTCATAAATTGAAATCAAACACTAGCAATTTTAACATTATAGTGAATCGTTAACTGTGTATTTAAAAATATTTAACATGTAAAGTCTACAAAACTAAGATAAATAATTTATTTCAATAAAAATAAGTTATGGATGCTCTTTCCACCAAAGTCTAAAAAAGTAATTGTTACTATAAATAATTAACATCCACCCAGTGGGTGGACAATTTAGCTTGAAATTACAACTTTTCATCATTTATTTAGATAATGCTCACTAATTATGGGAATTTGTTGCGATTTGACCATAATTACCTTACTTTTTGCATTAAAAAAAACTTAATGTGGGGATAAATCACTTAGCCATTCGAAACTAGCAGTTGCCACGAGCGTTAATTGGATAGATCTCTATTAAAACCCACTAAATCTTTTTAAATCTTAACTATACACGAGCATTCAACCAAAGTTGATGCTGGAACAATTATCATTATAAAATTTGATTATAACATGTCTACTAAATTTAGATCAATAAAGAAAAGAGTGTTAAGGAATGTGATTGTAATAACGAGTGCTTGTGTGAAAAATATATTTATTTTTTCTTTCTATCTCTTTTTTTTATCACATTATATATTTTATAAATTTATAATTTTTCTTCTTTTCTTAAATATGATTTAAAATAATCGGCACTAACTCTTTTTTTATAATGTTATTTTTCTAATCACTACTTTCTTCAATTCAAAATATAAGATATTAATAAATAATTATTATGTTACATTTCTATATTCATGTATTCAATAAAATGTTTTATTTTAAATTAATTTAAACTAATAATAAAGTGTTAAAAATAGTATTAGATAGTGTTCAAATTCTTCTCTTTATATTATTCGGAAAGTAATTAATATTTTTATCTTTAATTTTAAATGAACTAAATATTCTTTTATACAATAGGTTCTTATTGGAAATAAAATATTTGTAGATAAGCTGTTAATTGAAGGAATTTTTTTATCTTAATATTAATGAGGAATGAACTCAATATTAATGAGTAAAGGAAGAATAAATGGAGATTTAATTGTGAATGATATTTTGTTCATGTTAGAAAATGAATATGAGAATAATAAGCCTTGTACTATGGTGATGAGTTAAAATAAGTCTTTCTCTTATGGACGTGTTCTTAGATATGCTTTGGTTATCTTATATACTAGATTAATTATATGATCATATTAAACTTTATGATGTTATTGTAATCAAATATCATATTAGATATATAATAAAAGATAGTTTAATTGTTACTTCTTATATTTAAGTGGTTATTGATTCTTTCTTAATAATTGATTTATAAGATAATTAAGTTAAGATTAAATATGTTTTTAGTTCTTGATAATTTGTCATACTTCCTTTTTATCTTTTTATTTTTCTTTTTTATAGTTTCATACTTCACTATTATATGTCTCTTAATTTTTTTTACTCTTTTTCCTTTTATTTCTTCTAATTTTCCTCTCCTTAAAGATGTTTTTATTTGTCATCGAGAATCATCTACACCTGTTTATAAAGTATAATAAGAACGAAATTGGTCCAAAGTTTTTCGCAAGGACGAAACACAATTTTGACAAATAGTTCAGGAACTAAAAACATATTTAACCCATTAAGTTACATTCAAAGTATATAAGATAAGATAAGTACACAAATTCTTTAAACTTGAAATTTGTGTAGTTTGTACAAGTGGGCAACTTATTTGAATTATTTTTTTTGTCAAGGAAAAAAGATCTTTGAAAAGCTTTTAGATGATTGAGATATAACTTGGCATGATGCACAAACTTAAAATAGCTCAGCACGATACTAGTTATTCTTGTGATCTTGGGACTTGATATGAAATCATTTATAAACACTCATTTCTAAATGAGATATTTTCACAAATCTTAAAATATTTTGAAATATTATCTTAAAATGTCAAAACCTTTGAAGGGTAGGTGAAAAGACAAGACCTTTAGAAGATTTTGGCAAGTTGTTTCATTTAAAATGTCTTTGTCATTTTATATAAATAGGGTGTTTCCAACAAAATTCTTAGGTACGTTATTCAATTTTATTGTAGCTTATAGTTTTCACTATTGTCATGTTTAATACATTTTCTTCCAATGATAGTCTAAAGTGACTTATTATATGAAGAGCATTCCTTAGATGATAAAGAGGTTTTTTGATATTAGGGATGAGTCAATTGGTAAAGAGAGTCCAAATGCCTCTCTCATAAAAGTGACAATAATTTTGAACAATACTATTTTAGACAAGATTTTAATCAAGGTTAAAAACAACATTTAACATTAGCTCTTAATTTGCCATTGATAACACAATTGTAAAAAAAAAGACATTTTAAACAATGGTTTACAAATATCGTTGTATAAAATTTTCGAGGACAATTTAAAACACACTTTTCATTGAAAGTGAGACCATACAATGACAATTGAAGTAATTATCATTATTGTATATGTTACTAATTTCAGTAATAACTCACTTTTTGAACACTCACTCTTTAAACAATGATTGTTACTTTAACTGTATGTTCAAACTTTTGATGACAAGTGTGTTTTAACTGTATACTCCCAATTTTAATGATAATTTTATGCTCCCACACTTGTCATTGAAAGTGGTTGAGTGCTTCAGAGCCTAATGATTGTGTTTCCAAGAAAATTACGACATACAATAACTTCATATTAGTTTATAAACCAAAAATAGTTAACTTACTAATGAAAATGTCAAACATAGTGAATTTTGTAATCTCAACCTCTTCCAATTGAGGCTTGCACAATGGTCAACTAACAAGCATAACGTATTTAAATACCTTAAGTTGCACCCATGTCAGTTTTCATGATCTTACACTTGGTCCACCCTTCAAAATGTTATATTTAATTGGACATTAATAACTAAAAAAGGTTAGGCAAGAACTATATAAACTTAATGCAATAGAAGTAAAAAATCAATTTTCATTACCAATCTACTATTTGTTTATGGAGTGGACGAATTCACGTTCTTTTCATGTCTATTAAAAATTCTTTCAAATCTAAAAGCATTGTTTCCACTTCTAAACCATTAGAATTATTGCACATGGATTTATTTGGTCCTTCTAAACAAGAAGTTTTGGTGGCAATTATTATGCTCTTGTGATTGTGGATAATTACTCTAGATTTACATGGACATTCTTTCTTTCATCCAAAAGTGATGCTTTTAAAGAATTTAGAAAATTTGCCAAGGTTATTCAAAATAAAAAAGATTTGAAAATTAAAGTTGTAAGAAGTGATCATGGTGGTGAATTTCAAAATGAATCTTTTGAAAATTTTTGTGAAGAACATGGTATTTCTCATCATTTTTCAGCACCAAGAACATCACAACAAAATGGTGTAGTTGAAAGGAAAAATAGATCTTTAGAAGAGCTTGCAAGAACTATGTTAAATGAAAGTAATTTACCTAAATATTTTTGGGTTGATGTCATAAGCACCGCATATTATGTTTTGAATAGAGTTTTAATAAGACCTATTTTAAAATTAACTCCTTGTGAGCTTTTCAAAGGAAGGAAACCAAATATTTCTCATTTTAGAGTGTTTGGTTGTAAATGTTTTTGTTTTGAGTAATGGAAAAGATAATCTTGGAAAATTTGTTCTAAATATGATGAAGCTACATTTTCGGGATATTCTTTGAGTAGTAAAGAATATAGAATTTTTAATAAGAGAACTTTAAATATTGAAGAATCTATGCATGTTGTCTTTGATGAATATATGGACCTTGAGAAAACCCCTCTTGAGTAAAAAATAATCTTTGTAGATGATGATGAAGGTGTGATGCAACAAAAAGAAGTTTCCTTAGAAAAAGCAGTTGAAGAAATGTATTTGGATGAAAATTCTCCTCATGAAGAAAGTCTACCAAGATAATGGAGACCACCAAAAGATGTTTCTTTGGATAATGTTATTGGATATATTTCAAGAGGTGTAAGAACAAGGAGGGACATGAATAAGTTCTGCATGAATGTTGCATTCGTTTCTCAAATTGAACCAAAATCTATAGAAGAAGCTTTGGTGGATGATCAATGGTGCATAACAATGCAAGAAGAGCTTAATCAATTTGAAAGAAATCAGGTATGAGATTTGATTCCTAAAACTAACAATATACAGATTAGTGGCACTAGATGGGTTTTTAGAAACAAGCTTGATGAAGAAGGTAACATAACAAAGAACAAAGCTAGGTTGGTTGCAAAAGGATATAGAGAAGAAGAAGGGATAGACTATGATGAGACCTATGCACTAGTAGCAAGATTGGAGGCTATCCATTTGTTATTAGCATATGCTTCCATAATGGGATTCAAATTATTTCAAATGGATGTAAAAAGTGCTTTTCTAAATGGGTACATAAAGGAAGAAGTTTATGCAGAACAACCTCCAGACTTTGAAGATTTCAAAAATCCAAACCATGTTTACAAATTGAAGAGGGCTTTATATGGACTAAAACAAGCTCTAAGATCTTGGTATGAAAGGTTAAGTAATTTCTTACTTGATAAAGGCTTTAGAAGAGGCAAAGTTGATTCTACTCTTTTTATTAAAAAATCTGAAAAAACATATTCTCATTGTTCAAGTCTATGTTGATGATATTATATTTGGATCAACTAATAATGATCTTTGCCAAGAGTTTGTGAGTAATATGCAGGGGAGTTTGAGATGTCCATGATGGAAGAATTAAATTTCTTTCTTGGATTGCTAGTCAAACAAATGAAGAATGACATATTTATATGTCAAACAAAATATTGCAATGAAGTTCTAAAGAAATTTGAAATGGATAATTCAAAAGAAGCTGCAACTCCCATGGCCATATCATGTTATTTGGATCAAGATTTAAATGGTAAGCTAGTTGATCAAACAAAGTAAAGAGGTATGATCAGATCCTTACTTTATCTTACAGCTAGTAGACCTGATATTATGCAAAGTGTATGTGTTTGTGTTAGGTTTCAAGCCAACCCTAAAGAGTCTCACCTAACGGTGGTTAAAAGGATCCTTAAGTATCTTAAAGGGACAAAATCTTTTGGTTTATGACACCTCTGGAATAATCTATTATGACTTTTATACAATCGATTAAATACGATGTTTTTGCGAATTAAAAGCTGAATCAACCTAAGAATGTAAACCCTAAGTTGTTTTTGAATTATAAATTGAATGGCAAGGTCTTAGGTTTACACACAACTGATCAAACACAAAAATACAGTGTTCTTGCGCTCAAATCTTTTCTAAGTCATTTTCTTGCTCTCTCAAGGTTGGTCTTAGTTCTTGGAAGTGGTGATTGTCTTGTGCTTAAGCTTTCATATCTAATACTCATCAGGTGTTTTCTTTCTTCGTTACTGGTTTATGTAATTCATCCCTTGGATAAATTCTAAAGGGAAGTGTTTGTTCGTCTCTTGTGTGTCAAGAGAGGTGGGATCATCCTTAGTGTGTCTAAGTATGTGTTTCTATTTATCTTTATTTGTTTTTACATATTGTCACTGAATTGGTGTTTGTAATTGCATTTAAAGATAATGGGGAAAATCATCACGTGTTTGTGGTGATCGACACTGGATGTAGGATTGGCTAAATCCAAACCAGTATAATTCTCTGCGTTCATTCTCTCTTTCCTTCTCTCTTTATTTTACTACATTTGAATCATATTTACAAATTGCTATCTTAATCATTTTTATCATAGCTTAAGGAAAATCTGAATCTCGATTTTTATCAAAATATTAAATTTGAAAAATTATTTTAAATAAGAAAAAGTTTTTGAAAACCCAATTCACCCCCTCTTTGATTTTGCATTGTCATAATTTCTAACAATATCATGAACAATACGTACATAACCAAACACACAAAGAGAAAAATAAAAGAGGGGTTCATTTTAAAATAGAATAAGTAACTCTATTTCTAAGAAAACAATATGACATTTTGTTAATAAGAAAATAGATCATTAGGGTCACATCGCCCCAATGATAGACATAGGTATATTGACACCAAACAATAAGATAAGCGTAGTTTCAACCAAGTGTCTATTTTTTCTCTTTACTATACTATTTTGTTGAGGTGTGTGAGGACAAGTATATTGATGTAAAATTCCATGCAGACTTCAATGCATAGAGAAATTAGAGGAAAAATATTCCTTGACATTCTCACTTCTTAAAATTTTAATTACTTTGCCAGATTAATTTTTATTTCATTAAGAAAAGATGTAAAGATAGACAAAAGTTTAGAATGATCTTTCATTAAATAAACCCAAGTACATATGAAATACTCATAAATAAAAGTAACAAAATATCTAAAACCAAAAGATGAAACAAAACTTAGCCCCCAAATATCAAAGTGGATGGTAAAAAAGATAGAATTACATCTTGATTTAGACTATTTAGGAAAAGAATATCTAACATGTTTTCCTAGATGACATGACTCACATTCTAATGTTTGAAATATGCTAAGTTTAAGAACCATTTTCTTTAACTTTGACAAGGGAAGATGACCTAAGTGATCATGTAAAAATTTAGTAGCAGTGAGGCAAAACAAGACATTGATGAACTAGTTCCAAAATAGTATGAGCATCTAGATTCATGTCATTCGCCAATCAGTCGATCCGTAGTAGTAATTCTCTTAGGTATTGATCATTCTCTTATTGAGGATGTCCCTTACAACCACATCAATCTCTCATATTGTGTCCTCCCCTGCCACATGTAGATATTAGGACAAAAGATTCAACTAGCTCTTGAACATTCTTTTTTTGAAGAGTTGGGATTTGAAGAAGTCGTGTTGTCAAGCTTTCCATGGGTGAAACTTCATAACTTGTTAAAATTTTATCCCTAACATGATCAAAATTTGAATTCATGGCATGGAGGATCATAACTATATAAAATATATCCAGTTTATTCTTAATATTATCTAGTGACCCAAACTCTAAGAACATCTTCAACTCTTCAATGGCTGATTGAGCTTCAATCGAAAATATATCATGTCTTGATTTGTTTGTTTGAGAGAGTCTAGTCTATTTGAAAAATCATAAAGGCGTTAAATATCATTTGCAAAAATATTTTGAATTTTTTTCCAAAATGAGTTGCACATCTTGAATGATTTAAGAGTACCTAATATTTTGTGTTCCACAAATTGTCATAATAAAGCATAAAGCTTAAAATTTATTTTCTTCCAATGTTCAACTTGATCTGATGGTACTTTACTCCCATCTTCTTTTGGGGTAATTTTGAAAACCTTGGCCAAGTAACCATAGTTCAAATGAGGCAAACCAAGAGAGATAATATTTTCCATTCAGTTTTTTAGAAGTAACGGTATGGTTTTAGATTAGGAGATGGTTAGTCTAGAAGATATGTTGACAAAGGAGACCAACAAAACAAAAAACAAGAACAATAAAAAATAACTACAACAATAACCCATAATGACCAAACCAATTAGTTAGAAAACAATAACAAAAAGTAGATCAGGGGACCCAAAGAATGAAAGAAAGCACCAATGAAAAATGCAATCACAAAATGAACACCAACCAATGAATAAGAGATAAGTTGTGGAGGATAATCACATACTTTCCCTTCAACCAACCTAGAAATGGAGAATCAATGGACAAAATAAGGACTAGGAGGTCTGCTGAGCTGTATAAATGAGGTGCAACATCACTTCGGTGAAAGTGATGAGTCATTATTTTCCCTTATTTTCTTACCTTTCTGTACTTGTTTTCATCTCTAATTTGTTCTTAATTGTTTATATTTTGTACAAATTTCTATTAGGGCTATATTTGGACCAGAAATTCATATTTTAATTAATTTGAATTTTCTAAGTTTAATTATTCCAATTTTTATTTTCAGGGCAGTTTAAAATTATTTTGGGCTTGGAATTAATTCATGGACTTCTAGAGGAGCTGCCACATCACAACTTGGACCAGATTTGTTTCTTTGGATTTTGGGCCCAATGGATCTAGGGTTTCGTGCCTATGCTATGCAGCTACAAGTAGAGCAGCTGAGGGAGAGCGGAAGACACAGACACAGCGCGGAGAAGACGGCAGCAGTAGTAGGAATTAGGGTTTCTTTTACGTTTTTGCTTTTAGCTAGAGAGACAAGTTTACGTTTTGGTTTTTACTTCAGAATTCGTCCACTGTTCTTCAATTCCAGTTTTGTTCTTTAATTCATTTGTGTTTCTTTTCTGTCAATTTCGTTTTCATTTTCAATTTCAATTTGAATTTCCGTTTACGTTTTCTATTTTCTGAATTAATGGAAGGCTAAAATCCCAGGGTGGGGCTCTTGGGCATACTGCACTCACTGATGGAGGTTTCTGTGCGTTTTATGGTTTCGTACGTTTGATTCTCCTCTGTGAAGCCTCTGTTCTGGAGGATGCTTAATCCCTTGGAAGGAGACCTTACAAGATTCACGTTTGCTTAATTCGTGTAGGGAAGTCTTGGGTTAACTTTCGCTTAGTTAGTTAATCTAGGCCGAACAAGGATTAAACGGATTGATAATCTGTTGAAAGCCAAGGATGTCAGAGATGCATTGTGTTCAAGAGTCTTGCCTATTTTAATTACTGCAATTAATTTGTTGTTTGTCTGCTTTATTTTAATTAACTGTTATCTGTCCAAAACCCCCCTATTGCATGATTCAATCTTTTGACAGTGGAAATTGGTCCTTGAGAGACGACCTAGGAGTCACTTCTTCTAGTACTACATTTAATTGTTTTTTATTTGACCGAGTACGACATCGATCAGAAAGGAAGGCAACATGTGGTCATCATGCACCTCGCAACAATGAACGAAGATAGTGTGTGGTGCACTACACCATTTTTGACTTTGTGCAACAACTAAAAAGTGTGGTCTGAAGTTAAAAAAGTGTGGCCTAAACTTTAGGCGACACTTTGACAACGATTTTTTAGTCGTGGAGTATGTAGTTGTGGTCATAGGTTACATGCAATAGTTTTTGCTCTAAGACCATATATTTTATAAAAGTGTTGTCTTATAATTATATAATAAGTCATGGTTTTTTTGCATCCTTTAGGCAAGGATTTTATCAATACTATTTAGGCAACATTTTTTAAACTGTTGTATATTGTTTAAGCAACTTTTTGTTCAAAAAAGTTGTTCAAAACTAACAACTAGGAATGTTCAAAACTAAACTAATCCAAAGACAAAACAAACTGAACTGTAAAAAAACTGCAAGCTTTTGGATTGGTTTGGAATTTTTTTTCTGAGAACCACACGGTTTAGTTCAATTTTTTGTTTTAATTTTCAAAATTGATCCAAGCCAAATCAAACCACAATATACATTCAATATACATTTATTATTATTATTATTATTATAATAGTTAGTTATACATTTTAACCTAAATCTCCTTACAAAGTTGTTTGGTTTCCTTTACAAATTTGATTTGTGAGTTTCTTGATTCCTCTTCACTATCAACAACGTTGTCAACTCCTCTTGAGGGTGGTATCATTAACTCCATTCTCTTTGTTCACTTAATCACTTTGTCCACTCTCACTTCACTCTGTCATTGTCATTGATTTTTACACACCATAAACCCTTAGGTAAGATTGCTTATAATTAAGGCAAGAGGAGAATATTTTGGCAGAGAGTGAAAAAAAAATATATAGAGCTTGATTGCAATTGTTGACATATTTCAAGTATAAGTGTTGATGAAGTTTTTATCTCAATAAGTCATGAAGATTGAAGTTTTGATGATGAAGATATGAAGTTTAATGCAACATTAAAGACTTGATTTTATATCACAAAGGAAGGTTGCTTCATGAAATTTAAGGCAAGATATAAAGAAGATTAAATGCTTTCAAGGGAGAAGATTGTTGAAGATTTTCTCAAGAGCTAAAGATTCAAGTTTAGAAGTTTCAGTTTTGGGTGATGGATAAAAAGAGTAAGTCATAAATCCCATTCAAGGCTATTTCAAACTTGAAAGCAAGTCGTTTATTCGCAAAAACCTTTTTCTACGCTTTTAATCGATTAGGTAACGAAATAGAATCGATTATTTCACTTAAAATTTGAATTAAAAGAGTTTAATGAACAAAATAATTGATTAAGTGTTTTTGATAATCGATTATATTGCTTCTGGGTTTTATATAATCGATTATGGCCTTAATCTAATCGATTATATCAGGAAAAATATGTTTTCTAGTTTTACTCTGATATAATCGATTACACCTTTTATATAATCGATTAAATACGACGTTTTTGCGAATTCAATGCTGAATCAACCTAAGAATGGAAACTTTGAGCTGATTTCAAATTATAAAATGGTTGGCAATGTCTTAGGTTAAACAAGCATCTGATCAAACACAAAAATACAGTGCTCTTGCGCTAAAGATTTTCAAAGCCGCTTTCTTGCTCTCTCAAGGTTGATTTAAGTTCTTGGAAGTGGTGATTGCATTGTGCTTAAGTTTTCATATCCAGCACTCATAAGGTGTTTGCTTTATTGTTTATTGATTGGTGTAATTCATCCCTTGGATCTGTTCTAAAGGGAGGTGTGTTCATCTCTTGTGTGTCAAGAGAGGTGGGAATCATCCTTAGTGTGTCTAAGGAGGTGTTGCTATTTATCTTTATTTTTTTTTACATGTTGTCACTGAATTGGTGTTTGTAATTGCATTTAAAGATAGTGGGGTGATCATCACGTGTTTGTAGTGATTGGGAACTGGATGTAGGATTGGCTAAATCCGAACCAGTATAAATCTCTATGTTCTATCTCTCTTTCCCTATCTCTTTATTTTAGTGTGGATCATATTAACGATTGCTATTCAAACTGCTCTTATCAAAGGTTAAGGAAAATCCAAATCTTGTTTTTAGAAGAATTATTTAAAATCTGGAAAATTATTTTCAAAGAAAAAAGGTTTTTAAAAATCCAATTCACCCCCCTCTTGATTTTTACACTGTCGTTATTTCTAATAGCAATAGGGTCATATACAGAACAAAGTGGATTGACTAGTCAAATCATAGATAGAAGCTAACTATTAAAAAATTGAGAGCAACCAAATTTCATAGGTTTTGATTGATTTACAAATCTAGATTAATGTTTTATGGGTGAAAATACTTAGGAAAAAATCTACACTAAGATATATTTGTATCTTTTCCTTGTTCAATTATGAATGGATTTGTGTGTACCTTTGTAATTTTTATTATTTAATATATTTATTAGATTTTAAGTAACATTTTATATTATTATATTTTAATTTAAAAGATGAAAAGAATGAGGAAATATTTAATAAAAGAATAAAATTAAAAATTGCATAAATCGATCCAAACTAAATCACACAAATTGGTTTGCTTTAGTTTTTTTTCTCTTTCAAACTGAACCAAACCTAATTGCATATATCTTTTATGTTTCCTTCGAATGTACTTTTAGTAAAAAACTGAACCAAATCACGTCATGAACATCCCTTGTAACAACCAAGCATACTTGTCTTTTTCAACATGCAATAACATTTTTTGTGACAAAAAATATCCTTTACCTACATCTTATAACTTGCATGCCCAAAAATTACTTTAAACCTACAGGATTTTCATATCAAATCCATGTTGCAAGTAAATTTTCAACTTATATCTCACCAGTATCATGACTAGTAGCAATAATGTGATACGAATGAATTATACTTTTAGTTTTAAGTATGTTTTCCTTTTCCATCAGATCTTCAAATCCTTGTTTTTACTTTCTCATACTTTTAAGTAGGAATGAAAGGCAGGACGTGAATGAGTTTCACTCTCTTATCCTCATCTCTGGAGTAAAAGTGCTTCTCCATCCTTTTCCCCATACTCAATGGGTATGAAATTTTTGTCTTATCTTCATCCCCATTGGATACAAATATATCTCGAATGGGTAACGAGTATAATTGTACCCAATCCTAATTGTTGCAAATAATAATTAAATAATTTAAAAAAAAATAAAAGTTATAACTAAGGAAACATGATATTATAAAGGATTCAATGTCAAATTGATACAAATCTCCTTTTCTTCAATGACAAATATTAATAAAGAAATTATAAATGCATAAATCTCAAATTAGAGTATCTAACAATTGAATAAATGTCAAATAATGATAGAAAAAATAAAAATTGATCAAATGTATGCTCTAGAAATAAATTACGGAACTAAAATCCAAATGAAAGTTAATATAAGTTTTTAGATACTTAATAAACTAAAGACAATTTAGTAATTTAAAATAGGAATGAGTACAAGAATGGAGACGCGATGTTGGGACAAGCATGGGATCGAGACAAGGCGAGCATATACATACTCATCCCCGTCCTCATACCCAATTTAAAAATTTGAAATATTACCTATACACATACTCATACCTAATAAATGCGAGGATTCTCAGTTAAAATTGAGACGAGTTTGAATAATAGTTACGAGAACAAGTTCATTTGTCATCTCTACTTTTATTAAATTATAACTAGTACATTTTCAATTTTTTAATTTGTTTTATTGTCTTTGTGAAATATATGTTATATATATTAATATTATGAGATGTTGAAAAAAGAAAATTACAAAATTATTTATCACAAAAAAACTTCAAATCCGTTAAAGAAACTTTCTATTTACAGTGAAATGTAAGATCAAATTAAGTAAGAAAAAAATTTACAATGGTGTCTTAATAATGAACTAAGTGTTGTGTTTTATTACTTTTGTATTGCAAGGTAAAATAAAAATATTTAACATTTATTTAATAAAATCAATTATAATATTACTTTAGCATTTATTATATTAAAGGGTGATAGTACCTTTCTATTTGTGGACTTAGAAAAATGGCATTGGCCTATATTGATTTCACATTTCATGATGAAAAGTTAAATAGTGTTAACGTTGAGAAGTATTGTTCCCGTGGATGGAAATGCCGTTTGTATCCACTTATATGAACGAATTTAAGAGTCCTGATTTGAGTGGAAAGTGAGTATGAGGAATCCCTCATTTATGCGCGAAAAGTAGCGAATAGTCAGGTTAACTATATGAAGTTACCAATTTATCTTTCTTCCCTTGTTTGTTCACATTGCGAACACCCTTCTTCCTTTCTTGGTTCATTGGTGTGATCTAATAATATAAATAAAAATTATAAAATAAGAATAAAAAGTTTAAAATAAAAATAATGATAAAATTTAAAATAATAATACAAATGTTGGGATGGTATTTTGCGATGAAGACTTAGAATACCTGAGGACTCTATTGCATATATTAGACTAGAATCTTAGTAAAGTATAATGTTTAGATGCTTTTATAAATTTGGACTGATTTTCAACATTTTCATAAATGATTAAAATATATATTTTCTATATTTTTACATGTATTGGCCTGTCAAATTGTTTATAATTATTTTTCAATCGAGTACTTGAAATGCATCAGAGTGATAACGCTTTAAGCAAAATGTATATTAACATTTGTTTTAAATTTATGTTTAGGTTAAGGGTAAAATTGTAATCTTACAAATTCATCAATTAAAAAATTAATTTGAATCTATCAAATCAATCAAATTATACACAAATAGAATTGTCAAAATGGATGGTCCAGTCTACCCTCGTTTAATCCTATGAGTTAAAGTAAAAAATATAATAGATCTATATTTTAAAATGGACCATAATTTTTTATCTAATCTAATCTAATCCTATATTAAGTTTAGAAGTCATTTTTAACCTAATTAAAAATTAAAAAGATTACAACTATGTTCATATAAAAGTTCACGATATATTATTGTCCAAAAGTCTAAAGTTTAATATTCAACAACTAAATGCATTAAACAACATAATAATCTAATCTATTTTTTTGTCACTAACAAAATATATATATATATATATAACACAAAAAATGAAAAGTTTATACTAAACTATTCATAATTAAAAGGAAACTAAATCAAGAAAAAAAACATAAAACATCATACAAAAGAAAATGGTACAAGATATATCTTACTCGAAACAAAAAAAAAACTCTATCTAACCAATAAGAATAATGCAACCTAACATTGGGTACAAACTAACTTCTCTTTCTCTATGACAGTATTCAACTTGACTTTTATAAGTACTTGTTTCCTTCTTCCTCACAATTTTATTAAACAAAGTATAAAATTAAAGCACCACTATAAAAACATGGAACAATTGATATTATCCTCAGTTTTGTACCACTCCCATATATAGAAATGGATATATTAAATAATTTTTTCTTAATACTTCTCATTTGCCTCTATGACACATATATTCTTTGTCATCTCCAGACACCAAATAACAATTGCTCATAACATATTCCTTAATATAATACCACTTGAAACAAATCTATTAATGTCTCCCACATAACATAACATAACATGTATAATTAAAATTAAATAAAAATTAGGAACAAAAAAATAACATGAAAAAAAAAAGTAGGTCATTTCATTAACCTACAAATCAACCTGACCTTGGTTCATATGGACTTCAAGCCAAATAGGTCAGGCTAGAAAATGTCTATTTTCATTTAAACTACCATTTTCTAAGTCTTACCTGACTTAAATCATAGATCACACGAGTTAGGTATATCTTGTTTTGGGTAAGATATATTTTATACCCTTCTTTTTTATGATATTTTAAGTTTTTTTCTTGGCTCAATTTGTTTTGTTCAGTTATAAATAATTTTTCACAAACTTTATAATTTTGGTATATTATATATATGTGTATATATATTAGTTGAAAAAAAAGTAAAATTAGACCAAAATGCATGATGTTATTGTATAATGTATCTAGTTATTAAATATTAAACTTTAAACTTTTGAACAATAATATATAATGATTTTTTATATAAAAATAGTTGTAATTATTTTAATTTTTAATTAAATAAAAAAATGACCTATTAATCCGTGAACATGACATAAGACCATGTAAGTAAAAAATTATGATTCACATTAAAATGTATATCAAGCTATAATATTATATTTTTTTTAATTTAACTTGTAAAGGTAGATCACGTCAAATTGAACTGTCATCTTAACAACTCTAACATCTATATCATTTCAATGCCAATATTCTCCGTGAAAATCACATACTCGATTTAAAATGTTATATTACCATCTATTTAAAAAATTATATTACCATCCATATCACTTTAATATGAATATTTTCCTACGAAATCAAAATAAGTTTAATTTTACATGCTAAAATTGTAATCTTTTCCTGACATAAAAAATTTATAATTATAATAAATTTATCTTATATTTTGAAATTTAACTAAAAGAAGGTTTAAATTTAAGTAATAGTCCTCTCTAATATGTTTGCGGGAGTTTGGTTCCACAATTTTTTATAGTTCATCATGGAAAATAAAAGTTCAAATAGTATACATAGAATTAAAAATAATTAAATGATATATATATATATAAAGACAATAACTATTAATTTTTAAATTAAAAGTTAAGAAGTAAATTTATTTAATTATAGAACTAAATGAGTAATTAAATTATGAATATGTTATTAATCTGCATATATTTGTGTAAAAAAATTCTGGGCAAGTGTTCTTTTATGATATAGAAAAGGTTTTGTAGAATTAAAACTTCCTTCTCTTTTAGGTTGACATAGGTGAATCTAACACTCTTCTACTTTCCTTTTTGTTTTAGAAGGTATAAAAATATCTTAGCTCAATAACTTTAAACTGGTTTCCTTTTTTTTGGCACTAAATTGATGGTAGATTTTTGGATTGGTACGATTTTTTTATATTAAATGACCAGTCGATTAAATATAAAACTTAAATATAGTCTAATTTTGATTCAACTTTAATTCAATATAAAATTTAAATTAAATTCAATCAATATTTTATGGTTTTGATTATTTTTCTGACTTTTGTTACTGTAAAATTGTTAAATATTTATAATATTTTAAGGTTATATTTATAATTTAAACTTATTCTCGTATTCATAAATAAATTATATAATTTTATAATTAAAAATTATAATATAAATATAAATACGTTATAAGTACAATCAAATGATAAAATAATATTCAAAAAATACATTTATATATGCTAGTTAGTTTCTAATTAATTTAAATATAAAGTATTATATATTGATAAACTAAATGCTTTAATTTTTCTCTTAATTTTCAATTTGAATCAAATTGTTCATATGAGGGAAAAATATATAAAAGAAACATTTGATTAATTTTTCATTTTTCATTTTTTTAAATTTTTTGTGGGTAGAATTTTGAACATTGTTTTTGTGAATTTGAATTATTGCCTGAACAAAGTTTAAAAATTTAAACACATAACAAAAAAATTAGTGAAATATTTTGAATTTTAAAAATGAAAGTTTTGTTCGTAAAATAATAAATTTTAATTTAATTTATAAAATAAGAAAAAGTACAATAATTATATTTTAATATATAACTTAATTAAAAAATAATTATTAATTAATATTGGTTTGATTGACTCTACTTGAAATTGGTTTCAAAAATTGATGCTAATGAATAAATATTTATAGTTCTAGAGTCTCTTCCATAAATAATGTAAATTCGATACTATTAATTAATTAATATTTTTTTTATTTTTACTTTGACGAACTTGAGTACACCGCGTTTGTTTATCTACTATTCCAAAACATTCATTATTAGTAATGTAATGCTAAAAAGACTATATAATTTTTCAATATCAAATATTAAAGAAATAATTTATATAAATATTTAAATAAAAATAAAATAACAATTATATAAATATGAAATAATTATAAAAATAAATAATTATATATAATTAAAATTTTATAAAATTAAAACATCTATTATTTTCTATAAATATTTAGAGAAAAAAACTTTTTAGATTTGGATCAACTTACTAATATCAAACAAATTAAAACAAAAATTGTTAAATTTTTCGGAAGGCAAAAAATCTTATCTCAATAACTTAAACTGGGTTTTTCTTCCCTACTTTGGTGGTAGATTTTAGGATTGCTTGGATTTTTTTTATTAAATAACCGAACTAAATACAAAACTTAAATATAGTCTAATTTGATTCAATTATAATTTAATAGAAAATTTAAATGAAATTAAATTAATATTTTATGGTTTGGGTTGATTTTTCTGATTTTTATCACTATAAAATTGTTAAGTATTTATAATATTTTATGGTTATATTTATGATTTGAGCTTATTCTTGTATTTATAAAATAAATTATATAATTTTACAATTAAAAATTATATATAAATATAAATATTTTATAAGTACAGTAAAATAATATTAAAAATAATAATAATAGACATTTATTATAAAATGTTCACATACTTTTATATTATTTTATTAATATTTTATAATTAATTTATTATATATTTAATAAAATTATATAAATTTGTGATATATTACTCGAGTGATAGGTTCACTATTTTTCATTACAAAAATATATTTATATATGTTAGTTAGTTGCTAATTAATTTTAAATATATAATATTATATTTAAATAAAATAATTGCTTTTGATTTTTTTCTTAATTTTCAATTTGAATCAAATCGTTCATATGAGAGAAAAATATATAAAAGAAAATCTTTGATTGATTTTTTATTTTTTACGTGTTCGATTTTGACACATTTTTGGGGAATTTGAATTTTAACCTGAACAACTGGCTTTAAAAACTTAAACGTGAAATTAAAAATAGTGGATTTGAATTTTTAAAAGTGAAAATTTTGTTGATAAAATTATAAAATTAATTTTATTTTATAAAATAATAGAAAGCATGAAAATTATATTTTAATATATAACTTAATGAAAAATTAATCTATAAATTTTACATGTCAAATTAATTATAAAAAATAAAATATTTAGTGTTAAATTGATTCAAACATTATAGTTTAACAATAGAACAAAGTATATTAATATATTTATAACTAATATTAATTATATAACTAGTTAATTATTTAATTATTTGTAAAATATTAGCAGTTTCAGATTTATTATTATATAAAATTATTAGTTAAAAGAAATTTTCAGACCATCAATAAATTCATAAAACTTCAGCTCCCAGAACATAATTATCTATTTATGTACAGAATTTTTTATAGACATTATTTATATAGATAGATTTTTCATTCTTCATTATCATTTGGTTTTCGAAAAGTCGAATTATAATATTTGTTTTCTCATCTTTGGTGATTTTTTCTATGAGAATTTAGTTATTCAAAAATTGAATTTTGAGTAATTTTTTTTATCTTTCCTTTTTTATTAAAATATTATTTAAAAAATTTATATTATTTATTATATATTATTTTATATGTACTTGTTATATATTTTTGTATTTATATTTATTTCAAAAAAATTTACATATATATATTAAAAAAATTATATTATATATATTTTTGAAATAATAATTATATATTATTTTTATTAGTTAAGTTAAAAATAATTTTTTTATTTTTCCTTTCTAGTTATATATATATATATTATAATGTATTTGAAATATTGTATTTGTGATAATATAATTTATATTATTTATTATAAAATTGACATATTATATTATAAGTTTTATAAGTATTGTATAAAAGTATATATTTTATATGATTATAATACATATTGTATTATATGTTTATTTAGAAATAATTATTTTTAAATTTTTAAATTTGAAAATGTATAGTAACATTTTTAAAGGATTAAATATGTATTTAGTACTCGAACTATTTGTTAAATAAAGACGGCAGTGTAAAAACTAAGAGGGGGGGTGAATTGGGTTTTTAAAGAAATTTTCTCTTTTAAATAAATTTTCAGGTTTTGAAAAACTTTCAAAAACTTGGATGTGAATTTTTCCAATCCTTTGATTAACGCTGTTGGGATTAGCAATTGTAATAATGATCCACAATTAAGAGATAAAGAGAAAGAGAAAGAACACATAGATTTATACTAGTTCGGATTAAGCCAATCCTACATCCAGTTCCCAACCACCACAAATCCGTGATGATTTTCCCCACTATCTTTAATTGAAATTACAAACACCAATTCATGCAATAACAAATAAAGATAAACGGAAACACCTCCTCAGACACACTAAGGATGAAACACCTCCCAGACACATCGAGGATGAAACACCTCCCGCACACACCGAGGATGAAACACCTCCCGCAGACACTCGAGGATGAAACACCTCCCGCAGACACTCGAGGATGAAACCCACCTCTCTTGACACACAAGAGATGAAACACCTCCTTAGAACAGATCCAAGGGATGAATTTTCCCTTACTGAAAACAAGTAAAAGAATACACCGAAATGTGCTTGGATAGAAAGCTTAAGCACATAGATCACCACTTCCAAAGACTTGATCAAAGCGAAGAGAAGCGAGGAAGCGGCTTTGAAAAAGCTAAGGCGCGAAACACTTTGAATGTTTTGTGTTTGTTCGGATGTGTTAAACCTAAGACATTCTCTTTCATTTTATAATTCGAAAATGCTCCAAAGTTTCCATTCTTAGGTTGATTTAGAATTAATTTCGCAAAAGCGACTCATTTAATCGATTATATTAAAAGCTTAATCGATTATATCATGTTTAAAAACTGGAAAACAAATATCGTCTGATTTAATCGATTAGATTAAGGCCATAGTCGATTATATTAACCCGGAATCAATATAATCGATTATCAAAGACACTTAATCGATTATTTTGCTCGTTAAACATTTTTATTCAAATTTTAAGTCAAATAATCGATTATCTACGTATGGTAATCGATTAAAAGCGTAGAAAAACGTTTTTGCGAGAAAACACCTTGCTCTCTTGTTTGGGAAGGTCTTGAATGGGATTTATGACTTACTCTTTTTATCCAACACCCAAAATAGAACCTTCTACCTTTGATCCTTCAGCTCTTGAGAAAATCTTCATCAATCTTCTCTCTTGAAAGCTTTGAAAGCTCTTTATGCCTTTCCTTTCTTATCAAGCAATCTTCCTTTGTGAGATGGCACAAGTCTTTAAAGTTGATTGAAACTTCCTAAAAACTTCATCATCAAAGCTGTAGGTGTCCATAAAACTCTGGACTTGAAATATGCCAACAATCTCCCCTTTTTGATGATGATAAAAGAAACCTAGAGACTTGTGATAATATCCTGAAAATCTTGAAAATAATGTATGGATATCTCCATCATAAATATTAGTCCACAAAGGAAATAAAATAGGCAGTCATATAGCATTTAAGTTTTAATTTGAATTTTGAAAGGAGATTTCAAGGAATTAATGAGTGGAAATTATTTCTAAAAGCTCCCCTTAAACTATGCTCTTAATTGTTTAAGCTATATAAGGCACTTATTTGAATTATTTCCTAAAGTTCCCTTGAAATTAATTTTCTTAAAAGCTATATTAACTAGACAGATTTTCAATCAAGACAAATATTTTCTCCCCTTTATTTTTATCATTTTCAAAAGATTACATTTTCGAGAGATAATTACAGCAGAAGCAAATTAATACACGAGAAAATAATAGAGAGAAAAAAATCTGGAAAATAATGAAGAACAAGCTAAGGAAAAGTGAACTTGTAGCCTATTCGGTTTCTTCACTATCTTCTTCATCTTCCTCAACATTTGCTTGGTCTGTTTGCCTCTTGAGGATGTTGTATTATCTTCTTCGAGAGATAGTTCTTCAATTTCCATCTTTCTTTCAACTCTATACATTCTTCTATTAAGCCTTGAGAGTTGATGAGAAAGGCCTTGAAATTCCTTGGAGTGAAGATTCATCATAGAATCCATTCTTGATATGAGAAGCTCCTCCACTGATCCTGGTTGAGATTGAAATTGAGGTGGAGGTTGAGGTTGGTCTTCATCATCTTCTTCCATGGCAGCAGCTCCTTCTTCTCTTTGGGTAAACCTGTTGCCTTGTTCTATGAGGCCCATATGCCTTAGAACATTTTTACCAATTTTGCTATTGCTTAGCAAAATCTGTTTATTCTCCCCTTCAAGATCAACACCTTTGTATTCTAGAATCTTAGAAACAAACACAGCATAGGGTAATGCAAAAGAGGAAAGCCTAATGGCTTTAAACATATTATCAAGGATAATTGAGGGCCAATCTATGCTCACATTATTAAGGAATCCATACATTAGAAGAATGTCTTCCTTAGTAAGTTGGGCATGATTAGTGCCTCTTGCAACTAAAATCCAAACAATAACATAATGCAACATTCTTTCATTTAACTTTACATTACCAACTTTATACAAGTTCTCAACTTGTAGGTTAGGATCCTTGAAGAATTTTCTGAATTCTACCAACTTGTTGAAGTCCTCAAAGCCATATGTAATGTTTATGCCTTGAGTTGAGAGACCAGCTACATTGTTCCACAAATCTTCATCAAGGAAGATCCTTACACCTTTCACTTTGGTGCTTGGACTTGCAGTTCTTGATGTCAAGTTCATGTAGAACACTCTAACCAAATCTGGGTAGAATGCCCCTTCCATCTTTACAAATTTTTGTAGTCCACTTCCTACTAAAAATTCCTGAAATTGAAAACCATGAGATCTAAAAAATTCACAAGACAAGAATTTAGGGGTAAGAATTTTTCTATCCTTCCACTTGTTAACAAAGGCAATTTGCGGATCTTCATCCGAAATCCAACCGACTAGAGTTGGAGGTCTCCTTTCTTGAGAAGTCATTGGCTCCTTGCCCTTTCTCCTTGATGGCATCTTCCTTCTTCTTTGATCAGCCATTTCGGTGATATAAAAAACAAGAGAAATTGCACAACAAGATAATGGAATAACAGAGACAGCACAGAGAATTAAAATTCGCACAAGACAGCAAATAACAGCAGAAACAGCAAGAGTGAGAGAGAGAGTGAGTGAGTCACTTTGATTCTCAAACCAGCTATTTATAGAATGAAATCCAGTTCATAAAACGTTGATTTAATGAAAATATATCCGTTGGGAACGAATATAGCCGTTTATAAAAGACAAAACACGTGAAAACATGGCCAACGTTCGAAAATCAGATTTGCGAGAAAAACACGAGCGGTGCATTTAATCGATTATATTCTCATTTAATCGATTATTTTCCTTCAAAAATTTTCCAGAAAACGAAAACCCAGAAATTTAATCGATTATGTGCATTCCTTAATCGATTAAATTGCTCCTCAGCGATTTAATCGATTATGTCATAAACGTAATCGATTATATTGTAAAACATTTTCATAAACACCGCGTTTAATCGATTAACACACGAAACTTAATCGATTAAATACGTAAATTTTCGTAAAACGCTGAAATAACATCAAAATCAACAACAATACTTACCTGGATCCTTTCTAAGCTCATAAAATCTTACTTGAGATAAAAGATTGGTAAATATGCCAACTTGTTGATGTTTTTGTGCCTTCCTTCATAATCTTGATCACTTGCTAACTCATCACCAAAGAGGCCTTTTGGATATGGAACCAGCCTGCAATATAAACAAGAAAAGTTCTGGTTCCCTAAAATCACTTATTAGGATCCTCATGGGTTAGAAACAATTTTTCCTTTGGGAACCCATTTGTATCTCCCATTAGGAACACTAAAACGTTTAATATTGCATCTATTAACCGAATGACCTTTATGCATACAGTAAAAACATGTAGGAACATTTGTTTTCCTTGAAACATATGCATTTTTATAAAACTTCTTTGTAGGCACGTTTTGTTTAAAGGAATTAGAATTTTCAAAAACCTTATTTGAATTAGACGATTCTCCTTTCACAAAAACAGTTTTGGTAGGTTTATGATTATACCTGAAATTATAACCAAGACCTGCTTTTTCATATAAACCTTTTTGCACTTTCAAAACATTGTTTAAATTATTATTGCCCATCGTGATTTTTGAAAGAGATGTTTCAAGATAAGAAACCTTGTTAGCAAGAACACTACAATTTTCGCAAACGAGAATTTTTGTTTTGCATTTGCAAGGAATTTTCACTTGTTTCCAAATCATCTTTCAAAATGATTTTCTCTTGTTCCAAATCTGAAATTTTCTTTTCAAGACTCTTGTAGTCATTTTTTAATTTATTATAAACCAAAGAAAGCTTTTCAGATTTTTTACAAAGATTTAGAAATTCTTCAAGCAATTCATCATAATCATTTGGAAGATAAGAATCACTTACCTCACTACACGTGGATTCCACTTCATCATCTGCCATGAGACAAATGTTTGCTTCTTCTTCTGATTCACTTGAACCTTCAGAAGAACTCACTTCATTGTCGTCCCAAGCAATATATGCTCTCTTCTTCTTTTGAAGAACTTCTTACTTTTCTTTTCCCTTTCTTCGAGTTTCTTGGAATTCGGACAATGCTGCTCTCATGTGCCCCTTTTGCCACAACCATAACATTTATAATTATCGTTAGAATTTGAATTTTCAAATTTCTTACCTTTCTTATGGTTGCCTTTCTTCTTGATGAACTTTTGTATTTCTTTACAAATTCATTTAGATCATCGTCTTCGAATCATCGATATCATTGCTCTCCTCTTTAATGGATTGAACCTTTAAGGCAATACCTTTTCTTTTAACGTCCTCTTCTTCACCAATGAAGCGACCTAGCTCCATTTCATGTTCTCTAAGCTTTCCGAAGAGAGTTGTCATGTTCATGTTTGACAGATTCTTTGATTCAGTGATGGCCGTCACTTTAGGTTGCCAAGTCCTGTCCAAAGATTTCAAAATTTTGACATTTAATTCTTCGATGATCGAATTTCTTACCTAATGCCTTGAGATGATTTACGATGTGAGTAAATCTCTTTTGTACGTCGCATATGGTTTCTCCTTTGCTCATACTGAAACATTTCATATTCCTGAATCAAGGTGTTCTTCCTTGATCGTTTCACTTCTTCCGTTCCTTCATGTGTGACTTCTAGAGTGTCCCACATCTCCTTTGCGATTAGTGCAATCCGATAACCTGTAAAACTCATCAATGGTTAAGGCAGATGCTATCATGTTACATGCTCTTATGTCGCATTGATTCTGGTTGTATTCGTCCTTGCTCCAATTTGCTTTCTTCTTAGGTACCTGCGCTTCTTCAACAACAACCATAGGAATAAATGGACCATTTACAACAGCATCCCAAACGCCTTGATCATTAGACCTTAGAAAAATTTCCATCCTCTTTTTCCAAAAGGATAGTTTTCACCTGTAAAAGTGGTGGTCTATGAATAGATGCACCTTCAGACATGAGTTTGATTTTTATGCGCCATAAGGATCTTGTTTTTGAATAACTTTCAAAAAACCAGCTCGAGGCCAATTGTTAAATAAAGACGGCAGTGTAAAAACCAAGAGGGGGTGAATTGGGTTTTTAAAGAAATTTTCTCTTTTAAATAAATTTTCGGGTTTTGAAAAACTTTCAAAAACTTGGATGTGAATTTTTCCAATCCTTTGATTAACTTGCTGTTGGGATTAGCAATTGTAATAATGATCCACAATTAAGAGATAAAGAGAAAGAGAAAGAACACATAGATTTATACTAGTTCGGATTAAGCCAATCCTACATCCAGTTCCCAACCACCACAAATCCGTGATGATTTTCCCCACTATCTTTAATTGAAATTACAAACACCAATTCATGCAATAACAAATAAAGATAAACGGAAACACCTCCTCAGACACACTAAGGATGAAACACCTCCCCGGACACACCGAGGATGAAACACCTCCCAGCACACACCGAGGATGAAACACCTCCCGGACACACCGAGGATGAAACCCACCTCTCTTGACACACAAGAGATGAAACACCTCCCTTAGAACAGATCCAAGGGATGAATTTTCCCTTTACGTGAAAACAAGTAAAAGAATACACTGAAATGTGTCTGGATAGAAAGCTTAAGCACATAGATCACCACTTCCAAAGACTTGATCAAACTGAAGAGAGCAGGAAAGCGGCTTTGAAAAAGCTAAGGCGCAGAAACACTTTGAATGTTTTGTGTTTGTTCAGATGTGTTAAACCTAAGACATTCTCTTTCATTTTATAATTCGAAAATGCTCCAAAGTTTCCATTCTTAGGTTGATTTAGAATTAATTTCGCAAAACGACTCATTTAATCGATTATATTAAAAGCTTAATCGATTATATCATGTTTAAAAACTGGAAAACAAATATCGTCTGATTTAATCGATTAGATTAAGGCCATAATCGATTATATTAACCCAGAATCAATATAATCGATTATCAAAGACACTTAATCGATTATTTTGCTCGTTAAACATTTTTTATTCAAATTTTAAGTCAAATAATCGATTATCTACGTATGGTAATCGATTAAAAGCGTAGAAAAACGTTTTTGCGAGAAAACACCTTGCTCTCTTGTTTGGGAAGGTCTTGAATGGGATTTATGACTTACTCTTTTTATCCAACACCCAAAACAGAACCTTCTACCTTTGATCCTTCAGCTCTTGAGAAAATCTTCATCAATCTTCTCTCTTGAAAGCTTTGAAAGCTCTTTATGCCTTTCCTTTCTTATCAAGCAATCTTCCTTTGTGAGATGGCACAAGTCTTTAAAGTTGATTGAAACTTCCTAAAAACTTCATCATCAAAACTGTAGGTGTCCATAAAACTCCGGACTTGAAATATGCCAACACTATTTATCAAAATTGTATTTTGTCCTTGAGGAAAACTTTGGACTTATTTCGTCCTTATACTTTATAAACTGATGTAAATGATATTCGATGACAAATAAAAACATCTTTAAGGAGAGGAAAATGAGAAAAAAAGGGAAGGAAAAAGAAACTTAGGAGACATACAATAGTGAAGTAGGAAACTATAAAGAAGAAAAATAAAGAGATAAAAAGGAATTCTAATACATCATCAAGGATTATTTACATGAGTTTATAAAACATAAGGACGAAATATATCTAAAGTTTGCCCTAGGAACGAAACACAATTTTGAATAATAATTTATGTTTAATAGACATTTTGGTCCCACTATTTTATGAGAATTTGCAATGTTTTCCCATGTTTATTTTTTTTCTCAATTGAGTCCCAAATTTTTTTTTTTCTTAATTAAGTCTCAAATTTCATTTTTTTTCTCAATTGAGTCTCAAATTTTGTTAAATCTATCAATGTGATCCTTTTTGTCAAAAAATCCACATATTGTAGTGTTCATATTCATGTTTATATTCATATCCTTTTGTCATTATTCACGTGTCACGAGTTAACTTGAATGTGTTACGTCTCATATAGTTAACACCGTTAACATTAATCTAACAG
Organism: Lablab purpureus; assembly: GCA_030347555.1. Classification (NCBI taxonomy): domain Eukaryota; kingdom Viridiplantae; phylum Streptophyta; class Magnoliopsida; order Fabales; family Fabaceae; genus Lablab; species Lablab purpureus. The sequence goes on along the minus strand of CM059261.1, from coordinate 13,189,773 downwards.
AAGAAATCATATTGAAGATTTTAATAAAATTTAGGACTTAATTGAGAAAAAAATTAAATGTGGGAAAACATTGCAAATTCTCACAAAATGTTGGAACCAAAATGCCTATTAAACCAATAATTTAAGGACTAAAAACATATCTAACCCATTTTTAAATTAGTAAGTGCATACTTAGAAATACAAAAATGCAAGAAATGAAATATGTAATAAATCACTAAAATAACACATTGACAATGAAACATTGAAATAAAATAATAACAAAATATATTCATATCATGTCGAGAAGTATTGATTTTTTTCTTCCGGTATTATAGATATAGAGACTGTCTTTGTATTCATGTTATCTTCAGGTGTTGGTGGACGGAGGTCTATAGTTTCAACAAATAATTCAATCTTCTTCCACGTTCGGCTCTAATGAATATTTGAAGGAAGATGGAATGACATTTCCCACCTTTTTATCATTTGTTGCACATCATCATTAGTTTGGATTTCAATGCAGTCATGTTTTAATTGTTGATGGACAGGTCGTGCTGGTTGTCTATAGTTGATTGTTGTAATTTTTTTTCTATTGCCATAACCTAGGACCTCACTTATTTTGTGAATCAACTCATTGAAACTCCAATTGTGTTGAATGAGCATTTTTCTAGGATAAAAACTTGTATACATAAGCCCAAAACTTCGTGGAAAATCCATAATGGTTGCATGTTGGAGAGGTCCGCCAAAATAAATGATGGCTTTGGTGGTGGTGATGGATTGAGGGTGTGATGAAGAGCTTGCATTTGGTGGGTTTAGAAGCGCAATCATTCCATCAACTATTCTGAAAAACTCAGCATAAAGTTGAAAAATTGTCTATTGGAAAATTACATTTCCAGGAAATCATCTATGTTGCATGAACATTTTTTAGTAGAGGAATAACTTCATACGTAATTAAATCCTCACCATTCATAGTTGGTTTGTGATAGTACAAGTTGGTCAACTCCATTTCTCAGGAATGGCTAATGCATGACATATTCGTTGTTTTAGGTCATTGAATGTGCACTCATAAGGGATTCTAAATAATTTAGGAGATGGACTTTGGAAGCTTACTCCCTCATTGTTGTGGATTATCTGCCTATATACAAAGAAAGACGACAACTAGCTATGAATTGGTGAAATCTTTTGCACTTGATGATCCAAAGTTCTCTATGTAAACTTTGAAAAAGACAATGATAAATTTTGAAATGAATGTTTATTGGGTACAAAATCGTAACCACGATATTTATAGACAACTTTTGAAAACCCTTAATAGTAAAATCGGGTCTGTGTTGAATTCATTAAATTTGATGGTCGAGATTATTTTAATCTTCCCCAAGGTTGGTTCTAGTGATGTTGACACATCATGGTTGTGTGGCAGTATGCCCTGGTAGAGGCTAAGACGTGTACAGAGTCATCCCAACCAACCACTCAATGCATGTGAGGCTGGTGTCCCATCAGAAGAAATTTATTGAAGGCATGCCTTCTAGTGATGTTGATGAGTCATGATTGTGTGGCAATGTGTTCTCTTCTATGCTGACATGTGTGTAGAGTAATCCCAACCACCCAATGAACGTGAGGATGGTGTCCAATCAAAGGACATTTATTGTGGGCACGCCTTCTAGTTATGTTGAGGAATCATGGTTGTGTGGCAGTGTGTCCTCTTGTATGCTGACAAGTGTGGAGAGTCATCCCAACCACTAAATGCATGTGAGGGTGGTGTCCCATCAGAGGACATTTATTGAGAGCAGACCATGAATCCTTCTGACGCAACCGATCCTTTCTCTCCTCACAAGCAAGCATCAATGCTTTTGACATGATGGGACCCAACAAATTAGGGTGACATGTGGTGTTGACATGTGGAGTAATTACTTTTTTTTTTATGTTTCTTGTTAGAAATAATGACAATGCGAAATCCAAGAGGGGGGGTGAATTGGGTTTTCAAAACTTTTTTTGGTTTAAAAAGATAATTTTTAACTTTAATTTTAATTTCAATTTTATTATAAAAACCAGGATTCAAATTTTCCATAAGATATGATAAAAACGATTGAGATCTGCAATTTGTAAATATAATCTGAAAGTAGTAAAAATAGAGAGAGGGAAAGGGAGAAAGAATACAGAGAATTATATTGGTTCAGATTTAGCCACTACATCCAATGCCCAATCACCACAAACACGTGATGAATTTCTCTACTATCTTTAAATGTAATTACAAACACCAATATAGTGACAATATGTAAAAACAAATAAAGATAAACATAAACACCTCCTTAGACACACAAGAGATGAACAAACACCTCCCTCAAGAACACTGTATTTTTGTGTTTAATCAGTTGTGTGTGAACCTAAGACCTTGTCATTTAATTTGTAATTCGAAATCAGCTTAATGTTTCCATTTTTAGGTTGATTATGCTTTTAATTCTCAAAAATATCGTATTTAATCGATTGTTTAAAAGCCATAATCGATTATTCCAGAGAAGATTTGAAAAAACATTTTTTTTCCTGAAATAATCGATTAGATAAGGACATAATCAATTATATATGAACCCAGAAACAATATAATTGATTATCAAAACACTTAATCAATTATTTTATTCATTAAACTAGTTTAATTCAAATTTTAAGTGATATAATCAATTCTATTCGATCCTTAATCGATTAAAAGCATAGAAAATGCTTTTTGCAAAAATATGACTTGCTCTCAAGATTGAAATGGTCTTGGGGGAAGTTATGACTTACTCTTTTTATCCAACACCCAAAATTGAAACTTCTAAACATGAATCTTCAGAGGTTGAGCAAATCTTCAAGATTTCCATCCTTGATTACTCTAGCTCTCCATGGTTGAGTATTTGATTAGCCTTTATTCTCCATGATGCAACCTTCCTTTTTTGGGATAAGATCAAGTTTTTAATGTTGTAATATTCTCTTTATCTTCATCATCAAAACACCAATATTCAAGATTCATTTTGGATTAATTCTTCAACAAATCTTCTAAGTAAATTTGCACTCTTTCTTGAATTAAATCAACATTTTTGAACTTTGTTGTTGTGTTTGTGTTTAAATTGTGATGTACTACTTTAATTATTGGTAATGCTTATTTGTAACATATATTTTCTAATGTAATATATTATATAATTTTATGTGTAATTAAATTAATTACTTTTATTATTTTAAAGTATACAAGCAGACTGAAGAAAATGAGTTTTGGAAAGAATTTTCATAAATAACATCATTACAACATTAATAAATAAATATTTTACAACATTGATAAGTCCAAAAATAAAAAGATAACGAAAAGTAAAACATTCACATCCAAATATTGAAGAACACAAACATTAACATTGACATTAATCTCTATGATAATGCCCAGTTTTACAATGAGGTTGACGTCTATTATGTGGTGCATTTCTTTTTTGTGGTTGTTATTTTTGAAGTTCAGGAGGATTGTCAACAACATGTTCTTCTTCAACAGTCGAATTTTGCAATGCAGATGAGGAACTCCCTCCTTGGTTGTGATAATTTGGTTGGTAAAGAGAAGTCATGCATGCATATGTTGAAGTTGGAATTGAAAAATTAGTACCAAACAAGTTACTGAACATCTCCTCAGAACTTGTTTCAAATGAATATCTTCTATCAATGTCAATGTTGGGTTCTGGAATTACACAGTGTGGAGGAAATGGAACTTCTTGTGTTTGTATGGGTTGCTCAAAGGATTTCTTGGAACCCCCTCCAGCTTCGGAATGTCGTCCAACCCTCCTTTGTGTTTGGCATCTAGGATCTTGGTTTAGGGGTTCCACAAATAGGAAATAGATAGAATTGGCCATGTACCATTCCATGTACTCTTTGGTGTAAAATAATGAGCCTTGCATTGAATGACTCATTAATATTAGCTGAATTCTGTTGTTCCAAACATCTATCCATTGGGCATGTCTTGTTACCCAATTTTCATCTTGTCTTTCCCTCATGTCAAACCTATGCAACTCATCCAAATTATGTGGTTCAAAGGGGACTTCTTGAAACAAACCAAATTGTAACTTCAGCTTATCTGACTAATGTCATTCAACAATTGAAAAACAAATTAATGCTGAGTTGTACATCCTTGTATACTTGCATTGACAATGAACTTTGGAGGCCCCTGTATGGGGCCCATAAAAACTGAAACAAAAAAATAAATGTTGTTATTGACATGGTAACTCAAAGACAAACAAAGAAAAAATGAATTAATAATTATGTCAAAAATATTTAGATCACCCTAAATATGATCAAACATACTTTTGTACCCTACAACATCATTGTGGGGTACATTCCTAAAGTTCAACACTCTGCCCCCACTCCATTTGAACACCAAAGGGTATGTTTGTGGAAGACTTGAAATGAGTCCAATATATGGCATGCGATGCCATGCCCATGATTGTAACAAAGATGCACAACCCTTCATTGTTTTGGCTATGACATTTGTTGTTTGTCATATTTCTCTGTACAAAACAGCCAAACCAGCAGAACCCAACTATAGCGTCGAGATCTTCTAAGGTTAGGTACTTAAGTTAAAATACATTAGATGAACTATGTTGTCTGTTTTGTCAGGCATCAAAACTTCCCCAGTTAGGCCTAATATGTAAACCCAACATTAGGCGTGAAGTTCTTCTTCTAATGGTTGTTTAGGGAGTTGCAACATGTTCTCCCTGAACTGTTAGAAATAATGACAATGCAAAATCCAAGAGGCGGGATGAATTGAGTTTTGAAAACTTTTTGGTATTAAAATGATTTTCCAGATTTTAATCTCAATTTCAATTTTAAGATAAAAACCAAGATTCGGATTTTCCTTAAGCTATGATAAAACGGATTGAGATAGCAATTTGTAAATATGATCCGAATGTAATAAAATAAAGAGAGAGGGAAAAAGAAGATGAACACAGAAGATTCATACTGGTTCAGATTTAGCCAATCCTACATCTAGTGCCCGATCACCACAACACGTGATGATTTACCCCACTATCTTTAAATGCAACTACAAACACCAATCCAATGACAACTTGTAAAAAAAATAAAGATAAACAGAAACACCTCCTTAGACACACTAAGGATGATCCCACCTCTCTTGACCTACTAGAGATGAACAAACACCTCCTTTTAGAACTGATCCAAGGGATGAATTACATAAACCAGTAGCCAAGAAAGAAAACACCTGATGTGTAACGGATATGAACTCTTAAGCACAAGACAATCACCACTTCCAAGAACCAAGATCAATCCTAAGAGAGCAAGAAAGTGGCTAAGAAAAGATTTTAGCGCAAGAACATTATATTTTCGTGTTTGATCAGTTGTGTGTTCACCTAAGACCTTGCCATTCAATTTATAATTCAAAATCCACTTAGGGTTTACGTTCTTAGGTTGATTCAGCTTTTAATTCGCAAAAATATCGTATTTAATTGATTGTATAGTAGCCATAATTGATTATTCTAGAGAATAGTGGAAAAACATATTTTTCCTGAAATAATCAATTATTTGTAAACCCAGAAAAAATATAATTGATTGTTAAGTCTAGATAATCAATTAATTTGTTCGTTATTTTAAGTGATATAATCGATTCTATTCAATCCTTAATCGATTAAAAGCATAGAAAATGTTTTTTGCGAAAAATATGACTTGCTTTCAAGATTGAATAGGTCTTGGGGGGAGTATGACTTACTCTTTTTATTCAACACCCAAAACTGAAACTTCTAATCAGGATTCTTCAGAGGCTAAGCAAATCTTCTAGATTTTCATCCTTGATTACTTTAACTATTCGTGATTGAATATTTGATTTACCTTTAATCTTCATGATGCAACCTTCCTTTTTGAGACAAAATCAAGTCTTTAATGTTGCAATATACTTTATATCTTCATCATAAAAACACCAATCTTCAATATTCTTTTTGGATTTAATTCTTCAATAATTTTCTAAGTTAATCTACATTCTTTCTTGAATTAAATCAACTATCTCTCCCTTTTTGATGATGATATAAAACTTAAAGACTTGTGATTGATATCCTGAAATAATCTTAGAAAATATTGTATGGATATCTCTATAAAAAATGTTAGTCCACAAAGGAAATAATATAGGCAATCTTATATCAATTAGTTTTTCAATCAGAGTTTATATATTCAAGTTTCAAATATTTAAATTTTAAATTTTCAGAGTTAATTTCAGCAAGCGTTAAAAAACTTCCTTTATTCTCCCCCTTAAACTTTTCTTTTAATACTTAAGTCCAATTATGATATAGATCCCTCAATCAATCACATATATTTCTATTGGGAATTCATGGGAGCTTTGCCCTTCCTTCTTGTAGGAATCGCACATCTCCTTTGATTAGCCATGTTGGTAGGATGACTTGAAGTAACAACCACCGAAATTTGAACACTAACAGAGAGCAGAATTTGTGCACAGATGAACTAGAAAGAAGCTAGAGCAGAAAGAGAGCAAAAACCAAAAGTAGCCTCTTGATTCTCAAATCTGCTATTTATAGAAGTGTGATTCTACCTCTAAAACACGAAATTAATGCAAATAGAGCAATTGGGGATGGAATATAGCCATTGTAGGACAAATAATTCAAGTTCCAAAGCTCCAACGTTAAAAAAATTGTAGAAAAACTTAGAACAACGCATTTAATCGATTATGTCTCGATTAAAATTGAACTAAAAAATGCAGCCTAGAACGAAAATGCAAAAAAATAATCGATTATGAAATACAGATAATCAATTAAAACAGAGAGTTTTTCAAAAAAAATCATAGAATAACACATAAGTCGATTATAACATAATGTAATCGATTATTTCCGAAAACAACTTCACAAACATCACATATAATTGATTATGGTATGAAGGCAATCAATTATAACTAAAAGTAAATCAATTTTACAAATTTTCAATCAATTTTAAGCAATCAAACATCAAATTAATCAACTCAAACATCAACAATCATGATTCAATCAAGAGAATTACCATCAACAATACCTACATCCCTTCTAAGCTCATAAAATCTATCCTGGGGTAAAGGTTTGGTAAAAATGTCAGCTAATTGATGCTTGGTATATATGTATTCTATAATGCAATCACCTTTAGCTATATGATCCCTAATAAAATGATGTCTAATTCCTGCATGTTTGGTTCTAGAATGCATGATAAGGTTCCTAGTGAGGTTAATGGAACTAGTGCTATCACACTTAAGAGGAATGTGATTTAGAATGATATCAAAGTCTTTTAATTGTTGCTTCATCCATAAAATTTGAGCACAACAACTACTAGTTGCTATATACTCAGCCTCCATGGTTGAAAGAGCAACACTAGCTTGCTTCTTAGAATGCCAAGATACTGAGGAACACCCTAAAAGATGACAAGTCCCACTAGTACTCTTCCTATCAATCTTACAACCCCCATAATCTGAGTCTGAATAACCTATAATGTTGGGAGAGACTCATGAAGGGTACCACAAACCAAATGATTTTGTCCCTCTACGATATTTAAGGATTCTTTTAATAGCTATTGGGTGAGACTCTCTAGGGTTGGCTTGGAACCTAGCACAAACACATACACTTTTCATAATATCCGATTTACTAGTTGTAAGATAAAGTAAAGATCCAATCATACCTCTATGCTTTGTTTGATCAACAGGCTTACCACTTAAATCTTGATCCAAATAACATGATGTGGCCATGGGAATTGTAGCTTCATTTGAATTTTCCATTTCAAATTTCTTTAGAACTTCATTGCAATACTTTGTTTGACATATAAATATTCCATTCTTCATTTGTTTGATTTGCAATCCAAGAAAGAAATTTAATTCTCTCATCATGGACATCTCAAACTCCCCCTGCATATGACTTGCGAACTCTTGGCAAAGATCATTATTAGTTGATCCAAATATGATGTCATCAACATAAACTTGAACAATGAGAATATGTTTTTAAGATTTTTTAATAAAAATAGTAGAATCAGCTTTACCTCTTCTAAAATTGTTATCAAGTAAGAAGTTACTTAACCTTTCATACCAAGATCTTGGAGCTTGCTTTAGTCCATATAAAGCCTTCTTCAATTTATAAATATGGTTTGGATTTCTGAAATCTTCAAAACCTGGAGGTTGTTCTACATAAACTTCTTATTTTATGTATCTATTTACGAAAACACCTTTTACATCCATTTGAAATAATTTGAACCCCATTACAGATGCGTATGCTAATAACAAACAGATAGCCTCCAATCTTGCTACTAGTGCATAAGTATCATCATAGTCTATTCCTTTTTCTTACCTATATCCCTTTGCAACCATCCTAGCTTAGTTCTTTGTTATGTTACCTTCTTCATCAAGCTTGTTTCTAAAAGCCCATCTGGTGCCAATAACCTGCATATTGTTAGTTTTAGGAATTAAATCCCATACCTTATTTCTTTCAAATTAATTAATCTCTTCTTGCATTGCTATGCACCATTGATCATCCGTTAAAGCTCTTCTACGGATTTGGGATCAATTTGAGAAACGAATGCAACATTCATGCAAAAAGTATTCATGTTCCTTCTTATTCTTACACCTCTTGAAATATCTCCAATAACATTATCCAAAGAAACATCTTTTGGTGGTTTCCATTCTCTTGGTAGACTTTCATCATGAGGAGGATTTGCATTCAAATGCATCTCTTCAATAGCTTCATCTAAGGAAACTTCTCTTTGTTGCACCTCACCTTTATCATCATCTACAAAAATTCTTTTTACTCAAGAGGGGTTTCCTCAAGGTCCATATATTCATCAATGACAACATGCACAGATTCTTCAATATTCAAAGTTCTCTTATTAAAAAATCTATATGCTTTACTACTCAAAGAATATCCCAAAAATGTTTCTCTTTATTGCACCTCACCTTTATCATCATCTACAAAGATTCATTTTACTCAAGGAGGGTTTCTTCAAGGTCCATATATTCATCAAAGACAACATGCATAGATTTTTCAATATTCAAAGTTCTCTTATTAAAAAATCTATATGCTTTACTACTCAAAGAATATCCCAAAAATGTAGCTTCATCAGATTTAGAATCAAATTTTTCAAGATTATCTTTTCCATTATTCAAAACAAAACATTTACAACCAAAAACTCTAAAATGAGAAATATTTATTTTTCTTCATTTGAAAAGTTCATAAGGAGTTAATTTTAAAATAGGTCTTATCAAAACTCTATTCAAGACATAACATGCAGTGTTTACGACATAGCCCAAAAATATTTAGGTAAATTACTTTCATTCAACATAGTTTTTGCATGTTCTTCTAAAGATCTATTTTTCCTTTCAACTACACCATTTTGTTGTGGTGTTCTTGGTGCTGAAAAATTATGAGAAATACCATGTTCTTCACAAATTTTTTCAAAAGATTCATTTTGAAATTCACCGCCATGATCACTTCTTAAAACTCTAATTTTCAAATTTTTTTCATTTTGAATAACCTTGGTAAATTTTCTAAATTCTTTAAAAGCATCACTTTTGGATGAAAGAAAGAATGTCCATGTAAATCTAGAGTAATCATCCACAATCATAAGAGCATAATAATTGTCACCAAAACTTCTTGTCCTAGAAGGACCAAATAAATCCATGTGAAATAACTCCAATAGTTTAGAAGTAAACAATGTTTTTAGATTTGAAAGAAGTTTTAACTTGCTTGTCTTTTTGACATGCTACACATATTTTATCTTTTTCAAAATTTAGTTTTGGCAAACCAATTACTAACTCTTTTGATATGAGTTTAGTTAGATGAGGCATATGAAATGTGAGCAGCTCTTCTGTGTCATAATCATGGATCTTCTTCTTTAGCTACTAAATAGGAGATGTTACTAGATGAAGATGCATTACCAATATCAATAAGATAAATATTATTATGTCTCTTACTAATTAAGGTGACTTGATTTGTGTTCTTGTGATGAATTGTGCAATAATCACTATCAAACATTACCTTTAAGTCTTTTATCACACAGTTGACTAATGCTTAGCAAATTATGCTTCAAGCCATCTACAAGTATTACATCATGAATCTTTAGTGAGTCACCAATATCTCCACTACCAATAATTTTTTCCTTGTTGTTATCTCCATAAGTTACAAATCCTTGTTCCTTCTTTTTGAAACTCTTGAATTTGCTTATGTCTCCTGTCATATGTCTTGAACACCCGCTATCAAGATACCAAAGAGACTTTTTGGATTTGGGACCAACCTACAAAACAAACAAGTATTATTTAGGTCCCCTAAAATTACTTATTAGGGTCCTCATGAGTTAGAAACACTTTTTCCTTTGGAAACCCATATATATTTCCCATTAGGAATACTACAACGTCGAATATGACATTTATTTCCTGAGTGACCTTTATGCATGTAATAGAAACATGTAGGAACATTTGTTTTTATTGAAAGAATTTTCTCTTCAAAAACTTTCTTTGTATTGGACGTTTCACCTTTCACAAACATAATTTTGGTGGGTCTTTGGTTACCCTTAAATGTATATCCAAGCCCTGCCTTTTGGTACATTCCTTTATGCATATCTAAAACATTATTTAAACTTTGTTTTCCCATAGTAAATTTAGAAAGGGACATTTCAAGATAAGAAATTTTATTTGCAAACACTTTGCATTCTTCACAAGTAGGAATCTTGGATTTAAACTTACATGGTACTTTTGCCTTTCCCAAATCATCTTTCAAAATCTTTTTCTCTTATTCCAAATCAACAACTTTCTTTTCAATAATTTTATAATCATTTTTCAATTTGTTGTGAAGAGATATAAGCTTTTTAGACTTTTCACAAAGATCAAGAAATTCTTCAAGTAATTCATCATAGTCATTAGGAAGATCAGAATCACTAACATTGCTGCTTGTGGATTCAGCATCATCCGCTATAAAACAAAGATTAGTTTCCTCTTCTAATTCACTTGAACTTTGAGAGAAACTTACTTTATTACCATCCCAAGCAACATATGCTTTCTTTTTCTTTTTGTTGAAGGATTTCTTGCTTTTCTTTTCCTTCTCTTCCAACTTCTTGGGATTTGGACAATCTGATCTCAAGTGCCCCCTTTTACCACAACCATAACACTTATAGTTATACAAAGAATTTTCATTTTCATATTTTTTACCTTTCTTAAAATTGCCTTTCTTTTTGTTCTAGATGAACTTCTTGTATTTCTTTACAAATATGTTGATGTCAGTACATTCTGAATTGTCATCAGTATCACTACTCTCCTCTTTAATGGATTCAGCCTAGAAAGCAATACCTTTATTTTTTATGTCTTCTTCTTCTCCTTTAAAGTGATCTAACTCCATCTCATGTTCTCTAAGCTTTCCAAATAAAGTAGTCATTGTCATGATTGTAAGATTCTTTGACTTCGTGATAACCGTCACTTTAGGTTGCCATGTCCTGTCCAAAGATTATAATATTTTCACATTTAATTCTTCGGTATCGAATTTCTTACCTAAAGCCTTGAGATGGTTGACAATGTGAGTAAATCCTTTGTGAACATCTTAGATTGTTTCTCCTTTGTTCATGCTAAACATCTCATATTCTTGAATCAAAGTATTCTTCCTTGATTTCTTTACATCCTTCGTGCCTTCATGCGTGACATCATCAAGAGTGTCCCACATTTCTTTTGCCGTTGTGCAATTTGAAAGCCTGTAAAACTTATCAACAGTTAAAGCAGATGATATCATGTTACATGCCCTTATATCACATTGATGTTCCATGTACTCATCTCATGTCCATTGAGATCGCTCTTTTGGTACCTGCACTTTATCAACAGTATGCATAGGGATAAAAAGACCATTTACAACTGCATCCCAAACACCTTGATCATTTGACCTAAGAAAAATCTCCATCCTTTTTTTCCAAAAAGGATAGTTTTCACCGATAAAGAGTGGTGGTCTATGAATAGAAGCACCTTCAATAAAAGGATGACCTTACACTACCATAAGGATCTTTGATTTTGAGTAATTTTCAAAAACCAGCTCTGAGGCCAATTATTAGAAATAATGACAATGTAAAACCCAAGAGAGGGGTGGGGGTGAATTGGGTTTTCAAAACTTTTTAGTATTAAAATAATTTTCCAGATTTTAATGTCAATTTCAATTTTAGGATAAAAACCAAGATTCAGATTTTTCTTAAACTATGATAAAACACGATTAAGATAACAATTTGTAAATATGATTCGAATGTAGTAAAATAAAGAGAGAAGGAAAGAGAAGATGAACACAAAAGATTTATATTGGTTCAGATTTAGTCAATCCTACATCCAGTGCTCGATCACCACAACACATGATGATTTACCCCATTATCTTTAAATGCAATTACAAACACCAATCCAGTGACAACATGTAAAAACAAATAAAGATGAACAAAAACACCTCCTTAGACACACTAAGGATGATCACACCTCTCTTGACCCACAAGAGATGAACAAACACCTCCCTTTAGAACTGATCCAAGGGATGATGAATTACATAACTAGTAACCCAGAAAGAAAACACCTGATGTGTAATGGATATGAACACTTAAGCACAAGACAATTACCACTTCTAAGAACCAATATTAATCCTAAGAGAGCAAGAAAACGACTTTAAAAAGATTTGAGCGCAAAAAACTATAATTTTTGTGTTTAATCTGTTGTGTGTTCACCTAAGACCTTGCCATTCAATTTATAATTCACAATCAACTTAGGGTTTATGCTCTTAGGTTGATTCAACTTTTAATTTGCAAAAATGTATATTTAATCAATTGTATAATATCCATAATCGATTATTTCAGAGAAGAGTGGAAAAACATATTTTTGCTGAAATAATCGATTAATTTAAGACATAATTGATTATTTGTAAACCCAGAAAAAATATAATCGATTGTCAAGTCTAGATAATCGATTATTTTGTTCTTCAAACCAGTTTACTTGGATTTTAAGCGATATAATTGATTATATTCGATCCTTAATCAATTAAAAGCATAGAAAATGTTTTTTACGAAAATATGACTTGCTCTCAAGATTGAATAGGTCTTGAGGGGGAAAGTATGACTTACCCTTTTTACCCAACACCCAAAACTGAAACTTCTGATTAGGATTCTTCAGAGGTTGAGCAAATCTTCTAGATTTTCATCCTTGATTACTTTAACTCTTCATGATTGAATATTTGATTTGCCTTTAATCTTCATGATGCAACCTTCCTTTTTGAGACAAAATCAAGTCTTTAATGTTGCAATATACTTTATATCTTCATCATGAAAACACCAATCTTCAATAGTCTTTTTGGATTTAATTTTTCAATAATTCTTCTAAGTAAATCTACATTCTTTCTTGAATTAAATCAACATGAACAACTTCAGCTTGATCATGGAGCCTATCAGTGACTCCCATTTGACTGGAACAATGCCTAGGTACACCTCACACATTTCCTCTCAATCTAACATTGTAAGATCAGTTACTACTAAACCATCAACTCTTAATCCAAGTTGTAGTCCAACATCTTCAAGGGTTATTGTACACTCCCCAGTTGGAAAGTGAAAAGTGTGAGTTTCAGGCATCCACTTCATTGCCAAAGTCATAACCAAGCCATGATCAACCTTTAAATGCCTTAACTTTGCTATTCTAGCAAACCCAACTTGTTCTAGTAGAGAATTAATAAGAAGGTGGGTTTCTGGCATGGAGTGACAATAAAATGATATTATTTGTTCTATTTATGTTCTACCAATGAAGGAAAATTTGTGTTGATTTTGGTTTGTCAACAACATTTTGAAAGAGGATGAGAGTTTGAAATACATAGGTAAAGCAAGAGGAAAAACCTTGTGAGAACTGGGATGTGTAAATTGAAGCATTGATGTAAAATGTGTACTTTTAGGCATTATTTCGACATTTAGAAAATAAATTTTAAAATTCAAACCATGTGCACATAGATGGACCCATTCCCAGCTAGCATTGGATCCCCTAATGTGTTCATAGTGTGGGTAAATTAATTGGTAAAATTTCAGAATGTCACAGGATGTCAGAGTGCCTTAGACGTGGGTCAGATGACCAACTTTGCACTAAGTCCAAAACGTCATTGTTATGATATTTGAATTATTTTGAAAAGGATTTTGTGCACACAGTTGGACCCATTCACAACCAGCATTGGATTCCCTGACGTGTGCACTGTGTTGGTCAATTAATTGGTAAAATTTCAGAGTACCATAAGATGTCAGAGTGCCTCAGATGTGAGTCAGATGACCAACTTTGCACTAAGTCCAAAATGTCATTATTATGATATTTTAATTATTCTAAAAGGGTTCTGTGCACACAGTTGGACCCACTCACAACTACCATTGGATTCCCTGACGTGTGCACTATGTCGGTCAATTAATTGGTAAAATTTCAAAGTGCCACATGATGTCAGAGTGCCTTAGACGTGGGTCACATGACCAACTTTACACTGAGTCCAAAATGTCATTATTATGATATTTTAATTATTCTAAAAAGGATTATGTGCACACAGTTGGACCTATTCACAATTAGCATTGGATTCCTTGACATGTGTACTGTGTAGGTCAAAATGGGTGTTAAACACGAAAAAAAGTTCACTTTGTCATGCCCAAAACATAGCATTTGGGTAAGTTTGGGAGCCCATAACACAAGTCCAAACACAATTGTGTAGACCAAGATAGACCATTTCTTATAGTTTTCATGTCCATGAACATGACAGTACCAAGTTTGGGCCCAAAAAAAATCCCGTCATGCCCAAAATGGGTGTTGAACATGAAAAAATTTTCATTTCAACAAGCTCAAAACATAGCATTTGGGTAACTTTGGGAGCCTAGAACGCAAGTCCAAATACAATTACGTAGACCAAGATAAACCATTCTTCATGGTTTTCATGCCCATAAACATGACAGTGCCATGTTTGGGCCCAAAAAACACCCCATCATGCCCAAAATAGGTGTTTAACATGAAAAAAAATTGATTTTCTCAAGCCCAAAACATAGTATCTGGGTAAGTTTGGGAGCCTAGAACATTGATGCTTGGGAGTAGAGAAAGGTTGGTGCAAAGGTAGGGAATAGTGCATCACATGTGACCCTGACTTGGTGGATGAGTGTGTTAAAAGCATTGATGCTTACTTAGGAATAGAGAAAGGTTGGTGCAGAGGTGGGGAAGAGTGCATCACATGTGACCCTAACTTGGTGGGTGTGTGCGTCAAAAGCATTGATGTTTACTTGGGAGTAGAGAAACATTGTTACAAAGGTGAGGAAGAGTGCATCGCATGTGACCCTGACTTGGTGGGTATGTGCGTTAGAAGTATTGATGCTTGCTTGGGAGTAGAGAAAGGTTGGTGCAGAGGTGGGGAAGAGTGCATCACATGTGACCATGACTTGGTGGGTGTGTGCATCAGAAGCATTGATGCTTGCTTAGAAGTAGAGAAAAGTTGGTGCAGAGGTGGGAAAGAGTGCATCCCATGTGACCCTATCTTGGTAGGTGTGTGCGTTAAAGGCATCAGTTGTTGCTGACTCACCCCACCATTGGATTCCTTGGCACCTTCCCATTATTAATCAAGTTCACTTCATTACTAACTTTTATTGTCACTTCCATTCGTGTAGTTCCTTACTTTCCTTGCTACCTTATTATTATTTTCCTTTTTCCTTCCTCACTTCTAAAAAATGGGTTCCATATATGTCATTGTTTACTTTGATTGTGCCATCAACAACTGCCCTCTTGAAGGGATCACCTTAACTCACTATCACCACAAATGGTTCCCTTAAGGCGAGGTCTAACTCTAGAAAGGATGAAGAGACTCATCCACAAAAAATTGGTGAGAAACACAAACGAAAGGATAACATTAATACATTTTCGCTACCCTATAAGACTTGGGCCCAGTGTCAACAATTACACTACTGTAGAATTGAAGGATGATGAAGACGTTGATGCAATATTCAATATTCATGATGCAAATGTTCTTCAATCAGGTGTGGAATTGTTTGTCTCATTTTCATATTGTACTTCATCTTCTACCCAATTCCTGCCACTGCATTTTTCACCCGACCCTACCCAATCCCTACCACTACATTTCTCTCAATAACTCAATCATACTGAAAAAGTCAATTGGGAAAATAAAGTTCACCTCATTCACTCAAATTTTAAGTGGCCCTTACATGAACCGTAACGAATCACAACTAACCCAAGAACAACCCCTTGAAGAACATGCCATTATTGACCTTCCACAAATTTTTTTTGATCCTTTTAGTGAGGACAAAGACGAAATTCTTAGTCAACATCAAGATGATGAAGAAGATGAACAACCACCTACAACCTCAAATATTCACCCATCACACCCAATCATACCATATAACCCACTACAACATTTTCTTGATTTCCCAACTCACATACAAGAACAAGACATAGAGTTTTGTCATGTCCTAGATAGGGAAAACTGTTGTTTATCCACCCAGAACACTCTTTCGTGGCCAAAGTTTCACAACAAAAGAACAAGTGCAAGACCCCATAAACCGATATCACATCCTAAATCATTGCACTTACAAGGTCAAATTTTCAAATCTAGTTAGGTTTGTTGTGGAATGTGTTGATGCCGATTGCAACTGGAGATGTCGAGCAATATTACGCACCAAACAACAATACTAGGAAATAATGAAGTAAGAAAGGCACCATATGTGTGGTTCGCCTCTCATTTCCCAAGATCACAACAAGTTAGGATATGTAATCATTTCACAAACAATTCGTGAAATTGTTGAGGTTGATCCTTCAATACTAGAGTTGAGCATTTGGACAAAAGTTCGTGGACTATTACCCGTAACTTACACGGGTGCGGGCTCGTACTTTTTGACAAATTTTTAGGGTGGATTTTTTTATACCCACCCCGCACAACCTGTGAGTTAAGCAATTTTTACTCTTGGTCTCCGCAGGCTACCCACAACCCACAATGCTAAGTCATATTCAACAAAAAATCTAATACTCATTACTTCTATAGGTTATCACTAAGTTTAATTCAATCTAAAATTTGATATTTTTGCTTCTAATACTTATCACCAAGCCCAATTCAATCCAAAATTTATTTATCTAATTTTTATTGGTTGTGCATTGATTAATTAATTGAGTAAATTATTGTTATACAAATGAATGCTAAAAAATATTAATATATATTTGCGGGTGCGGGCTTACCCGTTTAACTCGCGGGATTTGCAGGACAGATGTGGTTTATGAAAATTAAAGACCGTTTAAAATGTGGACTAAACGGACGATTTTTTATAGTGCGAGTTTATGTGGTTGTAGGCTTACATGGGTGGACCCGCTCGTATACCTATCTATTCAACACCTATCTCCACCATCATTGGCCACATCAAATCAATAATGGATTATAGGATAATTTATAGAAAGGGGTGGTTCACCAAACAAAAGGCAATTGAAACAATTTTTGACAACTGGGAAGAATCATATTAGAAGTTGCCTTCTTTGTTGCAAGTAATGCAGTTGTTTCTTTTAGGATTCGTTTGCAAGTTAAACACTCAACCCATGTCCCAAGGCGAGGTACTAGATCAGAACCACAATTTCTTCAAGAGAGTTTTTTGGTCCTTCGTACCATGCATTGATGGATTTCGTCACTGCAAGCCAATTGTTTAAGTAGACAAAACCTTTCTTTACGACAAGTACAAAGGGACTTTGTTGGTTACAATTTCACGAGACGATAGAAACAACATAATTCTTATAGAATGTTAAACCAATGATGCTTGTTTTTTTTTTCCTTGGAAAGCTGCGAAGGTATGTTACACCACAAGAAGGGTTGTGCCTCGTATCAGATCGTCACAAAGCCATATGAAGTGTATACTATAAAAATGGAAGTGGCTAGAAGGAAAATAATTTTGTGCATGTCTACTACATTAGACATATTGCATAGAACTTCATGCGACATTTCAAAAATGTCGCACTAAAGAAAGATATCGTCAATATAAGTAATTTACTTATTTTATTATCATTATTGCTTTGTTAACTAATTATTATTATTTCTACACTTTGTTAGCTACTTATATTGGTTACATTTTAAAAAAATTTTATGGCATGACTGAGTCAAGATTTTATTGTTATTACAACGTATTGAGACATGTGACATGGAAGCAACACTATGGTTAAACAAGATTCCAAGGGACAAATGGACACTAGCATGGGACAACGGATGACGTTGGAGACACATGACAACTAACTTAGCGAAGTCCATTAATTCAATGCTAAAGAAAACAAAGAACCTCCCTATTTGCTCAATAGTGATTGCAACATGCACCCGTTGCAACAAATTCTTCAGTGAAAGAGGAAAGGAGGTAGATGCCATGATCATAGCGGGTCATCTATACTCTGAAGTCGCTGCAAAAAAACTTGCAAGACTCACACACAAAGGCTAACACTTATTAAGTTATCACATTTGACAGATCAAGCACAAGATTTGTGGTAGAGGAGACAAATAATCCGCAAGAAGTACGACCAATAGGGAGATTTGCAGTTCGCCTAGATGAGTTATGGTGTGATTGTGGAAAGTTGCAAAAGGTTCATATGCCATGCTCACATCCTAACTGCATGTAAATACGCACACCATGACTTCAACATGTACATCTATCTTACAAGAAGTTTCTAAGTATGAATGACAATTTGGCGAACTGAGACATGAAAATTATTATTAGAGAACAACAAGGTTGGATAAAAAATTGTTTCTATTATCATACTCCTCGTCATACCAAGACAACATGTCCTAACATTGGTAATGGATCTAGTTCTTTCTACTGTTATCTTTCTTACAAGTATTCTTACAAATCTATTTATTTATTATTAAACTTGCATAAATAATTATTAATTTTTATACTTTTTATAATTTTTTCATTAATTCTAATTTAAAATAATATAAGCCAAATTATATTTCTAAACATTATTATTTGTACTAATATATATAATATAACATATAATAAATAAATTTTAAATATATATATATATATAATACTTTTATAAATTTAAATTAAAAAAAAAAGAAGTCCGAATTCAATTTCTCATAGACCGAATTTCAAGCAGCAAAATTGACTTAAAAGATGAGAAGTGAATGTTCGGTTCTTCAAAAATTAAATTATGATTATAAATAATAAATAGGTCTTCTTGAATAAATAAAGTTATACAGGATCATTTGGGAATTTTTTTAAAGAAAATATTATTTAGGGAAAAAAAATCACATGTACAAACAAATGAATTTTTTTTTCAAAAACTAAATTCTCATTCATCCATTTAGTACTTCCTTTAAAAAAAAGAAGTATATTTTAGTGAAGAAAAAGATATGAAGTCACGGAATACTCTTCTCCCTCATGCCCCTTCGTGTATAAATACCCCAAACCACTGGCTTAGAAGACCAATTTCCTTTTCTCTTCCACCGGAGAGTGACACAGAGAAGGGAAAGAAGAAAAAAAAAACTCTAATTTTCCTTTCTTTCTCACAATGGCGGCTTTCGTTGACAACCGTCAATTTAGCACTCACATAAACGGCGTCGTTCGCAGTTGCGGGCAGGATCTGACACCCCCTCTGCCTTTGGATTTCGACCTGGACTCCTCCAGCAGCGACGAGGATGAAAACGACGACGCTTCGTACCTGAAAGAGCTGGTACGAAAAGCAAAGGCGGAAACGGAGGCCTCGGTTATGGACCCGCGCGACGAGGGAACGGCGGATCAGTGGGTCGCACGGAACGCCTCCATGGTCCGCCTCACAGGGAAGCACCCCTTCAACGCAGAGTCCCCCCTCCCGCGCCTTATGCACCACGGCTTCATCACTCCAGTCCCACTCCACTACGTGCGCAACCACGGTCCAGTTCCCAAGGCCAACTGGGAAGACTGGACCGTCGAAATAACCGGTCTAGTCAAGCGCCCAACCCGGCTTACCATGGACCGCCTTGTGCGCGACTTCCCCCACCGCGAGTTCCCCGCCACGCTCGTCTGCGCTGGGAACCGTCGCAAGGAGCAGAACATGGTCAAGCAGACCATCGGCTTCAACTGGGGCTCCGCCGGCGCCTCCACCTCTGTGTGGTGCGGCGTGCCGCTGCGCCACGTGCTGCGCCGCTGCGGGATCCTGACACGTGGGAAGGGCGCCCTGCACGTGTGCTTCGAGGGCGCCGAGAATCTCCCCGGCGGCGGCGGATCCAAGTACGCAACGAGCATCTCGAGGGAGATGGCCATGGATCCTTCACGCGACATCATCCTGGCGTACATGCAAAACGGCGAGCCTCTGGCGCCGGATCACGGGTTCCCCGTCCGCATGATTATTCCGGGGTTTATCGGTGGGAGAATGGTTAAGTGGCTCAAACGCATTGTCGTTACTGAACATGAGTGCGATACTCATTATCATTACAAGGATAACAGAGTGCTCCCTTCCCATGTTGATCCAGAACTTGCCAGTGAAGAAGGTATCTTTTTTCCTACTTTCTTCTACTTCTACTTTTTTACTTCGTTAGATCTTGCATGAGGGACGTTCAAAATGTTTATATAAAGCACTGCAGTAATACTATTTTTTTCTCTCTTTTCCTGTCACATGTACCACTTAACAACTTTGTTTTTTTGTATTTTTGTTCATTTTTTTCATGTATTATAAAAGTTAAATATATGTTATACAAATACTAGTTGGAATTATGAACAGATAAATATAGTTTAAGATCAGTTAATAGTTTCTAAGCATGTGATATATTAAATTATCCTTTGATTTTTTTTCTTCATTGAAATTATATACGCTTTTGATGAGTTATGCATATTTCTTCCGTACATTATGGTTTAATGGTTTCTTTATTGTTTTCATTTCTTCATTCATTTTATACTTTTATACTTTTCTTCTGGTTGGAAAATAATATTCAAACTTGCACAAACTATTTTTTCTCTAAATTTGACATTTTAATAGTAATATACTAACGTTCTTTGGACAAAGTTCTTAGTAAATATTTAATAAGAGGGGAAAATAGACCAAAATTAATTTTTTTAGAAATTAAAATTGATTTATGTATGCTAACTTTTTTGAAAAAGTTGAAATAGAATTTCTATAGAAGTTTGAATACACAAGTTGATATTAACTTAAGTGAGATATTTAAGTCACTTTACGTTCTTAATTCTCTTCTTTTTTATAACTACTTAAAAAATATTTAATTACAGCCTAATTTTAATTTGAGGAATTATGTTTACTAAATAATTTAGTTCATAATTTTAGGAAATAATGTACAGAAGTATTCCAACTTTACATGTGTTTGACGTATGCCATGTTTTTTTTACAGACACAGATTATTTACATATTTGTTTCTTGTTCTCTTTTATTTTTTTGTGTCCCTGCAGGTTGGTGGTACAAGCCAGAGTATATCATCAACGAGTTGAATATAAACTCAGTGATAACGACGCCGTGCCACGACGAGATATTGCCCATCAATTCATGGACAACGCAGAGGCCTTACGTAGTCAGAGGCTACGCATATTCTGGTTAGATTTGTTGTTTTTCATTCATGTTTCTGAGTATAGTAACATTAGCACCCATAAGTGAACTAATAGAGTGAATTATCCTCAAGAAATTTTTCACAGTACAAGATAATACGAAAATTTTAACATAAACTAAATAAGAAAGATATGATAAAGATAATTACAAGATTGAAAGGTATGATAATATGTCTGGGATCTGTCTCTCCAGTTGCTGGGACTGAACAAAACCTAAAATTTGAATTGGTGGCAACATGGGATTGTGGCTGTAACATGCAATTGGTAGACAGTGACTTGAGGAAAGAAAACTGTGTTATGCTTGGATGTAAAGTGAGAGAGTGTCGTTGTATACGTGCAGGTGGTGGGAGGAAAGTGACACGTGTGGAGGTAACACTGGACGGTGGAGAAACATGGCACGTGTGCACACTGGACCATCCTGAGAAACCTAACAAGTATGGAAAGTACTGGTGCTGGTGCTTCTGGTCTTTGGAGGTGGAGGTGCTGGACCTGCTGGGGACCAAAGAGATTGCAGTTCGAGCTTGGGATGAAGGCCTCAACACGCAGCCAGAAAACCTAATTTGGAATCTTATGGTACGTATTCATCTCTAAGAAACTTATCAACACTTCTTTTTTTGTTTTCTCTTTTACCTTGTTTGGTGCTTTTGGAGTGATATTATAGGATAGTTTTTTTTTAGCTTTTGTTTTGTTTTAGTAGTACTTTTATTTTTATTTTTATATGATATAAACTCATGGTAGCAGTAAGATAAATTCATAGTAAAAAAAAGAAGAAAAATGATAAATATATCATACCAGGTGATATATGACATATTTATAATTTGTTTATATTCAATAAATTTATAAATTAAATATTAAATACTATGTTTATCTGGTATATTTTCACTTTTTATGATTTATGTGAATGATTAAAAAAAAGCAACTGAGACACTAGTTAGGACTCCATTAATTGGCAAATTACCATTTGTTCCTCAGAACTTGGAAATTAAAATTGATGAGCATTTCAGTTGACGTCATCACATGTCATTTTCATTGCCTTATTATTGAGTGGAGAAATTGTTAACCATTAATACTCTAAACCACAAACATAATAATGCTGAATTTGATTTTTGCGTCATAATATAAATTTGATCTGGTATGGTATAACCTTTTTGTTTAAATAAATTTTAAGTACTAATATATAATATGATCATTTTTCATTTCAAGTACTATTTTTTTTAAATTAGACATCTACTAAATTAAATATTTTAATTTACGTATATTTTATTATTTACATCAATTTTACTAATATCGTATCAATTAAGTTAAAACATATAATAAATTATCTATAGTATTAAAAAATAACATGTGTTAAATTATTTCTATTATCTGTATTGGTAGTATATATTATTATACGATGAAAATATATTAATTTTTATAATAAAAATATATTGATTTTTATGATAAAAAGACAAGTTAAAAAACAAAGAGTGAAATTTAAAAATATTTCAATAATTATTTAAAATAAAGAACATAATATTAGAGATAAAATATAAACATTTTTTTTTAAAAAAAATAATCAAATTTTATAATTTATTGAGTACTTAATTTTAAAAAATTATTAGAGTATTACCAGAAAATAGTTATATATTGAGGATTTAAAACTTATTTATGTCTAAATTTTTATTTATATAATGTTTTGATATTTTTTTATGAAAAGAGAGAAAATATAACATAAGATGAATGATTTGAAGAAGAAAAGTAAAATTATTATATTCATAATTTGTTATATAATTTAATTGTATGAATACAACATTTCATTTATATAGTACTCGCAAACTATTATATGATTCTCTTGGTTAACGGCCTCTGTATAAAAAAATAAAAGGTAAAGTTCGACAGAGTCATTGTGTCTCATCAGAGACTTAACTATATAATTTGATGCAATACCGTGATGAAGAAAATGACCCACTAGATTAATACCATTGATTTTTGTGATTTTGTGCCACATGACTTACCTATACACACAGTTCATAACAATCATTTTCACTTGAGTTTCTTGACTTTTTATATCATAATTAAGAGTCATGTAATATAACTTTAAAATAATTATTATAAAAGTTTAAAAATTATTATTGAATAACGTATGAAATATTTTTACATTATTGTTAGAAGAATACGATCTATTTATTCTATCAAGATCTTCATTATATTATATAGTCTAAAATATCATTAACCCTAATTGATTTTTTAAACATGTAAAGGAAGCGTAAAAAAGCTCTTTTTCTTATGTAATAATGTGTAGGGCATGATGAACAACTGTTGGTTTAGAGTGAAAACAAATGTATGCAAGCCCCACAAGGGTGAGATTGGCATAGTGTTTGAACACCCAACCCAACCAGGGAACCAACCTGGTGGGTGGATGGCGAAGGAAAAGCATTTGGAGAAATCACAAGAGCCGAAAGCAAGCCTTAAGAAGAGTGTGTCTACGCCATTCATGAACACTGCCTCAAAAATGTTCTCCATCTCCGAAGTCAAAAAGCATAGCAGCCCTGACTCAGCTTGGATCATTGTCCACGGCCACGTCTACGACTGCACCCGCTTCCTCAAAGATCACCCTGGTGGCACCGACAGCATCCTCATCAATGCCGGCACTGACTGCACCGAAGAGTTTGACGCCATCCACTCTGACAAAGCAAAGAAAATGCTCGAAGACTATCGAATCGGGGAGCTCATCACTACAGGTAATATACATATACCACCTTTCATCTTTCTATATATTACTGTTTCAGAAATCTTCCACTTCTTTATTGACACTTTTCTACTGTTAATTCTGTGTTTTTTAATCATCGTCAAATACATAAAATGTGTTAAGAAAATGAAATCAAAAGTTTTTTAATTTCTTCAAATTGGGAAATATAATTTTATCCTTGTCGCTAGACTGATCCTAATAGGTTATACTTTTATATGCATGTATTATTTATGGGTACTTCATATGTATGAATGAGTTTTTAGATCATTATCTGATAAGAAATTATGTTAGAGATTAATTTTAAGGTACCATTCATAATATTCAGTAAAATAACTTACTGTTTGACAATTTATTCCATTTCATCATTAGAAATTTTGTCTTGTTAGTAGTGATTTATATGGTTTGTTAATTCTGCATGAGTAGGTTACACCTCAGACTCATCGCCGAACAACTCCGTGCATGGCAATTCCGAATTCACCTATTTGACTCCTATCAAGGAAATCACCGTAACACCACCACTACCACCGCTACCATCACTACCACGACGCAGTGTGGCTCTCAAACCACGCGAGAAAATCCCATGCAAACTAGTGTCAAAGACCTCTATTTCCCACGACGTGAGGCTTTTCCGTTTCGCACTGCCCTCGGAGGACCAACTCCTAGGTTTACCAGTGGGTAAGCACATTTTCTTGTGCGCCACCATAGATGGCAAGCTATGCATGCGAGCCTACACTCCAACAAGTGGCGTGGACGAAGTGGGGTTCTTCGATTTGCTCATCAAAGTTTACTTCAAAGGCGTGCACCCTAAGTTCCCGAACGGAGGACTCATGTCACAGCATTTGGAGTCTCTCTCTATTGGGTCCATGTTGGACGTGAAGGGTCCACTGGGTCACATAGAGTACACTGGAAGAGGTAACTTTACGGTTCATGGGAAACCGAGATTCGCAAAGAGGTTAGCCATGCTAGCTGGTGGAACCGGGATCACACCAATTTACCAAGTGGCACAAGCGATTCTGAAAGACCCAGAGGACCTCACCGAAATGCATGTGGTGTATGCAAACCGCACAGAGGATGATATTCTGCTGAGAGAGGAGTTGGATGCATGGGCGAAGGAACATTGCGAGCGGTTCAAGGTGTGGTACGTTGTGGAAACCGCGAGGGAAGGGTGGGGATACGGTGTGGGGTTCATCACCGAAAATATCATGAGGGAGCACCTTCCAGAAGCATCAATGGATTCCTTGGCTTTGACGTGTGGACCACCACCCATGATTCAGTTCGCAGTGCAGCCTAATTTGGAGAAGATGGGGTACGATATCAAGAATGACTTGCTCGTGTTTTAGGGTTTCAAGAAGTAGATTACTGGATTATGTTGTGTATGTGTATTGCTAGTGCTTTTCTGTATCAGATGTACGTTCTTGGAATGTCGTTTGCTTCATTCTTTATAAGGCCAAGAAATCAAGAAAATGAAAAATTGTATATGCCCGTGCCATGATCACTCTGTAATGTAGACAGGTATGTCAAGATTTTTTGACTACCTTAGTGTAAATAAATTAAAGTTATCTATGCTTTTTTACTCTGTTCGTTTTTCACCATCTATTTTATTTCCCTAGGACCTTTTGGAGTGCATGTGTTCAATAAGACCAAAAGAAAAAAGAAATGAAATCTGATAAAGGAGAATAACTTTAAAATGACACCCTTCATATTTTCACTGAATACTACTGCAACTTGAAAAACCCACATGTTCTAAAATTACAAAGTTGCTGTAACGAAGATCTATATATTAAGTTCATATCTTAAAACATTGCAATTCTTAAATATTTTCAGCATAAACTAATTTATCGTCAACATAGTTATTATGTTAAAAACAAGATATTTGTAGTTGTTACTCATTTCTTAGTTGAGACCATAGCACGTACGGTAATATATTGACGGGGTTCGCTGCACGACACTGTGAGTGTGAAGCAGCGAAAGAGCAATGCATGGCCTTACCCTTCACGTTAGCATAGGTCAAGAAAAGTTAAGTGTTGTTTGGCGCACTGAAAGGTCACCTTACTATATATGTATATATGAACCAGTTTCCACGCACACCAATGCGTCCTTTCTCACTTAACTCGCTTTTGTCCTATTCAGGAAGAGGTTCACGTATCATTTTTCATTCAGGAATCTAGCTCTAATATCTTATTCACATGAATAGTAAAATATAATAATTTCACTGCTTTTCAAGAAAAGAATCTGTGAACGTACATGCATGTGAATATGAGCTATCTATATTAATCAAATTAGCCATTTTCTTCTTTGTTTCAGCACCATTGATATTGTTTCTCGTAGATTTATATACAGAAAACTTGTGGATATTTTATATACTATCTGACATCAACTTATATAAATATAGTAAAAAAATTATAGTTTGACATCTAACTTTTGACTAATATCTCAGGTTAATTAATTATTAGTGTCATTTTATACATTTTTTTCAAATTGAAATTTTAAATATTTTATGATATAATTTGGACGTATTTGTATCATTGTCTATAAATATATGTATAATAGAAATACAATATACGAAAGAAAGATTAAAATAAAAATAAAAATAAATATCAAATATTGGAGTATTTGAATGCTCTACCAGTTATATTTATATACTCTTTATTTAGTAACACTATTTTGTTAACCGATACAAATAAATTTAATATTTTTTATAATAATTACTTTAAATTTTATTTTGGTTGCAAGTGTAAAATTATTTTGATGGTATTAGACTATTATTATGCTTAACTTTCTCATTATAAATTATAGTTAATACATTAAATTTACTACCAAAAACAACATGCTTAAATTATATAAACTACTTTTTTAATTAGACGTGTAAAATTAAAAAAAAAGAAGAGTGTCTGCGTCATTGAATTTGCTGACTGTTTTGGTTAATGAATGAAAAAATTGATTCATAACGTCAGGAAATCTAACTAAAACTCTATGCAAGCTAATATACCATTAATCAAGCAAATAATAATAAAAAAATCCACACAATTTGGAAATGATCTCCAAGGAAGTTGGGAGGAAATAGTCAAATACTACAAATCAAACGCTACTTTTGTCCTATTTTGCTCTCAGTGGTGAAAGCAGATACTTAATTTTATATCATTGAAATCATTTTGATTTGTTTTGCTGATCAATGATGAAAGCAAATCACTAATTATAAATCACTTTCTTAAATTATGTTGTGTCAAAGGCAGCTACTTTCAACTTTAATACTAGAGAAAAGAAAAGTTTTCAGTAGATTCATTGTTAAGTGTACAATGAATATGAATCCTTTGGTAATTATGTTATTATCACTGTTGTTGTTTTTCTGTTTTTTTTCTAGTTTTTCTTATTTCTTTTCTTCTTTAAGAAAGAAATTTTAAATTTAATTTAATTCATAAAAATAACATGTAATATAAAATTTGTATCTCACTTATAAATATTGAAGTTATCATATCACTAGTCAACATAGATCTCCAACAATTTATTCTATCTAATTCGAAAATTCAGGAATCAAGCGTGTTGGTTTATTGGTTTATTCTTTTTTTATCTCTTAAAAATTATATTGATATTATTTTAGTTTAGATTTAGGAGTTTCACGGTCTATTGTTTTTCTTTGTCTATTCATTCTTTTTTATCTTTTAAGAAACATATAAATATTATTGGGTGTTTAGATTTAAGATTGCACTATGTATATTTTTAATTTTTATTGCTCATAAAACTTATATTTTTATTATTATTAATAATTTATTTTATAAATTCAATTCCTCTATCACTAACTAACAAGAAAATGTGTATTTAAATCACATTTAAATTAAGTTATTTATATATATCTTTATATTTTTTTAACTAAATTTATCATTTTAAATTAATTTTATAAAATATAAAATTTGAACTCTCTCTTTTATATTTTCTTTTTCATTTTTGGTAACTTAACCTACTTGCCCCCTAATTGCCCCCTAATTGGTTAGGTCATAATTTCCATCCCAACATTAGATTGTAGTTGAGTCCTCCAACTCTTTCCTTATGAGCTAGTAATTTTTTTTTGTTTTATATTAGTTTAGTAAATTTAAAGAAAAGATTGAGTTATATTTGTTACATTTTGAAAGAAAATATTATTAAAAAAGTGTTTTTAACTTATTTTATATATTATTATTATTATTATTATTATCTTGATCTTATTAATAATACATTTTAATTGGTGGTATATATAACATAAGAAATAACTGTATAAAAAATTTAAAGTAAAATTTAAATACTTGTGTTGTCTTTTGAAAATTCAGTTTTAAATATTTTTTTCATATTATTTATATTATCTATAACTATGTATAAAGGAGATTTTCTAATATTTTTTTATATTTTTATTTTATTCTTAATATATTCTAAAAGATATATAATAATATATAAAATATATACTACTGTTTTTATATTTTCTATATTCTTATTTTATTCTTAGTATATTTTAAAATAAAAATAAATTATTCAAAATTTAAAGATAATTACAAATACTTCTATATATAATTATCTATTTTTCATGTAATTATCATTGTTAAATTATTTAAAATTAAAAAAAAATATTTTATAAATTTTAAAAATAATCATAAATATTTTTAAAATATAACCATTTACTTTTTGTGTAATTATTATTATTAAAAAAGTTATAAAACATAAAGAGTCACGAAATGTCTCTTCCTTACAAGTACATATAAAATTTATACAAGAATATAATTGTTAGTTGTCTTTTATTTTAAAAAATTAGATGTATTAGACATTGTATTGTACTTTTACTATAAGAAAACCATTAATTAGTGATCAAAATTTCAGTCACTAAATAATCAAAATGGGTCACTCATTAGTATAGTGACCAAAAAAGTGACCAATCAAAATCAGTCACTCTTTCAAGGTCGCTAATGCATAGTGACTGATTGTGTGACCGAATCAATGATCAATTCTATGACTAAATCAGTGATCAATTTTGTGATCAAATCAGTGACTGATTTTGTAACCAAATCAATAACTGATTTTTTGATTGATTTCGTGACTGAATCAGTGACTGATTTTATGACCGAATCAGTGACTGATTCTATGACTGAATTAGTGACCATTTCTGTGACCAAATTAGGAACTAAATCAATGACTGAATCACTGACTGATTTTGTAACCGAATCAATGACCAAAATTGTGATCGAATCTGTGGTCGATGACTAAATATGTGGTCGAATGAACGACTGATTTTGTAATTGAATTAGTGACTAAAACAGTAACCAATTTATTGAACATTTTTTTGACCAAATAAGTTGTCACTAAATCGATCACAAAGTTATTTTTTTAATTTTTATTATGGTTTTCAATTATAACCTATACATGGTGGATTTTTTCTAAAGTTTCAGTCATCTACCCATATCCATCAAGTTTTAAAATGGGTTTCTCAAAAGTGCTTTGTGTTGGACTTGAAGACTTGGTTTCAAGTTAATTTGATGTCTCCAACCACTTTGATGATGAAGATGATGGTGCTTGAAGAATGAAGATTTTATCTTAGGATTAGAGTGTCTTAGGATGTGGGGTAAGATGCATTTCATTTATCTTGGACTTAATCTTGTGTTTTAAAATGGTTTGAAATGTTTTAAAATATTTTGAAATGTTTTTAAAAGTCTTAACTATTTTTCAACTCATTAAAAATGTATTTTCAATTAGTTAAAATGTTCTTAGTTTGATGGCCAAGTCATTCTTAAACATTTTAACCATCTGGTGTTTTAAAACTTTGTTTTGGCTGATTTCAGCTAGCTATTTTTAGAATTTAAATCAGCTAAAATTCTGGAGCTATTTTTAAGAAATTAAAGCTCTCTGGAAAATCTGGTTGATTCATTTTTAAACAGGCTAAAATCACTTAAGGATTTCCCTTTAATGATTTCCACCAGTTTAATCGCGTTTTCAACTGACTGTTTTCAGTTTTCAGAATTGGGGTGCTCTCTGGAAAATTCATTTTAATGAAAACAACTAGCTAAATCGTGTTTCAACTAACTGATTTTATCAGAAACAGTTTTAAATCACTGGACTAGTTCTATTTTAAATACTTTGAGTTTTAAAGAACTGGGCAACGAATCAATTACAGAGAAACCCATTGTTCAAGGAGACTTTTCAAGTGTTCTAAATCAATTTGCGAAATCAATCAAGGAGTCCAAGATCAAATTGAATTGAGAATCTTTCCATAGAAAGTCATCTTCTGTTTTTTCCCTGTTTCAGTTTCTGAAAGTGATTTTCAGGTGAATTCGTTCCATAATCTTGTGTAATCTTGTACTGGGTTTGTTTCTTCTTAATCAGGGTGATTAAGGTGTTCTTGTAATAGGATTTTACAAGGGTATACAGATCTTGTAGGGTTCAAGATCAAGTGTATTGTTCTGGTTTTAGTTTTTCATGTAGGGTTCATGTAAAAACTGAAATTTAGTGAATTGCTTTGATTTGGGTGTTTAGGAAACTGGATGTAGCCTTCATTGGAAGGTGAACCAATATAAATCTCTTGTGTTGATTCTCTTTCCCTGCTTCTTTAAATTCTGTAATTGATATTTGAATTGCTAATTGAATTGGATATATGATACATTGGTATAAGCATTTCAAGAATCCTTAAAGAATTGATTTTCATCTTCATTTAAAATCTGTTTTTTAGAAATTGGCCTTGGATTTCGAAAATCTTTTAAGAGTTTAATTCACCCCCCTCTTAAACTCAGCCATTTATTCCAACAATTTGAACATCTGATACATTATGATCATCATGTGTTGGAGGGTTAGATACTTGAAGACTTTGTGGGGAAGTAGTAGGTATATCATGTGCTTCAAGTGGTGGAGTAGTAACATCTTCTGCTAGAGGTGGAGAAGAATTAGCATGTAGTCCTAGAGGTGGAGTAGAAGTAGCATGTACTCTTTGAGGTGGAGTAGAAGTAGCATGTGCTTTTGATCTAGCATAGGTAGTAGCACGACTAATATGAGCTCTAGTAAAATCTCCTCTAATTCGTGAAGTATGACCAATATGTGCTCCAATAGAAGGAGGTTCACCATATTGATTTCCTTGTGAAGGACTAAAGCTAACATGAGTCCCGGATAGTTGATGTTTAATTTGTGGTCTAATTGTTCTATTATTTGGTAGACGACTTTTTAAAATAAGTTTTGGTCTTCTTTTGTCTGACATCTATACATACAACAAAAAAAGTGTTTAAACAAATTGCATATGTGTAATAACAATATAGGTCAAAACCAAAATAACATATTCATTAAAATCTTTGAAACACAATGTAATAATATGATAGAAACAACATACCATAATTGCTTATATTTATTAAAGTATTGACCAAAATGAAAATAAAAAGATCATTCATCATCATCCTCATCACCATCATCATCATTTTCTTCATCAATTTCCTCCTACTCATCATTATTACTCTCGTCATTATCATCATTAGATATATAGTCATCATCAAATTCATTTTCCTCCTCATTCTCTTCTTTATTGAGTTCTTCCTCCTCTTCCACATTATCTTCATTATGTTGATTATCATCAAGTAACTCATTCTCTACTACTTCATATTCACCTTCATGATCTCTTAATTGACCAAGTAGGTCATCATTTGACACAAATTGAGTATTTGAAAGGCCATCTTGATACGCAACCTCTAGAGTATATTAATCATCAACCATACTTCTTGCTTTAGTTTTAATGACAATCCACCAATCTAGTTTTTCCCTAATTTTTTGTGGATAAGGCATATAATATACCTGAATTGAATTTGCTGCAAGTATGAAAGGATCATAATTCAAATACCTTCTATAGTGATGAACCTCCATAATATCATATTCCGTATAAACTTGTACACCACGATTTCTCTGAAAATCAACCATTGGCAGTTGAATACAACTAATTGTTTTGATGGTTCTCCTAGATATTCAAGTTGCATAATCTCTTTAATGATACCATAATAATAATTTTCTTCATTTCCATTATCATCACCTTTAACACAAACTCCACAATTGATTGTTTTCTTTCCAATGCTCCATTCTTCGGTATGAAACTTGAAACCATTAACAAAATAAATTGGCTGAGTAAAAACTTTCTTTCTTGGACCCCATGCTAAGTCATGCAAAAATTGACTTTGGACTATATTGTTCCTATCATGAACCTAAATAAAGGACAAACACAATGTGAAATATTAAAACATAAATTATTGTTATCATTCATTTACAAAATGTTCTTGGTACTTACATATGTTTGAAACCAAGTTAAAAATCAGAAGCAATCCTAACCTCTATTTTCCTTTGAGTGATGTTTGGATTCATTGCTTCTAGAAATGATTCAAATATTCTAACATTTATATATAGTATTTTGTCAATCATATTTATGCTTAAAATATGCGTGTCAAAATGAATTATTGGTACTTACTTGATTAATGGTTGAACTTCTTCACAATTAAGTAATACATGCAAATGTGTAGCTTCTACTTCTTTGTTATCTAAATATCGACTTGAAGAATTTCCACTAAAGCAACCAAGTTGGTTAAAAATATTTGATGTTTGTTCTAATGATTCATCTTCACCTCCATCATCATTGCGACTTGCTTTATTTCTCATTGTTTGCACATGGGACTCAAAATAACATGAACAAAAATGAGAAGTCTCTTGCACTAGATATGCCTCCCATATTGAGCCTTCTACATGTGCCTTGTTCTTAACCATTTATTTTAACTTATTCAAGTACCTAAAATAACATCATCATATCATTAATTGCAAATTCTATCGATATTACAAATTATCTAAAATGTCATTAATTTACCTCTCGAATGGGTACAACCACCGATATTGAGTAGGACCTCCCATTCTTGCTTCATAAAGCAAATTAGGTAAGTGTTCCATTAAATTGAAGAATGCAGGTGGAAAGAATCGTTCCAATTTACATAGTGTAACAACTATGTTTTCTTCCAGCAATAACAAGTCATCCACTCTCAAAATACTCGAGCACAAATCTTTGAAGAATTTACTCAACTCAGCTATAGGTTTCCAAATTTGATTTGGTAGTGCGCTAAAAGCAACAGGCAACAACTGCTCCATAAATATATGACAATCATGACTTTTCATTCCAATCATCTTCCCTTGCTCTATTTTTACGCATCTATGCAAATTTGAGGCATAACCATATGGAATTCTTAACTCAGTAATCCATTTATAAACGACACTTTTTTTATCCTTAGATAAAACAAGTTTGCTTTAGGCTTTACAACTTTTTCATCAGGTAGTTGTTGTAATTCTAACTCCCTTCTTCGATAATACTTTTTTAAATTCATTCTTACTTTAATATCATCTTTAGTCTTACCTTTAATGTCCATAACTGTATTAAACACATTGTCAAACACATTTTTTTCAATATGCATCACATCATGATTATGCCTCAATAGGTTGGAATTCCAATATGGTAACTCCCATAAAATGCTTTGTTTTATGTAGTTATGGGATACACCACAACCAAGACAAGAAAATTGTGCTTCCTTAGTTACTTTGGGGAAAAAAGCAATTTGTTCCCACACATCATCTCTAGATAACATCAATGGAGGTTGAAAATATTCAATATGATTTTTTTAAAATGCATTCTTATTTCTTCTATATGCATGATCCATAGGCAAATATTGACGATGACAATCAAACCAAGAGAACATACGACCACTATTCAACCAAAAACTCTTTAAGTTATTCATAGAATATGGGCATGCCAATCTTCTTGATGTACTCCAACCAGACAACATACCATATGCAGGAAAATCATTGATAGTCCACATTAACATAGCTTTCATGACAAAATTTTGTTTTTTTTATATGTCATATGTTAGCACACCTTCATTCCACAATAGTTTTAACTCTTTAATCAATGGTTGCAAATATACATCTATTTTCTCCTTTGGATTTTTTGGCCTAGGGATGATTAAAGTTAAAAACTTATAGGGAGTAGTCATGTACAATTCAGGTGGTAAATTGTAGGGAGTTACAATTATTGGCCAACAAGGATATGGTTTTCCTGATTGACCATATGGTGTGAAACCATCAGCACATAAGCCTAATCTTACATTTCTCGGTTCAATTGCAAAATCAGGAAATATTTCATCAAAGTGCTTCCATGCTTCTCCATCTGAAGGATGACATAAATATCCCACCTTTCTTTTATTTTCAGAATGCCACCTCATGTGTGGAGCAGAACTCATTGAGGCATATAATCTTTTAAGCCTAGGAATGAGGGGTAAATAATGCATTCTCTTCATAGGGATATCTTTATGTTTACCCCTACCCACCCTTTTTGTCTTATAATGAGGTTTGTGACAAAACTTACATTCTGTTAACTGTTTATCATCATCATCATCATCTATGTAGAACAACATACACCCATCGACACAATAATAAATTTTTTTTGCTGATCAACCAAGTTTTGAAATCAATTTTAAGGTTCTATAGTAATCTTCAGGTATAAAGTTATCTGCAAGATGTGTCTCTTTCAAAAGAGCCAATGTTTGATTAAAAGATTGCTGGGACATGTTCCCTTCTGATTTAATTGTCAACAATCTAACAACAGTAGACAATTCTGTATGATTAGTATAAATCATACATGTAACAAATCATAAAAAAATTTTGCTTCAATATATGGACACTCCTCATTTTGTTCATCATAATGCCTCACAAAATTCACACCTATAATATCATGTGATCAAAGTTCATAGTATGATCCTCATGTGCATTTGGAGACATATTATACCTATCACACAAAGTTGGATCAATTTCTCCATGACATGTCCAATACCAATAAGCAGATATAAATCCCTTTCGATAGAGATGAACTTTAACGTCTTCAACATCTAAGAACCTCTTATTTTTGCATTTGCTACGTGGACATCTAATTTTCCCATTTGACAAATTTGAATTGTTAAAGAGAAAATGACACAAATTTATCTACACCATTTAAAAATACATTAGTGTACCCCTTTCGACCAAGTAAAAGTCTATTATACATCCAACTACGATTATGATGAACATCCATATTTTGTCCTACAATTCACCAAAATATCATATTTTAATAATCAATATATCAGAGAATATATACAACATGATAGTTATTTTAAATTTGACTAAAAATATTAACTCCTTTTCATTTGAGAATTTTAGTATAGATTGGTATTGTATTTTTATATAAAAAAATTTACCCTAACATTGATTTCATTACTTGATTATCCACAACTTAAATAAAAGTAGGTTATGACAATTTCTAAATATTTATGACTAAAATCAATTAATTTTGAATTGAAAAAATAATAACTTAAAAAGGTTAACATTATAGTTATTTACTTTCATATTTTTTATTAAGACATTAATATTGTTAGTTAAGTTATATTCAAGATGGAAATCTAAATTAAAAAAAAAGTAACTACGTAGTGAGCTCTGGGTAACAAATTTAACACATTATATATATATAAATATACAAGTGTAACAAATTAATCATATTAGGGTTAAAAAGAATAGTAACTTACAATCCTATCTGCTATATATTGGGCCTCCTCAGATGTCATCCCACCGGAAGGCTTTTGACGAGCTCTCTTCCAAGTTTGATGACGTTTAGGAGGAGATGGTGGGGGGAGATCATCCTGGCTTATACCAGAACTGGCTGCTTCTTTTTCTCTGAGTGCAGCCTTCTCGTACATCATTCTCTCAGACAAGAGATCATACCCCCCACGAGACAGACGGTGGGGGGTCAAATTCTTCTTCTGAATCTCCTTCGCCTTTAATCTTTTCCCCTGCAAAATAATTGATATTAGAATATAATACAATAACTTAATAAATTTAAATTAATTTATACCTCCCACTCTGGGCCAGTCCTAATCTTTACAAATTTCCTCCACTCCTCCTCAGATATGCCATATCGTTGGCAAGGAGTAAGTCCCTTGCTAACGACATCCTCAGCATAAACCCATTTCGTAGTTAATGTGGACTTGAACTGCCTCCACATTTTTGCAATGGTGGACATAATCTTCTTCTTAACTGCCTTGGAGTTTTCAATATCAAAATACTTCTGCAAAAATAAAACATAATTAGCATGAAAATTAAAAATCAATATTCAAGAAAAGACAATTGAATAAATTTAAACTTACCAGAATGTCCTGCCAAATCAGATTCTTCACCGTGTCGTCAACATTATCCCAGTCTGGATACAAAATAGATATCTAAAACATAATCATTAGTTAGATGAAAAGAAGACTTATATGTAAATATGTAAAAAACTTCAAATATAAACTTAAAATTACCTTCTCTCGTGCAACGGTACCCAAGTAGTCGCTGAACTCGGGTATGATGCGGACCGGACACCTTCCCGAGTGCGTGGATCAGCGACACACTCGAGCTTCTCTCCTGTCATGTGTCCGGTCGTCATGCTCGATAATCGTGTAGCTTGCCCGGTCTTCTTTGGTGGATGAGGTGGTGGAGGAGATGAGGGAGGTGAGGGAGGAGGTGATGGTGAAGGAGATGCCATGTGTCTAGTAAAGAAAATATAAAACAATATAATTTATAAATCTTAAATACAGAAACATAAAACAAATACATAAAGAATTTTAAGTAGAAACATACTTAGACAACTAAATTTTCCCATATCCCTTCATCATGATCATTACGAGTTGCATGGACCACATCCTCTTGTACATCTTCAATACTACTAGGCAGTCGTGGTGAATTGGGAATGACAATGAAATCATCTGACTCATCTTCATTTTCATGGTTGACATCAATCCCTTTGCCTTGAAGGAGCACAGACCACCTATCATTACATGGGTCGGTCGCGTAAAAAACTTGTTTTGCTTGATATGCCATGATGAATGGTTCTTCCTTATGACCTAGCTTCTTAAGGTCTATCATAGTAAAACCCATTTCGTCAAATTGAACACCGGTATTGCTATCGACCCAAACACATTTAAATAGAGGAACTCTAAATTTCTCGTAGTCAACCTCCCAAATTTCCTCAATCACTCCAAAGTAACTTATGGATGCCATGATGGGGTTTTTATCCTTTGAACTAGAAAAGTGCATGGATGTGGCCTCAATAGATACTCCACTATTTTGAACTGTGCTATTGTCATCTTGTGACTTTGTGTAGAAGGAATATCTATTAATGTCGTACCCAGTCCAAGTGATGACGTTATGTTTTGGTCCATGAGCTAGCCATTTCAATGTATCAGATGCATGCTGATCTGAAAATATTTGGCTTCTAAACCAACTGACAAACTTGTTGTTATGCTCCTTCACTAACAACCGTTCACCCATTTTGGGGTTTTGGGTCCTCAACATTGATTGATGAGCAGATATGTAAGGAAGAACTTCATCCGTATTATTCAAAATATACAAGTGTGCTCGACTCAACTCGGTAATATCCTTTGCTTGAACTTTTATACCACGAGTACCCTTTCCATTTATCCTATCATCATGTCGACTTGTAGGAACACCCACGGCTTGTGCTTTTGCCAAGTATTCTGAACAAAACTCTGTAGCTTCTTCTGCAATATACCTTTCAACTATAGAAGCTTCGGGTCTGTATGGATTCTTAGTATACCCTTTGAAGATCTTCATGTATCACTCAATTGGGTACATCCACCACAAATAAACTGGGCCACATAACCGTATCTCTCTTACAAGATGAACAATTAAGTGAACCATAATATCAAAAAATGATGGAGGAAAATACATCTCCAATTGACATAGTATAATTGCTTGCCTCATTTTCCAATTGATCTAATGATTTTTCATCAATTACCTTGGCACATATAGAGTTGAAGAAAAAACATAGACGCATAATTGCATTTCTCACATTCTTCGGGAGTATGCCACGTATAGCTACAGGTAAGAGTTGTTGCATCAAAATGTGACGAGTCATGTGACTTTAACCCAACTAGTTTAAGATCTTTCATTGACACAAGACTCTTAATATTTGAAGAGTATCCTTGTGGAACTTTAATACTCAGAAGGCACTGACAAAGACTAGTCTTCTCTTTTTTGGATAAAGTGTGACATGTTGGTGGAAGATATGTTCTCTTGCCTTCGGATCTTGGATGCAATTCGGACGTATTCCCAATTCACAAAGATCTTGGCGAGTATTCACTCCATCCTTTGTCTTACCTTTGATGTTCAAAAGTGTGCCAATTAGACTATCACACACATTCTTCTCAACATGCATCACATCAATACAATGGCGTACATCTAGATGACACCAATATGGAAGTTCAAAAAAATTGATCTCTTCTTCCACTTGCTTCATCGGTAGATTTCTTTTGGGTCTTTCCAAATTCAACATTTATGTTTTTCACTCGATCATAAACTTCCTCACATGTTAACGGTGACTTAGCAATTTCATCCTCCTGGCAACCGTTAAAAGCTTTCTTCA
The DNA here is from genome assembly GCA_030347555.1 of Lablab purpureus. Lineage (NCBI taxonomy): Eukaryota > Viridiplantae > Streptophyta > Magnoliopsida > Fabales > Fabaceae > Lablab > Lablab purpureus. Next base: position 13,151,071 of record CM059261.1, on the reverse strand, counting down.
ATCTTCGGTATGGGTGGTTAACTGGAAGGAATTTTCTGTGTTTATTATAAATTGTCTTCTTCCCATGTTTCAATTGCAGATAACTTGTATCTTCTTGACAAATAGGACACGCATGATGACCCTTGACACTGTATCCACTCAAGTTACCATATGCTGGAAAGTCATTTATGGTACAAAATATCATTGCATGTAACTTGAAATTCTCCTGTCGATTTGCATCAAACACCTCTACTCCTTCCTCCCACAACAATCTTAAGTCATCTATCAAAGGACTTAAATAAACATCTATGTCATTTCCTGGCTGTCTTGGACCTACAATCATCATAGATAGCATAACATATTTCCGCTTCATGCACTGACCAATGTGGAAGATTGTAGATCACCAATAAAGCGGCCATGAGCTGTGGTTAGTGCTTAAGTTACCAAAAGGATTCATTCCATCTGTAGCTAGTCCAAGTCTAAGGTTTCTTGCATCACTACCAAAACTTGGAAATAGACGGTCAATTTTCTTCCATTGTGGAGAATCAGTCGGATGTCGAGTTGTCCATCTCGTTTCTTTGCAACCGAATGCCATGTGATATTTTTTGAATCTTCTTCATTAGCAAACAATCGCTTAAACCTTGGAATTATTGGAAGATACCATATAACCTTTGCAGGACAACCCTTTTTATGACTATCTTCACCATCACCATCACCATCCTTGACTTTGTAACGTGATACACCACATTTTGGACACTTGTCAAGAGATTCAAACTCTTTTCTGTATAAAATACAGTCATTAGGACAAGCGTGTATCTTTTTATATTCTAAACCCATTGGACAAAGTATCTTCTTTGCTTCATACATACGGTTAGGCAATGTGTTTTCATCTGGAAGCATCTCTTTCAAAAGTTCTAACAATTCATTGAAACTTTTATCACTCCAACCAAACTTTGCCTTCAAATTCACCAATCTTAATACGGAAGACAATCGTGTGAAAGTTGTACACCCAGGATACAAAGCCGTCTCCGAATCGGTCTTCAATTTATCATATACAGTGCATGTGCTTGAAGAAAGCTTTCTGACCCACATCACGAAGCATATCCTCTATTCGATCTTCCATACACACATCCTCCTCCTCCACAGTTTGTGATACTACAGGAATATCAATAAGTTCACCGTGCCATATCCATGTAGTATAATTTTTCATGATACCCTCACAGATTAGATGTTCTCGTATTATATCTACGGTTTGAACTCTTCCATTAACACACTTAACACAGGGACAATAAAATTTTCCATTCATCTTTAGACCATTTCGTTCAACAAAACTCAAAAATTGTTCAACTCCATTCTCATACTCTTCCGATATACGACTTGCATTCATCCAACTTCGATTCATTTTCGGATTTTAGACTACAATTAAGAGTTAATAAAAACGTATCGGTCATCAATGAATTTAGTATCATTGATTACTATAATCAAAATTATCATTTAGTACAGTTTGCTCTATAAGAGAGACAAACTCATTCTAACGAAATTTCATACAAAATCAAATACATAAACAACATCAAATAAAGCTCCACACAGTCAGATCATCAGAACAATCATCTACAGGCATTTAATAACCTAATCATACAAATACTATAACATTATTTAGTACAGGTTTACTAGAGACAAACTCATTCTAACGAAATTTCGACGAGTTTCCTCCGTAATTTGACTAAACCCAAATTTTTACACAACATCAAATACATAAACAACATCAAATAAAGCCCCACGGACACGACCGAGATCATCGAACAATCATCTACGAGACATTTCAATAACCTAATCATACAAACAATATCTATAAAACAAAAAACAATAAAAAAAATAAAAAACACACTAACCTAGCAGCGGTACGACGGCGGTGGCGGCGATGGCGAGCGCGGCGCGGCACGGCAGCGGCGGCAGCGGCACGGCAGCGACAGCGGAGGCGGCATGCCGTCGCGAGGCGGCACTGAGCGCGGAGGCGGCAGCGGATTCGCGCAGGGCCTTCAACGTCGTGCAGGGCAGGTAGATGCGGCGGCACCGATGGCTGGCGACGGCACCGGCGGCAAGGTCCACGGCAACTACGGATGGAGCGGAGCAGAGCGGCAGCGGCGGCTGGACTGTGCGCAAAGACGAAGAAGACGAAGACACGAAGAACGAAAAGTGAGAAAGAAAGGGGGGAACGCGAATTTAAAAGGGGCATTTCACGTCGGTTCTGGGAAGAACCGACGTGGAATGTGTTTCTCAAACACATTCTACGTCGGTTCTTCCCAGAACCGACGTGGAATCACCTGCTTCATACCTTCTACGTCGTTTGTGGTTTAACCGACGTAAATTACCGACGTTAATTCCTCATTCTGTAGTAGTATACCAACCACGTTTTGAAAATGTATAGATATGCAATAAAATTAAAAGAATTATAGATGATGGAACCTCGACCATCAAATGAAAAAGAAGTTTTAGTCTATATATGGCTAAAAAAGAAACACTAAACATTTCTTTGATTAAAATTTGATCAGCATCATAAGAGAAACTTCTATAAGTGGGCATAAAGCCATTATGGCTTACCACAAAACATAACAAAAGAAAGATGTAACAAGCCTGTCCTGTTAAAAAATGTACCTCTGCCACTAGAAAATTGATGGGTAGTAGCAGAACTTGAAATTGAAAAACTCAAAACATGGAACTAGAGGTGGTTGAATAACTTGGCAGCACTTGAAGATCTGGACAACTGTATTAGTAAGAGATGAATCATAATTAAAAAAAATGTATAAACTATGTAATAAAGTAACAACATAAAAGCACTACAAAACTCAAGTCATGATTCTTTGCAAGAGACCAACTAGACGATAAAAATTGAAAAAACTAAAAGGCAAAATTATACTTTATTATATGAATAAAAAAATTAACTTACTTTTAGAGAAAATTAGGCACTTAATACAAAATTAGACGATATATACAAATGAAAAAAATAATGAAAGACTAATGGATCTTTCTTGTCAACTAATTATTTTTATTCTTCTCATAAATTCATCAATATCTACTTGTTTATGACACATTTTCTCAAGTATTGTGTTTACATTTATTGTAATATAATAAAAATATTGTAATATAAAAAGACTGAACATTTTTTATTATAACATAAAAATATAATAAATTATATAAATTACTAAAAAATAATTATTGAATTTTTATGAAATAATTAAATGAATAATAAATTTATTAAAAACAATTAAATCAATACTTATAATTGGTATAATTAAAAATAACATAAATAAAACGTGTTTTTTTTACTACAAATAAAAATTGAATTAGATCTAGTTGGTTCTTCCAAATGAGAGTGAAGGTTGTAGCAAAGAGAGGAATATATTCAGTCATTTCAATATCATAAACACATCTCTTAATCTTTCTTATCATATTATATTTTTTATTTTGTCATTGTTTCTTTCTTACGACGTCAATTAACATAATTATCTTCCTACACAGTTTTCTCTTGATAAATATATGATTGCGAATAGAACACATTCTTGAATATTATAAGAGTTGCTTCAATTGTTATTGTGCATTCCTATTGTGTTTAGAGTTTAATTAAAAGTATCAAAACTTTGAATAAATAAATAGTATAGACAAGAAAAGTTTCTAGACTCTTATATTATTATCCTTATAATAATAAACTATCATTAACATATTTGATATAAAATAAAAATAGAGAGGAAACAAATAAAAATAAAAACAAAAATACAAATAAAATCCTATTCCGTTATTTCACATCTTAGATTTGATAGAGAGAAAATAAACATAGAAGGAGGAGTATCTATATTATGTACCTTTTTATCTTCAAATAAATGGTAGATTTGATGTTCCTTTTCTCGATACCTTTAAGATGAGATTATTGAGAAATAGTAAAACATCATTAAAAAGCGCACCACTCCCAATATTAAAAAAAAATCAACTACATAAAAAATACACAAATTAAACCTTGATTGGATTAGAAACAAATAATTATTTAATGGAATCTTAGTGAGAAATATATAAAAAATATAGGAAAAAGTGACCCTTTTATTGGATAATATGTATAATATAATATAATATTAATATTGCAAACTCCATTGCTAACTACTTTTCATATATATATATATAATATTGACATTATAATGTGTTTCATTAGAGAAATTAAGCCATGTTAATCATGACTTAGCTTTTTCTATTTGTTATAAAAGTTAACGACATGTTGATTTGAGTGATTTTTTAAAACTTGCTGATTTTTATAATTTCATAAGCATATTACACCACTTTCTTAAATTACCCTCTTTTTAACTTTCTATTTTCAATAAGTCCTGTTATGAAATGGAGCATGCATTATTGTATGAAAAAAAGTTTCTCTCTACGTTGTGGGCAAGTTTGGTTTGTCTTGAATTTGCTTCAAAGACATCCATACATATTGAGACAGGATATTGTACTTCTAAATATCTAAATTGATATGTAATCGAATAAGAAAGATTGATCTTAAATGCTTGTTAATAAATATTATGCTCTATATGTAAAATACATAATCCAGCTAGTCTAGAAAAAAAACTTAAATTAAAGAATGTAAGTATTATAAACATGTAAAAATAGTTTATGGTTTCAAGTCTCAATTGTTTTAGTTTTGTGTTTTTGAACGCCTGTACTTAACTATATATATTATTTTTCATTCTCTTCTAGTGGTAGAAAACATTCTAAGTAAACACTCTCCTTGGTTCTCTAAGGATTAACTAGTTACTGCATAGCCTCTGAAAGATTAACTCATGTATGCATACACCTTGCATAATTAAACATAATTGAGATTAATATAGTCGATAGTCCTCAATATTTTAGTTCAACAATTTTAATCTTATTAACTTGCATAGAGAAAAACATTTAATTATGATAAGGAATAAGGCAAGTAGTGTGGAGAGATAGAGAGAACACGGGCTTAAGTATTTTGGAGTAGATACTATGCACAAAAGGAAACAAATAAGCACAAGTCATACAGAGGACCAAAAATCTTGCTTCGTATTAATTTAAATCCTTTAACAATTGCACCAGATGATCACTTTCTTCTTCTCCCACTGAATTTCCTAACATGTTCTAATCAATAATAAACTACTAAATTAAGTATCCAAAATATCCTTATCAAATTAGCTTCAATCCTCCCTCTTCCTAAGGATCTTCTCTCGGAGCAGTAATCAGTATATAATTGAGAAAAAGAAAACTGTTTTATGTAATATCTATATTCAACTAAACAAAAGTTTCAAGTTTGTACTTGATTTCTCTGCTAGATAAAGCACATTATACATGTTTTGGTTACTTGATGATACCAAGTCATTCTTTTGCTATTATAATATTCAGCATTCAATTGTCACTAACATTACTAAAACTATTCAGACATTCAAGGAAGTTGATACTCTCACACCCTCTACTTCACATCGTATATTATGATTATAAAAGTAACACATTTATAAATAATCTCATAATTAACAAAATTTATAATAATAATGTACATAGGGTAAAAGATTCACATTCACTAATAACATTACATTATATAAAGTCTTAATTAAAAATAAATAAACAAAAGTTTTAATTTTCTAGTTCTATCCCGGTGTCACATATCCTATCAGAGCAGTCCCATGAACACTACATCAAATTGGAGATCACCTGCAATACAAAAGGAAAAACACGACAAGGAAACAAAGTGAGTGAGAAATATCTCACTCAGGTTGCGGTGTAAAAACACTACAAGATAGTTTCACACAACAAATAATTAATCAATACTTAATCATATCCAAACATGAGAAACAAATTAATTTAACTTCAACAATAATTATCCATAAGCTCAACATATCCATATCATAATTGCATCATATGCAATGCATGTCGTACCCGTATATACACTATGATGATAAATGCATGTGACACCAATCACATATCACACTTGACCGCAAAAGCAATACACAATGATCTCACGTTATGATCTCACATTATGATGCATGTGGCGCCAATATCATATTACACTTGACTGCAAAAGCGATACACAATGATCTCAAGTCATGATCTCACATTATGATCTCACATTATGATCTCACACTATGATCTCACACTATGATGCATGTGGCGCCAATATCATATCACACCTGACCGCAAAAACGATACACAATGATCTCACGTTATAATGCATGTTCACATAAGTCCAAGGACTTCTTATACACTCATACACATTTCCCTTCACATAAGTTCACATTTACCGTCACAATCACTTAACACATGACTCTTATCATAATCAATGGATAAAACAATATATAATATTCAATTAACACACGTTTCCTTCATTCATCATTAAAACTATATCACCCTTAACTCATCCCTTTCATAGAGTATCACAATAATCCTTAAGGTGCTCCAAAGCAATCACAATATCATCAAATTAAGAAATTATACATGTTATTCTTCAATTCACATCATAAAGAGCCTATAAGAGTAACTAGGAATAAAAAAGAGATGAAAGAGGAAAACCCCTCTTTCAAGAACACATTTAAAATAATGAATTGGGTCAAACAATCAAAATACTATCAAATTAAGAAATTACACATATTATTCTTCAATTCACATCATAAAGAACATACAAGAGTAATTAGGAATCAAACGAAAGAGGAAAACCCCTCTTTCAAGAACACACCCAAATTAAGGAATTGGGGGTCAATTCCACTACCCAATAGATATCTCACACCCGAAAGCGAGTTCTCACTCCCCCCTTACCTTTTCTATGTGCAGATGGTGGTCCCAATACTCTAAAATTTCTCCTCTTACTCTTCTCCTCTTCCTTGTTAAATAGAGAACAGAAAAAACCCAAATTACTATTAGTGTGCAAACTAAATATCTCTTTACTCAAACCTCGTATCAACAATCCAACCACTCATACTAAAGAACCAGGTGTCACGAACCACTTATTAAATTTCCAGCTTGATCCAATGGTGAAAGAATCTGCAGCAATGATTTTACTGTAGCAGCCCCGTAAAAAACGGGAATGACTTTCTCTCTTCCTCTCTCTCAAAGTATTGATGTTCTCAATGACCTAGGACTTCAACATTTATTTATATAAGACCTTATATTCTAAAATTAATCATTTTATAATCATGGACATGAATACTATATATTAAAATCACATAAAAAAACATATATTAATTAAATTAAAAATCTTGAAATTTCCTAAAAATTGGGGTGTCACATATACAAAACATAATGGAAAGATTGACAAGGAAGAATGGTGAAAACTTGTCTTGCAACATCCTTCCCTTCTTAAAGGAACTTATACCAAATTTATGTAGAAAAAATTTATATCATTAAAGGAGGAATGATAGTGGATAGTGCTATGAAACCTCATTCATCTTATATCATTAAAGGAGGAATGCTAATCAATAATGTTAAAGTATTATAGTCCTTTCTTATCCTGGAATAAATGACAAATTTAATTTTCTTTATTTCAAGACATTCAAGATAAGGCTGCTAAAGAACAATAAAGCACCACCCAAAAATACACCACTCTTAATGTTCAAAAATCCAACTACACAAAAGATAAAGAAGAATCAATTTCTAGAAAAAAATGCATGAATTTTCTATTTGGCATATAAAACTTATTAATAGATGATATCAAATATCATCTCAAATAAAATAAACATAAATAGAAATTGAGAGGGAACCAATAGAAAAAGAAACACAAATCATACCACATTCACATCATTTCACATTTTAGATTTGATAGAAAGAGGTAGAATGAGGAAACAAAAAAGATAGGGAGTATCTCATATTACATACCTTTTTATCTGATAACAAATGATGGATTTGATATTCCTTGTAGCAAGACCTTCAAGATAAAAGTGTCAAAGAATAATAAAGAACCACCAAAAACCACACCACTATCCATGTTAAGAAAAATCCGACTACATCTAAAGATAAAGATCAATCAATTTGTAAAACATAAATGCAAAATTTTTCTAATTGGCTTATAATTGTGGTGTCTATATTTGGGTACTAAATGGAGTATAAACATATAGTTGGGATCTTTTTGGTTTCTTTTATGGGTGTGCCAATAGTTCTATTTGTAGGTGTGACAATATACATGTTTTGTTAATGAAGAGATCTAGATAACAAAATGGGTTTTCTCTATATTTATGAGTTCAAGGAGGGATTAACATTTTATACCTAGGTCACAACAAAATTTATGGATAATGAATTTCAAGTAAAGCAAAGGTTGGGACACTGCTAAATGAATTTTCAAATAATACTATTTTTTGACACTAGTACTCAATATAGAAAGATTAAAAGGACATAGGTGTCCTCATAAGGTTTTTTACTCTTGATGTTTATGCTTGATTATTTATGCACATTAGAGAAATAGTCATCATTTTTATAAATGTTTCATGGCAGATTTGAAATTAAGCTATCATCATTTTGTACAATCTGAGATTGTCCAGGTTTTTATGTTTTTTAAAATATCCACCTTAGGAGTTTGGAGTCATGCTAGAGTGAAAGATTTTCTAGAATGTTGAGCTTGTTATTTATCAGTGAGTGCCAAAAATTTAAATAAATACATTGTGGTTTCCTTAGTCACAAATAGTGTAGAATAACAATATGTGATTCATGTATGCTTGCTAACCAACAACCAATATATACAAAAAAGAAAAGGAATTCTAAATACAATTGAACTGCCAGAAATGAATAAATCAAATAGTTTATACTTTAAGAGAAAATTTTACCTAACTTGAACATATATCCTCTCTATACAACTTTGCAACAGCTAAAACATATGTTTGCAAATACTTGCAAAAGCAAGATCAAAAGACCATACAATGCCTTGAATAGCCAAATATATCTTCCAAGTTAAAGAAGTTGCAAAACAATGACTTCAGCACATGACAAAAATCATTTAAAAGATAATTATCCCTTACTACATAATCTCACGCAAGAGAATATAAAACACAATGGTGAAACAAAAAAATCTAACATAAGGAACAACACATGAATAGTAAAACATTATCCACGTATATTCATGCCAAAATTTCAAGACAAATGAATAGTATAAGGTGAAAATGTCAACAGAGAACACTACAAGTGGATTGAGAGAGAACTCATATATGATAAACAGAGTAAGATAAATTATACGAGTAATGCCTATTAGAGAACTCATCCTACTAATATGTTAACCTTCACCTTTCATGTTAAAAAAAATGATAGTACCAAATGTATTTTTATTAGATATTAAATGCCTACTAAATGTTTGGTCCAAACAAGAACCATTTAGTATTTGGAGTGTGGTAAGATAAATGAAACATGAAGAAAACCTATCATATATGGGAAAAATAATTGTTTATATTTTAACCAAAGTAATGATAATAAACATAATCGCCATTCAACAAATCCATATTATTATAGATATAGAATATATTCATTTCAATAAGTTTAGTTAGTCGTTCAATTTGTTAACCAGTTATTCAAGCAAACCGAAAGGCCAAAGGATTACGAAAATGAAAATCCTAACTAAATCAAGAACACAAACCCTACATTAACTAAATCAAGCAAAAAACCCTAAATTAACTAAATCAAGGAAAAAACCCTGAACTATACAGAGAATAAAAGAGACATTCCTTTCTAGTTTTTGTCAATCACAATACTGAATCCCTTGAGATATTGATGTATGTCATTTTACTCTTTATTTCGTGATCTAAGAACACTTTCTAAGCCATTTTTTCTATTCTTAAACCATGCATTTTGCACGTTTTCATAAAAACAATGACATAATTTAAGTTTAGTAAATTTATTTCATTTTACATATATTTAACATCAAAACATACATTCATACATTCATATTGCATATATATATATATATTTTTTGTTTTTCTGGTTGAGACTTTTCTTTTAGGAGAAAAAGAACTTGAAGTTATTTTGAGATGAGCCCAATGTGCTTTGGTGGGGAAATTTTTTTCAATCTTCCAAATTAAATTCTTCGCAGCCCATTTATCATGAAACTAACAGGAGGTGCAACTTAGGTGCATTCAATGTGGCCTAATTTAATGTGTGGGCCAACTTCATTTGAAAATTGGAATCCGTGCATAATCAACTCCCCATTTTCAGAATTCCCTTTTTACAAATCCAAATCCACAATCAAATTGAAGGATTAAATTTATTCTGAAGGAGCAATTATTTCTATTCTTGGTAGAGGAGCTCCTGCTACAATTTCCTGGTTTTGTTTTCTTTCATTTTAATTTATTTTTCATTTCTTTATTTTGTATTTTAGCCTTCATTCATTTAATTACTGTACGCTCTACTTTCTCACATTCAAGTTCACACTTATCCATTTATTCTTCACACTCTAGTAATTTTATTAGCATTTTACTTTTAATTTAAATTTAGTATTTTATAATTCTAGCATACATTCATCTAGTTTCATTTTCAATTTAATTAGTTTTAAATTCTAATTCTATCATGGAGGCCAGTATATCAACTGCTCATTCATTTTAAATTTTAATTGTTAATCGGATACATTTTTATTTAATTGTTAATTATTATTTTTATTATAATTTGAATTAGCATAAATATTTCATTCCAATTATTGCTTTGCCTTCAAATCTTTCATTTAATGGTTAATTGTTTATTTATTTTTATTTAAATTTGAATTAGCATCATAACTTCATTCCAATTATTACTTTTTCTTTAAATGTGTCATTTAATTTATTTATTTTAGTCATATAAGCATTTATAAACATTAATCTCATTATTAAATTCTCATAATTTAATTCCTTATCCATTAGTTTTCCTTAATTATTTTATTTACAATTTTTATTTTGAGTTTTTAATTTTAGTTTTCATTAATTATTTATTTACAATTATTACTCTACATTGTTAATTTTATTAATCCAACAAAATCTCCTTCATTATTATTATTATTATTATTATTATTATTATTATTATTGTTTATTTTAACATGTCTTTTAGGAAGAATGATATTTAGTAATTGTTACATTCCTACAATCCTCTCCTTGTGAGATTCAATATGGGTTAACTATATTACATTAGTTAACTCGTTTTTTTTATTAGAATTTTGTGCGATCAAAAGTCGTTTTATCAAATGGCGCGGTTGCCGGAGACACATTGTGTTGTGTCCCTTTGCTAGATATTATTCTTCCTTGAAAAAAAATATTAAAAAAATGAAAAATTAAGAAAAAAACATTTAATAATATTTCGTTTATGTTTTGTCCCTAACCATTCTTGCAGAAACTTTTTGACGGAGTTTGGTAGTGTGACAGTGCATGTCTAGAAGGGTTTTGGTTAGAGAAAGACTTGGTACTTAAGCGGTTCCGTTTGTGACCCACGTCTCTTTTCTGGGAACCCACCTGGTGCACTTGTTCATGGTCTACCATTATTGGATGGTGCATGACCAGATCTCGAAGGGGTGAACTACAACTATACGATCCCGAAATCGAGAACACCTTCAGGAGACTAAGAAGATTGCGAGAAAGAAGGAGACCAACAACTGAAGAACCCAACTTAATCTCGGGTTCTATACCAAGTCCCTTTTCTACTACACAAGTATCTTAGATGGCTGCCAATCGAGAAAGAACGTTGAAAGAGCTTGCCGCACAAGAGATAACTCAACAACCAATTTGTATCCAACTTCCTCAGCTGGAGGAAGGAGCGACTGGATTTGAACTAAAGTCAGGATTAATTCACCTTCTACCTAAATTCCATGGATTGCCAGGTGAAGATCCCAACAAACATTTGAGAGAGTTCCATGTAGTATACTCCATGATGAAGCCAATTGGTGTTGCAGAAGACTATGCCAAACTGAAGGCCTTCCCATTTTCATTATGTGACATGGCAAAGGATTGGTTATACCTTCAGATAACACCAATCACTACTTGGGCCGACTTGAAGAGAAGATTCTTGGAGAAATCCTTTCCAGACTCAAGAACAGCTGCAATCAGGAAGGAGATTAGTGGAATTCGACAACTGCAAGTCTTTGTATGAATACTAGGAGAGGTTTACCAGACTATGTGCCACTTGCCCAAATCATCAGATCAATGAACAATTATTGATACAATAATTCTATGAAGGATTGATGTTTATGGAAAGAAATACGATTGTGTTAGCAAATAATGATAATGCAAAATCCAAGAGGGAGGGGGATGGGGTTTTCAAAAAACTTTTTTTGGTTTAAAATATTTTTCCGAAACTTAATCTCCATTCTAATTTCAAGATTCGGATTTTCCTTAATCTTTGATAAAAGCAGTCGGGATAACAATTGTTAATATGATATTAATATAATAAAATAAAGAGAGAATGAACATGGAGATTTATACTGGTTCGGATTTAGCCAATCCTACATCCAGTGCCCAATCACCACAACACGCGATGATATACCTCACTATCTTTAAATGCAATTACAAACACTAATCTAGTGAGAACATGTAAAAACAAATAAAGATAAACGAAAACACCTCCTTAGACACACTAAGGATGAACACACCTCCTTTGACACACTAAGGATGAAAATGCTCCTTATACACACTAAGGATGATCCCACCTCTCTTGACAGACAAGAGATCAACAAACACCTCCCTTTAGAACTGATCCAAGAGATGAATTTACAACAATAAAAAACCAAGAAAGAATTCACCTAATGTGTGATGGATATGAAAGCTTAAGCATAATACAATCACCACTTCCAAGAACTAAGATTAACCTTGAGAGAGCAAGAAAATGACTTTGAAAATATTTGAACACAACACACTGTAATTTTCGTGTTTGATTTGTTGTGTGTTAACCTAAGACCTTGCCATTCATTTTATAATTTGAAATCAGCTTAACGTTTCCATTCTTAGGTTGATTCAGCATTTAATTCGCAAAAATGTCGTATTTAATCAATTGTATAAAAACCATAATCGATTATTTCAGAGCAAATCTGGAAAACATAATTTTCCTTATATAATCGATTAAATTAGGATATAATCGATTATATAAAAACCCAGAAAGATATAATCGATTATCAAAAGCACTTAATCGATAATTTAATTCGTTAAACTAGATTAATTCAAATTTTAAGTTATATAATCGATTCTATTCAATTTCTAATTGATTAAAAGCATAGAAAATACCTTTTGCGAAAATATGACTTGCTCTCAAGATTGAAATGGTCTTGGGGGGAAAGTGTGACTTTCTCTTTTTATCCAACACCCAAAACTGAAACTTCTAAACATGATCATTCAGATATTGAGCAAATCTTCAAGATCTCCATCCTTGATTACCTTATATCTCCATGATTGAATATTTGATTTTGCCTTTAATCTTTATGATGGAACCTTCCTGTTTTAGATAAAATCAAATCTTTAATGTTGCAATATTCTCTGTATCTTCATCGTCAAAACACCAATCTTCAAGATTCATTTTGGATTTAATTCTTCAACAAATCTTCTAAATAAATTTGCACTCTTTCTTGAATTAAATCAACAGATTGATGCAGCAAGTGGAGGTGCGTTAATGGATAAAACACCTGCAGCTACTCGGGTACTAATTTCAAATATGGCAGAAAATTCTCAACAGTTCAACAGTACTCGAATGTCTGTCAGACAAGTCCATACAATAAAACCAAGCACGGCAACAGAGGTCGACAATAAGAGGTTGGAGAACAAATTGTCTGAGCTAACATCTTTGGTATGACAGTTAGCTATGAACTAGCACACATCTCAACTGCAACATCATTTATGTGGGATATGCACTTTTGTAGATCATCCCACTGATGCATGTCCTCAACTTCAAGAGATGCCAAACTCTCCAATAGAGACAGTGGCTGGCATGTATCCCGGACAAAATTAGTTCAGGTCATCAAATTCATTCAAGCCACATCAACAGTATGATCCATACTCGGGTACATATAATCCTAGTTGGCGAGAACATCCAAATCTGAGATATGGTCCATCACAGAATCCACCACAAAGACCTTCATATCAACAGAATAACCAGGTCTTTCAACAATAGTACCAACAGCCACAACAACAGTACCAACAGCCACCACAAAAATATCAGCCCCCTCCAATGAGACAACAGGCAAGTCAAAATCATGCACCTATACAACCCAATTATCAACTGACACATGAAAATAATGAAACAGCCTTGGAAGATTTGATGAAGCAATTAACACAACAAATGGTAGCACAAAATCTATCAATAACTTGCAAACCCAGATTGGACAGTTGTCTACCGAGATGAATACCATACGACAATAAGGGCCCAACACACTTCCTTCACAACCAATGATCAATTCAAAAGGGAATGTGAGTTCCATTACTTTAAGAAGTGGCAAAGAAGTACAGGCTGAATAGAAGACCCCAGAAGCCACTAATACTCCTTCACCAGTAAATCAACCAAGCTCACCGACTTCACAACAGTTGGAGGATGATACACCAATAACTCGACAAACTCCACCTCTATTTCCTTCTAAATCTTTTTTATCTTCAAAGAAATAAGAAGTAGATCAAGAGTTTCTCAACACATTCAAGAAGGTGTAAATCAATATGCCATTATTGGATGCCATCAAACAAATACCCAGGTATGGCAAGTTTTTGAAGGAGTTGTGCACTTACAAGAGAGGTTTGAGGAAAAAGCAAACACAGGTCATATCCTCTCTTTCTCAAGGAAGCCTTCCCTAGAAGTGTGATGATCTAGACACTTTCACTATCCCATGCACTATTGGTAAACTAACAATTGTAGATGCCTTGCTGGACTTAGAAGCATCCATCAATATTATGTCGTTGGCCCTCTACAAGACCTTGCACTTAGGGGAGTTGAAGCCAACTAATGTGATCATCCAATTGGCAAATAGAAGTACAACTCAACCATTGGGAATATTGGAGGATGTACTTGTTAAGGTGAACCAACTTATTTTTCCAGCTGACTTCTACAATATGGACATGCAGGATGAAGGATCCTCGCACAAGTCAACATTGATAGTTGGAAGACAATTATTGATGACTTAGAGTAATCTAAGATCAAGTTCGATCAAAATAATTTTGGTAAAGAGTTAGTGTTTGGTTTCACTTCATAACCTTTTCTGATTGAATTCAGAATCCAATTAGAACAATCTAAGATGAACATGGACCAAAACAAGTTTCGTAACGACTTAGTGTTTGGTTTCACTCCATAACGTTGTCTTGTTGCATTTGGAATCCATTTAGAGCAATCTAATATCAAAGATCGATCAAAACAACTTTGGTAAAGACTTAGTGTTTGGTTTCACTCCATAACCTTTTCTTGTTGCATTTGGAATCCATTTAGAACAATCTAAGATGAAGATGGATCAAATCAAGTTTGGTAAAGACTTAGTGTTTGGTTTCACTGCATAACCTTGTCTTGTTGCATTTGGAATCCACTTAGAGCAATCTAAGATCAAGATCGATCAAAAGAACTTTGGTAAAGACTTAGTGTTTGGTTTCATTTCATAACCTTTTCTTGTTGCATTTGGAATCCATTTAAAACAATCTAAGACGAAGATGGATCAAAAAAAATTTGGCAAAGATTTAGTGTTTTGTTTCACTCTATAACCTTGTCCTGTTGCATTTGGAATCCATTCAGAGAAATCTAAGATCAAGATCAATCAAAACAAGTTTGGCAAAGAATTAGTGTTCGGTTTCACTACATAACCATTTCTTGTTGCATTTGGAATCCATTTAGAACAATCTAAGATGAAGAGGGATCAAAAAAAGTTTGGTAAAGACTTAGTGTTTCGTTTCACTCTATAACCTTGTCTTGTTGCATTTGGAATCCATTCAGAGCAATTTAAGATCAAGATCGATCAAAACAAGTTTGGTAAAGACTTAGTATTTGGCATCACTCAATAACCTCTTGTTGCATTTGGACTCCATTTAAAGCAATCTAATATCAATATCGATCAAGACAAGTTTGGTAAAGGCACTGTGTTTCGTTTCAGTCCATAACCTTGTGTTGTTGCATTCGAAATTCATTTAGAGCAATTGATCATAACAAGTTTAGTAAAGACTTAGTGTTTAGTTTCACTTCATAACCTTGTCTTGTTGCATTTGGAATCCACTTAGAGCAATCTAAAATCAAGATCGATCAAAAGAACTTTGGTAAAGACTTAGTGTTTGCTTTCACTACATAACCTTTTCTTGTTGCATTTGGAATCCATTGAGAATAATCTAAGCTGAAGATGCATCAAAACAAGTTTGGTAAAGACTTAGTGTTTCGTCTCACTTCATAACCTTGTCTTGTAGCATTTCGAATCCATTTAGAACAATATAAGATCAAGATCGATAAAATAACTCTGGTAAAGACTTAGTGTTTGGTATCAGTTCATAACCCTTTCTTGTTGGATTTGGAATCCGTTTAGAACAATCTAAGAGGAAGATGGATCAAAAATAGTTTGGTAGAGACTTAGTGTTTCGTTTCACTCTATAACCTTGTCTTGCTGCATTTGAAATCCATTCATATAAATCTAAGATCAAGATCGATCAACACAAGTTTGGTAAAGACTTAGTGTTTGGTTTCACTATATAACCTTTTCCATTTGAATTTTGAATCCATTTAGAATAATCTAAGATGAAGATGGATCAGTACAAGTTTGGTAAGGACTTAGTGTTTTGTGTCACTCCATAACCTTGTCATGTTGCATTTGGAATCCATTTAGAGCAATCTAAGATCAAGATCGATCAAAAAAAGTTTGGTAAAGGCACTATGTTTCGTTTCAGTACATAACCTTGTCTTGTTGCATTCAGAATCCATTTAGAGCAATCGCTCATACCAAGTTTGGTAAAGACTTAGTGTTTGGTTTCACTCCATAACCTTGTCTTGTTGTAGTCGGAACCCATTTAGAGCAATGTAAGATCACGATCGATCATAACAAGTTTGCTAAGGACTTAGTGTTTGGTTTCACTTCATAACCTTGTCTTATTGCATTTGGAATCCACTTAGAGCAATCTAAGATCAAGATCGATCAAAACAACTTTGGTAAAGACTTAGTGTTTGGTTTCACTTCATAACCTTGTCTTGTTGCATTTCGAATGCATTTAGACCAATCTAAGACGAAGATGGATAAAAAAAAGTTTGGTAAAGACTTAGTGTTTCGTTTCACTCTATAACCTTGTCTTGTTACATTTGGAATCCATTCATAGTAATCTAAGATCAAGATCGATCAAAACAAGTTTGGTAAAGACTTAGTGTTTGGTTTGACTACATAACCTTTTTTTGTTGCATTTATAGTCCATTTAGAATAATCTAAGATGAAGATAGATCAAAACAAGTTTGGTAAAGACTTAGTGTTTCGTGTCACTCCACAACCTTATCTTGTTGCATTCGGAATCCATTTAGAGCAAGCTAAGATCAAGATTGATCAAAACATGTTTGGTAAAGACTTAGTGTTTGGTTTCACTACATAACCTTTTCTTGTTGCGTTTGGAATCCATTTAGAATAATCTAAGATGAAGATGCATCAAAACAAGTTTGGTAAAGACTTAATGTGTCGTTTCACTCCATAACCTTGTCTTGTTGCATTTGGAATCCATTTAAAACAATCTAAGATCAAGATCGATCAAAATAACTTTGGTAAAGACTTAGTGTTTGGTCTCACTTCATAACCTTTTCTTGTTGGATTTGGAATCGATTTAGAACAATCTAAGACGAAGATGGATAAAAAAAAGTTTGGTAAAGACTTAGTGTTGATGATTTCAGATTTGATGATGTTTAAAAGTCTTTGATGATGTTTTAAGAATGTTGCTAGGTCTTTGATTAATGGTTTACAGATTAGTGGAGATGTTAGATTATCTTTATATTGTTAACTAATTGAAATATAATAATTTGTTGTTTTTATTAATCATCAATTAGTCTGCTAATCTTGTTTCCTAAGTCGACTATTTTCATTAATGTACCAGGAATATGAGTTTAATGAAAATAGCTAACTGCTTTGGTGCTTCAGTCGACTATTTTGTTCCAGACCCCTTTTATACAGAAAACAGCAGAACGCGCCTTTGAAGCTTTCAAGTGAGCACGACTCAAAAGCTCTTAACTCTGTCTATAAGTACAACTCTAAAGGACGTTTGAGGACGCGAGAGAATTCAAGATACACAAGAGTTACAAACGTTCAGAGCAAAAGACATCTGCAGAATTCATTTATTGGTTTAGCGTTTCAAGAAGATTTTTGCTTTCACTTTTCTTTGTGTTCTTTAATCTCTGGGGAGAGATTTGTGAGAGGGTTTTTAGGACCCTGTTATCTGTGATTGGGGGTGATCACAGTGACTCAGTGTGAGTCAGTGGGTTAAGTTCTATTCTATAGTGTTTAGAATAGGTTCTTTGAGTTTCTTGTAGTGTTTAAGAAAGAATTGTTGTAAAGAATTCATTTCTAATAGTGATTAAGATCTGTGGAGTTGCAGATCACCAACTGGATGTAGTTCTTGCACAAAGAATGAACCAGTATAATCCTTGGTGTTATCTTTTCTTTTCCTTCATCATCTGTTAAATTTTGCATTAAGAACTAACCTACTATTTTGTAATAATCAGTCAACTATTTCTCAGTACTGCACCAGTAAAAAATTTTGATACGAAAAAGTTTTAAATAAACCCATATATCAATTCAACCCCCCCTTCTTGATATACTTCCGCATCTAACACTTAGTGTTTCGATTCACTCTATAACCTTGTCTTGTTGCATTTGGAATCCATTCAGAGAAATCTAAGATCAAGATCGATCAAAACAAGTTTGGTAAAGACTTAGTGTTTGGTTTCACTACATAACCTTTTCTTGTTACATTTGGAATCCATTTAGAACAATCTAAGATGAAGATGGATCAAAACAAGTTTGGTAAAGACTTAGTGTTTCGTGTCACTCGATAACCTTGTCTTGTTGCATTTGGAATCCATTTAGAGCAATCTAAGATCAAGATCGATCAAAACATGTTTGGTAAAGACTTAGTGTTTGAGTTCACTCCATAACCTCTTTTTGTTGCATTTGGACTCCATTTAAAGCAATCTAAGATCAAGATCGATCAAAACAAAAAAGGCACAGTGTTTCATTTCAGTCTATAACCTTGTCTTGTTGCATTCTGAATCCATTTAGAGAAATTGATCATAACAAGTTTGGTAAAGACTTAGTGTTTGGTTTCACATCATAACGTTGTCTTGTTGCATTCGGAACCCATTTAGAGCAATGTAAGATCACGATTGATCATAACAAGTTTGGTAAGGACTTAGTGTTTGGTTTCACTTCATAACCTTGTCTTGTTGCATTTGGAATCCAATTAGAGCAATCTAAGATCAAGATCAATCAAAACAACTTTGGTAAAGACTTAGTGTTTGGTTTTACTTTATAACCTTTTCTTGTTGCATTTGGAATCCATTTAGAACAATCTAAGACGAAGATGGATAAAAACAAGTTTGGTAAAGACTTAGTGTTTCGTTTCACTCTATAACCTTGTCTTGTTGCATTTGGAATCCGTTTAGAGTAATCTAAGATCAAGATCGATCAAAACAAGTTTGGTAAAGACTTAGTGTTTGGTTTCACTACATAACCTTTTCTTGTTGCATTTGGAATCCATTTAGAATAATCTAAGATGAAGATGCATCAAAACAAGTTTGGCAAAGACTTAGTGTTTCATTTCACTCCATAACCTTGTCTTGGTGCATTTGGAATCCATTTAGAGCAATCTAAGATCAAGGTCCTAGGTTAATACACAACAAATCAAACACGAAAATTACAGTGTGTTGCACTCAAATATTTTCAAAGTCGCTTTCTTGCTCTCTCAAGGTTGATCTTAGTTCTTGGAAGTGGTGATTGTATTGTGCTTAAGCTTTCATATCCATCACACATCAGGTGAATTCTTTCTTGGTTATTGATTGCTGTAAATTCATCCCTTGGATCAGTTCTAAAGGGAGGTGTTTGTTCGTCTCATGTATGTAAAGAGAGGTGGGATCATCCTTAGTGTGTCTAAGGAGGTGTGTTCATCCTTAGTGTGTCTAAGAAGGTGTGTTCATCCTTAGTGTGTCTAAGGAGGTGTGTTCATCCTTAGGAGGTGTGTTCATCCATAGTGTGTCTAAGGAGGTGTTTCCATTTATCTTTATTTGTTTTTACATGTTGTCATTGTATTAGTGTTTGCAATTGCATTTAAAGATAGTGGGTTATATTATCACGTGTTGTGGTGATTGGGCACTAGATGTAGGATTGGCTAAATCCGAACTAGTATAAATCTCTGTGTTCATTCTCTCTTTCCCTCTCTCTTTATTTTATTATATTCGGATCATTTTAACAATTGTTATTCCGACTGCTTTTATCAAAGCTTAAGAAAAATTCGAATCTTGAAATTGGAATTGAGATTAAGTTTTGGAAAAATATTTTAAACCAGAAAAACTTTGTGAAAACCCAATTCACCTCCCCTCTTGGATTTTGCACTGTCATTCTTGCTAACATAACCTTGTCTTGTTGCATTCCAAATCCATTCAGAGCAATCTAAGATCAAGACGGATAAAAAAACCTTTGGTAAAAAGACTTACTGTTTTGTGTCACTACATAACCTTTTCTTGTGGCATTTGGAATCCACTTAGAACAATCTAAGATGAAGATTGATCAAAAAAAGTTTGGTCAAGACTTAGTGTTTCGTTTCACTCCATAACCTTGTCTTCTTGCATTTGGAATCCCTTTCGAGCAATCTAAGATCAAGATCGATAAAAACAAGTTTCGTAAAGACATAGTGTTTGGCTTCACTCCATAACCTCCTCTTGCTGCATTTGGACTCCATTTAAAGCCATCTAAGGTCAAGATCAATCAAAACAAGTTTGGTAAAGACACAGTGTTTCGTTTCAGTCCATAACCTTGTCTAGTTGCATTCAAATCCATTTAGAGCAATGTAAAATCACAATCGAACATAACAAGTTTGGTAAAGACTAAGTGTTTGGTTTCACTCCATAACCTTGTCCTGTTTCATTCAGAATCCATTTAGAGAAATGTAAGATCACGATCAATCATAACAAGTTTGGTAAAGACATAGTGTTTGGTTTCACTCCATAACCTTGTCTTGTTGCATTCGGAATCCATTTACAACAATGTAAGATCACGATTGATCATAACAAGTTTGGTAAAGACTTAGTGTTTGGTTTCACTCCATAACCTTGTCTTATTGCATTCGGAATCCATTTACAGCAATGTAAGATCACGATGGATCATAAAAAGTTTGGTAAAGACTAAGTGTTTGGGTTCACTCTATAACCCTGTCTTGTTGCATTTAGATATCATTTAGACCAATCTAAGATTAAGATCGATCAAAACAAGTTTGGTAAAGACTTAGTGTTTGGTTTCATTCCATAACCTTTTCTTGTTGCATTTGGAATCCATTTAGAACAATCTAAGATCAAGATAGATCAAATCGAGTTTGGTAAAAACTTAGTGTTTGGTTTCACTTCATAACCTTTTCTTGTTGCATTTCGAATCCATTTAGAGCAATCTAAGATGAAGATGGATCAAAGCAAGTTTGGTAAAGACTTAGTGTTTCATTTCACTCGATACCCTTGTCTTGTTGCATTTGGAATCCATTTAGAGCAATCTAAGATCAAGATCGATCAAAACAAGTTTGGTAAAGACTTAGTGTTTGGTTTCACTCCATAACCTTTTCTTGTTGCATTTGGAATCCATTTAGAACAATCTATGATCAAGATGGATCAAATCGAGTTTGGTAAAGACTAAGTGTTTGGTTTCACTCCATAACCTTGTCTTGTTGCATTTGGAATCCATTTAGAGCAATCTAAGATCAAGATCGATGAAAACATTTTGGGTAAACACTTAGTGTTTGGTTTCACTCCACAACCTCTTCTTGTTGCATTTGGAATCCATTTAGAGCAATGTAAGATCACGATTGATCAAAACAAGTTTGGTAAAGACTTAGTGTTTGGTTTCACTCCATAACCTTGTCTTGTTGCGTTTGGAATCCATTTAGAGCAATCTAAGATCAAGATCGATCAAAACAAATTTGATAAAGATATAGTGTTTGGTTTCACTCCAAAACCTTGTCTTGTTGTAGTTGGAATCCATTTAGAGAAGTCTACTATCAAGATGGATCAAAACAAGCTCGGTAAAGACTTAGTGTTTGGTTTCACTCCATAAGCTCTTCTTGTTGCATTTGGAATCCAATTAGAGCCATCTAAATTCAAGATCGATCTAAACAAGTTTGGTAAAGGTGTTTGGTTTTAGTCCATAACCTTGTCTTGTTGCATTTGGAATCCATTTGGAGCAATCTATGGTGAAGAATGATCAAAACACGTTTGGTAAAGATTTAGTGTTTGGTTTCACTTCATAATCTTGTCTTGATGCATTTGGAATCCATTTAGATCAATCTAAGATCAAGATGGATCAAAAGAGGTTTGGTAAGGACTTAGTGTTTGGTTTCACTCCATAACCTTGTCTTGTTGCATTTCGAATCCATTTAGAACAATCTATGATCAAGATCGATCAAAAGAAGTTTGGTAAAGACTTAGTGTCTGGTTTCACTCCATAACAGAAGAGTATATCGGGTAGAGCGCAAATTAGAGATTGAAGATATCTCTCCCGAAGAAGATAATATATGTTCTTCAAAAGGAAAACAACCAGCTGAAGACAATGAAGATGAAGAGGATGCGGATAGTGAGGAAACCGATTAGGATGCAAAATCACTTGGCTCACAGCTCTATTTTTTTTGGCTGCTGTTTTTTTTCTCTCTCAATGTTTTCTGTTTTTTTTAAATGCTTCTACTGTGTAACTCTCTTTTTCTGTATTATCTTTTTTATTATGATAAAAATAAAGGGGGAGAAAAATAAATGCTGATTGATAAATGGTTAGAAAATATCAAGAATATCTTAAGCATTAAGAGCAAAGTTTAAGGGGGAGAATAAGGAAATATTTCTATGCATTAAATCTCTGAAAATTTAAATATTTGAAATTCAAATTCAAATTCAAATTGCAAATTAAATGCCATAAGATTACCTATATTATTTCCTTTGTGGACTAACATTTATGATGGAGATATCCATACAATATTTTCTAAGTTCTTTTTTTTTCAGGATATCAATCACAAGTCTTTAAGTTTTTTTTATCATCATCAAAAAGGGGGAGATTGTTGATTTAATTCAAGGATGAGTAAAAATCTACTCAGAAGTTTTGGTGAAGAATTAAAATCAAATGAATCTTGAAGATTAGAGTTTTGGTGATGAAGATACAAGAATTATAGCAACATTAAAGACTTGATTTTATCCCATAAAGGAAGGCTGCTTCATGGAAATTAAGGATGAATAAATATTCAATCAAGGAGAATAAATGCATTCAAGAAAGAAGATTTTGAAGATTCTCTCAAGAGCTAAAGATCTAAGTTTAGAAGGTTCAGTTTTGGGTGATGGATAAAAAGAATAAGTCATAATTCCCATCCAAGACCACTTCAATCTTGAGAGCAAGTCATATTTTCGCAAAAACCTTTTTCTACGCTTTTAATCGATTAGGAATCAAAATTGAATCGATTAAATCACTTAAAATTTGAATTAAAAGAGTTTAACGAACTAAATAATCGATTAAGTGTTTTTGATAATCGATTATATTGTTTTTGGGTTACATATAATCGATTATGGCCTTAATCTAATCGATTATATCAGGAAAAATGTGTTTTCCAGTTTTACTCTGATATAATCGATTAAATACGACGTTTTTGCGAATTCAATGCTGAATCAACCTAAGAATGGAAACTTTAAGCTGATTTCAAATTATAAAAAGAATGACAATGTCTTAGGTTAACACACATCTGATTAAAACAGAAAATACAGTGTTCTTGTGCTAAAGTTTTTCGAAGCCGCTTTCTTGCTCGCTCAAGGTTGATCTTAGTTCTTGGAAGTGGTGATTGCACTGTGCTTAAGCTTTCATATCCAGCATTCATCAGGTGTTTTCTTTACTGTTCACTGGTTTATGTAATTCATCCCTTGGATCAATTCTAAAGGGAGGTGTTCATCTCTTGTGTGTCAAGAGAGATGGGATCATCCTTAGTGTGTCAAAGGAGGTGATACTGTTTATCTTTAATTGTTTTTACATTGTGTCACTGATTAGTGTTTGTAATTTCTTTTAAATATAGTGGGGTTATCATCACGTGTTTGTGGTGATTGGGCACTGAACGTAGGATTGGCTAAATCCGAACCAGTATAAATCTCTATGTTCAATCCCTTTTTCCCTCTCTCTTTATTTTATACTCGGACATATTAACATTTGTTATCCCAACTGCTCTTATCAAAGGTTAAGGAAAATCCGAATCTTGATTTTTAGAATTATATTTTAAAATCTAGAAAATTATTTTAAAACTAAAAAAGTCTTTTAAAAATCCAATTCACCCCTCTCTAGGTTTTTACGCTGTCATTATTTCTAACAATTGGCCTCAGTGCTGGTTTTTGAAAGTTACTCAAGATCAAAGATCCTTATGATAGAAAAAATAAAACTTTTATTGAAGGTGCACCTATTCGTAGACCACCACTATTTTTGGAAAACGAGGATGGAAATTTTCCTTAGATCAAATGATCAAGGTGTTTGGGATGCAGTTGTTAAAGGTCCATATATTCCTATGACTACTGTTAAAGAAGTGCAGGTACCAAAAGAAAGAGCCAGATGGACAAAAGACGAGTACAATGAGCATCAATGTGACATAAGGGCTTGTAATATGATATCATCTACTTTAATCGTTGATCAGTTTTACAGGTTATCTGACATGGTAAAGACTTACTGTTTGGTTTCACTCTATAAACTTGTCTTGTTGCATTTGGAATCCATTTAGAGCACTCTAAGATCAAGATGGATTAAAACAAGTTTGGTAAAGACTTAGTGTTTGGTTTCACTCCATAACCTTGTCTTCTTGCATTTGGAATCCATTTAGAACAATCTAAGATCAAGATGGATCAAACCCAGTTTGATAAAGACCTAGTGTTTGTTTTCACTCTATAACCTAGTCTTGTTGCATTTAGAATCCATTTAGAGCAATGTAAGATCACGATCGATCAAAACAAATTTGGTAAAGAATCAGTGTTTGGTTTCACTCCATAGCCTTGTCTTGTTGCATTTGGAATGCATTTAGAGCAACCTAAGATCAAGATGGATTAAAAAAAGTTTTGTAAAGACTTACTATTTGGTTTCACTCCATAACCTTGTCTTGTTGCATTTGGAATCCATTTAGAGAAATCCAAGATGAAGATGGATCAAAATAAGTTTCGTAAAGACTTAGTCTTTGGTTTCACTCCATAACCTTGTCTTGTTGCATTCGGAATCCATTTAGAGTGATGTAAGGTCACGATCGATCAAAAGAAGTTTGGTAAAGACTTAGGGTTTGGTTTCACTCAATAACCTTGTCTTCATGCATTCGGAATCCATTTAGAGCAATCTAAGATCAAGATCGATCAAAACAAGTTTTGTAAAGACTTAATGTTTGGTTTCACTCTATAACCTTGTCTTGTTTCATTCGAAATCCATTTAGAGCAATCTAAGATAAAGATCCATCAACACAAGTTTAGTAAATACTTAGTGTTTGGTTTCACTCTATAACCTTTTCTTGTTGCATTCAGAATCCATTTAGAGAAATCTAAGATCAAGATCGATCAAAACAAGTTTGGTAAAGACTCAGTGTTAGGTTTCACTTCATGACCTTCTCTTGTTGCATTTTGGAATCCATTTAGAGAAATGTAAGATCATAATCGATCAAAACAAGTTTGGTAAAGACTTAGTGTTTGGTTTCACTCAGTAACCTTGTCTTGTTGCATTTGGAATGCTTTTAGAGCAATATAAGATCAAGATGGATCAAAACAAGTTTGGTAAAAGACTTAGTGTTTGGTTCACTACGTAACCTTGTCTTGTTGCATTTGGAATCTATTTAGAGTAATGTAAGATCATGATCGATCAAAAAAGTTTGGTATGGACTTAGTGTTTGGTTTCACTCCATAACCTTGTCTTCTTGAATTTGGAATCCATTTAGAGCAATCTAAGAAAAGATCGATCAAAACAAGTTTGGTAAAGACTTAGTGTTTGGTTTAACTCCATGACATTGTCTTGTTGTATTAGGAATCCAGTTAGAGCAATCTAAGATCAAGATCGATCAAAACAAGTTTGGTAAAGACGTAGTGTTTGGTTTCTGTTAATGGCGTGATTAAAAAATTGAAGATTAAGCAAAGGCAGAGATCGAAACTTGAACGAGAAGTAGACCTCGAAGATCGAACAGAAGACAAAATGAAAGATCAATCAGAAGATAAAGATCGAGCAAAAGAAAGACGTTTGAGTAAATTTAAAGTCTAGTTAAAAGAAAGACACGTGGAAGAACATGATCTAAAAAGAATGATGGACGTGAAGAACGTGGGATACCGTTTCTTAAAACGGTTATTTGTATCTTTCATTATAAATAGGAGGGACAGGGGACGAAAAAAGGGTTAGACATATGAGTGAAAAGCCAGAGACTGGAGAAAAAATGGCGAGACACTGTGTGATTCTAATGTGAGTAGCTTTAGTTTCCAAATTTCTACAGCATTTCCTGTATTATCTCTAGTAAATCTTCAAATCATTCCTCCTTTATATTTACGTTTTGCCTTATGTTCTTCGTCTGATTAATGGGTTAGTGACCAAGTAATTTTATGTTTATCAATTCGTGTTCATAAAGAAAAAATTGACATAAAAAGAAAAAGAGTAAAACAAAAGAAATAAAAGAATGAATGTGTTTACACTTCTAGCCTAAAAGGAATCCATAATCGTATGTTGTGAGTAGATGATAAAACAAAAGAGATTTTGACTTGTTCGAAGTCGATTTGTAAGAAACCAATTTTCATTGAAAACAAATTGGCACGTCCAGTGGGACACAATTGGCTAGTTCTAAACCACTTAACATTGTATGTTACTAAGAAGTGGAAGAATAGTTATGAATAATCAGAATAGTGTTAATAACAATGGCATTGAAGCCAGTAGAAATGAACAAGGGAGTAATGGAATTAGCATGGGGGCACCAGAAGGTATACCCAGTAATGTTAGCGCTCCTATAATTGCACAAGGAACGGTGTCGACATAAAGTGCCTCTATCACTAGTCCTGTAACTACTAGTGTGGGTCCACATATGACAACTAGAGTCTATTCGATACCGCCCCCGCTGTTTTATAATAACAATGGCTGGAACTTCCATGCCCAAGCAACAAGGGACACCATTAAATGAAAGGCACCCTTGGGGTATGCCAAGATGGCAGCCAATGCCAAGGTCGGGTCGAGAGAATCAGAGAAGGTATCAGGAGGGTAGATACGCTTATAATCAAGAACAACTCGAGAGGAGTCATCCCGATGTCAAAAATGTTAGTACAGGGATATCGAATGCGTCCTTGGAAATAATTCGACAACAAATGGATGATAGTAATTTCGATATGGTAAATATGTTAACTCAACAAATTACAACTGTGTTGAACCCGCTAGTGCAAACTACTAATGAAAGTTTTCAAAGGTTAGCAGATCAGATGACTCGAATAGGGGATGCATTTGTCATTCCAAGAGTCAGAGAAAATATGAGAAATAGAACTCCAATGAATGATCAACATCAGAGACCTCAAATTCGATTGGGTGATTATCATTTCTTAAGAAGAGGTCAAAACCCTGAAAATCTCGGTCAGATTAGAAATAATGATCGAGGACCTTTGATGAATGAAGAGCCAAATAGGTTCGAAGGTCCATATCAAGCGGAACAATTCAATCAAGTATTGGATAGATTCCTGAATCAGCAAGGAATGGAAATGGGGCGTGTTGAACAACCTTATTTCATATCACCTTTTCCTAACTTTGTGTTAGAAGCGGAACTCCCTAGGGGTGTAAAATCCCAAAATTTACTAAGTTTGCTGGAGAAATCGGGGAGTCAACGGTTGAACATGTGGCGAGATATCAAATCGAGTGTGGTAATTTGAACATGACTGAGAACTTGAGAATGAAGTATTTCCCAAGTTCCTCAATAAAAAATGTTTTCACTTGGTTTACAACTTTACCTCCTAATTCTATATATAACGGGAACCAATTGGAGAGAATGTTTCATGATCAATTTTTTAGAGGAGAGAATAGAGTTAGTCTCATCGATTTAATGAGCATCAAAAGAAATAATCATGAAAATATAGATGATTATCTTAATAGATTTAGACAAATCGAGGTGTTTCACACAAATTCCTGAATGAGTTAGTACGAATGGCCACATCGGGCCTAGAATTCCCAATTAGGAAAAAGTTGGTAAATTTGCCTTTAAGAGATATGGCTTAGTTAGCATATAAGGTTCGAAGAATCGAACATATAAAATATGAAAATGAGAGATATCAAAAATTTGATAAAACCAATAGAAAGGAAAGAGTGGCATATGTCAAAACGCCAGATTCAGTGGAGGATGAATTAATATATGAGGAAGAAGTGAATGTGGAATTAAAAATAGGCGCTCCTTATACTTGTAAATTAATACAAGGGCAAGTAAAAGACAAACTTGCAAATCGAACCTATAGTTTCGATGTGAGCAAAGCTAATAAAATTTTCAACATTTTACTAAAAGACAAACAGATTAAGATGACTAATGAGCATAAACTACCAACTCAAAAGCAAAGACAGGGAAGAAAATATTGTAAGTTTCATAATGTTTATAGTCATTGGACTAATAATTGTATTCATTTAAGGAATATCATACAAGATGCTATAGAACAGGGAAGGATTAAGTTCGAAGAGAAGGCGATGGAAGTGGACACTGATCCCTTTAAACTCCAAGTGAATGTAGCGGAACCTGTGCTACACATTGATACTACTGAAGGTATCGATGATTCTGGGGTATTCGAAGTGTTCATGGTCGACGTTACTGATGATGTTGATCCCAAGCACTTCAAGATGGAAATGGAGGAATTAGAAAAAGAATTAGAGGAGTATAAGCAATACGAGAAGGAAATATATCCTAAGGTTACGGATACATTGCTAGATTTCCTGGTGAAGAAGAAAGAGAATGACGAAGTAGTGGCTCTGTGCCCTTGGTGCAGCGCAGTTTTTGACAAGTTTGTCGTTAAGTCATTCAAGATTGCAAGAGAGAAAAAGATGGAAGATCAAGAGAAAGGAAAGAAAGCTCAAAGTTTAGACAATCGAGCTATGTCACCTAAAACATATGTTCCCAGTGCAAAGGCACCCATGAATCAGTGGGTTCCAAAGGAGAGCTATTTTCCTCAATACACAAGAGGCAGGGGTGTTAGAGGAAGGGTGTTTGATAGATTGTCTTATGGAAGGGGTAGAGGTTTCCAGAAGCCTCAATACTTCTATGAGGCACCCTGGGAACAACAGAATATGTCGAAGACCTAGTGGAAGAAGTTCAACAAGAGGAACTTCGCAGGTTATATGATGCTAGAGATGGGAGAGTGGGTTGGAACATCAAAGGCCATGTATCATGAAGTTGAAGATGATGAACAGATGCATCTAGGAGTTGTGTCGATACTTCCTTCTGAGTTCGCTCCGACAGTTGAGCGAGAACAAAGGAGGAAGGAAAGAGAAGATAGAGAGGATTATTATCAGCCCGCCTTGAAGCCCAATGTTGTTTGGGTAAATCAAGTGGCGTGTGTCTCACCTGATTGAGACTCGACGTTCATAGATCCTCCAAGTGAGGATACGAGATTTCATTTGAAACCCTTGATGTTAATAGTGCAAATAGAGGGTCTAAAGGTCGATAAGATCCTGGTTGATGGAGGTGCATGTTGACATATCTCAAGTTTAAAGAGTTGATGAAGTTCTCTCAATAAGTCATGAAGATTAAAGCTTTGATGATGAAGATTTAAAGTTCTCTAAACAACATTAAAGACTTGTGTCATCTCACAAAGGAAGAATGCTTGATGTAAAAGGCAAGACATAAAGGATGTTTAAAGCTTTCAAGAGAGAAGATTGATGAAGATTTTCTCAAGAGCTGGAGTTTCAAGTTTAGAAGTTTCTGTTTTAAGTGAAGGATAAAAAGAGTAAGTCATAAATCCCATTCAAGACCATTTCAAACTTGAGAGCAAGTCGTTTTTTTGAAAAAACGTTTTTCTACGCTTTCAATAGATTAAGTTATGAAAGCTAATCGATTATTTCACTTAAAATTTTAATCAAAATAGTTTAACGAACAAAATAATCGATTAAGTGTTTTTGATAATCGATTATATTGCTTTTGGGTTCATATAATTGATTATGGCCTTAATCTAATCGATTATATCAGGCAAAATGTGTTTTCCAGTTTTTTAACTCTGATATAATCGATTATACCTTTTAGATAATCGATCAAATACGACGTTTTTGCAAATTCAATGTTGAATCAACCTAAGAATGGAAACTTTGGAGTATTTTCGAACTATAAAATGAAAGGAAACGTCTTAGGTTCATACATCTGATTAAAACACAATATTCAAAGTGTTCTTGCACTAAAGTTTTTCAAACCGCTTTCTTGCTCTCTCAAGGTTGATCTAAGTTCTTGGAAGTGGTGATCATTGTTCTTAAGCTTTCAATCTAGCACTCAATCAGGTGTTTTCTTTACTGTTTTTCTATTTGGGAAAAATTCATCCCTTGGATCTGTTCAAAGGGAGGTGTGTTCATCTCTTGTGTGTCAAGAGAGGTGGGAATCATCCTCAGTGTGTCTGAGGAGGTGAGTTCATCCTTAGTGTGTCTAAGGAGGTGTTTCCTTTATCTTTATTTTTTATTGCATGAATTGGTGTTTGTAATTTCAATTAAAGATAGTGGGGTGATCATCACATGTTTGTGGGGATTGGGAACTAGACGTAGGATTGGCTAAATCCGAACCAATATAAATCTCTGTGTTGTTTCTCTTTCCCTATCTCTTTATTTTATTGTGGATCATTCTAACAATTGCAATTCAAACTGCACTTATCACAGGTTAAGGAAAATCCGAATATTGTTTTTAGAACATTTATTTAAAATCTGGAAAATTATTTTAAAGGGAAAAAGTTTCTTAAAAATCCAATTCACCCCCCTCTTGACTTTTACACTGTCGTTATTTCTAACAATTGGTATCAGAGCTGGTTTTGAAAGTTACTCAAAATCAAGATCCTTATAGCAGGCAAAAATCAATCTTTTACTGAATGTGCATCTATTCATAGACCACCACTCTTTACTGGTGAAAACTATCCTTTTTGGAAAAAGATGATGGAGATTTTCCTTAGGTCTAATGATCAAGGCGTTTGGGATGCAGTTGTAAATGGTCCATATATTCCTATGACTGTTGTTAATGAAGTGCAGGTACCCAAAGTGAGAGCAAGTTGGACGAAGGATGAGTACAACGAATATCAATGTGATATAAGGGCATGCAATATGATATCATCTGCTTTAACTGTTGATGAGTTTTGCAGGTTATCTAATTGCACTACAACTAAGGAGATGTGGGACACTCTTGAAGTCACACATGAAGGAACGGAGGATGTAAAAAGATCAAGGAAAAACACCTTGATTCAAGAATATGAGATGTTCCGTATGAGCAAAGGGGAAACCGTCTACGACGTTCAGAAAAGATTTACTCACATTATAAATCACCTCAAGGCGTTAGGTAAGAAATTTGACACTGAGGAATTAAATGTGAAAATCTTAAAATCTTTGGACAGGACATGGCAACCCAAGGTGACGGCTATCACGAAATCCAAGAATCTCACAAGCATGAACATGACAACTCTCTTTGGAGAGCTTAGAGAACACGAAATTGAGCTTGGACGCTTCAAAGGAGAAGAAGAAGACGTCAAAATGAAAGGTATTGCTTTAAAGGCTCAATCCATTAAAGAGGAGAGTAGTGATACTGATGATTCAGAAGATGATGATCTCAACAAATTTGTAAAGAAATACAAGGAGTTCATCAAGAAGAAAGGAAACCATAAGAAAGGTAAGAAATTTGAAAATTCAAATTCTAAAGATAATTATAAATGTTATGGTTCTAGCAAAAAGGGACACATGAGAGCATATTGCCCAAATCCCAAGAAATCTTGAAGAAAGGGAAAAGAAAGGCAAGAAATTCTTCAAAAAGAAGAAGAAAGCATATATTGTCTGGGACGATAATGAAGTAAGTTCCTCTCAAAGTTCAAGTGAATCAGAAAAGGAAGCTAATATTTGTCTCATAGCGGATGATGCTGAATCCACATGCAATGAGGTAAGTGATTTTGGCCTTCCAAATAATTATGATGATTTGCTTGAAGAATTTCTGGATTTATGTGAAAAATCTGAAAAACTTACTTCGATTCATAATAAATTAAAAAATGATTATAAGAGTCTTGAAAAGAAAATTACTGATTTGGAAAAAGAGAAAAAGGTTTTGAAAGAATATTTGGAAAAAGCAAAAATTCCTTGTAAATGCAAAACAAAAATTCCTATTTGCGAAAATTGTAATATTTTTGCAAATAAAGTATCTTATCTTGAAACATCTCTTTCAAAAATTACCATGGGAAATAAAAATTTAAATAATGTTTTAAATGTGAAAAAAGGCTTATACCAAAAAGCAGGACTTGGTTATAATTTCAAAATTAATCACAAACCTACCAAAACTGTTTTTGTGAAAGGTGAACGTCTAACACAAATAAGATTTTTGAAAATATAAATTTCTCAAAGAAAACAAATGTTTCTACAAAGAAGGTTTTTGAAAATATATATTTCTCAAGAAAAACAAATGTTCCTACATGTTTTTATTGTATGCATAAAGGTCATTCGGTAAATAAATGCAATATTAGACGTTTTAGTGTTCCTAATGGGAAATACAGATGGGTTCCCAAAGGAAAAATTGTATCTAACCCATGAGGACTCTAATAAGTAATTTTAGGGGACCAGGATATTTCTTGTTTGTGTTGTAGGTTGGTTCCAACTTCAAAAGCCTCTTTGGTGTTGAGATAGCGGGTGTTCAAGCTTATGACGGGAAGCAAAAACATCAACGAGCTGACATTTTTACCAAACCCTTATCCTGAGTAAGATTTCATGAGCTTAGAAGGGTTCCAGGTATTGTTGATGATAAATCTGTTGATTGATTGATCTTTATTGATAAGTTTTCATGTTAATTATGTGTTTTCATGAAAATCTCATATATAATCGATTAGTTTTCGTATGGTAATCTATTAAAAGCGCTGTTTGTGAAAATGTTTTAGCACATAATCGATTAAGCTCATATCATAATCTATTAAAGCGCTGAGGAGCAATTTAATCGATTATGAGAAGCAGATAATCGACTAAATTCCTGGGTTTTCGTTTTCTGGAATATTTGCACGCAAATAATTGATTAACTTCATCACATAATCGATTAAATGCGACGTTCTGAGTTTTTCTGCACACTGATTTTTGAACGTTGGGCCTCCAATTCACGTGCATTTCATTCCTAACGGCTATATTCTTATTCTAACGGCTATTTTTGCATTAAATCAATGAATTGAAATCAGAATCGATGTCTATAAATACCAAGATTGAGAATTAAAGTGCTACTTTCATATCTTCTCACTCTTGCTGCTGTTTTTGTTGTTAATTCATTGTTGTGCGAAATTCTCTTGCCATTTCTGTGTTAGTTCTCTTGTTTGTGTTTCTTTATGCAATGGCTGACCAAAGAAGGAGGAAGATGCCATCAAGGAGAAGAGGCAAAGCTCCCATGACCTCCCACCATCAAGAAGTTGAAGAGAGACCACCAAATCTTTTTGGATGGATTTCTGATGAGGATTTGCAGCAAGCTTATGTCAACCACTGGAAAGATAGAAAAATTCTTACTCCTAAATTCTTATCATGTGATTTTTTTAGAGCTCGCGGATTTTCTTTTCAGGAGTTATTGTTAAATATAAACGGCAGTGTAAAAATCAAGAGGGGGGGAATTGGATTTTTAAGAAACTTTTTCTCTTTGAAATAATTTTCCAGATTTTAATTAAATGTTTTAAAATCAGGATGCGGATTATCCTTAACCTTAAATCAGCGCAGTTTGAATTGTAATTGTTAATATGATCCACAATAAAAAGAGATAGGGAAAGAGAAAGAACACGGAGATTTATACTGGTTCGGATTAGGCCAATCCTACGTCCAGTTCCCAATCACCACAAATGCATGATGATCACCCCACTATCTTTAATTGAAATTACAAACACCAATTCATGCAATAACAAATAAAGATAAAGGAAACACCTCCTTAGACACACTAAGGATGAAACACCTCCCCAGACACATTGAGGATGATTTCCACCTCTCTTGACACACAAGAGATGAACACACCTCCCTTAGAACAGATCCAAGGGATGAATTAAACCCTGTTTAGAAAAACAGTAAAAGAATACACCTGATAGAGTGTTGAATAGAAAGCTTAAGCACAAATATCACCACTTCGAAAGACTTTAATCATCCTTGAGAGAGCAAGAAAGTGATTTTGAAAAACTATAGCGCAATAATACTTTGAATATTGTGTTTAATCATATGTGTTGAACCTAAGACATTCTCTTTCATTTTATAATTCGAAAATACATCAAAGTTTCCATTCTTAGGTTGATTTAGCATTGAATTC
This sequence comes from Lablab purpureus, assembly GCA_030347555.1. NCBI lineage: Eukaryota > Viridiplantae > Streptophyta > Magnoliopsida > Fabales > Fabaceae > Lablab > Lablab purpureus. Next base: position 13,116,494 of record CM059261.1, on the reverse strand, counting down.
GCAAAAACGACTTATTTAATCAATTATCTAAAAAGCTTAATCGATTATATCAGAGTTAAAAACTGGAAAACTCATTTTGCCTGATATAATCGATTAGATTAAGGCCATAATCGATTATATTAACCCAGAATCAATATAATTGATTATCAAAAACACTTAATCGATTATTTAGTTTGTTAAACTATTTTGATTCAAATTTTAAGTGAAATAATCGTTTAGACTATGTATCATAATCGATTAAAAGCGTAGAAAAACGTTTTTGCGAGAAAACTACTTGCTCTCAGGTTTGGAAAGGTCTTGAATGGGATTTATGACTTACTCTTTTCATCCATCACCCAAAATAGAACCTTCTAAACTTGAAACTTCAGCTCTTGAGAAAATCTTCATCAATCTTCTCTCTTGAAAGCTTTAAACACTCTTTATGCCTTGCCTTTTTCATCAAGCAACCTTCCTTTGTGAGATGACACAAGTCTTTAATGTTGTTTAGAACACTTTAAATCTTCATCATCAAAACTTTAAATCTTCATGAAATATCTAGAGGACTTCATCAACACTTGTTCTTGAAATATGCTAACAGTTATTAGTAGCAAATGGCTTGAAGAATTTTATGGAATTAGAAGGTGCATATTACCCTGACTTGGTAAGAGTATTTTATTTAAATTTAACCTCTAGAACAGGTAATCTCAGCACAAAGGTGAAGGGAGTGCGCATACATCTTGATGAGGATGTATGGAACACAGTAGCTGGCCTGTCCACTGAAGGCGGAATCAACATTACCTACGGGTTTGAAGACTTCAACAAACTTATAGAATTTAGAAAATTCTGCAAGGACCCCAACCTACAAGTGGAAAGCTTGTACAAAGTCGGTAATGTGAAGTTAAATGAAAGAATGCTATATTATGTTATTGTTTGGATAATTGTTGCAAGGGGCACAAACCATGCCCAATTAACTAAGGAGGATATTCTTTTAATATATGGCTTTTTTAATAATGTTAGTATTGATTGGCCCGCAATTATTTTAGATAATATGTTTAAAGCCACTAGGCTATCATCTTTTGCTTTACCTTATGTTGTGTTTATTTCAAAGATATTAGAATACAAAGGAGTTGATCTTAGAGGAGAAACAATGCAAATTTTGCTTAGCAACAGCAAAATTGGGAAGAATGTTCTAAGACACATGGGCCTTATTGAACAAGGCAATGTTGTTAAATAAAGACGGCAGTGTAAAAACCAAGAGGGGGGGGTGAATTGGGTTTTTAAAGAAATTTTCTCTTTCAAATAAATTTTCAGGTTTTGAAAAACTTTCAAAAACTTGGATGTGAATTTTTCCAATCCTTTGATTAACGCTGTTGGGATTAGCAATAATGATCCACAATTAAAAGAAAAAGAGAAAGAGAAAAAACACAGAGATTTATACTGGTTCGGATTAAGCCAATCCTACATCCAGTTCCCAACCATCACAAATCCGTGATGATTTTCCCCACTATCTTTAATTGAAATTACAAACACCAATTCATGCAATAACAAATAAAGATAAACGGAAACACCTCCTCAGACACACTAAGGATGAAACACCTCCCCAGACACACTGAGGATGAAACTCACCTCTCTTGACACACAAGAGATGAAACACCTCCTTAGAACAGATCCAAGGGATGAATTTTCCCTTTACGAGAAAATAGTAAAAGAATACACCGAAATGTGCTTGGATGAAAGCTTAAGCACAATGATCACCACTTCCAAAGACTTGATCAAGCGAAGAGAAGCGAGGAAGCGGCTTTGAAAAAAGCTAAGGCGCAGAAACACTTTGAATATTTTGTGTTTGTTCAGATGTATTAAACCTAAGACATTCTCTTTCATTTTATAATTCGAAAATGCTCCAAAGTTTCCATTCTTAGGTTGATTTAGAATTAATTTTGCAAAAACGACTCATTTAATCGATTATATCATGTTTAAAAACTGGAAAACAAATATCGTCTGATTTAATCGATTAGATTAAGGCCATAATCGATTATATTAACCCAGAATCAATATAACCGATTATCAAAGACACTTAATCGATTATTTTGCTCGTTAAACATTTTTAATTCAAATTTTAAGTTAAATAATCGATTATCTACGTATGGTAATCGATTAAAAGCGTAGAAAAACGTTTTTGCGAGAAAACACCTTGCTCTCTTGTTTGGGAAGGTCTTGAACGGGATTTATGACTTACTCTTTTTATCCAACACCCAAAACAGAACCTTCTACCTTTGATCCTTCAGCTCTTGATAAAATCTTCATCAATCTTCTCTCTTGAAAGCTTTGAATGCTCTTTATGCCTTTCCTTTCTTATCAAGAAACCTTCCTTTGTGAGATGTCACAAGTCTTTAATGTTGATTGAAACTTCCTAAAAACTTCATCATCAAAACTGTAGGTGTCCATAAAACTCTGGACTTGAAATATGCCAACAAATGTGTTCCGACAAAGAGATGATGAAGCAGCTATGGAAGAAGATGAAGAGCCTCAACAACAACCTCAATCTGGCTCTATAGAACAAACATATATTCAAGAATGGATAGCATGATGAGTCTTCAACTCACTCATTATGAAGATATCTGTTCAAGACTCTCAAGGCTGAATAGGAAAGTATATCGGGTAGAGAGGAAGCTGGAAATAGAAGATGTATCTCTAGAAGAAGACAACACTGGGTCCTCAAGGGGAAATCAACCAGCTCAAGATGCTAAAGAAGAAGAAGATGAAGGGGATAATGAAGATACTGAATAGGCTACAAGTTCACTTATTCCCTAGCTCAAATTTAATTTTTTCAGCTGCTGTATTTTTTTTCTCTCCATTTTTTCTGTGTATTAATTGCTTCTGCTGTATATCTCTTGATATGTAATCTTTTTGATAATGCTAAAAAAAAGGGGGAGAAAAGTAAAATTGTTTTGATTGATAATATGTCTAGAATTTATCTCAAGCATTAAAAAGCAGAATTAAAGCTTAAGGGGGAGTATTAGGAAATATTTCAAATAATTACCTAGAATATCTTAAACATTAAGAGCAAAGTTTAAGGGGGAGTTTTTAGAAATATGTTCCATGCTTTGAATTCCTTGAAATTTAAATTCAAATTTAAATTGAAAATTAAATGCTATGAGATTTCCTATATTATTTTCTTTGTGGACTAACTTTTATGATGGAGATATCCATACAATATTTTCTAAGTTTTTTTCAGGATATCAATCACAAGTCTCTAAGCTTTTTTATCATCATCAAAAAGGGAGAGATTGTTTACATATCTCAAGTTTAAAGTGTTGATGAAGTTCTCTCAATAAGTCATGAAGATTAAAGTTTTGATGATGAAGATTTAAAGTTCTCTAAACAACATTAAAGACTTGTGTCATCTCACAAAGGAAGGGTGCTTGATGGAAAAGGCAAGACATAAAAGGATGTTTAAAGCTTTCAAGAGAGAAGATTGATGAAGATTTTCTCAAGAGCTGGAGTTTCAAGTTTAGAAGTTTCTGTTTTGAGTGAAGGATAAAAAGAGTAAGTCATAAATCCCATTCAAGACCATTTCAAACTTGAGAGCAAGTCATTTTCTCGCAAAAACATTTTTCTACGCTTTTAATCGATTAAGTTACGAAAGCTAATCGATTATTTCACTTAAAATTTGAATCAAAATAGTTTAACGAACAAAAATAATCGATTAAGTGTTTTTGATAATCGATTATATTGCTTTTGGGTTCATATAATCAATTATGGCCTTAATCTAATCGATTATATCAGGCAAAATGTGTTTTCCAGTTTTTTAACTCTGATATAATCGATTATACCTTTTAGATAATCGATTAAATAAGACGTTTTTGCAAATTCAATGCTGAATCAACCTAAGAATGGAAACTTTGGAGTATTTTCGAATTATAAAATGAAAGGGAACGTCTTAGGTTCATACATCTGATTAAAACACAATATTCAAAGTGTTCTTGCACTAAAGTTTTTCGAACCACTTTCTTGCTCTCTCAAGGTTGATCTAAGTTCTTGGAAGTGGTGATCATTGTGCTTAAGCTTTCAATCCAGCACTCAATCAGGTGTTTTCTTTACTGTTTTTCTGTTTGGGAAAAATTCATCCCTTGGATCTGTTCTAAGGGAGGTGTGTTCATCTCTTGTGTGTCAAGAGAGGTGGGAATCATCCTCAGTGTGTCTGAGAAGGTAAGTTCATCCTTAGTGTATCTAAGGAGGTGTTTCCTTTATCTTTATTTGTTATTTTATGAATTGGTGTTTGTAATTTCAATTAAAGATAGTGGGGTGATCATCATATGTTTGTGGTGATTGGGAACTGGACGTAGGATTGGCTAAATCCGAACCAGTATAAATCTCTATGTTCTTTCTCTTTCCCTATCTCTTTATTTTATTGTGGATCATTCTAACAATTGCAATTCAAACTGCGCTTATCACAGGTTAAGGAAAATCCAAATATAATTTTAGAACATTTATTTTAAAATCTGGAAAATTATTATAAAGGGAAAAAGTTTCTTAAAAATCCAATTCACCCCCCTCTTGATTTTTTCACTGTCGTTATTTCTAACAGTGCAGCCATCAACATATTGCCAAGTTATATGTTGTGCAAATTTGGAAAGACAAAAGAGGATTTGGTTCCTCAGAATATAATGGTGTCGGACTTCAGTGGGAAGGCATCGAGCTCAGAAGGAATGATCGCTCTTGATGTGACTATAGGCACAGTGAGAAGACCTACCGTATTTGTGGTGTTGTACTCGAGGTCCAATTTCAATGTGCTCTTGGGAAGAGAGTGGATCCATGGGGTCGGGGCAGTGCCATCCACTACCCATCAAAAATTGTTTTTATGGAATCAAGAAGGACAACTGGAAGTTTTCGAAGCCGATCAATGCGTATATACCACATTTGTGTCAACTGTCGAGCAACCATTGAAGACAATGGCACTTACTAGGCCATTCACATTTAAGGATACAAGTGACTTTAATTCAAAGTTTTTCTCACCTCGGCATCTCAAGATGGATCTTGAGTGAGGTTTTATGTTAGAAGAAGAGGGGGTCAGCCTCGAAGTGGCCAGTGAGGATGCAAGATGAATTGTGTACAAAATTCTTCACTCGATTAGTGTCTTATGCTAACGAAGGGAAAATTGAATCGAGTCAAGAAGTGCATGTAAGTAGGGTAGTACGAATAAAGTCAAATTCTGAAATTGACTTAGGTGTAGGTGTTTTTAATAATGAAGAGATTAGGTTGGACTGTATATACGACCAATCTCCTTTAAGTTTCGAGAAAACAATCACAGAGAAAAACAAGATTGGGGCACAAGATCCTCTCGAAGAGATCAATCTGGGGAATGAAGAAGTTAAAAGACCTACTTTTATAAGTAGGTTGTTAGATGAAGAATCTCGAGAGAGTTTGACTAATATTCTAACAGAATATAAAGATTGTTTTGCCTGGGACTGTGATGAAATGCCCGGTCTAGATAGAGGTTTAGTAGAGCATCAACTACCTTTGATCGAGGGAAAGAAGCCTATTAAGCAAACGCCTCGAAGATTTTCCCTAGAAGTTTTAGGCAAAATCAAAGAAGAAATCGAGAGGCTATTGAAAGCAAATTTCATCCGAACAACCAGGTACGTAGACTGGGTTTCTAACATAGTTCCTGTAATTAAGAAAAATGGGAAAATGAGAGTGTCTATAGATTATAGAGATTTAAATGCTGCCACTCCTAAAGATGAATACCCGATGCCCATAGCGGAAATGTTAATCGATGCAGGCAACAAAATGCTGAGTCTTCTAGATGGATATTTGGGGTATAACCAAATTTTTATTGCCCCGAATGACATATCGAAGACAGCATTTTGATGCTCCAGGGCATTAGGAACATATGAATGGTTAGTCATTCCATTTGGTTTGAAAAATGTTGGGGCAACATACCAGTGAGCTATGAATTTGATTTTTCATGATTTAATTGATATTTTCATGCAAGTATATATAGATGATATAATTGTCAAATCTAAATCGAAAGAAGCTCATTTCGAGCATTTAAAACTTTCTTTCGATAGATTTCAAAAGCATGGTTTGAAAATGAACCCTTTAATGTGTGTTTTTGGTGTACATGCAGGGGAATTCCTTGTATTTATAGTCCATAAAAAAGGCAATGAAGTCGACAAGAATAAGGCCAAGGATATTCTCGACATATCTCCCCCAAAAAATATAAAGCAACTGTAGTCTTTATTGTGAAAAGTGAACTACCTAAGGAGATTTATTTCCAACTTAGCCGAAAAAACACGAGTATTCTCTCCATTGTTGAGTTTGAAGAAGGAAGAAAATTTCAAATGGGAAACTCAACATCAAGAAGCACTTGAGAAGATTAAACAAAGTCTAAGTGATGTGATCTCAATTCATGAAAAACCTCAACCCATTCAAAGAGGAGTCACCACAAGAAAATAAGAAAAGGAAAATAAGAAAGAAGATCTTACAAAGAAATTCCAAGAAAAAAAGAGGGAAGAAAAACAAGGAGAATGTACAAGAAGCTTGAAGAAGAGATTAGAAATATTAATAGCTCTTGTAATTTCCTTGTAAATAAAAAAAGAGTTAGTTTAGTGTCTTTCTTTGAAATAGAAATAAGAGGCTAGTTGTTTGGACGCATGGATAATATCAAAAGCAAGGGCCTAGTTTGGGAAGGTTTTGAGCATCTTCCAAACATGGCCTAACCTTTTAGAATTCCACCCATGTTCATGTATTTTTCGTTTTCCCTTTCTATATAAGGGTGTGAGTCTCATTTGTAACATAACTTTGAAGATTAATTGAGAGAAAGAGCTAATTCTCTTTGAAGTTCAAGAGGTAAGCCTCATTTCTAGAATCTTATCTTGAGTTTTCAATAATTCAAGTGGTGATTATCCTTGTGCATTTATCTTTCTTTATGAAAGTGGCGTGTTCTCCATCTTCTTGTCTTGTTCATCTTTTCCTTTTATTTGTTCTTGGTTTTCTTTCATGGCTGCACCATTCATGGATCATTTGCACCGATTAAAATCATTGGAAACAACTTCTAATGCTTCCTATGTCTTATATCTTGAATTTAATCGGTTGAATTGAATTGTTTTTCAATTTCTAAGTGTGGGCCGAATTTGAACCCTAACATTTGGGGGAAAATCTGATTTCATGTTCTTCCTTACAATTACACATGCTATTTTGATTACATATGCTTTTACACATGTTTGATAGATCCTACAACACTTGTAATGCCTCCTAGGCATTTATCACTAAGTAATCCTCCGATATTGACGCTGATTACTCGAGGAAAACCATTGAAGCTATATATCTCGGCATCCGAGGATACTATAGCAAGCATGTTAGCTCAAGAAAATGAAAATGGAATAGAATGTGCGATATATTTGAGTCAATTGTTAATTAATGTTGACATTCGATATGCCCCTATCGAAAAGTTAGGACTTTGTTTGTATCATTCATGTTGTAAACTCAAATGCTATTTAAGACCTCATGAAGTGATTGTTTATTCGAAGAATAATGTGTTGAAGTTTCTTTTGGAAAAGCCTATTTTGCATAGTCGAATTGGTAAATGGTCTTTAACATTTACTGAGTTTACGTTAACTTTTGAAGTGTTAAAATCAGTAAAGGGGCAAGTAGTTGCCGATTTTTTGGCAGATCATACTAATAATCAGTTACTCGATTGTTATGTGAAAAATGACCAATGGATCTTGTATTTCGATGGATCCAGTAATGATAAGAGAACTAGAGTAGGTATTTTAATAATATCTCCAAATCATATTCCTACTAGGATGTTATTTGAAATAACACCTAGTTGTTCAAATAATGAGGCTAAGTATGAAGCCTTGATAGTTGTGTTGGAAACTTTTTTGATAATGAAAGCTAAATGCATATTGGTGAGAGGAGACTCTCAATTAGTTATTAAACAAGTTATGAGAGAATACAAATGTTTGAACCTTAATTTGTTGCCTTATTTATCGAAGGTTCAAGAATTGATGGGTGGGTTCGATAGTATTCATTTTGAGCATGTACATCGAGAATATAACGTAGAAGCGAATGAGTTAGCTCAAATTGCATCAAAGTATAAATTATCGATAGAGAATTTAGAAAGAATGATTGAAATGCGTAAAAGTTGTCTAGTAATCTCGATATATTTTGTGTTAATAACTTCAATGTTAATGATTGGAGATTACCTTTAGTAACTCACTTAAAAAACCCACATGCACCAGTTGATCGAAAGATCATGTATCGAGCTAAAAGTTATACATTAATTGGTGATTAATTGTTTAAGGAAAATGTCAAAGGAATACTTTTGCATTGTTTAAGCGAAAACGAAGCTTATATTGTTATGACGGAAGTCCATAGTGGATTATGTGGAGCCCATCTTGTGGGTGAAAAACTGAAATGGTTAATTTTGAGAAAAGGATTTTATTAGTCATCCATTAATAAAGATTGCATAAATTATGCATAATCTTGTGAGGAATGTCAAAAATTTGGACCAATACAGAGAATCCCGGCTAGTGAATTACATTTAGTAATAAAACCTTGGCCTTTCAGAGGGTGGACTATCGATTTAATCGGACAAATCAATCCTCATTCGTCAAAAGGGCATAAGTTTATTATAGTGGTAGTGGATTACTTTACAAAATGGGTAGAGGCTATCCCTTTAAAAGATGTGGAACAAAAAGATGTGATCGATTTCATTGAAGATCACATAGTGCATTAATTCGAAATCCCAGAGTCAATTACAACAGATCGAGGAACTGTGTTTACTGGGCGAAGGGTAGTCTAATACGCCGAATCAAGGAATATTAAGTTATTAGCCTCAACACCATATTACGCACAAGCTAATGGGCAAGTAGAAGCAATAAATAAAGTGATAATTAGCTTGATTAAAAAACATATTGGTGATAAACCTCGAAATTGACATGAAACATTAAGTCAAGTTCTTTGGACTTATCGAAACTCTCCTAAAAATTCTACCAAAACAACACCTTTTAAATTGGTTTATGGTCAAGATGCGATGTTTCCAGTTGAAATAAATTTGCAATCAGTAAGAATTCAAAGATAAGGAGAAATCTCGAGTGAAAATTATTGGAATTTAATGTTTGATGAATTAAATAAGCTTGACGAGGAAAGGATGAATGCTCTAGAAAACATAATCCAACAGAAGCATAAAATTGCTCGAGTATATAATAAAAGAGTTAAAAGTAAATCCTTTGAAGAGGAAGATATTGTGTGGAAAGTAATATTATCCATTGATAAGAAATCAAAGCATTTTGGAAAATGGTTCCCGAGTTGGGAAGGACCTTTTAAAGTAATAAAAGTTTTATCAGGTAATGCTTATATGATAGTCAATTGTGAAACAGGAAGATTGAACTGTTTGGGAAGCTTTGGAGCATCTTCCAAACATGGCCTAACCTTTTAGAATTCCACCCATGTGCATGTAATTTCATGCTCCCCTTTCTATATAAGGGTGTGAGTCTCATTTGTAACATAACTTTGAAGATTAATTGAGAGCAAGAGTTAATTCTCTTTGAAGTTCAAGAGGTAAGCCTCATTTCTAGAATCTTATCTTGAGTGTTCCATAATTCAAGTGGTGATTGTCCTTTGCACTTATCTTCCTTCATGAAAGTGGCGTGTTCTTCATCTTCTTGTATTGTTCATCTTTTCCTTTTATTTGTTCTTGGTTTCCTTTCATGGCTGCACCATTCATGGATCATTTGCACCGATTAAAATCATTGGAAACAACTTCTAATGCTTCCTATGTCTTATATCTTGAATTTAATCGGTTGAATTGAATTGTTTTTCAATTTCTAAGAGTGGGCCGAATTTGAACCCTAACATTTGGGGAAAATTCTGATTTCATGTTCTTCCATGCAATATTACATGTTATTTTGATGCCATATGCTTCTACACATGTTTGAAATATCCTACAACACTTGTAATGCCTCCTAGGCATTCATCATTTGGCATCAAAGCTCTAAGGTTTCAAACATGATGTATTTGAGTCAAGAACATGAAGAACACATGGTTATGGTATGGTCCTAAAATTTCTAGACCCATTAGATGAATTTTGGTGGTTCAAAAATTGAAGGTTTAATAGGCATTTTGGTCCCAATATTTTGTGAGAATTTGCAATGTTTTCCCACATTTAATTTTTTTCTCAATTAAGTCCTAAATTTTATTAAAATCTTTAATACAATCTCTTCTGTTAGATTAATGTTAACGGCGTTAACTATATGAGACATAACACATTGAAGTTAAATCGCGGCATGTGAATAATGACAAAAGGGTACGAATATATACATTAATATGAACACAACAAACTGTGAATTTTTGACAAAAAGGATCATATTAACAAATTTAATAAAATTTGGGACTCAATTGAGAAAAAAAATAAACATGGGAAAACATTGCAAATTCTCAGAAAATATTGGGACCAAAATGTCTACTCAACCAAAATTGAAACTACATGAATCTGATTTTTTTTCTGAAAAAAAAAATTTGTAGCAAAAACAAGTTTCGTAAAGACTTAGTGTTTAATTTCACTCTATAACCTTGTCTTGTTGCATTTCGAATCCATTTAGAGCAATTTAAGATCAAGATCGATCAAAAAGATTTGGTAAAGACTTAGTGTTTGGTTTCAGTCCATAACCTTCTCTTGTTGCATTTGGAATCCATTTAAAACAATCTAAGATCAAGATTGATCCAAACAAGTTTAGTAAAGACTTAATGTTTGGTTTCACTCCATCACCTTATCTTGTTGCATTTGGAATGCATTTAGAGCAATCTAAGATCAAGATGGATTAACACAAGTTTGGTAAAGACTTAGTGTTTGGTTTCACTCCATAACCTTGTCTTGTTGCATTTGGTATCCATTTAGAGCAATCTAAGATCACGATGGATGAAAACAAGTTTGGGAAAGACCTAGTGTTTGGTTTCACTCCATAACCTTGTCTTGTTGCATTCTGAATCCATCTAGAGCAATCTAAGATCAAGATCATTTAGAGCAATATAAGATCACGATCGATCAAACCAAGTTTGGTAAAGACTTAGTGTTTGGTTTCACACCATAATGTTGTCTTGCTGCATTTGGAGTCCATTTAAAACAATCTAAGATCAAGATCGATCAAATTAAGTTTGGTAAAGACTTAGTGTTTATTTTGACTCCATAACCTTGTCTTGTTGCATTTGGAATCCATTTAGAGAAATGTAAGATCACGATCTATCAAAACAAGTTCGGTAAAGATTTAGTGTTTGGTTTCACTCCATCACCTTTTCTTGATGCATTTGGAATGCATTTAAATCAATCTAATATCAAGATGAATTAAAACAAGTTTGGTAAGGACTTAGTGTTTGGTTTCACTCCATAACCTTAACCTTGTCTTGTTACATTAATTTGGTATCCATTTAGAGAAATCTAATTAAGATCACGATGGATGAAAACAAGTTTGGGAAAGACTTAGTGTTGGGTTTCACTCCATAACCTTGTCTTGTTGCATTTGGTATCCATTTAGAGCAATCTAAGATCACGATGGATGAAAACAAGTTTGGTAAAGACTTAGTGTTTGGTTTCACTCCATAACCTTGTCTTGTTGCATTTTGAATCCATCTAGAGCAATCTAAGATCAAGATCGATCAAAACAAGTTTGGTAAAGACTTAGTGTTTGGTTTCACTCCATAACGTTGTTTTGTTGCATTTGGAGTCCATTTAAAACAATCTAAGATCGATCAAATTAAGTTTGGTAAAGACTTAGTGTTTGTTTTCACTCCATCACTTTGTCTTGTTGCATTTGGTATCCATTTAGAGCAATCTAAGCTCAAGATTGATCGACACAAGTTTGGTGAAGACTTAGTGTTTGGTTTCACTCCATAACCTTGTCTTGTTGCATTTGGAATCCATTTAGAGCAATCTAAGATCAAGATCGATCAAAAGAAGTTTGGTAAAGACTTAGTGTTTGGTTTCACCCCATGACCTTGTCTTGTTGCATTTGGAATCAATTTAGAGCAATGTAAGATCACGACGGATTAAAACAACTTTGGTAAAGACTTAGTGTTTGGTTTCACTCTATAACGTCTTCTTCTTGCATTTGGAATTCATTTAGAGAAATTTAAGATCAAGACCGATCAAAACAACTTTGGTAAGGACTTATTTTTGGTTTCACTCCATAACCTTGTCTCTTGCATTTGGAATCCATTTAGAGCAATCTAAGATGAAGATCGATCAAAGAAAGTTTGGTAAAGACTTAGTGTTTCATTTCACTCCATAACCTTGTCTTCTTGCATTTGGAATCAATTTAGGGCAATCTAGGATCAAGATCGATCAAAACAAGTTTGGTAAAGACTTAGTGTTTGGTTTCACACCATAACCTTGTTAGAAATAAGGACAGTGTAAAAATCAAGTGGGGGTGAATTGGATTTTTAAAAACTTTTTCCCTTTGAAAATAATTTTCCAAATTTTAAATAAATCTTCTAAAAAACAAGATTTGGATTTTCCTTAATCTTTGATAAGCGCATTTTGAATAGAAATTGTTAATATGATCCACAATAAAATAAAGAGATAGGGAAAGAGAGAAAGAATACAGAGATTTATACTGGTTCACATTTAGCCAATCCTACATCCAATTCCCAATCACGACAAACACGTGATGATCACCCCACTATCTTTAATTGCAATTACAAACACCAATCAAGTGACAACATGTAAAAACAAATAAAGATAAATAGCAACACCTCCTTAGACACACTAAGGATGATTCCCACCTCTCTTGACACACAAGAGATGAACACACCTCCCTTTATAACAGATCCAAGGAATGAATTTCAATAAACAGTAAAGAAAACACCTGATGAGTGTTGGATATGAAAGCTTAAGCACAATGCAATCACCACTTCCAAGAACTTAGATCAACCTTGAGAGAGCAAGAAAGCGGCTTTGAAAAAATTTAGCGTAAGAACATTGTATTTTAATGTTTAATCAGATGTTGTTTAACCTAAGACGTTGCCTTTCATTTTATAATTTGAAATCAGCTCAAATTTTCCATTCTTAGGTTGATTCAGCATTGAATTCGCAAAAACATCGTATTTAATCAATTATATAAAAGGTGTAATCGATTATATTAGAGTAAAGCTGGAAAACATATTTTTCCTAATATAATCGATTAGATTAAGGCCATAATCGATTATATGAAACCCAGAAGCAATATAATCGATTATCAAAAACACTTAATCGATTATTTTGTTCGTTAAACTTTTTTAATTCAAATTTTAAGTGAAATAATCGATTCTATTTCGTTAGTTAATCGATTAAAAGCGTAGAAAAAGGTTTTTGCGAAAAACGACTTGCTCTCAAGTTTGAAATGATCTTGAATGGGATTTATGACTTACTCTTTTTATCCATCACCCAAAACAGAAACTTCTAAACTTGAAACTTCAACTCTTCAGAAAATCTTCAACAATCTTCTCCCTTGAAAGCATTTATTCTTCTTTATGTCTTGCCTTTATTTCATGAAGCAACCTTCCTTTGTGAGATAAAATCAAGTCTTTAATGTTGCACTAAAACTTTATATCTTCATCATCAAACCTTCAATCTTCATGACTTATTGAGATAAAAACTTCATCAACACTTATACTTGAAATATGTCAACAAACCTTGCATTTGGAAAAGACTTAGTGTTTGGTTTCACTCCATAACCTCTTCTTCTTGTATTTGGAATCCATTTAGAGCAATCTAAGATCAAGATCGATCAAAACAAGTTTGTGTTGACATATTTCAAGCATGACTAAAAAGTTACTCAGAAAGTTTTGATGAAGATTTAATCTCAATAAGTCATGAAGATTGGAGTTTTGATGATGAAGATATAAATTTTTATTGCAACATTAAAGACTTGATTTTATCATGGAAATTAAGGCAAGATATAAAGGAGAATAAATGCTTTCAAGGAGGAAGATTGTTGAAGATTCTCTCAAGTGCTGAAGATACAAGTTTAGAAGTTTCAGTTTTGGGTGATTGATAAAAAGAGTAAGACATAAATCTCATTCAAGACCATTTCAAACTTGAGAGCAAGTCATATTTTCACGAAAACCTTTTTCTACACTTTTAATCGATTAGGAATCGAAATAGAATCAATTATATAGCTTAAAATTTGAATTAAAAGAGTTTAACGAACAAAATAATCGATTAAGTGTTTTTGATAATCGATTATGTTGCTTCTGCGTTTCATATAATCGATTATGGTCTTAATCTAATCGATTATATCAGGAAAAATATGTTTTCCAGCTTTACTCTGATATAATCGATTACATCATTTATATAATTGATTAAATACGACATTTTTGCGAATTCAATGCTGAATTAACCTAAGAATGGAAACTTTGAGCTGATTTCAAATTATAAAATGAAAGGCAAACGTCTTAGGTAAAACACATCTGATCAAACACGAAAATACAATGTTCTTGCGCTGAAGTTTTTTTTCAAAACCGCTTTCTTGCTCTCTCAAGGTTGATCTAAGTTCTTGGAAGTGGTGATTGCATTGTGCTTAAGCTTTCATATCCAGCACTCATCAAATGTTTTCTTTACTATTTATTGATTGCTATAATTCATCCCTTGGATCTGTTCTAAAGGGAGGTGTGTTCATCTCTTGTGTGTCAAGAGAGGTGGGGATCATCCTTAGTGTGTCTAAGGAGGTGTTTCCTTTAATTTTTTTTACATTGTGTCACTGATTAGTGTTTGTAATTGCTTTTAAAGATAGTGGGGTGATCATCACGTGTTTGTGGTGATTGGGAACTGGACGTAGGATTGGCTAAATACGAACCAATATAAATCTCTGTGTTCTATCTCTCTTTCCCTCTCTCTTTATTTTCTTCTGGATCATATTAACAATTGTTATTCAAATTGCTCTTATCAAAGGTTAAGGAAAATTTGAATCTGTTTTTAGAAGTATTATTTAAAATGTGGAAAATTATTTTGAATAAGGAAAAAGTCTTTTAAAAATCCAATTCACCCCTCCCCCCTCTTGATTTTTACACTGTCATTATTTTGACACTGAAGAATTAAATGTGAAAATTTTGAAATCTTTGGACAGGCATGGCAACCTAAAGTGACGGCGATCACGAAGTCAAAGAACCTCACAAACATGAACATGACCCCTCTCTTTCGAAAACTTAGAGAACACGAAATTGAACTTGGACGTTTCAAAGGAGAAGAAGAAGACGTCAAGAGGAACGGTGTTGCTCTCAAAGCCGAATCCATTAAAGAAGAGAGTAGTGATACAGAAAATGATCTAGAATGCAGTGACATCAACATGTTTGTCGAGAAATACAAAAAATTCATCAAGAAAAAGAACAAAAGGAATTTCAAGAAAGGTAAGAAATCTAAAAATTTAAATTCTATTGATAACTATAAATGTTATGGCTGTGGAAAAAGGGGACACTTGAAATCGGACTACCCCAACATCAAGAAAGTAGAGGAGAAAGAAAAGAAAAGCAAGAAACCCTTTGACAAGAAGAAAAAGAAAGCATATATTACATGGGAAGATACTGAAGTAAGCTCTTCTCAAAGTTCAAGTGATTCAAAAGAGGAAGAAAATATTTGTCTCATGGCGGATGATGTTGAATCCACATGTAGCAAGGTAAGTGATTCTGGTCTTCCAAATGATTATGATGAATTACTTGAAGAATTTCTTGATCTATGTGAAAAATCAAAGAAACTCACATCTCTTCATAACAAACTGAAAAATGATTACAAAGTTCTTGAAAAGAAAATTGTTGATTTAGAAGAAGAGAAAAAGTTTTTGAAAGAGGATTTGGAAAAGGAAAAAATTTCTATGCAAATGTAAATCAAAAATTATTATTTGCGAAGATTGCAAAGTTTTTTCTAATAAAGTATCTTATCTTGAAATGTCTCTTTCAAAACTCACCATGGGAAAGCAAAATTTAAATAATGTTTAAGATATGCAAAAAGGTATGTATCAAAAGGCAAGACTTGGATATACTTTTAAAGGTAATCAAAGACCTACCAAAACGTTTTTTCTAAAAGGTGAAACATCTAATACAAAGAAAGTTTTTGAAAAAATAAAGTTTACAAGAAAACCTAATGTGCCAACATGTTTCTATTGCATGCATAAAGGTCATTCCGTAAAAAAGTGTAATATCCGACATTTTAGTGTTCCTAATGGGAAATATAAATGGGTTCCCATAGAAAAAATTGTTTCTAACCCATGAGGACCCTAATAAGTAATTTTAGGGGACTTAAATATTTTTTGCTTATGTTGCAGGTTGGTCCCAAGTCCAGAAAATCCCTATGGTATCTTGATAGTGGATGTTCAAGACACATGACAGGAGATAAAAGCAAATTCAAAAGCTTCAAAAAGAAAGAAAAAGGTTTTGTAACCTATGGAGACAACAAGGGAAAGATCATTGGTAGTGGAGATATTGGAGATACCCTAAAGATCCATGATGTTCTCCCAGTAGATGGATTGAAGCACAATTTGCTAAGCATTAGTCAACTTTGTGATAAAGGCTTAAAGGTAATATTTGATAGTGATCGTTGTAAAATTCATCACAAGGATACTAATCAAATTGCCTTCATTGGTAAGAGACATAATAATATTTATCTCATTGATATTGATAATGCGTCTTCATCTAGAAATATATCTTGTTTAGTAGCTAAAGAAGAAGATCCATGGTTATGGCATAGAAGAACTGCTCACATTCATATGCCACATCTAAGTAAACTCATATCAAAAGAGTTAGTAATTGGTTCGCCAAAACTGATTTTTCAAAAAGATAAAATATGTACAGCTTGTCAAAAAGAGAAGCAAATTAAAAAAAAATCAAATCCAAAAATTTTGTTTCCACTTCTAAACCATTGGAATTATTGCACATGGATTTATTTGGTCCTTCTAGAACAAAAAGTTTTGGTGGCAATTATTATGCTTTTGTGATTGTTGATGATTACTCTAGATTTACATGGACACTTTTTCTTTCATCCAAAAGTGATGCTTTCAAAGAATTTAGAAAATTTGCCAAGGTTATTCAAAATGAAAAAGATATGAAAATTAAAATTTTAAGAAGTGATCATGTATGCATCTTTTAAAAAATTTTGTGAAGAACAAGGCATTTTCATAATTTTTTAGCACCAAGAACACCACAACAAAATTGTGTAGTTAAAAGGAAAAATATATCTTTAGAAGAACTTGCAAGAGCTATGTTAAATGAAAGCAATTTACCTAAATATTTTTGGGTTGATGCTGTAAGCACCGCATGTTATGTTTTAAATAGAATTTTGATAAGACCTATTTTGAAATTAACTCCATATGAGCTTTTCAAGGGAAGAAAATGATATGACCCCAAATCATGAAGAACCTAGTTCATCACAAGGAGGAATTGTTACAAGAAGAGCCAAAGAAGAATTGGAAAGAGAAAATCTTACAAAAAGATTTAAAGAAAAGGAAGGAAAAAAAACTAGAGGAATGTACAAGAAATTGGAAGAAGACATTAGAAATATCAATAATTCTTGTAAATTCCTTGGAAATAAAAATAGTGTAGTCTCTTTTATGACTTTGTCACAAATAAACATAAGAGGAGGGGTGTTTGGACATAAGGATAGCAATTAGTGGGAAGGGCCTTGTTTGGGAAGCTTGGGAGCATCTCCAAACATAACCTAAACCATTCATCTTCCACCCATGTGCATGCATTTTCGTTTTCCCCTCTATATAAGGGTGTGAGTCTCATTTGTAACATAACTTTGAAGCTTGAATACATTGCTAGAGCAATTCTCTTTGAAGCTCAAGAGGTATTCCTCATTTTCTTTGAATCTTATCTTGAGTTTTCCTAAATTCAAGTGGTGATTGTCTTTTGCACTTATCTTTTCTCTTGAAAAGTGACGTGTTCTCCATCTCTTTTTCTCTTCCATGTTTTCCTTTTCATGTTCTTGTTTTGTTCTTCATGTGCTGCACCTATATGGATCAATTCTAGTCATTTGCACCGATTAAATTCAAGTTTAATTCATTCTATGTCTTCATATGCATGTGTTCTTGATTTTAATCAGTTGAATTGATTTGTTTTCAAGTTTTAAAGATTTTGCACCGATTGGAACCCTAACATTTGGGGGAAATTTCATTTTTCACGTTTTTCTATGTTAATCTTCATGTTATTTTGATTTCCTATGCTTCTACACATGTTTGAGAGATCCTACAACACATGTAATGCCTCCTAGGCATTCATCAGAAAACCAAATATTTCTCATTTTAGAGTTTTTGGTTGCAAATGTTTTGGTTTGAATAACGGAAAAGATAATCTTGGAAAATTTGATTCTAAATCCGATAAAGCTACATTTTTAGGATATTCCATGAGTAGTAAAGCATATAGAGTTTTTAATAAAAGAACCTTGAATGTTGAAGAATTTATACATGTTGTCTTTGATGAATATTTAGACCTTGAGGAAATCCCTCTTGAATCAAAAAGAATCTTTGTAGATGATGAAGGAGAACAGCAACAAGAAACTCCTTTGGAAGATGTTATTGAAAAAATTAAATTGGATAATAATTCTCTTCAAGATAAAAGTCTACCAAAAGAATGGAGACCACCAAAAGAAGTATCTTTGGATAATGTCATTGGAGATATCTTAAAAGATGTAAAGAACAAGGAGGAACATGAATAATTTCTACATGAATGTTGCGTTTGTTTCTCAAATTGAACCAAAAATCGTGGATGAAGCCTTAGCGGATGATCGTTGGTGCATAGCAATGCAAGAAGAGCTAAATCAATTTGAAAGAAATCAGGTATGGGATTTAATTCCTAGAACTAACAATATGCAGGTTATTGGCACCAGATGGGTTTTTAGAAACAAACTTGATGAAGAAGGAAACATTACTGAAAACAAATCTAGGTTGGTTACAAAAGGATATAGACAAGAAGAACGAATAGACTATGATGAAACTTATGCACCCGTAGCAAAACTAGAGGCTATCCATTTGTTGTTAGCATATGCTTCCATTATGGGGTTCAAACTGTTTCAAATGGATGTAAAAAGTGTCTTCCTAAATGGGTACATTGAGGAAGAAGTCTATGTTGAACAACTTCCAGGTTTTGAAGATCTTAAAAATCCAAATCATATCTACAAATTGAAGAAAGCCTTATATGGACTAAAGCAAGCTCCAAGATCTTGGTATGAAAGGTTAAGTACTTTCTTACTTGATAATGATTTTAGAAGAGGTAAAGTTGATTCTACTCTTTTTATTAAGAAATCAAAGAAACATATACGATATTATACTTGTTTCCCTAGAGTACCAGACATGGACTAGCATATCTACTTTTAGTTAACAACTAAACAAGTTATTGCAATTTTTCATTGGTAAAATTTCCATAAGTGGTTCAAAGAAGTCTAAAATTTGCAATGTTGGGTTAGTTGAAGTTTTAAGTGATACCTATTTAATCATAACATCCAATGAGGTTTTGTTTGGGGGTTTTAATTTTATTTAATAAGTTAACATCAAGCCAAATAAGAAGAAGGAACTTTCCTATAATAGTCATTTGTTGTTGCTTTATATAGTTGATTTTTGCTTAAGAACGTTCCTATATTTTATTAACAAATCCTTATAATAACAAGTTAAAAATAAAAAGGTCTTCCATTAAGCACAAAGCAACAAAATATTTGGATATAAAAATTAGACTATTATCAACTTTAAATAAAGACAATTAATCAATTATAACAATTTCCTCTTAGAGTTCTTAAAACTCAATACTAATAATAAAAGAAATACAATAATAGAACAATATAAAAATACACTTGTAAGTAGAACCATTCAACAATGTAACTTTAAATATAAGGAACTTGAACTCAAATATGGCTCTATACCATATAGTCACAATACTTAAATTTGGACCCTCTGCGAACAATTTATGCAAGAAATCAACATCTGACTTAGATGAGCTAAGGCATGTAACTTTTAAGTTTAGGTAATTAGGGACACTCGATGATTTTCACAACAAAATTCCAAGCCAAAATAGCTCCCACTGAGAAGAAAGTCTACAAGAAAAAACATAATCATTGACCATAACCTGCACCTACGATTGAGGAACCTCGTGGTCTACAATTTACTCATTTTATCCTTATTAGTGTTAATGGAGTGTATATTTTGAAAGAAACTTCAAATATAGAATTAATCCCTACAGTAAGGACAATTTTCACAACACCAAATGCAAATCATAGTCATGATTATTGATATTATCGAAGTACAAACATGCAATGGAAGAATGTCTTGTGTTGAAAGATAAGATTGAAGAATTGATCCAAGAAAGACACCTACAAAAGTTCGTCCAAAGAGATCATGACCAGAGGGAGAGGGATTAGAAATCGAAGGAAAGGGAAGAAATTCATCATTGAGAGGAACTTGAAATTGAGATCAACCCCCTATAGAAGTTATCAACAAAATCATTGAAGGTTTTTTATGAGGAGGAGCATAGACATTTACATGTAGTGCAATCAGTGGATGTCGTGTTATTAGCTCCAAAGAGGAAGATGCCTCTCACCACATTTACTAACTCCAATTTCAATTTCATAGATCCACTAAATGATGATCATTGTCATCATGATAGAAATAGAAAACTTTGCTAAAAAAAAGACATTGGTTGACCAAGGAAGTTTAGTTGAAATCCTATATTGGAAAATCTTTAAGCAATTGGAACTATTAGAGAGTACAATACAATAGTGTCACAATCAAATAGTCATCTTCTACAGGGAGAAGGTCAATTCTAGTGGATACATTGTCTTATATGTAAAGACAAAGGAAGTTCCAACTATTACACCATAAAAGTTTGGTATCTCATCATCAATGTTAATACTTCCTTCAATATCTTACCAAGTCTACCTTCCCAAAAATGCACTTAGTGTGATTGTTTCCACCACCTACCTTGTTGTGAAGTTCCTATTAGAAACAAGGAAGATAATAATGGCACACATCGATAAAAGGATAACTAAAGAGTGTTACATAAGATGCACAAGACAGTCACCATGATAGACCCATGATAGACCTCAATCCTCACATAAATGACAACATGGGTGTAAAGCTGAGAGAGGACAAAAATTTATTTTAATTGGAAGAACTAGGGCAAAACATGATTTAGGTCATTGCTATTAAAAACAAGAATACCCTCACCATTATCCTCATGGAAAACTTAACATGTTCGCATGAAGAGCAATCAATATGCTTGGTCAACCCACAAGTTATGTTTCATATGTTCTTGGTTACAAAAAAGGCTTGGTCGATGTCTCAAAAGAAAAGGAAGTTAGGGTGGAAAAAAATGATAGCAACCAAAGAAGAGGTATACAAGTTGTCAGGTTTCGAATTCATACAAGAGGTCCACTACACTATATGGTTGGCTAACATTGTAACACCCCAAAAATACAAATAAACAAAGTAATTCACTAAATCATGCATCATCATTATCATAATAACATCTACTCAGATAAAGATCATACAAGCAAAAGATGAATATATACATATACAGTCATCCTCAAAAAGTTGTACAAAGTTAAACACATGCCCCGACAAGCAGGCAGTCTCAGATTACAAAAGAAATAAAGCAACTAAGGGGGTCTAGCTTTTCTCCAGCTTGGCCCCACTGCCTGAAGCCACGTCTCTCCTGTCATCTGCTCCCGTGTCAAAACACGATCATAGAAGGTACAAATTCAAACCATGAAAGAAAAGGGGTAAGCCAAAAATCAATATTTCCATAATTAAGTCTATACATGAACATTAATTTAATCATCCACATTATTCAATCAATCAGCCTACCGAAGGCTATGGCAATCACAATCACACACATAAGACTGACGACTTCCGGAAGACTGTATGGACTCAGACAGCTGGAACTAACACCTGATACACGACATGGGGATTAAATATTATATCTCAACCTCTACCACCATGTGAGTCAGGGTGAAAGAATTAGGCCTTTTCCCGTAGGTCATCCTAATCCAATCTCCGTCGACTTCTCACAACTGATGATAGTGTCTACGTGACTTTGATCATCAGTGAAGTCCGGATATTCCATCAGGAAATCCCTAGTCCATACACACTACTATTATCACATACAAGCACAACACACCACAATCATTCAAACTTGTTCCACCTTAATATAACCCATTGGCCTTACTGCCAGGTACCTCATGAAATTATCCCTCTGGCCTTACCACCAAGTAACCCCTCAATTTCACATCATATAGCTCAACATATATCAATCTCATATAACACAAGTCATACATTCTTCAATTTCATAAAAGAAACTCAATCTGGGTGCAGGGGTTCTCGCTTGGGCGAGAACATATCTCGCCTGGCGAGACCAGGCCGTAACCAATTCTTTGCCACTGGAAGGGTCTCGCTTAAGCGAGACCAGGGCTCGCCTGGGCGAGAGTTGGACAGAGACCAACTCTTGCCACTGGAAGAATCTCGCCTAAGCGAGAACAGGGCTCGCTTGGGCGAGGGCTGACCAAAATTGGACAGCATCTTCCCTAAAACTTGGTCATTTTTCAACTTTGACCTGCTCAATTTACACAATTTATAGCAGACAGTTCATCACCAGCTAAAGGAATACAATCATACTCAGTTTGGGACATTGGTCATCCCATTCAACATTCATTCATCACATAGAACAATTCCTGCCAATTTCTACTCATTAACTACTCACATTCATCACAACAAGTTGAGATTCAATCAAATTCATGTCCAAATGAAATCCATCATACACATAACAGTATATTCCAATTCACTTCTACTCAAATCAAGTTTAATTCACAATTTATGAACTAAATGGTATTTCAACATAATGCATCAAGCTCACAAAAGAGAAACTCAATTTAACGCACAAAATGCCTTTCGCTTCACCTTATCTAGAAAAGGCACCTAAGCAGATTCAATCCCTCAATCAACTGGGAATTTCCCACTTTTCATTGAAGCTTTTAAAGAGACTAAATTTAAGACTTCCCCTTACCTGTTGCTCCTGCAGCTCCTCTATCGCCAAAAGTGCTCCTTTTTCCTCTAAGTGCTCACTTAGTACTCTAGGGGTACCTAAACGCAAAACGACGAGCATTAGCACTGTCCCAACACTTCACAGAGGAAGAGCAAGCCCAAAAACAGCGCCTGCGACATGAAATTGCGCGAAGAACGAAAATCCCCAAATTGGAACCCTAAAAAGGTGCGAATTTGAAAACTCACCTAATTGAAGATTCTGATCGGTGCAAAACGTTGCTCTCGTGACGCTCGTTGCGTAGGCGGTCTCCGCTCTTCAATCGGACAACAAACCGTCAAGAAATCGAAGGAAGAAAGGAAGAAGAGAAAAGAGCTCTAGAGAATGAGTGAAAGAGGAGAGATAGTGTTCTTTGAATAATGAAGAACAAAAGGAATTAAATACTTAAGGACGTGGGTCCCACTCCTTTGTTCCTCAATATTTTAATACTCTATCCCTTTCTCAGTCAATTATTTTCTAGGTTCTTACATTCTCCCCAACTACAAAATTTTCGTCCACGAAAATGAAACTCACCAAGCAAAAAGATGAGGGTAAACCTTTCTCATTTGCTCTTCCAACTCCCAAGTGGAATCACCAGTTTTAGTATCCCACAACACCTTGACCATACTGATGGTCTTTCTCCTGAGCTGCCTGAGCTGAACGTCTATGATCCTGATGGGAGTGGCCTCAAAAGACAAGTCCTCTCTGATCTGTACCTCATCAGACTCCAAAATGTGACTTGGATCAAATATGTACTTCCTCAACTGGGAGACATGAAAAACACTATGCAATCTGGACAGAGGGGGAGGTAGAGCTAGCTCATAAGCTACTGGTCCAATCCTCCTGAGAATCTGATATGGCCCAATAAACTTAGGAGTCAGCTTCCTTGGCTTCATGACTCTGCCTACTCCAGTCATAGGTGTCACCCTCAGAAACACATGCTCTCCTACCTCAAACTCTAAGGGTCTCCTCCTCTGATCTGCATATGACTTCTGACGACTCTGTGAAGTCTTCATCCTTGCCTGAATCATCTTCACCTTCTCAGTAGTCTGCTGAAGTAACTCAGGCCCCACCACTACCTTCTCTCCATCCTGAAACCAACACAAAGGAGTCCTACACTTCCTCCCATACAACGCCTCATAGGGTGCCATCCCAATGCTAGAGTGGAAACTATTATTATAAGTGAATTCAACCAAGGGTAAGATCTCATCCCAGCTACCAAGATGGTCTAGCACACAAGATCTCAACAGATCCTCCAAAGTCTGTATCGTCCTTTCGGACTGCCCATCTGTCTGAGGGTGATAGGCTGTACTCAATCTCAATCTGGTACCCAAGGCTGCTTGTAGAGTCTGCCAAAAACGAGAGGTGAACCGGGGATCTCTGTCTGACACTATACTGGAGGGGATGCCGTGCAGTCTTACTATCTCTCTGATGTACAACTGTGCTAGCCTGTCCATAGAAGTCCTCAAGTTCACAGGTAGGAAGTGTGCACTCTTAGTCAGTCTGTCCACAATCATCCATACTGAGTCGTGCCCTTTGACTGTCCGTGGTAGGTGGGTGATGAAATCCATAGCTATACTGTCCCACTTCCATTCTGGTACCTCTAACTGCTGAAGCATACCACCTGGCCTTTGGTGCTCTATCTTTGCCTTCTGACAAGTCAAACAGCTAGCCACATACATGGCTATCTCCCTCTTCATACCAGGCCACCAGAAGGATTTCTTCAGGTCCTGATACATCTTAGTCATGCCAGGATGCAGACTAAGCCTACTCTTGTGCCCTTCTTCTAGGACCAACTTCTTCACTGCTGCATCATCAGGTATACACACCCTGCCCTTGAATCTCAAGATCCCATCTGACCCCACTAGAAACTCCTGAGGCTGTCCCTCACTGAGACTGTCAACTATGCCCCTCAGGTGGGCATCAACTGCTTGCCTTTCCTTGACCACCTCAATAAAATCACTGGTGACTACCAGTTTACTGCAACTGATGTGGTCAGCAGAGAACTCTACACTGAGGTTAAGGTCTCTAAACTGCTCAATCAACTCATGTTCCCTTACCATCAGTGCAGACATGCCAATGGTCTTCCTACTCAAAGCATCTGCAACCACATTGGCCTTGCCTGGGTGGTACATCAACTGAAAGTCATAATCTTTCAGGAGCTCCATCCACCTTCTCTGCCTCATGTTCAGCTCCTTCTGATCAAAGAGGTATTTCAGACTCTTATGATCACTGAACACCTCAAACTTGGCCCCAAACAAGTAATGCCTCCAGATCTTCAAGGCAAACACCATAGCTGCCAATTCCAAATCATGGGTGGGATAGTTCTTCTCATGATTCTTCAATTGTCTAGAAGCATAAGCCACCACCTTATTGTTCTGCATCAAAACACAACCCAACCCCAAAAGAGATGCATCACAAAAGACTTCAAAAGTGTCCTCTGGGTTTGGGATAACCAGGATGGGAGAACTGGTCAACCTTTCCTTCAGCTCTAAGAAACTCTGCTCACACTTGTCTGTCCAGGCGAAAGGTTGATCCTTCCTGGTCAATCTGGTCAGAGGGGCTACTATCTTAGAAAAGCCCTCTATGAATCTCCTGTAGTAGCCCGCTAAACCCACAAAACTCCTTATTTCTGACACAGACTTAGGGCGCTCCCACTGAAGTACTGCCTCCACTTTGGAGGGATCCACAGAAATGCCCTCCGTTGATACAACATGCCCCAAGAACTTCACCTCACTCAGCCAAAACTCACATTTGGACAGTTTGGCATACAGCTGCTTCTCTCTCAGAATGCCCAAAACTGTCCTCAGGTGTTCTCCATGCTCCTCAACACTATGCGAGTAGATGAGGATGTCATCTATAAAGACTACCACAAACTTATCCAGAAAGGGTCTGAATATCCTATTCATGTAGTCCATGAAGATGGCTGGCGCATTAGTCACCCCAAATGGCATTACCACATACTCATAGTGGCCATATCTGGACCTGAAAGCTGTCTTCTGCACATCTTCAGCTTTCACCAAAATCTGATGATATCCGGACCTCAAATCTATCTTGGAGAACACTGTAGCCCCATGCAACTGATCCATCAAGTCATCTATCCTGGGCAATGGATACTTGTTCTTGATGGTCAACTTGTTCAGCTGCCGGTAGTCTATGCACAGTCTGGATCCTCCATCCTTCTTCTTCACCAGTAACACTGGTGCTCCCCCACGCCTGATACACTGCTTATCTAGAAGATCTTCTATCTGCTTCTTCAGTTCACTCAGCTCAGCTGGAGCCATCCTGTAAGGTGCCATAGAAATTGGTCCTGCTCCAGGTACTAGATCTATAGAAAACTCCACCTCTCTTTTAGGAGGTAAACCAGGCACTTCCTCTGGAAATACATCTGTAAAATCTTTAACCACCGGTATATCCACTCCCTGGTCCCTCTCCTCCTCCACATGGGTTAGGATCATAAAACACTGAGCTCCATCAACTATATCCTTCCATGCCTGCTGAGCTGAAACCAACTCTACATCCCCTGGGTCTGGGAAAAACAACTGCTTCAAGCCACAGTCTATCAAAACCCTATTGGTAGATAGCCAATCCATGCCTAGAATCACATCTAGGTCCTTCAAAGGTAAACAAATTAAGTTCACCTTTGACTTGCGTCCTTCAACAATCACCGAGCAGCCTATGCACACTCTAGAAGCAATCACCAAGTTAGATGTTGGTGTAGAAACACATAAATCTAACTGGAGATCCTGAACTGGTAGCCTCAGTTCCTCCACACATCTATTTGACACGAAGGAGTGTGTCGCCCCAGAGTCAAACAACACATGCAACACATGACCAGCTATAGAGCACGCACCTTGGACCAGACGGTCTGACTGAGAAGCTTCTGCACCCGTGATGGCAAACACTCTGCCCGCTGCTCTAGGTCTAACCCCACCATCAGGATGGGCTGGCTGCGGAGCTCTAATAGGAGCAGCTCCCCTCCTCTCACCACAGTGTTTGGCAAGGTGTCCTATCCTGCCACAAGTGAAACACCTCCTGTGGTCCTGACCGGACTGGCACTGGTGAGCTAGGTGTTGTCCTCCGCATCTGAAACATCTCATCCCCACAGGACGGGGCTGCACTGAACTACTACCCCTCAACTGCTGGGGGCGAGTGTAGGGCGTCCTCTGCTCAGCTCTAGCCCTGCCTACCACTGGCCCTCCCACCTGAGGCCTCACGGTCCTGACATTTCCGGCCACCAGTCTTTCTGCAGTCTTGGCTCTCTCCACCAAGACGGAAAAGTCCATGACATACATAGGTACCACAATCACCTTCAGCTCTTGCCTCAGGCCCTCCTCAAACTTGCTGCACAACCACTCCTCAGTGCAGCTCTGTGAGTAAAATCTGGACAGATGCTCAAAGCGAGCAGCATACTCATGCACTGTTAGGCTGCCCTGCTCTAACTTCAGAAACTCAGCCTCCTTTGCAAACTTGGCACTAGCTGGGAAGTACTTGCTGAGAAACTTTCTCCTGAAACCCTCCCAGCTAATCTCCTCATCTCTGGCAGCCATCAGTCTTTTCACCCCTTTCCACCAGAACTCTGCTTCTCCCTCCAGCATGTAGGCAGCAAAGCCTACCTTCTTCTCCTCTGGGCATTCTGTAACATCAAAAATCTTCTCTATATTCTCCATCCAGAGGTTAGCTTGATCTGGAGTGGAGTCTCCTGCAAACTTAGGAGGCCCATGCTTCAGAAAGTCTGCCAGTAAAGCCTGTACCTGTGGCTGACTGACCGAAGATGAGGCTGGTGGGTTTGCAGCTGCTGCTGCTGTGGCTGCCAAAGTAGCCTCTCTGGAAGCCTGCAACTCCTGCATAGCAGCCTGATGCTGCTGAGCCATGGCAGCTCCCTGCTGCTGCATGGTAGTAGCCATAAGCTCTATGGCTCTGAACATCTGGTTCATATCTGGCTGAGGGGGAGGAGACTGTCTGGGTGGCATTCTAACAATACAAGATGTAATCAAGAAGTCAAACACTTATCATAGAAACACATCAGAGTTCTAACACACAACTAGCATAATAAGCCCCAACCCTCTAGGTTATCCTGAGAATCTAACTGCTCTGATACCATAAATGTAACACCCCAAAAAAATACAAATAAACAAAGTAATTCACTAAATCATGCATCATCATTATCATAATAACATCTACTCAGATAAAGATCATACAAGCAAAAGATGAATATATGCATATACAGTCATCCTCAAAAAGTTGTACAAAGTTAAACACATGCCCCGACAAGCAGGCAGTCTCAGATTACAAAAGAAATAAAGCAGCTAAGGGGGTCTAGCTTTTCTCCAGCTTGGCCCCACTGCCTGAAGCCACGTCTCTCCTGTTATCTGCTCCCGTGTCAAAACACGATCATAGCAGGTACAAATTCAAACCATGAAAGAAAAGGGGTAAGCCAAAAATCAATATTTCCATAATTAAGTCTATACATGAACATTAATTTAATCATCCACACTATTCAATCAATCAGCCTACCGAAGGCTATGGCAATCACAATCACACACATAAGACTGACGACTTCCGGAAGACTGTATGGACTCAGACAGCTGGAACTAACACCTGATACACGACATGGGGATTAAATATTATATCTCAACCTCTACCACCATGTGAGTCAGGGTGAAAGAATTAGGCTTTTTCCCGTAGGTCATCCTAATCCAATCTCCGTCGACTTCTCACAACTGATGATAGTGTCTACGTGACTCTGATCATCAGTGAAGTCCGGATATTCCATCAGGAAATCCCTAGTCCATACACACTACTATTATCACATACAAGCACAACACACCACAATCATTCAAACTTGTTCCACCTCAATATAACCCATTGGCCTTACTGCCAGGTACCTCATGAAATTATCCCTCTGGCCTTACCACCAAGTAACCCCTCAAATATATTCATCACAACATATCATTCCTCAATTTCACATCATATAGCTCAACATATATCAATCTCATATAACACAAGTCATACATTCTTCAATTTCATAAAAGAAACTCAATCTGGGTGCAGGGGTTCTCGCTTGGGCGAGAACATATCTCGCCTGGCGAGACCAGGCCGTAACCAATTCTTTGCCACTGGAAGGGTCTCGCTTAAGCGAGACCAGGGCTCGCCTGGGCGAGAGTTGGACAGAGACCAACTCTTGCCACTGGAAGAATCTCGCCTAAGCGAGAACAGGGCTCGCTTGGGCGAGGGCTGACCAAAATTGGACAGCATCTTCCCTAAAACTTGGTCATTTTTCAACTTTGACCTGCTCAATTTACACAATTTATAGCAGACAGTTCATCACCAGCTAAAGCAATACAATCATACTCAGTTTGGGGCATTGGTCATCCCATTCAACATTCATTCATCACATAGAACAATTCCTGCCAATTTCTACTCATTAACTACTCACATTCATCACAACAAGTTGAGATTCAATCAAATTCATATCCAAATGAAATCCATCATACACATAACAGTATATTCCAATTCACTTCTACTCAAATCAAGTTTAATTCACAATTTATGAACTAAATGGTATTTCAACATAATGCATCAAGCTCACAAAAGAGAAACTCAATTTAACGCACAAAATGCATTTCGCTTCACCTTATCTAGAAAAGGCACCTAAGCAGATTCAATCCCTCAATCAACTGGGAATTTCCCACTTTTCATTGAAGCTTTTAAAGAGACTAAATTTAAGACTTCCCCTTACATGTTGCTCCTGCAGCTCCTCTATTGCCAAAAGTGCTCCTTTTTCCTCTAAGTGCTCACTTAGTACTCTAGGGGTACCTAAACGCAAAACGACGAGCATTAGCACTGTCCCAACACTTCACAGAGGAAGAGCAAGCCCAAAAACAGCGCCTGCGACATGAAATTGCGCGAAGAACGAAAATCCCCAAATTGGAACCCTAAAAAGGTGCGAATTTGAAAACTCACCTAATTGAAGATTCTGACGGTGCAAAATGTTGCTCTCGTGACGCTCGTCGCGTAGGCGGTCTCCGCTCTTCAATCGGACAACAAACCGTCAAGAAATCGGGAGAAAGGAAGAAGAGAAAAGAGCTCTAGAGAATGAGTGAAAGAGGAGAGATAGTGTTCTTTGAATAATGAAGAACAAAAGGAATTAAATACTTAAGGACGTGGGTCCCACTCCTTTGTTCCTCAATATTTTAATACTCTATCCCTTTCTCAGTCAATTATTTTCTAGGTTCTTACAAACATCGTTCTGATCAAGAAAGAAAATTACAAGTGGAGGATGAACGGAAACTAAAAGGACCTCAATAAAACATGCTCACAAGGATGCATACCTTTTGTTAAGTATTGATCGACTTGTCGATAACGTCGCAGGACACAAAATTTTGAGTTTGTTAAATGTCTACTCTAAATACAATCAAGTTTAGATGAATCCTCAAGACAAGGAAAAACATTATTCATCCTAAAAAGTGTCAACTATCTTTACAATGTCATGCCTTTTGACTTTACTTTCGCTTACCAAAGGTTGATGGATAAGATCTTCAAGAAGTTGATTAGTTGAAACACAAAGTATACATAAATGACATGATCATGAAGTCTAACTCATGTAAGCAACATGTCAATTATATGAAGAATATATGTCGTTTAATGAAAGTATAACATTTGGTTAAGCCCAAAAAAATGTTTCTTCAAGATCGAAGATAGAAAGTTTTAGAATTTATGTTAAGAGTGAGAAAAATGAAGATAAATACTAACAAATGTCAAGTATTGATAAAGATGTGTAATCCAAAAACCTAAAATAAATGTAATGATTTATTGGAAGATTTGCCTTTTTTTAACATTTTATGCTAAAACTTGTTGAGAAGATAGTTTATTGAAGAAATTGAAAAAATTTAAATTGGATTCTTTATCATAAGAAATCAAGCGTGTAAATTTAATTTAGTAGTATATTTATTATTTAATTTAAATAAAATAATTATATATATATATGTTACCTTTACTTTTTTTTATTGAATAATTTACTTTTCAACATTGTATTTTTATTTAGAGTTTATAGTTTATTCTCTATATATTAATTACGATATTTATAATTTGAGTGATTATAAAATAAGTTTTAATATATCATAAAAAGATATTTTATCACAAGAAAATAAAATATGTTTTATTTTTAGAATTATTAATTATAATATATTAAAGCCATACGTAATATAAAAAATTAATTATTTAATACAATTTAAAACTAGTATAAATCATTGATTTATTTTAAATCTCTACAAATATTTTCATATCGTATTTTAGTTTCTATAATTTTTTTTCACTTTTAAATTCTTGATATTTTGTTAATTTTTTTAGTTTCGAATATTAAACTATAATAAATTTAATGCAAAAATATAAATATTAATTAAAATAATTAGATTATTTTTAAGTACATAAGTCAATTAAGTAATTTATTTAATATTTTCATAAGATAATAACATGTTTTCTTTATTTTTAATATATTATGAATAATAAATTTTATATTATTTTTAAAATAATAATTAATTTTTATTTGTAAAATACTATTTTATAAAATTATTACACATAATTTTATTTTATCATTATATATTTATTATTTTATATATAAAGAATTATTAGTGGCAGAAAATATTAGTATATTATGAATAAAATTAGTTTTTTAATAGTTTTAAATTGTGTAAAGAAGAAAAAAGTATTTATATTACTTAAAATTTTAATATATTATAATTAATAATTCTAAAAATATAAAACACATTTTATTCTTTTTGTCTTCTAAAGATAAAATCTCAGTTTACTACATACATACTAGAAAATAAATAATTTTACAATCACTTAAAATTCTAATATCAAAATTAATACATAGAAAATATATTATAAATGTCTTACAAATTATAATTATTTTAATAAAAACAAAATGTTAACAGAAAGTTATTGTTTTAAAATACAAAATTATCTAAAATGTATTATTTAATTAAATTAAGATTTTAAAATAATTTAATTATCACAATTTCATATAATTTTGTACCTTATTTACATTAATTAATATTTATCACTTCTAACATTAAACTACTCATAGATGATGATACACTTTCAAAAGTGATTTTAACAAAATCATATTTACGATAAATAAA
This sequence comes from Lablab purpureus, assembly GCA_030347555.1. Lineage (NCBI taxonomy): Eukaryota > Viridiplantae > Streptophyta > Magnoliopsida > Fabales > Fabaceae > Lablab > Lablab purpureus. The sequence goes on along the minus strand of CM059261.1, from coordinate 13,084,341 downwards.
AATATATTTATAATTTATTTGTATTTTCTTAATAGGTTAACGTCTCTTACTTATTTTCAAAAATTATATTTTGTTTCCATACTAAAATATATATCTATTAAAAACATTTCTGACCATACATATGTGCATCTAAAAAGTTAGATTGAAAAAAAAAAATTATATATATACATATATAGATATATATAAATAGATATAAACATATATATATATATACATATACATACATATAGACATATACATATATATATATATATATATATAGACATATACATATATATATATATATATATGTGTGTGTTTTTGTTTTTTTCAAATAAGATAAAGTAGCATACTTCCTCCCCTGTCCACATTAAAAAGAAACAAACGTACACCAGGAATGAAAATAAAAGATCTTTGTATTTTGTTGTCTTCAACAATAACAAATTACAAAATGTGAAATCATGTAAGATTTGTGAAGAAGAATTACAGTAAGGAGTGATTGGGATCCTTGGCCATGTGTGAAAGCTCTAGGCTCTACCTGCCTTTATAAACTAGTAATGTCCACACAACAAATGAATCCACTCATCTCAGATCTCCATCCCACCCTATTACACCCAAAAACTACTCATTCCATTCCAATTCTTTGTATCAACACCCAATATGGTTTTCTTTTCCTTTCTTTTTACTTCCTTTATTTCCAGCCCCCCAATTAACGGATACGTGTAACAGTGATACCGGTATCTACACTCTGCCATCACAGTACCATGCCTTCTATATGCACATCAGATCTTTTTCGTCTTATGCTCAAACTCATGTGCCACCCTTTCACCAAGGGGTATTTCCAAGGAAAAAGTTCAGTATTTCATCTATCAAACAATGTGAGAGATGTTTACAGGTGGTGCTTCTGTCCGGCATAAACAATCAGGTAAGGGATTAGCATAGAAGGTTTCTTCTGACCGGAACCTTTCCATGCCCTTTGTCCCAGAAATTGGCCCTTTTCTCTTTCTGGGAGACCCAAGTCTGTACAAAACATGTAATGAATGATAAATAAAATAGAGGTTCACCCTGTGATTAGTATATTATTAAAACAAGTAATTTAGAAACAGATTCTTCAATAGGTTAAATGAGGAAGATAATACTGGCCAAACATAAAAAAAAAAAAAAAAACATTATTCTTGTCAAGCTGCTGTCAGTGTTTGGCTCGTACTCTACCTGTGAAACTTGATATCTAGTTTATAAAAATAGATATAGCCTAGGCTTAGCTTAGCTGGGTCGTATTCCATACAAAGCAAATTACGTAACCTGTTTTACCAATGATCTATGGAGAGGGGTCATGGCAATTAGATTTATCATTTCCGATTATAGAAGTGAAAGAACCATAAACACGTTATATATGAATATACATACTTCAGCATCCATAAAATTAATTAAAACACAAAATAAAGACTTTTCCTATCACATACCGTCTTCGGTGGAGATCAATAATCCTATTTGATAGTTTCTTCCCCTCGGTCATTATTCCCTGATCCAGTTTATCAAACAGGCGAACGAGGGCTTTCCTAAGTAAATGAGAGAGGACACATACAGAACAGCTTTGTAATGGATAATTTGGAAGAATCAGACAATTTCTAAAGATCAATAAATAGAAGTAGATCTGCAAAAGTACAGCCTTACTTGTCCGGAGATATTGTTCTTCCACGCCCAAGAAAACGACGATGACCCTCAACAGCCTTTGCCATGTTTCCGGAATAAGAAGGTATAAATACATCACTTTCAATAGATACAATATAGTCAAGAGCAGCCATTTGGGATGCATGATTAGAAAAAGGTTCAAGCTCTTCTATGGACGCCAATTTTTCCTGAGAATAATCACAGGTAGGTTAGGTTAATTAGAAGATATAAATGCTTCTCAGCAGGCTGCTATTGCACAGAAAAACAGGACTAAGATTTTCTATTAGGATATTTGAACACAACTATTAAAGTTAAAGATCTCATATAAACTAGTGATATAAGAATTTATAATTTATAAACGAAGTGCAGACTTCATCTTATAAGCCTGTTTTAAAAGGTTAAGTTAGATATAAATCTACTTATTAAGAACAACAACGTACACTATATTCCCTCTTATTGTCCTATCCAGATCAACCCTGGTGCTTTTTAGCATTGTATTTGTAGAATACTATAGAAAAACACTATACAAATTAAATTAAACTTTTTGCCTAAAGCTCAGTGTCTACTGTTGATATAATTTGTCCCCCTATAAAATAGAAACCTTTAATTGAAATTATGACAGCATTTATGTAATTAATAGAGACATCAGCAGATGAGCTTAACCAAACATTATTTGTAATGTAAGTAACCATGCAGTGTCCTATCCTACTTATGATGTAACACTCCAAAAGTCCCCATGCATTTAAACAATGTGGGAAGGGACGATCTTCTCTTTATTGTAGGTTTCCATGTCAAAACCTTTTGACACTGCTTTCAAACTAAGGGTAAGGGATTATTAGGAGAACGTAACATTATATAACCTTCCCTGGATAAATCAATATTTAGGTTTAATAGGTTTTTTTGTCCTAGTTTTTTGGATCATTTTGCAATGTTTTTTCCTAATTATTTTTTTTCTCAATCAAGTCTCAATTTTGATTAAAAACAATCAATATGGTCATTTATGTTAAATTGATGTTGACGGTGTTAGAAAAGTAGAAACATGTCATATGCAATGACAGGTGGTATATCTAGTGGGAGACACGTATTCTGTCTTTTCTCTCTCTTACCTTATCTATCTTCTCTCCTCCTTCATCTTCTTCCTCTCCTCTCCTCTCTCTCCCCTTTTCTTCACCCTCCCATTCCCTCCTCTCTCTCCCATTCTTCTTCACCCTCCCATTCCCACCTCTCCCTCTCCTACCTGACCATGTATCCGTCCCATAGTTCTGGTTTATCGTGCTTCCCCTTGCTCTTCTTCTACGATTCTTCCTTCTCCACGCCATTATCATTCTCTTTGAGATTCTTCATCGCTGCTACCTCTCTGGTTATCTCTCTGCAGTTGCTTCCATTAGGTTTTCGGGTTTGTGGGGGATGTTGTGTTGTTTCCTCCAAAATGTGGAAGTGGCTTTGGGCCTCCTATTTTTAGCCCATTTTATTTAAAAATCTGTGTAACTTCAATAGGATTTTCTGAATGAAGTTTCTAAAACGGAAAAAAAAAGTGGGAGTACAAATGTTCTAATGCATGGTCACAAATGTTTAGTTAGGTGCAGGGATGAAGGAGTATATGGTGTACTTGATGTCTTCGAGGAGGAGGGCGTCGTTGGAGGTGATGGCACTGGAGGAATAGTATATCAGTGCAAAGGGTGAAAGATAATGAATTGAAGAAAGAGAAAAAAAACTAAAAACAAAAAGAAGAAGAGAAAGTTTACAAAGGAAAATATGACACGTGGCTAGCATCTGTCAGGTGTTAATATGTGCTGCCACGACATCAGTCTCTTAACACCGTTAACACCAGTTTAACAGAAGGGACTACATTGATTGTTTTTAATAAAAGTTGGGACTTAATTGAAAAAAAATAATCGTTGTAAAACGTTACAAATTCTCACAAAATATTGGGACCAAAATGCCTATTAAACTATCAATTTATTAGTATACATGGTCAACCTAAGTTACAAGTTGATCTTGATTAGATTATATGGTAGATACAGATAATACTAATGTTTGACCAAACTATTCACTAAAAATGATTGAAAAAAGGAGGTTATAAACCGGCAACAATATATTGAAACACAGTATTGAAATTCCTTACCTTGCTCATCAACAATGGATATCGGGAACGCAATTCAGACATGTGGGACTCGCCCCCATATATCTCTCCAGCAGCAATATATATCGGAGTTGTTGATGGGTATCCAAGGGCAGTAAGAAAAATTCCAACTTCCTTTGGAGTTAAGGGACAAAGCCCTTTGGACCTCTGTTCTATTGGATCAATCTCCTTTATTTTCCAATAGGAAATGTTCTCTCTACATGTTTTGCATGTGACAATTTCCAAACATTACATATGAGAGAAAACATAAGATCCGATTAAGCAAGTTGAAGTGTCATAGTTCCATACCTGATCATCCGTAGCTCTTCAGCTTCAGCAAGAGATAAATCATGGGTGCACCCACTAAATGCAAGCATATCCTTTTCATAACGCAAATGCAGTGCAATGTAAGGACCAAATGACCTCATCCTCTCCACCAACAACTGTAAGGACATAAAAAAAATCCTAGAGTTCAGATCTGGAGATTAAAAACAAAGAAACCAACAAGAGTTCGGATCTCTATACTTTTCCCAGTTGTTCAATGTGAGGAGAGAACCGAAGTGCTTCATAACAAGCTCGGCAACGAAGCTTCTGAATGTCTGGAGGTAGATTATTGTTTGCTAATCGTGAATCAGATTTGGAAGCTCGAATAACCTTAGGGCGATATAAATAATTAGATGATTGCACAATATAATAGAAATAAGGCAAATAAACAGAAATTCAAAAATGTATAAAACAATAAACTTCCAACACACATACTTGGTAATCTTCCCACAAGCTAGCAATCTCATTCTCGTAGTAATCCATGCCAGACCAGCTTATGAATTGCTTGACCACTTTGGTTTCATTAACCAGTTCGTTGGGGAGTTTCTTAATGATTTTTACATCATTAGCTAGAGAATTCATAAAATGCTCTTCATCAAAAACATCAGAGAAATTGCTGAAAGAAAGTTATAAAATTCAATTAAGTGAAATCCAATACTGAGCGAGAAGGCATAAAAGAAAAATAATTGTAAATAGCAGAATTGAAAATACCTAGTATCTTGCCAAAATGATCTTTTATCGAGTTCTGGAATTACAAGAGTGGCATTTATGATACGAGCCACTGCTACCATATCACATATCTGCAGCAAAGGGAACCAATCTTGAGCTACGAAACAACAATGGAACAGAGCATTCAAAATTAACAAATTCAACATTCCATGGTCCTCATTCATTGCCATCAATGAGCAAAGCAATCAACTAAGCAAGGAAAAATTTCAACACCAAATAACTTAGCATTAATACTAATATTACGAATATGGGAGAAACTTAGAGTGAGAAACAGAGGTCAGACCCCAGAACGCATTTGGTTGAGCCCACCATTTGTATGTACTAAAAGATATCCTCGCGACTCTGCAGGAGCTGAATAAACACTTATTATTTTATGTACCGATACAGTTCATTATTACAACCTGATAGGAAGGTTTAAGTTCCTTACTGGTGTAATTAGGTGTGGGCTTTGTACAGGGCAAAAACCCACGATTTGATGGAGGCTTCCACAACTTCTGGTAATCTAAGTACCCTCTGGTACCATTCCACTGTCAATTCAAAAGGAGTGAAAACATCAATGATACGTAACTGCTTTGCATAATTTAAATATATCTTCCTATATACATGATAGTCACCAACGTCTCTAGACATATGCTAAAACTAAATCAAACAAGTTTAAAGTCACATAATTACACGTCATTTGTGATGCATAAACATTAACAATGAGCAGAACCAACAGAAACAAAATGATAATAGCCACCTGGCTGGTGGGTATCAGAGAGGAAATAAATAAAGGGAAAACATGAACATACACCTTAATTCTCTTCTATTTCTTTCTCCACTCCTTTTCTTCCTATCTTTGTCAATATTTTCAATCACATCTATCATTTTCTTTCCCTTCTTTTTCTTTTTCTTTTTCTCTTTCTATCTCCCATTCCTTACTATCCCCCTTCTATGCCGTACACCCCAAATGGGGTGCACTTTTTATCATATCTTATAAATAAATGAATAAAATGTATGTTTGATATGAAGCTATTGTACATGATTCTGTTTTTTTATCACATTTTCTCAGCTTTCAAACACATGAGACAACCAAACAAGTCACTTGACAGTGTTGACACGAAGTCCTAACCTTGGGAGTAGAAAGTGGAGCTTTGGACAAATGAGGTGGTGCGAGCTCCCGCGTCCAGCTCTGCCGATCCTGAGCCTGTCAAAGTTTGAAAAACAATGACATATTAACTAATAAATCACTAACATGAGTAAGAAGGTATCAATCGACATCACCATAAACAAAAATTCCCGAAATAAAATCTCATTCACAAAAAAAGCATAGAAAAGCATAAACCAAAGAGCTATTTTCAGATTGGTTACTCTTAATGGAAGTCTTCAAGTCAACAAAGTACTGAAAGAAAAATAATAGCAACAGAAAAACCCTAAAACAATCCTAAATTATACCCATAAATTAACAATTGTTTACTCCGTATAATAATAACCATTGAAAAGGGTCAAGAACTCCCTAAACAAAATCAAAGTAGCTGGCATAGCCGTATAGAAATATGACCCTAAACATTATTTTTTTTTTTAATTTAACAAGGGAAATGAATAACAACAGAGAAACCAAAATGAAAAAAGAAAAGGCGGAAACAAACCGTGGAGATCTTGTCGTTGAACCTGTGATCCTTAGAGGAAGGAACAATGTGTATGCGCACAGAGAAGAGAGCCACAAACGCTATGGAGCATATAGCTACAATGAGCAACTTTCTCAGCAGCACCAACGGAATCCACTTGCGCCTCTGCATTCCACTCCTCTCTCCCTATTGGGTCACGGACTTAACCCAAAGATAAAGCCCTTATCGAATAAAAAGAACAATGAAGTAGAAGAGTGTGTGCACTCAATTGGGTAAAGTAGAGAAGAAAACATGAAATTGAGATTGAGAAGAAGTATTGTGTGTGTGAATCTGGGGGAGTGAAAGTTGTTGGGGGTGAGAGAGACAGTGAAGAAGAGTGTGATGGTGTATTGAAATGGAAGAGTGTGACAACAATAGCGGATGGTGTGTTTGGTTTGGTTTTGTTTCTGGTTTTTGGCTTTTCTCAAGGTTCTACAGTGACAGTCTGTGGTCTTTTTCTTTGGGATTATGAGATTCGGAGTGTTCTTTGTTAATATTAAGGACAGAATTTAGTAACCTTATTTTGCGTCACTTTTTATTATTAAATTAAATGTTTATTTACTTCTTCATTACTTTAAGGTTTACTTTAATTACCTGTTTATTCATGCAAGAGATTAAAATAATACTATTATTTTAGGGACAACAATTAAAAATTAATTTGCGTTCAAACTTAAAAGAATCTTTTAACTACGAGAAATAAAAAGGTTACAGTCACAAAAATAAAGTCGCAATTAAACTTAAATTAAAATAAATAATTTATCACCGTAAATCTCATAATTAATGGTTAACTATCAATAAATGGTATTAAAAAGTCAACTTCAATTAATTAAGCGAATTTTTGTTATAAAATAATATTAAAAACGTTAAAACAAGGTTTGAAATAAATTAGAGCATTTTAGATGGGAGATGATTTATGAATTGATTAAAATTGTTGGGAACAACTTTTCAAACAATTTTGTCTCACATTTGTAGTTGTTTAAAAGCTTTTCGTTAAAACAATTGTGATTATTTAACAATAATATATTACTATAAAATTCTTATTTTACATTTTTTAAGTAAGAATTCTTTACATTGAAGATGTTCTAAATAATTAAATTAAAATTAAAATTAAAACTTTATTATGATAACACTCATAAATAGTTACTAATTAATTAATAGTATTAACAATATTAAAAGTCAACTTCGATTAATCATACGAAATTTTAATGCAATTATAAAAATAATATTAAAAATTAACTGATGTTCTAAGTATTGCTCTCTCAACTAAACTGTTTCAAACCCTTAAATATTATGTTCACGTTTTAAACATGACTAAATATTTTTTCTCTAATTTTCATACTCATTTTCATTCTGTTTTTCTTACTACATAATTTCATTCTTGTATCAAATTTTAACTAATATCTCCTATTTCATATCGTTATTCAATATTTGTAATCATTTTACTACAAATTTTACTGCCTTAGTCATTATAAAAAAAATTACAATCATTAATTATAAATTTATTTGATTAATTTATAAACTAACATGATTGATTAAAAATATTTAATAAAATATTAGAGCAACTTATCTTAAAATTTATAATTTATAAACTACAAACAAATTTGAATAATTTTTTATAAAGTATTAAATTAATATGATTAATATAAAAATATTTTATAAATGTTAAAATAGCTTATTTTAAGAATTTTTTATTTGTAAATTACATATTATTTTAACTAGATTTTATTTTATAGTGTAATTAATTTTCTTCTATTATTATTTCTTATGTTTTCACATATTTTAATATTATTTTATTTTATTTATTATTATCTATTTTCGAATTCAAAAAAATAATTAGATATTATATATTTTTAGTATTTATTAATTATTTTTTAATTTTAATGTAGTTTAAATTTAAAAAATTAATATTATTCATCAAAATAACTAAGTTTCATTATTTAATATTATGTGAAAATTACATATGATAAAATAAGGGTTAAATATATTTTTAATCCTTAAATTATTTGTCAAAATTGTTTCGTTCCTGAGACAAACTTTGGACTTATTTCGTCCTTATGTTTTATAAACTCGTGTAAATGATAATTGATAATATGTCAGAATTCTTTTTTATATCTTTATTTTCATTCTTCATCGTTTTCTGCTTCACTATCATCCGTCTCTTCAGCTTTTTTTACTTTTTTGTCTTTCATTTTTTTCTCATTTTCTTCTTCAATCTTTTTATTTGTTATTAAAGATTATTTATAAAGTATAAGGACGAAATAGATCTTATTTCAAAAATAAAACACAATTTTGACAAATAATTCAAGAACTAAAAACCTATTTAACTTTAAAATTAACAAAAATAAAACTTGATACAAGGAGAGTTTAATTAATATATAGAAATGCTTAAAATTTTAGAAATAAATAAAAATTAACTTTTATTAATATTCATTGAATCGACTCATTTAAATAAATTTTATTAATACAAGAATTAAAAAAAAGTCTAAATTTAAATTAAAACTTTATTATAGTAACTCTCATAAATAATAATTACTAATTAAAATTTTATTATACTATTTAGTAATAATTTTTTTATTTTTTAATAAAATTTTAAAAAATTAAATATAATTTATTGATTAACAAATAAAAATATAGAAAACAATTAATTCATACAAATCACATATTGCTAAAGTCTCGTAAAGAGTAATTATTTAATTATTTTAATATTTTTAAAAATAATAATATAATTCATATAATTAATATAATATTAAACTTTATAATCGATTAATAAAATAAAACTAAAATTTTTCTCCTACACAAGTAAAAGATTAATTGAGCTTGAGAGTATTGCTTACTCTCTCCTACTTACTCTCTAAATGTAAAATAATAATTTTTTAATATTTAAAATATTTATTTATTAGTCATTTAAATTGGTTCAAAACTCTTAAAAATCATGTTCACGTTTTTAAACATGACTTTTACTCTATTTTCTCACTCAAATTGCATATCATTCTTGAGTCACACTTTAACTAAAATCTGCTATTTAATAACAAATTTCATATTGTTATTCTAAAATTATAATCATTTCATTACAAATATTATTATGATAGTCACTGTAAACATTTTTAAACAAATTTACTATGTTTCACAATGATAATAAATTTATTATTCGTTTATTTAACTAATTTATAAATTATTTTATTGACATAAGAAATATTTGGTAAAATGTCTTATTTTATGAGCTTTTAATTTATAGGTTACAAACAATTTCGGTTAAATTTTAATTTATAACTAATTTAATTTTTTATATCATTACCTTTATATTTTAATATATTTTTATATTATCTTTAATTTATTTTATTTATTTTTATATTTTCTACATATATATAATTAATTATTACACTATTTTTAATATTTTTAATTATTTTTATTTTTTATGTAGTTCAAATTAAAGAAATAAAACTGAAAATTAAAATAACTAATGCTTTATTATATAATATTATATGAAAATTAAATATAATAAAAAAGGAAAAAAAAAACTTAACACTGAGAAGAAAAAAATTAAATTTTAAAACAATGAAAATTTAATTTAACTAATACTTATTAAATCAATTCATTCAAATAAATTATTTGTTCTTCCTAGTACGTTGCACTACCTAATCCTTTCACCTACGAATGGTCCAAACAAACTAATATTTTTAATATTTTACAAATAGAAAAAAAAAACTCACTATTGATGATCAATATTAATCAAAAAAGAACTTATAATGCACTTTCCTCATACAGGACGAAGGTTTGGTAAACCATAGGTATAAAAATTATCAGTACTATGTCTAGTTGTATTAAAAAAGTTAAAATGCAGTTTAATGAACTTTGAAATTATTACATTAGGAACTGATAAATTAAAAACATTAAGAATTTTTTAATGGGTTTTATTAGCGATGATAATGTTGATGACTTGCGTGTTTCGATAATTTGGTATGTTAAAATAGATGACACTGTTAATTTGTAGGTTAGAAAACTTGATTTGCTCTACATAATTACTAGTTTTTACGTACATGAGACGGTCTAATGAATAAATATATTTAAAAAATATATAATTTTTTTATAATTTTAAATTTAAATATTTACATGAATAAGAATTTAGTATAAATATAATAATTAAAAAAAACTTAAACACTAATGATTTTTTTTTAATACGAGTAATAAGGATACATAATATAAAAACAATATTAGAATGTATTATAAAATAAAAATTAAATTTATATTTTTAAGTATATGATATTAAGGAAAGAACAAGTAAAAATAGTAAATCAAATTCAACAGGCAAAATACTACATTATAATATAAAATTAAAAAAAATAATACAAGTTGTAGGTTGAAACAAGTTCGCCCATATTTTGACTCCTGAAGTATATAAGTTATATAGAATAAATTCATAGGAACTAACAAGTTCAAATGTCTATTCCATAAAAAACTTTTGAAAATTTATGAATCACATTATCATTCTTAACTTTTAATACTTTATAATAAATAGATGAGAGGAAGTATTAGTATTTTCATGATAGATAGGTTATAGTAAAATATTGTATTTAAATTTTATCATTATTATTTAATTTTTTTAATTAAATCTTAATAAAGTTTATTAGCTTTGGGAATGTTTTATAATTAATGTTTAATTATAGATTTGTAATTCATTGTATTAAAAGATCTTCAATTTAAGTATTTGAAGTTGCATGGATGATTAAATTAATTTTTTAAAATATTTAGTCATTTAATGAGTTTTTTTTAAAAGGCATTTTTAGAGAGAAGTAAGAGAAAAATATTTTAGAAAGATGGTAACTTTTGTGAAATAAAATTTGAATAACTGATCTTTTCTATTTATAAGTTTTTTAACTTAAATAATAAAATATTTATATTTCATTCTAGTTAAGGATATGTTAGAAAGATGGTAGCTTGCATTCTCCCTAATAGGAAAAAAATTTCCATCCTCGAAAATTGACTTATTAAAGATAAGGATATGTTTCTCTCATGCTTTCTTCCAACTCTCATGTGGAATCACTAGACTTAGCATCCCACAACACCTTCACCATAATGATGGTCTTATCTCTAAGCTGTTTCATCTTATAGTCTTCAATCTTGACTGGTCTAGGTTCAAAAGATAAGTCATCTTTGACTTTTACATTTTCCAACTCCAACACATGGTTAGGATCATAAATGTATCTCCTCAACTGAGATACATGAAACACATTGTGGAGGGTTTGCCAACCGGGGTGGTAAGGCAATCTCATAAGCTACTGGATCAATCCTTATGAGAATTTGATATGGTCCAATGAACTTGGGAGATAGCTTCCTATATTTGATAGCCCTTCCAACACCCTTGGTAGGTGTCACTCTAAAAATGACGTGGTCCCTAATTGCAAACTCCAAAGGTTTTCTCCTCTTATCTGTATAAGATTTTTGTCTACTTTGAGAAGTCCTCATCCTTTTCTGGATTTGTCGAACTTTCTTAGTGGTCTATTAAAGCAATTCTGGTCTCACCATCACATATTCTCCATCTTGATACCAGCATAGGGGAGTTCTACACTTCCTCCCATAGAAAGCCTCATAAGGTGTCATTCTAATGATAGCATGAAAACTATTATTGTAAGTGAAATCTACTAAAGGTAGCATCTCATCCCAACGTCCCAAATGATCCAAAACACATGTCCTCAACAGATCTAAAAATTGGATCATTCTCTAAGACTAACCATCTGTTTGAGGATGATAAGTAGAACTCATTCTCAACCTGGTCCCCAAAGCATCCAGTAGGGTTTTCCAAAACCTAGATGTAAACCTCGAATCCCTATCTGACACAATGCTAGAAGGCACTCCATGTAGTCTTATCACTTCTCTAATATACAATTGTGCCAACTATACCATAGATATCTTCAAACTCATTGGCAGGAAATGTGCACTCTTCATCAGTCGATCAACAATCACCCAAATTGCATCATGACCCACTACTGATCATGGTAAATGGGTAACAAAGTCCATAGAAATGTTATCCCACTTCCACTAAGGGACATCTAATTGTTACAACATTCCTCCAGGTCTATGGTGTTCCACCTTAGCTTTGTGACAAGTTAAACAAGTAGAAACGTATTGAGCTACCTCTTTCTTCATGCCAGGCTATCAAAAGGACTCTTTCATGTCCTGGTACATCTTAGTCATGCCTGGATACAAACTAAGACGACTCTTATGGCCCTCGTCAAGGATTATCCTCTTCAACTTTTTATCTGTGGGTATACAAACTCTACCCCTGAATCTTAACACATCATCCACTCCTATCAAAACATCCTTAGCCTAATTTGTACCTATCAACGCAATAGTATGTCTCATACTAGGATCTACCACTGATTTTCCCTAACACCCCCAAGGAAATCATTAGTTACAATTAGCTTGCTACAACTAATGTGATCAGAATGCAACTCTACTCCCAAGTTTAGATCTCTAAATTGTTCAATCAACTCTAACTCCTTTATCTTCATAGCTAACACTTGAATTGTCTTCATGCTCAAAGCATCTGCTATCATATTAACCTTTCTCAGTTGATACATCAAATAAAAATCATAATCTTTGAGAAACTTCATCCATCTCCTCTGCCTCATATTCAACTCCCTTTGATCAAACAAAAATACTTGAGACTTTTATGATCACTAAACACTTGAAATTGTGCACCATACAGATAGTGCCTCCAAATCTTCAAGGCAAACACCACAGCTGCAAACTCCAAGTCATGGGTAAGGTAATTTTTCTCATAAACCTTTAGTTGTCTTGAAGCATATGCAATTGCCTTCTTCTCTTGCATCAAAACACAACCTAACCTGTGGTGTAATGCATCATAGTAAACCTTAAAAGTTTTTGTCGTGTCAGGAATCACCAAGACTGTTGAATTGGTCAATCTTTACTTCAATTCCAGAAAACTTTGTTCACATCTATCTGTCTAAGCAAAAAGTTGATCCTTGCAAGTTAGTTGTGTCAATGGTGCTACTAAATTAAATGATATCATATTCATGAGAATGAGTATTTACATTCTCTAAAATATCATCTTTCTCAATGAAACAATAACTATCATTTTATAATAGTTTATCTAGTTGAATTCAATAAGCTTTTATTTTCAAGCCCTAAACTCTATTTTTTCTTCTTCAAAACTTTGTTAAAACTTTAATAATAACTTATATAATAAATACTTACATTAAATAAGTTGGATAAATTTTAGAATAATAACTTAACAATCACTTAAAAGTTGTTTGTGGTTAATTAAAATTGTAGAAAAATATTGTATTAAATTTAGAGGCATTCACAACTTGATTTCACTCTTTTTTATTTAAAAATTTATTTCAACTAAACACAAAAAAAATATTTAATTTTGATTTAATATAAATTTGAACCAAATTAAATTAATATTTTACTATCCAATATGAATCGGTTTTTATTTTCATTAAATTATATTTTTACAAAAAAATTACAATATTTTGAAAAATATTAAACATTTTATAATAAAAAATAGATATATGTTGTCAACTTTTTATGTAATTATCCTCATACTCGTTATTTTAATTTCCCTAAAATTCATAAATTACATAATTCCATTGTTACAATAATTTGATAATAAACTTAAATATATTGTAAGTATAGTATAATACCATATATTTTTTAGTTGATAAGTAATTCTAAATATATAATATTATTTTTAATATAAAAATTATGGGTTCAATTATTAATTTTCAATTTAAAATCTGAACAAAAATATTCTGTTTAGTAAAAAAAACTTAACAAAATAATAATAATATATTATAATCAATTTATAAATTTTTTAGATTGATTTTTATTTATTTTTTATTGATTCTTTTTCCTAGAAATAAAATTAATGAAGCATGTAAAAATATAAAGTGTGAATTTAATGTAGTCGTAATATTTTACTACATGGTTTGGTGAACAGTAACATGGTTGGTTGGTTTGGAGGGGTCAAAGATTTGAGGATTGGGTAGATACGAGACAGTCCAATGGGTGCAGATTTCTCTGGATAACGCATATCTATCACACTCCACATAACTTCAAAGCTTCCAGTTTTATGATTTTGCATCTCTCTCTATAGAGGCACCAAACAAGGTAGTTGTGGTTGCAGCGATGGGTGTCTCCTTCCTCTCAACTTGCCCTTCTCTGCTTCCACTCGTTGCTAATGATACACCACCCTCCACCAGATACCAACCTCGTTCAGTAAGTTTGCTCTTTGCTCTACCAGTGTCGTCTCTCAACACACAATGCACTTGCAATTGTTGGTTTCCCAAGTTCATGGGTGCTGTTAAGTAGCATTGTTCATGAATTATGAGAAATGGGTTTGAAATTTTGCATTGAGATGACAAAGAAAAGCTCAATTATTTTTAACTTCAACTGTTGTAAGTAAGTTATAACTGTTGTTTATGTTCAATGTGTTCTTAGGTTTCCATTTGTTGTAATAAAACCATAAGCGATGTTGCCGGTGAAGAACCGTTCCATTGGAGAAGGAGAGACGTTCTTAAATGCGTTGGGGCAACCGTTGGCTTGGTAAGAACCATTTTACTGCAAGCTTCTGGGAAATTCAAGTGTTCACAATATTTCTTTTTTCAATTTTTTTCTTTTACTTTTCAAAGAGCTAGCATTTCCATATGATGAATATGCTTAACTCAGAAATAGAATCATTATTTGACAATGGCGCAAGTGGGAAACTGTTTAGTGCACGTTCTTAAAATGTAATGCAGTCTTACTTATGTTAGAGATGAAATCAATTTAGTAAATACAAGTGGGTGCAAACCTCATCTTTTAAACTAATTTTGTGAGATTGAGTAAGTCCACTTCATAATAACTTGAATTCACTGGTATACTTGTTCTGAAATAACAATAATTATTCATTTGAAGATGTTCTCTCGGTCTTTTCTTTTTCCATATTTGAAGATCTGTCAAGTTTTCTTTGGTTGATGATGATGGGCTTTAAGATTACAGCGACAACATTACGTAAAATGTCTCGGGGTTGGACAAACTGTCTTTATTTAATTTGCCCCAACATCTACTGCTTCCAATGGCTTAAAAGATAAATAAACAACATTACAAAAAAATTCATACCTATTGTGTTCATGGAAGATTGAAGAAAAAAGGGGTGGTGGGACAGTTACTACTTTAACAAAAAATTAACTATAAAGGTAATACTGGTAACAATAAGACAGCTTTAGCTTATGTAGCGAACGAGACTCTTCATAACAAATCAATAAGATTCAGATATCAATTAGGTAGCTCCTATAAGATGTTTAACAGAGAGCTAAGCACCAATGATAAAGGTAGCTCATCTTTGCAATGAGATACCTGATGTCAGAAAAAAAATTGACAAACAACAAACAAGAACAACCAATCAAACCAAGAGAAATGGAAGAAGGTGCATACACAAGGATTTTTATACAAGTTCAATCACTAAAATAGAGGCTACATCTAGTCCCCACCAAGTATGAGGTTTTTCCACTATCTCGTAATAACATTAGTTGTCTTTGAATCATCTCGCGTTAGCAATTATTTGTGCCATAACTCTTTCCCTTGAGCCTTGAGTTCACTCTCAAATCATTCTCCTTAGCCCCAACTGATATGTAATAGAATAGAAAACAAATTCAAAAGTGCTAGCAGGTTACTCTCTTGAGAAACCTAGAGTGCTCATTCTAGTGCTTCTCCAATCCAATTTCAGATACTCTCTAAAACAATGTCATTCAGTAACCAAAGGTGTTCAATGTTTGTGATACATAGACCAACAAATCAAATATTAGCCGAAAAAATAAAATCTAAAAGATAAGATGAAATCCCAACATCTAAAACAATCCCTACATAATAGTTAAGTAGATAATAACCCAACCTACACCAGACATGACTATACAAGAGATTAAGAAAGATTGAACTCTCTTTTAGTGTGAAGATCAAGTCTTCAAAGAAACTTTAATGTGCGAAAAAATCTTGTCTGGTTAGTTTTTTATCCTGATCAAGAAGCTGAACAAGGACATTCTTCTTGTGGCTGTACAAGGACAAACTGGCAAATAAAAGCCTGTTCTTTGATGAGATCTTCCAAAAGATAGCTTATTGATCTGGCTGCCTCGCATTTTTTTGTGCAATATTTGAACATTACAAGGTCTTTGGGAAGTGTTTGAGACATTTCACAAGGCTCTATATACTCATTCAGATTAAGACTTTGCATCAACAAAAAAGGCTCATCAGATAGGGCATAGCCTTTTCAAGTGTCTTATATAACGTGTTTTTGGACAAAAAAATGCAGTAACTCATCACAGTACAGAATCATTAACTCTTGAGTAGATTTACATCTTAGCCATTCTCCTTTGCATTTTTGTTATGTAATGTAATCTTCTATAGATAGTTCCAGTAACTGCCTTTGAAAAGATCCATGTTTCATTTCATTCATTATGAAACAAAAACTGATGTAGCTTCAGTTCTCTTTAAGGATTTGAAGCTCAGGATTGTACTAGCTTATATTGAACAAATGAACATCTCTTCTTCCCATAGCTTCCTGCATTCATCTTCTATTATTAAAGATAATTTTGCTTGATCTTGTACAACTAGGTCTCAGGACAAAGACCAAGTGAAATTATCTAAAGCCATCGAGTGTTATGTGTGTGTTTCTTTGGTTCCAAGTTTTATGCTTGCTATCATCATAAAGTAGTTCAAGTAGGAAGGCTAACACGTTGCACCGTTAGATTTGCCTCGTGATTAATCCAAGTTTTCTACAGTCAAAATTCAATGGTGCTTCATATTTTTTTCCTCATTTTGGCTTTGTTTACATATAGCATCATTCATCTGAGTACCTAATGAAAATGCAACACTAGTTATGCACATATATAGAGCTTACTGGAGTACACTAATATATGTTCTTAGTGTATAAGATTGATGTGATGATGAGTTTTGGTCAGTTGTATCTGTTTTTAGGAAATGATTGGAAGCTCCGGATCACTTGTTGGAATGGCTAATGCAGCTGACTTGATACAGCGGAGACAGCGTTCTGAATTTCAGTGTAAGATCCTTTTGAGGTGTTCATATGAATATTAGTCTTGTCTAATTCAACTGATCTCTCTTAGCTGAGTTCTTTCTATTCTTACAGCTCAAGTTAAGGGAACACTTTTTAAGGCCATAAAGGTATAATATGCTGACTACATTTAATTGTAAAAATTTGCCTGTTTGTAGACTATACATTTATCAAACTCCTAAGGTGCATTTATTTATTCCCAGAAATTTGACATATGACTGCTTTTCAGGGAAATCCTGATATAATTCCATCCCTACTGAAGCTGGCTCTAAATGATGCTTTGACTTATGATAAGGTGATTAAAACACACAAGTCTATATGTATGCACCATAGTTGTTTTCTATCATTTAAAATGAGTATTGATTGGCGTATGCTTAAGTTTGTAGGCAACAAAATCAGGTGGTCCAAATGGCTCTATACGGTTCAGGTACTTCTTTTTGGGTTTGACATTCATGAAACTGTGCCCTGTAACCAATAGATTTTCTGTTCTCATTTTAGGCTTTTATTTTGTTTCCTGTTTTCTGGAGTTTCTATGGGAAAAAGTGAAAACAGAAAATGAAAATAAAAACAATAATGAAAAGTTATCTTTACTGTTTTCTATACAAACTTCTGAAAAATGCAAATACAGAAATTTCTCAAACCAAACTACCCCTGAACAAGGATGTTAACAAATAACCGTAGGTGGATTCTTTAATTCTTTTTATAGAACGGTTTGTTCATCAAATAACGTGCACTGAGCTGGTTGTTATTGTCTTATTACTGCATCTATTACTCCTTTTTTTTTAGGTTTCTCTCTGTCTCTCGTCTTAGGTGACTTTTTTTTTTTTAATTTTGAAAGCTGTGCTTTCTTATTTATTAGTATTGTATCTTAAATGTCTCATTTCACTAGCAATTTTTGGTTTCCTTAATTTGTATGCATAAGAAATTTTTACTTAATTCTACTTACTGATAATCATAATCTTTTCTCCTCTTTATTTTTCTAATTCTGCATGAAGCTCAGAAATAAGTAGACCAGAAAATACAGGGCTTTCAGCTACCTTAAATTTATTAGAGGAAGCAAAAAAGGAAATAGACTCATATTCCAAAGGTGGACCCATTTCCTATTCAGATCTTATCAACTACGCAGGTTATACTCTTTATCATCACCTTAACAATACTTGTTTCACATGTATATTTTGTGTCTGTTAAATTATATGACCATTTTATTTAAGGTTATCTGTGATTCTGGTGGTAGAAACTTCGGAGATATCTCTAATTCCGCTGACTTCATTGACTTTATTATTTACAGCACAAAGTGCTGTGAAGGCTACATTTTTAGCTGCTGCCATTCGCAAATGTGGTGGAAATGAGGAGAAAGGGAATATCCTGTACAATGCATACGGATCAAATGGGCAGGTTTGCATATTCTCTACTTATAAACCAATTATAATATCCTTAACAGTATAGGTGACAATCCGCAGGTGTAGATTTGTTCAATGATATACTTATTGACAAATGCGTGCAATTTTTATTGTGGAACAGTGGGGTTTGTTTGATAGGCAATTTGGTAGAGCTGATGCTCAAGACCCGGATCCAGAGGGGAGAGTTCCAATATGGGAGAAGGCAAGTGTGCAGGAAATGAAAGACAAGTTTTCTGCCGTCGGATTTGGTCCTCGCCAGGTAATTCACACATATTTTATTGCTTCTTTCTGCTAACAGAAATATAGAAAGACATACAATCAAAGATGCAAGTGCAAGAGGAGATCTTAGTTTCTATGTCGCTAGTGCAAATGATTGAACACTAACAAGTTTGCTACTCTCCTTTAGCCATTGTCAATGCCTTCAGCTTGCACCAGCTAGTCTTTTTCAAAATTTTGTCTAGTTATCCTTGCAAGTCAGAACTTCTTGCTTGTTCCCATCTTTTATTGAACACTTCTTAGATCCGTTATGTTTTTACAACACTGCAGCAGACTTTGGAATGTCAAAATGCAGACCAGAGGGTAAAAATAAATTGAGAAAATAATCATGGAAAACCATAAATCCTATGATGCTCCCCATACCAAAAAGTTGAAGTTGACATTAATAATTAACTTCCTTTTGTGTGTGACCAGTTGGCTGTTTTGTCTGCGTTCTTGGGTCCTGATCAGAATGCAACAGAAACTTTATTGGCGAGTGATCCTGATGTTGCTCCATGGGTTCAGAAATATCAAAGGAGCCGTGAAACGGTCTCTCAGACAGATTATGAGGTGAGTCCATCTATGAATAGCTCTATCCATGAGCAATGAAGTTCTTGAAGCTCTTTGTTTGGTTTGTAAAACGCTTGTTTTCTTTGGTTTCTGTACTTTTTCTTTTCAGGTTGATTTGATAACGACTTTCACAAAACTTAGTACCTTGGGCCAACAAATCAACTACGAGGCATATACGTATGCACCCCCAAAGATCGACATTACCAAACTCAAATTGTGAAACATATAATATTACCATGTAATCTTTTCCCCCAGGACAAACCTTGAACTTCAAGTTTTGACTTGTTTTTATTCTCTTGTTACTGGGGAACTTTGAGCTTCCATCTAAATTATTCATGCACATGCAGTGAGAGAATTGTTTAAGAATCGATCAAATCGTTCCGAACCACCAAATGGATTAGAAAAACCAAAAATTGAAAGGAGACAAAAATTATTAACAAAAAAATGAAATTATATATATATATATATAGTATAATAATAATTTATTTAATCCATTAAATAATGTAAAATTAATAAGTAAAAAAAATAAATTTTAAATTAAATTAAATTTAATAAAAAGTATTAAATTTTGGATTAAATTATACTTGGTAATAATATATTAAATCACAAAGTAACGAATTTTAAGTTAAATTAAATTTGGTAATACAAATTGTGGATAATTTATGGAATTGGTAAGTAAAAACTATTTAATTCAAAAAGTTTGACAAGTTAAATATAAAAAAAATTTTATTAAAAATTTACTAAAAAATATAAATTTATATTTATGGAAATTGTAGATTATAAAGGTAGTAGTCAGATTATCATTTAGATATTTCATTCTATAACTAAATAGTCTAATCTTAAATTAAACTATGAAAAGAATGTTTGAATTTATTTTTATTTATAATTAGAAAGTACATTGTTATTTTTTATGTTTTAAAGTTCTTTAAAGAAACTTATCAAAATTTATGACTAATATAGAATGATTATTTCTATAGGAAAAAAATAACCTACATTAACGGCCTGATTTATAGTTTAAATTTAATAATTTAATCTCACCCAATCAGTAATAATTAAAAATGTATAAAAATGTTAAAAAAGGTATTATAATTTTATATACTAAATAAAATACTATTTTATAATTATTGGTGAAGTCAATCAATATTTCCTAATAAATTCCAAAAATAAATTTAAACCAAATGTTATAATTAATATAGGGTCTAAATTTTATTAATGATTATAAACTCCCATTTGGAATAGAAAACTAACTGGCAAATATGTTTGTTTTCTTTTACAAATGACATTTTTACTCTTAACTTTTATTTTTTTAAGAAATATGAAAATGACAATAGCATTTTCAGTGACACGTGAACCGGTATTTTTATCAATGAATACAAGTCTTGTAATATTTTACCAATTTCCTATTTTTGCATGTTCTTTTTACGCATGTAAATTACTTCAATAGAATACAGTACTACTATATTAATTTATTAGTTAAATTGACCGGTCTAGTTTAATATTAAAAATGCAACTTTAAGAACATAAATAGGAGGAAGAAAGTTGAATGAAGAGAATAAAAGAAAATATCATTTCTTACATATAGGTGAAAGACTAAAGAGAAATAAAAAATGTAAAAGAAATTAAAAAATTTATCCATCTAATTCGCTTTATGTAGTGCAAAACCTCATTTTTCTTATTTTATTAGGTTAAATATACTGTACATCACCAGCTCATTTTCTTTCTTTTTAATAAAGAATTCAATTAAATACACGGAAAACACTCTCAATTGTTTTCTCCGTTTTCATATCTTTTCTCTCAATTAAAACTCTTTTTCTCAAATAATTGTTACAATTTAGACAAGAACGACAAGTAACGTTTGGGGACGAGATGATTTATAGAAGACTAAAGAACTGATAATCCAGTTAAAATTTTAACATTAATCTCTGGACATTTTCTCCAGAAGCTCTTCCTGAAAATAGTATAACTCAAGCTTAGTTCAAACAGGCATCCAAAATTTCTTATTAATTCCCCAAATGTGTGGGAGTTTATGTCTAACAATTTCAAATAGAATACTGCAAAACGAATTGAGCAGCCATTTCAAATATGCACCACCTACAGCGGGCCAGGGAATGTTCCGTTCTCCCTTTGCTCATTCCATCTGTCAATCTGATGCATACGCAAAGTAGTGAAATCAGGCTGTTAGCAAATATCCTCAATTTCAAGATTAGTGGTAGCAGGAAAAAAGAAACTAATAAACATTTTTTGTGAATGTCTAAGTAAGACATTAGTAAAAAAAAAGAAATCAAAATTATGTGTATTTGACCTGGTGGCAACTGCTATTGAAAATGAAAATACTAAGTATTACCCGCATGATAACTTCGAACTCCGAGGCCAAGTAACTCTTTTTTATCCTAAATGTCAAACGTGGCGTATGTTTGTTTCACTGATTAAAAGTAGATTCATCAGAATGTGGCATTTCCATGTTTGTTATAAGTTTTTAAAGGTATTCCTGGGTATTATAGATTCATAGGGAAGTTGTAACTTCCACATTTATCATGTTTTTTCTACATTTCTATTCCCATGAGTAGGGTTGGAAAAAAACATGTCCATGGGAATATCAGAAGTTGTTGTCTTCTACGAATGTAGCTTCCATTTTTATTTTAATTATTTTAGATTTTAAAAACTATTCGTGAGAATAGTCAAACGTAACCAAATATTTCTAGGAATATAATACTCATTTAAACAAACACTCCCTTGAGGTTAGCCCTCGTACATCTAGGAAGAAGATGAAAATAAATTTACGTAATATTACTTGGCTGCATTATTTCCTACATTAATCTTTCTCCAGAACTGTTTAAAACTTCCACAACAATAAAAACTAAGCATTTTACTACTAAGTGAGGTCAACTACATGGATCAAATGATGACATGATCTTTCTCCCACTATCTTTAGCTATAGGGCTATCTTCCATGTGATTACTCCTCTTATTAGAGCCAATATAGGTCTTCGCAAAATGCCTAAACCACCTAAGTCAAGATTCTAATATATTATCTACACTAGACTCTTCAACACATTCATTCTCTGTCCTATCTTGTCAAGGATTTCCACTCATCCGATGCACACTCATCTCTGATACATTGAATTTATTCTCTTGTTAACGTTTTACAAGTCAATCAAGTGTGGCATTTCTATTCAAGTAGGCGCTAAATATGGTAAACAACCAAAAATTATTATAATCATTTAAAAAATGAAGATCTTCACATGAAGGACATTATCAGGCAACTGAAGCATGGTTTATCTGAGAAGGAACATTGTACATCTCAAAGTTCTCATAATGAATACAAATGATTAAGAAGCCGCAAGAGTTAAAGGGATGAAGGAACAAGAACTTATCAAAGATGGTATAGACATGAGATGAGCTGACAGAAATTAATTTAACATCTAGAAATTAAAACTGAGGGGCCAAAGTATCATGCATCTATCAATATACAGGAACATTAACCACTACTTAAGAACTCCCTCTAATCTCTTTATTCACAAAAGCAAGGAAGTCCTCCTCTCCATAAAGCATCCTTGCATATTTAATAACTAAAGTTGTTATTTTAGTCATTTTTCATAGATATTGAATGTCTGCACATCTTTCAATACTTCTTTTCTATTTAGCACTGAGTCATGCATCTAGAGAAGTGCATATAAAACAAAAGGAATGCTAAATTGTAGAATGCCAGAAGAAATTTCTTTATAAAAAATTATATTACAAGTAAAAAATGTAACTCCATTTCCATGCAAAAGAATATAATAAGACTATAAACAGATGGAAATTTTATGTTAGCAAAAGGAAATGTAAGGAAATAAATGTCATTGGAAAAAAAGACCTAGCACATAGCAGATAATCAACAACGTTCAATGGTAAAATACATACCCATTCACCAGGGCAAAGTGAACGATAATACTTAGCAAACTTGTCACATTCTGAAGCACCTTCACCCTTTGCAGCTACACAACTGCACAAGAGTTTGATATATTAAAATAAAGTAATAGAGTTTGAGAAATGTGAACAATGAGCTTTGTAGAAATAAAAGCCAACCATATATAACTCACCGGTGATATTCAATGTATCGGGTAAAGCAATGCCTGGTTTGATTTGTAGTTGGAAAACGGAAGTCTGCTGGAGCAGTTTCAAGCTGGAAAATAATAGCACAAATATGAACATATTCAAGGAAGGAGTGTGGATCTTGCTTATTATGCACTCGAGTACCAATTCAATAAAAGTGATTCAAATAAATGTTACCTTGATTTCAGGGGTCTCTTCAGCTGCATCTTCATTGGCAGAGTTAACTTCAACATTTTCGCTACTTTGCTCTTCAGTGCTTTCTTCAGCAGGAGGTGTGACTTCACTACTTTCCTGAGCAACGACAGGGGCAACAGGAGTCGTTTCTTCCACAATCTTCTCAACAACAGCTTCCACAGAAGCATCCTCCTTTGGGTTTTCAACTTCTTTGACTTCAACAGATTTGTCAACTACAGCTGTTTTCTCCTGCTTGTCACTCACATGATATTGCTGCAAGTCGAGGAAACAAAAAACCAACCTTCAGGGTTTAAAAAGAATGCAGATTCGAGGCATTAAACAATGTAAATTGAGCACATGAAATTGAGGCAAAAGATCATCACCCACTAACGAGAAAGTTAGAAGCTAGCAACTCATCTTACCTCAGCAATTCTACGGAGGTTCCAATGTTCATGACATGGAATTCACATAAACGATTTATCTCACAACAAATAATGCTGGTAATTTCATTATTTAGTCATATACTAAAGGAGTAAGCATAGATACATACATACAAATTGCAAAACCCCTAATGTCATATTGTCTCTTGTGTTCAATTGCTTTTGTCATTATCATTATATAAGCCAAACAAAATAAAAGGCAAATCGTACTAAAATGGAATGCAAGATGCGAACTTAGTTGATTCAAAATCCCAATTGCGGCATATAAAACTCATTCCAACTTGTCGACGAAATCTAAACCAAAAGCTTAATCTTGATATATCCTAGAACAATACATTTTGTTACCATGAGATATATTGAAAGCTGCGGGACATTTGATAGGCATGAAATTTGGAATGGCTGTACTTGACAATATAAATCATTTGAAAAAATAAACGTATTCGTTGGTAGCAGATCTATTACCAGATCAATTTGGTACTTGTGTTTGGGCTTCTTTTTTTATTAACAAAAATTCTGAGTAGAATTAATTTTGAGAGAATCGAAATCTACTCTTTTCACCTGACAAAACTGATTCAGTATGTAGACACCCATGAACATATCTATAATAACAGTCCAATAGTGATTTTACATTGTCATCCAAACAAAAATAAATCCTTCTAAACTCATTTTAACAATTCCCAAACATAAATCTATATTTTAAACCTCAATTCTTCTAACTTAACATCAATTCTACCAAAACCTAAAACACTAGACCCAAGAACAACGTTATTCGGCCAACATAGAGACTTAACTCGGTGCCCACGATATAGATCAGGCTTACAATTTTCAGTAGATACAACAGTTAGAAAATGTAATAGATAAAGTTAAGCTAAATTTTTAATAACATACACTGGAAAGCACTTTAAAAATACTATTCTGCCAAAGAGAAAAACGCAGCTGAAACATAATCCAGATTTCGTTCAAGGTACTCCAGATTGTGAGATAACAAAATCAAGGTCTGATTTGTAATTTCCGATCGATAATAAGATTAGATGAACACGAATGAAAAGGAAGATTCTGGAAGCGGAATTGAAAGGGGGAAAGAGATTGAAGAGAGATGATGAAGGAAGAATACCTCGGCGAGAGATTGAGATTTGTCGGCAACAGTTTCCGCCATTGATGGTCACGAGGCGGCTACAACACAAGAGAGGATTCGAGTGTTGTAGGTCAAAACTCCGAAAGCTTAAAACTGTTTTTTGAGTTCGTGTTCGTGATCGTGTCCCTATTATCTTTGTTTAAGGTTTTTTGTTTACAATATTCGGAAGAGTCAGGAAAAAAAAAACTATTAGATTTTAAAAAAAAATCAGTTAAATGGTAGAAAAGGTTTCTATCCAATCAATTATAAATACCTTTAAAAGTATTTTAATAATAATTTCTGATTTAGTAATATAATTGTTTATATGTCAAATGACAAAGATAAACAAAAAAAACTTTGTCTAAATTATTACATGTGATTATATTCTTTATATTTGAAATTGTAAAAATGTTATGCTAAATACGTGGACATTAGTTTTTTTAGAAAAGTTTCCTCATAATTCACGTTTTTTTTAAATTATTACACCAAAAATATTATATTTATATAAAAAGTGCTTGTGGGTTATTCTGTGTCGCTTGATAAACTATAATTTATTTTGGTTCTTACGAAAAAAAACTTTATTACGGCGTTTGTTTGGTTTCGAAACAAAATGTTATTTAAACCAAATATAAATATAATGAAGTTGGATTTGCATAGGTTAAAGTGTAATATCATTTTCTAACCAAAATAAATCAACGTCTTATGATTAAATTTATTGGTTTCTTTAACTATATAATCTACCAAACTACATCCAACCTAATAATGAATGATTATATACAATATTGGATTTATTCATGATAACAGTGGGTTTATTGAACGAAATTTACTATTTTTCTGCAAGTAGAATTTCATTTTCATTCATATAGATATATATGATATAAAATTTTTGTTTTATTATATTTATCGATAATATATATATATATATATATTATTTCAAATATTCATTAAATAATTAAAAAATAAAAAATATAATGAAATTATTAAGGAATTAATATTAAAAAATATACAAGTTTTTTCAATATCAAACATAAATAAAAATTATAATTATTTAGATACCAAATTAAATAATAAAATAATAATTAAATAAAAATCATATAACTATCAAAAAATATCAAATATATATCTGAAAAATAAGTTAATATTATTACCTAAAGCAACTGTTAAAAAAATGAATAGATATTAACTTTTTTAAAGAGGAAATTCACATAGAAAATTAATTCATCTACTTAGTTTTAATATATTATCTTGAATCAATTAATTAAGGGTTAAATATATTTTTAAATTAATTTTTCATATACTTTGGTCTTTTTACATTTTTAAACTTGTGAATTCAGTAAAAAACAATGACAATAAATGGATATTCTGTAACACCCCAAAAATACAAATAAACAAAGTAATTCACTAAATCATGCATCATCATTATAATAATAACATCTACTCAGATAAAGATCATACAAGCAAAAGATGAATATATGCATATACAGTCATCCTTAAAAAGTTGTACAAAGTTAAACACATGCCCCGACAAGCAGGCAGTCTCAGATTACAAAAGAAATAAAGCAGCTAAGGGGGTCTAGCTTTTCTCTAGCTTTTCTCTAGCTTGGCCCCATCGCTCGAAGCCACGTCTCTCTCGTCATCCGCTCCCGTGTCAAAACACGATCATAAGCGAGTACACATTCAAACCATGAAAGAAAAGGGGTAAGCCAAAAATCAATATTTCCATAATTAAGTCTATACATGAACATTAATTTAATCATCCACACTATTCAATCAATCAGCCTACCGAAGGCTATGGCAATCACAATCACACACATAAGATCGACGACTTCCGAAGACTCAGTATGGACTCGACATACTGGAACTAACACCGATACACGACATGGGGATTAAATATTATATCTCAACCTCTACCACCATGTGAGTCAGGGTGAAAGAATTAGGCCTTTTCCCGTAGGTCATCCTAATCCAATCTCCGTCGACTTCTCACAACTGATGACAGTGTCTACGTGACTTTCATCATCAGTGAAGTCCGGATATTCCATCGTGAAATCCCTAGTCCATACACACTACTATTATCACATACAAGCACAACACACCACAATCATTCAAACTTGTTCCACCTCAATATAACCCATTGGCCTTACCGCTGTGTACCTCATGAAATTATCCCTCCGGCCTTACCGCCAAGTAACCCCTCAAATATCTTCATCACAACATATCATTCCTCAATTTCACATCATATAGCTCAACATATATCAATCTCATATAACACAAGTCATACATTCTTCAATTTCATAAAAGAAACTCAATCTGGGTGCAGGGGTTCTCACTTGGGCGAGGGCTGACCAAAATTGGACAAAGATCTCCCTAAAACTTGGTCATTTTCCAACTTTGACCTCGCTCAATTTACACGATTTATAGCGATAGCTTCATCACCGCCTAAAGCAATACAATCATACTCAGTTTGGGGCATAGGTCATCCCATTCAACATTCATTCATCACATAGAACAATTCCTGCCAATTTCTACTCATTAACTACTCACATTCATCACAACAAGTTGAGATTCAATCAAATTCATATCCAAATGAAATCCATCATACACATAACAAGTATATTCCAATTCACTTCTACTCAAATCAAGTTTAATTCAACAATTTATGAACTAAATGGTATTTCAACATAATGCATCAAGCTCACAAAAGAGAAACTCAATTTAACGCACAAAATGCCTTTCGCTTCACCTTAGCTAGAAAAGGCACTTAAGCAGCATTCAATCCTCAATCAACCGGGAATTTCCCACTTTTCATTGAAGCTTTTAAAGAGACTAAATTTAAGACTTCCCCTTACCGCTTGCTCCTGCAGTTCCTCTATCACCAAAAGTGCTCCTTTTTCCTCTAAGTGCTCACTTAGTACTCTAGGGGTACCTAAACGCAAAACGACGAGCATTAGCACTCGTCCCAACACTTCACAGAGGAAGAGCAAGCCCAAAACAGCGCCTGCGACATGAAATTGCGCGAAGAACGAAAATCCCCAAATTGGAACCCTAAAAGGTGCGAATTTGAAAACTCACCTAATCGAAGATTCTCGATCGTGCAAAACGTTGCTCTCGTGACGCTCGTCGCAGTAGGCGGTCTCCGCTCTTCAATCGGACAACAAACCGTCAAGAAATCGAAGTGAGAAAGGAAGAAGAGAAAAGAGCTCTAGAGAATGAGTGAAAGAGGAGAGATAGTGTTCTTTGAATAATGAAGAACAAAAGGACTTAAATACTTAAGGACGTGGGTCCCACTCTTTTGTTCCTCAATATTTTAATACTCTATCCCTTTCTCACCAATTATTTTCTAGGTTCTTACATTCTCCCTAACTACAAAATTTTCGTCCACGAAAATGAAACTCATCAAGCAAAAAGATGCGGGTAAACTTTCCTCATCTCGCTCCTCCAACTCCCAAGTGGAATCACCAGCTTTAGTATCCCACAACACTTTGACCATACCGATGGTCTTTCTCCCGAGTTGCCCGAGCTGAACGTCTATGATCCCGATGGGATGGGTTTCAAAAGACAAGTCCTCTCTGATCTGTACCTCATCAGACTCCAAAATGTGACTGGGATCAAATATGTACTTCCTCAATCGGGAGACATGAAAAACACTATGCAATCCGGACAGAGGGGAGGTAGAGCTAACTCATAAGCTACCGGTCCAATCCTCCCGAGAATCTGATATGGCCCAATAAACTTAGGAGTCGCCTTCCTTGGTTTCATGACTCGCCTACTCCAGCCATAGGTGTCACCCTCGTAAACACATGTTCTCCTACCTCAAACTCTAAGGGTCTCCTCCTCTTATCTGCATATGACTTCTGACGACTTTGTGAAGTCTTCATCCTTGCCTCGAATCATCTTCACCTTCTCGTAGTCCGTCGAAGTAACTCAGCCCCACCACTACCTTCTCTCCATCCCGAAACCAACACAAGGGAGTCCTACACTTCCTCCCATACAACGCCTCATAGGGTGCCATCCCAATGCTAGAGTGGAAACTATTATTATAAGTGAATTCAACCAAGGGTAAGATCTCATCCCAGCTACCAAGATGGTCTAGCACACAAGATCTCAACAGATCCTCCAAAGTCTGTATCGTCCTTTCGGACTGCCCATCTGTCTGAGGGTGATAGGCTGTACTCAATCTCAATCTGGTACCCAAGGCTGCTTGTAGAGTCTGCCAAAAACGAGAGGTGAACCGGGGATCTCTGTCTGATACTATACTGGAGGGGATGCCGTGCAGCCTTACTATCTCTCCGATGTACAATCGTGCTAGCCTCGTCCATAGAAGTCCTCAAGTTCACGGTAGGAAGTGTGCACTCTTAGTCGGCCTCGTCCACAATCATCCATACTCGAGTCGTGCCCTTTGATCTGTCCGTGGTAGGTGGGTGATGAAATCCATAGCTATACTGTCCCACTTCCATTCTGGTACCTCTAACTGCTGAAGCATACCACCTGGCCTTTGGTGCTCTATCTTTGCCTTCTGACAAGTCAAACAGCTAGCCACATACATGGCTATCTCCTCTTCATACCAGGCCACCGGAAGGATTTCTTCGAGTCTCGATACATCTTAGTCATGCCAGGATGCGGACTAAGCCTACTCTTGTGCCCTTCTTCTAGGACCAACTTCTTCATCGTTGCATCATCGGTATACACACCCGCCCTCGAATCTCAAGATCCCATCCGACCCCACTAGAAACTCCCGAGGTTGTCCCTCACCGAGATCGTCAACTATGCCCCTCAGTGGGCATCAACCGCTTGCCTTTCCTTAACCACCTCAATAAAATCACTGGTGACTACCGGTTCATCGCAATCGATGTGGTCAGCAGAGAACTCTACACCGAGATTAAGGTCTCTAAACCGCTCAATCAACTCATGTTCCCTTACCATCGATGCGGACATGCCAATGGTCTTCCTACTCAAAGCATCCGCAACCACATTGGCCTTGCCTCGGGTGGTACATCAACCGAAAGTCATAATCTTTCGGGAGCTCCATCCACCTTCTCCGCCTCATGTTCAGCTCTTTCTCGATCAAAGAGGTATTTCGGACTCTTATGATCACTCGAACACCTCAAACTTGGCCCCAAACAAGTAATGCCTCCGGATCTTCAAGGCAAACACCACACTGCCAATTCCAAATCATGGGTGGGATAGTTCTTCTCATGATTCTTCAATTGTCTAGAAGCATAAGCCACCACCTTATTGTTCTGCATCAAAACACAACCCAACCCCAAAAGAGATGCATCACAAAAGACTTCAAAAGTGTCCTCAGGGTTTGGGATAACCAGGATGGGAGAACTGGTCAACCTTTCCTTCAACTCTAAGAAACTCTGCTCACACTTGTCTGTCCAGGCGAAAGGTTGATCCTTCCTGGTCAGTCTGGTCAGAGGGGCTACTATCTTAGAAAAGCCCTCTATGAATCTCCTGTAGTAGCCCGCTAAACCCACAAAACTCCTTATTTCCGACACGGACTTAGGGCGCTCCCATCGAAGTCATCGCCTCCACTTTGGAGGGATCCACGAAATGCCCTCTGCCGATACAACATGCCCCAAGAACTTCACCTCACTCAGCCAAAACTCACATTTGGAAAGTTTGGCATACAACTGCTTCTCTCTCAGAATGCCCAAAACTGTCCTCAGGTGTTCTCCATGTTCCTCAACACTATGCGAGTAGATGAGGATGTCATCTATAAAGACTACCACAAACTTATCCAAAAAGGGTCTGAATATCCTATTCATGTAGTCCATGAAGATGGCTGGCGCATTAGTCACCCCAAAAGGCATTACCACATACTCATAGTGGCCATATCTGGACCTGAAAGCTGTCTTCTGCACATCTTCAGTTTTCACCAAAATCTGATGGTATCCGGACCTCAAATCTATCTTGGAGAACACTGTAGCCCCATGCAACTGATCCATCAAGTCATCTATCCTGGGCAATGGATACTTGTTCTTGATGGTCAACTTGTTCAGTTGTCGGTAGTCTATGCACAGTCTGGATCCTCCATCCTTCTTCTTCACCAGTAACACTGGTGCTCCCCACGGTGATACACTAGGCCTGATGAACCGCTTATCTAGAATATCTTCTATCTGCTTCTTCAGTTCACTCAGCTCAGCTGGAGCCATCCTGTAAGGTGCCATAGAAACTGGTCCTGCTCCAGGTACTAGATTTATAGAAAACTCCACCTCTCTTTTAGGAGGTAAACCAGGCACTTCCTCTGGAAATACATCTGTAAAATCTTTAACCACCGGTATATCCACTCCATGGTCCCTCTCCTCCTCCACATGGGTTAGGATCATAAAACACTGAGCTCCATCAACTATATCCTTCCATGCCTGCTGAGCTGAAACCAACTCTACATCCCACGGGTGCAGGAAAACCAAGCTGCTTCAAGCCACGGTCTATCAAAACCCTATTGGTAGATAGCCAATCCATGCCTAGAATCACATCTAGGTCCTTCAAAGGTAAACAAATTAAGTTCACCTTTGACTTGCGTCCTTCAACAATCACCGAGCAGCCTATGCACACTCTAGAAGCAATCACCAAGTTAGATGTTGGTGTAGAAACACATAAATCTAATTGGAGATCCTGAGCTCAGTAACTTCGGTTCCTCCACACATCTATTTGACACGAAGGAGTGTGTCGCCCGAGTCAAACAACACATGCAACACATGACCAGCTATAGAGCACGCACCTTGGATCAAACGGTCTGACTGAGAAGTTTCTGCACCCGTGATGGCAAACACTCTGCCCGCTGCTCTAGGTCTAATCCCACCATCAGGATGGGCTGGCTGCGGAGCTCTAATAGGAGCATCTCCCCTCCTCTCACCACAGTGTTTGGCAAGGTGTCCTATCCTGCCACAAGTGAAACACCTCCTGTGGTCCTGACCGGACTGGCACTGGTGAGCTAGGTGCTGTCCTCCGCATCTCGAAACATCTCATCCCCACATGACGGGCTGCACTCGAACTACTACCCTCAACTCGCTGGGGCGAGTGTAGGGCGTCCTCTGCTCGGCTCTAGCCACGCCTACCACTTGGTCCTCCCACTTGAGGCCTCACGATCCCGACATTTCCGGCCACCGGTCTTTCTACGGTCTTAGCTCTCTCCACCAAGACGGAAAAGTCTGTTACATACATAGGTACCACAATCACCTTCAGCTCTTGCCTCAGGCCCTCCTCAAACTTGCTTGCACAACCACTCCTCGGTGCGGCTCTGTGAGTAAAATCGGACAAATGCTCAAAGCGAGCGAGCATACTCATGCACTTGTTAGGCTGCCTGCTCTAACTTCGAAACTCGGCCTCCTTTGCAAACTTGGCACTAGTCGGGAAGTACTTGCTGAGAAACTTTCTCCCGAAACCCTCCCGGCTAATCTCCTCATCTCTCGCGACCATCGGTCTTTTCACCCCTTTCCACCGAACTCTGCTTCTCCTCCA
This sequence comes from Lablab purpureus, assembly GCA_030347555.1. Classification (NCBI taxonomy): domain Eukaryota; kingdom Viridiplantae; phylum Streptophyta; class Magnoliopsida; order Fabales; family Fabaceae; genus Lablab; species Lablab purpureus. The sequence goes on along the minus strand of CM059261.1, from coordinate 13,051,285 downwards.
GGCATGTAGGCGACAAAGCCTACCTTCTTCTCCTCTGGGCATTCTGTAACATCAAAAATCTTCTCTATATTCTCCACCCAGAGGTTAGCTTGATCTGGAGTGGAGTCTCCTGCAAACTTAGGAGGCCCATGCTTCGAGAAAGTCCGCCGATAAAGCCTGTACTCGTGGTCGATCGACCAGAAGATGAGGTCTGGTGGGTTTGCAATCTGCTGCTGCAGTGGCTGCCAAAGTAGCCTCTCTGGAAGCCCGCAACTCCTGCATAGCGACTGATGCTTCTTGAGCCATGGCGACTCCCTGTTCTTTGCATGGTAGTAGCCATAAGCTTTATGGCTCTGAACATCTGATTCATATCTGGCTGAGGGGGAGGAGACTGTCTGGGTGGCATTCTAACAATACAAGATGTAATCAAGAAGTCAAACACTTATCATAGAAACACATCAGAGTTCTAACACACAACTAGCATAACAAGCCTCAACCCTTTAGGTTATCCTGAGAATCTAACTGCTCTGATACCATAAATGTAACACCCCAAAAATACAAATAAACAAAGTAATTCACTAAATCATGCATCATCATTATAATAATAACATCTACTCAGATAAAGATCATACAAGCAAAAGATGAATATATGCATATACAGTCATCCTTAAAAAGTTGTACAAAGTTAAACACATGCCCAGACAAGCGGGCGGTCTCGGATTACAAAAGAAATAAAGCGACTAAGGGGTCTAGCTTTTCTCTAGCTTTTCTCTAGCTTGGCCCCATTGCTCGAAGCCACGTCTCTCCCGTCATCCGCTCCCGTGTCAAAACACGATCATAGCGGTACACATTCAAACCATGAAAGAAAAGGGGTAAGCCAAAAATCAATATTTCCATAATTAAGTCTATACATGAACATTAATTTAATCATCCACACTATTCAATCAATCGACCTACCGAAGGCTATGGCAATCACAATCACACACATAAGGCCGACGACTTCAGGAAGGCTGTATGGACTCAGACAATTGGAACTAACACCGATACACGACATGGGGATTAAATATTATATCTCAACCTCTACCACCATGTGAGTCGGGGTGAAAGAATTAGGCCTTTTCAGTAGGTCATCCTAATCCAATCTCAGTCGACTTCTCACAACTGATGACAGTGTCTACGTGACTCTGATCATCAGTGAAGTCTGGATATTCCATCAGGAAATCCCTAGTCCATACACACTACTATTATCACATACAAGCACAACACACCACAATCATTCAAACTTGTTCCACCTCAATATAACCCATTGGCCTTACTTCCGGGTACCTCATGAAATTATCCCTCCGGCCTTACCGCCAAGTAACCCCTCAAATATCTTCATCACAACATATCATTCCTCAATTTCACATCATATAGCTCAACATATATCAATCTCATATAACACAAGTCATACATTCTTCAATTTCATAAAAGAAACTCAATCGGGTGCGGGGTTCTCGCTTAGGCGGTCGACCAAAATTGGACAGACATCTCCCTAAAACTTGGTCATTTTCCAACTTTGACCTGCTTCAATTTACACGATTTATAGCGAGACAGTTCATCACCGGCTAAAGCAATACAATCATACTCAGTTTGGGGCATAGGTCATCCCATTCAACATTCATTCATCACATAGAACAATTCCTGCCAATTTCTACTCATTAACTACTCACATTCATCACAACAAGTTGAGATTCAATCAAATTCATATCCAAATGAAATCCATCATACACATAACAGTATATTCCAATTCACTTATACTCAAATCAAGTTTAATTCAACAATTTATGAACTAAATGGTATTTCAACATAATGCATCAAGCTCACAAAGAGAAACTCAATTTAACGCACAAAATGCCTTTCGCTTCACCTTAGCTAGAAAAGGCACTTAGCGATTCAATCCCTCAATCAGCTGGGAATTTCCCACTTTTCATTGAAGCTTTTAAAGAGACTAAATTTAAGACTTCCCTTACCAGTTGCTCCTGCAGTTCCTCTATCACCAAAAGTGATCCTTTTTCCTCTAAGTGCTCACTTAGTACTCTAGGGGTACCTAAACGCAAAACGACGAGCATTAGCACTGTCCCAACACTTCACAGAGGAAGAGCAAGCCCAAAAACAGCGCCTGCGACATGAAATTGCGCGAAGAACGAAAATCCCCAAATTGGAACCCTAAAAAGGTGCGAATTTGAAAACTCACCTAATCGAAGATTCGATCGGTGCAAAACGTTGCTCTCGTGGCGCTCGTCGCGTAGGCGGTCTCAGCTCTTCAATCGGACAACAAGCCAGTCAAGAAATCGAAGTGAGAAAGGAAGAAGAGAAAAGAGCTCTAGAGAATGAGTGAAAGAGGAGAGATAGTGTTCTTTGAATAATGAAGAACAAAAGGACTTAAATACTTAAGGACGTGGGTCCCACTCTTTTGTTCCTCAATATTTTAATACTCTATCCCTTTCTCAGTCAATTATTTTCTAGGTTCTTACATATTCACTTAATTTAACAAAGTGCACCTTTAATTTAATATTATTTGAAATTAAATGAAATTGTTCTTCAAGTTTTTCAATTTAATATTATTTAAAATTTTCTTTTTTTTCAAATGTAATTGTTCTCTAAGCTTCATTCTTCTTCACTTCATTATTTCTTCTTTGTTCATGATTTTCTTCATTTGTATATTGTTGATGAAATCTTGTTAAGTATTTCTAAACTTTTTTTATTTCTATATTCATAAATTGAGACTATGAACCACAACAAATCCATAATCCCTAATTGTAAACAACGAAACAGAAGAATGAAGGAGAATCTCCAATTCCCAATTGGAGAACAAAAGATAAGAATGACAAATAATGAAGAAGAATCCATAATCTCCAATTGAAGATCGAAACAGAAAAATGAACAAAAATGAAGGAAAATCCATAATCCCCAATTCATGAATAAAAGAGAAGAATGAAGAAGAATATTTAATCCCTAATTCAAGAATGAAAGAAAAGAATGAAGAAGAATCCCTAATCCCCAATTGAAGAACGAAAGAGAAGAATCACGAAGAATGAAGGACTAATCTCCAACCGAAGAACGAAACATAAGAATGAACAAGAATGAAGGAGAATCTCAATCCCCAATTCAAGAATGAAAGCCAAGGATGAAGGAGAAAAAGTACATGTATATACTTATGTTTGAAGGTGAATGTGTTAAATGAAGAAGTCACTTGTCATGGAATCCATTGTGGAGCTTTGTTAGTCAAGTGGCCCATTTGTTAACGCCATTTGGCATTGATGATGTTTTCCACTGCTTTCAAGTTTAAGGATGCGAAAGGTCCAAAATATTCATCAAGGATGAAAAATCAATTTCGATCAATAGTAAAAGGACTAAAAACATGTTTAATCCATTAATTAAGAAAAACAATAAAAAAATTTAAATCATTAAATTAAATAATGAAGAAGAATGAATTTCTAATACTTTATTCAATGAAATTGTTGAAACCAAATGGTATTTTTTCTCTACATGTCATTGATCTTCTATTTATTGCGTCAAGTAGCATATTCTATAAAATACTTCCCAACATAACAAAGTTTATTGTAATAAGTACAAACCTTCAATATAATTGGTAACATAATTATTAAAAAATTATTTAAATTTATATTTCTTATAAATCTTTCATATAATTTATTTTTTTGAAAATTATTTAACAAAATAAAAAGTTATTAAATTTTATAATGTTTTTATGACAAAAGGTACTTATAAAAAACATACGTTTTTATGTTTATTATCGATTTCTTTAAATAAAGATTTTGTAGTGATTAAAAATACATACAATTTTTTTTATAAAAAAAGATTTATACTCATGTGTCAATTTGAAAGATTCCTAAAATAAATCAGGTGACACTAAAAATAGTAATTATATTTTAGAAAAGAAAAAAAAGTATATTTTAAAAAATTAAAGTAAAATGATTTGTTACAGTTAAATCAAATTCAAAAGTTATAATACATCTAAAAACTAAAATAGACTAAAACGATATAAAAATTTTAAATTTCTTAGATTATTTTTAGATTGGTCTAATATTAGATGGATCTAGTCTATTTTATGATTCTAAGGATGGTTTTTATCAATAAAAGTTCCTCTTCCATTTTTATAGAAGTGTTTAAAATACAAAAATGTCTCTAAAGATATTATTTATTATCTTGGATTAGATATATTTTTAGTTCTTGAAATATTTGTCAAAATTGTGTTTTGTTCCTAAGCCAAACTTTGAACTTATTTCGTCTTTATACTTTATAAACTTGTGTAAATGATCCTTGATGACAAATAAAAACATATTTAAAGAGAAGAAAATGAGAGAAAAAAAGGAAAAGAGAGTAAAAGAAGTTTAGGAGACAGATGGATAATGAAGTAGGAAACTATAAAGAAGGGAAATAAAGAGATAAAAATTAATTCTGACACATCATCAAGGATCATTTACATAAGTTTATAAAACACAAGGACGAAATAGGTCCAAGATTTACTCCAAGGACAAAACACAATTTTGACAAATAGTTCAGGGACTAAAAGCATATTTAACTCTATTATCTTTAATTTACCTCTTCTCTTTCATTGTCCAATGTTTGCTCTTCTCTCTTAGTTTCTTGTCTTTCATTTCACACTTCTTGTTGCTATCTAATGACATTGCCAACATTATTATTAGGTATAATAGGTTTTTTGTTCCAATATTTTCCATATTTTTGTAATATGGTCCTATGTTTTTTTTTTCTCAATTTTTTGTTAAAAACAATCAACGTAATCTCTTTCATAAGATTAAGATTAACTGTTAAAAGGGTGACAATGGTGACAAATAATAGTGACACATGACAATACACAGTGACACATGAGAATGCAAAATGACACATGACAATACACAATTACATATGACAATACAAAGAGAGGACACATGTCATTGTGCATGACCACGTGTCACTGTGCCTCTATCATGTCATCACATTGACTATTTCTAACGAAAATTGAGACTCAATTAAGAACAAAAAAGATTGTGGGACTACATTGTAAAATTCTTTAGAATAATAGGACAAAAAAGTCTCTTATTCCTTACTATTATTATTATTATTATTATTATCGATTCTTGCAACATATTATATGTGCGTTTGGATTATATTAAAATGTTAAGTTGAGTTGAACTTAAGTTCTTAAATTTAAATTTAGTTAAAAGTAAGTTAAGTTAACTAGATTAATGTTAGAATACTTTTATCTTAAAAACACTTTTATTAAAAAAAACTTATTTAAATGGCAATAATAATAATTGAAAGTACTTTCAAATGTGAAATTACTAAAATGGATATTAATTTTATAATATACTATGAATTTTATTTATTTTATTATTTTTAAAGTACATTTAAATTGATAATATATTATTATTAATAAAAAATAGTGATAATATTATAAATTAAATTATAAATAATATTAAAATATTTTAATAATATTGATTAAACTAAAATAAAATAGATAAAGAAAAATAATAATTAATTATATATTTTCTAAATTCAAATACAAGAAATAGAAATATAAATTGGGAATATAAATAAATTATAAATTTTAAAACTATTGTCATATATAAATTTATGAATCTTTAATGTTGGTAGGTAGAAAGGTAGGTTAAGAAATGGTTCATGAAATTACTCTCTATATTCTTGAATAAGTGTCCTTTAAGGTTTTGTTACACAAACTAATAAAAGTAATAACGGTTAAACTTAATAAATTTAAAAAAAAATCAATAATACTCTAAAAGAACTAAATACAATTTATTGACTCATGAGAAGGTAGATGAAAAGATAGAAAACAAATGGTTAATACAAAAGAGCAAGTCAATTAACGTCTCATAAAAATAATCATTTAATTGTTTTTGATATTTTAAAAGAAAGGGTATACATGGTAAAGAATAATTAATGCAATATTTAACTTTACAAACCATAGATAAAATGAAACAAAAATTTTCTTCTAAAACGACATCTATTTAGTAACAGAGATAGTAATAATTTTAACTTGAAACCAGTTAACTTTAACTTAAAAGTAACAAACATATTGTTTTAGCTGAAATGAAGGTTACAATAAAAAAGTTAATTCAATATAATAAGGAAAAAACAGTCAAACCTAATGACATGACGTTCTATGGCTTGTGAATGTCTGTTGAGGTTCATAAACAACAATCCAAACATATGTTGTTTCTATTATGAAAGGTATAACATTTACTTTTATGGGTTCTACAATACTCTAGTTGACTTCGAAAATTTTCCAAATTATAAAATTTAGAAATTTCTTGGGTTGTGAAAATCTAAGAATGATTCTTGAATTATACAATTTGAATTTTTTTTAAAGAGTAGCTTTTGGACTGCACAATTTTAAAGTTGTTGTTTTCTTTAAAGATTTTCATATAATGAAATTCAAAAGTTACTTCTGGATCTAAAAGTCTATTCTGGATTTAACAATCCTGAAGTAATTTTTTTCTGATTGCACATGTTGGACTAAGTTGGCTCTGAGAGCTGTGTATAAGGAGTTGTGTGCCCACTACATATGGGAGTGTGTTGTCAAGGTGTATTTGTTGCATCTTATGGAATGCATGATATTTGTGGATAAAAGTGCGACATCAATTAATATGTTGTACGTAAGCCTCTTTTGTGATTTGTGCATGTGTAATTGTTATTCCTAGGGAGTTGTTGTACTAAAACATATGTGTGAACAACTTTCATATTGTAGCTTGGACTAGATGAAACAATTGGCTAGTTATACCATGTTTTTTTACAAGTAAATAAATTAATCAATTGTGAAATTTACATTTCTTTGTTCATTATTTGTCTAATAATGTTTAAAAATTATAACAGACATGGATATATGAGCATTTCTGAGGCATGGGTCGGAGAGATTTAAATTTCAATTATGAGGAGAACCATCATCAAGTAGCACGATATGTAGTAGGAAAACATAATTCAACTTGGAGGGTATGTGAATGCCACCACCACAGTAGACCGTTTGAGTGGATATTGATGTTCTTTGGATACATCTAATTGGATATTTGTAGACATTTGCATCTTCTGAAGTGTGTCTTGCGACAATATGAATTTGAACAGACCATTCCTCAACCCCCACTACAGTTGAAGGTGGATCCACAACCGCTATAGATGATATGTGACTCCACTTTGTTCACATGGTGATGGGTTTGATAAAGGCTGCAAATGCATGTGTGGATTCTCACATGGAGTGGTACCAGTCTATATTACACTCTTACATGTTTCACAATGTAGAGAGAGTCTAACTCGTCATGGTACTACAATGTTGGCGTAGTCTAGATCACAAATACACATAACCAACACCTTAATAGGAGCATGCTTGTCCGATAGGTTATTATTGTATATTCATGTGTTGTTTTTAATAAATGCACTAACATATGTGCTTTGAAGGACTTCAGGTTATATTTAGATTGATTATCCAAACACTTTAAAGGATGATCAGTTTTGGACACTTATTTGAAGGAACTCCTGCATGGGAAGGAACCTGACTGCATTGTAGCTAGTCTGTGAAGTAACAAAAGATGGTACAGTAACCATGTGTTGTGTGTGGTAGACAACATAGGCTAAGTACCTAGTTTTTTGTAATCCACCATCCTCCATGGTATATTGGTTTACCTCATAATTTAATTGGACAATCACACATATTTCCTTCTTCCAGTTAAAGTGAGTTGTAACTCCTTTTTGTATCTCCTTTATTAGGTTTCAATTAAACAAACTTAAGTATGAACTAACAAAAAATAAGAACGCATTACAACACATAATTGGTCTCTCACTTATATAATCCGAAAGTCAATAATATTAAAATCTGAATTACATAATCTCCAAAAATTAATTTTGATTTCTGAATTACACAATTCATAAATTAATATGTAATCTAAAATATAACTATAATTTTCAGAGTATTCAATTTAAAAATAAAAATTATATTTTGAACTACACAATCCAAAAATAAAAACAAACTTCTTAAATTATATTATAAATTGTGTCATTCAAAATACTATTACCAAGTTTCATATTGTAAAATCGAGAAACAATCACTTATTGCTCACAGAATACACAATTCAAAGAGCTTGTGAATTGTACTATTGAAAAAGAACTTCAAACCAAAATCCCATCTTATATCTATGGAGTGCATAAGGAAAACACGTGTGCTAAAAGAAGTCCATTATGCAATATTCTATATCTTTATATGATGAGCGTTCAGAAATATGAGGGCTTTAGGAGACTATACGGGCTTATCCATGTGCCCATCTCACTAATGGTACCGCTACCATATGTGGTTTAAATTACAATATGGTTTGAAAGGAAACAAATTGGGATATATAGAGACAGATAAATACCAAAAATTATATGTACTGTGTGTATATATACACAAGACCTGTTTGTTACCGATGAAATTATTTTTGTTTTACTGAATATGATACTATTTTTTTAATTAAGCACTATTTTAACATCTTTTAAGATCTTTAAAATAATAATATTAAATAAAAATTTAACATTTCATTTAAAAACATTTAATGTTTTTAGAACATGAATATTTTAAAATTTCATCTCGTAAATGAAAAAAAACTTGAGCAGAAAATAATGAAATTTAGCTTTTCCTATCTTTGCATATAAGATTGCTTGCACCTTCCTCTAGGCTTAATCTTTCATAAATATTCGTTTAAGATAATCAAAAAATTTAATTGTGGTTTAATTTGGTTTAATTTAAATTTAAAATCAGAATAAATGGTTTAATTTATTTTTTGCACTATCATTATAAAATTATTAAATATTGTATAATAACAAATTTTCAAATACATGTACATAACATAAATTATTTGTCAATAATTACTGATATATTTATTATTTTAATTTTCTCTTAAAATAAATTATATTATTTATATTTATTTATTTTTAGAAAAGTTCACCAAACTTCAATTAAGTTTGATTAATTGCTTTAAAATAAATTATAAAATATGAAAAAAGTTTTTATTTAAATATTAAATCATAATAGTGTCAGTCACTCAACAAATGCATCAATCAACAAATGCATAATGTCTTGTACATATATTTTCATCTAATAAGCTCACATTTAGATGGATATAAAACTATGGTCTTAACCATTGAATTTCAATGTTAAATCTTTAGTGTTTAGGATGAAAAAATATTTTTATTTGTCATCAATGATCATTTACACGAGTTTATAAAGCATAAGGATGAAATAAGTTCAAAATTTACTTCAGAAACGAAACACAATTTTAACAAATAATTCAAGGACTAAAAACATATTTAACCTTTCTAAATTTGTAGGGAATGTTTATTTTATTTGTTTAACAAGAGGATCTCATGGAGACTTGTCAATATCTATACTAAAGTTGCTTCAGACTAGCAACCTTAATGAAAAGAAAAAACTTTGTGTTAACTTTGCATAGACGACAACCTTTTACTCCACCTTAGATAAAAGTTATTTGATCCAGACATGATAAGTTATGTAAAGTATCATAGTGTTGCTTCAAGAAGAGATATAAAATTATCATTGCATGAAGATCATTTAATGCATATCTACACATGAGCATAGACAGACACAACCGTGAAGAAGAAAAACATATTGTGCACTCACAACGACTATAAAGATTCAAACCAACTATTTTCTTCCAATCCTTTATAAATAGAAAATACATTGAAGAAGATATGTTGACTATTCTTGCAAACTTCATACATTAATAAATTTTTGGGTTCTAACATGTGAACTTTGCTAAAATATTGACTTGGTCCTTCAGTTATCGAGAAAAGTAAATCTCATATTATATTCTTCTTAGGACGTTATCTCTATTTTAGAAATCTAATTAATGTTATTTGTGTATTTAGTTAGAAGTAGTTGAACTTTGATAATCTATCTAATAGTTACAAACATATTTTGATAGTTGATCTATCAAGTAAAATATAATAGGAAGTTATATTTTACTTGTATTTACAAAATAAATTATGATACGAAGTTCTTATTTTATTTTAACAAATATAAATTTATAATAAATAAAATGGAATTAAAGTATAAGATAATTTTTAAAAGATATTTATGTATATTTATTAATTAATAAATTAATTTTAAACATATAAGACCTACAACAATATATAAAAAAAGTCTCTCTTTTATATATTTTATATTCATGTTTAATCCTTAATGATATTTTACAATTAAAGAGAATAAAAGTAAACTAGGATACTAAAAGTAAGGGTTAAATATGTTTTTAGTCCTTGAATTATTTGTCAAAATTGGGTTTCGTCCCTAAAGCAAACTTCAGACTTATTTCGTCGTTATATTTGATAAACTCGTGTAAATGATTCTTGATTATGTGTCAGAATTCATTTTTATCTCTTTATTTTCCTTCTTCATAGTTTTCTACTTCTCTATCATTCGTCTCTTAAGCTTCTTTCACCATTTTTCCTTCCATTTCCTCTCATTTTTTTCTCTTTAAAGATGTTTTTATTTGTTACAGAAAATAATTTGCACTTATTTATAAAGTATAAAGACGAAATATGTCCAAATTTTTCTCAGAAACGAAACATAATTTTGACAAATAATTTAGGTACTAAAAACATATTTAACCCCTAAAAATAATTATTCTCATACAATCTTTAATAACATAACACATTATAAAATGACAACAACATACTACAAATCGTGAATATTTTTTTATGTAAGTATTATTATTAATTTTATTTTTTAAAAAAATATAGAAGTATGAAATGTGCCTTTCTCCCTAATTATATATAAATATAATAAGTTGTTTTGTTTGATTTTTTATTTGTAATCCCAACTCCTATATGGGAAAAAGTAAAATGAACAAATTAAAAAAAATCAGTTGTCGTTTTCGATTTTACTTCTCAAACAATTTTTGGATTTAAAAAAAAATTGTATTGATTTTTAGCACCCTGTTTAGGTGTGCGTGTGTCTATATCATTGACCATGGGTTTATAAGGTTGAATTGAATTAAAATGTTGTTATTAATTATGTGGGGTGGGCACTTGGTGAGGTTCATAACAACCACCCAAACCCTCAAACTTCAAACATTATTACGACATGTCCTCTACCAACTTTGACTATTCACACCCTCTGTCGGTCACTCTAACTCACACTCCCCACTCCATCACTCACTCCATCTATGCTAAATCTCTTAAGAATTTCTTAATTTTTAATTTCAATCATATATTCTTATAGATTTAATTTTTTATTTTTAATGCTTATTTTGTATTATAAAATACATTTTTATTCATTTTTAAGAGCCTAATGAAAAAAAATAAAGAACAACTAACCAATTAGACACCTGAAAGATGCACATAAAAATGTTATATTTTGAAAACAAAAGGGTGCCTATAGATTCTTTCACATAATAAGATTAAACACAAAGTATTAATTTTTAAATCAAATTCAAGTGAAAAAGTAACAATTAAAATAGAATTAACGTGTGTGCATAACGCATTACCTAAATTTATTCTAAAGAAAAAATTAATTAGAAAATTAGATGATTCTATAGATTATTTTGTGAGAATTTGAATGAAAGAAAATATTTTTTTATTTTAATTATGTATAACTCAATTATCTTTAATAAAACAAAAGAGGATAGCTTAGTTTTTGTTATAGGTTGTATATTTATAGTTTTTATAAATTTTCAGACTATTTTTACAAAATTTTATAAAAGTTAAATCTTCTCTCCAAAGAAAATTCATGCAACAATCTACAATATGAATGTATAATTTATACTATCTTCACTTATTGTATGATTAGTAAGTGTATCTAGTTTGGTCATCCATACTATCTTACACTTCAAATAGCGTGAATTAAACATAAACCTCATCAAAATACCAAAAAATCTATTAAAATTTTAAAACTAAAACATATTTAACACCCATATTCTTTTTTACAAAAAGAACTACGTAACCCTGATTTTCTATAACAAATGGAAATACGTAGGAGCAAGGTCAATTCTTGTCGGGTCCAAAATAAATAATTTCATAAATATTTTCTTACTTTAAAAATAATAAATAATTAAATTTTTACACATGTCTTTATTTGATTTTTGGGGAAAAATAAATATTTTAAGAATTACACTACTTTTGTATATTTAATTAAAGGTAATCGTCTTAGGACGGACGTCGTAGGGTGCTAACACCTTCCCTACACGTAACCGACTCCTGAACCCGAATTTGGTTCCAAAGACCAAAATTTTTAAAAAAAGGTTTTCTGTAATTTTCCTAAATAAACTATGGTGGCGACTCCTCTGTTTGTCAAACTTGATTTTTCGTTGTTCCGTCGTGATCCCAGTTGCGACAGATGACAACTCCACTGGGGAAATTCTTTTAGAGAGTCAAACCTATTTAGTTAAATATGCAAATGTATGTTGTTCTTTTTTATATTTGATTTTTCCCCTTTTCTAGAATTTTCATATGTGTTTGTTTTGATATCATCTTTATGTATTTTAATTCATCGTGTTATTGAATCACTGGACCTTAGGGTAGAGAACAAATATTATATCTTCCTAGGACTTTTTCTGATTGTTTCGCAGGTGAGGGTTTGGGTATGTATAATATGCTCCCTTCACACACACACATTGCATATCTTGCATTGAGTGGGACCCTATACCCGGGTCTGAGTAAACTTAGAAGTAGAGGGGTTGTGTAGCAATGTCACTTGGGATGTACTTCCTGTTTTGCTATTGTGAGAATCCCAACTGGAGCCTGTTCTCTTCATTCGTTTTCCCACACCTAGTTGACTTCCAACTGTTATGGGAAATACTGTGAAGTGAGCCATAGTTCCAGTAACCTTGTATCTTTAAGCGTAGGAGCCACCCTTTGTGAGTATGCATAAGTGACCTTAGACCCTTGAATATTACTCTTATAGACCTTAATCTAGGCACAAAGGGAGAATATTGAATCAGGTTACTCCTCACCATTCTTTCCTAAAGATATACATTGCCTTGATGATCAGGGGCATAGAAAGACAATTCACAAATACACACAAGGAACGTGTTATTGATTGCACCTCATGCATAACATGGTCACTTTATTTTGCATCATAACATCATAAGAGTAGAATAAATGGATAAACATTACTTTTTCCCTAAAAGCATGACATGCATTTTTTTGTTTATTTATCTTTTATTTATTTTTTTATTTTTGCTCCTCTTTCTCCCCTTTCTTTTCTCATTTTTTTACCTTGTTTTTTGTTATTTATGTAAGGCGGGAAATTTTTTGGAACTTTTGAGTATTATTGTACGGATGGAAATTAACATGGGGTACGAGGTTGGGAAAGAAGTAAATTCAACCATGTTGAGAAAGAAGCTGCAACTGAAGGCAAAGAAAACTGACATAACTAGTTTGAGGGACCTTAGATGGAAATTAAAGACAATAAAAAGGGATGCCTTTAGAAAAAGATATGGACATTTGTTGAATCTAATGGAAATAGAAGTACAAGAATCTGCAATTATTGCATTGACACAATATTATGATCCACCGTTAAGGTGTTTTACTTTCCAAGACTTCCAGTTGGCCCCAACAGTGGAGGAGTTTGAGCAAATTTTGGATTGGCCAATAGAGAATAGATGTCCATACCGCCATATAGAACAACATGCTTCCATCTCAACCATCGCCAGAATCATGAATGTACATCCAAAGGAGCTAGAGGGCAAACTAGTGAGCAAAAATCTTGTAAAAGGCCTTGCACGAGGATACTTGGAGCAGTACTTTCATCACTTGGCTAGTAAAGAAGAATGTGATACTTTCATGGATGTATTGGCTCTCACGATTTACGGCATAGTATTATTTCCCAGTATTGAAAACTTCGTAGATAGTGCTGCAATCAATGTGTTCATAGCTAACAGGAATCGGTCAGAAAATCCAGTCACGACAATATTGGCTGATGTTTATGGAACCATGCATTATTGTCATGAAAGAAAAGGAAAGAAAATCCTTTGTTGTCTACCAGTGTTGTTTGTGTGGCTTATGACTCGTATATTTAAGAAGTCCATTAACATTAAATGTCCTGTGGACGAGCTATTGCATTGTAAGTCAGATGTTAAAGGAGGAAATGATTGGGCACAACATTTTGCTAGCTTGAATGAAGAAATGATTAGGTGGCGTCCGTCATGGCAACAGAGAACAAGTCTCATATTGTATTGTGGAGATTATCCGAATGTACCTCTCATAGGTACTAGATGTTGAATCAATTATAATCCTATCTTAGGTCAAAGACAATTTGATTATCCTATAAAAGGATCGCCTGCACCTGGGTCACTTACTCCTTTTGTGGTATATTACGAAGATGGCCATGTTACCGAGATGCTTGAAATAATTCAGAAGGCTTGGGGAAAGATTGTGTACCTGGATAAGAGTTCAAGATCAGGAGATGGTAGAGGTGGAATTAGTTACTGATAATGTTAATTTTTACCACTTCTTTTAGTCTTTTCACATTAACAAAATCAACTCTTTCTTAAGCTTTTAACTTACTTGGTTCTTTTTTTGATACTTTTTGTAAGTAATTTGCATTTGGTTAATCTTATCTAATTATACTACTAATCCCCATATTTTTTGTCTAACAGTGGTATAGGAAACATTTGAGGTTGAAAGAAGCAAGTTTGGAATCCTAGGGATGGAGAAGGAAGGCCTTAATGGAAAATTAAAGGGAGTTCCTCACGCTGGGCGCCCCTGAAGCAGGCCCGGCGCTACATGGACAGGGACCTGATCAGTCACCTGGGCCAGGCGCCGATCACTGAGGCCGGGCGCCGGGCTCCAGACTCACCCGAGGCCGGGCGCCGATCACATGAGGCCGGCGCCGAGCTCCAGACTCACCTGGGGCGGGCGCCACTTTAGTGAGGTCGGGCGCCAGTTGGGCCGAGACCACTTTTGTGTTAGTATGTCGGGCGCGAAATGGAACCCGCCGGGCGCCAACTTGCTGACATGACACCCTGATGCCTATTTATTCATACTCTTCGAGGGAAAAAGGATGCTTGGCAAGAGAACTCAAGTGGAACGCAACTTGGAGCTTCTAGGGCTTCCTTGGAGACCATCTTCTTCCTCTTGGGTTATCATTCTTCTTCTTCCCTTACTCATCCTTTATTTTTTATGCTCTTCATGACAATGAAGAGCTAAAACCCATTTTGTTGGGATTAGATGTAGCCAAACGAACTCTTATGTAATCTCTTTGTTATTTATATATATATATATGTCTTTCCATTCAATGTTAGTATTTTGTTTCTATGCTTAATGCTTGTTGTGGTTTGATCACCCATAGCTTGATATTTGATTCATTAGCTTTTGGAAATTATCTTTTGTAATCTTGAATTGAAGCAAAATACCTAATGAAACTTGTATCTAGGAATGGAGCTTGATTCATTGGTTGTCTTAAACCCTTGTTGTGATGGCAAGTTTTCTTGTTAGGGGATCAAGGAATTGACTCATAATAGGGAAACTTAGGCTCATTCCACTAAGGGATTAGGGTTGAGTAAACTAGTGGGTTGGCATTTACATTAAAGTGGAGAGAAGTTGAGTCATTATATGCATGAGAGTGAGTTTTGGTGAAATCTAATCCTAACATTTACATTCCATATCATTTCTTATCTTTATCGCCTTCTAAGTGTTTGTGAAAATACAAAAAGAGTTTTTATTGTTGTTTGCACAATTTTATTTCTTTTAAACACTAAACCAAATTATGGAAATATTCTTTGTCTAATTTAGTTATCAATTGCAATTATTGGCGTGCATTACACAAGTCCTTTGGGAAACGATACTCGGACTTTCCGAATTATTACTTGAACGATTTGGTGCACTTGCCAAAAAAAGTTAACAAGTTTTTGGCGCCGTTGCCGGGGACTTGTGTTCTAATACAAGGCGATTGTGCATTTGTAGCTATTTTAGACATCATTCTTTTATTCCTTCTTTTCATTGTATATACAATTCATTGGGCTAACTTGTTGTTCTAGTTTCTTTTGTGTTCCTGTGTATGCAAGGTACCATCCGCACAAGGAGAACTGTTTCTTCGGAACCATTGCTTGACGATCCTGAAATAGAAAGGACTGCTAGAAGAAACAACAGTGACACAAGGAGACAAAGATTACTAGCTCAACAAGTTGTCCTTCAATCTTCATCTTCTGCTACCACTAACATTCAGGATCTCGAATTATCTTTTGAAGAAGAAATGGCTGAAGAGAATCAAAACCGCAGGAGAACCATAGGGGATTCAATCACATACACTAGCCCTAGAAATTTCTCTAGCATTGTGAGGCCCTCTATGAAGGAGAAAATCGTAGAAATGAAGCCTGCTCTCTTACAACTCATCAGTTCTAATCAATTTGCTGGCATGGATCATGAAGACCCACACACTCATCTCTACACTTTCTATGAGTTGTGTAGCTCAGTTGGGATAATGGGAGAGGATGAAGAGGCTTTGTTCTTAAGGTTGTTCCCATTTTCTCTCACTGGAAAGGCTAAGGCTTGGCTACAATCTCAGCCTAACCAAAGTCTGACTAGTTGGAGAGATGTGGAAACTAAATTCTTGTCTCGTTTCTTCCCTCCATCCAAGAACACAGAAGCTAAGGCAGCCATTGCTACTTTTGTTCAAGGGGTTGATGAGCCCCTGTGTGAAGCATGGGAAAGATACAAGGCATTGTTGAGGAAGTCTCCTAATCATGGTTTCGAAATAGAAATGCAAGTTCAAACTTTCTATAATGGATTGCAACCACAGACTAAGATGATTTTGAATGCTTCTTTTGGTGGCTCTGTTTTGTTCAAGACTGCTGAGGAGGCCATCACAATCATTGAATCTATGGCTTCCACAGACTTGCGAAGTCAACATGGTAGGACTCAGTCACAAAAAAGGGGAGTATTAGAGTTGAATTCTCAAGATGCCCTTCTAGCTCAACACAAGCTTCTTTCTCAACAAATGGAGGTTCTCAATCAACAAATGGCCAAGTTGCCTCAGCAATTACATGCCATGCACACAAATACCTACTCAGCTCAACAAGTGATGAGGTGTGATTTTTGTGGAGGTGATCACTCCAATGGGTTTTGTCAAGCTCCTAGTGGTTCACAAGGTGAAAAAGTTAATTATATGGGGAATCAAGGACATCAAAATTTCTCCAATAACCCTTTCCCAAACTCCTACAATCAAGGGTGGAGAAATACTAATGCTAATTATGGAGGCAGGCAAGAGCATGGAGAATCTAGTAGTAGGCCTCACCAACAACAACTACACCCACCATTGTATGAGAGGACCACCAAATTGGAAGACACACTCCAACAGTTCATGCAACTCTCCATCCAAAATCAAAAGAACACTGATGCTTCAATTAAAAGTTTGGAGGTAGAAGTGGGGCAATTAGCAAAACAATTGGCATACCAACAAAGGAGGTCATTCTCCGCTAACACCCAAGTCAATCCTAAGGAGCATTGTAAAGCTGTCATCACAAGAAGTGGTAAGGGGTTAGAGTTAGGTGATGAAGAGAAAAATAGTGATGATGAGAAAAAGAGAGAAAAAGAAACAAATAGAGAAGAAGAGAAAGTGAATGAGGAGAGTGTGGTAGAAGAAGAAGAAAATAAAGAGAGAGAAAAAGAGAGTGAGAAAATAAAAAAAGAGAAAAAGAAAGAGGTATCTAAGGCCCCACCAGTGAAGAATCTTCCTTACCCTCATGCTCCTTCAAGAAAAGACAAAGAAAGACAATTTGTTAGATTCCAAGATATTTTCAAGAGGCTGCAGATTAATATTCCTTTTTCAGAGGCATTAGAGCAAATGCCCACTTATGCAAAGTTCATGAAAGAATTATTGTCTAAGAAGAGGAGGTTCATAGAGGAAGAGACTATCGAGTTGGAAGTCGACTGTAGTGCTATCATTCAAAAATCCTTGCCCCTGAAATCCAAGGATCTAGGAAGTTTCACTATCCCAGTGACCATAGGTGTTTTACCTGTGGGGAAGGCTTTATTGGATTTGGGGGCTAGCATCAATTTAATGCCTCTAGCTATGATGAAGAGGATAGGTGACTTGGAGGCAAGACCGACAAGGATGACATTACAGTTGGCCGACAGATCAATCAAGTATCCTCATGGTGTGGTTGAAGATGTCCTTGTCAAGGTGGACAAATTCATGTTCCCTGTGGATTTTGTGGTGATGGACATAGAGGAGGACATGGAGGTTCCCTTGATACTTGGAAGACCTTTCATGAAAACTGCTAGAGTAATTATTGATGTAGATGATGGAAAGCTCAAAGTGAGAGCTCAAGATGATGAGGTGACTTTTAATGTTTTTGAGGGTTCTCAACATTCTAATGGTACAAAAAATTGTCTAAGGATTGATGTGTCAAATGAAGCCCTTCCTGCAACCAAAAGGAAATTTCACACTTCAAATATTCTGGAGAAAGCTTTAAATTGTTGTATTCCACAAGTGCTTGAAGACAAGAAAGAGTCTTCAATGCATGAATTTGTGGAAAATAAACTCAATGCCAATAAGCTCTCCCCATTGTTCAAGGAACAAGAAGTCAAGGTTTTTCATGACACAATTATAATGAAAAATGAACTTAAACTAGGTCAACCAATTATGTTTGGTAGCTCTAAGATGAAACTCATCCCTAGAAGATTAAAGACAAAATGGTCAAGTTTGTGGGTGGTCAAGGATATAAAGATTGATGGCACTGTGGAAATTGAAAGCCCATATTCTAGAAGAACAAAAGTTGTAACCAGGAGAATGTTGAAGCCATATTTGGGTGGTGAAGTGGAGAGACTCACCCCAAAGACCTATTCACCATGATTAAATCATCCGTCAAGCTCATGACGTTAAAGAAGAGCTTCCTGGGAGGCAACCCAGAGCTCTAAACCTTTTCTTATTTAGTTTTTCATGTTCACCAATTAAATGTTGTTTTCATGCTTGTTTTCAATGTGGTAGTATAGTTTATTTTATTATTTTTTTTGTTATATTTGTTTTGTTGGTTGCAAAGGTTAAGAGGTTGAAAAGAATAGAAAAGAAAAAAGTTGATCTTCCACCGCCCGACTCTAGTCCCCCACCGCTCGGCCCCATAGCAGATTTGAAAAAAAATAGTTTTTGACTGGTGTGGCGCCGGCCCCGTTTGGGTGGCGCCCGACCCCAGTATTCCAGGGGCCCTATTTCTCAAGTGGCGCCCGGCCCTGTTTGGGTGGCGCCCGGCCCCAGTGCTGCAGTGTCTAAAATTTGGTTTTGGCGCCCGAGATGTTGGGATTTGTGTCCAGTGATTGCTTGTTGTTTTCTTTCATTGTCTTTCATTCCTCTTCATGTTTATAAGCATATATAGACATACTTTGTTGTGAAATTCTCCATTTTACTATGATGATAACTTGACTTGGTGTTGTGTTATTTTGTTTTAGAATGTCTTCCTTCGTAGTTCCTAATAGGTCTTTGGCTGCACTTACCGAGCATCACTCCTGAGTTTCACGTATCTTCAGTTGAGACGAATGATGCATGTTTGGCCTGGGGCCCAGGCCTCGTTTGCTAGAGGGGGTGGGCATGATGAAAATGAGATTGGAGCTGTTGATGAGGAAGCAAAAGGAGAGAACCACACACCATGATGAGAATTTGATGGAGATTCTCACTTTTTGCAGGACTTTGTTCTATTTTGTGAAAATAGTCTTGATTTACATTTCTGTCTTTACTTTCTAGTTTTTAAATTCCAGTCTTGATAATTCAGTAGATTGTAGCTAAAACTGTGTGACTTGGCTAGCCTGACAAATATGATGTAGTTGGTTTCATGATTTTAAGTGAGTTGTGCATGTCGTCGATGATTTTCACTTTGTGCTTGCTTACAATTAAAAGTTGTATTTTGCATGGAGATGGTGTTGGTTTTTCTTATATTGATTTTGTGGTTGCTCCCATGTGCTTATGGTGATAATGCATTCATTTGTGTTGATCATGATTGATGAGTGTGGCTGACTGTTTGACAACTTTTGGAAAACCAAACAAGTTTAAATATGTGAGATTTTGTGCTTCAGAGTTTACTTTGTTGAGTGCTGCCACTTTTGACTTACAATTGATTTTGCTTGAGTTTCCCTGCTGATTATTCACTTACATGTTTGCATATGAGCAAGGCCATTTTGTTTTTCCTCTTTTTTGCATTAATGTTTGAGACAAATAGCCAACCTTGTTCTTCAAGAATAAAGCCTTTGTGCATTCCTTTGAGCCTTAAAGAGAAATTTTCCTTCACCCTTGAAACCTTAAGTCATATTGAAAAACAATTGACCGCCTTACTTTGAGTTGAGAGAGCAAACATTTCATGATCATTATTGTGATTCAAGTTTGGGGGAAATCATAAAAATTAATGCATTGGGGAATATAAAGAAACATTCAAAGGAGGTTGTGGTTCATGTAGCACAACAATATAAAGTAGTTTTTTTCTTTTCCATTCAAAAAAGAAAAAAATATTTGAAAAAAAAAGAAAGAAAAAGAAAAATAAAGTTAACAATAAATTGGGTGTATGATAATATTTGGTTTCATTCTAGTTTTCAGAGGTCAAGTTCATGAGTTGATGTAATTGCTCTCTTTGCTCAAAGCCTTTGCTACCTAGAAAAACCAAACTTTCTTCTTAGCCTGACCACAGTATAACCCATAGAAGTCCTTGTGATGTTTGCATGTTTGTGAATAATTTTGGCTCTTTTGAAACAAAAAGCAAAGTTAAATTGCGTGGAATTAGTGGTGGAAGAGAGATAAACACATATCCTTATACACTAGTGTGCTTGAGTGAGACACTTATTCCAGTAAGGATGACTCCGTTAGTTGATCAATGTATATGGTCAGCCATGCTTGTTAGTCTCTCATAAAACTTTTGTCTGCATTCTTATTATTGTTGCAATGTGGGCACCATAATTGAAGCTTGACAGGGAAACACATCTTCTCCGCATAATGATTTGAACAAAAGCATACATGAATGACATCTGAAGTGATTATGTGAACTTGATTCTTAGTTGTGGTGCCTCTGTTGATTAATTGTCTTGTTATGCCAAGTTACCTTTTGCTTGAGGACAAACAAAGTTCTAAGTTTGGGGGAGTTGATAATGTTAATTTTTACCACTTCTTTTAGTCTTTTCACATTAACAAAATCAACTCTTTCTTAAGCTTTTAACTTACTTGGTTCTCTTTTTGATACTTTTTGTAAGTAATTTGCATTTGGTTAATCTTATCTAATTATACTACTAATCCCCATATTTTTTGTCTAACAGTGGTATAGGAAACATTTGAGGTTGAAAGAAGCAAGTTTGGAATCCTAGGGATGGAGAAGGAAGGCCTTAATGGAAAATTAAAGAGAGTTCCTGACGCTGGGCGCCCCTGAAGCAGGCCCGGCGCTACATGGACAGGGACCTGATCAGTCACCTGGTGCCGGGCGCCAGTCACCTGAGGCCGGGCGCCAGGCTCCAGAATTCACCTGGGGCCGGGCGCCAGTCACATGAGGCCGGGCGCCAGGCTCCAGAATTCACCTGGGGCCGGGCGCTACTTTAGTGAGGCCGGGCGCTAGTTGGGCCGAGACCACTTTTGTGTTAGTATGCCGGGCGCGAAATGGAACCCGCCGGGCGCCAACTTGCTGACATGGCACCCTGATGCCTATTTATTCATACTCTTCGAGGGAAAAAGGATGCTTGGCAAGAGAACTCAAGTGGAACGCGACTTGGAGCTTCTAGGACTTCCTTGGAGACCATCTTCTTCCTCTTGGGTTATCATTCTTCTTCTTCCCTTACTCATCCTTTATTTTTTGTGCTCTTCATGACAATGAAGAGCTAAAACCCATTTTGTTGGGATTAGATGTAGCCAAACGAACTCTTATATAATCTCTTTGTTATTTATATATATATATATGTCTTTCCATTCAATGTTAGTATTTTGTTTCTATGCTTAATGCTTGTTGTGGTTTGATCACCCATAGCTTGATATTTGATTCATTAGGTTTTGGAAATTATCTTTTGTAATCTTGAATTGAAGCAAAATACCTAATGAAACTTGTATCTAGGAATGGAGCTTGATTCATTGGTTGTCTTAAACCCTTGTTGTGATGGCAAGTTTTCTTGTTAGGGGATCAAGGAATTGACTCATAATAGGGAAACTTAGGCTCATTCCACTAAGGGATTAGGGTTGAGTAAACTAGTGGGTTGGCATTTACATTAAAGTGGAGAGAAGTTGAGTCATTATATGCATGAGAGTGAGTTTTGGTGAAATCTAATCCTAACATTTACATTCCATATCATTTCTTATCTTTATCGCCTTCTAAGTGTTTGTGAAAATACCAAAAAGAGTTTTTATTGTTGTTTGCACAATTTTATTTCTTTTAAACACTAAACCAAATTATGGAAATATTCTTTGTCTAATTTAGTTATCAATTGCAATTATTGGCGTGTATTGCACAAGTCCTTTGGGAAACGATACTCGGACTTTCCGAATTATTACTTGAACGATTTGGTGCACTTGCCAAAAAAAGTTAACAGTTACCGGCAATGGTTAACTGAAAGAGTTAAGCAAATAAAATTGCAATTTTCCCCTTGTGCAACAAATAATGAGTTGCCAAAAAATGTAGAAACAGAAAAGGTGAGGAAATTAAAAGCTGAGTTAGGAAAGATGAAGGAAAAGAATGAAGAGGTGGCCAAAGAACTTGAATGGGTTCATCACGACTACATGGATATCCGAAGAGAGAATGTGGAGAAGACGCGAGCATATGATGAACTTCTTAGGATCCAGAAGTCTAAAAGAGATTACACTACCCGAATCAAGCAAGATCTTGCCGCAGCAAACACTGAATTAGCCATGAGAGCACAAGAGAGAGATATAGCATTGACAACCGAACGTCATTGGAAACATCTATATGAGGAAGTCAAAAGGGATAAACAGGAAGCCTTGATAAGGTTGCGTGCCATGCAAGTCAAAATCGGCAGTTTAGAACAAGAAATGAAAGATGTGGTCGCAGCATGCGAGTTAGAGATTAACAAGGAACGATGGCAATTGATGGATGTTGAAGAGAGACATCAGATTATGGTAACGCAAATGGAGAGTTATATTGCATAACAAGAAGATATGACAAAACACTAGAAAGAATGTTTCTCACAATTAGCTGCTTTAGCAAATGGGGCAATTGAGGATGTCCCTAGAATGTTGTCTGATGCTGATGGGATGGCGCAAGTCTTTGATCCACCCAAGGAGATTAAAACATTTATTAATCATTGCAAGTGGTTGGTTAGAGAAATGAAGAATTTGATCGCTAGATCTAGGAATTCTTAATTATATTCGTTGTTTATGCGCTGCTCTTAGAAAGACATATTGAACTCTAACTCATTTTGGATGAAGTTGTTAATGAAAATCTGTTTGACTTTGGCCTCATGTTAATTTCCCTCGTTGATATGATCAAATAGTACACTACTACTCGTTTGGCTCCATGACTTCCCTCTATTTTTTTTTATTTTTATTTTTTTTGGTCATTCGTTTTCTTTACTTGCATTTCTTTTCTCTCTTTTTCCCTTTCTCTCAGTATCTAATGCATGTTAATAAACTAATAGGAGAAATTAAGCATAAATATAACGGCAAAACTACCACGACACCCTTATAGGACTCGTGCCAATAAGAAAGTCATGGAAGAGTGGGAAGAAGTACAAGAGGCAATGAAAGTTGACATCTCCCAGCTGAAAAACCAAATGAGCCAGATTTTGGAAACGTTAAAAACCCTGAAGACCACTGAAGAAACTCCTACTGTTGGAAACAAAGAAGGAACCTCTTCCTACCACTTGGGCTTCTATACGGGGATGGACCCTAATGCATACACATCTCATCAAGAAGCTCAAGCACAACCCTTTCGCCCATATGGTCTTCCTCCGGGATATACTCCACCAACTGAAGAATACCCTGAAGGGGATCCAGTTATACTCACTGCAAATCACACGAGCAACAATAAGCCTCAAGCAGCTACTCACGAACATACTTCGATCCCAATTTAAACTCACACATCCACCAACCATGTTCCTTCAACCCATATGGAAGGAGGAAATGTGAACGGAAAAGCTGGTCAAGTTATTATATAGCCAAAGGCTTTGCATTTGGCGAAGGGAAAAGAATCCCAAAAGATAACTGCTGAAGATCTCAGGGCAAGAGGTAAGTTGGAAATTCTAGAGGAAAGGCTGAGGGCCATAGAGGGAACATGAAGTTATGGATTTAGTGATGCTGCGGGGTTATGCTTAGTTCCAGATGTGACGATACCACCAAAGTTCAAGGTTCCAGAGTTTGAAAAGTATAAAGGAACCACATGCCCAAAGAGCCATTTAACTATGTACTGTAGAAAGATGGTTGCACATGCCTATGATGATAAGATGTTGATCCATTTCTTTCAAGATAGCTTGGCAGGCATGGCTCTTAATTGGTACAAGCATCTCGAACCTGCCCGGATTCGATCTTGGAAAGACTTAGTAGATGCATTCTTGAAGCAATATAAGTACAATGTTGATATGACTCCAGATAGATTGCAATTGCAAAATATGACAAAGAAGGAATCTGAGACCTTCAAAGAGTATGCTCAATGTTGGAGAGAAGTAGTTGCACAAGTAGAACCTCCTCTTCATGACAAGGAGATGATGTCTATGTTCATAGACACCTTATAATCTCCCTTTTATGATCATATGCTTGGTAGTGTTTCTTCAAATTTCGCAGATGTTGTTGTAATTGGGGAAAGAGTAGAAATTGGAATGAAGAGTGGGAAAATTGCACATGGCCCGTCCGCGGTATCAAGTGCAAAGAAGTTAGGATTTAATTCTGGAAAGAAGAAGGAAGCCGAAGCTCATGCAACATCTTCGATATCAACATGGCCAAAATATACTCCAGTTTCTTATGGACATCCACATCCAACCACTCAATTTCCTTATGTTGCTAATGTCATGCCCGCTTATCACTCTCCACCTCACCAAACTGGAACGTTCTTCCCATCCCAAGCTAACCTCCAAACACAGTCTAGCCATAATTTGACACCACCTCCCAATCAAAAATGGAAGCCTAATCTTAACCCAAATTCTGACCAAGGCCTTGATAAAGGCTTAAACCAGAAAAAGGGTTTTAACCAAGATAGGCAGTTTGAAAATTTCACTCCTATTCCAATGACATATACAAAATTGCTACCAAACCTTCTCCCCAATGCATTAGTTGTTGTATGTCCTATGAGACCGTTACAACCCCTGTATCCTAAGAGTTATGATGCAAACGCAAAATGTGATTATCATGGTGGGGCTATTGGACATTCCATTGACAGATGTTTATCTCTCAAGCGTAAGGTGCAATCATTGATAGATTCAGGGTGGTTAAGCTTCAAAGAAGACAAACCTAGAGTTGAAAATAATCCCTTATCAGGACATGAGGGTGCTTTGTCAAATGCTATTGGAAAGGAAAATGGATATCAGTTGGTCAAGAAGGTGGATGAAGTCAAGACTCCTATAAGTTTTGTTTTCAAAGAGTTATGTAAGCACGAAATGATACAATCTGAATATGATGAAGCAGATGCATGTGGCCTCCATCCTAAGGCACAACATCCTATTGAGCAATGTGAAGAGTTTAAAGAAATGTTGTAGAAATTAATGGATACGCACCTGGTGCAAATTAGCTATAAGAAGGATGATGGAGAAGTTTTGATGCAATCCAATGAAGAGGGAGATTTTGTAGCGCCCAAGCCATTAGTGATTCTTTTCACTAAGAATAAATCTCCCATCATGCCTAAAAAACAACAACCTTTGGTATTACAAACACCATCTTCCTTTCCTTACAAGGACAACAAGGCAATCAGTCCCATGGAAGTATAATGCAAAAGTGGTGAATGAAGGACAACAAGAGGAATCAATGAATAAGGTTCCTAATGTTGACACTACAGCTATTAGCAACATATCTGGAATAAGTGGTATGACTAGAAGTGGTCGTTGCTTTACACCACCCGAGCTAACAAGGGAAATAAATTACAAGGATGAAAGAATAAATGAGGAAATTATGATGGAAGAGGCAAAAAAGTTCTTGAAAGGAAAAACAGTGTTAGTTGATGAAGACCCCAAGAAGGATAAGGGGCAAGTGAGGAAAGAAATATCTGACGAAGAAGCTTGTGAGTTCCTCAAGTTTATACAGCAAAGTGAGTATAAGGTAGTGGATCAGCTGAATCATATGCCAGCTAGAATCTCCTTGTTGGAGTTGTTAATGAATTCTACAACTCATAGAAAGTAGTTAATGAATATCCTGAGTGAGGCTCATGTGGAGCAAGACATATCACTTGATAAGTTTGGAGGAATTGTTGGCAATATTACTGCTAGCAACTACCTCACTTTTACTGATGATGAGATCCCAATGAGGGGAGAGGACACAACAAAGCTCTTCATGTATCTATCAAATGTCTCGATCATTTTATAGCGCGAGTGCTCATAGATAATGACTCCTCCTTGAATGTGATGCCAAAAACCACTTTGGAAAAGTTACCTTGTGATGGAGCCCATATGAGACCACGTGTTGTGGTTGTGAGAGCTTTCGATGGTAGTCGAAGAGAGGTGGTCGGAGAAATAGAACTACCAGTGCAGATAGGCCCATGCATTTTTCAAATAGTTTCAAGTAATGGATATCATGCCTGCTTATAATTGCTTGTTAGGTCGTCCCTGGATTCACTCTACGGGGGTGGTCCCTTCCACTCTGCACCAGAAGCTGAAATTTGTGATAGTGAGTGGACCATCATCCACCCGTTACATTGATGTTGCCGAGGAGGCATTGGAAACTTCTTTCCAAGCCTTAGAAATTGTTGACACTGCTTATGTTGAATCAATCTCGATAGAGTTGCATCTATCATGTGCATCTTTAATGATGGCTAAGATCATGTTGAAAGGAGGATATGAGCACGGATATGGCTTAGGAAGAAATGGTGAAGGTTCTACGTCTTTGTTGGA
Organism: Lablab purpureus; assembly: GCA_030347555.1. Classification (NCBI taxonomy): domain Eukaryota; kingdom Viridiplantae; phylum Streptophyta; class Magnoliopsida; order Fabales; family Fabaceae; genus Lablab; species Lablab purpureus. The sequence goes on along the minus strand of CM059261.1, from coordinate 13,024,309 downwards.
AATATCTGATAACAGAGGTAGGTATGGCTTGGGATATAAGCCCACTAGAGAAGATAGAAAGAAGATCATGGAAGAGAAAAGGGAGAAAATTTTAGCTCGTGTAGAGAGACGTGAGCCAAGGGGAGGAAGGATTCCCATTTGCGACATCAAACGGAGTTTCTGAAGTGCTGGATGGGTGAATACTGACCAAGTGGCAGTTGCAGAAGAAGATTCAAATGAAGGAGGTCCAAGTTTGGTGCATCCATGTTCTTCAAGCGTGGAACTCAATAATTGGAAAGCCATTGAACTACCCATGGTGTTTAATAACGATGAAATGTAATAGTTTTTATTATGACTTTTGTTTTTAATAAATTTATTGCTCTGCCCAAGGCATTAGGATTTCATTTGTATGGACTCACTTTTTGTTTTAATATTGACATCAAAAATGCATTTCATCATTTCATCCATTTTTTCATCTTCTCCCTCCATTTATTCATAATGCAGATCAAATAGTGAATCTTGTGAAAATAACAATGTCAATGTTCAATATCATGATTTCACACATCCTATTGATAATACAGAAGATGATTATGAAGAGAGTTGGGATCCTTCCCCTGAGTTATTAAAGTTAGTGGAACAAGAAAATAGGGAAATAAAACCACATTAAGAGGCAACAAAGATAATTAATATGGGGAATGAAAGTGAGCAAAAAAAAGTTAAGATAGGCACTAATGTAACAAAGGAAACACGAAATAGGTTGATTCATTTGTTGCAAGAGTTTAAGGATATTTTCGCTTGGTCCTACCAAGATATGCCGGGGCTAGGTCCCGCTATAGTGCAACACAAACTTCCGTTAAAACATGAATGTCCCCCAGTCAGACAAAAATTGAGAAGAATGAAACCTGAGATGTCTCTAAAGATCAAAGAGAAAGTGAAAAAACAATTTGATGCTGGTTTCTTAGCAGTATCAAAATATCCTGAATGGGTAGCTAATGTGGTCCCAGTCCCAAAGAAGGATGGAAAAGTCTGGATGTGTGTGGATTATCGGGACTTGAACCGGGCTAGCCCCAAAGATAATTTCCTTTTACCGCATATTGACACTTTGGTTGACAACATCACACAATTTTCGCTTTTCTCCTTTATGGACGGCTTCTCTGGCTATAATTAAATTAAAATGGCACCCGAAGACATGGAGAAGACCACATTTGTCACATTGTGGGGAACATTTTGTTATAAGGTGATGTCATTCGGATTAAAGAATGCAGGAGCAACTTATCAAAGAGCCATGGTGACTTTGTTTCATGATATGATGCACAAGGAGATTGAAGTTTATGTGGATGATATGATTGCCAAATCCAGGACAGAGGATGAGCATATTGTTAATCTACGGAGGTTGTTTGAGAGGTTAAGGAAGTTTAAGCTTAGACTAAATCCCGCTAAATGCACTTTTGGCGTGAAATCTGGAAAATTGTTGGGGTTTGTAGTCAGCCAAAAAGGAATAGAAGTTGATCCCGACAAGGTACGAGCAATTCTAGAAATGCTAGCACCGCGCACGAGAAAAAGAAATTTGTGGTTTCTTGGGTAGATTAAACTACATTGCTAGATTTATCTCCCGACTAAGCGCCACATGTGAGCCAATATTCAAAGCATTGCGCAAGAATCACGTCATGGAGTGGAATGAAGATTGTCAAACAACATTTGAGAGGATCAAGCGGTATTTACAAGAGCCTCCTATACTACTCCCACCAATATCAGGGAAACCCCTTATACTATATTTGACAGTATTGGATGAATCAATGGGTTGTGTTTTGGGTCAACATGATGAAACAGGTAAAAAGGAGCATGTTATTTATTACTTAAGTAAGAAATTCACAAGTTGTGAGCAAAGATATTCTTTGTTAGAGAGAACTTGTTGTGCATTAGCATGGGCGTCTCATCGACTAAGACAATATATGTTGAGTCATACCACTTGGTTGGTATCTAAAATGGACCCAATCAAGTATATTTTTGAGAAGCCAGCCCTTACTGGTAGAATAGCACGATGGCATATGCTATTGTCAGAATATGACATCTTGTATGTCACCCAAAAAGCTATTAAAGGCAGTGCTTTAGCAGAATACTTGGCTCACCAACCCATTGATGATTATCAACCCATGCAACCTGAGTTTCTTGATGAAGATATTTTAGCTCTCTTTGATGAAAGAGAAATTGGTTCAGATAAGAACAAATGGCCGTTATTCTTTGATGGGGCCTCAAATGCATTAGGACATGGAATTGGGGCAGTACTCATATCTCCAGAAAACCAATATATTCCAATGATAGCAAGGTTGTGTTTTAGTTGTACTAACAATGTTGCAGAATATGAAGCTTGTTCTATGGGAGTTCAAGCAGCAATTGAATCGAAATCGAAAAATTTAGAAGTATACGGTGATTCAACATTGGTCATCCACCGATTAAGAGGAGAATGGGAAACGAGGGATCAAAAATTGATCCCTTATCAAGCCTACATCAAAGGATTGATGGAGTATTTTGATACAATTATATTTCACCATATTCTTAGAGAGGATAATTAGTTGGCTGATGCTTTAGCCACCTTGTCATCGATGTTTGAACTAAATCAAGACGAAAAGCTACCATTGATAAGAATGGAGAGTCATGAACAACCTACTTATTGCCTTTTAATTGAAGAGGAGTCAGATGGGAAACCTTGGTATTTCGATATTAAATGCTACCTCAAAGATCGAGAATATCCCAAAACAGCCTCTAAAAATGATAAGAGGACATTAAGAAGACTAGCCTCAAGTTTCCTACTAAACGGAGATGTTCTTTATAAGAGAAATCACGATATAGTACTCCTTAGATGCGTTGATGCAAAAGAGGCAGAACAAATATTAAGGGAAGTTCACAAGGGGTCTTTTGGAACTCATATGAACGGGCACGCCATGGCAAGAAAGATTTTGAGGGCCGATTACTTCTGGTTAACAATGGAAAATGATTGTTGCATCCATGTGCGAAGATGTCACAAGTGTCAGGCATATGCTAATAACATCAATATGCCACCTACACAATTGAATGTTTTGATAGCACCATGGCCCTTCTCAATGTGGGGAATAGACGTTATTGGGGCTATAGAGCCGAAAGTCTCAAATGGACATCGCTTCATCTTAGTCGCAATTGATTATTTTACCAAATGGGTTGAGGCTGCTTCATACGCCAACGTGACAAGGAGTGTGGTGATAAAATTCATAAAAAAGGAGCTTATTTGTAGGTATGGACTACCTAGTAAGATTATTACAGATAATGCCACAAATTTGAATAATAAAATGATGAGTGAGTTGTGCAAAAACTTCAAGATCCAACATCATAATTCTTCCCCTTACCGTCCGAAGATGAATGGGGCAGTTGAGGCTGCTAATAAAAACATCAAGAAAATCATACAGAAGATGGTGGTGACATATAAGGACTGGCATGAAATGCTACCTTTTGCTCTGCATGGATACGTACTTCAGTTCGAACATCAACAGGGGAAACCCCATTTTCATTAGTATATGGAATGGAGGCAGTGTTTCCCTTCGAAGTGGAAATTCCTTCCTTAAGAGTTTTGATGGAAGTTAAACTAGAAGAAGCAGAATGGGTTCAAGCCCGATTTGATAAGCTCAATCTTATTGATGGGAAGAGGCTAAATGCAATATGTCAGGGCCAACTATATCAAAGAAGGATGAAAAAAGCATTTGAGAAAAAGGTTCGTCCTCGAGAACTCCACGAGGGCGATTTGGTGTTGAAGAAAATTTTGCCTATACAAAAGGATCATAGAGGGAAATGGACTCCAAACTATGAAGGGCCATATGTGGTGAAGAAATCTTTTCCCGAAGGAGCCCTAATTCTCACTAAAATGGATGGCGAAGACTTACCTCTTCCAGTCAATTCGGATGTAGTGAAGAAGTATTACGCTTGAGGCGATCTCATAACAACCAACCTTTTTGCGAAAGGATATTGACATTGTTTATTTTACAGAAATACTAGAATTTGCTTTATTTTGATCGATTGTTGCACTTCTTTTTATCAAATCATTGTATATTCTCATAAATTAAACCTGAGTTTTCCAGTACCTTTTGTTTACATTCTATGTGATACTACTACTTGAAATGTATGTTCATCAATTAAGACCATGGGATTAGTTCGTGGAATAAGTAAGTTCCATGAAATCTTGGTTGAGCCGAGTTCTAAAGGGTGTCGCAAAATAAATAAATAAATAAATACAAAAAAGATTGTCTATTGGGTTGATTGTTCTTCTTAACAAATCGTCAAATTCATGATGTTCAAAACACAATAAAAAGAGGAAATAAAATAGAGAATAAGGCCTTGGAATATCATCTCTCTTCTTGGTCTAATGTTTTAATAGAGGTCCATAAAGTAATATCTTCTTTAAAGCATTCTTATGCATATCGCTCTGAATCTTCTATCCTCTCCCCTTCCTGAAAAGCGCAAGGATTTGTCTTAGTAGGTATTATCGTAGCCTGAAATAAGAAAAGAACCTCATACTAGGGCTAGTTTATCCCGTCTGAGTATTGATCGGTGATTCCCTAAAAAAATATTTGAGGCCTGTAACAATACATTTTGAAAATAAAGAAGGTCTGCTAGACTAAAAACCTATAGGGAAGTCTAGGCAAAATTAGGACAAGAAAGTGGTATGTATTAAAGCCATCAAAATTATCTTAGGATTAATCTTTGTGAAAAAAGGCAATCATGATTTGAGATGATGTGTGGCCATGTTTCTTTATCCAATAAAATATGTATCCGTTGTTACCCCTTTGAGCCAAAAAATAATACTTTTTCTTTCAAGTTACCCTCAAATCAAGGATTATCTTTACGTCAAAAGTTAACACGTGGTTAACTTTAAGTGCATCTGACAAAGAAAAAGAAAGACAAAGAGAAAGAAAGATAAAATACATCACAAGAAAATCACAAAGTGATGACAAATCAGATAGCATAAGAAAAGAAAAGAAGAAAATAAATGTTGATGAAAAGAAAGTCTTGGGTGCACTACTTGATAATCCTGTTGCAAATAACCCATAAACACTTATTTGAGCTTTCATATCTTTTCTTTCATAACCTTTTTAAACCCCAGCCACGTTACAAACCTAATAAAGCCCACACTGATTGAAAAATGATTGTTCTGATTTTTCATAAATCTTAATTATAAGATAAAATTACTTGACTACTAATACGTTCCTAAAACTCGAATGAATGAAAATATGTTTAGAATGCCTCAAATGGTGGGGAACATCATCATAACAATAAGTCAAATAAATGAAAATCACTCTAGGGCAATCCTTTCGGCAATCCTTGTTTTTGTCTACTCACACCTTAACATTAAACTTCACCCATAGGAGTCAAAACTGGGGCAAATTTGTTGGTTTCATCCCTAGGGCCTACTTTGCATCCAACCTGTTAGGTTGTATTAAAGATCATCTTGTTGCAACTGGGATCACGACGGGACAGCGAAAAATCAAGTTTGACAAACAGAGGAGCCGCCACCATAGTTTATTTAGGAAAACTATAGAAAACCTTTTTAAAAATTTTGGTCTTTGGAACCAAATTCGGATTCGGGAGTCGGTTACGTGTAGGGAAGGTGTCGGCACCCTACAACGTCCGTCCCAAGACGGTTACCTTTAATTAAATGTACAAATGTAGCGTAATTCTTTAAATATTTATTTTTCCCCAAAAATCAAACAAAGACATGTGTAAAAATTTAATTATTTATTTTTTTAAAGTAAGAAAATATTTATGAAATTATTTATTTTGGCCCGACAAGGATTGCCCTTACTCCTACGTATTTCCATTCTTTATGGAAAATCAGGGTTACGTAGTTCTTTTTTAAAAGATTTGGTATTTTTAATTTTGAAATTCTAATACTTTCTAGTATTTCAATGAAGTTCATGTTTTTATAATTCACGCCATTTAGAGTATAAGATAGTGCGAGAGACTATACTTGATACACTTAAATCGCATAATGAGTGAAGATATTGTAAACTATATATCAATATTGTGGTTTGTCACATAAATCTTATTTAAGAGAAAATATTTAATTTAAATCATATTATATATAAAAGTAATGTAAGATGATGTGAATGGTGACACATATATATCTTAAATAATTTTTTAAATTTTTAAATAACTATTTATTTAAAATAATAATAAAATATAAGATGATGTATATGATCATACATATATTTTTAATTTTAAATAATTACTTTTAAATAATTTATTTACTAAAATAATTAAATAATAGTAAGATATAAAATATAAGATGACGCGTATGGTCATACATATATTTTTAATTTTAAATAATTATTATTTTTAAAATTATTTACTAAAATAATTAAATAATAACGAGGATATAAAATATAAGATGACGCGTATGATCATACATATATTTTTAATTTTACATAATTATTATTTTTTTTAAATTATTTACTAAAATAATTAAATAATAATAAGATATAAAATATAAGATGACGCGGTCATACATATATTTTATGATTTTCTTTTAAAATATAAAGAATAGTAACAATTATTATATTATAAAAATTTGATGTATAGATCTAACAAATAATAGTTTGATCTCTTTTCTTAAAGAAAGTATATAAATAAATAAATAAAAATTGTTAAGCATTTATGTTATGTTAAAAAACAATAAATAAGAAATTATAGTAACTTTTATTCACTAGAAATGGTATAAAACCTTCATACATTAATGCAAATTGTATATTGATAAAAAAGAATCTAAAAGCAATAAAAGACTTATCTTAATCCAAGTAAACAGCCTATGTAACAAAACAAAAAGCATAAAGAATAAATCAATCCTAATCCACAAGCAAAACCCAACAAAAAAATTCTATAGCAACCCCGTGTCACAAGAAATTCTGGTGTCTCTATCACAACACAAAACCATAAATTATGGGGAAAAAAACAAAAGACAAGTGGATTTTGGAGAAGAGAACTTGTGGGCATGAAAGAATGAAACTTAACCAAGCAAAGAAAAAACAAATCTGGGATTTAATTTGGGGTTACCCTGTTAGGAATTTGAAGGAAGAGTAATAGCAAACTGGAACATTAGTCGGAACACTCAAAACCTTTAGTGAGATTCTTTCCTCCTTGACTCTTGACCTTCTACTACCTTTTTATGTCTACTGTTTTTTTCTCAATCTTTTTGGTTGTCTCCCCCCCCCCTCCCCCTCTCTACTCTTGTACCCCTATTTATATGGGTTGAGTGAAGAGAGAGAAATAGAATAAAATAAATGAAAAAATAAAATAAAGAAAAAAAAGATGAAAATTTGAAGGTTAGGTAGTGGAGAAATATAAGGAGAGTGGGTCTTCTAGAAAGAGTGAGAGAGTGGAAGTTGTGGGAGAGTAAAAATCACCTAAAAAGGAGGAAAAAAAGAAAAAAAAAATAAAAATAAAAACTAAAAATTAAAATTTATGATATATTTAAATTATAAACTCTCTCCTTTTTATTTTAAATTATCATATTATTTTATTATATATACATATATGTTAAATAAAAAAGAAAATATTTTATTATAAAAATGTATTTTCTTATTATAAAAATATTTCTATTTTATTATTATTTGTTTACTCACCTTTATTTTTATTTAATATTTTAATATTTTCTTATATTTTTTTAAGTTAAGTCTATTTCATTAATTTCATATCTTTATCATTTTTTGGACGAAATGGGGTGTTGACACATCTCTCTACACATTGTAAGTCATACAAACTTCTTTCAAACCATTCCACTCATATCCTTGTGTTCATAATAATTTGATTCAATTTCGAATTTACTCCACATTGAGCTTGAGTCTGTCCAGCTACTCTTGTTTCCAATTATTCGAGCATGCATTAAGAAATAATTTCGAAGAAAGTGTTACGTGTATGACACCTCAATTATTGCATTAGACCATAAGAATCATGGCATTTCTTGATTTTATTCTCTAGAAGAATCAAATGCCATAAATGATGATTCATCCAGAATGAAAAAAAACAAATGGCGAACTTATATGAATTTGATGATCACAAGTAGAACAACTGATTCAAAATACATGTCTTTGTGTATAAAAAACATAAGCCAAAGAAATATATACAACAAAAAATTGTCTTTTTGTTTTATCTCTTGCACCCATGAATCTTCATGTCTCATTGACATTTACATTTGCATATCAAGCCCAACTTATGACTGGCATAGGCATATCAAGCCCAGCTTATGACTGGCACCTACATATCAAGCCCAACTTACGACTAGCACCTGCATATCAAGCCCAACTTACGACTGGCACCTGCATATCAAGCCCAGCTTACGACTGGCACCTACATATCAAGCCCAACTTACGACTGGCACTCGCATATCAAGCCCGACTTATGACTAGAACCTGCATATCAAACCCGGTTTACGATCGGCACCTGCATATCAAGCTCGGTTCACGACCGGCACAGGCATATCAAGCCCAGTTTACGACTGGCACACGTATATCAAACCCAGCTTATGACTGGTACACATATATCAAGTCCAACTTACGACTAGCACCTACATACTAAGCCCAGCTTACGACTGACACTGTCCTATATTTTTTTCCATATCAAGCTTAGCTTATGACTGACACGGGCATACTAAGCCCAACTTGCGAATGACACTCATATGTTCTGCATATCAAGCCCAATTTATCATTGGTGCTTGCATTCTGAAGCAGACTTTCATGGACATTTACATATGAATCCGAAAGAAATCAGTATTTCTATCTTTACTTAACATTTACTATAACAATATGAAAACACTTATTTTCATATTATCAAGTAAAGTTAAGTAAAGAGGGGCAACTGTCAACACTCCATTTCGTCCGAAAAATGATAAAGATAGGAAACTAATAAAATAGACTTAACTTAATAAAGAAAAATTAAAAATATTAAAAAAATAAAGATGAGTAAACAAATAATAATAAAATAGAAATATTTTTATAATAAGAAAATATGGTTTTTTATAATAAAAATATTTTCTTTTTTATTTAACATATATTTATATATAATAAAATAATATGATAATTTAAAATAAAAAAGGGAGAGAGTTTATAATTTAAATATATCATAAATTCTAATTTCTAATTTCTAGTTTTTATTTTTCTGTTTTTTCTTTTTCTCCTCCTTTTTAGGTGATTTTTACTCTCCCAGAACTTTCACTCTCTCACAACCTCCACTCTTTCTAGAAGACCTACTCTTCTTATATTTCTCCGCTACCCATATCCCACTAACCTTCAAATTTTCAGTTTTTTTTCTTTATTTTATTTTTTTCATTTATTTTATTCTATTTCTCTCTCTTCACTCAACTCATATAAATAGGATACAAGAGTAGAGAGGAGGGGGGGACGGAGACGGGAGAAAAGGGAGAAAAGTTTTTACTTTTACTAAAAATAAAAGACTAGAATAGGAGAAACATTTCGGTGATTTTGTTATGCGAGGAGCAATCATAAAAGGGTATCATTCTCTTCTCTTAGATGTCCATGATTAACCTCTAGAGATATTCCATTCATTTTATTTCACTACTCTTTATTATGAGCATTGCATACATGAGATATAACTATCAGCCTTTTCATCGAGGAAAGTTTTTATTTTTACTTTTTTGTCTATGTATGTTTCTCATCACAGTCATGATTTTGTTTTAAAGTTTTTCATATTTATATGTGCATGATTCAATATTCCGCAACAGTAAAGATGGTGCCTGAAGCTTATGTTTGTACAAATTTCATAACTGGTACTGCCATTACATATCCTTATTTTCATGTGCATGACCTATGGCATGTTGTTGCAAATATGGATGAAGCCATGATGGTTAATGGTAGATGCACATCTTTCCTGGATAGTTAAATATGTGCCCCCAACTTCTTTTATATTTAATATAAGCTTCCGACAGCCATGCATTCTCCTCTTATCTTTACATTTTATTATTATTATTATTATTTTTTATGTTTATCATTTAGGTTAGATTCATATATTTTATTATTATCTTAAGTTTAGTGTTGCATAGGTTATTTATATTTTATTATTATCTAGGTTCACATGTATTTTAAGTTATTTCGTTTATCTATATTAGTATAATATAAACAATCATATAAATATTTAATTAATATTTAGATTTTTTTTTCTTCTCGCTAACGTTTAATTTAGTATATTTATTTGCATATTAAATTTTTGCTACACATGTCATTTTATATTTAATATTTAATTTTGTTTTAAAAATATACCTTCAAATCAATTTTAGATATATATATATATATATATATATATATATATATGACCATCCGCGTCATCTTATATTCATCTATTAAAAAAGTCATTTTATAGATAAATTAAAAGTAATAAATATTTTAAGATATATGTATGACCATCTGCGTCATCTTATATTCATTTATTAAAAAAATCATTTTATAAATAAATTAAAAGTAATAAATATTTTAAGATATATGTATGACCATTCGCGTCATCTTATATTCATCTATTAAAAAAATTATTTTATAGATAAATTAAAAGTAATAAATATTTTAAGATATATGTATGACCATCCGCGTCATCTTATATTCTATTAAAAAAATCATTTTATAGATAAATTAAAAGTAATAAATATTTTAAGATGTATGTATATGTGCATCATCTTATATCTCATATTTAATTTTTTTTATATAATTTAAATATAATAAATTTTACAAAAGTTAAATCTTCTCTCCAAAGAAAATTCATGCAACAATCTACAATATGGATGTATAGTTTATACTATCTTCACTTATTGTATAATTAGTAAGTGTATCTAGTTTGGTCATTCATACTATCTTACACTTCAAATCGCGTGAATTAAACATAAACTTCATCAAAATACCAAAAAATCTATTAAAATTTTAAAATTAAAACATATTTAACACCCATATTCTTTTTTACAAAAAGAACTACGTAACCCTGATTTTCCATAACAAATAGAAATACGTAGGAGTAAGGTCAATTCTTGTCGGGTCCAAAATAAATAAGTTCATAAATATTTTCTTACTTTAAAAATAATAAATAATTAAATTTTTACACATATCTTTGTTTGATTTTTGGGGAAAAATAAATATTTTAAGAATTACACTACTTTTGTATATTTAATTAAAGGTAACCGTCTTAGAACAGACGTCGTAGGGTGCTAACACCTTCCTTACACGTAACCGACTCCCGAACCCGAATTTGGTTCCAAAGACCAAAATTTTTAGAAAAAGGTTTTCTGTAGTTTTCTTAAATTATGGTGGCAACTCCTCTGTTTTTCAAACTTGATTTTTTGTTGTCCCGTCATGATCGTCATGATCCCAGTTGCAACAGTTGGTCTGTGTGTTGGCAGAGAATTGTCCTCCCTGTTGATCTGCTAACTGTTTAGCTAGTTGTCCAACTTGTGTCTCAAGATTTCTAATGGAAGCTTCAGTGTTTTTCTGGTTGGACAAGGAAGCCTACATGAATTTCTCCAAAGTATCCTCCAACTTGTTTATTCTATCTTGCCCTGAAGGATATTGTTGTTGATGTTGAAATGGTGGTTGCTTGTTAAATGGACCAGAATCCTGCTTCCAACCAAAATTTTGATTTTGATTGCTTCTCCAACCCTATGAAAAATTGTTAGGGTAATTACTATTGTTGGAGAAGTTTCCTGGCCTCCCTTGATTGCTCATATAATGGACTTTCTCTTCTTGTGGGTTTCTCTGATATGAACAATATCCATTTGGGTGGTTGCCTCCACAAAAATCACATCTCAACTGCTGGTTTGGAGAAGAAGAATGTACAACATGTAGTTGTTGAGGCAATTTAGACATCTGCATTGTCAATGTTTCAATCTGTTGAGTTAGAATCTTATTCTGAGCTAAGATTGCATCTGCAGTGTTGAGATCAAGCATCTCCCTCCTTTGAACAGTGTGTCTATCATGTTGAGCTTGATGATCTGTAGAAGCTAATGCATCAATGATTCTTGTAGCTTGTTCTACATCTACAGACATCATTGTTCCTCCTGTTGTTGCATCCAATAACATCTTGGTATCAGGCCTCAAACCATTGAAAAACATATTCAACTGAGTTATATATTCAAATCCATGATTTGGACATCTCCTGAGCAAAGATTTGAATCTTTCCCAGGCTTCACAAAATGGTTCATCTGGTCCTTGCCTGAAATTAGAAACATCTAACTTTGCCTTTATTTAGCGGGATGGTGGAAAAAATCTATTTAGAAACTTCTCCTCTACATCATTCCAACTGGTCAAGCTCTGATTGGGATGTGATTTTAGCCATTCTTTGGCTTTGCCGGCTAATGAAAAAGGGAACAACCTTAGATGTACAGATTCCATGTCTCCCTCCGCAAAGCCCATGGTTCCAACTAGCTCATAAAAAGTTGAAAGATGAGTATGTGGGTCTTCATGATCCATCCCAGTAAATTGATGAGCACTAATCAAACTCAAGAAGGCTGGCTTCATCTCCAAGGATTTGGTGTTTGATATTGCTATGCTTGAAAAATGTCTTGGCTCTTGCTGCATAACAGTCTCCAAGTGTCCTCCTGACAGGGGGATTTTGTATTTCCTTAGCCATTTCTTCAAGTTCCTGTTCTGGCTGAATGAATTCTTAGTCTAAATGAGTAAGTAAATGTCGTGAGCTAGACAATTCTTCTTGCTTCCCCCTTCTTTTTTTGCCTCTATTTCGCCTTGCTGTCTTTTTTATCTCCGGATCAAACAACAATTGCTCTGTTGGAATTTTACCTCGCATAAAAACAAAAGTAAACTTGAAAAAAAATTAAATGCAACAAGAATAAAAAATATTAAAAGAAAGAAATAATAAAATAAAACTACAAATAAGAAGAAAAGAAAAATAACATATCAAAATTAAACTAAAAAATATATAATAACTTATTAATAAAATAAATAAAAATCAAATAAAATAAAACAATTAAAAAAAGAGAATAGAAATAAAACAGAAAACTAAAAATGAAGAAAAAATAAAAATAAAAATATACTAAATAAAAACTGAAAAAAATAAAGATAAAATAATAAAATTTAACATAAATAAATGATAATAAAATAAGAGAAAGAGAAAAAATAATAATAAAAGATTAAAGATAAAAGATAAAAAATAATAACAATAAAATAAACTTGAATCAAAACTGATAATAATAAAAATGAAAATAAAATAAAAACAAACTGAATGAGATAAAATAAAATAATAAAATAGAATAAATTAAATTAAATAAATAACTGAAAAATTGATAAATAAATAAAATAAAGAAAAAGAAACACTTAACAGAACAAATTAGAAAAAATGATATAAGATCTTACGATAACAAAATAAATGAAATAAAATTAAAATATAAAATAAAATAATAACTTGTAAAGTAAAAAAGTAACTAATAAAAAAATATAAACCGTAAACATATAATAATGAAGAAATAAAATTAAATAAAATAAAGTAATAAAAAATAAATAAAAGATAAAAAAAACTAAAAAAATGATAAAATAAAATAAAACAATAAAAATGACAACTAAAAAGAAAAAATAAAAACAAATAAGCATAATAACAGTGAATAAAAATAAATAATAACAGTAGTCAAAATAAAATAAAATAACAAATAAAATAAATTGAATGAGAGACAAAATAAAAATATTAAAAAGCAAAATTAAAAGTGATTATAATACTACTAAATATTTTGACACAATTCTCTGGTAACGGCGCTAAAAACTTGTTAAACGATTTTAAAGATATATTTTCAGCAAGTGTACTGAATCAATGTAGCATCTAAATGTCGTATCGACAGAGACTTGTGTAGTATTTAAGAAAAATTATAATCTCTTTTCTAACTCAATTTTGAATATGTAAAAGCAAATTTCTTTTATATTGTTTTTAACAATAAAATTAAAAAGCAAATAGCAATAAAGCAATATTAAGATGATAATAAAAAGGTATTGAGATTGAATTTCATCTATCTCCCTCTTCTATAATCCTCTTATTATCAATCTATTTAATCAATTATTTAGTGTTATTGAAGTTACCAAATTTCGTTCTAAACCAATCCCTTGATTTAAAATGTCTAAGAATTAAATTATAACAATTGATTCCTCAAATTATCATAATAAAACCCTTGCTTTAAGTCCAAAAACAATTCAACATATATATTTAAATCTATTCCTAGTATTCAAACATATAAGATAATTTAATTCAAATCGGATTTAAGATTAATTTTCCAATATAACCGTAAATCATAAATCAAAAGATGAGTGATCAATTCATCTCCGCATTAAGAACAGAATTAAATCATTAACACTGAATAAAAGACATCATATATATATCAATCAAGAGTAAAATAGAAGAGTTTGACAAATTACATCCAATCTCAATACAAAGGAAAGTTAGTCACTCATGATTATGAGCAGCTTATATACCCGGATGGATGTGGAGATGAGAAATCAATCTTGAATCTTCTTTTCAGTTGATCCAGGACCTTTTCCTTCTTCTTTTCACTCCTTTCTAAACACTCTTGATATTCACCAAGATGGGATGCCAACACAACAGCTTTTGAGTCCTTTATATAGGAGAAAATTAGGTTATTTTTAGCTTAAGTGAAAATAACCAACTTAAGTGAAACTAGCTCACTTTAGTGAAAATGGCCCACTTAAATGAAATTAGCCCAATTGTTGGCCTAATTTTACTCATGACTTTTATGTTTCTCATTCCTTTCAATTTTTGCTCTTTCTTCCCTTGATTTTTGTTTTTTTTTCTATTTTTGATATATACTCCTGCATACACATACAAACAAAATTTTCTCCATTGAGAGATGTTATCTTTGCTTATTTTTAGGAATTTCTAGTTGCTAAGTGCCTAATAAATATCAATTTTTATTTAAATTTTACCACTTAACAAGGATAAAATAATAATCATACAATTTTATTAATTGTAAAAATAATTTTAAATTATCACATCACTCAAATTATTCATAAATTTTTACAAATTTTTTCTTCACTCTTTATTATCTTTCTCTTGAAATGAACAATCTCATTTTTTTCATCCTCTTTTCCTTCAAATTCATTGTTTTTCTCTCTTTCAAATTCACTTCTTGAAATAAAACAAAGCCTAAGAGAGAAAATTAGGTAAAGAGAGATTATTTTGTCCATATGGTAGAAACTTTAAAAACAAAAGCTATCATATATATGATGGGTCATTTAGAATTGTTATAGAAAGCATAGAAAAATTAAATTTTTATGTTGTTTGTATCTATGATGATTTTTAAACCAATATAAAAATACCATTTTGACTGTGATAGAAAGTGTTAGCTATGTATATAGATACACACCAAATTCAACATAACTAGTATAAATTGTTGAGATTTTTAAGATAAAAATAATTAATTAACTTAAACTAATTTGAGAGTCGAAGTATTCTTAGAGATATTTCATTTTAAGGGACAAATTTTAAAAATTTAAAAACATGAACGATAAAAATATAAGGAGGCCTAATAGAAAATATAATTAAAAAAAATTAATAATTTTGGATAAATTATCTCCATCTAAATCTAAAGTAAGATCAAAACTATTATATATTTATCTATTTAGATTGACTTATGAAAAAGATTTGATGGATTTCTCTTTACAACACTTTCAATTTGTTTTTAAAATTTTTTTTGCTCTCAATCATTTTAAATTGTGTCATGGAGAAAGTAAATTCTATGATATGATGAGTGTTCAATAAAAATACATGAATTTCAATTGTATCATTATCTTTTATTTATTTAAACAATTGTTTTGTTATTTAAAATAAATATGAAAAAGATACCTATAAATTTAAATTGGATTTTGAGAGATATTTTAATTTAAATCGATAAACTTCTATCAAATTGATGTTTGTTATTTGAATCTCTAAACATCTATCGTCTTTGGGTTGGTTTGATTGAATAATTAGATTTATTACTAAACTAAAAGAATCATCTACCAAAATTTTTTTGAAAAAGGAAACAGAAATTGAATAGAAGTGTTATGAGATATAACAATCTAACTAACATGTTCTTTTATTCAAAATATTTCCAAGCGCCATTATGTAAATTCATTAATTTTTCAAATGTAATCGAAGTTTCAAATTGTATAAAAATAAATAAGATATACAAGATAATATTAAGGGTCGAGAATAATGTTTTATCTTATCTAATTGATTCATGAATTACTTTTTAATTATATTTAAAAAAAACGTACAATGTAAAGGAAAAATAGAGAAAATAAAATAATGTGCGATAAATAATATATAAAAAAGGAAAAAAAAATAAAAAAGAGATAAAATAAAATAAATACATTTTCATTTCTATAAGTTTGAAAAAATAATATATTTAGTTTTTAAAATGGTCTTTTGTACTGCAATTTAAAAAATATTCTCTCTTTTTTATTTTATTTTAAATATCATTAAAGATTTCATTTGCATGACTAATAATTACAATGTGATTGATGAAAAATTAATTTAATTTTGTATTCTTATTAATAACTATTTTGTCACATTTTGATTGTGTTTAAATATAAAACGTTTGAACATAATTGTTAAACCATTTATTTTTCTAATTAGAAGATTAAAATGATTAATTTAAAATTTAAAGAACTGAAAGTAACCTAAACCTAAATTGAAGTAAGAACATGTATCAAAGGGATAGAATTAGCATTTAAAATATTAGAGAAAAGGGTTATATATTAAAAATTGTGGTCAACAAGTTAACGTACAGTCAAACCTAGATTGATAATTGGAGGGTGATGTGAGGTAGACCCCTCATCTACATTATACAACCATTAACACACTCAACACAAACAAACACCCATCTCCCTTTTCCTTTTCTCTCCATCTTATTAACTTCATCACTCTCTCTTTACTCCTTAATTATTATACTCTCAACCAACAAACACTTTCTTCAATTACTTCACCACTTCCTTTAAGCCCCATAATATTTATTTTCTCACCAAACTCACCTCTTTCTCTTTTTTTTTCTTTTATTCTAATTATTATCACAAAATATCCTCTAATTATTATTTTTCCTTCAAAATATCACTAACTATATATATATATATATATATAACATTCATTTTTTATGCTTAAATTCATTTATATGTTGGTGTCCCATGTGCCCCTATATATACACACATCCAAACACACTAATACACTATACTTAGTCTTGGCTTGGGCAAAGAAAAGAACAATGGATCACAAAAACTATGAATCATCATCATCATCATCTATTTCTTCAACTTCTATCAAAGATCACTATCTCAAACAAATAAACAAGCTTTCACATAACATTTCCAAACCCAACATTAAGAAACCCACTTTTCCCTCTCTCCCTGATTCTCACCCACAGGTCTACAACATCAGCAAGACCGAATTCAGGGACATGGTCCAAAAGCTCACCGGTTCACCCGGTCACAACCACCAAACCAAACCGCTTCCAACAACCTCTCGCCTCCACCTTCTCCGCCCGCCGCCGCTTCCGCAGGTTGTCCGCCACCTTCCGCCGCCTCACCCCGTCGCCGCAGCGCCTCCGTCGCCTCTTCCGCCGTTTCCCAGCGTCCATGCGGAGTCCCCTGTCTCCGCGTACATGCGGTTTCTGCGGAACTCCATGCCGTCGTCCTCTTCGGAGTCGGAGTTTCAGAGACCGGCTTCGCCGGTCACTTTTGGATGCTTGAATTCGGTTTCCCAGGTTCCCCTGTCACCGACTGTGCCGGTTTCCAGCCCTGGAGGATGGAGAGATCTTTGAAACTTGTGTTTGTTGTGGTGAGTTATATTAGTTTAATAAAATTTGTAACTTCATTTAGATTTTAAAACGTAACAATAGTTGGACTTAAAATTAAAAGTGATATTTTTTAGGGGGAAAAGTAAAATTGAGGATTCATGTTGATACTAAAGCATGCTTAACCTTCAATAAATGAACTGCAATTGCTTAGAAAGTTATGATGATGACAATTTATAAATGAAATTTAGTTTATTTTTAACTATAAAAATTAGTACTTTCTTTTTTAACTATTCATTGTGATGTCAATGTTACATGAAATGATTCTTGTATTACAATACAAGACATTATCATTTTTTGTCAATTAATTAAAGATAATTAACTCTATTAAGATAGTTTAGATTTTTTGGCCGATTACAAAATTATTCATTCCTATTTGAAATTTAGTTGCATTTAAGTTCTTTTTATGATGTTAAAGTCATGCTTTCTTTGATGAGAGATCCTTTTGTTTTTTAGTTTAAGAATGTCAGATTTCTAAGTAATGAAAGAATATCTAGAATTATGTTAATTTTTAAATTTTAAATTATTGTACAATCAGTGGAGTTTTGTTTATAAATACTATGTTTTGCCCTCACAAATTAGGACAATGTTTCAAATATAGAGTAATGTACAAGTCTGAATTATGAGAAACAATGTTTGTGGTTTGAAACGTAAGCGTATACTCATTAATAAATATTTGATTAACACTTCTTAAAAAACAATTTCTCTTACATAGTTTGAGAGTTATTCAACGTAAGCAAAACGGATACATTGGGAATGACCACAATTCATGTGAAGTTTGCATAGTTATCTCTTTGAATCTCAACTCAACTTCAAATATCACCTTTCTACAAAACATTGTAGTGTTATTTTCGTTATATTTTAACTTATTTTAAATAATGTTTATTTTGTAATATATTATTTAATAATAATACATTTAATTAATAGATATAACAATATATATATATATATATATATATATATAATATTATGCTAAGGTGGAACATAAATTTCAAAAAATAACATTGTTAATAAAATAAAACAAACATTCTTAACTTAAATAATCTTCATAGCATATATATATATATAATATTAGTATATCACACCTAAGAATTTTTAATAATATTTTATGAGACAATATAATTTATTATACTTAATATTTTTCAAAAGGCTTATATTAAACATTTCATGTAGGAGATGGATATTTTCTATAAAAAATTCATCTTTATTTTTATATATTATTTAATTTATGTTTTATTTTATAATAATTTTATGCATAAATTACTTTTAGTTTTTCACAACTTAATATCTTAATTTGCATGATTAAATTTAATTTTTTTAATAAGTTTTGTGTTTAATATTGCAACTCTTTGGAACCACAACACCATCTTATTAGGTATCCTTAACAACACAGATGTCAAAAGAATTTGTACCCACGGATATCCGTGAGTAAAATCTGTAATAAATATTAAAGGGATATCTTAAATAGATACTCGCGGATAAAATTTGTGACGAGTATTAAAAGGATATCTTAAACAGATATCCGTGAGTAACGGATACAACTATTTTAATTACCCATTTGTTAACGGGGTGGGTACCCACTACCTCTTACCTGCAGTATCCACTACTCACTACCCGTTAATTATTATTAATAAATTTAATTTAAATATTTTAAAAAAATTAAGTAATTAAATTAAAGTTATTGGTGAAAAAAATATTAATATTTTAAAAATTGTTTAGAGTTTAATTTTATCTATGTTTAGTTTTTATTTATTCTCATAAAATTGAAGTTATTTTTAAAAGGATTAATTTTTTAAAACTTATATTTTATACTCCAACTTATTTAAATTTGTTTTTTTAAAAAAATTAAATTTATTTGCACAAAAAATTAATCTTTTTTTTATCTAAATTTATATTTTAAATAATTATTTTAAAATATTCTTATTTAAAAATAAAAAATTCAAATAAAAAATATTTGTGTGTATAAAAAAATTTGTGGATATTTTTTTGCAGATACCCGACAGGTAATGGGACAGGTTTTTTTAGGCGGGTCGAGTAGCGAGAAGGCACTACCTATGCCCGACCCAACCCGTTGGCAACCCTACTTAACACATACCTATGAGAGACAACACATTCATGAAGGATAACACATCATACAAATTTCACAACACACATACACACACATGCACATATACACACACATACATTTATCAACATGTATATGAGACAATAATCATGTCTACCAACATAACAAACATCATCATCATCACAATTAAGTGCCACATGAGTGACTTCTTTCGCTTGAGTGACCTTGCTTCCCACAATTAAGAAATGCTTCTTCAATTAAACAATCTCACACTACTTGAGTGAGACAACTTCAAATAGCATAATTTGTTTTGTCTCTCACTCACTCAAACACCTTCTATATGCTTGAACACCCACAGCTTGAATGCCCTTACATAGGTTGAGCATCTTTGAGCGTCTTTGCAACGCTTGAGCGTCCTTGTAAGGCTTGAGTGTCCTTGCAACGCTTGAACGTCCTTGCAGTGTTGGAGCGATATACTTATTGTGTCACCTACAACAAATTCTTGAAACATAAGTTGTATTATTTCACTAGCACATGAGTGGCCATACTATCACTTGAGCTCTATAACGTAGTTTCATGGTCTCAGAAGTTCTAGATACTCATGCACCTCTGCCATGACCGACATTTGAGAAACCAACACTTCCGAAGAAGAGAGTAATCACAATCTCTCTCTTGCTCAAGTTATAAGATTTCGCTTGACTTATATCTCTATCACTATAAATGTTGTTGCTCAAGCGATAGTAAATGATGCATGTAATCATGACTCACCACTTAGGCATCGCTTGAGAAGTAGATCATTGCTTAAGAAATATCACATTTG